>CM042844.1:53017362-54397362 GCA_023653725.1 Bungarus multicinctus
CCACATCAAACTCTGTATTAAACTGCTGACTTCAGTTTGGTTTTAGACAATAAATGCTAGAAGGAAACTCTGGAAATCAAAGGCCAAAACTGTTTCTCTGCCTGATCCCCTGATGGTGCAACAATCTTTTTATGTGATTGCATTATGGTATTGTGTTATTTTTGGATGCATTGCAATGGACAATATAAGGAGATTTGAGATCACCCAGGGGTAATCCTTGGAACATGCTAGTTTATCAACTGTGATTTTTTACTGGCAATGGTTTTTCAGTACAATAGCAGTTGCTAGTTCACTTGTCAGACTTCATTAGTGTTGAATGGATCTGGCATTTATACTTTTCATTTAGTTCACTTAGCTAAGACTCTGTTGCCTTGATTTCTTGAAAGGATTTGAAAACTAGTGACAGAAAGAAGTCACCAACTCAAATCCATATTTGCAAAACAAACTGGAAATTAATCTCATTGT
Source organism: Bungarus multicinctus (assembly GCA_023653725.1). Taxonomy (NCBI): domain Eukaryota; kingdom Metazoa; phylum Chordata; class Lepidosauria; order Squamata; family Elapidae; genus Bungarus; species Bungarus multicinctus. The sequence goes on from CM042844.1 coordinate 53,017,828, forward strand.
GCAAGTTTAATCTCTCACTGTTCCTGATGGTGATCAGGTATTTGATGGTGTGGATAACAATGTCCATTAAACTGGGGGGGGGGGGGGGGTTGCTAAGGAGGATTTTAAAGAAAAACTGACAATGCAGTACAGCAAATTGGGGCATAGATTAAATGATGTGGATATCTTCTGTGTGCATTTCTGACTAAGGTGAGGACAATCAGGATTTGTATGCCTTCATGTATGCTATAATGGAGTCAAGGCTGATAGCACTTACGATCATTATATAATCCATAATTTAATGGGAGATAATGAACTGGGAAATGCACCCTGACAGGTGCCTTGAGGAAGTGTGGGAAACTATCTGATGCACAGAAACAGCAAAAGCTGGAAAGCTCGGAATACTCATAGGAAATCCACCTTTCAGTTAGACTCAGTATCAGTAATATGAAATAGGATTGTCCTGAAGGAAGCAGTTCTGCAAAGGAATGTGGCATTTTTGCCTACAAGATCAAAGCAGCTACCCTGCTTCATTTTGGCCATTTTTTTTTGTCCTTCTGCACATGTCCTGCTTGCATGTAGAAGTCACTTGCCTTAAAGCAAGCCAGATCATCCAAGCAGATTTTCACATGCATCAATGAAGCATGTTTCCTGGACTTTCAGGACTGATATTGGATCACACAATCATCAGCACTTGAACATTGCTGAGCCAGATTTTGTTTGCTTTGCGTAGGCAGATCCAACCACAATACTAATGCAATATCATTTATTTTGCATTGACCTGCAATTTCAGAGAACTACTACATCAGCTAAAGGCTTTATTTTTCTCTGACAGGCATATGAACAATATCCTAACAGTTACCATTGTTTTGGGGTGGAGAAGAAAGGAAAATAACTATTTCCATTCTCTGGTATAATAATCTGAGAGTGAATCTTACTTTTAGTTCTAGTTACCCTATTTTATGTCTTAAGAATATGGATTAATAATATATTTTTTGCCCTAGAAAAAGAAAGGTAATGCTATCCTTTGTAATAGAATTAAATCCATATCAGTATTTAGGTTTATTTTTATTTATTTATTTTAAAAATACAAGATACTATAGAGAAAACAAAAATGTCATTTTTCAGAGTTATGAATTCTATTTTCTTTAACTTCTTAACGATGCTAACATTTTGCAATGTTAAAATCCTGCACGATCATTTGGGAATAAGGTATACAAGGAACATTATCTGAGTGTCCCAGAAGGAATATTGGTCTTTCCAGTATTAGACAGAATGAATGTACTTTAGCAAAAATATATCAAAGAGTTGACAGACTCTTAAATTCACTAGTGCCCCCTGTGGCAGAAACAGTAATATGGTGTTTAGGGTTGAAAGATCATTGGAGAACACATGGAATCTTGCAGAAACAATGTTAGTTACAGACATAATTATTTTAATACTTTCTGGTATATTGCTTATGTAGAAAGGACTATGAATTAAACATTCATTGATAGAGATTCTTGTAATCTCCTTGTCAATGATCAGTGATTGTTTTGCATAGCATAAAATTCAGCTTTTTGTTATAAAATATTAATAATAGCACTTTAGTGGTTTAAATCTTTAAAATATACAGATAATTTCCCATGATGGCAAGTCAGATTTCTTCAAGGAATTGACAATCAGGGCAAGAGGGTAACAATTCCTTCCTGTTTTATATGAGTAGCATCTGCTGCTGTATGATATGGATGGATGGATCAGTCTATTTCTAGTTTGGGTTATTGTCACTCATATTAATATATACTGTTTTTCTCTTACTTGTGCACTAGTCAGAATATAGATAAGTATTAACTAAAAGAAACTACATATTTGTCCTGGAAATGCAACATTAAATCAGCTTTTTCACAACTTTAAATAAAATGAAATCCTGAAGTAATTCTCATCAGACTTGTATAATATAATAAAGAAAGGAATCTGAAAAAAGACTAAGCAAAGAAACCTCTTTTAATTTTGATACAGGAAATATAAGATTCACCTGTGCCAGACTGATCATAAAATTGAAGCACTTTTTTTTTTTGTACAAAAGTGGTTTAGTGATATTGTGAATTGTTTTATTTTTTTAACAGAAACAGTTAAGAGCATCTCAGGGGTATCTAGCCTACAGCAATCTCTTATTTTTACCTTTCATAGTATACCTTAGAAAGTAAGTGTAACAAAGAGATGGAGCCTTATACTTACGTTGAAGTGCTTTTCATGGCATGATGGAAGAGAGAAACAAGTTAGGGAGGATAAGAGGTGTTAGTTTTTTATCAACCGGTCTAGCCACATTAGCTTTTTTATTTGCACTAGGAATAGAATGGAATAGAATAGAGTAGGGTAGGGTAGGGTAGGGTAGAGTAGGATAGAATAGAATAGAATAGAATAGAATAGAATAGAATAGAATAGAATAGAATAGAATAACAGAGTTGGAAAGGGACATTGGAGATCTTCTAGTCCAACCTTTTGCTCAGGCAGGAAACCGTATACTCATGTTGGTGAACCTTTTCAACGCTGAATGTGCATGGGAGTGTGCACACATGCATGGAGAGCACCAGAAACCAGAAGAGCAGCTTCCTGGCATGTATGTGTGTGCCAGGAAGCTGAGTGCGCCATCCACCTGGTCTTCCAGTTTCTGGTGTGCATGCGTGTGCAAAGAATAGAGGCCAGTGGGCATGCTTCCCAGTGTGCGTCAGAACCCGGTAGAGCAACAGGTGATGAATGGCATGTCTGGAGAAATGGCTCTGTGTGCCACTTCTGGCACATGTGTCATAGGTTTGCCATCACGGCCTTATACCATTTCAGACAAATGATTGTCCAATATCTTCTTAAAAACTTCCAGTGTTGGAGCATTTACAACTTCGGCATGCAAGTGGTTCTACTGATTAATTGTTCTATCAGGAAATTTTTCCTTAGCTCTAGATTGTTTCTTTTCTTGATTAGTTTTCACCCATTGCTTCTTGTCCTGCCTCAGGTGCTTTGGAGAATAGCTCAACTTCCTCTTCTTTGTGGCCGCTCCTCAAATATTGGAAGACTGCTATCCTGTCTCCCCTAATCCTTATTTTCACTAGACTAGACAAATCCAATTACAACAACTGTTCTTTATATGTTTTAGTCTCCTAATCATCTTTGTTGTTCTTCTCTGCACTCTTTCTAGAGTCTCAACATCTTTTTTATATTGTGGTGATCAACATCTATTTACTTCCAACTTCCTGTCTATTGTTTTTGTCATTCTTGCCATTTTTTTTTTATTTCTGTTCAGTTTTGTATTTTTTTTCTTTTATCTATGAACTATAAAGAGTTGCTGGGAGTTGGATGGCACATAAAATTAAACAAATAATTTATCTTAGTTAAAAGTCTTGCCCCTGGCTAATCTCTGCTTTTGCTATCTTAAATCTTTCTCGGTGCATAAGATAAAAGCTCTACATTTTCTATTAACTGATTGGAACCCTATTTTCACTACTGAGGCCAGGGTTAGATGGAGAGACAAGAATAACAGCTAGTCAACCAGGGAACCACTGAGGATGATATAACAAGATAAGGGGAAGCAAAGTCCTGAAACAGAAAACCAGAATTGGTAAGTGAGGTGAATAGAAATTGAACATAAAATTCTGGAGTTAGAGTGGAAAAGGATAAAGGATAAAAAGGATTTTTGAATGCTTAGGATCAATGCATTAGTAAGACACAGCATAGAGAGGCTCTCAATATGCATGTTTTAGCAGTGGTATTTATGGTTTTAAATTTCTTTGTATGGGGAAAGAAAAGAAAATTCTTTGCCATGTACTTCCACAGTAGCACTATTTTTAGACACTGGAAACCTCACTACAGCTGGTCTCAAAATGTTCAGTATGCTACATGAATTGATTAACAATCAAGGAATGCAAAGCACAGCAGCCAAACAATACAGTTATACTGCATTCCTATCCATGCAAAAACAAAGTTTTCATGCATGGCATTTAGCACTCTCAAAATCAAACAACAAAACAAATTTTTGAGCATTTAGGGAAAGGTATTGGACTGCCAAAATATTTTCCTGTTTTAGAAGAAACTAAAGAAACTAACTCTGCAAGAAGATGAAGAGGTATTAATTCTAACCAAAGGAATTCACTTATTCTGCAAAGTCCTGGCGTTTCTGTTTGGAGAGTAGCTGCAGAACAATTACTCTTCTTTTCTATATGAGCCAGAAGTAAATTGGTTCAGTCACTGATGGACGGAACATTGAGAGTTCAAGGGGTCTACAACCAATCTGGGAGTGGCACAAATATCATGTGAAAAAAAATATTCTGAATTGGAAACCTAGTTTCTATTGTTGCTGAAAAGAGGAAGAGGAAGATTTACACAATAGAAGCTACAATGATTTTCCCCTAAAAATAAGTATAGAATAATTTTAAATTAAAAAAAATCTTAAAATAATAGTATACTTAGAAACCTGGAAAGAAAAAAAAATACTTGGAAAGTATCTACTCAAAACATTTTCTAACCCATTGCCAGTTGGGTACATAATCAGACCTCATAGAGCATAGTTATCAGCTTGAAACATTCACAAACAGCTGGGCCAGAGTCATTTGAAGTAACAACTCATTTATCATCTCTATAAATTGACTTCGCTCCAAATTTAGAATGGATTATGGAAAGATAAATTCACATCACTTCAGTGTTGGTTAATCTTGTCTAAAATATGTGAGCTGCTGCATAATTAGCATGATATAAAATGGTGGAGTGAAATGAGAAGATAAATAGCATAGAATGAATAATGTTGGTAAGGGAATTAATTATTCCTTTTGTCAATGTAAAAGCAAGTGCAGATGCCTTGATCAGACAGAATAAGAAGTAAGAGTTATTGAGCCAGGTGTAGCCAAAGAAATGGAGGATTCTTCAGATTCCTAAATAGAATCTATTGTTACAATATTTTTATTTGATTTTTTTAAAAAAACATATGTTTATAGTAATTTTAATACTATACTATTTATAGTATTAATTAGAATTAATTATTAAAAATTAGACAAAATTATGATCAATAATTAAAATAATATCGTTAAAGATGTACATTTTAATCTTTAAACTGTTCAGAGTTGCTAGAAGTTGGGTGGCATATAAAATATGGAAAACATCAAAAAGAGGACTAGTTAGTAGGGACAGAAGTTGAATTAGCAGAGACAGAAAAAAACATTTCTGATAAGTATATATGTGAGATTATACAGAGAACATTTTCTCAGGTATCCCAAATCCAAAGTCATAAAGTTTTAAAGTAATAATCAGGAATTCGTCTGATAAATATTAATCCATTGCATGGATTATATGTCCTAGTTGATGGTATACAGAAAACAATATGATGAATTATAAAGTAGTTTCTAGATTGGAAAAATTACACAAAACAGAATGAGATGTGTAAAGTAAAACTGGGCTTTATTTTTTTCCCTTACAGCATACTAATCAAGGAAAGCCTACTGATAGTTTCCTTAATATTACTTCCTGTCTTATCACTCTCAGTCTTTATAGCCACAAATAAAAAAAAAAACAGGCCAATCATCTTGCTATCAGTTTTATGTAACAACAAATATATAAAGCTACAACAATATTTATTCTTTTTATTCCTCCTTTTGCCTATGAATGATTGTCAGACGATAGATGGAGCTTCAGACCTAATAGCTGAAATGCATCTTTCTAAACATGTGCCATGAACTGTAGGCTTCTGTCAGAAATCAGGTGCCTGGACAAATTGAAATTCCAGAAAGCTTGTTAACTGAATAGATATATTACCTCAGAGACAGAGAAGGGCCATGATAGGAAACGAAGCGGATTATCTTCTAAAATAGATCAACTATGACTAAAGTGATATCCAGCCTTTGACGAGACATTATAAAATTCAAGGGCTCTTAAGTCCCTAGAAAGAATGTCATTTGGGGTCTCCACTGAAGATTGCCTTACATAAAACATAAGCAGCTTGGACTGATAGCTTTTAATGTTCTAAAATCCTGGCAAGCTTTAATGCAGCAATTTCTCTTTCAAGAAAAAGGGGATACATGACCACTTATTATAGTGTAGTTCCTTGTTCCTGCAAGAAGGGAGGGAAAGGATAAATTCCACATCTGAGCCTGTACTTAAGAGTTCGGCTCTTGTTGAACACAATCAAAAATTTTCACAAGGTAGCCCAAGTGACAGAACAAAGGAGTCAGAATTTTTCAGATACAAAATGGAAGGTGGAAGAGAGAAACATGAAAGAAATAGTGTAGTTTATATGATAAAAATCAACCCGCTTCTTCTTCAAACAGAAATGTAAGGTAATGTGAACCTTAAAATGAGCCAATTTGGCCTTGTGTGGTGTGAGCTTATGAGAAGCTTTTAAGTGTTTCAAATTCTGGTCACCTTAGACTTTTATAAAGAGTTTGAAGAGCTGGCGTTCCTGGATTAAAAGTGGAAACCATTTTCATGACAAAATTTGCAATATTTGGGGGGTCTAGGATGGCATCACCTTTGATTCTCCAGTTGCAAGATGTCCTCACCTTAGTTAATAATCTGGTTCCAGGAAGATGAAAAATTCACATTGAGCAAGCATGGCAGTAAATTTCTTGGGATTCCTGTCACATTTAATAGGCATGAATATGGGTTCACAGCATCGCTGAGTTGAAGCATCTCTAGAAATGGAGGCTGACAGTGGGATTAGTCTGTCCCACCTACTGGGCTACTTGTTAATCATCTAGCTTAAATGGTCCCTATAGTTCACTCCTTGGTTCTGATACTGAAGCACACATGAGTTGCTTGACAGACTGGTAACAGGATTGCTACAGCCATACTTTAATCCTTGCTGACAGTTTTCTTGCCATAGTTATGAGAATATGACTGGGCTCTTAGGCTTCCCAAACATGCTTGGTAGTTAATCATACCTCTTCAAAACTTAACACATAATTAATCTCTGATACATTTGTCAAGATATACCAAGAAACAATTTGGCTCTATTAGACTATTTGTTGTAGACAAGAATAAAGCCTCAAACACAGCAGTCAATTGGTCACTACAGTGTAAAGAAGCAGGAAACTTTGTCTTTTGATGCTTCTGAGTTTCATTTCTAAGCTTGTTTCTCTTTCCCTTCTGAAACTTTTGGAATGCTTGATGGATATAAGTTTACAGAATTGGCAACTTGTTCGCTTAACCATTTTAATTAGAACATTAATTTGAATGCAAAGACATTATAAAAGAAAATAACCACCTAATTCAGAGATTGGTCTCAATGGGTTTAGCTTCCCATTGAGACTAATACTGTGATATTGTTTGCATTATCAAAATAATATAACTAGAGCAGAAAACTATAAGTTTGCATGCATACTATTTAATTACGTCCTTATGATTACATCCTGATTCACATAACATGTTAAATTCAACCAGTTACCAATTAGATGATATGTCCTTATTGCTTCATTTTAAATCTACATTTATTCAATCAAGGCTCACTGTTTGGGAGAATATAACCTTCATGTATTGTTTGGTTATATCCATTTATATGGTGCTGCTAACTAGATTTTATTATGTCCTTTTTGTTTAGGCAGAAAACAGTGGATGTCATTGCTGAAACTCCAGCTAGTCTTTTTGAGCAGCATGTTCTAAGCTGCCATTTCTTTATACAGAATTCTGTAAGAATCATCCTAATGGTTTTGCCCATTGTATATTTTTACCTCATTTTCTTAGAGAATCAATTGTATGAACTTAGACCCTGCCCCATGGTTGATTGGATTTGTATAATATGGTTGACTGGGGATGAGTAACACTTTCTTAATTGTTTAATGCAGCTTTGGGTTCATCTGCCATTCTCTTGCTGTCTGGATTAGCTGGTATACATAGTATTCTGGATCTTTAATTGCATAGTCAGTTGTACTGTGTGTAAACATGGTTTTTAATGCCATTTGAAGAAGAGACCTACCTACATATGTGGAATTGGAAGTGCATAGGTTTGATATGCACCATTTTCATCCCCATCCAAAATAGAACAAGGGTAATAATTGCTTGAATCATATAATGTAGATCCCCTACTACAACTTCTAGGCCTTAAAGGATTTGGAAAACACTAGAGGATTAATTTTGTTTCCCTGGGATAAGAAATCTCTGCAGCCAAGCCTGCTGAAGAATTGACTCAACTCAATGTAAGCTTAGTATTAATCTGTTATAGAAGAAATGACAATGGCAGTGACAAGTTGCTGCTGTAGCAAAACTGGCATGAACCTCTTATTTTTAAGTTCAATATGTTCAGTTTTTGAGATAATGACTTATTCTGAACAATGCCTTATTGAAAAAAGCTAGAAAACTTCATGTCAGAATTTCAAGTAGTCATCATAACCTGCTTTCATTCCTTCACTCTGCCTACCAGCTGATGGCAATTATCTTTTTTAAAACTGCTGTTTATTTTAAATATATATTGTAATTACACAGATCTGAATATTGTCAAAAAGAGGCAAACTATTAAATAAAATAATTAAAGCTATTGTACATAGTTGTTATCAGTGAACAATGTAACTTTATCATAATAGATACAAATTACTATAATAACAAAATGATTAACTACAGAAACTGACTGTTTTCCGTACAACATATTTTTCTTTTGATTTGACCCTTACTGTTAAAAAGACATTATAAATAATGACCAAAGTGAATACCATTTTTAAAACTTGCATGAAATTTTCTCTGAACTGACGAGATTAATCATATAGAACAAATTCCATATTCTTGATATCCACTTGATTAAAAAATGAGTATCTTGCTGCTTTTGATTATAGGTAATATAACATCCTAGTCCCAGTTGAATCTTCTTGTAACACAATTGCAATTTTATAAGGAACATTATTAGCATAGATCTATTAGCAATGGATCAGTCAAGACTAACTTGGACTTACCTGATTAGGAAAGCAGAAATGCAGAGGATATAAATAAGCATCTATCATAAACAGACACAATAAAATCAAGAGATAAGACTAAGAAGATAACACTTCAAAACACATTAAACTCCCTTTTTATGACCCTGTAATTTCTTAATTTGGAGTAGAGTTGGGCTGACTGGATGGAGCTAAGCCAGATGCCCTTCCTGAGACGGAGTTCATACCAGATTTTTTTTCTTCACATCCTAGTAGATATCTTCCACCACAGGATTGAACTTTCAATTTTCCACATGGGAAGTGAATCTCTTCACCACTAGGCCACCATACCAGTCATTTCAAGACAACATTAAAATTTGTTATCAGATCATGCACAAATTCTGATAAGTTATTTTTGCTTGCTCAGAATGTTAATGATGCCATTTCTTGAAATAAGATAAGAATATAGATTCTAATAATATTCACCTAGTAGGCTAAAAATGTTAATACTAACATGAAAGGCAAATTATAGTCAATTGGTTCCTAGAATGTTAGGACATTCCAGCTTTATCTGTTTATTGTTTTATTTTACTGGTCACAATTTCAATATATATCATCTACATCTAGGGATAACTCTAAAAGGGGGTAAATTGCAGAACGTTCCACTTTTAGGACTCCTAAGTAATCAAGAGTGCTGGTTTTGCCAGTAAAGTACAAATGAGAAAAATTATATTGACTCTTTTTTTGTGTAATTTCTTATCAAATCCAGTATACTTTCTTGTGTCTGTTTCAGACATCAGTTGTTACGGTCCTTAAAATAACCACATGGAGCTTTTGCAGAAACTGGAAAGGAGTTTCAAGTGCTATATTTGGCTTTTTGAGATCAGGAAAATCTTAACTTTGGAGAATGAACATGAAAATAATCTTGTGAACTCATAATTACTGAACTAGGTCTTCATCCTTAGTCTTCAAAAAGTGGTATAAAGTGGTATAAGTTTAATATACAATAAAAACAAAGTATTTTGAACCATTTGTCATGACCTTTAATCACTGCCATTTTCTTGATGTTAATATTATATACATTTACTATATTTTTGGTTTTATAAAAGTAATGTTTTTATGAATAGTTTTCTTTTTGATTACCAGAAACTGTAAGTTCAAAATCTGTATATTCTTTTTAAAGTCCCCTTTTCCAAATCACAGTTACAATAAACAGAATCTGAATACTGAAAATATAACCTCTATTTAATCATCTTGAGTATATTGCCAAATAGTCTTATTATTCTATTTACCAAGTATTACCCTTACCAAGTATTAATACCGTTAATTGATACTGTATTATACTGTTCTCCTTATTCTGGATATGTTATATTTACAACATGTTCCATCCTATTTTTATTATAAAACCTTGCAGTCCAATGAAAATGCTGAACTACATATTTTCTTAATACAATTGCAAAGAATATAATATTCCTGTAATGGGAATTAATTTAAGCTAATTTCCCAGTGCGGTTGCATAATACATTTCCTTGAATTTATAATACATTTCCTTAAATTCTTAGTAGTTTCTTATTTCTTCCTAGGATTGAACATAGGAGGATGACAGTATAAAGAGATGAAAAGGAAAATGAGAAAATGCTGCTACAGTAGCATAAGCTATTCCATGTGGTAGTGTGTCTATGCACATGTTAAAAATCTGCATATTCAATCCCTGAAATGATATATCATTTGATATATCATCTTGAAAGATACCAGAAAAACTTCATATCAAAATGATAGGCACAAATCACAACAAACCAGCTTGGTTTCCTTCACTCTGCATAGCGACTGATTGCAAATGACTTTATTTCTCATGGCTGCATTTGACATCTCCTCTGGGTCACACAAGCAAGGGCATGCCACTTTTATGCTCAAAGAACCCTTTCATTTATGGGTTTACTTTAAATAATGTGCAATTGACCTTTCTGCTAGCATGCATGATTAATAGTGTGCAGGCTGTGATGAACCAAAGAGGGACTAAAGGGATCTTCTCTCTCTCCCTCTTAAGAATACCACAGTACAACACCTGCTTTTCTTGATCATCTACTTTCCATAGACATTCATAAGTGACTGCTAAAAAGGAAAGAAAGAAGTAAAGTCAGGTGCTATCAAATAAATAGCCTCTTTCTATGGATCCACCTAAAAACTACAGTTTCTGTTTAATCGTCCTACCATGAATCATTTGGAAATAAAAATGTATTCATTATTTATTTATTTATTTTAGAAACACTCTCTTCCTTCTCCATCACCAGAATTGTTGAGTTCCCACAATGACAGATAGGATGTTTTTGAACAAGTAACTGTAGGACACATGATTAACTCCAATGAACAGGTTAGTACTTCATAACAGGAAGCTTTTTTTTTTAGAAAAAAAAAAATGGAAAAGTCAACCTAAATTTATTTATTTATTTATTTTTATTTATTTGTTATTCATATACCGCCCTTCTCCCGAAGGACTCTGGGCGGTGCACAGCCAACCATAAGACCCCATTACAATATACAAAAGTTAAAAATAAATTAAATAATTTAGGCTGTCTAAAATTATATCCTCCCCCAATAAGTTAATTAAAACCCAAATTTTAAAAACCCAATTAAAACACAAATACTAAATTAAAAATCCCATGTCAGCTTAGGCCGGCCTGCTCGAAGAGCCAGGTTCTTAATGCACGTCTGAAAGCTCTCAGATCCATATTAGTGCGTATTTTTGGAAGCAGACCATTCCAGAGGGTGGGGCCCCCCACAGAGAAGGCCCTACTCCTAGTGGCCGCCAGATGACACATAGAAGCCGACGGCACCTGAAGGAGGCCCTCCCTGTGGGAACGCACAGGTCGGTGGGAGATTACCAGCAGAACGCGGTCCTGTAGATAACCTGGTCCAATGCCATGGATCGCTTGAAAGGTCAAAACCAGAACCTTAAAGCGAACCCAGAAAACCACCGGCAACCAATGCAGCTCATGCAGGAGAGGCGTCACATAGGAGCTTCGTGACACTCCCATAACCACCCGCGCGGCTGCATTTTGTACCTATTGGAGTCTCCGGGTGCTCCCCGCAGGGAGCCCCATGTAGAGAGCATTACAGTAATCCAGGTGAGAAGTGACGAAGGCGTGAGTGACCGTACGTAAGGTGTCCCGATCCGAAAGGGCTGCAACTGGTGAATCAGGTGAACCTGATAAAAAGCCCCCCTGGAGACGGCCGTAATATGGTCTTCTAAAGACAGCCATGCATCCAGGAGAACACCCAAATTGCGAGCCCCCTCTGTGGGGGGTAAGATCTCTCCCCCAATAGCCAGTGACGGAGTCAGCTGCCTATATCGGGGCGCCGGAAACCACAGCCACTCAGTCTTGAAAGGTTTGAGCCAGAGCCTGTTCCCGCCCATCCAAATCCGCACGGCCACCAGGCACCAGGACATAGCCTCCACAGCATCGTTGAGGTGGCTTGGGGTGGAGATGTAAAGCTGGGAATCATCAGCATACAGATGACACCACATCCCAAAACCATGGATGATCTCCCCCAGCGGCTTCACATAAATGTTGAACAAAAGAGGGGAGAGGACCAACCCCTGAGGCACCCCACAAATGAGGGGCCTAGAGGTGGACCTCCCCCCCCCATCAACACAAATTGCGAGCGGTTGGAGAGGAAGGAGGATAACCATCGCAGGACAGTTCCCCCAATCCCCAACCCCTCCAACCGCCATAATAAGATATTATGGTCGATAGTATCAAAAGCCGCTGAGAGATCTAATAGGACCAGGACAGAGGAATACCCCCTGTCACGGGCCCTCCAGAGATCATCAACCAACGTGACCAATGCTGTTTCAGTATTATGCCCGGGCCTGAAGCCCGATTGGAATGGATCGAGGTAAGTCGCTTCCTCCAGGTACTGAGGGAGCTGACGTGCCACCACACTCTCCACAACCTTCGCTAGAAAAGGAAGGTTGGAGACTGGACGATAGTTATTTAAAACAGCCGGGTCCAGGGCAGGCTTCTTGAGGAGGGGCCGCACCACTGCCATTTTCAGGGCAGTAGGGAGCGACCCCTCTCTCAACGAAGCATTGATAATTCCCTGGAGCCAGCCTCGTGTCACCTCCCTGGCGGTCGAAACCAACCAGGAGGGACATGGGTCCAACAAACATGTGGTGGTATTCAGTCCCCCCAACAACCTGTCCACACCCTCAGCGGTCACAGGGTCAAACTCTTCCCAGATAATAGTCTCAAGACCTGCCCAAGACACCACCCCCGGGACCACCCAATTGGAGTCCAGCCCACCCCAAATCTGGGCAATTTTGTCGTGCAGAAATCAGGAAAACTTCTCTGCCCTGTCCTGCAAGAGGTCCTCCCGTGCTCTCAGCTCAAGCAGGGAGCGGGTCACTCTAAACAGAGCGGCAGACCTATTTTCTGCCGACGGAATAAGGGCGGAGAAATGCGAACGCTTCGCCGCCTCTATCGCCACAAGGTAGGTCCTAATATAGGACCTCACCTGTGTTCGGTTGGACTCGGCGTGGCTAGCTCTCCAAACACTCTCCAGACGTCTTTTCCGGCACTTCATCTCCTGCAGCTCCTCCGTAAACCATGGAGCTGGATGGGATCTGTGCCGGGTCAGAGGTCGCAAAGGCACAACTTGGTCCAGAGCCTCGGCAGCCAGCCTAATCCAGGTGGCCACCAAGTCTCCAGGCGAGTTATGAGCCAGAGTCTCGGGAAATGGCCCAAGGTCCCTCTGGAACCGCTCAGGGTCCATCAGGCGCCTGGGGCGGAACCATCTATACGGCTCTGCTTCCCGGCAGTACAGAAGTCAAGTCTAAGAAGAGAATGATCTGTCCATGACAAGGGTTTGATATCTAAGTCCCCGAAATTACAGTCATTCAATCACTGACCAGAGACAAAAATCAGGTCCAGCTTGTGTCCTCCTATATGAGTGGGGACAAAAACTAATTGGGTCAGGTCCATGGCCCTCATGGAAGCCATGAACTCCCGAGCTACCCCAGAGGTTTCCCCGAGCGTAGGCAGCTTGAAATCCCCCATAATTAAAAGCCTAGGGGTCCCAACCGCCAGCTCGGCTATCACCTCGAGGAGTCTGGGCAGGGCCAATGACACATGGCAGGGAGCCAGGTACACTATCAAAAGGCCCATCTAAACCCCCTGCCCCCACTTCACAAAGAGAGACTCACAACCAGCCATCTGAGGAACAGTGACTTCCCTAGGCCAAAAGACCTCTCTAATAAGCACCGCCACCCCACCACCCCTTCCCTGAGACCTAGGCTGATGGAATGGTGGGCACATCTCCTTCAGAGGAACACCACCCTCTGGGCCCAACCAGGTTTCGATAATACCAATCAGGTCCATGCCCTCTTCCTGAGTAAGATCGCAAATCAGGGGGGCTTTATTCACAATGGACCTGGCATTGCACAGCATCAGCCGGGTACTCAGGGCCCAAGGCTCTGGACAACCAGGCCTGCAGGATGGGTGAAGAGTGTCGGAGCGCGCTACCGCTTGAAGACAGCGACTGTGCGATCCCACAACCTGATATGGCCCTCTACCCCTGCCATATCTGCCCCTCCCACTTATTGTGCCAATAGAACCGGCCCCCAGCATCCCACCCCCTGCCTGCCCCCTCAACGCACACCCCTCTGAGCCCTCCCAGACATGCATGCCAGCCTGGCTACCCCCAATCCTCACGGGTTGTCCCCCAAACCCGGTTCGGATTTCCCTAACCCCCTTAAAAACCCCATTAAAAATCTACAAACCCCGGAATTCCCCCCAACACGTTTCCTGCGGCCGCATCATCTCTCGGGATCCCAGGATCCGTCATTAAGATATGTCCTAGAGAGTTTTCACATGCACTTGCTTTAGTCAAAAGTTATATTGACCTCTTAAGTCTCAGAATTCACATACCACAATAATTGGTTGCTTCTTTCCAGTGATGAATGGATAAAAGTATGTTTTATTTTTAACGTACCCCAAACCACCCAATCATACTTTTTTGAGGGAGAAATTTGCTTGCAGTAAATCTGAAGAATTGAAATTGATATTTAAAGGTTTAAGTTATTTGGAATCAAAATACCATTACATTTTTTTGTTCCTATACAAGCCTAGGCATTCACTATCCCTTTCCCTTTGAGCAATGTATTTTTGACCATAGCATTCAACCTCTGCAATTGCTTTGTCTTGACTCTATATTTTTTATTTGGATGAGTTCTTGAGCATTTTTGCACAAACATATATCCACTATCCTAGTTCAATAACAATGGAAATGGAGGTTGGGCAGTTGTAGTAACTAAATATACAGAAGGTGTTTATTAAAGTTAGATGACAGGGATGTTTAGTTTTTAATTCTATTAGCAAATTTAGGTAACAAGATTATTAGCTTTTAGAATTTATAATTCTATAGCTTAATTCTATATGATAACCTTTTTTTCAAGGTAAGTAGAAGTTTCCGTGGCTCTGCATTTCTTGAAGAGTTCTTGCTTTCAATTCTCTGGAAGCCTATATGTTACAATTGTTTGCCAAGGACATTCCTCCTCATATTATCTCTAGCACAAGTCAATCTGAAGATGGCTCTAGATATCCCAGTCTGGACATGCTGTTTTGCACATTAGGCATGATGTTCCTTGTGGACAATTTAGGTTATTGAAAAGAAGGAGACAGAAATTTACCCAACTGAAGCAGGAGAATTGCAATGACACAATTCCTTTATGTTCAGTCATGGGCTATATGTATTAATTATAGGGTATGTATTGCACGTTTGTGTATGTGTTCAGTTGACTGATTTGCATTTCACATTACCCAGTTTCAAGGGGCACTGATTGGATCTTGGCTTCTGCAGTCTCTTTATCTACCAGGTTTTCAAGTTGATTTTAATTACATTATGTATACTTTGCTGTATTATAACTATATTTATTCTTATTTATTAATCTAAATTTAATCTGTAAAATAATCGAAGAAAAACAGATGGAGTAAGCCTTACCTATATACACCTATACATATTTTCTGAAATGTCATCTTTTCAAGAACATTGATTTAGCAACTTACCTGCTGAGTGCGGTGTCTATACACTGGGACAAGGAAACTATATACATGAGCATTTAGTTCTTCCTCAAATACTGCTTTGCATGGCTAGATAACAACTACATTATCCCAGAAAAACTGGGTGTATATTTCATAATGTTGTCAGTGTTTTCATATATTTCATAATGTTGTCAGTGCCTTCTCCTTTTTTTCCTTTGGTGGCTATTTTAATAAAACATACTTGGAATTTGAATGTGTGCCTTTAAGAAGGATGGAAGGTTAGTGGGGGCTTCTTTTAGCTGAGACTATAGAGACATTCTAGGATTCTCTGATATGTTGTGATGTTTAATTGTTCTCAAAGTGTTTAATTTTTCAGCACCAATGTTGCCATAGAGGCTATAAACTTATGTCTTGTGTGTTCCTTCTTTCACACATTATAAATAGCATCTATTCTGTTAGAATAATATTGGCATATTCCCAGATACAGTATAATTGGTATCTTATTTTACTTTACTTTTAAAGCTTACACATCACATTTCCAACTAACAACAACTAGTAATAAGAACAGAATTAAAAACATATTTGAAAAGTCATAAAAACACCATTGTATCATACCTTCAGCAACAACAGAAACTTACATCAAATATATCACTGTTTAAATCCAAAATATATTAACATTTTAAACAAATAAGCTAAAATTCCATTCAAAATAAATACAGAATAAATTCAAACATATTGACTAAATTTTTTCACCATATTTGAAAGCAACAAAACAATTTCCTATCCACTGGAAATAGAAGCAAAGGTTTACTGTATTTTTCAGATTATAAGACGCTCCAGAATATAAGACTGTTTTCCACCACTTCTGCAGCCCATTCTAGAACAGCTGATTCGCACCGCACCAACCACCTTCCTCCTGCTGCAATATTCACTGTATAAGACGCACAGACATTTCCACCCACTTTTTTGGGGGGAAAAGTGTGTCTTATACTCCAAAAAAGATGATAATTCCTAATTATGAGTAGTAATTATGATTTTCTCAGAAGAGTATTATAACCAAGACTGTAAGGCTGGTCCAGGGCTTTGCACTAGCTAGTAAAAGTGGTTAACATGAACATGTGATATATAAAACAGAAAATTCCAGAAATACCTATACAGGGAATTAAAAGAAAGTATCTTTGATGATATAATATTTGTCTTACTGTGCCTAATTGTAGACCGGGCCCTACAATGCAAGTACTTTTGGTAAGATGTAAGATAGTCATTCTAACTCTCTAGTTTTGTGTCCAGATTTTATATTGCTCCCTGGTAATATTCTTTTCCTGATTACATTTATAGCTAATTTTACTTTAAGACTTTCTCAGATGGTTGACATTGCTTTCTTTGTTTGGCCTGAAAAAATTGAGTACTTATAGTTTAATATCAGTTTGGTTTCACAGCAGATGAGATGAATAGGACATAGAATTCAGAACATCAGCAGGATTTTATTTAATAAATTTGGGAGTTGATTATCAACAGTGTACATAGCAATAAATTTTTAAAACAATTTGTCTGACTAACAGTTATAATAATGAAAGCTCTAAATACAATGTCTGAATACCTTTATTATTAAATTTCAAATATATATATAAATATTATTTGACCCTTGCAGTGGAATTTTTCAAGAAAAGAAATTCAGTGGAAAATTTATTTCAACTTTATTTCCATGTGCAATTTCCAGCCTGTTATTAAATGGCAAGAAAATGGCAGATTTATTCTGCCAGTTTGGTCTAGTGGTTAAGGCACAAAGCTAAAAACCAAGGACTATGATTTCTAGTCCTGCCTGAGGCATGAAAGCTGACTGAGTGACTTTGGGCCAGTCATTCTCTTTCAGCCCATGATGTCAGGCATGGGTGAAAAGCCCCCCCCAGTCAATTCTCTTTGCAACCAACACTTAATTGATGTGAAAAAAGCATTACTGCTGTACTTGTGGGAAAACACTAGGAGGAAAAAACAATCAAGCCATTATACATTCTTTCTCTTTCTCCCTACACATAGAGTGACACACAAATACACAAAAGATCAATGTAGTCTTTTTAAATATAAATTTTCTTTACAATGGAGTTGATTTCCCAGTAATTTCATCATGGTATTCAATTCTACATCTTTTAAAAATCAGCCAAGGCCATGTAGCTATTTAGCAGGAGCTAAAGTACAATAAAATATGTCATTGCCTTTGTTACAGCGGATTAACACTAAGTCTGACATAGTTACAGTTCAATTAATTTGGTTCTTAATATCTTTCAGCTGTACAGTTCTATGGATTTTGGAAGAAGATGGCAGATAATGCATGAACGGATCACACCAAACCGATTTTATTGGTGAGTTTCTTGTTTTGTATTAAAACTGAATATTCATGTATGACATATTAGGATTGTATACTATTACATACAAGAGATTTTTTGGGAATGTATTATCTTGTTAGTTTGTTTTGTCCAGAAGGAGAGGTGTCCCTATTTAGTTTCCTATTAATCTTCCATCTCACTTTGGTTCCAGAAGTATAGAATTTACTGTGCTAGCTTCAGGGTGATGTTGGAAGAATGGGGTATTGAGTAAATTATACTTTTTTATCAAGATGATGCATGAGTTGAAAAGCTTTTTCTTTCTCTAAAATGACCTCTTCCTGAAAGGAAGTTGATTTCTTTTCAGCTAACTCAAAGATTTTAGCTTATGGTTTATATTATTTGTCCTCGGTCTTATTTAGGAAAAGAAACTTCTACATGTTCAAATACTCCATCATAACTATTCCCCTAGTATTGTTAGTGAAATTCTATCTTGGGGAGAAAGGAGGAAATGGATGTTCTGCTATCTAAAATTTAAAGGTATAGAATTGTCATGCATCTTTTGGTTTTCTTCTCTACTGAATAGTTGCCTTTATTCTTTTTCATGTTTTCCTAACTATTGTCTAAAGGAAATTTAGTTATAGATTGTAAGCCTTTGTAACCTCAAAAGAAATGCAAAGAAAATATAAAGAAACAACTGCAAGGTTCCACATGTATTAAAAATATGTATAATTCAGCTGGTGAATCAAAAGGTCCTATGCCTATGGCTGTTTTTTGCGTCATTGCTTTTGTTGAAGAATGTGAACAAGTGCAATATAGGGAATTTTTTTTTTTTAAAAAAGCCTAATTTGGTATATAAAGAGAATTTAAAAAATGGATTGAGTTGTTTTCAGGAACAGAACATTTATATTCAGTCAGGCTTTCAGATGAAGGAATAATCAAATAGGGATATATCAAAAGTGGTTTTTATTTTTTTTTGAAAGGGCAACTGGACTGATACATTTTATTTTATTTTCAAAAAATAAAAACCCCTTTTGATACAACTAAGATCTGGATGACTGAAAATCCTCAGAGACATTCAAAAAGGGATAGATCTTGTAACTTGGATCCCTTTGACCACTGGAATATCTTCCTCTGAGTAGATGCTATAAGCTTAGAATTAGAGTAGAATCAAGCTGGAAAACCCTGGAGGTCTTCTATTCCAGTTCCCTGCTCAAGCAGGAGAACTTATACCCAGGGGTGGATTCAATTTTTTTAACAACTGGTTCTGTGGGTGTGGCTTATTTGGTGGGTGTGGATTGCTGATCATGTGATGGTGGGTGTGGCCAACTCGACATCACTCACATCAAGGGGTGCTTTTCCTTGCCTGGCCTCTCATGACAGTGGGGATGCTGCAATGGTCATAAGTGTGAAAAATGGTCATAAGTCACTTTTTTCAGTGCCATTGTAATTTTAAATGGTCACCAGTTTTAGACCAAAACTCAAAAACGGTATGTAAACTCATGTTTGAATGTCAATCTTTCTAGCTAGCCAAGAAGCTTTGCTGAATGTCACTCATCTTGGTTCCTTGTCATTAAAAGCTCCTTTCTGGCAGCTCTGCTTCATTATTCAATTATTTCTTCAAAGTGCTAACTCCAGTGGGTGAATTTCCTCCAAACAGCAGTGTAAAAAGCTTAAAACAACCCTTCCCCTTTAAGAAAGTACCAGCAAAGGAAAAAAACCTCCTTCAGAGACAGTAAGTCTAGGCATACTGCCAAGAATGTAAGAAGGGTGGAAAAAAACAAAAGGACATTTCTTCCACCAGCCGGTTCTCTGAACTGCTTAGAAAGTTAACAACCGGTTCTAGTGAATAGGTGAGAACCTGTAGAATCCCACCCCTGCTTATACCATCTGAGATAAGTGACTCTCCAGTCTCTTCTTAAAAACCTCCAATAATGGAGTGTTTTTTTCTCCAATGAGACTGGTCTAAAAGGGCAATTGGTCCATCCAATTATGGGGCAGTGCATACTGCTTCCATTTTCACATTTCAGCCAGGGGACATTTCAGACAGTCACTTTCATGACTAACTATTTTTGTGTTAAATTTATGTTTTTCGAACAAAGAAATCCAGTGATGAAGTACCTACGATTTCTGAAGGCAAGCTGTTCCACTGGTTAATTTTCCTCACTGTTAGAGTTTCTCCTTTTGTTTGTGTATGTTTGTCTAAAAAAAAAACGTCTTTAAAAAAAAGAAAGTTTATCCTAAATTCCAGGTTGCTTGTTTCTGATTAGTTTCCAATCCTTATTTCTTGTCCTGCTATCTGGTGCCTTGGAGAATAATTTGACCCCCACTTCTTTGTAGCAGCTCCTGAAATACTGCTATAATTCTTCTTTTCTTTAGAAGCCAGACCCAAAATCTGCCACTTTTCTTCATATTGTTTAGTCTCCAGGCCTTTGATCATCTTAGTTGCTCTTTCTGAACGTTTTCCAAATTTCAACATTTTTTTGGGTAGTATAGTGACCAAACTTCATTTCAGTATTCCAGGTATGGTCTTACTAGGGTTTTGTAAAGCAGGTCTAATACTTCACATACTCTTTATTCTATCTCTCTGTTTATACAACTCTGTTGTATTAGCTTTTTTGGACACTGCTGCACATTGCTGTGATCATCCTCTAGGACTTTAAGGTTCCTCTCACAGTTATTATTTTTGAGCAGGTCTTGGATAATCTGTACTTATACCTTGGTGTTAAAAGAGACATCAGCAAAATTAAGAAAGGTAGGATATTGAAAACAGCTTCAATATTAAATAAGCATCAACAAATAGAGGTGATAGTCTCTTTCTTTGAGGAGGAGGCCTAACCAAAGAAGACAGTAATAATAATGGTAGCCCTTTTATCCTGAAATTCCTATTTTAATGTCAGGTCAATTTATTTATTTACTAAATTTATATGTATTTCATATGATTTTATACTGAAGACCAATATAAACTTCTACAATATTAGGATTGATTAAAATGGTCTGATGAATTTGAATGATTTCATGAATGTGTTTGGGGAATTATTCACATAGTGGCTCAGCTATGTTACCAATTTTTATTTTATTGCTATTTTTAATTTGCATTTTAAAATATCTATTTTACTGTGTCATAAATGTTATTAGCTGGTTTAATATTGTCAGGCTTTGAGATTTTAATAAGCTATTACTAACATTAACCAAAGAATGGTTAGTTAAAAAAAGAAGGTGCTTTTGATCTTCTTGTGGCTAGAAGAAGCAAAGAAAGAGTGCATTAAAAAAAAAATGAAAGCTTGGGCATTACCTTCAAGTTTAACCAATATGTAAATTGCTTGAAATGTCATGAATTTTCTTGCATTTCCAGATTTAGTGGAAATAACTCTTGGGTTTGAATGACAACATTAAATACAATTGCTTAATCCAGTTAGAGAGTCTGATATATATATATTTAAAAAAATTAATTTTATTGTATACTAAACAATGCTCCAAAACATCTGGGAGCTTCCCTGTCTCTGACTTTAAAGAGTTTTCATATTTGGCAGATTGAGTAGAATGCATGCTGTCTACTAAACATGGTTTCTTATCATGGCAAAACAGACAAGACTTTTCTCTACTTATTTTGAATGTGAGCTATTTGTAGAGTTCAGTAACATTCCATTAAAGATAAGGAGATTCTTCTTTTATGCCTTTTCCCTTTGGAAATTAACCAACTCTTTTAAGATGACTATACATCAGCAGCTATATGAGGCAGAATCTATTCTGAGCAAGAAGAGAGAATTGAAACTCCTACTCTTTTGTTTCCTGGGATTCCCCAGAGTGTCATCTTTAGAAGAAGCTTAGTTTAATTTTGCCGTTATTAAGCAGAGGAGACGTGAGGTTACAGAAGAATTTCAGATACACAGACTATGATATACCATTGTTTCTTAAATAAAGTAAGTTATCTGAGTTACAATTGAATACTTTTCCATCCAACATAACAGGTTTTGCTATTAATAAGATAAAAGTTATCTATGTAAAATTATATATATCTTGTTCATAGATTGGGGCGCAGAATGATTAATTGTTGCTGCACGCGACATCTTTGCCCTGAGAACTTGTGACTCCAAAGTAACTCCTACACATTGTGCCTGTGAACAAGTGTCCTATCATGCCATTTTCAATATTTTAAGCTGACATATTGCCAGACAAAGTTCTTTTGAAGAATGATTTTCCATTTCAAATAAGTATTCTTTATTTTATTTTTTAAAATCCAGTATTTAATTTGAAATATAACTATATGTTGAGAAACCAAAAAATATATACAAGTATAATATGGAATCCTTGCAGGAAAGTGAACTGCAGAGGTGGTAGAGGCCATTTTTGTAAAATAAGCTCTCACCACTATAATTGGGAAGCTTTAGATAAGGAAATATATGCATGGAATTAGAATTCAACATTATTTTGAAAGGACATGAAAATTGTAATCTTCATATTCACACTTTGAAAGACTATCAAAAGTACTATCATATTCTATGAATTAAAGAATTATGAATCACATCTCAGATACATGGTTTAAATATATTTACATGTATATATGAAAAATGAATGATTAAAAAAGCATGACATCTAGTTCCTTCAGCTGGAAGATTGAATTAGTGATGAATACAAGGTGAGTGGAGATTCTAAACATGGAATAGACCACATTTAAACCAGCATCATGTGTAGTTAAAGAAAGATATTGCACAATGTTTAGGAAAAAAATTTAAATGGGTAATCAAAAAGATAAGACTTGACATTAAAAGAGAAAAACATAGTTTTAAAAAAAAGATTTTGAAAATGGGTAGAAAAAGCTAAACAAGGAACTTCTAACCAAGTAATAAGAATTAAACATGAATGTGAGAAAATGATTTGAGGTTACATTTGAGCTGGGAATGATGGAAGAAGTATTTTAATGATCTGTATGGGTTTGATAGAGACACATCAAATAATGGAATCAAAACAAATGAATAAATGTTAATATCTAAAAAAAAAGTCCAATTAAACGTAATTCATAAATGCTGTGACAACTGAAGTTTGGTGAAGCTGCAGCTATAACTGGGGAACTGTTAAAATATCAATGTTGCTTGTTTATAGAATTGATGTACAACATATTTAATGTGTGTATGAAAACTGAATATGACAGCTCATTAAATATACTTATAGTAGGAATAAATGCAAAACCACAGGGGCATTGGTTTGTTAAATGTGACTGATGTTTGTAAAATTTTGACTGAGAAAGTATCATTGGTGATAATGAACAAGAATTTGGAAAGTTCAGAAATTTTACTAAGCTTGTTGGAATAATATGGAATTGAAGGTGGATTGCTGAATGCACTATGGGTACTATATGATGGAAATGAAATGGAAAGTTTAAAGTATCAGTTCCAACTGAGCATGGAGTAACACAATATTGCTGTTTAATGTCTGTATGGATAAAAATATAAGATGTTTATGGTGACATTAGAACTGTGTTTTTTGGAACAGAAATATGTATGCGCTCTAGACAATGCTGTGACTTTGAATACCTAAATAAATTGCTGAAAATGTTAGATACACTATATTACGCAAAGAGGAATATGGTTTAGACCACTAATGTATAAAAGATTGAGGTAATTGTGTTTGGCAATAAAAACCAGTATATTATTACAAATTACATTAAATGTGAAGAACCAGGAAAATAGATTAAATTATGCACTTTGGGTTCATGCAAAGTAGAAAGATATGTGGAGAAAAATGAATCCTTGGATCATTTTGGATGGAACGGGATATTGCATATGTTAGGAGGAACATAAACATAATTTGAGTTCAGTGGAGTTAAGATATTAAGAAATATTTATAGTAAAATGAAAAGAAATGGAATCCAAAATTAATGGATAAAAGAATGTGAATTGAGGAGTCCTTGGTACTCTCTCAGCTTGGTTGCTTTTGCAGACATTTCATTACCCAAACTAAGACTAGCATAGATGATGATACCTAGTTTGGGTAATGAAACATCTGCAAGAAATCAACTAAGCTCAGGGAGTACCAAGGACTCTTCAATTCAACCTTGAGTTACAAATATTCTGCTTTATTTGACACATATGGGTGTCAAATGCTTCAGAAAGCACACAACTGAGAAAAATTTGCCTGCAGGAACATTTCCACCAAAAAACAACTTTACTTCCTGCATAAATGCCTATGACAGCATTCCTTACCTACCATGGTCAGATATAAACCTCGAGTCAATTGCACAGCTAGATGGAAAATAGCCCAAGAAAGTGGACAAAAGTGATTCAGTAATGATTCCAGATGCACATCTAAAATTAAACAAACATCTGCATACCATATCAATTTTCAAGGAACAGCTGGAACTGACCATCATGCTAGAGCAAATGAGAGACTGGCCACTACCAGTAAGACCACTTCCCAGAGGCAAATATAAGGAAGAAAAGACTAGCACTGATGATGTTACCTAGTGGGGTAATGAAATGCTTGCAAGAAAACAACCAAGCTCAGAGACCACTCTAATTTCAACTCTGAACTACACATATTTTTCTTTACTGGAATGCGAATCAAATACAAAAATTAGCTTATAAGAATGAAGCATGTTAAAATGTTTTCATCATATAAAGATAATGATTGAGGAACAAATCATAACACTAATATATGGAATGAAAGGAACACAATAAGGGTGAAGACCACAAAAGTCATAGTGGCATAGAGTTGATGACATTTTCTAAAAGGCAGAGCAGAAAAAATTTTAAGAAACAAAAGGCTGTATGTGAAGGATATGAACTGTGCAGAAGCAAGATATGCAAGAAAGTACTGAGAGTATAGTGAATGGTTTACTGTTAACTAGATTTCCTCTTTTTTCTTATACCAGAATATTTTGCCTCATGATTTCTTATTTTCTTTGAATAATTTGCTTACCTCAAAATACTATGTGGTAGTGACCATGTGTATATGTTTTAATGGGCAGGTAATGTTATATCTTTTAGAAGTTTTAGATTGCAAGTCCCATAAGAATCTGCCATTGTTAGATTTTCAATTGTTGTGGGTATGATGATTAAAAATACCCGATACATAACATTTCCTGCCTTCAATATAGCAGTGAATAGCAGTAAATATGTAAAAAAGTCAAATTAAAGTTTTACTTTTAATTTTGCTTGATATATATGATACGTGCAGAATATGAACATTGTCCTCAAATAATCTATTAGAATACTATGA
Organism: Bungarus multicinctus; assembly: GCA_023653725.1. NCBI lineage: Eukaryota > Metazoa > Chordata > Lepidosauria > Squamata > Elapidae > Bungarus > Bungarus multicinctus. Next base: position 53,043,241 of record CM042844.1, read on the forward strand.
CAGAACAAAACACAGATCTTTCTTTTTAGCGACTTTCCGACAAAATGTATCAGTCATTTAAACCTGAAAATGTTTTGTATTCAGGCCTGGAAGTTGCTGTTTGCAGAACATCTTCTGGGCATTACCCAGTGCTATCATATATCATCTTATGTGATGTTATGCACACAAATTAATTCAACCTTTTTTTCCCAATATTCTAGCCAGCTATTTACCTTCTTTTCTATACTGATTAGAAATCTACTTGTTTGCCTCCCCTATAATATTACAAATTTCTTATAATGAGAAATCCAATCTATAAATACCGCACTTTAATTATAGGTAGAATAACTGGACCACCTCATGATCCACCTAAATACTATCTGGTCCAAATGCTACCTGACATTTCTAGCCTAACTGGATATAGAGGGCCTGGAAATATATTGTAATGGAAATGAAACGCAAAGCCAGGGTCTGAGAGTGGATATTGAATAGGATCCTTTCTCTCAACAGGGGAGGAGTACAATATGGAAAGTGGCAGAAAAATATGAAGAAAATATATGAATTATACAGTCACTACTTGTACTTTATGATGGTGTGATACTGTTTATAGTTGTTAGACTGAGGTTTACTAACAACATATACATGAGGAACTGGTTTCCCATGCTAAATTTAGTTGTCTAAGCATTTAGCTTTCATTTGAGGTACTTTTATTGAAGTGATGAAAATGCTATTATTTAAAGTAAGGTTCAATGGCAATGATTACATCACTGCTCCTGTTTTTTGTAGAATTGTGCTCAAATTCACACTCATACTCTTCAAAAATGCATTCTTGCAATCTTTTTAACTTTTGATTTTCACTCTGTTTCAGATTTCAATTTACTTCTTAAGTCTGTGTAGAAAAATTAAAACTGACACTGGCCCTAGTTTGTTAAATGTGTGTGCTGTGAAGGAAAGAAAACTATTGGTATTTTATGCCTTCTTATTTTATCTGGAAGGCAGATTTCTTCCTACTGATGACTAGATCAAAATTTACTTCTTTTTTATGGAACAACATCATATTCCTTGAAAGAAAAGCATGAAAAATTAATGGAGCTTTTAACCTGTATTGTGCTACTGGATGGGTGGGTATGTTCTGCTATGTGTTGTGTTTTAATCTAGGAATCTTTCAGCAATTCTTTCAGCAAGAATTTTAGATTATAGCTAATATTTATTTATTTATCACATTTATTTGGCAATCCATCTCACCTGAGATGAATCTTAGTGATATACAGTAAAACCAGGAATTAAAACATTGTATAAATTCATTAAAATTATAACAATAAATAAAACATGACCACAAGAGAGAAGATGTTTCATATAATACAAGCAATGTTCCCACTTCCTATCGCCAGGCTTTCTGGGGAAACCTACTCTTTTTTGAGGTCTTTCTGGAAGGTCATAAGAGTTGGGTCTAATCTCACCTGAGAAGTAATGATCTTCCAGAGAGTGGATGTCATGGCAGAAAAATCTGGCTTTCTAATTTGTCAGATGGGACTTTTTTGCATATAGAACCTACTGCATACCATTCTTGCCAGATCTCATGGGATGGGTAGATGTAACAGGAAAAAGCAGTCCCTTGGATAACCTGGACCACACCATATAGGTCCTTAAAACGAGCACCTTAAATTGGATCCAAAAGCAAACTGGTGACCAACCTTGCTCATGGAGCAGAGGGGTAACATGTATTCATCTAGGAACACATATAATTGCCTGTGCCACTGCAACATGTACCACTCAAAGCTTCAGGGTATGGCATTTTTTAAGTTTAAGTATATTTTAGATACATTTTATTGTGTATGCAAATATTTTATAGTAAAACTAAATTTCAATTTCTTGAAAGAACATCATTCCCTTTAACTGGGAACATAAGTATTCTGCTATACCAAGGAAGTAAGGTATCTAAAGGCAACTATTGCTGAAAAATGTTTATCTTGAATTTGGAGAAAAACTTTTGACGAACAATTATGTTAAAAGTTTACATAAATTTATAATTAGTATTTATTTTTTAATAAAATCTTCTTTTCAATTATATTACCACAATACTCCATCTCAGTGTCTTTTAATTAGCATGTTTCTTTAATTTCTTCAAATATGGTATCATCCAGGAAGCAATGGAAGAAGAAAGAGACTCTACAATACATTAAAAAAAAATGGACTGCAAAGTCATTTTAACTAAATCTCCTCTAAAAATAGCTAAAATGTCAGTTTATTGACTATGAAAAACACATAAACAAACTCATCAAGTTTCATTCTGAAATGCACTTGCTTATAAATTTGCCATTCCATAGTAGCACATGTTCCTATGCAATATTAAACACCAAATTAGAAAATTCTGAAAATAGCTTTTCAATATTACACATATTTATGTTATATTTGCATATATATTTTATTATAACATTTTAACTCCAAATAGTCTCTGAGTTTGCTAGCATTTGCATGCTCTCAATCTCTCTCTCCTCACATCCCACTCCTCATGTCTATCCTAGCAACAGCAAACTTGGAATTTCCACACAGCTACAGGAAAATAACTTAATGGTCTCTTTGACTTGCACAATGGTGAATTTTGGTCTCTGGATCTTGTTTGGACCATTGTAAATGCCTTAAGAAAGTTATACTTTAAAAAAATGTATGAAATTTGGCATGTTGGAGAATATGTCTACTTGCAGAGCTATGATCTTTGCTTGGAATAGTTAGAGATAAGTGTATGGATCATGCTGAAGATTAGTTTTATCCTTGGTATTTGTATCAAGTACTATCCTGACCTGTCCTCTGGATTTTAAACTTTTTTTCTGTTTATCCTTCTGTGCTGAGCTAGTTTATTAAATGAAGTTCTAATGCCAAGTCTTTTTTTTATTCCTAAATGTATTTCCCAGCCTAACAGTCCAGCCAGATCACCAAACCATAGCATATCAGGTATATCATATTCACCATAAAAATGTTCATGCATCTGAAAAGAATGAAACAGAGGCAGAAAATTGAGCATTTGCAGGCTATTGAGATCAAACTAGTACATTTACTCTAAAATTATTGCTAGGAACCAATATGATATTATATTTAAGATAAAGGCAAAAGTAATTTATGCATTAATGTATAGAATTAATAGATCAATTGGAAAAAAGTAAAATGTTTCTTGAGTTGAACTCAACTCTTGATGATTATATGGACATATACACAATGTCTTGTTGGCAACATTAACAAAGTGATTTGCTATTGCCTTTTGAAAAAAAAACACTTAATCTGGTGTATAACTATGGGATTCAGATTCTAATCATTTTCTATTTATAATAATTGGCTTTATTGAGATCAACTAAGAATAATAAACACTGCTACCTGCTGTAACAGATTGAAACTAGAGTAATTGTTAAACTGGTGGCATTCTATTTAGTAGTCAGTCTCTTTCAATGGTTAGCAAGACAGGGTCTACTTTTTATTTCAGCTTTCAGCATAAGTAAAGTTTCCCACAGCATCTTTTGTTTGCTTCAAGTAGTTGTCTTATCCATCACCAGGTAGAGTCATATCAAGAGTTTGCCTTTGGCTTTCCTGGAAACAACAAACTTTCAAGAAACAACATTATAGTCCCTATAGGTCCACTAGCTATTAGACTTCCATCTCCAGTCACCTCTAGCAAGATGGGTGGCATACAAGTTTAGCAAATAAATAAACAATAATAATAAAGTATCAACAATGGTGCATTGGCAAAGAATACTATTTGCCTGCAAGCAAGAACTGGTGAGAACATAAGATGGAGAAAGTAATTGAAATGAAGAAGTTAAATGCTCTGAGACTTTACAGTTCAGACAGACAGGAACCTACCACAGACTTAACAATTGTTAATAAGAAAGACAAAAAAAGTTTGGATACTGGACATGGCAGAATCTGGAGACCAGATAGAACCTTAACTTAACCTTGGACTGCCTACTATTGACCCCCTTTCCTAAGAGGTCTGTAGGAGGCATGCATAAGCGCATCAACGTGCCTACTGTTCCTGTCTTATTGTTTCTTTTATTTTTCTTATATGTATCCATGTATTCATAACTATGTTTTTACTTATACCTATTATCTTGTAAGCAATTATCTTGTAAGAAAGAACTAGAGAATATAACAAAATACAAAGACCTGTATAGAACAACTGGCAAAAGAAAACAAAGGGAGTACCAATAGCCATAGATGCCTTGAGTGAAATCCCAAAATAACTGGAGCACCACCCTTGACCTTGAAAAAAAATCACCATTGGTCAATTGCAAAAGACAGCTTTACTCAGAGTAGCTTACATTCTGTAATGATACCTTTAACACCATCAAACATCAACATCTGCCAATCCCAGATCCTTGAGAAGGATTGGATAGATAGATAAAATAACAAGCTAGTCTGAATATTTGACTAACTATACAATGAACCATAATAACAACTTTGATCAGTGTCAACTTAAGATCATAAAGAAACTCAAACTTATCATTAAAAAGTTCATGTGAAATGTTCTTCTTGATGCATAAGGATCATTTGCACAACTATTTTTTAATTAGAAATTAGGTATTTATAGCTGTCACATAGCCTAAATTTTTCTATTTATTATATATAACGTACATCAGGAAGAATGTTTGAAATGATGATTCTCACCATATTTTGGGAATCAGATTGTTGTATAATAACTTTTATATTATTAAATTAAGCTTTCCCAAATTAGTGCCTTTCTGATATGTTGAAGTTGGAATGACCAAAATTCCTGGTCAGTTTGAGAAAAACTGCTGCTTTAAGTTTTGGAAATCAGCAGTTCATCTATAACATTTCTTGTCCTTGTAAAACACAATTTCATTCCATTCCTTTCCCTTTCATGCTTCTTATATGTGTTCCTTGGGAGCATTAAGCAAATAGAACATTTTCCTTTTCTTTCAGTTGCTCTGCTGAGAAGTGAAGAATTTAGCTGAGTACAAGATAGCTGGCAACTTTCTGACTTATCTTGCACATTAACCGTCCTATTTCCTGCTTTTGCAAACGTCCTAGAAATCTAGTCACTGAAGTTAGCACTGCAGATGTTAATTGAATCCACTGGGACTGGCCTACAATATTTCATTAAATCATGCTCCCAAAGTTTTTCAGCTACATTCTAACTTGAAATGTGTTAAATTGTGAAATAACTGTAGCTCTTATCACGGACACTAAATCATCATCGTACAATCAGAAATAATGTATTCCCATGTTCAATCAAAATGATGAATGCTATGCTTCGTTGTGTGCCTTTTAAATGAACTTTGTGGGGGCTTCCACACAGAGGGTATTAAAACAAAATTGTTAAAGAACAGCATTTGGAACAGAAATATTAAGTGAATCACTTCAGTTAATAAGTTAGGAACCTGGTTGTTAAGTGAATCTGTCTTCCTCATTAAGTTTGCTAGTCAGAAGGTCACAAAAGGTAATCACATGACCATGGGACACAGCAATGGTCATAAGTATGAACTAGTTGCCAAGTATTTGAATTTTGATCACATGTTCATGGGGAGGCTGCAAATGCGTAACTGAAAAATGATTATAAGTCATTTTTTTCAGTGCCGTTGTAATTTTGAATGGTCATTAAATATATGGTTGTAAGTTGAGGACTACCTGTATTGGACTGTTTTCATAATTAATAAATATTTTATTATTTTTTATCATTGAAAACTTAAAAAAACTTCAGCATATACATTGACTTACTTGAATGAACAAACCAGCAATACAACCATTAGATTCTATTCTATTCTGCTTTATTATTTTGTTTATTATAGTCTTCCTTGTAGATAAGATGTGCCAACTCTTCTCCTGTTTATGCTTCATTAGCAAAAGGAAACTGGACCCTACATTCTTTTATCCTTTAAGTAAAATAAATTCTTCATCTATACAAAAAATCCCACTTCTATCATTTTCAGGGCAGGGCAATGACAAACTTCTCTTATACTCCAGGGCATATTTCTAGACGAGTTACTTTAAAATTCAAGTGCTCAGTTTAGGACTGCGAATATTGCTATAAATCCAATCACTTTTATTTTCCATGCTGCAGGGATAATTTCCATTCTGCTAGATTTATGTCCATTTTTAAAAAATGAAAAAGCCATGCTTGTCGGCTGAAGCAACTGGGATTGTGTTTAAGTAAAATCTGGAAGGTTGTCTACCCCAGATCCTGAGATATTCTTCATAAATTCTGGTTCCTCATGATCCCAAATTTGGGGACAATTTTGAATGTTCCTTCCCAATATCAGAATTAATGTATATGTCATACATTTGTAAAATGAAAGTCTATCATATAGTAATTGTAATCTGGGTTATCAAAATGCAAATGTTAGTAAAACATGACACACAAAATATCTCTGTGTTACCCTAAGCTACTCTTCTTAATTTTCATTATCTTATCTATATTGATAAGAGTATCATCTTTCTAAATCACCAGGTATTTTTCAGAGTCAAAAAAATGAATTTGTGAAGACATGCTGCTTTGAGTATTTCATTTCAAACTATGCAGTCAAGCAAAGCCTTTTCTGTCTGCAGAAAATGTCTGCACGTTTTGTGCTTCATTGCTGTTTTTATAGCATATGATGCTATAAATGCATGGTCACATTTTGCATACTTATATTTCTGCCTATTAAATTGATGTATTCCTGGCCAAAAAAAAAAGTGTTTGAAATACTGAAAGTGTCAAAGATATCAGTTTATGATCAGCAAACTACATCAGATAATGGCATGTGGGAGTGCCTTTACTCTTATTCTTCAGTGATTCTTCTTGCCTGGAGCTTCCGACATGAAAACCTATGAAATTGCAACATCAATCTGATCTGACATTTATTTTACAAACTCTAATTTACACTAATGAAGCTTTACTGGTGTATTCAAAAATCAAAATTGAAAATGAAGGTTGTTCATTAAAAATGAAGGTTGTTCACAGCTGAAGGGATTTCTTTTAGCTATTCTTCCCTTCACAAAGGGATGCTACCACAATTTCCTTGACCAGTTGTTTTCAAGGTTTTTGGATTATAATCCCCAGACTCCCCCAAAACAGCATGTTTAAGAAGGGGAAATGATGGGTCATCTAGATGCTTATGAACTCTGTATCTCACGAGTTCTAGCTTTCCGATGTGAAGGAATATGGAACTTACAGTGCAGCAACATATGAAGGATTGCTGATTGCTTTACTTTAGGGTTTGAGCTTTCTTTGACTTTTTTGCCCCATAAAGATTTGCTAAGACTCAGATACATAGTTTCATAATTACTTTGAATTTTATTTCCTGAAGAAGGTCAATAGCAATTCTGCATCCTACATTAACATTTCTTATCTGTCTTTTTTATTCCTCGTTTTTATCTCTATCATCTCTGCAGATTTTGAAAGACAAAAATCTACTTTTAGCTTTTTTTTTTTAATGTGCCATACTTTTTCTTCCACATTTTTTTTTCCAGTTCTAATACCAGAACTATTTTCAGTAGATAATAATTGCATCTCTTCAGAGGTTTTCCTATCCTGCCCCAAAGTCTGTAGTGACTACATTGTAGTTCCACAATGCAAAAAATCGGTTAGGGAAGGGTCTATTTGGCCATCGATAAATTTGCTCTGATTTCCACACATAGGACAGTGAAGCGATAGTGTATGCTGTTCCATGTCAATATAGCGGAAGAAAAAATAGATTTGAAAGACTTGTTTCCATTTTAAAAAATCAACTTGTACCAACTGGTTTATATATTCCACTCCCCTCACCATTTAATTGTATACAGAACTTTCAAAATCCTTTACAAATGGTGAGAACTTGTATAAAGCATCTCTTTGCAAATCATTAAATCATCTGCATCACTGTAACTCAAGGAGCTGCTCCTGATTGACTCTGCATCTGATTTGAAGAGAAATGGCTGGATATGCACATGAACTTAACATCACTAGCACCAATTCCCAATGCAACTAGAAAGGTATAGCATTTTTAATGATTGAAAGCATTGGCAAAAAATCTACATCTTTCACATAGAAGCATGTCTTTCAGTAGATGTGTACTGTCTTTTAACATTGATGATCTTTTGTCCAGAACATTGAATACTATATATTACTATAGAAATTTTTATAACTTCATTCTCTAGTGTACAAAGTTCAGATTTTAACAAATTTCCAAGAGTTTCTGCTTGCTGAAGCTTTGCTAGGTAATATATGAACAGAGTTTGCATACTACTATTATTCCCAGGCTTAATTACAAAAAAAGAAAAGAAGGGAGAGTATTAATCTGCAACTGCGCTGTTCTACTCAGCAAGTGGTGGCCTATCTCTCTTATCTTATGAAGAAAGTGCAGATGGTGGTTATGCATAAACCTGAATCTCCTGTGGTTCTCTTTCTGAAAATTAAACATTGCTAGCATTACTCTGTTGAAGACACAGCACAGCAAACATCTGTTTGCGAAACAGGATTTAAAAGGCTGAAGGAAAAAGTATTTTCCTGTAGCCCAAAGCCCTAGAGAAGATTCCAAATCTACTCCCCTGGCAAATTAAATTAGTTGCTGAATTATCCTACCCACAGAACTGTGGTCCACCGAGGAATAGATTTGAACATTTTTATATACCTGTTCCTAACGGGGGCCTTGTCTGCAGTTTTCAAAGAATAAGTGATAGACCATGTGTATGCAGTATTGAATTATTGTTTCAACTTTTAAAAAATTAAACAAGAACCATAATTATTTTCCTGAAAAAAAGAAGGAAAATTGTACTTCAGTGTGCTATTATACTAGCATTCTATTGCAATGGAAGTCCTAACCCATAAAGCAGAATAATAATTCCTATGATTTTTTTTAATATGTGGCCATCAGATATGGTGTTTATGCTACAATATCAATACTTCCCCTGCTTTATTTCATTTTTTTATAAAGCTATTTCCTGTCCTTTTCATAACAAATCAGTTTACATAGATTGTATTATTTTCATTGATTTAGTTGCATTGCTTTAAGGCATTTTTAGTCTCCTTAGAAAGTTTCAATTATAGGATGGATTAAAACAATTATCTTATTCTCATAATAATTATTTATTTTATTTATTTATTTGTCAAACATGTACAATATAACTAGTATAAATATGAACATAAACATGATCCAAGGAGTAAATACAGATAAATGGGGACAGTAAGACAGGGACGGTAGGCATGCTGGTGCACTTATGCATGCCCCCTTTAAGGACCTCTTAGGGATGGGGTGAGGTCCATGATAAACAGTTTGAGATTGAAGCAGTGAGGGGTTGTAACAACAGAGTCAGGTAGGGTGTTCCAGGCGTTGACTACTCTGTTGCTGAAGTCATATTTTCAGCAATTGAATTTGGAGCAGTTTACCTTGAGTTCGAATCAGTTGTTTGCCCGTGTATTATTGTGATTGAGGCTGAAAAAATCATTGACAGGCAAGATGTTATAACAGATAATTTTGTGAATTATGATCAACTTAACTTTCATTTATAGAGATTACATAAAATCATACTGTACCCATATCTTATCGAATATCTTTTCAAAAATACAATGAAATTATCCATACATGCCCAAAATACTACTATTATATATATAAAAGTAAGAATATATTAATAATGGAAAAATGTGTAATATTTAAATATATTTAATAACTTCCCTGATTTGTTTTTTTCCAATCTATGCACAAAATAAAAAGCAATTGTGTTTTTCAAATTTTATTGGTTAAAAAAGCATGTCTTAAAAGATGTGTGTGTAGGTGTATTAAAACATAAAATACAATATTTTAAGGGAAATTACTAAGAAATATTTTGAGTGGGAGAAATATAAGAAATATAATGAAACCAACGTGTAAAAAAGATGAAAAACCTTCCAGTTCAAATTATGAGAAACTGAGTGAAAAAGAGTAATATGTACACTAAGTTCAGCAAGAATAAATTTGGCCAACAGTATTACTGCATTGCAAAAATCATTGCAATGTATTAGCATTTTAGCTGCTGCCTTTTAGATGATTAACTATATAGAGTAACAAAAACTCAAACTTCCTAAATAACACTTGATTTCATCAGTATGTCCCCTTTTCAGTAATCTTAGTTCAATTTAATTGTTTTTATGACTTCTTCATTCACTGACTAATGCAATTCCTCCTTGGTAATTGGACTACTTACTTATCTCAATGGGATGTCAGCTGGTTCTTTGCTTCAAGTAACCTGACATAATCAGAATTCAACACAATTCAAACTTCTCTACTGATTCCATTGAATTGCTGTGCTCTCCTTGTGTGGTAGAAACTCTAATAGTTAATATATCAAAAGAAATCCACATTATTTACATACAACAATTCAGCATAACATCCTTATTCAGAAATCATTAGGACGACATTCGAGTATACTTCATAGATATTAATGTTAATACTTTGATCAAACATTTAAAATGTAATCAAAATTCAATGCCATTTCAACTTTCAGTATATGACTCTTAATTCCTGAGAAAATGAATTTGATGGTAATAAATAAATTCCTGGAACACAAAATAAATATTGACACAGATATTTGTGTTATTATATTTATTTTTATTAATTTAGACTAGAAAATCAAATATAGAAGTATAATATTTTATGTGGTACTTCACTCAATAGTAGTAACATTGAGAGGGATCTTGGAATCCTAGTGGAGAATCACTTAAATATGACCCAGCAGGGTGTTGCAGCTGCCAAAAAATCCAACAGTTCTAGGCTGCATTAACAGAAGGATAGAATCAAGATAACGTGAAGTGTTGACACCATTTAATAATGCCTTGGTAAGACCACACTTGTAATACTGCATCCAGTTTTGGTTACCATGATGTAAAAAGATATTGAAACTCTAGAAAGAGTGTAGAGAAGAGCAACAAAGATGATTAGGGGACTGGAGGCTAAAACATATAAAGAACGGTTGCTAGAATTGGGTATGTCTAGTTTAATGAAAAGAAGGATTAGGGGTAACATTATAGCAGTGTTCCAATATCTCAAGAGCTGTCACAAAGAAGAGTCAACCTATCTTCCAAAGCACCTGAGGGCAGGACAAGAAGCAATGGGTGGAAACTAATCAAGGTAAAAAGCAACTTAGAACTAAGGAAAAATTTCCTGACAGTTAGAACAATTAATCAATTAGAACAACTTGCCTCCAGAAGTTGTAAATGCTCTAACACTGGAAGTTTTTAAGAAGAAATTGGACAACAATGTGTCTGAAATAGTATAGGGTTTCTTGCCTGAGCAGAGGGTTAGACTAGGAGACCTCCAAGGTCCTTTCCAATTCTGTTATTCTATTCTATTTTATATGCAATTAAGTTGTGTTATGATGTTTTTAGTCATATACACCATGATTCCTATCAGAATGAACTTGAAAGCTATATAAATGCACAAAGCAATATCAATTACAGACTTACATACTGTTTCATAGTGCTTTACAGCTCCCTTTAAATGGTTTACAGAATCAGCATATTGTCCCCAACTATCTGAGTCCTCACTTTATTAACCTTGGAAAGATGGAAGACTGAGTCAACCATGAGCCGGTCAGGATCAAACTGCTGGCAATCGGCAAAATTAGTTTGCAATACTGCATTCTAACCACTGCGTCACCATGGTTCTTCCATACAAATATAGACAATATGAACAATGACATCCACAGCATTTACCTAAATCTTTGAGAGATTGTCTTTTCCAGATTGCTCAGTACCTCCTTATATGGACATGTCCTTATAGGGAATAGGTAGAAATAGACATAAAAGAGTGAAAGGAAAACTTAAATCTGAGTGGTCAATCAAGCATGTCATTATATCAGTCAGTCAGAAAACTAGCTAGAGATCATTAAAGTCTAGGAAAATCTAACTCTGAACAACCAATCAGGAACAATTAATTTCCTATCTTTAAAAGTGGGTGAGGAAAGTCCAAGTAAATGAAGCACCAATTGCAATAGAATTCAGAGCTGGACAATTAGGAAATAGATATCAATTCTAAAGAACAATGAAGTTAGATGCAGTCCATGTAATATATTTCATGGACTGCTCTGAGTAGATGGAAATGTGTATATCTTTATGTAAATTTGCTTCCCTATTCTATTTTCTTATTCTTTGTAAAGGAGCAGTTGGATAGAGAAGCCTTTTTGAATTAATTATCAATTCTCTTTTGTTTCCCTTCTCTCTTTATCTTTTACTGTGGTAAAATTCTGTGATATTTTTAGAATTAAATTGCCAACATTTCAGAATTCAATAATATAGGAAAATTGTAGCCATTGTTATTTTTTTAAATTATTTATAATTCCCCATGTATTTCCATGTAAAGAGCAAGCATAGCTCGATTCCTGATTAAATTAAGTTTCTTCATTCTCTTGCTTTTTATAACACCATTTAAATGGTAGTATAATAATAGAACAGAGTTGTCTCCGAAGGCCTACATCATGCTTTCACTATTTAGTTTTATAATTTTATTCCTATAGGAAAACTAAATATGATGACTTTTTAAAAGAAATTTTAAATCCTGAATATGCAGAATGCAATAGATTAGGGAATTTTCAGAGTTTTTTCTGGCTGTGGAACATTTTTTTTTTTTTAAAAAGAGCCTTGAAACTGATACTTTTTTTTTGTCTTAGTTTTTCACAGACCCCAGTTGACTTCTCAAAGAACGTTAAAAATATCATAGGTTATTTAAAGGTTCAAAAAAAGTAATTTTATAAAACATGTTATCATAAGAAAAACCTCCACATCTTCTGTGTGGTTTATATGGCTGCTTTTAAGGCTATTATGGGTTGTTTGGGCATGTGAACGCATATTCAGAAACTCTTTTATCTGGAAGCAATAGCAAAGTGATATTGCTAGGCCTGCTCACCTTCTATTCAAGGAGCCATATGTGAATCTTCCAAAGCAGGTGGCTGCTTGAATGCCACAAGAGGAGTTATTTTTTTCCTTTCAAAGCACCCCTTCTAATTGCTTTGCATTATCCAATTAAATAATATTTTCAAAAAAATTCCTTCCTTTGATTTTACTATTCTATTTGTCCCTGTTCTTTCATTCATTTTTAGGCAATTCTGGTAGTTTTTAAATCTGACCTCAAATCATGTTTTAATTATCAGAAATAGTCTAAGTGTGTAGGCTGGATTTAATGTTTCAGTTTGGAAGAGACAGCTAATAAAAAATATGACACAACTGTTCAGACTATTTTATGCATAAAAGGTTTTCTTATTTATTAATTCTGATATATTTTTATAATGTGATTTATATGTGAACATGCATTATATTTTAGAATTTCTTTGCTATGAAACATTAAAGTGTATGAAATTGCAAAGAAATTGAAATTGAAGCAAACAGAACAGCTCTTATGTTTGTATGAGCTTCCTTTTACCAAGAATATATTCTCATTTTATTCTGATAACCCTGAAACACATTTAGTCCAAGTCTCTTTCCATTCTGAAAGAAAACAATTCTGTTACAAAACCTTAGAATATATTTATAAATTCACATTTTAAAAGGGATTATTTATGTTATACTGAAGCGCAGCTGAGGATATTTTTGATGGGAGAGTGGTTGGGGTAGAGACAGACATTATTAATCTTTTGTTTATGTTCTGGGAAAAAGTCTGCATCTTTTCCCAGTAGTAATAAATGAAAGTTGATCAGGCTGCTTTTTGATGGAAAAATGAATTGGAAAAGCTCCTTAATATTTCAATTTCATTAAAACAAAACATCTCTAAAACAATCAGTAAATTCTTTGCTACAAATATAGAACAGAATAGAGCTCACATTTAAAAGGTGAATATTAATGCCTTCCTAATTGTGAACTAAAGCCAGGATCCCTGAAGCATTACATTCTACATGAATTCAATTTCCAATTGACTTAGTGAAGCTATTTCAAATTATTTATTTTGAGAATTGTTGCATGAATTGAAGCAGTGAAAGAAATGAATTTACCCATAAATAAAATATTCTTTTCCTGTTTCCCACTGTTCAGTTTCTTTGAGTCAGTGATAAAATATTTGCAGAATATTCTAATAAATGCAGTCAGACAAAATATTCTTTCTTACATTCGGACAGAGATGTACCTTCTAGTACTTTCAACCTTTGAGAACACTTAAGTCAGTCATAGAAAGAAATTGCAGATAGTAAAGACGGCAAGAGCTGTCATGATTTTTAAAAATGAATTAAAAGATGTGAGAGGTTCTTTTTTCCTAATGGGATTTTGAGTCTGTTAGAGTTATTAATTGGCTAATAATTTTGAACTAGTTGCATATGTAACTGGAGGCTTCCTATTCTGAAAGTTGTATTAGCAGTAGTCAAGGGACATATCAACAAAATTATGACCTTTACCATTCCTCCTGGCTTCATCATCATCTGCCAACTTGATTTGATTTGGGCAATGGTAAAAATGAAAATGATTCAAGAGAAAGAGAACTGACCATTGCCTTGAGTCCCTTTTAATACAAGAATAGAACAAAATTTATTGCTTCATTGTCCCATAAAAATGTAGATATGTTCAGATTTGCACATATAAAGAAAAGGTGATATCATTGAACTATAATTGGTTCACATTACACATAGGCTAAAATGTGGCTGACTAATTTGTTATTGGGCTGCCATGTATCAATTCTATAATATCAATTCTAATGTACTTGGTAAATTCAAAACTAGAAGAGAATGCAACAATACTTTTAATTTGTTTAAGTCACTCACATCTGGAGAAAGACATTAATCAAAATATATGATTCACACCCTGAGTTTGACAAATAAAATTTATTGTTCTGATAATCCAGGAAAAAGCAGTAATCACTTATGTTGGAAAAGACAATTGTCTTCCAAAATGAGGGTTAATGCATCCAATTACTTATATTACTTTAACTTTAGACTGTCTACTATTGACCTCACCCCTTTCCTAAGAGGTCTGTAGGGGGCATGCATAAGTGCACCAACTTGCCTACTGTCCCTGTCCTAATGTTTCTTTTTATTCGTATCCATTTCATGTATTCATAACCATGTTTATACTTGTACCTGTTATATAATGCTTGCTTGACAAATAAATAAATAAAAAATAAATATTACAGAATTTGTAAAAATCTAACAAGATAAGTACTTTTTATTCATATAGGATAAAGGCAACATAGATCTTCTGATATTACATGATTGATCAGTCCAGTCTTCTATCCTGTCATTAAAGCGTTTATCCAATATAATCCAGAAAGCATTCAAGTTACATGCACAGTCATTTCATATTCTCTCAAGTATTATTAGAACAGGGCTAGAGAGAAAGACTGATACTATGAATGAAGGGAAATATACATGTCCCAGAATGATGTTGCAAGATCCAGTCTGAGTTGGTTATTGGGACCAGAGGTTACTCTTCCCAGATTGGATCTTGCAAATAATAGTATGGCTTGGACTTTCTTTTGACAGTGTTATTTTTCCCTTTTTCATAAGATCAACCTGATTAAGGTTTCTGAACCTTTAATTTTTGATTATTGGACTCTTACTTACTTCCACACCTTTAAAGACATTTCATGAAATATATCAGCCAGAAACTCATTTATTTTAAATAAACAAAGTAGCAATATTTAATTATAGATTGCTAATTTACTATTGCATTAAGATACTGAGTAGGTCCTGAACCTTATGTTTTGTCAAAGGCCTTATATATTGCTAATGATAGCAATAGCAACAGCACTTAGAGTTATATACTGCTTTACAGTGCTTTACAGCCCTGTCTAAGTGATTTAGAGTCAGCATATTGCCCCCAACAATTTGGGTCCTCATTTTACCCACCTCGGAAGGATGGAGTCAACCTTGAGCCTGGTGAGATTTGAACCGCCAAATTGCAGGCAGCCTGCAGTCAGCAGAAGTAGCCTGCAGTACTGCACTCTAACCACTGTAGCACCATGGCTCATGGCTAATAATATATACATATGTATTATGTATTAATATCATAGACATACAGTATATGATGCTCCTCACTGTGTTAAAGGAAGAGTAGAATAATTGGAGAGTTCTATTGATTCTTTTTGCATTCCCCATCCTTTGTTATGAATAAAGCTGTCAATCAAGTCAAAACAAATGTAGAATACAACTAGATCATAGTTGCATTGAAAAGTTGAAATGTACTCTGCTTGTTTCTTAATTACTGCTGATTTATATCCAGAAAGCCAGTTCGATGTAGCAATTAAGGTATCATGTTAAAACAGGGAAACTGACTTCTAGTGCTACCTGAAGCCCAAAACCAGCTGGGTGACCAGGGGCCAGTCATTCTCTCTAAGCCCTTGGAAAAAGGTAATGGAAAACAATTTCTGGAAAAACCTATAGGGATGATTGCAGACAGTTGCCAGGAATGAATACTGATTCAAAGGCAAAATAAGGAAAATCAATTCTCTCAATTGCATATAAATCCTAAAATAAAAATAAAAACAATTTAAAGGCCAAGGCAAATCATTTATGTGATATACGAAGTTTTGATAAGATATTATTATTATCTAAAACTAAGAGAATTCAAATATGGTTATGAAAAGAAGCTGGTTAAAACCTTCCTGCTACATTTGAATTTTTGCTATTTGTCTTTATCCAGTAACAGGAATACTAGACCAGAGAGACAAAGAAAATCCTGTTGAGCCTTGGCCCAAAATATGCAGCAAATTAATATGTGGGTGAATTTCTAAAACAAATCTAGCAACCTTATAACTTTAGTGAGTTATAATTTTCAGACTTTTATTCAAAGCATAAGCCAGAAGCCATACTTCAGCACGTAGAAAAATAGAGTCTAATGAATGCATAAAGTTCCACATGTAGTGCAGTTTATAATGGTTTCTCTTATGTGCCTTATAAACTTCAACTGAAACCTTGAGGCAACTGAGGGCATATTTATCTCCACATAGGACACAATCAGATTAATCTGCAACTCTGTGAGAAGACCATATGTGTTCATGATGTCCCAGCTAGGTCCTCTTACTCATTTTAGTACTGCCTGTGGCTTCTGATGTAAAGCTGGGAACATTTGTACAGAGCTTGTCCCTAAGTAATGGATAAATGAAAGTAAGGTTGACTATATGTATATTGCAATTATTCTTGCTGGGATCAAGGCAAGTGGAAGGAATTATATACAATTCAAAAGAATATGAGAACCTTTAAATACAAAGAATCCCCCAGAATAAAATTAATCTGGCCATATAAAACCTCATCATATGAACCAAGGTTGCCTCTGCCTAATTAATTTCCAACACTTATCTAAATCAATCAGTGCTGTCACAAAAAGACTCCAGGATGCAAAATAGATATGAAATAAATATTTTAAACTGAAATTAGTCATAATTTTAAATATATAGAAATGAGATGGATCTCAAAATGTTCTTTCATTAATATATATGTACAGAGCATTTCAAATACAAAAGACTCTCTATAATCTTGAAGCACTAACTATATTCTACCAGTCCTTCCTAAGTGTTCAGTACATTCTAACAATGTTTTACAAGTAATTGTTATAGGTATATTATTTCATAAAAAAATATGTCAAATCCTCTAGAAGTCAGGAGTAGGGCAGAACATTCTGTAAGATGTAGATTTTCTGGCTTTTATTTAGATATCGACAAGTGTTTTAACAACAGATACTGCTATTCTGTTTTTTGTTTTTGTTTTTTAGAAATGGTCCTTTTGTTGCAACTTCTCAGATAGCAAAACTTCATAAAAAACTTCGTGGAAGAGGTTGCCTACTGAAATAGTTTTGTCTCCCCCTGCTCCCCACCTTGCAAAGCAGAGTTTCGTTAAAAAAAGAGAAGGGGAAAAATAAGAAATCAAGATGCTGATCTAAATTGTGGTTGCTAAATGAGCAATACCTATTTCTCATTTCTTCTCTCTTCCTCTGCTTCCTGTAACATTGTCTAGAAGCTTCCTTTTCACTCTCAAAAAGGAAGGAATTGGATGCTTTCCCTTTTCTGGGCTTGCTTAACTTTATTAAGCACTTACTCTGTTTCAGCTCAATGCACTTGTTGTGGGAAAAATTGGAAGAGTAAAGAGTGTGTGACGGCTGCCTTGAGATTTGTATAAACATAATAAAGGTTGGATATAAATCAATACATTTTTTAAAATGTACTTTCGCATTAACTTTATTAAACTTATTTCTTGCTTCTTAACTCTGTTTTATCTTCCCTAGTCTGTTGTAAAGAAGAAAAGATTTGTTCTACTTGCACTTCAGCATAAATAGAATTTCACAACAATGGACCAATACATGAATTGAAATTTCATAACCATCCAGACTTCCTCTTCTCCAATATACATTAATGCACTTATTCAGAGACTGGTGGACACAACATGCACATAATAGAGAAGGAAAAACACTTGAAAGTTTAGAACTTACCTTTTGGAAAACCCACTTTTGCATTTGCCTGCTTTGCAAGTATAATGAGCTGTTAAAAAGTACAATTCGCTTTCACAAAAAAATCATTTGGTTTTTCTGTTATTTTTTTTCTAAAGCAGTACACAAAAATGCTTCCCTTTTTCACCACCATTAACAGGAAAGTTCTTGTCACACCTCAAGAATATAATTATTATTTTGCACTACCAGGATTCCAAAATCTTTTTTTCCCCAATGCTATATTTGGAGAATATATAGACCTCAATTAACAATAATTCCTTTAACAACAATCCAACATTATAGAAGCCTCTGAAGCACTTATCCAAAATGTTATATCACACTTCTGCAGTCATGTGATTATGATCTATTTATTTATTTGATTTGTCAATAGCTTACAAGATAATAGGTATAAGTATATACATAGTTATGAATACATGAAATGGGTACATATAAGAAAAATAAAAGAAACAATAGGACAGGGATAGTAGGCACATTGGTGCGCTTAATGCACCCCCCTACAGACCTCTTAGGAAAGGGGTGAGGTCAATAGTAGACAGTCTAAGGTTTGTGGAGTTTGGGGAAGAAACCACAGAGAAAGGTAGAGTATTCCAGACATTGACCACTCTATTGCTGAAGTTGTATTTCCTGCAATCAAGTTTGGTGCGGTTAATCTTGAGTTTGTATCTATTGTGTGCTCTTGTGTTGTTTAAGTTGAAGCTGAAGCATTCATTTACAGGTAAGTCATTGCAATGTATGATTTTATATACCATACTAAGATCAGACCAAAGACAGCGTAATTCAAGGTTTTCTAGGTCTAGAATTTCAAGTCTGGTGGCATAAGGTATTCTATAACGAGTAAAGGAGTGGAGAGCTCTTCTTGTGAAATATTTCTGGACTTTCTCAATTGTGCTAATATCAGATACATAAAGTGGGTTCCAGACTGATAAGCTCTTTTCGAGTATTGGTCTAGCAAATGTTTTGTATGCTCTAGTTAGTAGTGTGATATTACCAGAGAAAAAGCTACGTAGGATTAGGTTAACAACTCTTAATGCCTTTTTGGCTATGTGGTTACAGTTATAGCACTTAGATCATTAGAGATGAGTACTCCAAGGTCCTTGACAGAGTTTAGATCATCAACAAGGTCTTGACTATTCAGCCTGTATTTTATTTTCTGTTTTTTTTTTTTTTTGCCAATATGTAAGACAGAGCATTTATTTGTTGAGATTTGAAGTTGCCATTTGTTTGACCATTCTGATACATAGTCAAGATCTTTTGGAAGGATAGCAGTATTGTCTGTGGTATTGAACAGCTTTACATCATCAGCGAAGAGAATGGAGTTGCTCTTAATATGATCACAGAGGTCATTTATGTAGAGTATGAAGAGGGTTGGTCCTAGAACACAGTCTTGGGGGACACCATTATTGACAGGTACAGAATTTGATAGGACACTCCCAATTTTGACTATTTGTTGTCTGTTTGACAGGAATGCTTCTATCCAGTTATGCAGTTGTCCAGAGATACCATAAGATTTTAGTTTTAGGAGTAGTTTGTTGTATACCACTGAATCAAAGCCTTTACAGAAGTCTATATAGATTGCATCTATTGTTTTGCCCTGATCAAGTTGTGTAGTCCATATATTTTTGCAGTGTAAAAGTTGCAGATTACAGGATAGGTTTTTTTTAAAACCAAATTATTTATTATAGAGTAGGTAGTTTCTTTCTAAGTGGGGGATGATGGATTGGTTAATAATTGATTCCATGACTTTACAGGTGACGCAGCATAAAGAGATTGGTCTGTAATTTTCAACTAGGCTGGGGTCTCCCTTTTTGAAGATGGGGTTGACCGTGTCTTGTGACCATAGGTTAGGCAAGGAGCTGGTTCTGAAAGATTTTTCAAAGATTATGCTTAGAGGTTCTGCTATGGCAGTGGATAGGTTTTTTAAGAAGTAGGCACATATTCCGTCCGGTCCAATAGATAGAGATGGTTTTAGATTGCGTAGTGCTGTTTCAACATTGTCTTCTATAAAATCAATATGTATTATATCATTGCAGTTTTCTGTGTTTCGGCTAGGAAATACTGGGCATGATCCATTGCTGTTTACAAATACTGAGCCAAAGAATGTGTTAAAGACATTGGGTTTAATGGTGATGTCATTGCAGTCTTTACCATTAGGTCATATCAGGGTTGGGATGGACCTTGAGTCTTTTCATTTGTTGTTTACAAAATTGTAAAAAGTGCAGGTGGAATTGGTGCATAGAAGGTTTTCCTCTTATTTAATGTGATAATTGGTTCATTCAGTCTTTATCTGGTGGCATAAATTTTTGTATCAGCTTTTGAAGTTGGCAACATGACCCGATTTGTTTCTCCAACAAAGTGATTTCTTTTTGGATTGAAGTTTCCTTATTGTTATGGGTAATTTGTTTTTTTTTTTGGGGGGGGGGAGTTGTTATTGCTACATATAGTTTGATGACTCTTTTGACTTCAAGTAAAAATATGTTGTAATGGTCTTCAACAGTATTGCATCCAGTGAATAGAGATTGCCAATCAAGGGATGAGAGATCGTTGTCTATAAGATCATAGTTGACTTTTTGAAGTTTTAATTGGAGATTACATCATTGTGATTATTTTTGTGTGGGCGTATGTTGAGACAAAAGTCAATCATATTGTGGTTACTGTTAGAAAAGGATTCTTTAGTTTGTATTCCGTAAGTTAAATTCAAACTATTGCAGAAGATTAATTGAGGCAGTTGTTAAGTCTAGTATTGTTGGTTACTAGTTGTTCCAGTCCCAGATTTGTAACAGCATTGTAGAAGGCTGTAAGTATGAATTCAGTTGTATATTCAGTTGTACACGATCTGTTTACTTGGCAACCTGTACTCACTTACAGATTGCCTAATGATCATTTAATCACCATGTCCAATCTTCTATACCAGCTTCTCCAGAAAGTCAATGGGGAAGGTAGCAGGAAAGCTTTCAAGCTGCTGCCACCTAGTGAGAGGAATCTATCTTTTGGGATTGGCTGCAAGAGTTTCCTGCTAAGGTGAGCCAAACTTCTTTGGCAGGATACAGAAATGGAGCTAAAATCCTGATGTTTTGAGTTCCTGCACCCTGCCAGAGGAATGTCCTTCAGTACTTTGAAGGGAGGTGAAAGCCTGTGAAGGAGTGCAGGAGCTCAAATCATGAAAATTTGAACTTCCTCTCCACTGGAGGTGTTCCATTCCAAACAAAAAGGGAGGTGAACTCCTTCAGAGAAAAACTTTTACATTTTTTTTAAAAAAGAGAGAGAGATGAAAGATCTTTTAGCCAGCTCCCAGAGATAGAAGGAGGCCAAAATAGCAATAGCAATAATGCTTAGACTTATACGCCATCCTCTAGGGCTTTATAGCACTCCCTAAGCAGATTACAGAGTCAGCATGTTGCCCCCAACAACCTGGGACCTTTTTTTACTGACCTCAGAAGGATTGAAGGTTGAGTCAACCTTGAGTCTTTCAGCATCAAACTCCAGACTCTGGGCAGAGTTAGCCTGCAATACTCTAACCACTGCACCACAAGGGCCCAGTGCAAACAGAGCACAAAGAGGCAGTGTGGTAAGGTAAGGAGAGCTGAATGCTTTAAGTCAGTGGGGAAGGACCTGGGAGGACTGGTAAAGGGCCATGTGCAAGTGTCACTTTAGTTTGGATTTCAGCAGGGAGGATTTTCAGCTATTGAGCAGGCCTCCAAGGATTTCTTCCCCTACCCTTTCTGCTCCTTACCTGAGATCTCATCTGCTTAACAAACCACAAGATCATTTAATGATTGTAACTGGGAATGTTGGGATTATAGTGATTTTAAAAAAACAGTCATGACATCTTACTTAATAACTGCTTCATGGTAAAAAATGTTCAGTACAAATATAGTACAAAATATTTGTAAGTATAAAATAATATGTAATTATGATATAAAGAAAAATAAAATTCCAAATAATTTTTGTCAATTAGTGCTTGGAAAACTATCTTATGCAATTTCTATTCCTAGCATTATTTTTACGTTTCTTGGCTATATTACTTTTACTTGAACTTATACGTCAACCAAAATAAAAGGACATTTTAAAGGCAAAAGTAGGAAAATAGTGAACACTTATGTAATGCTTCCACTGTTGTGTGTTGTGGTATGCAGAACAGAAATAATCTGTGCCAGAAAGTGTATGAGATATCCCATTATTTTTCAACAAAGTAACATAATTCCATTATTACTTCATTTGCCTTCTACTTCCAACAGAGGATGTAACTTCCTAAAACTCCTTGTAACCCTCCTAATTATATGGAATATATGTGAAAATGCACAATATGTTTTCATTTTTCTGAAGATTGTAAGTATATTCCGAGAAGATTTTAGCTGAGGGTGCATTCAGCCTTTTTAAAAATTTCCTTAATCATTTGTAAAATTAGTTTAGCACAATTGTATTTTAACGGACTTCTCCACAAGTTATCAGATTTTACTGGTAATATAAAATTGGCTTATATTTGTTACTTTGTCCCAAATAATATTAACTAAGAGATAATTGCAATTATTTACTTCAGTGATCATAAAATATTTCCATTTTTTCTGAGAAACAGCTCTTTTCCTTATTTTTATATAATTTACTTATGCATGTTGATATATTCAGATGATTAATCAATAAAATTTATTATACTGTTGTTTGATGAAGTCTTTACTAAAATAACTGTATAATAAATTTTATGAAGTCTTTACTAAAACAAGCCAATTTTCATTGTAAACATAGTAGCATATCTAAAACATTTTTATTTTAAGAGTATTTGAAATTGAGAATTACTCTGTTACTAACCCAAGCCTTAAGTTTAACTCAATCATTCATTCCCGCATGTGGAAATGAAAAAAATCTTGAGAAAATCCAGGGACTTTCATAGGAATTGCAAGAAACAATTGGAACAGAATTAAAAGTAAATAAAAAGATAAACATAAAAACAAAAGAGCTTCAGCACAATAAGTAAATTAAATAGCTCCAATCAGTTAGTTGAGCTTTCCTAGCAAAATTCTGGGCTGATGAGAGAGATTTTTTTTTAAAAAAAAAGTACTAAAAACTATCTGTATTTTATTTCTTTACCTTTGGAACTCTTTGGTTGTTGAGGCATTAAGGATCAGAACACTATAAGTTTGTGATAAAAGTATCTGGGAACATGACAATAAGGAGTGATTTACTGTACTTATCTAGAACATAATCTGTTATTTACAGTTCTGTTCATACCATATTAAGTGGGAACATTTGCCAACAAAAAGCAGTGTCTATTAGCCTTTGATTAATTTGGAAGAAGTTATTTCATAAATCACATAGGCAATTATATATTTTTCTTTTGTTTTGTTTTTGCCACAATTTATGATGCTAAGTATTCATTTACATGCTACCCTTAATGCTCACAATAGCAATATTTATTTTGTTCAAGGGTCACACTGTGTCCTTTTTTTGCCAGAAGGGACCTTCACTTTGTATACCTGCTTTTCTAAATGTCTACACTCAAATAGCAACATACAAATTCATTTCAATTTTGGGGAATTCTATTATTTGCAATGCTGTATTTCATATTATTAATATATGAACATGTGTTCTAGCTTATCTTTCATTTTTCCTTTGTCTGATTAAGTGGTAGCTCTGTATGTGTTTAAATTGTGCATTTTTTTCTAATGTATGGTGTTAAAAGAGGTAAGACACCAAACTGCGTTTTAATGGAAAATAATTTTATTAATAACTATTTGTTAAGGAGTCGTGATTGACTGACTGCTAAGTACTGAATGCATTCTTCTTGACAGTTCCCAGTGCTCTGAATTTTCTCCTAAAATTACTGTGTGTGCAACCTCATGTGTGTGCGTTCTTAAGGATACTCCCATATTATTTTAAATCATAGTGTTCAACCACTGTGAACCATTGAAACAAATAGTAAATAAAACTTACTCTATATCTACTCTATAAGTCTACTCCAGTAACTTTAACTCACATTAGCCAGGGTAAATTAGACAGGAAATATGATTAAATGAGCTAATGTTAATTTAAATTCTTAAATTCTATTTTTAAGGCTATATTAACAGACTCTTGCATGCCTGAAGGTACAAACTTCCTGCTGCCACTTTTAACCCTCTGAACAATTAGGGTGAATTCTTCCTAAGTTTCTTCCTTTATCTCTCTATCCATTTATTTATTTGGGACTATTCCCAATCTTATCTGATTTATTCCCCTCGGCATTCTTTCCTTTATTCCCCAAATTATCCACAGTTTTCATTGCAAATTACATTTTCAAAATAAGCCTCCTTTCCAACTTTTTTTAAGGGCTATGCAAATACTGCTTTTTCAAATGTTTAATTCTTGATAGTATGAGATATTTCCATTTCTTAATTTATATTTGTGATACATTCTGCTACTGTGGATCATTGTAAAGTGATAATTAAAAGGAAATTGTTATGGTTATTTATATATTTTATTCAGAAAATTGTACAATCAAATAATTATATAGTAAGTAAAGATAGCCAGTATGGAAACTTCCTTTATGGTGAAATAAGTTATTCAGAATTGTATAAAACCAGGATGTATTTTTCTAAAGACTATTCACCTGACAATGCCAAGTACACAAAGACAAATGTATATTATCCTCAAGGGGGAGCACAAAATATTCAATTGCCTAAGGGATAACAGCAAACATGCATTTTCACTTATGCCTCAAATCAATCTGTATATCAATTAAAACGTAGTATCTGAGTAGAAATTCCAGAACCATTTCCCTGTTTTGTCAAGGAAATTAGAAAATAGAAATTCTTTCTTTTCTGATGCAACAGTCACTAATAGTAAGGCTGGCTCTGGATTTATTAAAACTGGATCATTACTTGTTTATGCCAATCACTTAATATAATGGTTCAACTTTGACTTGCTGACCCCCTGGAAAAAAGAGAAGACCTGGAAAGATGTCAAACATTAATATCATTACTCATGTTCCTTGAGCCTTCACTCTCCCTCCTGTTTTTTGTGGATGTTTTGCATGGAAACCTGTCACTAACTTATCAGCATTAATGTCCTGCTCTTTCATCCACTCTGCCTCTGACATCATATTAGGTATTGCAACTTTATTGGAGATACTATTTCAGTATTGAAGAAACACACCAACTCTGGTTTTTCCTGTGCAATGCTAATAGTAGTTAAACAATGGTAACTAAACAATGGTAGTTAAACAATGGTTTCTTTTTCTCCACAAACTGGTCACATTGTTAAACAATGGTTTCTTTTTCTCCACAAACTGGTCACATTGTCCAATTATGAATCATTCTTTTGTTTTGAGAACTGTTCACTTTTCCATTGTACATCTGAATTAGTGACCTTGGTGGGTTCTTGGTTCTCATGGTCCATCTCTGGCATGTCTGTATTCTTTCTTTCCCTTCCCTATTCCCCCCACCCACCCACAGTTCTTTGGCAATAGTGACAAGACCTAAATGTTTCAAAAGCGGTTCAACCTTGAAAGTTTTCCATATGCATTAGTCAATTGGAAAAGGAAAATTGACTTTTGGTAAAATGTTTAGTAAAATATTCATTTCAATGGCTGCATTTTTTGCTAGCCACATATCTCTTATTCTAGTTTTCTAATTCAGTGATAGTTGTTTATAAATTAATCTCTATATTTTTTGTCATATAGAATTCCATATCTTTATGAAATGTTAACCCTATTCCTCAAAAAAGTTATAACTGTCCTTGTTCAATATTGTGCCTTATTACTATTTTTTAAAAAAGAAACTATTCTCCTGGCTTTTCCTTTGTAAGTACTATGTATCCCACTAAATTTGAGCAATAAGTTACATTTTTTTAAAGAAAAAGTGGAACTATGAAGTGCCATTCCAAGTAATCAAAAGCTTTTTCTGCATACAATAAAAATAGAAACAAAAAACTTGGCCACTTTAAACATTTATCTTGCCAGATATATCATTTAATTAACTTTTTATTCTGTTTTTAAATATGTTCAATGGCAAAACAGTTCTCTACAACTCAAACTTTTCCCTTCTTTATACATCAAAGAGATAAAGTCATTTCAAGATGTAGGAAATTCTTTACATTCCTGAATTTAATTCATTACTACATTAATTGTTTGACCAAGATGTGAAGAGTTAACAGTAAAAGGAAATTAAGCCACCAAATAACATGGTGACTGGATACCATTAAAAGTGACACCAGCCAGATCATAGAACCAATCAAAGAACTAGTGCAAGATCAGAAGACGTGGAAAGACTTAATCTAAAGAATTGCCAAGAGTCAGACACAACTAAATGGATAATATCATTATTACTATATTTAGAGTGGAACCAAACGTATTTCCACAATGGAAGAGATGATATAACAAATCATGAACTACTGCTGTAGATTATATAGTATGCATTAGTAATAATGCTTTTATCTTGCATTCAGTTGATAGGCCAGTAATTTTTCCAATATTGCTTTTTTCAAAATATTTCTGTTTAATGAAATCCAGCTTCCTGTAGATCTTTTTTGCTTCCAATAAATCTGTTGATTTCATATTGCTATTTTTTTTAAAAAAAAAACAAGACTGGGTTAAATTTATGGCTTAATTCTGTTTTGGCTCATCAAATATATATCTTTCTGTTTTTGCAAGGCTTTCTATCTGATGCCAGAGAGATAAATAAATATATCATAAATGTTTTACTAGCATCTCATACTGGTAATAAGGGACTATCAAGAATCAAATTGATTTGAAAGAAGCTCTATAGTATTTGATAACACATACGTCCTCCTTAATAATAATAGTCCATTAAGTCCCTATTTATTCAATCTTGGAATCCTTCAATTAATCTTGACATTATCAGAGTATTGGATTATGAACTACTATCTTCATGTCTATGAATTTGGTTAACAATGGATTACAAATTCAAAACATATGTTTCCTTGAATCAATTTTATGAATTATTGAAGAATACTCATACTATGTGTTGGTTGTGTATGCGTGCTTCTAAACAAGGCAGTAATGATGTACAAGCTGAAATATTTTGAGGAAATTTTTGGAAGTTATTATTTTATTCATACAGGGGTGGTGTGGAAAAACACTTATGGGCAAGAAAGCTTTGTTTTTCTTCCAAAGTAACTTGTGACATGAGTAGGCCCTTTTTTGCACATGCTCTGTTACACATCCATATGCTGAAAAACGCTCAAGTAATATATCAGAAATAATAATTAAGTTTTCCCAAAAGACATAGATGTTTCATTGGGATTGGTCTTTCCCTGCTGGGACGATATGCACGTGACTTTTGGTTGTATGTTAACAAGCATTCTCAACCTGAGTTGGGAAACAGACTATATAGTTTTAACCACTGCTCATATGACACAGTACAAGTAGCATTCAGAAAGAAACCACAGGATCAAAAGCATTACCAGCTGTTGTAGCTCAGTGGATTGTGTTAAGCAAGTCACTCCCTTTCAGTCCAACCTACTTCTTAGACTTGTGGTTGTGCAATAAATATTATATACATCACCTTGATCTCTTGGAGAAAAAAGGGATAATATTTAATTAATGAATAGAATAAATACAAATGGATGTTAAGATATAAAAGAATGTAAAGCTAACCTTGGGAAAAGCAAGAACAAACTATTAAGAAAGGGATCGGACAATGGATGACATGATCCAAAGACTGAAGCAAGTATGAGAAAGAAACTCATATAGTATGATATGGACAGAGACAAATCTGAACAGGCTTTCAAGATTCTGTTGTTGTTATTATACACTGTAATAATAAAATAGCAGTTTTTAGAATCCTTGCTGGATCTTTTTCTTGGTCTACCCTGGAACTGATACAATATTACCATGGCAGATAAGTTTACACTGAGCAGTATTGTCATAGTATGAAATGTGAAGGCTAATTTATGAGCATGCTTTGTGTCATACTGGATCAAAACTGAAGCAGACAAAAAGTTTTTCTGGGCATTATTTACAATACATATTCCAGCCCTAGAAATGATACTAGTTCTTCTTCCTGCTTTACTAACAAACATTTTCAGACATTTGAATGTACATTATACATGAAGGTTCTTAAAAGCAAATTAAATATAATGAAAATTTCTTCTCTGCTAATTTGATGTGCTTTTTAAACTAAACTATTATTAGGTCCATATTTGTTGCTTTCTTTTGCATGCATTGAATCAATCCCAATTTTAGGTTGGATTGTTTAAAATGAGATGCCAGTGTTTTTTGTCCACTTTTCATTTCTCAATCCAGCTTCACCTTTGCCTGTTATTATGCATTTTGTTGCACAGATTGATTTGTTTCTTTTCTGCTTCTTCTTCTTTTCTCTCAGGTCTGTCACGGATTTGGACAAAGAGCCTGACCTTGTGCATATGGAGGCTCGGACACCAGATGGACGTGAGTGTCTCAGCACCAAGTCTATCAAGCAGAGCGGAAGAGATTCAATTTAATTTTACTTGGTTATGTTTTTTGATTTGCAATTTAATTGATAGGGAAAATGTGAATTCCCAAACTCCTTTTGCTGTATGTTCCCAAACTAGGTATTAAGAGAATATACTTCTGCAACTTTCATTTCTGTGGAAAGAAATAGGAGAAGGGAACACAAACTTATTAGAGGCAGTAAATAAAGGGGAAATAAACAAACAATAAACAAAGACAAAAAATAATATGCTAGAACAATTATGTATCTCCAAGTCTCTCTGTCTTGCCTCCTCCATATCCATAAATGGCACTCTTGGCTTCTATCCCAAGCTGGTTTAAAGAGGAGCAAGCCAGAGTCCCTGGTTCATAAACAACCATATGGGTGAGTTTGTTGTACTTGCTGGGACAAGAAACCAATAAGAGCACTTCCATTTGTTTGCTAGAATGATAATTTAATAGCTATTTAAAACAATTTTGTTTTATTGTTTGTTCTGTGTGTCATTTAAATGCCCCAATTAGGATTTGTTAGAGATGAAGAGCTAGAAGAAACAGTGATTTTAAGAAATCAAGAGCTAGAAGAAACTGGGATTTTCAAACCATTCCCATTTTCCCATAGTTTCCCATTTTTAATTAGTTTTATAAGGCTTCTGTCTTAGCATTTGACCTTGCAGAGAGATGGGTGATATGTATAAAATACATAAAAATAGCATACCTTTATGCAAAGAATATTTATATAAAAATAGATTTTGTTTCATTTATTTCTAGAGAAAACAATTGGTGTGAATATGTTTTGATATAGGGGAATGATCTTACTAACATTTATTGCCAAAGAATAGTATAAAATCACAAGTAGGCTTTGCACTTAATTCTGCTTTCTAAGCCTCTTATGTATTGCGAGAGAGTCACAGAGAATATAAAGCAGAATACAGATTTGCATAATGTCACAATTGCTAATCTATATGTATATATGCAAACTTGAAATAATAGCCTCAATTTAAATGGAAATACAATACATATCAACATTGTCTTCAAACTTCTTGAAATGCTGGATTATTGGAGGTAACTGGAAATCCCTAATTAAGTAATGCTAGTTATTGTAAACATCATGTGCAGTTAACCTAGGACATGATGTTTATTCAGTCCACCAATTTATATTTTAAAAAATCTTATTATATTGTCATATTTTATGTTATCAAGAGTTGTGATGGATTAATATGACAAATTTAATAACTACCCCAGCATGTATCTAGTCAACTTTGTCACGCTTGCGCTTCAGGAAAATGATAAACACACATTTTTCCACCTGGCTGAATGAAGGTGTTTGTGATATATGATATTTGCATGTTTCCAGTTTTTTATCTTTTTAAAAAATAACTAACTTTTTAAAATATGTAATTTGCAGTTTTATAATATTGTATTTTTTTGGTTTAACATTGTTAGTCATGCCAAGTCTTTTGTTTTTAGTAGCACACAAGCAAAGGTAATCAATCTACTTTATGGCAATACTATTTCCTATATATTTCCATACTTGG
Source organism: Bungarus multicinctus (assembly GCA_023653725.1). Taxonomy (NCBI): domain Eukaryota; kingdom Metazoa; phylum Chordata; class Lepidosauria; order Squamata; family Elapidae; genus Bungarus; species Bungarus multicinctus. The sequence continues at coordinate 53,073,506 of CM042844.1, forward strand.
AAACCATTTTTGTTTGTAACATATTGATATATAAATTTGATCCTATAAACTTCTCAGAACTCTCTTTTGAGATTTCGTCAATGTTTATAGGCATGATTTTTTGAAAGAATCTTCCTCTTGGAAAATTCATTCTTCTTTCTTATTTGTTTTCCAATTGTATCTTCATTCATTCTGCCTGTATCATCAAATTGTTTTGAAATATTTATTTTGTACTTGGTTAGTCAGTTTTATTCAGTCTATATTCACATAACCCATTGAACTTTAATATTTGTTATGAAGGATGGTAGATGTACATGTCCCAGGATAATGTTTCAAGATCCAATCTGGGTCAGTTATCGTGGAGATTTAGTCTTCCAAGAGAGAAGTTCCCTGAGAATAGGTCCCAGAAATTCAGATAGGTTCCTTTAATATTTGTCCATGTCACCTCCATATGACATAATGAGCAGAAACATTCTTAATCAGAGAAATGTAGTGGTTAAGGCAATATGCTAGAAATCATGAGACCCTGAGTTTTAGTCTCACTTTAGGCATAAAACCATCTGTGCAACCCTGGGCCAATTACTTTCAGCCTAGGTAAATCTTGCTAAGAAAATTGCAATTTTTTTTTTTCAAAAATTGGACACAACTGAACAAACAGAAAAAAATCTCCTGAAATACAAAAAATAATTTAGTTAGGTTAATTAATATTAAAAAGCAAAACTTCCATGTATCAGTGAGGTTAACTAGTTTCTTAACTAGTTAAATTTCTAAAAATGTATGATGTAGCATTGCGGTTTTATACTGACAATTTTGGACTAGCCTGAAAAAAAAAAAGAATAAAATTACTGCTGTATCTTCAATATCTACATATCTGGCAGCAACAAAAATTCCCTCATTACCTCTCCTTACAAAAAAGGGGAAGCCCTGAGTCTGGGCAACATGATTTAAGGAAGACTAAGAGAAAATGAAACAAATTCAAAAACAAATATAATGAAAACATTGGAAGTTAAGTGTATGAAAACAGAAGGTTTCCACTACATATATGATCTGGAAATAAATCAACCCAGCTACTCAACAATGTTCATGTCCAAAGCTGCTTCCAAACTGGCAAAGAATGATCAAATGAAAATGCTTTAACCAAAAACTTGGGTGCCGTCATAGGACTGCTGAAAGTTCTTTTTCTCCCTGTTTTTCAAATAAAATAGAATTAAAGTTCTTATCTCACGGCAGAATATATTTCCTTATAATAATAAATGTATTATTTATTATATCTTAAATAATAAATTATGCCTTCTTGTTTTTCCTCGCTATTGTTAACAGACACAAGAGTTGAAACAGATAATTATATAATCTAAAAACTTAAAAGGCATTTGAATGGCATCCAAATGTTAGGGACAAGGTTATTTTATCTCGCTCAGTAATTTTTATTTTCCATTAGAGGTACTGGTATTTTCCCTAGTATTTTTATTGGCTCATAATTTCATTAATGCGATGTGTGTATTTTCCAAGAGCAGTGTAGGATTATTGTACCATGCATTTGCTTTGGAGACAGATTAGAAAACATTCCAATGTTGCCTCTTCCAAGAGGTAATATCCTATTTCTAGTCCTGCCTTGCTTATAAGCAAGCACTTCTGTCAAAAGATTCTCTAAGTTTTGGCAATTTTTTTCTTTCTTTCACCTTCCTTTTGCTTTCCCCTTTTTCTTCTGCCAGTTTGGCAGGTTTTTCTGACATTACAAAAAATGCAGGTAATAACCAACTTTCAATAACTATAGTTCAACTGCCTAGATGCTGGAGGTGGAAGGACCCAGGTGTCCAAGAAAGGCTTCAATACTTACTGTTCTGACCAAAGCTTCCTGATACATTAACAAACATATGTTAGTCACAGAAACCTTTTGTTTTATTTCAACAGCTGTGAATTATAGCCATTCACAGCCCATAATGAATCTCAAGCAGTTTGTAAATAATCCCGCAGAAGTCTGCCAAGGTTCTTTGGGATAAGTCTGATAAGCATGCACTTTTATCTTTTTTAAAATGCTGCCAAAAACTAAATTGCCAATTAGTTGTACAAGACCAAATGGAGCCCAAATTCAACATGGAGCTTCAGGTTTCAAATCGACCAGTATTAACAAAGTTGCTTCCTGCAAAGGTTCATATCCCTCAGCCCCCTCCAAATTTTTTGCCTTCCTGAGCCCCAAAGGAGCCTTCTGGGAGCAAAAATGTCCCCCAGAGGCTCCTCTGAGCCAGGAAGGTCCCAAAATGGAATATGAAAGTGTGCTGCATGCCCTCCCATGCTCTATTTTTTTTCTTCCTGAGCCCCAGAGGAGCCTTCTGGGACCAGAATCTCATCCAAATCCTCCCCAGACTCCCGGACTGCCCCATGTTCCTCCCCACTGTCTGACCCTGCTGCCATCTCTGCAGGCTGCTAGTGAACCACAACACTTACATCTCAGATTATTCCCTGCAGAATCAGTCAGATAGGAAGGGATGAGAAAGAAGATGAACATCCTGTCCCTAAATCACCAGGCTTTTGCTAAAATCAGATTTTTCACAGCTGCATATCTCTAGAGATTGAAAGGCATCTTTTCAGGGGCTAGCAGTTCTACACTGGTTCCTCTTCCCTGAGAATTTAACAAAATCTAGTAAAAGGAATACAGAAAGCTCCTCCCTCACTGTTAACTTCTGCAATGTTAGTCAGGCTTTTCTAAATCTGTCCCCACATAGGAAGACCCTTAGCCCTTATTTCATAGGCTACAGTTAATCAAGATAGAGAAGATATCCGCAAATATCCAAAGGACAGGACAAATAATTCAGTCTATATCAAATGAATCAATAGCTTTAGGCATAAAGACTTCACTGAATATTTCAATCATTGCCAAAATGTCTTTCTCCAAATGCCACAAATTCCTTACTTATTTAAGACCTTTCTATTCCACCTATTGTCAGCTTTCAGAAAATGTATGAAGGTCTTTGTGGTCGCCCATTTCATATCTTAGAGCATACATATGAATCACTGACTAGGTAAACAGCTAATTTGAACTACTTCAATAAACCAAAACTCTAGATCACAAATGTAGACCTTGAGTTTCTTAATTAAAGCTTAATCATTTAAGTCACATTGCCATTCTGCACTCCAAAACAGGTCTGATTTTCCTGCCAAAAGAAAGAAAGGTGGCCCTTCAGCAGCTAGTCTTATCTGTTCTTCTGTCAGCTTTACTAGGTAGACCAGATAGAAATCACAACAAGAAAAGGATAATTTATTATAAAGCTACATTAATAAAAGCTGCAGTTCTGAAAGTACACTTCTCTCACCATCACCTTTAACAATCTGAGAAATTAGGGAAGGTTCCTTTTGATCCACTTGCCCCACTGACTATTTACCTTCAAATCTTTCCCACATACCATTACAGTTGTTCATACACCTGGATACCATGTATCTCTCCAGTCTCAAGACCAATTGCTTGCATACACTTAATATAATGGGTGAGATAAAGTAGACCAAGATCTAGAAATGTTCCCTTCAGATGGGGGGAAAGGTGTATTGTGCTAATAATTTTTTGCTGAATCATTTTCAGGGGCTCATGCCTACTACACACAAACTTGGCTTCTTCTTTCCATGAGGCATACAAGAGTTCTATCTGGTTACTAAAGAGGTTGCTAGAGTAGGTCTATGGCCACAGAGCTTCCCATGGGTGGACTCCTGTTGCAGCAAGAATGTTGCTCTATTATTTCCTGTAGTTGCCTCTCACTGATCTGCCCAGTTCAGGTTTCTCTTCTCCTTGGTTTGCAGTATCTGGCTGACATTTTAGCATTTCTCAGATCTATCAAATTCCATTTTCAATTAGGCAAAAAGGAAATTATATATGATTGCACATCCAGCCTTTTTATTAACATCAACCTGACCTTAGGAGTAAGAAGAGAAGTGATTAGCTGTTTCTGAACAAATAGCAGGGAAAGTGCGCTTCCTGAATGATGCTGCTTTAAGCTGCTTGGTAAAGATATCCAAACTGTAGTCAGAGTCATATTTCACACTGGGAAAGGTGAACTCCATTGCCTCTTAAAAATTGATTGATGATCGATTATAATATAAGCCAATCATATAAAACTATAAAACAATAACATAATAAATATAAAAAGCAAAAATAAGACCATTAATAATAATGAAAGTAACAGGTAAAATCACAATAATACTTGGCGAATTAATAATGAATTATTAATGGGAGGGAATTTTATTCATCTTATGATGGAAAGATCTATTAGACATGTTTCCCAGGGGTAGGCAAGATACATAACAAAATGAAAACATATAACCATCAACAATCCATCATATGCATTAAGCTTACATACATATTATAGATGAAGAATAGAATTCTTGGTGACAGCAACAGTTGACAGCTCAAAACATTCAAACATTATTAATAAGCTACAAACCTTATTGAACAATAGCATTACATTTCCTCAAGCACTTGGAGGCAAACATATATAAGGAAGGCAAATAACTTACAAGCAAGCAAATCTTCTAACACATGGAGAACTTCTGCAATGAATACTGGACATTAGGAGAAAGAACACTCCCTCTAATGGCTGCTTCTTATATAAGCACCTCTTAAAGGAATCTTTAATCCCCAAGCTATGCTGAATCATTCTCTTATTGCAACAGCCACATCTGACAACTATTCACTGCTGATCAGTTCTTAAATCGCAATCTACATCAACAACTCAATCACAGGCCTTAGCAAGTATACACAAGATTATAGGTTCTTTCATCTTTCTACCTCTAATGGAATAAATCCAGGGGTGGGATTCTACCGGTTCTGACCACCTCTGTAGATACTTGACACCGGTTGCTCTGAAGAGCAGTAGACAGAGAGCATACCTATAAAGTCATGGAATCAATTATCAATCAATCCATCATCCTCCACTTAGAAACAAACAACCTACTCTCTAATAAACAATTTGGTTTTAGGAAAAAACTATCATGTAATTTGCAACTTTACATTGCAAAAACATATGGACTACACAACTCGATCAGGGCAAAGCAATAGACGCAATCTACATAGACTTCTGCAAAGCCTTTGATTCAGTGGTACATGACAAACTACTCCTAAAACTAAAATCTTATGGTATCTCTGGACACCTGCATAACTGGATAGAAGCATTCCTGTCAAACAGACTACAAATGGTCAAAATTGGGAGAGTCCTATCCAATTCTATACCTGTCAACAGTGGTGTCCCCCAAGGCAGGGTTCTAGGACCAACTCTTTTCATACTCTACATAATTGACCTCTGTGATCATATCAAGAGCAACTGCGTTCTCTTCGCTGATGATGTAAAGCTATTCAACACCACAGAAAATACCGCTACCCTTCAAAAAGACCTTGACTACGTATCAGAATGGTCAAACAAATGGCAACTTCAGATCTCAACAAATAAATGCTGTGTCCTACATATTGGCAAAAAAAAACAGAAAATAAAATACAGGCTGAATAGTCAAGACCTTGTTGATGACCCAAACTCTGTAAAGGATCTTGGAGTACTCATCTCAAATGACCTAAGTGCTAGAGCCCACTGTAACTACATAGCCAAAAAGGCGCTAAGAGTTGTTAATCTAATCTTACATAGCTTTTTCTCTGGTAATATTACACTAATAACTAGAGCATACAAAACATTTTCTAGACCAATACTCTAATACAGCTCATCAGTCTGGAACCCACATTAAGTATCTGATATTAACACAGTTGAGAAAGTCCAGAAATATTTTACAAGAAGAGTTCTTCACTCCTCTACTCATTGCAGAATACCTTATGCCACCAGACTCGAAATTCTAGACCTAGAAAACTTGAACTATGCCACCTTCGGTCTGATCTAAGTATAGTATATAAAATCATACATTGCAATGTCCTACCTTTCAATGAATACTTCAGCTTCAACCATAACAACACAAGAGCAAACAATCGATACAAACTCAAGGTTAATCGCACCAAACTTGATTGCAGGAAATACAACTTCAGCAACAGAGTGATCAATGTCTGGAATACTCTACCTGACTCTGTGGTTTCTTCCCCAAACCCCAAAAACATTAACCTTAGACTGTCTACTATTGACCTCACCCCTTTCCTAAGAGGTCTGTAGGGGACATGCATAAGTGCACCAACGTGCTACCGTCCCTGTCCTATTGTTTCTTGTATATTTTATTTTTCTTATATGTAACCATGTATTCATAACTATGTTATACTTATAGCTATTATCTTGTAAGCAATTGACAAATAAAATAAATACATACATACATACATACATACATACATACATACATACATACATACATAGAACTGGTTCTATGTCTGCTGCTGTTTTGGCCCACCCACCCACCTGGCTGTCTAGTTCTTACCTGACCTTTATTTCCTGCTTTTTCAACCACAGCTGCTTTATGCAACACAGCAAAATGTAAAATCACTGAACCGGTATTTATATCAGTTGGATCCCACCCCTGAATAAATCATCATCATCTTCCAGCAATGTTTCTTTGAATTCTACATTGGACAAATAAGGAAAAAAAATGTGCAAAAGAAGTAATGGACAGAAGTTTGACATCAGGACTCGGGACAAGGACAAGTAATATCAGATCATTTCAAACTTTCAGAATAGTCTGTGGAAGATCTCAAAGTAATCATTTTGGAAAAATGAGGTTTTAATAGCACTATTGAGAAAGAAAATGTTAAACTCACATCAAAAAGGGTCACACAATCTTAGAGGGTCTCAATGGCTTTTTAATATATTATAATTGTTAACTGAAGAGGTACTTTTAATTTGTCTTACATGTAACCTGTATCTGCACAATCAATCTTTCTCAGTCTTCCTTTCACCCACTGCACCTGCTCCCAGTTGAAGTCCTATATAAGTCAACTCATTATATGCATCTTATTACATGGCCGCACCTCACAAATACTTATGTGTGTTGATAAAAATTGCTAAATGGAAAAGCTGCTACCAGATACCTTCTGACTTTGGTCATTATAGACAAACATCTTCTTTATAATACATCATATTTATATCCTACCTTTTCTTTAGCAACTCAAACTTCTGGACATGTAACTTCATTTTATCCATATAACAACATCCCTTTCAGATAGGTTGGTCAGATAGGTTGGTTGGATTGCCCAGAAAGATGGTAACTTTCTGATAATGTCAAATCTTGTATTGTGTCTCCTCCAACTAAATCAGGGGTGTCAAATTGGATTTTTTCAAGGGTCAGTTCAGCATTGTAGTTCTCTGTGGAACTGCAGCAGGGGTGGAGGGGGCAGCAGGGTGGCTGGCCAAAATGGGGCATGGAGTTTTTCAGACCATTTTTGGGGCTGTTTTTTGACCATTTTTGGCCTGTTTTTTGGCCAATTTTTCGACCTTCTTTGGGCCCATTTTTAGCCTGCAGAATGCTGCAGGAAGCCAGGGAAGGTGAAAATGAAGCATGAAGGACACCGTGGGCTAATCCCTTGATATTTCCAGGCTGGCCCCATGGGCTGGTTTTATGCACCCATGGCAAAATGGACCACAAGCCTTGATTTGACACCCCTAAACTAACTTCAATGTTCCTGCAATGTAGGTAGAATGTGATTACTATGTAAGAATCACAGAAAAATAAGGCTGGTTAAAAAGTCCAAATTCTAAAGAGTAGTCAGATGAAGTTTAAAACTTGGGAATGGGCAAAGAGAATTTCTTCATCCCATTAAGTTATTTAGATCTCATTACATATGTAAGTTGGGAAGGTTCTACAAAAATCTTAATTATGATTTAATGACTTAATTAAAAAAAAATGCTTGAAATGGAAATACAGGACATGTTCTACAGAAAATAGACCCATTCATCTCACTTTGACATTATTTCTTCCATGTTAGAACTGAAATACTCTCCACAATATAAAGTAATTTATGTTATAAATTAATGTTAAAATTTACATATTATTTATAAATGATATAAATATTAAATAGAATAGAATAGAATAGAATTCTTTATTGGCCAAGTGTGATTGGGCACACAAGGAATTTATCTTGGTGCAAATGTTCTCAGTTACATAACAGAAAAGATACATTTGTCAAGAGTCATAAAGTACAACATTTAATAATAGTCATAGGGTACAATAAACAATCAAATCATGCTAGGAAACAGTCAATATAAACCATAAGAATACAAGCAACAAAGTTACAGTCATACAGTCACAAATGGGAGGGAATAGGTGATAAGGAGTGATGAGAAGATTAATAGTAGTGCAGACTTTGTAAATAGTTGGACAGTGTTGAGGGAATTAGTTGTTTAGCAGAATGATGGCGTTGGGAAAAAAACCTATCCTTGTGTCTAATTGTTCTGGTGTGCAGTGCTCTATAGCATCGTTTTGAAGATAAGAGTTGAAACAGTTTATGTCCAGGATGTGAGGGGTCTGTAAATATTTTCATAGCCCTCTTTTTGACTCATGCAGTATATAGGTCCTTGATTGAAGGCAGGCTGGTAATAATTGTTTTTTCTGCAGTCCTAATTACTCTCTGAAGTTTGTGTCTGTCTTGTTGGGTTGCAGAACCAAACCAGACAGTTATAGAGGTACAGATGACAGACCCTATAATTCCTTTGTAGAACTGTATCAGCAGCTCTTTGGGCAGTATGAGCTTTCTGAGTTGGTGCAGAAAGAACATTCTTTGTTGTGCTTTTTTTAATGATGTTTTTGATGTTAGGTGTCCATTTTGGGTCTTGTAATATGATGGAACCTAGAAATTTGAAGGTCTCTACTGTTGATATTGTGTTGTCTAGTATTGGAAGAAGTGATAGCAATTTTCTCCTAAAGTCTACCACCATTTCTATGGTTTTGAGTGTCTTCAGTTCCAGATTGTTCCAGTTACACCACGAGGCAAGTTGTACAATCTCCCATTTGTATGCGGATTTGTCATTGTCTCGAATGAGATCAATCACAGTTGTATCATCTGCAAATTTTAGTATTTCAACAGATGGATCATTTGAGATGCAGTCATTGGTATATAGGGAAAAGAGAAATGGAGAAAGCACACAGCTTTGGTGGGGGGGGGATGCTATGCTAATTGTACAGGTATCAAATGTGATTCTGTCTAGCTTCACCTGCTGCTTCCTGTCTGTTAAGAAGCTTATGATCCATTTACAAGGGTGTTCAGGTACCGTTAACAGGTTTAGTTTAGTTAGAAGAATGTCTGGAATGATGGTATTGAATGCTGAGCTGAAGTCTACAAAGAGGACCCCTGGGTAGGTATTTGGAGATTCAAAGTGTTGTAGGAAACACAAAGCAAAACACGTGCAAAGCCTACGGCATCATCTGTCAAACTATTTGCTTGGTATGCAAACTGCATGGGATCTAACAGAAGTTCTGTGATGGTTTTCAGGTGAGACAATACTTGCCTTTCAAAGGTTTTCATAACTACAGATGTTAGAGCACCTGGTCTGTAGTTATTCAGTTCCCTGATGGAGGGCTTCTTTGGTACTGGGATAATAGTAGAGTGTTTGAAGCAAGAAGGAACATGGCACATCTCTAGTGATTTATTGAAGATTCAGATGAAGATGGGGCCAATTGGTCAGCACAGACTTTTAAACAAGAAAGTGTTATCTTGTTCCTGGCTTTTGTCTGTGAAATAGATCTTGCACTTCTTTTTCTGTGATCACCGAGGTTTTATTTTATTTATTTTATTTTGTCAAGCGATTATAAGATAATAGGTATAAGTATAAACATAGTTATGAATACATGAAATGGATACATATAAGAAAAATCCAATGGGTTGGGGTCAGTTGTAAGAGGCTTGGCTGTTGCTGGTGTGTTTGAGATGGGGGTTGTGGAGATAGGTGGTTGTAGTTTCCTTCAAACCTGAAGTAAAACACATTCAGGTCATCTGCTAGTTATTGATTTCTTTCTGCCTGAGAAGGAGGTTTGCTGTAGCCAGTGATGTTTTTAAGAGTTTTCCACGTGTTTGCTGGTTCATTTGTTGATTCCTTAACTTTTCAAATATTATAAATACTATAAAATATAAATAAGGCAATCCTGCTTACTTTATGAAATCTGTTTTTTCATTCAATCTTTATGTAGTATTTAATCTTGCTTTCTTCAATAATGCTTATATTTCTCTCTTATAAAACAGCTTAATCCTTTATTTCAATAACTGTTTAATATACCAACTGTCTTCGATATATGTCCCTTTGTAGGATTTTCTTTTTTAATCATAGAGATCAAACTGCCATTCCTATTGCTCAGATGATCTTTTTATGTTGGGAGACAAAAAAATTTAGTTCATTGGTGGTTAAGAGCTGATCTCTTTTCTACTTCTTTGTTTGGTAAAATGGTTCTTATCTAATTCATGGATTCTAAACTCCTAGAAGGGCCTCATTTCATTATTGAATCTGATTATTTATTAGACATGGATAACTTTCATTCCTTCATTTGTTTCCTGCAGATCTACATGTTGTATTTGCACGAGGAAATGGATAGATTGATTTTATGACAGTAGCTGGATGCTTGCATGACCAACTGGATTTGGTGTTTACATGCTGTTTCATTACACTATGTTTACAAAATAAATGCAGATATATATTCTTGAATGAATAAACGAGATAAGGATATAAGCTTAAATGAGGAAAAAAGATACAAAAGAAGTCTGAGGAAGTAGAATTTATCCTATGTTCTTGTGAAACTTGAGGAGGTATCCTTTTAGAATATATTGGATTATTAGTGAAAATATGTAGAATGATACATTTCCTATGAAGTATCAAATATTTCATATATCATTGATAACAAATCCAAATTGAATCCAGTCTCTATCAGTTCAGGCTTAAACCTTTAAGTCACAGTTTATGAATCTAAGCTAAACAAATTCTTATTGTAGAAAAAAAAAGTTTTTATATTGTAACTAATGAACTATGGATAACATATGGTGGATATTTCCATAAATTCTAGATAAAAAATTACCTTTTTAATAAGTATCTAATTTCTGGAGAGCCATGGCAAAATATACAATATCTGCTTTACTTAATCCATAACAAACTGTCTTGTCAACATTTTTCCCATACAGATGCCCATTATATAACTTGTAGAATTCAAGAATGTTCAGAGACTACCAGGAATGGACCTTTTTTGCACTCTATTGATACAAGTTCACTTGTTGTCCAGGATGAATATATCTTTATTCAGGTATGTCTACACATCTTCGCATATTTTTATCAGAGAATTGCCATATATACAAATGGTACATAACTAGGAAATAATTTAATACTATCGGGAAATCCTCTTTGTTAAAAAATCAAGAATATTGATCATATTTTCAAAACAAAACAAACCTTCATTGACAAAAAGTGATAAGAGTACAGTTCTTTTTTTCTGTTTTTAATGAAGGAACATCAAATATATTTTCAAAGTGCTTATCTTAATATCAAGAATTTAATTATCCATACCTCAATATATGCAATATTTTTCTCTACTCTTATTTGTAGTGATAATTTATGGCAAAATGGATGTGGTACACTACTGTTATTGGTTTCCCTTTTCCCATGTTTAAAAAATATTTTCTGTTACATCCATGTTTTGTTTTGTTGTGGGTAATGTAATGATCAGTCTCTTAAATTATGCCAGATTAGGTTAAAAACATACACTGAAAAGACTACTAGAATTCTGTTTTTTGCTGTAGGATGTATTAACAGAATCTGAAAAGCCTGACAGCATTTCCCCAGCTTCTTTTTTGACTAAAAAGAATTCAGGGAGGTTATCCTGAGCATCTTTCTGACCACTTTTTCTTATTCAGGGCTCAGCTGATGTTTATTTAATTGCTCTTCATTCCTTTTTTCAAGGTTATGGCAATACTCCCCTGATAACTGTCCAAACAACATAAATAGATATTTATGGTAATTGTATTGTTCATTTATTATGAAATATAAAATGTCAAGCTAGTTTATATTTTTTTTTTATTTTTCTGATGTATCCATGTATTCATAACTATGTTTTTACTTATACCTATTATCTTGTAAGCAATTGACAAATAAAAAATAAATAAAAATAAAATAAATAGTAAATGTTAAATATAAAGGATAACATCTTTACATTTAGAAAAATGGACATTATTATTAAATTAATTATTCAATTGACAGACTGTCTTTAAATATGGAAAGAGTAGGTGCATACAGGTTACATGTTCCCTAATTATAGATTGTAGTATAATTATAATATAAAATATATATGAGGAAAAAATAAAATTCAAGAAATGAAATAAATTATTTTTATGATTATAAGTTCTTAAATAAGTTCTTTTAATGATGTTATAAGTAGGGATATTCAAAATCATTTTTTCTCAATTATTCACTAAGCTAGCAATAGCAATTAGACTTATATGCCATTTCATAGTGCTTTACAGCACTCTCTATGCAGTTTACAGAGTCAGAATATTGCCCCCCAAAATCGGTTCTCATTTACTGACCTTGGAAGAATGGAAGGCTGATTCATCATTGAGTCAGTCAGGATCAAACTCCTGGCTGTGGACAGAGTTAGCATGCAATACTGTACTCTAAACACTGTGTCACCACAGTTTCTAATTTACTGACTCCAGGGATGATCTAATAGATTTTTTTGAAACAGAAAATAATTTTCAGTGTTCCAATTGTAGTTTGGCTCCAGAACACTTTGAATTGATTCCTGCTCCAAAAGATTTATTTTCAGAAACCAATTGAACTATCTTTGAAATGTCCCTCTTGCAAAAGGAAGTGAACATTATTTCATGGGCAGACTGGAATTCAGTTGCTGATATATCCTCATTTATGGAAACTTTACGGACTGATATTAGCTTCTTCTCTCCTAAAGACATCCAATTTCACAGTTTTCTAATGGTAGGAAACATGAACTGAAACTTCCCTATGTAAGTCGCTATGAATTTCCAGAGAAAAGGCTAATCAATGGATGTAAAATAAATCTTGCAATGTGCACTGGTAAGAATAAAGATTAGTTCAAACGTTGCATGCATATAAAAGCATGCATATAAAAGAGTCCCTGTAGCAAGATGGATTCAAAATAAAGACAACATACAAATGTTATTTCGTTTAGCTATATTAATGCAATGTCTTTAAATTATAAACCTTTTGAATGCTATCAAAAAAATAATCCATTATATATGTTCTCCACCCATTTCTAATTCACCGTAAAACATTGGTGATCATCCAGTTGCTGAACTACAGATCTCAGGGTTTTTCAGTATTGGTCATGCTAGCTTTGATCAATTTCTTTATGGAGTGTATAGTTGCTTATTTGCAGTGATCATATGAGTTTGTGTTGTATTTCTTTCTGGAAACAGAAACTTAAGATAGATGAGGATATGACAGAAGTAATTCAACAAAGAATTCTAGAACTTTTTCTCATACTTAGAACACATGATTGTCTAAAGCAGCCTTCTCCATTATGTCAATCTCCTTCATATGTTGAACTTCAACTACTGTAATCCCAGTCATCATTTCTAAAAGATAGGTGAAAGATAGGTCCTATTTTTCATTCTGAAGTTAAGCAACAAATATCAGAAACTTTGCACTGGATTGACAGGATAATCATTCATTTGCACTAGTTGGCATTCATCAGAAACAAAATGCTTGAGGCTCAAAAACATTGCTGCTATTTTTAAAAAAGCTATTCATCAATATTTTGTGCTATTGTTTTTCAGTTACTGTTTCAGAATATTTTTGTATCGGTTGTTTTGAACATTAAAGTTCAGATGAAGATTTTAAAATTTACAAAATTCACACAACTCATTTACCTTTCTATGCTAAGAAAATCCTGTATGTTATCCCCTTACTTGTATGATTCATAAGAAAAGCATGGAAGGTTACATTTAAACAGAACTTCAGTTTTATTTGAATCAAAGTAAAATTTGAGAATAATCTTGGAATTTCAGTGTATGCTCTATAGCAGTAGTGGCTAATCCTTTTTGGCTCCTGTGCCGATAATTGCACAAAGGCAATGCTTGCTGGGGGCCCCCATACCCCTGTGCATGTATACATGACTCCTCCTCATGCACTGTGGTGTCTGCACATCCACGCATGATCCCCTCGTGTGCAGCATGTCTCTGCATATGCGCATGTGTCTCCCCCGCATCCCCCCTCTGCCACCTGTGCATGCGTGCCAGATACCTGACAATCAGCTATCGGGTGGCAGCATGCGCACATGCACAGCGGGGCTCTTCCGGGCGACCTCTCATGTGCTGGGGCAAATGGCTTTGCGTGCCACTTACGGCACATGTGACATAGCTTCGCCAACATGGCTCTATAAAAAAGTCCACAAATGTGCAAAAAGTAGATTCCTTGGTGATCAAAAGCATTTACAAGAACAGAGGAAGATAATCCACATCCCTGCAGATATTGTTGAACTTAATTCCTGTCAAATCTAGCCGGCATAACTAAAAGTTAGAGTTTATGAGACGTGTCGTCCAAAAATAGCTGGAAGCCATAGATTTCCTCTCTGTTTTAAACTATAAGAATCTATGTAGCACATGATGAGAACAGATTACATTAAAGTATTAATGCTCCTAATACGCAAATTATCAACTCACAGTTTTATATAGACATACTGCCTGCAGTTACCATGCAACTTTCAAGAAATATTCATGTCTTGATGCAGCTTTTGGAGGCCTGTAAAAATTTATCTGAGTTTTTCCATTGTCACTTGATCCCTCTTTTTACTGTCAGGGTTTCTACAATCTTGCTACAAAAAAGAATAGTATGCACATAATATATGTGAATATACTTTCCTGAATCCAACCACACAACTAGCACACATCTTAGAACAAGAAATGTTGCCTATGCATGATATAGACTATAATATTTTTAAAATGTTGACTGTTATAAAAAAGCTATCATTCACAATTTTTCCCCAATCCTGCAGTTTTTTCAAAACAAATGTATAGGAATTGAATACATTTCAAGAACTATTGTGAAATATTAATATATTTATTACAGTCATTAACTAGTGTTTTATATATTTGTAATTTTTACAAAGTTCAAGTTTAGATACAGAGTTATCTAAATAAATTGTATAAATAAAATATTTACCTTTTACTAGAATATTTAATAATATTAATAGAAATAAAATGCTTCAAACTGAAAGACACTGCAAGTACAAGTAATAGAGTACTTAAACTAAATTATAAAACTACTTTGCAAATAAAATATTAAAAGTATTACACTACTAAATGAATAGATATGTGTATGTGTGTATTTACTTTGTTGTGGTTCTGACCAGTGAGACGTAACAGAAAGACATATACTAGAAATCATAAAAATAGTTTACATATTTATAAGATTTTAAATTCAGAAGAATGTTTTCTTTTGTAATGTTTGAATGTTTTCTTTTGTAAAGCTGTGGCAACTGAAAGAGATCATGCAACTCTTCTGGAGAAACTTATCACAGAAGAGTTTAAACTTACCACAAGCAAAGTTATGAGGTTAGAATGCACATTGCTTTAAAAAGGACAACAAAGGAGTACAATTGTAGATTCTTTCATCTCATGGGGAAAAGTTTGCTTTTTAAAAAGGAATATTGTTATAACTTCACTTCAATATTCAGAGGGCAAGACATTAAAGCAAACTAAGGAAATAGTTGTGGGCAGATAATATTGAATAATTAATTAGTTGGTCTGAAAGGATGCCTGTGTATATCCTGGTTTGTCCTAGAAAGGATGTCAAACACCTGCCATCAGATTGCAGTTCTAGAGCTGTAC
Source organism: Bungarus multicinctus (assembly GCA_023653725.1). Classification (NCBI taxonomy): domain Eukaryota; kingdom Metazoa; phylum Chordata; class Lepidosauria; order Squamata; family Elapidae; genus Bungarus; species Bungarus multicinctus. Next base: position 53,089,224 of record CM042844.1, read on the forward strand.
ATCAGAAGCCTCATTGATATGATCCTTCTGAGTGTTGGTTTTCCAGAAAGAAGTAGCAATAACTAGTAGGACCATGATGGCCAAGAGTTTTATCGAAGCTTGAATCAGACATATTTGCAGACTTGCATCAGTCACATATGCAGACCCTAGTTTGCAATGGGATCATGCTAGCTTCTAAATAAAGAGTTGTATTCCAGATATAGCAAGATATTTGGAATAGCACTTTTATGAATTTGGACTGAACAAAACCCAATTATAATATGCTCTTTGAAGCAGTTGTCTCCCTGGCTTTTAGCTGTCTCACTCCTCTGATCTTTATGGAGCAGTTAACAGGACAGAATGAGTTAAGTGAAATTTTGGGGACTCACAGAGTTTTGTAGCACCACATGTATTTGTGCCTGCTTTCTTTTAGTATGAAAGAAGCCTAATATGTCCCTGGCGTTCTTGCTGACCGTGTCAGAAATAGATTTTAATTTATTCAGGCCAAATTCCAGAGTTTAGCAGTGTGGGATTGTGCTTTGGTAAATATGATGACCACAAACTTTGCTTATACAATAAGGACAAGAAAATCAAAATTCAGCTTTTTTTTCATTCTTTTCTGAATGGAAATATAAGTAGAGACATAGCAAGTACTTGGGTAAGACTTTTTGTGCAACTTCCTAATTTAAGCAAAACAGCCTTTGAATGACAAATGAATGAATCAACTTTTATCAAACTTATCTTTAATTAGTAGAAAGACGGTATATTTGGGGGTATTACCATTTCTATTTGGCCTTAATTGTCATTTTCAGTTATGGAGAAGTTAATGTCTTTATTTAGGTATATTAAACACAAAGGGTTTTATTGTCTCTTGATCAACTCAACTTTTGATCTTAAAGATAGCTCTTAATAAAGTTCCCTATACAATCCGAAGTAACCAATGGTCTTTTAGATATAGTTTTAAGGCCTATGTAAAGACTGAGCAATTAAAAGGTAAAAAAATAAGTTAGCTTAATTTTAGCTTAAACTCTATACCTTATGTGTATAGAGTTTGAAATCACTGCTTCTTGGTAAGAGATAGAGAGAAAGTGAGCGAACTAGAGAGAGAAAGAGAAAGAAACAAAGAGACAGAGAGGGAAGAGATAGTTTTACTTCTTTTTGTGGCCTTTCTGCTGCTGATTTTCCTTTCATATTCCAGATGCCTAAAGCATGGAAGATGATCCCAACATATTTAAAGGTCTTGGACTATTCTATGTAATTTTCATTAATCTCTCACTTACATCTCTTTGGAAAAGACATGATCTTTATTTTTTCTATAATTTATGGTTAGGCTTTCCTCAACATAATGAAAGGAGAAATTTGAAGCCTTCTTATAAATCTATCAAATCTGTCAAAAAGATTGCCATATCATCACTGTACAGAAACTTGACTATAATTTCTTATGGTCAGCATAAAAAGATAAAGCTCTTTATTGGTTAAGGATTGTGTCACAAAATTAACATAAATATTGAACAAGAAGAAAGCTAATATGCAGTTTAGCTTCACTCTTTTTTTTTTTGGTAGGAATCTGATCAAACAAATCTTTGAGATGATTATTTCTAAGGGACCTGAAGAATGCAAAATAGAATTAAATGAAAATAAGACACCTAATTCACCTCAGTGAAATCACTTAGGTAGCTTTAAATATTCTCAGTCAAATTGAGGATGATGTGGAAGCATGAGAAAGAAAGAAAAAAAGAGAAAGAAAGATCTGTTTTAGTCTTGACCCTTGATATTGGCTATCTTCTTGGAATTGCCCTTAGTGTTTGATGAAGTTGTTCAATCTGCAAGATTTTCAGCATGGCAACCCCTGAATATTATCTGGGTACTGCACTCCTTAGCAACCTTTGGAATTGACTGAAGTCTTTCTTGAATCCATTCAGTTTTGAAAACCAACAATGGCTGTATTCTAGCACTGTGGAAGAAATATCCTTCCATCCTTCTCCTCTCCCCAGCCAGACACATTGGTTAGAGTGTTTTTGGGCTAAGTATATTCAGGATATTTGGTAGATCTGTCTAATCTGGAAGAATTCAGTGTATATAGACCAAGAAAACTTCAGACATGTCACAGCATTTGGGGAACTTGCCCAGTCTGGAAGTTTTCCACCAGGGCTGGCTGGGTTCTACACTCTTCAGCTCTGTACCAGCTTTCAGGCTGAGTGGCTTCAACAGGTGTCCTTTAGCTATACAGTCTGGAAGACTTTCAGCACATATGCTTCAAGGAAGCTTCTTGAAAGAAGTTGCAAAGCTGTCATATGCATCAAGAGTCTGATTCTGACACTCTCACAGAATGTGAAGACAAATTAGGCATCTCAAAAATGTGCCAGCAGTAAAGTGTTATAAAGCAAGAGGACCACAATTGCTTTGTGATTCAGCTTTATATAAGCTTTAACTGCATTTAAAGCTTCATTCACATAAATTATCACTTTGGCGCTTTAATATATAATGTACATAGGGATGCTATTATGCCTTAATTTAATAAAAAAACAATACCCACCTATCAATGTAGGATTCTTATAGTTTCTTCCATAACCTACCTCTGGGAATTAAATGACATTTTTAAGTCCACGGAAATATAAAGAGGCTCCTGGGGCACTAGAAAATTTCTTAGCTGAGTGTAAAACTTGACATTAGTCTACCTCCTCTCTCTCATTAATACACCCAGTTTCTCCATCACAATATTATTTTGTTCTATCCAATTTCAAAGGTTTTCAAAGTGATATCATATTAGCCACTGATGAAGCCTACTGGAATTTTTTATTCACCTTTATAATGAGTCATGATTTCTAAAGACAGTCTTGAAAAGATCAAATCAATAAAGTCTGATCCAGCTGCTTTTTCATTTTATCTTTAAGAAATGAATATAGGCTCCTTCGTTTCACTTAATCTTGTGCGTAATTTGGATCTTCGTTATAGATCAGATCCATGATGTTCTTCTGTTTTAACTATAAGATATTTAGACACAAAATAGAAATTATTTGGAACATACATATTGTATAGCTTTCTTACATTTATTTAATATTGTCGAACATCTTCACCCTGATATAAATTTTTATATTCTCAGTACATTTGTTTTTATGTGCCCTCATATATATAGCTTAACTTAGAGCCATTATGTTTTAATATAAATTGAACCACTCATTTATTTTTAACTTCTTCCGCCTTAGTGCCAATTGACTTTTATCTTTGTGATCAATGCTGACAAGGAATCTCTGGCAGCACTGCAGGGGTCAGCTCCCTGAGATTTTTATTGAACCAATCATTAAAAGCTCATAATGAAAGTAATAGAATGAATACATTTCTGGATGAACATGATGTCAGCTATTTTATTGGAAAATAATGACTGACAATGTTGATCTACATATCATGGAAAGAGGGAAATGTATCACTCCTTTTCTCTAAATTCCAATGAAACTTGAGATTATGCAAATAAAAACTTATTTTTTTAAAGCAAAGATACTTTAAAGACATATGAACAATATTCAAACAGGTATTTTCTTATTTGCTTTTCTATAAATTCCCTAGTTTCTATCACTGTTTGTTCTAAACTAAGTCAAGTATTATTGGATTTGGTACCTTAAGCAAAACATCTTCTAGCAAAAATGTGTTAACTTTAAGTCCTCCTGCTTCTGGGGCCTTTTATTTCTGCTATTTTTTAATACTCTGTTTTTATTTTACTATCTTCCTCTCCTTCTCCTATTTTGTTTGATAGAGAGAAAATATATGCATAAAGTAATATAAGACTACCTCAAAAACCTCCATTGTTATTTCCTGGAATTCTTCATAAAAATGATTAAATATAAAAAGCTTTCTGCATTAGAAAACAGATGTAACTTTTTTTGTAGGTGCTGCAGTGAAAGTTTCACTTCTGATTTCTTTCTATGGCTGTGTAGAATTGTTTAGGGCAGCAGTAATCACTGGGAAGAAAAGATAAGAATATTGCTTAATTAGTCAATGGACAAATAAGAATTATTTGTTTATTAAGTAACTTTACTGGTACTCCTTGAATTACAACCACAGTTGAATTCAGAATTTGCATTGCTAGGCAAGAAGGTCATAAACTGAGATGCCATTGCCTACATTGTTAACACTAAAAAAAGAACCACAGATTGTTTAAATGAATATCCATCTAAATCTTAGCCTTGGTCCTTTGTAAGGTAAGGTTACTTCTAACTCCCTCCATCTTGTGCAGTGTGGCCAAAAGAGATGAGATGGAAAGAAATGGGTGATTGAGGGTTGGAGTTGGAGTAGAGTTGGAGTCCCCTTATCTTATTGAGGAAGCATGAATTTCTGGGGTTGTTGCTTGGCAGTTGCCCAGTTCCAGGTGCATTTATCCTCACCACCCTGCCCTTGGATACCCATTCTACCCTGTGCTGTAACAGTGGATCTTCACCATCTTTTTGCTTCTACTGCAAGTGAAGTATGTCCTTTGCCGCTTTTGGCCTTTCTTTTTTTAAAAAATACTAGAAGTCTAGATCCACCAAGAGCTTTTTTGAAAAGGATCTTTTTGAGTGCTGCAGCTTTTCTTTTCTTTTCCTTCCTTTCCTTTCCTTTTCTTTTTTGCAGTACAAAATCAATTTTAGCCTGGCTCTGTAGTAAGATCATATAGGCCTCATACACAGTGGGGGCAAGAAGTTGGCAACAGGGAGGCAAAATGGAACAATTGTGAATAAGATAGTTGGGTGGGAAAGTTGAAATACCCCTGAGATGACTGTAAGTGCAGGCAGATTGCCAAGCACCTGAATTTTGATCATATCATCATAGGGGCTTTGCAATGGCTTTAAGTTCAGATCCAGATTGTAAGCCCCTTCATTCAGGACCACTGTACTTCAAATAATGATTGTAAATCAAGGACTTCCCTGAACTTTATTTATTCCATAATCCCATCTCAAAATATATAAGTTCTAGTTTCATCAATAGCACTCCATTTAAAGAACAAGTATACAACTTAAGGTTGCAAAGGCCAAATCTGCATCCCAAAAGCTGGAGTTTGACTTCTAACTATGATTTTGAATTGTAATTAACTTGTTAATTTATATATGTGTATATATATATATATATATATATATATATATATATATATATATATATGGATCTTTGGTTCTTTGGGTTTTCTCCCGCGTAGAATTGGAAGTATCTAGGCGACGTTTCGATGAAGTCTCATTCATCATCTTCAGGCTTGCGTCTTCGGCCTTGTGCTTCTCTGAGTAATGTGAGCTTGCAGCTGCTTCTTCCTTTTAACTACTAGTGGGGGTGTGACTTGATTGGGTGGGGGCTTGACTGTGTTCTGATTGGGTGGGGGTGTGTTCTCATTGGTTGGGGGTTTGGCTGTGTTCTGATTGGTTGGGGGGTTGGCTGTGTTCTGATTGGCTGGGGATGTGTTCTGTTCTGGTGGGGGTTTGGTTGTACTCAGATTAGTCACAGTTGCTGGGGGATTTGAGCTGGTGAGCTGTGATCCTGTTGTTTGGCTTCGCGTTCGTGGTCATGCCACATCTTCATGGTGGGCGTCAGTTCCCTTCATGTATGGGTTGGGGGGGGGGTTGATGCAGGTAGTAATGCAGCTGTGGTATGGCTTCTGGTCCATCGTCATGTTTCATCTTCTGTGTGGGTGTGAGTCTGCTTTCTGCATGGAAGTGTGGTGGTAGTTTCTTGTGTGGCCCTCGTGGGTGTAGGTCTGGTGTCCTTCTTTATGTTAGGTACTCGTTTGTTAATGAGGGCGGGTTTCCAAATGGCTGATAGGCGGGAGGTGTCATCTCGTTTATTCATGCTGTGTGGGTGTTTTTCTATCTCTATGGCTTCTCTGATTATTCTGTTGTTGAAGTGTTCGGTTTTGGCGATAGTTCTGGTATTTTTAAAGTCAATCTTATGTCCTGCGGCTTTGAGGTGTGGGACCAGGGAAGAGGTCGGTTCTTCTTTTTTGATTGAGTTCTTGTGTTCTTCAATGCGTGCACTTATCCTTCTGTTAGTTTGTCCAATGTATGTGGTGGGGAAGGAGGTGCACGGGATTTCGTATACTCCTTGGTTTTCCTCACACATTTCAACAGCCTACACCCCAAAATACAATTCACCATGGAAACAGAAGCTAACAATCAACTTCCCTTCCTAGATGTCTTAGTATACAAAAAATCCAATGGCTCCCTAGGACACACCATCTACCAGAAGAAAACACATACAAACCGCTATCTACATGCACTCTCACACCACCACCCAGCACAGATCAATTCCGTAGCTGAGACACTCATCTCCAGAATAAAATGCTTAGCCAATGAACAACACCTAAAAACTGAACTACACACTCTCACTAACGTACTAACAGCTAATGGATTCCAAAGAAGTAAGATTACTCACCTAATCCAAAAAGAAACCCCAACCAAAATCCAAGACAGAGAACAAGAAAATGGCAAAGCCCTCCTCCCATATATAAAAGGCACTACATACAAAATCAGCAAGATCCTCCAAAAACACAACATTAAAACAGCATTCTGCACAAACGGAAAAATATCCACCATCCTAAGAAACCCTAAAGACAAAATTGAGTTAGAAAACCAAGGAGTATACGAAATCCCGTGCACCTCCTGCCCCACCACATACATTGGACAAACTAACAGAAGGATAAGTGCACGCATTGAAGAACACAAGAACTCAATCAAAAAAGAAGAACCGACCTCTTCCCTGGTCCCACACCTCAAAGCCGCAGGACATAAGATTGACTTTAAAAATACCAGAACTATCGCCAAAACCGAACACTTCAACAACAGAATAATCAGAGAAGCCATAGAGATAGAAAAACGCCCACACAGCATGAATAAACGAGATGACACCTCCTGCCTACCAGCCATTTGGAAACCCGCCCTCATTAACAAACGAGTACCTAACATAAAGAAGGACACCAGACCCACACCCACGAGGGCCACACAAGAAACTACCACCACACTTCTACGCAGAAAGCAGACTCATACCCACACAGAAGATGAAACACGACGACGGACCAGAAGCCGTACCACAGCTGCATCACTATCTGAATCAAACCCCCCCAACCCATACATGAAGGGAACTGATGCCCACCATGAAAATGTGGCACGACCACGAACGCAAAGCCAAACAACAGGATCACAGCTCACCAGCTCAAATCCCCCAGCAACTGAGACTAACCTGAGTACAACCAAACCCCGACCAGAACAGAACACACCCCCAGCCAATCAGAACACAGCCAACCCCCCAACCAATCAGAACACAGCCAAACCCCCAACCAATGAGAACACACCCCCACCCAATCAGAACACAGTCAAGCCACTCAAGTCACACTCCCACTAGTAGTTAAAAGGAAGAAGCAGCTGCAAGCTCACATTACTCTGAGAAGCACAAGGCCAAAGACGCAAGCCTGAAGATGATGAATGAGACTTCATCGAAACGTCGCCTAGATATTTCCAACTCTACGCGGGAGAAAACCCGAAGAACCATAGATCCACATACAAATACCCGCGAAAATCTCCGAAAACAAATATATATATATATATGTGTGTGTGTGTGTGTGTGTGTGTGTGTGTGTGTGTGTGTGTGTAATATTTATATGTCATATATTTATGAAATATATCCAATTTCATATATATATATATATATATATGAAATAGAATTTAGATTTTTCCCATTTCAAGCAGGACATGGCTAAATTCTTGAAGATTCTTTTTACTTACAAAACAGTTGTGCACATATTTAGATTTTTGCTGCCCAATGCTTTCTAGCAGAAGTCTTCTGTGCATTCCTCCCTTTCCCCCAACTGCTTAAAGTGAGTTATTTCATTAAAGATCAGTATGAACTCTAAATACACTTGAAAACTAAATTAAATATTGGAACTACTTTACCTGTTTTGGCTCACATCATAATTGTCATGTAAAACACTCAACCTATTAAAGTATTCTTCAGTTTTGGATACATTCTTGATGATTAATGTGACTCTCGTTGAGATATTCTTCTTGGTTTAATCTGCCTAAATTATACTGTTCCTTTGAATATTTTTAAGGTAACTATAAATGAAACTATGATGTTTGTGTTTCATTTTCTATTGATTAGGAAGGATTCATTTTTATGAACAATAAAGTACAGCATAAACATGGCATGATTTAGAGTTGGACAAGAGAAATGGAGGAGTGTATGTGGGAGGGAACTAGAGAGATGACAAACACAATTTGAAAAAAAGAAGTGGTGTCAATTGGCTAAATTCCCAATTAAACTCATTAAATTGAATGTCAACAGTTGCCCTGCCCCCATCCTTACAGATTAATGAGCCCATCAATAAGCAGAGCAAAAGAAAGGGAGAACACAAATCCAGCTAATTTTGGGTTAAGCATGATGAATGAGCATAGGGAAAATAATTAAATGACATTAATCAAATATGAAATAAAAGATAGGGGGCTGGGAACTGCAATAATATTCAGAACTCAGAGTAGGCAAGTTTGCTTATAGGAAAACTTCATTAAAATAAATTAAAAGTGATTCTTCCCAACTCCATTACTAACCAGAGAACTTTAATGAAGTTTTTGATAATTTCCTGTGATATATATTACCATGGAGGCAAAGGCTATTTTATTTCCTTGCTGAGGCAAGCACCAAATTGGCCCTATCAGCTAAAGCTTTATTTTACTCCCTAGGTGAAACTCTTGGCTAACCCAATTGATTTGGTCAGGGTTCCCCCCCCCCCAAATCTTAAGAATGATTCTTACACTGTTCTTTATAATCATTTTAACCCTTCGCTATATACAATATGTTCACAATACAATATGTTCCAGTAGAATTGATTGGAAATAGGGAAATTTAAATAACTGCACATGTTACTTGCTATATATTACTTGCTATAAAGCAGGCATGAGAAATCTGTAGCCCTTGATAATCTTTAGATCACCAGACCCAAGGAGTTGTCTAGACAAATTGAGATTCAAACCATCACTTTTTTGTTAAAGAGGATGGACCAGCCACTATTTCACAAGCTATCCTGTTTTGCTGGATTTTTATGGGGTGGATTAAATAAGGAAAGACTTCCATTTGGACTCCTTGCAGTTTTTTGTTGAAAGGCAGGTTACAAATATATTAAACATATACGCATGCCCATTGCTTTATTCATTTTCACAGTATGAAGCACCAAAAGGTATAAATAATAAGCAAAATAAAAGCAGAAGTGGAAAAAAGTAGTAAATATAACAAAATCTAGTTTATATCAACATTATTCTGTATATTTTTCCACATCTTTCTATATTTCCAAACCATTTCCCCCACATCCAAACAGTGACTGCCCTTAAAATGCCCACTTCTCTCATTCTTAGTATCTCATCAATTCTATATAATGATGCTCAGTCCTGCCCTCAGTGCTCTCTTCCTTCAGATATTTTTTCTATTGCTTGAGCCTCAATTCACTGTCTTTGCATGACCAAACCACCTCAACATGTTTTTTTTTTACATGGGTCATTTGTTTCTGTCTTCTATTGGTATGCCATTCATTATTCACTCATTCTTGAAATGATCTCTTTTTAAATAACCTAACCCAGTTTCATTTCATTTCATTTATATATTTGTCCTGATATACCCAATTACAGTTTCCTTAAAACAAAGTGAGCAGAAGCATTCTTTAATATTGTTCTTTTTGATCAAATATTATTTTTCCCAACATATCACATACTATCCACTAACTTTGGTTTTGTGTGTTGGATGAAAAAGTTGTGCATTGTCGCGTTGTTGGAGTTTGCTCGTTGTCCTTAGGTTCTCTGATCAGCCTGTAGAGCCCCCGCAGGGGTGAAATTTAGAGGGACCCTCGTGAGGGTGAGTACTTAAGTACTAGAATCAATAATTGACACAGACACCATAGTTTCTCAAGGTGAGAGAGCACGTTGTGCCCGGGGTAGATGAAGAAGTCCCCCGATTGCAACGCACCACCCTCTTTTATTTTGCAGTTTTATCAGGGCGGGGGGAGCGAGACATATGTGAAGAGGAGCAAGGAAGTATAATTCTAATGGCGCCATGGCAGGATGCGACCACTGTTGTGTGCTAAGATAGTGTGATTATCTATTAACAAGATATTTGTGGTCAGCTAGTTCCTGTAACTATTTGCCTACGTGTCGTGCCAATCTGAGCTTATCATGCAATTCCTAACTTGAGAAGGTCATTCTTACGGCCTTATGTCAAGAGGACTCTCGAGGTTTACTACAAGTCCTCTTTTCTTTGTTTTTAAGGTGCCGCGATATCCGATTCAAAATATAAGCCTTTCTCCTTTGGAGTATCATAGTGCTTGGATAAGGACATACCCTCCGGGACATCCCGATCCGATTGCACAACCTCGTTCAAGGGCAGGTTATCAGTGTCAGAGTCGTCATCGGAACATAAGTGCAAAAGCGGAGCCTTGCACTCCTCAGTTGGGATTGCCATATATACATGATTTTGCATTAAGAGATTAAGTTGCGCAGCAGCTTTAGCTTCGGCAATAGCATTTAAACTACGTTTGATCATTGAAATAAAGATAGGTAATAAACAGGGTAGCAGAAAACATCCTATAGCAATTATAGCCACCAAAATAAAAATAGCCTTTAAACCGGGAAACTTGGGGAGAAACTCGTCAAACATTCCCCCTATGTCCACTCCCTTCCATGTTTGGAAGGAAAGCCAATTTTCCGGTACTGGAAACATGAGATTGATGGGATTGCACTGATGTTGCATACAGTTGGGATCGGGAACTCTAAGACGGGTGATATAGAGTTTTTTAAGGTTATCCCTCTTGGGTATGGTGTCGGGTCGCACTGTGAGCCCTCTGGATTGAAAGTCCACACATTTTCATTCATTGCAGTAGGTGCCTTTGCCACAGGGGTCGTGTTGATTTGAAGTTCTGGCACAGATGTACTTTTCGTTGCTGGAATATGTCCGTCGCCAGACAAGTGAGCCGCATTCGTTTGTGCCATAGTCCATGGCTTCGCAGGCATCAAAAGTGACCGATTGGGATACCTTCGGATTATAAAAGTCATGATTGACCAGTGTCTTTTTCGATGAGCCAGCTCCGACAGTGATGAGGATGTTGTAGCGATGAGTGGGGCCTGTGGGGTCATAACAGGTTTGTTTGTTGTTATCTTCACAAATACTATACGTCGTGCTATTCCACACACAGGTATGCATGGATGGGTTGGTGCAAATAAAATGGGTGTGATATATTAATGTAGTTCTGATGGTCTGCCTCTGTTGAGTTTTTTGCAAGCAGGGGGTGCAATGTTTGGCATCTTGGGAGGTGAGTGCACTTCGTGTCCTCCGTTGGGGGGGGATAAACTTCTGTCGTAGGGATAATGTCAGCCGAGAAGAAGTGGCAAAGCCTCGTACCATTTTTGTAATTTCACATTGGTATAGACCAAAGTCTGAGAGGGTCAGATCAGTTACTGAAAGATGAGTTGCTCTAAAATGATAATTGATGGTATATTTGGGTGAGTCTTGTAGATATATGGTATTGTTGAAAAACCAGCGCCAGATGATTCCCTTTTTCTTGATTGGAGACCTCTGGTAACAGGAGAGGGCCTGAGAGCGAAGATGCAGTGCTCCCTCATTGTTGTAACGATGCGTGTGAATCAAGGAGTTGAATTTAGGATGTGGAGAGGACTCGAGAAGCTGTCTACGAATTCGTTGTCCGCGGAGCGGTGACCAGGAACCAGGATAGCGGTCAGGGAGATGGGAGCCAGGTGCATCCCATAGGCAGCTGGTGGTATCACAGGGAGGTTGGCAGCAGGAGAAGTGGCGCACCAGGGTATGGGAAAAAGATTGAGGAGAAGATTGAGACAAAAGGAGCCAAGAAAGAAACATAGAGGGTAGTGGGGGGCGAGTTACAGAGAAAATGGAAAAGCGATAAACTGTATGATTGAAGGATTGACGGGAAGCAAGAAAGCCTAAGCAGGAATAAGGTCCCACTGTATTCGCGGTGACATAGACATGTAGGTAGACCCGACAGGGTTGGTAGCCATACAGAAGAGAGACGTGAGGTGAGGGACGCAAGGCACGGCCTTGATGTTGAAAGGCATAATTACAGGCGGAAAGAGAGATGTCTTCAAAGGCAAAGGTAACGCATGTGAACGGAGGGGCGAAGATAACAGCAGGATCAGCCCGAAACTGAGAAAAGAGAGGAGATATCAGAATCAGAAGGGCTAGGAGAGGAACACTTGTCCTTAGCCTCCCCATGATAAGGTCGAACACAGCGCGCAGGCACCCAAAGAACACGATCAGGAAGTTGAACAGCAGCGTATCCTTTGCCCCAAGTGATCAGTTGCACAGGTCCCTTCCACTTCGGATCTGGAAGTTGCCTGAAATACACAAGAGGTCTGGAGGTAGGGACAGGAGGTGTGGTAAAGTGACGAGAAGCAGCCGTAGAAGAAGGAGAGCCAGTAAGATTCAGAAAGTTCAAGGTATATAAACATACATTTAACACATTCTGTAACGCTGGGAGGTTCGGGGGGCCTACGCCTTTTTTCCCCATGTATCGATCAAGGGCCGTTTTGAGTGTTAAATTTGCTCTTTCCACAATAGCTTGGCCTTGGCTATTGAATGGAATTCCAAATTTGTTTACAATGGACCAATGATGACAGAACTCCGAGAAGGAGGAGCTCGTGTATGCAGGACCATTGTCTGTTTTTAAAATTTTTGGACATCCCAGTGTTACAAAGGTCCGAATGCAATGATTGATAGTGTTTTTAGTAGTCTCCCCCCTTTGCAGTGTGGCCATGATGAACCCAGAGTAAGTGTCTACAGACACGTGAATATACTTCCAGGGCGCAAAGGATGGATACTGAGTAACGTCCATTTGCCATGTGTCACAGGCCTCGGTGCCTCTAGGATTTACTCCTTCTGGGACACTTCGTGCCTGCAGACTACATGTAGGACATTGTTGAACAATTGCCGCGGCTTCTTGATGAGTAATTCCAAATTGTCTCACCAGAGCCTTTCTATTTTGATGAAAATAATCATGACTTTCTCCTGCTGTTAAGGTGTTATTCTGCAGGATTGGTAACAAATGCAACTTCAGGCCTCATCTGCCATGTGATTGCCTTCTGAAAGAAATCCGGGCAGATGCTGATGGCTTCTGATGTGGGCCACAAACAGAGATTCCTTCCTTTCCTTCAATAGGTCTTGTAACTGTAAAAAAAGCATCATTAAAGGAGAAGGGGTTGCAGGAGAAATGTAGGCATCAAATATATTCAAGGCCAATTGTGCCACATACAGACTATCAGATATTACATTAATTGGCTTGTTGGGAAAAAGTGTGAGTGCCATATTGAAGGCAGACAGTTCAGCCTGTTGAGCAGAAGGTTGTGGTGTGGTAAGTTTTTTATGCCATTGATTGTCAGTTTGCCACACACAAGCCCCGACGGTTTTAGAACCATCAGTGAATACAGTAAGACAATCTTTCACTGGTTGTTGTACTAAAGGAGTCTCTAGAGTGAGCGGAATTGTTTTCAGCACTTGTATGCGTGGGTCTGGTGGTAGATGGCAGGAGACATTCCCTTGCCACCCTTCCAACGCATCTTGTAACGCATCAGAATTTTGGAAGAGTGGTTCCCATTGTGTTAGTCTGCAGGGAGTGTAAAGCGTGCAGATATCCACACCCATCAAGGCTCTAGCTCTTTTCCTCCCCCGTTCTATAAGAAGGGCCATTTGTGCAGCTCTTGTGGTGATTGATGCTTTTGGGGTATGAGGAAGGTGAATCCACTCTAAAATGTGTAGCCTCTTTGAAGTCGAGATTTGAACGATGATTGCTGTAAGGAGTGTGGGTGTGGGAAGAAGCGCCAATGAGAGTGCATGATTGTGTAATGAGCGGTCCACCCAATGGGTATGCAAGGCGCTGTTGATTTCTTTAAGAGCATTAAGCTGTTGCTCATTCAGCCAAATGAGATCCGCTGGATGCTTAAGGCCGACCAATGCTTGAAATAATGGCGAGAGAATATGAGTTGAAATGGAAAGATATGGGCATGCCCAATTGAGCGTGCCCAGGCATTGCTGTAACTGTACCAAGGTTGCAGGTTGAGGGAGTGTGAGAACAGGAAGGTGAGGTGAAGCTGTGGAGGCTAAAACCTTGTGTCCTAAATATTGTAACGGATAATGAGACTGCACCTTTTCTGGTGCTACATGCAGTCCTGCAAGAGCAAGGAGAGAGAGAAGACATGGAAAAGTTTTACATACTGTACCTTTAGGACCATCAGCTGCAATCAGGATGTCATCCATGTAATGATACACTAAAAATTCAGGAAATTTGTCCCGATAGGGTTGTAAAGCTTTATTTACAAAATATTGACACATCGTAGGAGAATTGAGCATTCCTTGGGGAAGAACTTTCCATTGATATCTAGCTGTAGGTTTAGAATTATTAAACTCAGGAACGGTGAAGGCAAATAGTATCCTGTCCTCTGGTATCAGCGGGATGGAGAAAAAACAATCTTTGAGGTCAATGATTATGAGATCAAATTTTACAGGAATTAAATTTGGATTTGGAAGGCCGCATTGCAATGGGCCCATAGGTTGCAATATAGCGTTCAGAACATGGAGATCCTGTAGGAGGCGCCATTTGCCACTTTTCTTTTTAATTACAAACACTGGTGTGTTATATGGGCTGGTAGATGGTTCAATGTGACCTTCTGCCAATTGCTGTTGAACGAGAGTGTGAAGTGCGTTTAATTTTTCTTTTGTAAGAGGCCATTGATCAATCCAAACAGGAATATTTGATTTGAGAGTGAGAGAAAGAGGAGAAATAGCCATAATTCAAGGTATGTAGAGAGAAGTGTGGAGTTGAGATAGCAGGTCACGGCCCCACAAATTGCAATGTAATGGAAGGACAAAGGGTTTAAGATAAGCAGTCACAGAGGAATGAGACGTAGAGGCAGTAAGCCAAAGTGAGCTAACCTTTGCTGCCTGCGCTCCACCGACGCCTTGTACTGAAGATGTTTCAGCAAGGGGCCAAGAGGATGGCCACTCAGAGGACCGAATGACAGAGACGTCAGCTCCGGTGTCAATCAGGCCAGCAAAAGATTGGCCATTCAGCAATATGGTTAACATAGATTTGGAGGCTCGAACAGATTGCTGTAGAGCAAACAAAGAAGGGGGTTCAGGAGAGGGAAGAAGAATGAGAGTAGCCACAATCGTTCCCGCTTTCAGGGAAAAGCACCGGTCGCCAATGGCAGCGAGAGAGAGATTTTTCAGAGAAGAGGAGTCGTACAAAAAGGGTGCAGCGACTACGCCTTCAATGGTAAGGGAGGAGTTAGGTATGAGCAAAACAGGCAAGGAAGGCGGAAGTGGCTTCAGAACAGTGATAGAAAGAGGGAGAGTGAAGACCGAACCAGGATCATCATAAACGATGTCCTCTGTCAGCTGTACAGGGAAAGAAGTAGGTTGTAAAAAGGAAAGAGAAGAGGAAAGAGAAGCTTCAGCCTTTGTAGCGGGGTTAGCTGAAGACCCCATGCCTAGTTTTCCGATTGCTGAGCAGGAGGAGGGTTAGAGCGACATTGGGAAGCCCAATGAAAACCTTTTCTGCAACAAGGGCAAACAGTTTTTGGCTTGGCAGCATAGGGTGCAGTACCCCGAGACTGGCCACGAGGCGTTCCCCCCCCACCCGGCATTCTACACTGATTTTTAAAATGGCCAGGCTTCCCACAATTAAAACAATTGCCAGAGCGAGACACGGCAAGGGCGTCGGACGACGGAGGGGAGGTGGGGAGGGATGCAGAAATGGAGGTAGAGATGGCAGCGGCAAGGGCGCTCATTTTGTGAGAAGTAGTTCCCACAATCCTACAAAGCTGCAGGAACTCAGCCAAGGTTACACCAGGTTTATTAGCAACAGGTTGAAGTATTTTTTGACAATCTTCATTCGCATTAGTGTAAGCCAGTTTAATAAGAAGTTCTTGTCTGGCCGCCTCATTGTCAATTTGGCGTTCCAGAGCGGTTTGCAAACGGTTAACGAATGAAGAGTAAGACTCGTCAACCTCCTGCACTACCTTCAAAAAGGTGTGTGTGGATTTAGAGTCTGAATCATCCACATGTTTCAGGGCATCCATCGCACAAAGATGAATGATTGCAAAGGCACGGCGAGGGCAAGTTTGTTGCTGAATCAGGGTGGAGTATAATCCGGTTCCCTTTAAGTGATCAGCAATGACCAGATTAGGGAGGCCTCGTCTTATTTCAGCATCTACTAATTTTTCATATTCAGACTGCCAAACAACATACTGGGCAGGAGTCATAAGCATAGAAAACAACATCTTCCAATCATATAACAGCATTACAGTGTTAGCAGACACGAGAGAATCAAGCATGTCACGAGTGTAAGTGGATTGCAGTCCATACATATTTACAGCCTCTTTTAAATTTTTCAACACTCTTAACTCTATGTTGGTATGAACAGGAGCGCTAGGGGCTCCCGGAACAAGAGTCATAGGGTAAGCAGAAGGTATATCACAAGATTCTAAGGTGAAGGAAGGAGAAGCCAGGATAGCAGTAATATTTCCCCCCGAGGGATGTGGGGACGGAGGATCAGTAGGAATGGGAGAGACAGAAGGAGAGGAGGGCTGCAGACGATTGTGCGGAGTGTCAGAGTGAAAAGGAGGGGCATAGGCAAGCTGAGGAATATCATCCAAAGAGTCGGCAGATTGGTAAGGTGGGGGAGAAGAATCAAGGTGAGCAGCAGGAGGCTCAGCAGTTTTAGAGGCAAGAGATAAAGACTCGGGGAGAGTGGTGGAGGGGTAGATAGTATTGAGCGCAGCCATTATCGCACGCCAGGACATAAGAATGTCCGGTGGAGCTCTGGGGACATCATACAGATATTTTCCCAAGCGAAGTGCGACGCAGCGTGCCCTCAGCCGGATAAGCAGGACAGTGCTGCTCCACATAAAGCAAGAAGGAGGTGATACATTTTCTAGACAAGGTATATACAGTGGTGCCGTTAATTTTCTGCAAACAATTAGCCTTCTTCACTAATTGGTAAAGTTCGTCCCTATGAACTGACGAAACTTTGGAGAGTGAGGAGCCCATTACTTACGATTGTACAGAGCCTTTGCCAGGTGCGTAGCAACGGGAGTGAAGGCAGCGCACCTCTAGACAGAAGTCACGCCGTGGAGCTGAAGAAGTGAGAGATCCCGGACGAGCCCCCAGTTGTCGCGTTGTCGCGGTTTGCTCGTTGTCCTTATGTTCTCTGATTAGCCCGTAGAGCCCCCGCAGGGGTGAAATTTAGAGGGACCCTCGCGAGGGTGAGTACTTAAGTACTAGAATCAATAATTGACACAGACACCATAGTTTCTCAAGGTGAGAGAGCACGTTGTGCCCGGGGTAGATGAAGAAGTCCCCCGATTGCAACGCACCACCCTCTTTTATTCTGCAGTTTTATCAGGGCGGGGGGAGCGAGACATATGTGAAGAGGAGCAAGGAAGTATAATTCTAATGGCGCCATGGCAGGATGCGACCACTGTTGTGTGCTAAGATAGCGTGATTATCTATTAACAAGATATTTGTGGTCAGCTAGTTCCTGTAACTATTTGCCTACGTGTCGTGCCAAGCTGAGCTTATCATGCAATTCCTAACTTGAGAAGGTCATTCTTACGGCCTTATGTCAAGAGGACTCTCGAGGTTTACTACAGTGCATTTACTGTGTTATCTTTAATAAATATTCTACCAAGATACATAACTTTATCTATGTTCACTTGCTTTTTGCTATGTATGTTTAGTGTACATTTGTTCACATCATCTTCCTGGTCCGTCCATTTTCTATTTTGAGTTTAAAGAAAGAAAATGTCAATCCATCATTTCAAACACAATATGCAAACACCATATAAATTTATATTCATTTGCTTTATCAATCAACATATTTCTAATGTTACAACAATTTACTTATCTTTATCATGCCATTTATTTCATTTCTCAGCCAACAACATGATATTTTCTGCATACAAAAATACACATGCATTCACATCTCCAATCAATAAATTCGTCTAATGTCACTACAAGAATTCATTATACCAGTTGCAATATATATGTTAAGCAACCGAGGACACAGCACATCCTTTTCTTAGTCCCTTCATGGTTTTTAACAACTCATTAAGATTATTCACAAATCACTGTTTATTTTCATGCATTCAGCAACTAATCTTCAATTATGTCTCACACAAAACATTCCTGTATGAGAATATTTATCATAAACTTCCACTAAATCAATAAATATAGCAACATTTTTCTTCTCACATTTATACATTTTTCAGTGACCTGGAAAAGAGCAAAAATTTGCACCATGTTCCCCTACTTCAAGTATGCCTCACCACACTTTCTATTTTATTCATTGTCAGTTCTTTTAGCTGATGGATTGCTTAACACCTTTCTACAAGTTCTCATTAGTTTTTTTACATTTCTTTTTCTATGTTTCCTTCTGCATGGGGAACAATAATGACATATCATCAGGCAAAAATGTAAACTATGTATACATTGAACAGATTTTGTAGTCATTCCACAAGTAAACTACATCCATATTTTAACATTTTTTTCCAGTTAATCTATCTATATCTGCAGAGTTGCCACATTTTCCAACTCAATTGCAGCATTTGTGATTTCCTTTTCAACAAGTTTCATTTGAATAATAAGTTTTGTAGCATAAATTATAAATATGTTTTTGACATATTATTAATGTGTGTGTGCGTGTGTGCATGTGTGTGTGTGCGTGTGCGTGCAAGTGCACATGCCTTTGAGTCAGGGTTGCCTTCTGGCAACTGCAATCCCTACAGTTTCCTTAACAAGTTATTTAGTAATATTTACTATTGGCTTCTTCCTAGAATTGAGGGAGAGTGACTGGTTCAAGGTTGCCCAGCTGACTTTGTCCTAAAGGTAGAATTACAGTTTACAGTCCCCCAATTTAGAGTCTGATGCTTAATCATAACACCAAACTGGCTCTCGTTATTAAACAAATTTCTAAAATTGTCTTCACAATAAATGAATACTTTTTGCTTCGTCCCAAATCTTTTATTTTTCTTATTTTTTTAAATTCTAGTCAAACTGCTAGGGACTCCTGGTTTGACTTTTTTCACCTGATTTCACTTTTTAAAAAAATTCAATCAAAATCACTTTTCCATTTTTCTACCTTTTTTACTGTCAATCATATTGACGTATAGTTATCATAGTGATGTATTCTTGTGTTCTATTTCATTGTTTATTTTATTGCTCTATTAATTTACATCTGTTTATATTCTTTTAATTTATTTCTTTGATGTAAGCCACCTATAATAGAAGGCAAGATAAGTGGCAAATAAACAAATGAAACAATCCTTATTTGCTATCTTTGATTACCAATGCAAGTTCACTCCTTTTATTTTATTTATTTATTTGATTGTTTATCATTCTTGTATGAACATAATTTCACTTTATAGTGGCAATGAAGTAATCTCATACAGAATAAAAACAAAGTAGACAAAACTGTTAAAATCATAATTTAAATTAAACAAAAGCAAGACAAAAAGAAAAGTGACAGAATAGCAACAAAGTATACAGTGAGTAAAACATCATGGAATCTCCAAGCTCATTGACCAAAAAATGTCTGAGGGCTTTCAGGAAGGCCAGCAATAAGGAAATATTTTTTTGCAATGGCAGCTACTGTGTGGTTATATTGCAAACAGGACAGTATTTGTGTGATTGCTGTTTCCTTATGTATACTGAAGTGGTCATGAAATATTACTTAGTGATAGACTCAAACTTGTGTACATTCATTACCATTCTGTTGTGTAGGCATAATCTAGCAGAGACTACTATACAAGTGAGATCTTTTATCCAAAGAAAACTTAATAATACTACATTCCAGTGCAAATATGGAACTCAAAAATGGTGACCAAATACAACTTAGAAAATTCAGTTGTTTTTATTGAGGAAGAACACAATAAAAGTATTTCAATGAAAACTGAGAATGAAAGAGGAAATACTAGTCACTGGAGAAGTAGCATTCAATGAGAAAATAGTCTTTCTAACATAAGCAGTACTGAGGGAGTAGCAATGAAAACATGAAAAAAAGTTCATGAAGACTCAGGGGGATGCATTAAAAGTTAATGTGAAATAGCAATAAGGGCAAAGTAACAATCATTGGGCAAATGCCACTCAGTAGGAAAGTAGCATTTAAGCAGTGTTGAGGGAATAGCAATGAGCAGTCCTTGGAGGCTAACAATGGAACAGCATGTTTAATGCAATTTTTAGGGTAAAGAAAAGTTCTAATACATGCTGAGTATAAGCCTTTTTTGACACTGAAAGGGGGAAAGGGAAACAGAAGCAGGAGAAAGGAAAGAAAAAGACAGACTTTAAATAACAAATGTATTAAAAGAGGAATGACAAAAAGGAAAAGTGGGTTGAAAAACAATTTATATATACACATAAATAATAGATAAGAGGTTGAAGGAGAGAATAGATGTCAAAAATACATTTACATCTTATCATTCTTAGTTATGGAAATTGGGGATAGGACTATTTGTAGAGTGAGAAAGGGAGACTCTATCAGTGGAAAGTGGAACTCGCTTTCTGAATTCACTAGCTTCAGTTTGGGGTGGGCAAAAAACCCACACAATTTTTCTAACAGCCTGGAAGAGACTAATTTCAATTTTTGGAAGACCCATCAGCTTCTATTGGACTGGAACTGCAAGAAGAATTCCAACAGACCTCAGCTTGTTAAGTGGTCATAATGATTTCTCCATTAAAGAGATTTGATGTTCAAAATGCCAAACAAATTGCTGGAATAAGCAGAAGTTTTCAAGGAAAAAAATGATCAGAGCAAGTCATCTGGTTGATGCAGATTATTTTTTAGTAACTTTAGCTAGAGGAAAAAAAAACTCAGCATAGAGATGTTCTTTTTTTTTTTAAGATGGCTGGCAGAAAAATAATATTATTTATATGGAATCTTTCCAATCCATGTTACTTAGAAGATGATGGAGGACTGCAGGATCATCCTTTGCAATTATTCCAAAAAAGAACAATTAACTTCTCATCTTGAATTGTCTTAATTGTTTTCTAACTGGAGCTTGAACCCTAGTCAGAATCAACCTTTGCTCTTATGTTCAGTGTTACTGTTGACTTTATAATCTAAACAATCTTCTAACATAATATCAGCATGATTGTTCTATCTCTCCATAGTAGGAATATTATCCTTGTAAGGAACATTGAACAAAAGATCACATTTGCAAATTGGGTGGAGAAGTAAGGAGACAAAACCTCCTACCAGCTTTACCCTGTAGTAATCCAAGTGTTTTCCAAGATTTGTTATTTGGTGAGGTCTTTCCCTTTATATAAGATTAGAATGGTGTAGGACTGGGATTTAGGGATTGAAAGTCTCTCAGGAGAACTGAAAAGAAGGTAGTTTCTGGTAAAATATAGGACTTGATACTTCTCTCTCTCTCTTGCCTTTGGGGAAAAAATGCCCTGATTTATAATGTAGCAGTCACTGAAGGAAAGGGCTGTGAGTTATCCTGGTAATGCAAGTCTTCAGATAGATTTTGTTCTTATATCTACTACTAGTTCAAGACAAAACAATTCACTCCTACATGTCTTTATTAAGTGTGGCTCATTGCAGCTTTAATGATAAAATGTTTATAGTTCAAAAAACCTGGCTCCGAGAGAAGAATATTTTTTCACTCCTGTGAAAAGTAGCATTATGGATAGTCTCAGTGGCACTTTTGAATGACAGCTTATCTATGGATAATGTATGTGCCACTTGTCTACAGATAATATGATGGCTCAGTGTATTATTGATACTACAGTAGTACAGCAGACTGAAAGAAAAACCTTATCTGCACAGAGATTTTTTGTGTTTTATTTAAAATCTTAAAAGGCATTGATATAATGGAGAACATTGCTTTATTGTACTTTCAAAAACCATGCATACTTCTTAAAGTAAGAACTTCATAATGAAAACGTTGGTGCTTGGAATGTTTGTGTTGAATGTTCCCATGGTCCATTCAAAAAACTATAAAATGGTATCATATGAAACATACACAATATAATATCCTGTCTTTCTAGTCATAATTCAAATCATTGGATCCATCCATCAGTAATAAGGTTTGTGGTTGTTTGTTTCAAACCAAGTTAGGGAAGGATGAATTTAAGCAACCAGAAACAACTGCCCTGGGTTCATTTCTCTGGCTTTCTCAACCTGGTTCCCCTGAGTTAAGCTAGGAGACATGATCCCATCAAGTACTATGTTGTGAATGCAACTGACCTGAAGGACATTAGGTTACAGGAGTCTGATTTCCTATTATTACTTTTCCTTGTTAAAAAGGATCTGTTTTTCTACCTTGTTCTCAGGACCTTTAAATTTCCTCAGGAATGTTTTGGATAGAATGTTAAATTTGATTTTAAGGAGAAGATGCTAATATTGTGTTACTTGTTTATTCATCTTTCTTCAACTTTTCTGGCTGTTCTTTCTTCCTGATTTGAAAAAGTTCCATGGGGCGAATTAGTGATAAACTAAAATATGAAAATACTACAGAGCACTAGAGAGATGATTTCACTGTGAAAAACAGGGTCATTAATACATACCAACAGACATGCAGATATGCTGTACTTCATTTCTGACATTTTTTTTGCTTTCAATTTAATGAAAATAATCACATTGAAGGAAAGCATTCAGAAATATATAAATATTTTTGTCACATAATTAGATTTTACTGTATTTTATTTCAAAGATACCAAAATTTAGAAGCATAAGAGTTTTTTTATTTAGAAAAATCTGCTCTGCCAAATTTCATGAAGCCAATATCTAAAAAGATCTCGAGTGTAAGTAAACAAATTTATGAAAGAAAATCTGATTTTAATATTCCTTATCTAGATTATGGATTCTTCTTCATTTCTTTAAAACAATGCCTTTTCATGGCTGTTCACACAAAATCCAATCATTGCATTCGATTAGGTGTTGTTACTCTTTAAACTGCCTTTGAGCTAGATTATTGAAAACAGTCATTTAAAAATTCCTATAAGCCAGGGCTGTCAAACTACTGGCCTGAGGGCCAGATGGATCATGTGCTGGGCATGCCCACACCTGGTTTAACAAAGGGGAAAAAAGTCCCAATAAATCATGTGATTTTGACACACCTGCTATAAGCCAACTCTGAAAATATTTGTCAGTTTTCATGGGAATGTAAGTCCTCAAAGTTTTGTAAATTTTTGTTGTTTGTTTTTGTAAGAAAATTCCTTCTCTTTTATTTGCTAATGAGATTTCTCATTTGCCTGCTTGTTTATTTTATAAAATGAAGAAACCATAATGAAAGAAGTAGGGAAGATAAAAGCTGCTCTTCCAGGACCAGGACTAGTTAAATTGCATGCAATTGAAACCAGGGGTGCAATTCAACTGATGTAAAAACCAGTTCAGTGGGCATGCACTTCACATGTGGATGTGCCAAACGTGCACTTTGCGTGCATGCAGAATGTTTGTTACTGACCTTCTCTAGCAATCCCTGTGTATTAAACAGATGATGCATGGCAATCTGCTGTGCCACGTGAATCAGCTGAGCTTGAAAAACAGGATATATAGCACAGCCTAGAGCCCGGGTGGGCAGGTGGGCCCAACAGCTGATCGTCGGAGCAAACCAAACTGATTCACTCCAGCTGATCCTCTGAGCTACCAGTTCATTTGAACTGGGCCAAACTGGTAGAATCCTACCCCTGATTGAAACCAACTTGCAGAATTTCCATCAACTGCTGATTGACATACAAATTTTTAGCTAGGCCTAGCAAAGTTACCAGTGAAAAGGTGACTCTAAGTTTGTTGTTCTGAAAGGGTTTAAGGGTCACTTTGTGGACTGCAATTCCCAGAATTCCTGAGCTAGCCATGCTCAAGAATGGCCTAGAGATGAGGAAGACTGGAAGAATAGAAATGGAAAAAATATTAATAGTCAATAGGCACAAAATAGCTACAACCCTAAGACAACACATAAAAGTACACTCAAATAAATAAGAATAATAAAACTACCATATAGATTCTGCTGGTTAAAATATATATTCTTGCACATATAAGAAGTAATGAAAAGAGGATGAAATATAATAAAGCAGAACACAATATAAAATATTCTAAGCCTTCTAATAGCAATTGCTACAAATAAGTTTAGAGACACTCTTGGTAATAGCAGAGTTCCAATTTGATGGTAGAAAATAAACCATCCCTTTCTACTAGGAGTTGGTATAGACATGTAGGTTCTTGAAGAAGGAACCATGAAGAAATACGTGTACAAAGTTTCAGGTTCATTCTGGCCACAGGGCAATTTCTCTCAGTAAATGGGATTTTATGAAACCTTCTGTCCAATACTATCAAGAGTAGAATATTAAAGTAGGTCAAAAATAAGGCTTTACAATGTGCTGACCAAACCAGATGAAACAGATTCTTAACAAATCTTAAAGGTTTCCCAGAAGTAACCTACTTTTGTGGATTCTCTACAATGTTCAAGTCTCTCTGACATGCAATATTGAACAAATCTCTCAATTGCCACTTTCTTTAGAGGTAGCAAAGAGTGGTTTGAAAGGCTGCAATAATGTAGGTCATCTATTATTATTTTTACTTTCCATCTTGATGCCAAGTCATCAGAGAGAATTAGTGACATGAAGTCACTAATGGAAGGGAGAATTAGTAAGGCCAGTGAGCTAATGAAAAACAGAAGTTTGAACCAGTAAGATAGATGACAGAGGTAACATTTTTATGCCAAAGGTGCTTTACCAAAAGATAACTAGACTTTCTTTCTTGAAAATATTTTGCTTCTTATCCAAGAAGCTTCTTCAGTTCTTGGATGAGAAATGAAGCATTTTCAAGGGAAAAAAATCCCAAGAAAGTCCAGTTGTTTTTTGGAAAAGTACCTTTGGGATAACCGTGACCTGGATGAATGAGAATCTCCATAGACAGATAACATTCTTGTTTCCATGAAAATTACAATGGTTAGAGCAGTGTTTAAAAAAGTATTAGATTAGATATCATCCAAGATTTTAGATCACTACAGGGACATATCTATACACTGTACATAATTTGGGATGTAGATTTAGCTTTAAACAGCTTGATGGTCACATGAATTCATGTCCTTAAAATGAAAAAAAAAAGAAGCCTAGAATTGCCTTGGCATTATTTTTGCCTTTGGCATAGAAAACTCTAAACTGTTCCTGTCAACTTTCAGAGTTTTTTTAAAAATATTTCCAGATATTTAAAGGCTGGAACTTGTTATATTTTGCTAGTTCTTGATGTTTATGGCAACTAGGACTTCCCTGGGTCTTAGAATAATTAATTGTAAGCTCTTCCTCTTTACACAATTGTGTAAATTTGCAAACTTCTCTTTTGTCTTTGTAAGCAACAAAACAGCATAGCCAAATATTTGCTAAAGCTTAGTATGATAAAATTATTTTTTTGGTAAGAATAGCAACCATTTAATTTGTATAAATATTAATCAGTAGAGAAGCTAAAACACATCTCTGTTTCACTCCTTAGCTGACTGGAGTATCAGCAGTAAGATAGCCATGTTTATTGAACTTAACTTGAGTGCCTGTGTTTTCATGCAGCATCTTGATTAGTGAAAGTAGCCATCAGTCAATAGATGTAACAGCAAGCCTCTATCAAAGTCAATCTCTTGGAATGGAACTGAAGGGCGATTTTAGTCAATGAAAGCAAAGTATAAAAGATGTTGCTGTCTCCCAGTATATTTTTCTAATAGGACTTACAGAATAACCATTCTTCCATTTTAGAATTGCTCTCTCTTGGGTTAGGAAGAATAGAACATGAATATAATAAGCAATCATGGGAAAAATAAATTGGGAGGGTTCAACCTGGTGATTTCAGGAAAAAGAGAACAGACTGTTATTTAGCTTCCTTTCTTTTTTGGTTGCAGCCTAAACTAGGAAATTGTATTGGTCTACACAATTTAAATACCCACTGCTATTGCCAGGTCAGCTATTGATAAAAAATTGTAATCCAAGATTTAAATTCTGGATGAATATGTTGACCTGGTATGTGTCTGAAAACCAGGTTAAGGGAGAAGAAGGAGAAAAGCAGGACTATCTCTACCCATTGAGCTATCTGACACAAGAGAGTTAAAAGGGGGGTAGTGGCATAAATATGTAAGAATTCCACTTCAGTAACCAAACGTTCATCTGACAGCTCACCAGTTGAATTTTTAACACTTGCTAATGCAGTTGGGTGGCAGGGATGGTATAGAGATACCATGACATACACATGGATTCTTTTGCATGGATATTCCCCTTATTGGGGTGATTTCTGAAGTATAATGGACTACGTTAGTTGTTTTGTCCTGGAGATTTCCATATCTGTGATCAGATAATTCAGAATTTAATTTCTGCTATAATGACTGTAGGATTGTCCCAAGTGATTTCTGATATGAACAAACAGAATTTGGTATTCTCTTTATTTGGAGCCAGCAATCTGAAAATGAAAGAGCTCTCTCTAGGTCTGTTTTCTCTCATAAGTAATTGTTAGGTTTGCAACTTCTATATACTTTCGCAGGAGTAAGGACTAATTAAAAGAATAAAATTGAGAAATGATTTTCTCATCTCATCTCTTGCAATTCAGTTGAAACCCTAGCTGATTTATGGAACATAAAAGTGGTTTAGGCTTTATGTTATAATAAAAGTCTATTTCCGTCTACCAGAGGGAATAAAATTTTATATAATTAGCAAGAAACAAGTATGTTCATGAGGTTATTAAAAATCAACATTGATTCAACACAAATTTTATATTACTTTGTCATTTATTACATAACACTTCATCACTTCTATCATTAGTTTATAAACTTCAGTTCATATTTTGAAATTAATTATTTGGAGAGTTAAATGCTTAGAAGAAAAGAAAAACAATTTAGGATTTTTAATATGATGACAACAATCAACTGATTTTTGTAGTCTTCTTCAATTTTTAATTTGCACAATTTAGCTTAAAAATAGATGAAGTGAGGGTTCTGCAGTTTCAATTTGTTTGTTTTTCTGTTGCTTATATATGTATTTCTTTGCTTGTTTACTTATTGTTTTTATATATCACTAGGTCAGAAATGAGTTCTTGCATTTCATATTATAAAATATAAAAACAGGGAAGAAACAAAATAAAAATGCAAAATTACCATAAAACAATAGGTGAAGTGGTTATTGACTAATATATGATCTGTTACATTTTGCACAAAATGCAATTTCTGAGTGGTCTTTAGAGGCAGCTGTTATGTTCTATTATTATTAGTGGCTCTGTTATAGGTTCTATTATTATAATTCTGATTTTCAGTTGTATTTTTATGTTATAAATTGCTTTGAATTCCCTAATGCATTATTTTAATGAAATTGCAATGGATTTTTTTTTGAAGAAAGAAATATGAGAATGATAATTGTTATATATTTAAGTAATGGCAAGAGACCCAATCTTGTGGTATTTTGTTTGGATACAGGAAATAAAGTATAAATTGTGATTCAGTTAATCAACCAAACTTCTGTTTGACAAACTTTATTAAAAAGAAAGTTTAATTGTATTATTTTGACAAAAACTTTTTGTATTTCTTATAGAGTACTGACACATAGTGCACTATCCATTTGACAAATATTTATTTTTAATAAATAAAATAATAAATAATATTAATAAATAAAATGAAAAAAATTAATATATTTTTCTAAATGAAAAACCTTTAGTATTCTCAGTGTATTATTCACATATATGGGAGTCATTATTCTCTAATTTATAATAGCATCTTTTATATTTCATACAGTAATTTCCCCCCAAAGAATATAGACAGTAGAGTTGGTCTCTGACAGAAAGCCACTTGAAGAGACTAGAAGCATTTGAAATGTGGATTTACAGATTGCTGTTACGTATAAACTGGGTTGACAAAATTAGAATGAGAAGGTGATAAGCTGTCTGGAAATCATCAAACTTTTTAAAAGCAAAAGGTAGAATATCTCAGCTATGTGATGCAACACCCAGAAAAATACAGCATACTTCATTTAATCCTCCAGGAAAAGATTGAAGGCAAACGAAGTCCAGGCAACAGAAGAACATAATGGCTTCAAAATCTAAGGAATTGGTTTGGACAAAACTCAGCAGTACTTTTTGTGCAACTGTTGATAAAAATAAGATCGCCAACATGATCGTCAATGTCCGATGGTGGATATGGCACAAGAAGAAAAAGAAGAAAGAATATAGGATAAGATTCTACTTTGCTTGCAGTGATACTAGAAATAAAAAAAAAAAAATTACAGAAATGTATGTTAATTGGGGCATATTTCCTTGTTAATGTAAAAAAATCTGCTACAATAAAAATCTTAAATAACTTGAATAAATGGTCTTGCCCCTGACTAAAACCAGTTTTGATATTATTTAATGTATTTTATTTAATGTATTTGAAGCTATGGGAAAGCATGACAAAACACTGACTTTCAAGCCTCACTGTTTTAGTATACAATTTGGTTAAGTCTCAGGAGTTTGACCTCAAAGATCTGAAAAGATGTCTAATTATGTCTTGACCACTTCATTGCTCACTTGCTATTCTTTCTTCTGACATTATCTGTCAATATGATTTAGCTAACGAACTCCCATTCACTTAGTCTAATGTAGACAACAACAAAAAACCACCCTAAGAGAATGAGATAATCCAGTCCTAAGATTTAAAAGAATGAATAAACAAACTCACTTACATACTTCTTGCAATAACTAATGATGAGATAAAGGATGGGAACTCTCCTATACTGACTGACTAAAAAGGAGTTCAGTTCATCAAGCTGGATCATTCTTCTGTATCTGGGTGGCAATGCTATAAACTCAACAATTTTGGACAACAATTTTTTTAACAGAATGATACACATTCTAAATGTTGAATTTTATTTTCAACCTTCCATCATGTTTCTGTTGAATGTGAATAAATCTTACAAAGTATATTGCATTAGCCTTTGCATATGATTACTGTTACATTGAATGTTTATGCTTTTCACTGAAAAATGCTATAGCCATTCAGTGTCCTTGGGAGCCATGTGGTATATAAATTTAATAAATAAATTCCTTATGTACAAAAATTGCAGTTCAATAACAAATATGTATATTTGATGACTAGAATGGCTGCTGTCACAGAAAGATCAAACTGGCTTAGTATGCCTTGTTCTTAAGAAAGCCAAGTTGGCAGCAAGCAATTTCCAAGATTAGAAACTAATTGCTTTATAATTTGATCTAACAAATAGTTCCCCAGTTTAGTCTGACTTCAATAGGTTTTAGAACAATTTATAAAGCAATCTTTCTAATTCAGAGGAAAAGGGATTTTCTTAAAAGCCAGTTGGGTTTGGTACAACAGCCTTCTATGCCCACCCCAACTTGGCTAAATCTTTTTTTAGAACCTCTGTATATAAAATCATGTTAAGTTGAGAAGAATGAAATGCTAGAGCCATGTAACTGTATGTTAACAGTTTAATCTACTTTGATAGTGTTCTACGGACATTTATTGAATCTTAAACATCTTTATAAAATAATTTTGGTTTACAATTACAAAATACTTTCAGGTTTGCTTATGGAATAATAGGTTATTATGTTAAATGAATATTAATTGTACCCCTTTGTATCCGTACCCAGGTAACTTCTGGTGGAAGAGCAAATTACTATGTGTCTTACAAAAGGGAACCCTTTACTCAGATAAAATTACCCAAGTATTCACTACCAAAGGTAAATCTATCCCAACAATTACAAGAATAAGAATGATGTATATGATTTTCACAGTACTATACACAAAATAAATTGTTTTGTCACATTTCTATAATTTCTATGATAAATTATGGCTAGATTGCTGATATGTGATTCACCATCCAAATGCTTGAGAATCCTTGCTTTCTTTGACCTATGCAATGAAATGGGGATGTCTACCAAAGCTTATTGGCTACATGATTGATAAGTTGTTTTAATGTTATGTTAATAACATTTATATTTTCATTTCATTTTGGCAATAAGCATACAACTGGTTGATTGTGTTTGAAAGCAACTGGAAATAAATGGATCTAGTACATTTGTTATTTTCTACTGAAATAGTTCTATGAGTATTAATATTATACCCACAGGAAGTGGCATTTTTACTTTATTTGGCTTTGATAGCTCTTCTCTTTACTAAATAAATCTATGGCTAAGAGTTATGTGGATAGTGGCTCTAAATTTAAGCATTGGATGTATTAAAAATTGATCACCTGTGTTACTGGCTGTTACCAAAAAAACCTAGGCTCAGTGTCTTTGTTAGCTTGACAGCAGTGCTTTGTCTCTTGTAGGCAAAAGAAACCTTTAGGGTCTGAACCTACAAATCTTTGAAGAGCAATAAAAATATGTGCAAGTGTATAAATAAAAAATGAAGTAGGATGAAACTTCTTTAAAAATTCTGGAATCTGTCTTCTTCTTCCCCCTGACCACCCTGCAGCCAATTTAAAATTAAGAAACATACAAATAAGAATACCTGAATGTCATAATTTATTGGCTTGGTCTAATGGAAAATAGTTTAACATTACTCATAACTCATGATCTTTCCCCTGCAGTGGCATAAGGCATGATAATTGTTTTGTGTCCCAAAGGGCAAAGAAATATAAAGATTGGAAGTAATAAGTCTTTTATCTTCCTTAACAGGACATGCATATTATCAGCACAGATGAGAATCAGGTGTTTGCTGCAGTTCAGGAATGGAATCAAAATGACACATACAACCTCTACATTTCTGATGTTCATGGAGTCTACTTCACACTAGCCTTGGAGAATGTTAAGAGCAACCGAGGACTAGAAGGGAATGTTATCATTGATCTTTATGAGGTATGCACCCAAACTCACAATGAGGCAAGTTGTCATCTTATAAAAGTAAATCTCACTTCGCGATATTTAATTGAAAAGACTGCTGCTATAACAAGAAGAAATGAAGATGGAGCCAGATCTATTGAGAGATCTCTAAATGCTTTCAGAAAATAAAAATTAATTCTTTCTCCTAATTATTTAATCATACTAGAAACAACATTTATTCATATCCATAGTGGAATAGCTGAACTTTGAAAGGGCTGCTGTCTCAAAACTTCTTTTTTTTCTAAGTAATCAAATCCTGAATTTTCCCTATGCTTATGGGTAGCAGCTTAGTAGATCTTATCTTTCAGGAATATCTCAACTGATATTTTCCCCTTACTCCCCTATGTAAAAGAGATAAGTGTCTCACAACAGATCCTGTCTTTCTGACAACTAAAAGTAAATAATAAAGTTAAGATAATTTCTGCATTGCTACTTGGTTATATGGCTTAGAGACACAGGAGCAGAGGATTCAGCCTTTCCTCTCCCCACTTCCTAGTCTAATAAGAAAAAGAAAAACCATATACAGAGACACATGTGTACATCCATATACCTGTGTATGTATGGATGCATGTGTCTATGTATACATACATACACTTATACTATATAAATTCTTTTCAACCTTTTCAATCCCTATACAGTATGTTGTGCATGCATGCACACACACCACCCAGATAACATATTATGGGGATCATAATTTGTTTTTGTCATTTTTATTCTTTCATTTTTATATCTTGGCTATTCTGTTTGATAGCAACATTATTTTACAGGCTTGTTTTTGACTAATATAAAGATCAAATTTTCTGATAATTTAGAATGAATGGATGGATGATTTAAGTCTTTGCAAATAGCAAACATGATCTTATGTTTGATTAACTATATGATTGATTAGATTGTACTTGATTCTACCCATCAGTCCCATCAGGAAAGCCAATGTCAATCCTGATTTCTGAATCAGAATAGAATTGGAGAAATCAGAAAGGGAAAAGGAAGTTGAAAAAGAAAGGGAAAGAAATGGGAAGGGATGGGGAGGGAAGGGGAGGTAAGGGAAAGGAGAAAGGAAAGGAAACTGGTCATGCTGCCTAAATATGGAACTAAGCTTAGTTTCAGACATTGTTCTAATTTTAAAAGATGGTATATAATATTTTAAATAAACTAATATTTATACATGCACACACACATACATGCACATACACACACACAAGAATGGAGGAGAGATTGAGATTTAATCAAGATTACAAGAGCTGGATTTTTTGTAATAAATAATCTCTTCCTTTTTATTAGGAGCATAGTTCAGAATCAGAGTTATAGCAGAAACCAGCAATGTACAATAAAGAAGAATAAAATGGGATTGTGAAATTCCTATGATGCGGGGGCGGGGGAAGCAAAGGTTTTAGGAGTTCTGCTGCCAAGAAGGAATTTCTCTAGAGATGAGATTAAAGTTCTCTTATGAGCTCTTAAAAAGCAATTTGTTTTTTGATAGGATATTTTGCACTCACTTCCCTGGTGAATTTCCAAAATAGGTCTCTATCTATAGTTGGGCAATGATAGAAGCCTTTGTGAAAAACATTTGCTGTACTTAAAATTACATTCATTTTCTTTTTCTTTTTTTTAAAAAAAAGCCCTTTTTCTTAGATGTTTTCTCATTTTTCTGCCAGTATGAAAGGTAATTCAGTGAGTTGATTTGTGGAATAAATTATATTTTTTTTTCTCTTAGAATGAGCTAAATTGGGGCAAGTTGGTGGAGGGGAGGCATCTAAAAGCAGACACATCAGTTACATTTCATCTTTGATATTCTTTATTAAATGTCTGAAAAATTAAATGCAATCCCTGCTCCAGTCTTCCCAAACTAGATGTCCTGAAAATATAGGTATAGCTCCAGAACTTCTAACAATATATTAATGGTTACTATGCAGGCTGAGAATTCTGAAAACGGAACACCAGATATATCTGAAGAGCTTCAGGCTGATAAAGGATGGATTAATTTACCATGAAACATTTCAAAGATTCCAAGAAACTGACAATACATGGAATTTGAAATTTACCAAAATTCTGAGAAACTATTGCAAATATGGAAGTTCAGGTCACACTGGTTTGTTTGGTAATATTCAAACAAACAATTTCATATCTTATTATTATAATTTTAACCCTAATCCTAACCCTATAGAATTGGGACAGAACATATTGACTTGAAAAAGCTGTATTTGTTTGCTTTGAACACAAGGGGAAGAATGGCCTAGCTTCCTCTGCTCCTGCACATACACAAAAAATTTAGATGCAGTTAACTATCTCAGCAAGATGCAAAAGGGAAAATGTATTTATTTGCAGCTATAAAAATCACATAAATAGCAAATGATTATTTATTTATTTGATTTTCATAGAATTCCCCTGCCCCCCCTGCCAATGACTCAGTATCATTGATACTATAAAATATAATTAAAACAATAATTATAATTAAAACCAAAACCCACCACCAATTTTCATAAATCCTCTGCTGTGATGCTTGGGGAGTAAGTCAGGGCCAAGGCCATCCATATCTAAGAAGAAATGCTATTCCATAGCAGAAACACAGCAACAGAAAAGGCATGACCAGAAGACGGCATTGTTTAAGAGACATGAGCCAGAATATTCTGACCCTGTTGGATCTTATTGGATGAGCAAAACTGATAGGAAATGGTGAGCCCCAAAAGCTATGAGGAACTTTAAAGGTGGTACTAGCACCTTGAATTGTACCCAGAAGTCCACTGGTAATTAATACAAACCATGAAGTAGAGATATTATATGGCTGCACCAATCTATGTCCATAACTACTTCTCCACTGCATATTTGACCAGCTACAGCTTCTCAGTGGTCTTCAAGGGCAGCCCCATGTAGACCACATTACAGTAGTCCAGAAGAGAAATTATACATACAACAAAGTATGAGCTACATCAGGGGTGTCAAACTCAAGGCCCACAGGCTGCATCCAGTCCATGGAATGCCCACAGGGTCACCCTGTAAACAGTGAAGGACCAGTGAAGGACCAGTTTGCGGTGCCTCTGCCAACAAAAATGGTTTCCGTTTTCACTGGCAGAATGGTTCAGGAAACCATCACAACCAAAAACAGAGCTCATAACGGCCATGGGCTAGCCTTCCAAGCTCCATTTTCACTGGCAGAGGGTTGCAGGAAGCTGTTGCAACCAAAAACAAAGTTCAGGAGTCCATTTTCACTGACAGAGCACTTGGGCCATCACAGGCACCTCGACACAAGTTATATTGAGCTGGCCATGCCCACCTTTGCCATGCCCCCCTGGGCCCCCGAGATCAAACACAACCTCAATGAAATTGATTTTGACATCCCTGAGCAACAATGAACAGGGCCTCCTGATCTAGGAAATGATGCAATTAGCAGGCAACATGGATTTCTCAAAGGTTCTCCAAGCAATGGCCCAATCTGATTTTTGAGCAGTCATAAATCTAAAGAGCTCCTTTGATTTTATTGTTTTTTGTTTGTTTTATTTTGTTTTGTTTTGTTTTTGAGAAAGAGTTATTTTATTTAAGACTGGAATAGATGGAAAATCTTTGAATCCAGATTTCAAAGTCCATATTCCTTTGAAGCCTTCAATTACACACGGTAATTTCCACATGCATACATTTATCTGGTAGATTAGATAAGTGCAGCTTAAACCTAGTCAGCTATGAAAGGAAATAGCGAAAAATTCACATTGTTGAAATTTTGATTATATTGTATGATCTACAAAACTCTGACTCTGCTCAAGTCAGCATCCAGCTGTGCCATTGACCTGATCCTGGTTCTACTGCTTGTACCTTTATGGCACTCAGTTGTCCCAGCCTTTGAACTCCAAGATCAAAAACATCCTGGACACAATTGCTACATCCCCAATCACTAAGTAGAGAATTGCCACTTCCAACTAAATTACATTTGTTGTAATCATTTTGCAAACAACAACAAGCAGGTGATCAGTAGTATCCAAGTCTCAGTAACATTTTTTCTTAAATATTATGATTTT
Source organism: Bungarus multicinctus (assembly GCA_023653725.1). Classification (NCBI taxonomy): domain Eukaryota; kingdom Metazoa; phylum Chordata; class Lepidosauria; order Squamata; family Elapidae; genus Bungarus; species Bungarus multicinctus. The sequence goes on from CM042844.1 coordinate 53,124,063, forward strand.
TTTGCATATTTTTGCAGTTTTGTGAACGTTTCATGAATATTTCAGAAATCAGTATTTTAGTTCTTAACTACAAGGATAATGACCAGGAGTGGGATTCATTTTTTAAACAACTGGCTAGGTGGGCGTGGGTAGGTGGGCGTGGCCATGTGGCTGGGTGGGCGTGGCTTCTTCTTCTTCTTCTTCTTCTTCTTCTTCTTCTTCTTCTTCTTCTGCAGCACCCCCTCCCATTTTTTTTGCCTCCTGGGCCTCAGGGAAACCTCTAGGAAAGTGTCTTCCCCGGGGCCCAGTAAGACAAAAAAACAGAATGTGGAGAAGGTGCACCCCCCTGTGCTCCATTTTTGGGACTCTTGGGCCTCAGGGAAGCCTCCAGGGGGCATTTTTGCTTCCAGAAGTTTTCCTCGGAGCCCAGAAATGCAAAAAACAGAGTGTGGGGGGGAAGGTGTGAGGGGAAGATGCACCTCCCTGTGCTCCGGTTTTGGGACTCCTGGGCCTCAGGGTAGCCTTCTGGGGCAGTTTTTGCACCCAGGAAGCTTCCAGGGGGCCCAGGAAGGCAAAAAACAGAGCATGGGAGGGTGTAGCAACCCCCTGTCCCCTGTGTACCCCTTTTTACCTCCTGGGCTTCAGCGAAGCCTCCTGGGCAAAGCAGGAAGACAGTGAGAGGGATACCAGTGCAGTTGATCATCGGAACAGCTGATTGTCAGGAGGAAAAAAAGAAAGAAATGTGTTAAGGTATAACTGGGTGTGGGAGAATGCAGTCAGTGATGTTGTGCATGCATGCGATGTTGTGCATGCGCGACAAGGACTGACTGGGTGGGACAGGGAAGGACAGGCAGAGAGGGGTGGGGCCAGCCAGGGGCATGATATGCTGGTTCTCCTAACTGCATAGAATCATAACAACCAGTTCCCCACCCCGATAATGACTATATATGACTTCTATGTTTTCTTTAATTTAAATTATTATTTTTTAAATTGCAATATTGGGAGAAACAGCAATATCTCGGTATAGTTCTCAAAATTCCATTTTTTTCCTGCATAAAATCTCATCTGTGTGTCCAATCTACACTGCAATATTTTAAAAATTCTTCCAATTCTGGTATTTGCATCTCATTCTTCAGTTCATATTTATATTTACTAAAAGAATCCTAAAGAACACACTGAAGCAGTTGGCATGAGCTTAAACGGACTCTGGGGAATGGTAGAGGACAGGAAGGCCTGGAGTAATGTTGTCCATGGGGTTGTGAGGGTCAGACACGATTTCGTGACTAACAACCACAAAGAATGCATTATCCAAGTGTATCACTCTTCTTCCAAAGGGAAAAATTATATGGGAGCATATGAAAACATGTGTAATCATTTTGATATTCTATTATCAAATTAAACAGTGACCTGTCTTTATGCTATACAATTAACTGTTTGGTTGATTTTGGCCATCACTAAATAAATGGCTACCTTCCCTGGCTGCTAAATCAGAGACTTGTGGCTGTGCACCTATCAAACACACATATATTAATCTCTTCCCCTTCTTAGTTCTCTCTTTCTCTGCAATTTTGAATATTATTTATTTATTTATTTTATTTGTCAATTGCTTACAAGATAATAGGTATAACATAGTTATGAATACATGGATACATATAAGAAAAATAAAATATAAAAGAAACAATAGGACAGGGCCGGTAAGCACATTGGTGTGCTTATGCACGCCCCCTATGCAATATTTGTTGGATGATCACAAATATTTGCAATCCTGTCAACTCTGCTTATTGACTTCTCACTGCAGTAAAATGGTGATTTTCAACAGATTCATTGCCATATATTTTGAGAGCCAGGAAAATCTACAGAATAGTCTGGCTGCCAGTAGTGTGACTCAGTATGACTGCAGATCCCATGCCAAACTGTAGGTCACGTCATGACTGGCTGTAAGCTGAGGCGATATACCAGTCCAGTATCTAATTTTTTTTAAAAAAATATAAACAATGCTGTGTTTCAGTGGTTAGATGTCCCAGATATTGGTATTTGAAAATAGATCTTTTTAATATTTAAATTTTATTGTGTAATACTAATGTAGATGAAATTTTAATATATATTACTAGGATATGTATGATATGCCATACACTAAATAAATAAATAAATTAGCAGATTTCTTGCAAAGGGAAAAGTATCTTCTCTCCTTTTAAATCTGACTAAGATTGCTTGTTTTTTATCACTGTTAATGGTGGTAAGCCCTGCAATCATCTGATTCATGATTAACAGATGATACATTTTCCTCCTTCTTAAAACCAGTGATGCTTTTCCTCCTGATCATTGTGATCAATTGTTAATTAAATGGACAAAAATATTTGAGGTTTCATGGATAGTACTTTTCATGCAAACATTTCATGAAGTCTGTGGTCTCTACTTTGGTTAATTCTGGATTACATGGAGTTTGAGGTAATGCAGTAGAGCTGTAATTCTGAATTAATTGGTTTCAGACTATGGATTATGTAAAGCTTTTGATTTTATTTAGCAAGTTTCCTGAATGAAATGATTTTCCATTAAAATATATTACCAAGAAAAAAATGAGTCAATTGACATTCTTTTCTAATTTTATTAAAATTTTTACATATGATTTCTATATGGCATGACAGATTTCCTGCTAGAGTAGAGATATTTGTCATTGTCTGCCAGGTGATTATATTGACATTTAGATGCCCACAATGGATGGAAAGCCACCCCTTAAATAATAGAGTGTTATATACGTTCATCTCTTGTTTTGCTTGTTTAGCTCCCAAAGTTTTGAATTTTCTGATACCACTAATTGTGCAACATGGAGCATCCAAGGACATTTTTATTTTGGAAAATAGCTCTCAGAAAATAAATATAAGTTTTTAGATGCTCATATTGAATACATTTTCTTTAAGCAATTCTTCAGACTTCTAATAAATTTTTATGCACCATTTAGCTGTGTCTTATTTTTACCTAATCATGCAATATGGTTTTTTATTTCTTATCATTTTTCCTAGGTAGCAGGGATCAAAGGCATTTTGCTGGCTAACAAGAAAGTAGAAGACCAAATAAAAACATTCATCACCTATAACAAAGGAAGAGATTGGCGTTTGCTACAGGCTCCAGATTCTGACCTGAGAGGGGATCCCATTCACTGTCTGCTGGTCAGTGATTGAAAATTTCTAAGCTCAAATTTTCGGATCAATTTCCCAAGCCCAAATAGAAAAGGAACTTATTGATGTCTATGGAATACTTCCTTGAAATTCAGCCCTGTATAGTTAATGCATCACAATGATTCCCCGTTTCCACAAAAAAAATATTGAAGGAAACATTTTATAACCGGCTGTGAATTTATCTTAAATTTCATTGCTTTCTACAGAAAGAGGCCCTGGAAAGATTATTTAATTATACAGTACTATGGTCATGGACGATTTCAACCTGCCTTCGGATGATGGGACCTCGGGGATTGCTAAGGAGTTCTTGGCTTCTATGACAGTCTTGGGCCTGACCCAACTAATTAGGGACCGCACTCACACTGGGGGTCACATCCTGGATTTGGCTTTTGTCTCTGGACAGTGGCAGGATGATTCGGTATAGGGGCCATTGTTATTGAGCCTCTGTCATGGTCTGATCATTCGCTCCTTAGACTGGACTTCAAGGCCACACCTCCTTGTCGCAGGGAGGCGGAGCCAATATGATGGTTCCACCCCAGGTGCCTGATGGACCCGGATAGGTTCCTGATGGAGTTTGGGCCGTTTCCCGATGTTCGAACACATGACTCGGTTGAGGACCTGGTGGTCTCCTGGGATAGGGTGGCAGCTGGGGCCCTTGACCAAGTCGTGCCCTTGCGGCCTCTGACCCGATGCCACTCTCGCTCGGCTCCATGGTTCTCTGAGGAGCTGAGGGAGATGAAGCGCTGGAAAAGACGCCGAGAGAGTGGTTGGAGGGCCACCTGTTCCGGATCTGACCGAACACTATTGCAGTCCTATATTAGGACCTATTTAGTGGCGATAGGGGTGGCATAGAGCACGGGAGGATCCTCTGCAGGGACGGGCTGAGGATTTTTCAAATTTCTTGCTGGACAAAATCATTCAGATCCGGGATGGGTTGGACTCTGACTGGGCAACTCTGAATGGGGGGTGGTCATCTGGGGAGAGTTTGACCCTGTGACCCCCGAGGACGTGGACAGGATGCTGGATGGGCTTAATGCTACCACATGTTTACTGGATCCGTGTCCCCCCTGGCTGGTATTGGCCACTCAGGAGGTGACACGAGGTTGGTTCCAGGGTATTATTAACGCTTCCTTGAGTGAGGGGTTTCTGCCTGCTGCCTTGAAAGAGGCGGTAGTGAGACCCATCCTCAAGAAACTATCCCTGGACCCAACTTTGTTATCTAATTATCGTCCGGTCTCCAATCTTCGCTTTGTGTCGAAGGCTTTGAGTGTGTGGTAGCACGACAGGTTCCCCAGCACCTGGATGAAGCTGTCTATTTAGATCCACGCCAATCAGGCTTCAGGCCTGGGTACAGCACAGAGGCGGCATTGGTCGCATTGGTGGATGATCTCTGGAGGGCCCGTGACAGAGGTTATTCCTCTGTCCTGGTCCTGTTAGATCTCTCAGCGGCTTTTGATACTGTCGACCACAGTATCTTATTGCGGTGGCTGGGGGGGTTGGGAGTGGAGGGCACTGTTTTGCGGTGGTTCTCTTCCTTCCTCTCCGACCATTCGCAATTTGTGTTGGCAGGGGGGCAGAGATCGACCCCGAGGCCCCTGGTTTGCGGGGTTCCTCAGGGGTCTGTGCTCTCGCCCCTGCTGTTCAACATTTATATGAAGCCACTGGGTGAGATCATCCGTGGCTTTGGGGTAGAGTTTCATCAGTACGCTGATGATACTCAGCTGTACATTTCTACCGCAGGCCACCCCGACGAAGCCATGGACATGATGGCCCAGTGCCTGGAGGCTGTGCAGGGTTAGATGGGGCGGAACAGGCTTAAGCTCAACCCAGCCAAGACCGAATAGCTGTGCTTCCCGGCACCCCGATACAGCCAGCTAGTTCCATCACTGGCTGTGGGGGGGGGGGAATTCTTGCCCCCACAGAGAGGGCGTGCAATCTGGGTGTCCTCTTGGACATATGGCTATTGTTAGAAGAACATATAGCGGCCATCACCAGGGGTGCTTTTTATCAGGTCCGTAGGATCTACCAGTTGCGGCCCTTTCTGGATTAGGATGCACTTCGCACAGTCACATCTGCCCTCGTTATCTCCCGCCTAGACAATGCCAATGCTCTCTACATGGGGCTCCCCTTGAAGAGCACCCGGAGGCTCCAACTGGTGCAGAATGCGGCTGCGCGGGTGGTTTTGGAGGCTTCTCGGAGCTCCCATGTTACGCCACTCTTGCGCTAGCTGCATTGGCTCCTCGGGGTGCCACCAGCTGGACAGCTGGCAACCTCGAGGGTGCGGGCCTTCTCATTGGGTGCACCCTCCCTCTGGAATGAATTACCCCAAAGATGAGGATCATCCCTTACCTTTTGACCTTCCGGCGCGCGTTGAAAACTCATTTATTTTATCAAGTCGGTCTGGCCTAGGGTTTTATAGGGTTTTAAATTTGGTTTTAATTGTTTTTAGTCCTTGTTTTTAAACCCTTGTCTCATTTTTATTATTCAGCCATGATATTTAATATTTTTAATTGTTTTTAATTATTGTGTTGTTATTGTATTTTTTAATGGCTGTACACCGCCTCGAGTCCCGCAGGGAGAGGGGGCGGTATTTAAATGTTGTAAATAAATAAAATAAATAAATAAATAAACTATGTTTCCAAGTTTAGAAGGCAAAAATTTTACTTCACTATCAAGTCAAATCGGAAACAAATCATACCATATGATCTGAACTGCCATTGAACTGAAAATCCATGAAAAGAAAGCTCTTGAATAATACTGGATGTCTAGCAAGTTTACTAGAGGAGGAGATTTTCATAATTATTTCCATAATAGGTACAGAAACCAAAATGTCTTTCATGTTATGTGATGTGTAAATCCACATAAGTAACAATAATAATTTATCTTTGGAAATGAATTGTTGTTGTTGTTGATGGGGATGATACTATTTTCAAATGAAGAAAATTTTAACATTGATATAAAGAGGATAGATGAGCCTATATCCTCAACGTCAATTTATCAACAGCTCTCTCTCTCTCTCTCAATTCTTTCAGCCTTTCTGTTCCTTGCACTTACATTTGCAAGTCCCTGAAAACCCCTACACTTCAGGCAGCATTTCAAGTAAAGAAACAGTCCCTGGACTTCTGGTTGCTACAGGTAAATAAAATGGCTTTATTTAGTTCTTCCTCTTCTTTTCAAATATATGCCTGCTTCCCGAGCATAGTTAACAAAATAATGTTAACTGCCTTTGTATATTTCTGGGGAAGAAAAGCTAGAGGCAGAGCTTTGTTTATTTATTATTTCTTTATTAATTTATTTAATTATTGAGTGCTTTTGAGTCAGATTTGTTTATTAGTTTTTTTGTTGTTCATATTCCTGGAATATACAGTATATCTGTGTTAATGCTTGTTTGGAAATATTTCTCTTTACAATATGTAACTAATATATAAAATATAATTTGAAGATATGATTCAGGGCAGGGACAAAGCACTAAGGCTATCCTAATATGATGTCTGCCAAGTTCAGTGTCATTATGACTAATTAGTAAGATACTGTAAAAATAGTTGGCATACAAGTAAGAGTAAAGAAATTTTTAAAAAATGTACATGGAATCGTGGTTCTAAATTATGGCTGAAGTTGGAAAGAGTCTCAGAGCACCATCACTTGGTTGCAGCCAAAAGTCAATACATGGTGAGCTCCAGGATTTTCCTCAAATATTTTTCTGGGTTTGTGTTATTCTGAATCCCTCCCCCATGGAGATAGAAAATAAAACTCTGGAGAAATAAAACACTATAGTTGCTGTATAATTGCACTAGTGGTCAGTGAAACATCCAGCTGGTTATGTTATGTTAAAGCTTTAGCTGGCTTCAGTTTTTCTCTATCCTTCTATCTTGCCAAGTTTATTATTTTGGGTTCTTTTTGAAGATACTATATGCCATCATTTGTTGATCCTAATGTCAGGGGCAATTACACTGGTCTATAATGAGAAAACTTCAGAAATGAAAGTAGCTAAATTTTAAATAAATAAATAAATCACTAATAAAGGAAAATTAAGTTCTGAATATTAATTAGCTCCAGTTTCCAAGATACAGCTTCAGGTCAAAATTGCATCAAAATTATTCAAAATTATGAGGGGCATGTGTGATTATGTTCCATAACTTTTCTACAAAATGTGATATAGCAATGAGAATGGTGCCACATCAATCATTATACACTTATCTTTTTATTAATACCAATAACATAACTTTCCATTCATTTGTTGGTTTTTCATGTAACATTTTTATGCTTTCTGCATGAAAAACTGACAAGCTCTTAGATCAGATTAAACAACAAGGTTCCATCTTTATTCATTTATTTTTTTATTTTATTTGGTTTGTCAATTGCTTACAAGATAATAGGTATAAGTAAAAACATAGTTATGAATACATGGATACATATAAGAAAAAAAAAAGAAACAATAGGACAGGGATAGTAGGCACGTTGGTGCGCTTATGCACACCCCCTACAGACCTCTTAGGAAAGAGGTGAGGTCAATAGTAGAAAGTCTAAGATTAAATTTTTTGGGATTTGGGGAAGAAACCATAGAGTCAGGTAGAGTATTTCAGACAGTGCTCACTCTGTTGCTGAAGTCGTATTTCTTGCAATCAAATTTCGTGTGGTTTATCTTTAGTTTATATCTATTTTGTGCTCTTGTATTGTTTTAGTCAAAGCTGAAGTATTCATTGACAGATAGGACATTGCAATGTATATTATATATACTATACTTAGATCGGACCAAAGGCGGTGTAGTTCTAGGTTTTCTAGGTCTAGAATTTCAAGTCTGGTGGCATAAGGTATTCTGGAATGAATAGAGGAACGGAGAACTCTTGTGAAATATGTTTGGACTTTCTCAACTGTGTTAATATCAGATATATAATATGGGTTCCAGACTGATGAGCTGTATTCGAGTATTGGTCTAACAAATGTTTTATATGGTCTAGTTAGTAGTGTAATATTACCAGAGAAAAAGCTACGTAGGATTAGGTTAACAACTCTTAATGCCTTTTTGGCTATGTAGTTACAGTGGGCTCTAGCACTTAGATCATTAGAGATGAGTACTCCAAGGTCTTTGAGTTTGGATGATAAACAAGGTCTTGATTATTCAGCCTGTATTTTATTTTCTAATTTTTTTTGTCAATAATTATAATTCAGTATCTAAACTGCACTTGTTGGGTTTTCTCTTGTGAAGTGAAGTAGGATCATCCCTGAAGAGATTCCAGCAGTAATTGGCAAGTATGGATGGACTACATTTCTCTTGGTATATTTTCTCCATGCCTGCGATATCCTGGTGGAATCTCTCCCCAATATCATCATGAACTGCCCCACAGTTCAAAGGAAATAGTCTAAATGTGAGTGTAAGAAATAAGTTTTCATTGACATGTTTGCACCAAATGCTTTACAAGACCTAAGCAAATTTCCATGTTTTTCTTCCAGTCATCTGCCTTGCTGTTCTCAAAGTGAAGATAAATTTATAAATTTACATATGGTACCATTTTCATTGTTCTAACATACTTTGTCAGGAGGTTAGGAGGTATCATGATCATTAGACACCTACCTCTCTTGTAGACAAATATAGTCACCTGTGTATAAATTTTTATTGTGAAATATCTTGAAAACTTTAGGCAACCAGCCTGTTTATTGCCTGTTTTCTAATCAAAATATGTAAAATTAACTCATTTTATCTCAGAGATTGATAATTTCTCAAAATTTGTAGACCAGTGTTATCTGTGAAATAGCATCATGCCATGTAACAGAGTGGCCCTTATGCCATGCATCAAACTGATCCTCATATGTACTCTTCCATACTATTGTACTGATAATTTTGGCTACTGGCCTACATTGACTTCATACTAAAATAGAAGTGTCTATTTTGGAGGTAAATCCTGGAAAAGTGATATGTACCCCCAGGGATAATCAAAAAGCACTGAAAACAACTAGGCATTTGTGCATATGTTAGATATATTGAAACAATATTTTTATATACAACTATATTGGATTATGATCTAGACCTGTGATGGGCAAATCTATGGCATGTGTGTCAGAGGTGGCACGCAGAACCCTCTCTGTGAACACGCAAGCCATCGCCCTAGCTCAGTTCCGCCATGCAGGTGTGTGTGCATTCTTGTTGGCCAGCTGTTCTTTAGTTCTCTGCCACACATACAGTGGGTGAGGTGCATGCAGAGACTGGGCATAGGGATGCACATGCATTTGCGGGAACTGTGGTGCATGCGAGGAGAACGCGCATGCATGTGCAATGTTCCATTTAAGATTGGTACTAAGGTTGCTATGGTTTGGAAATGGATGACTGGTAACCACTGTGTATACCTTGAGACTTTACCTTATAATAAAGCTACATGGCAAAGGAATTAGTATAGTTGTACAGTACATGTGACTGGAACTTAAGACTTATTACTCATAATTGGTGGTCTGCTTTTTCTCTTATCAAAAAGAACTTGGAAATACTTTGTTGCCATGTATTTGATGTTCTGTGCTTTTCAATAAAACCTATCTTTAACTGATCACATGATTCTAATAACAGCCTGTAATAATATTAAATGCCAGCAGTGCCCAGTGCCCTTGATAATTAACCTGATAGCTATCACAACACCTGTATATATCTGCACTTGCCTGCTAACAGTAGGCTCTCTCATTAGGGTGACCATCATCAACCAGCTTGAATCAGGGTACCCAGGATGTTTAGTTCAGCAAGAGATGGCCAAGGTTACAAAAAAATGTTGAATTTTTGTCACTATAGATCACTTGTGTTTATACCTTGGCATGTGTTTTGCAATTTTCCTGGAATGTCAGACAGCTGGTATATTGCTGTTTATAGGAGCCTCAGCTATTATCCTATTATATTCATGCCCATAATAAATTTACACAGGGCTGTTATATGCTCAAACTTTAAGTGTAAACAAGTTTCTTTGACTAAATTGGCCAGCAACAAGGTAGTAGTATAATGCACATAGCTCAATCTGAGAAATAGCAATGGATAGATAAGATGATAGATTTCTCAGACCAACTAGTATTACCACATTGGCTTTCTAATATGATATTTTCTGGCAGAAAATTTATTATATAATTATATTTTGTTATATAATTATATACCTAGAGTTAATTAATGGCAGGTAGGCTAAGGCAATCATAGAATGAATTCCACTTGATAAAAAAAACATCCACAAAAGAAGCCTAAGCAAGATGGAGTAATGACATCAGCAAGTATAATGTCCAACTGGCAAAAGTAAGCTCAAGACTGCATTGGTTGGAAACAAGCAGAAGAAGCCTTCATCCTGTAGTGGATAGACAATGGCTAGATGATAGCAATATCAATAACACTTAGCTTTATAGTAGTTTATAGCCCTCTCTAAGCAGTTTACAGAGTCAGCATATTGCTCCTGGCAATCTGAGCCCTCATTTTACCCACCTCAGAAAGATGGAAGGCTTGATCCTGGTAGGATTCGATCTGCAAATTTCAGGCAGCTGTCTGTCTGCAGTTGTAGTTTGCAGTACTGCACTCTAACCACTGCACCACTGAGGCTCTTCAATGATGGCATGATAATAACTAGGATTATCTGTTGTCTGCATTTTTCTTATACCATGTAATCTATATTTAAAAAGACAAAGATAGCTACAAGCTACAAAGCAGATGTGGTATTCAGCAGGTCTGACCAGATCTGGAGAACCGGTAGTGGAAATTTTGAGTAGTTCAGAAAACCGGCAAATACCACCTCTGACTGGAGATTTTACAGTATCCTTCTGCTGCCACGCTCACCAAGCCACGCCCACAGAACTGGTAGTATACAGTACAAACTTGTTAGATTTGACATATAGTGAGAAATTGAAAATGATTTAAGTTGGGTGTTTATTAAAAAGTAATCCTGTGAATTATGAAAATGCATGGAAAAAAACTGTAATTTGATCTACAATCATAACTGGATCAAACCTCAAAAAAGAACTCCGTACACTCATCCATTTGTTATGTTCTTTCCAATCAAGAAAACTGCCTTTTGCTTATGAAGATGTGCAGAAGTTAAGATTAGGAAGAACTCCTTGTCTAGATATATAGAAACAAGATTGCTGGTTTTCAGGAGAAAATTTTGGTTGTCTGCATTCTATGTGCAATGTGGTATTTCTGGGATGCAAAAGTAATTGTATACCTGAAAACATCATCAAAATTATCAGCAGACTCAACTGAATAGACAGTACAGACAGTTTTAGACAGTTATTGAAATAAAATACATGGTATGCACCATAAATAAGCTTCTCTTTGCATAATTTATAAAGTAGAAGAGTGCCTTCTTTATTCAAGAATTCCAGAGGGAAAAGGTTAGTGATATTTTTTATTAAGCAATCACTAAATTAGTAATAAAATCCATAATGAATACGCCTAACAGAACTCTTATTTACAGGAATCAATTTTTTTTTCCTCTAAATAAGAACATGTTTGATGGAGGTATACCAAAGATTTACACTCACAATGAATGAATTGCTTACTGCTTACTATAATGGTCTATTTAAAAAAAAAAACATTTAAAAATGGCATTCTTAAGAAAGTTATATGTGAACCAGTTTGTGTGTATGTGTGTGTATGTTTGTCAGTTAGAGAAATGATTACCCAAATATAAAGAGCATCTCAAATATGTGGCCTCTAAGGCAGGGCTCGCCAACCTTTTGGACCTCAGGGACCACCAAACTCATAATTTTAAATCCGGCAGATTACTAATATGAATTTTGACTGACAGTGGCTTGCTGACGTTGGTGGGGAAGTCAGTCCCATATTCCAGAGCTGCAGTAGTCACAGGAGTGGCCCTTTGGTCATCACGGAGCAGCTGCTTCTCCAGTCCATGGCAGGCCGGTGCACCCGGGTGGAGGAGCAGCTGCTCCGGGATGACCAAAGGGCCAGTCCTGTGACTACTGCAGCTCTGGAATATGGGACCGACTTTCCCACCAACGTCAGCAATCCACCACAGACCTTCTGTTTCCATGCAGCCTGGATTAATTGCACTGGAGGGATGCTTTGGGAAGGGGGCATTTCTCTACAGACCACCAAAATTTTCTCGCGGACCACCAGTGGTCCCCGGTCCACTGGTTGGCAACCACTGTTCTAAGGTGTCCATAGAATCACCTATACTAAGAGAAATGAAAGGGAGAAATCTAAATGTATTCCTGGCTTTCTGTTGTAATGATCTGCATCAATGGCAGAATTTTAGGTTTGGACATATAAGACAAGGCAATGTGAACATGCAGCCCAGGAATTTGAGTTCCACAATTTCTTGACTTTCTAGTATATTTAGAAATATATATACTAAGAGGCCCTATAATAACCTCTGCTGAAATTTTATGCAAATAACAATTTTGAAGTTTATTCATTAAAATAATTCAACAATGAAATGGTGCAATTTAATAGTTTCTATCAAAAACTTTCCCTTTTTGTATCAATCATGACCCTTAAATTTCAGATTTTATTTTTTTGCAATATTATGTATCTTTGCAAGTTGGCAAGCTGTACCTTTTACTCACTAGTAGGAATTTGTAAGGCTACATCTGGGCTTTCATTCTTCATTTTCCAACATTAAATGTCAGGTGCTCCATTAACATTTTCATTAGTGTGTATTTATTTTGCCTGCTCTGAAGTGATAAAAGTTGGGAGTTGACTTTATCTTCCTTTCATTTTTAAGATAAAACAAAACAGAAGCAGCTAGTTTTCATTTAGCCATCTTTTCTTATGTAACTTTGGAAGTAATAACTTCCAAATCAACTTCCAAAGTTGATTTGCCCATCAGATATGTAATTTAGGAAACTTTATTTAAATTAAGTTGCAGATTGTTTCCTTGGTTCTTTTTGTTTTTTTCTTATTTTCTGAGAAAGTGGAAGCAAATTATTTTGTATCTGTCCAGGACAGATACAGCTTGATCATGTTTTTAAATGCCAATGGTAGAGTTGGGATAGAGTTGGTTTCTCACCCTTGTGATCTTTGATACAGAAAATTTTGATACAATTGACCATGCATCATTTAAGGCTCATTTTGGGGTTGAGAAAAGAGATTATTTTCTCATGGTAGTTCTCTTCATTCCTCAGAGGCCAATTTTGGCATTGGTTGCAGGGAGAGATTACAACTTGATTCTTTTTCCCCCTCTTATGCAACAACATCTATATTAAACTGTTGTGTGAGATCATTTATTAGTTTGGGGTTCAGTATAATTAATACACTAATTATACTCAGTTATATGTTTCAATTTTAGGCCAGCTAGGAGAGATTGCTGATATTCTGTTGCAATGTCTGGTTGAGATAAGATCCAACTGAAATTTTGATAGGGCTAAATTTAATCAGACTGAAGTTCTGAGTGTGTTAGGACCACCAAGATCTAGGGATATTCCGTATTTTATTGTTGGTGGAACAGGAATGTGTAAATGAATGAGGTCCAAATAAAAGGTCCAGTTGATCTGTTTAACAAAGAAATGAAGTCAATGTTTTGAAGGTGTGCTTTGTTCCAAAAATTAATCAAGTCTTTTTACAACTGTTGCAAATAAACCCTGGAAATACTCAGAGCAAACATAGATCTATGAGACATATCATTCAGTTAGATAGCTCTACATTTTAATGTATTTGTTTATATATATATGTACTCATTCCTTTTATTTATCCCATCCAAGTTTTGCAATATTCAGATTAACACAAAATAATTTTTTAGATACAATTTTTCAATTGTTTTTCTGCTGGTGAAATATTTCATTTTTCTGAAGCCACATAGGACCTTATTTGTATACATCTTCTTGCATTTCAGGCAATGTGGGTACAGAATTGTCATACACTGAGATTGGCATGTTTGTTTCATCAGATGGTGGAAATTCCTGGAGACAGGTAATTTTTTCACTAGGCTCAATAAATAGTTTTTTCTATAATGTATTTATTTCTCATTTCTTGAATGGAATGCACAGTTCATTCTGGGCTTTTGTCATTTGCAGATCTTTGAGGAAGAATACAGTGTATGGTTTCTTGATTGGGGTGGAGCACTTGTGGCCATGAAACAAACATCAATGCCTATTCGACATCTGTGGTGAGTTTCTTTTCATTTTTACTATGCTCTTTACTGAAAAAAGTATCTTCCTGCTGGCTTATCTAAAAGTAATCACTAGATTATTGTTTACTGCTGATAGTAATAATTTAAAAAATATAATTCTGCAATGTGTTTTTCAGAGGCATCCATGTTTCTTTTTTGGATGGATTCTTCTTGTCTTTTCTTCAACATTTTTCAGAGAGTTTAGTATAGCAAATAAAATAGAATCTAATGAACTTTGGGAGTAACCTTGTGGAACAGGAGGAAGAGCCGCAGGGTTCAATTAAATGAAATCTGAGTCCAAAGCAGAAATGTAATGTGAGAAAACAATGTAGACTTGATCATCCCAAATTACTTGACCAGCTTATGGATAAAGATAGATACAGGGGAGGCACATTCAGACTGGCAAGATTCTGTCATCACTACAACCCTATAAAATGGTGGTGTTGATATTAATATATTTATTTTTCATGCCTGATCTATCTCAAAGGTATTGTAGATGATAAAGACACCTGCAAAAATTTATAAAATATCAGAAAGCAAAATAGCAAGCAATCACATTTTCAAATGCCCATCAGAATCATAGCAGTACGTATATAATCATTAGATTATACTGGAATGTCTTGAATAGACTTAGAGAAGACATAGCATTATAAGAAAATACCTACTTTGCAGTAAGGTGGTTCAATAGCTCAGCAGTTAAAGACGCTAAACTTGTTAGCTGGAAAACTGAAAGTCCATGTTTGAAACCTGGGTGCTGCAAGACAGGGTGAGCTCCTGTTATTTCCTCAGCTCCTGTTTGCCTAGCAGTTCAAAAGCATGCAAATGCAAGTAGATAAATAGGTACTATTTTGGTGAGGAGGCAACAACATTCTGTGTGCTTTGGTGTATAGTCATGCTGTCCACCTGATCACAGAAAATTGTTTGGACAATGCTGGCTCCCTCGGCTAAGAAATGGAGAAGATCACCGCACCTTAGAGTCAGAAATGATTGGACAGGAGAAGCTATTACCTCTACTTTTAGATTACTTTTCAGATTTTAATCCATTTGATTTCATAACCACCGTTTTTATGATACATGGAATAATCATATATTTAGTATGAATATATACAAACATATATCTATGACTATAATAGGTTTGTCATATTTTGCTCAGTAAGTGTACCCTTCATTCTACAGCCTCACATTTTATTTAAATGCCACAATCTGATTGTAAGAAAGGGAAACTAGCAGAAGGACAGATTATGATGACTTGCTTAAGGCCATCTTATTATTTCATTCTATTATATATCACAGTTTTTATGAACAGCCTTTCTGAACCAAGGGAATGTGGAAAACAGTGAGCAGAATAGAAATCCACCTACATGTTAAATCAAGTAAAGCAACATGCAAAGATCACATTCTCATCCAACACTCAACCTAAAATCCTGCTTGTGTATTTGACTTTTTTTTTTACTTGAATTATATTCTGTTCTTTAAAAGATTCCCAGTTCAATTTTTAAAATGTCAATAACAGCAATAACAACAAAAATTCAAAACAGAAATAAATCATATTGAGTTAATGCAGCTAATATTCAGGACCAGGAGTGGAGTCCACATTGATTATGGAATGAACACATGTCATCAGTAGAAATTATAAGGCAGCAATGCATCTCATGCATAAATCTAACTAAGAAAACATTATTTAGTTTAGCTGAAGAAGTAGGATTATCTTTGCTATGATGATGAAATGGAATTTCAATATGTACAATTAGCACTGCTGTTTGATAAATTTATTTGATGTTATGCTTTGCTTCTTGTAGATATTGCAACTCCTGAATTTTTTTTAATGAAGAAGACTATGTGGTCAATTGCAGGGGTGGGATTCTACCGGTTCGTACCTATTCGCTAGAACCGGTTGTTAACATTCTCAGCAGTTCGGAGAACCGGTTGTTAGAGGAAATTACTGGACTAATCCTGTAAGGAATGCAGGAATGAAACATTCTGGTGTTGCTTACAGAAACTGCCTTTCCGTTAACCCTTATTACATTCTTGGCAGGACTAGAGTTCCTGTCTCTGGAACTTCTCTAGAGTTTCTTTTTTCCTCCTTTGCTGCTACTTTGCTTGTGTGGAGTGACCATTCAAAGTTGCAATGGCACTGAAAAAAGTGACTTATGACCATTTTTCACACTTACGACTGTTGCAGCATCCCCACAGTCACGAGAGGCCAGACGA
Source organism: Bungarus multicinctus (assembly GCA_023653725.1). Taxonomy (NCBI): domain Eukaryota; kingdom Metazoa; phylum Chordata; class Lepidosauria; order Squamata; family Elapidae; genus Bungarus; species Bungarus multicinctus. The sequence continues at coordinate 53,140,507 of CM042844.1, forward strand.
GGAGATGTGTGCTTCAATGTGAGTGATGTTGAGTTGGTCACGCCTAGCCAGTCGCATGACCAACAAGCCACGCCCACCAACTAAGCCATGCCCACAGAACCTGTTGTTAAATATTTGAATCTCATCCTGGTCAATTGGCTAACTTTCAAGAGTTGATATTCTCAACACAATATGTGACAATTAAAATAATCTTTATGAGGCAGTGTGTATGCAAAAAGTTGAGAAACAGTTTATTATTTAAATGATTTCTTACAGGAAAAAGTGAGATTATAGCACTTTTGTTTTTTTCATTTTATTTTGATCTACTGATCCATACCTTGTAAACATTTTATTCGTATTTTGTATTTTTTAATTGACATAGCATTTTGTGTTGTTCCAAAAGCCTGTTTTCAGGCAAACATCAATGCTAAAAATCAGTCAATATTACATCAGATTTTATTGTCATTCTATAAGCCTCTGCTGAAAACCATAATTCAGTATTTTTAAAAAACCAGACTTTATTTCTCATCAGCATTCAATTAAGATGCACACTTCCTAGTTTATATACAATTTATTAAAAAATTTTAAAAGAACATAAAACTAATAGGAACGAACACAGAATTAAGAGTATGGAGAGAAAGACATGAAAGGAGAAATGAGATGCACAATTTCACAAATCTCTCTATTAAGAAATGTTCATGACACAATGATCTCAAAACAAGTAGATACTATTGATACAGAACATTGTTCAATCCAAAAGTTAATTTTTGGTTACATCATAAATACATTTACATTTCTTTGTTTTTATATACTACTCAAAATCATGCCTGCTGAAATGGATGCCTATATGAAATAGATAGATGAGGGATGGGGAGAGATAGGAGGGAGGGAGGGAGAGGGAGACAGAATCTATTTTATCTCCATCTCAATTTTTTCTGAAAAACACTCAGATAATGGACAAAAGGTAATAGAACATAATTATCAGCAAAACTGATAAAAACCAAAATTTCCTTACTTGTAAGACTTTGAAAAATCAGAGTATTTTTCATCATCATACAGCCACATATGGCTGGAAATGGGAATGTGGCAAACTCATTATGTTTGGCTGATTATTATATGTCTCCCTCATTAAGCTTTTTGGATTTCAAATGGATTATTTGTATAACTTTCCAAAGCCAAATAGGATAGGATTTTATAATTGCTACTTAGTTGTTGACTTTTTTTTACATGTTCTGGATTGATGAATGGAGCTGTGGCTGACAAGTGAACATTTTATTTAAGCTAGTGAACAATTAGCTACAGATGAAATTTAATCTGCATTGTGAGGTAAAAAATAAAATAAAAAAACGTATCAAACAGGCTCAACACTTGTTTCCCATTGTTCTGGATAGCATAACATTTTAATTTTTTTATTTATTTTGAAATGCATTTTAAACAAAAATTGCATCAGGATATTTTTGAATCATAAAAGTTTAAGATTCAGTGTGTAAACTAGTTAATGAGGTACAGATCAGATTTCATAAAGAACAGTGTCAAATATTTTATTCAGTGGAAATATTTTTCCAACTTCTTAAATAAACTGTATATTGGATCAAAGCTGAATTTGTTTTTTTATTTGCTCACCATTGTAGAAACTTTCACAATGAAATGATAATATATAAGTAACATCACAATATAGTTAAATCTATGAGATTTCTTTATCTCAAAGATTCCCTATTTAAGATCATATCCAGGAATGTAAAAAAAAAGTAATGGGCATTGTTCCTTCTTCAATCTCATGAGATTTTGGCATTATTTGAATAGATCTGACATAATAAGAATACCAACATGAATTCATTCATTCATTCGTTCATTCATGCAGAGTGCCTGCATTTTCTTTGGTTACCCATCTCAATCAATGACACTGGGTGGTTTACAATTCAGAATTAAAAATTTTCCATTTAAAGATATTACAAACATGTAGAAATCATCAGACACTGTAACACTAATCAATCATTTTGATACATGTTTTATTTAGGATTACAAATATGAAAATGCTTATTTTATGAGACAACTGAAAGTTGCACTCATTAAAGTTCTTATTTGTGTTTAATACAATGTTTGTTTTCCACAAGAATTTTTCATGGTCTCTCTAAAAAGTAGCATAGTTGAATTTAAACATCACCAGACCTGAATGAAACCTACCTCAAGCAGGAAAGACAATAATTCACTGCAGGTTATTTTACACGATCTTCCATTTTCCTCTAATCAGAACAATCATTTTACCCAAACACAGCTGTCACTTACTTACTTTAATCATTGTGGTCTATTACCACTTGAAAGCTTCTTGAACCAGAGTATTAATAATATGGAAAATTGTGAAGATTGATGCCTATTTATAAATCCAACTATTTTCTCTTTCTCTCTCTCTCATCAGCCAAAGACATTTAATTACCTTGGAAATGGCTCCAGTGAAACATTTTCATGTGTATTCATCTCTTTCAATCTCAGGGTGAGTTTCGATGAAGGAAGGACCTGGAATAAATATGGCTTCACATCAGCACCGCTCTTTGTGGATGGTTCCCTAGTGGAGCCAGGCATAGAAACTCAGATAATGACGTAAGTTGGAGACTTAAACAAGATGCCTTGTGAGACAGTAGAGATGAGCCATTTAGGCATCCATCAAACAGAATGTCAGGTTTGTTCCAGGGGATCTCAGGGTTGCTCTCTAAAGTCTGAAATTTATCAACTATATCTTCTTATTCTTGCAGCTTTGATGGTATGTTTCTGTTGTAAATTTCCATTACAGCTTTAATTTAAATATATGTTGTACTAAAACAAGCTACTAATACAGAGCTATCAGCAGTTAGACTCAGAATTCTGTTTTATGTATACCAATTAAACAATCTGATCATAATGGATATTGTCATCTTCATATACTCATATAAAATGAGAGCAGCTTGCTAGGTGTCAAACTCAGATTGTCATGGCATCATCACGTGACATATTAAGACTTCCCCCACCCCTTTGCTAAACTGGGCATGGGCATGGCCCACGGGTTCCAAGTTTGACAGCCCTGCTCCAGATTGCCTTGCACTCTTGTTATCCAGGCACAGCATAACAAGGTTTAACATTGTTAACATTTCTAAGACTGACTTATGTCAGTTGGGATAATTAAGATAAACTTTGTAAGGAGTTAAGATCTAGATAATGCATAGAATAGGCTTCCAGAACTGGAGAAGTTAAGATTTTTGCAGTCCCAAAGTGGTAATCCCAATATATATCTTCTTTTTAATCCATGTTATCATCCCATCATGTTAAAGTATGATATTAATTGGAACAAAACCAATTAATAATAAAATAGCCATTTAAATATACAAATTAAAATAAATGTGGGATGAAAAGTATTTCCAAATGTTTCATTTTAATAAAAAAAAATACAATATTTGTTTTTGTCAACTCAGATGATATGAGTGTTACTTTTCAATGCCACAGTTCATTTGTAAGTGCCCTAACAATTCTGTCTGTCAAGGAATATATCAGTAAAACTCAATCTTCTTTTGTAACTACTCACCTTGAAAATTAAGTGGACTATAAATCTAACTATTATGTATCTGGTATCTGAAGTAAGTGAAGGCCTGCAAACAAGGGTACAAGGCTTAGGATGCAACTTGAAGCTGCAGTTGTACTTTTTTCCATTTTATGTTTCATTGCCACTTATCCTCTTTAAATAGGAGATTACTTCACACCTTATATTTAGGCAAAAAAAAGTCAATCCATATCAAATATAAATTCATATCAAATTTAAAGAGAAAAAAATATTATTTGATTATATCTAGCTGCCTATTAAACTATCAAAGTAATATTTAAAGATGCATTGCTTTGTATTATTACTACTTCCTCCTTTTTTAAGATTTGGGAAATAATATCTGGCTGATGGTTTCTGATATTTGAAGAAGAATCGAGATAATTACAGTGGCTGAGAAGTTTCTTTTTATGTACAGAGGTTATTCAGATGGCTTGTATTTTTGTTTTGGAGATGAGGTGGAAAGATTGCCAATTTTTAAAGTGACAAAGTTTACATTTTAACTTTAAGCCTACTGATCTTAGCAAGTAACTAGTGGTACAAAACCTTCCCTGTTACCAAGGATGGGATTCTACCAGTTGGTACCTATTCGCTAGAACCGGTTGTTAACAGTCTAAGCAGTTCTGAGAATCGGTTGTTAAAAGAAATTACTGGCCTAATCCTGTAAAGAAGGCAGAAAGGAAACATTCTGGTGTTGCTTACAGAAACTGCCTCTTCATTAACCCTTATTACATTCTTGACAGGACTAGACTTCCTATCTCAGGAACGTCTCTGGAATTTTTCCCCTTCTTTGCTGGTACTTTGTTGTGTGGAGTGACCATTCAAAGTTACAATGGCACTGAAAAAAGTGACATATAACCATTTTTCACACTTATAACTGTTGCAGCATCCCCACAGTCATGAGAGACCAGGCGAGGAGATGTGTGCTTCGATGTGAGTAATATTGAGTTGGTCACACCCAGCCAATACAATGACCACCAAGCCATGTCCAACCAGTCACATGACCACCAAGCCATGCCCACCACCTAAGAACCAGTTGTAAAAAAATTGAATCCCACCCCTGCCTGTTACTGATTTTGTTATATTGTACCGGTACTCCCTGGGTTAAGAGTGAGTTCCATTCCTAATTCTGTTTTTAACTTGAATTTCTATGTCAGTTGGAACTCATCCCTACAAATGGCCTGCCTATTACTGAAAATGGCAGACCATGTTTTGTTTCCTAGAGCCATGCAATACTTTCAGGAATCACTAATAAAAGCATGCTGTATATTAAAAAAAAGAACTATGGTTTCAGTGGTTTCTGACAGCCAGTGATTCATTGGCTTAAGGAAGGAGAACACTATCCACTATTTTTAATAATGGACAATCAATTTGTATCTAGGATTTGTCCTTACATCTGATGTACTTAACCCAGGGACTGCCTGTATTTCTACTGCAGGTGTTACTACTTATAACAGCTTTCTAGGTGATTTCTTTCATATAGATTTATTGTTGCTCTCATGCACACTGACTCTAAAAAGATTTCATTTGAATAACAGGAGACCATTAAGCAGGTGGAGATATCATTTCCTCTACAGGAAGTCTCTTCTAATAGATCAGGGACAGAGTTTGATACATTTCTAGTCTAATTCAGTTTCTCTTCAAGGAGGGAAAATGTCTCATTTTGCAAATCTGGTCTAAACAGCTGATTTTATATGACAAGCCACAGAATATTGCTTTGATCTCTTTCATATTTAAGAAAGTGTGTTTGTTATATTTCTTAATGTAGTTTATTTTTTGTCCATTGGATAATAGGTAGATAAAAAGTTAGATTTAACAAAATGCTCAATTATTAGTTTCTAAAAAAGAATTATGGATTTTTTAGTTTTTATGTCCTTCTTTATAAATGTAAGTACTGTATAAAGTTTTTATCTGGGGCATAATGGGATTTAAATAGAGTTATTTTTATTTGTATTTTGTACAGTATATATATTTTGCATTTACAGTATGCAAATCAAATGATTAATCTTTGAAAAGATGAGTTTCTGAATTTTATGATATAGTTGTCAAACTTCCAGAAAAGTATATAGTAAAATGCATCTGTTTGGAAAATGTGTGCCTAAGAATTCAGATTTTCATGAAAATATAAAATACAGTATATAGGTGAATCATGTAAAGTATAATTGTAACAATATGGCTAATATTGATTTAAGCTGGAGATGATAACTGTAGATTGACATGATGGAGACCCTGCATATTACACTGGATGTTACATTATTATATGTGCCGATAATTTGCCAATATCTACACTTCCTTTATTGTAGAAAGAGTAGATTATCTCTTGGTGTAAATGTCTGGTGAGATAATGATTGCAATATCTTCCATATGTCCATTTTAAAATACTTATGAAGTATTGCATCAGCATTGTCCATACAAAACAGCAACAAAGGAAACTTGAGAAATTATTTGTGAGTGGTTGTAATTAGGTGAAGGGCACATTATATAAATATTCTTTGTGATCACCACCTGAGAAAAATAGCTGCACATACGCAGGTTCCATAAAATTAGAATATATGATTTCATTGACATCCTAGTCTGTGGCAAGGGCAAAGGGGGTAAGGGTTTATCCGGGTGAATCGGGAAAACTTGGCTATTTCAAAGGTCAAGATATGTATTAAAGAACAAAACAGATTAAGTAGTAATTAGCAATAACCATCCAAGTTCCATTTTAATACTTGATTTTTAAGAGCCACTTTATGTCCATTATTGCCTTCAACATCTACAGTATAACTTGACACTGGTTGTATAGTCCTGCTTTATAGACTACATCCAAAATTAATTTGTGTTTTTTAAATTAATAAATGGCATGCACAGTGACATTAAGTACAGCAGCAATACAAAATATTAAAAACAAGTCAACTTTTTACAACCTTTTAAACTCATGCACATTTACATATATAATTAATCAGCTAATCACATATTTAATTGCTCATGAAATTTCACAGTCATCCTTTTCAAACCTAATTATGATCAGTTTCCTAATCCTGAAGTTGGACAAGGAAATATCTAGCTCTGGTCCAAAAGCTCTGGTCTCAGATTTTTCTAAGAATAATCTTAAAAGCACTTTCTGTTCCCAAAACATTTGCATAATGATATTTTGAATATACTCTGACAGAACTAAACAAGGTAATTGCTCAGTTTTCTTTTTTAAGGTAAATAAGATTAGACACTTTCAATTAATGCCTGGTATAAAATTCAGAAGCTATCCTTACAATCCTATGTGTATTTAGAATGTACTAAGCTTCTTTGATTTTGCTGATATTATGCTTAGGTAAAGAAATCAGACCAACTGAGTATTCTGTATGGAGATGGCCTTGTAAAAGAACTTCAGAAGCCATTAGGTAGACTAGATTAGATTAGATTAGATTAGATTAGATTAGATTAGATTAGATTAGACCAGACCAGACCAGACCAGACCAGACCAGACCAGAATAGAATAGAATAGAATAGAATAGAATAGAATAGAATAGAATAGAATAGAATAGAATAGAATAGAATAATTTATTTGCCAAGTATGTTTGGACACAGAAGGAATTTGTCTTCGGTGCATATGTTCTCAGTGTACATAAAGGAAAAAAATACATTCATCAAGAATCATAAGGTACAACACTTAGTGATAGTCATTGGTTACTAATAAGTATCAAATCATACTACGAAACAAATAAAACAATATAAATTGTAAAGATAAAGATAGGTAAATACCAGAAGTGGCATTTACTGGTAGAGAATGAAAAAAGAAACTCAAGAGACATCTTCCTTGATTCTCTTTGGTTATAGATGAGAAGAGAAAGTCTCTGTCAGGATTTCAAGCTTAACAGATAACAGATAATCACAGTTGGAAGGGACCATGTAGGTCATCTAGTCCAAGCCCCCAACCAAACGGGAGACTCTACCCCATTTCTGACAAATGGCAGTCCAATCTCTTCTTGAAAGTCTCAAGTGATGGCGCTCCCACAACTTCCAAGGGCAAGGTGTTTCATTGGTTGATTGTTCTCACTGTCAGAAAGTTTCTCCTTATTTCCATGTTAAATCAATAATAATTGTTCAGTTTCCATCCATTATTCCTTGTCTGGCCTACAGGCACTTTAGAAAATAGCTTGATCCCTTCCTCTCTGTGGTAGCCCCTCAAATATTGGAAAACTATTACTATTACTAAACTAGCCAAGCCCAGTTCCTGTAACTGTTCTTCGTATGTTTTAGTGTCCAGTCCCCTAATCATCTAGTTGCTCTTCTCTGTACTTTTTCTAGAGTCTCAACATCTTTTTTATAATATGGTAAACAAAACTGGATGCAGTTTTGTGGTCTTACTAAGGCTTTATAGAGTGGTATTAGTACCTTCCTTGATCTTGATTGTATCAAGATTTGTTAATACAATTTAGGATTGCATTCGCTTTGGTGCTGCTGCACATTACTGGGTCATATTTAGCTGGTTGTCCACTAAGACTCCAAGATCCCTCCCACAGTTACTGCTATTGAGCCTTTTACCCAGTCTGTATGTATTCTTTTGGTTTTTCTTGCCTAAGTGTAGGACTTTACTTTTCTCTGCATTGAATTTCATTTTATTAGATACGGCCCAGTGTTCTAGTCTGTCAAGATCCATCTGGATCGTGAGCCTATTTTCTTGGGTGTTAGCTATTCCTCCCAGTTTATATCATCTGCAAATTTGGTGAGTTCCCCTTCTATTCCCTCATCTAAGTCATTAATGAAGATATTGAAGAATACTGGGCCTAAGACGGAACCTTGTGGCATTACGTTATTATGACCTGCATCAATAAAATAGAGCTCCTTGGGAAGTCTGTTTCCTGACTTGGTTTTCCTCTAAGGGTTAACCTCAACTAATCTACATCTATATGGTATAATTTCACTGACATATTTGATCACTCTACCCTTGGGAATGAACTGAAAACTTTAAGAAATTTTACGTAGCAAAGTTGGCAAACTGCTTTTTGTTTTTAGATATCAGTGTTCTAGTTAATTTTGTTGAAAATAATGATAAAAACAAATATGTGCTCAATATGGAGCATCTGTTGTTGTTTAGCAAAAAATAATAAGTTAAGAAAATAAATGAATGCTTGGGTAAAACAAAGACAAAACAACAAACACCTATCGTTAAATATTAATGACCAACTTTCCCCCTTTCTACTTCTTCAAAGCTATTTTTTTTTTACATATTTTAGAAGCAAATGTCACATAAAGCTATCTGGAATCAATGGGGAAATATTAACATAAGTTTTTTTTTTTAAAAAAAAGCTTTGATTTGTAATTTTGCAAATGCATATGTTAATATCTCATTCATGTTTTTCCACATTTTCCTCACAAGTGTAACCATCTGACTAATTTGTAAATCCATCCTGAACAGAAATCCCCTTCCCCTAGTAATTATATGTTCAGCAGCTTACTTCACTAATTGCACTTGGCATCATGCAATAGCTCAGAGATTGTTCCTTGGCATACCATTTGCTGTGTTTCCACACTTGTGCCAACCTTTTAAGGAAAGTGCCTGTTACATTGTTAAGCAGCTGAATGACTACTTTCTAAAAAATCTAAGATTCACATTGTAACCACTAAAATAAATTAGCATTCAGTAGTTTATGGTTATTGTCCATTTCTTATTTGCTTCTTTTTGAGAAGTCACCAATAGATGCCAATTCTTTCCTCATGCATTTTTAAACTTTTCACTGAGACAGCTGGAAAAAAATTCCTTAATTGGAAATAGAGCTATTCTGGAATTTGGAAGAGGAAAGTTGAACTGAAGATGTATTCAAAAAAGCAGTCAATGACTACAGAAAGACCAAGGAACTGAGTGAACTGATTTCTTGGAATGTCTCCAAATAAGGAAAGAATGAGAAATTGGATGACTGATCTTTGCAAGAAGACTACAGAATAGTGTTTTTCCATTGGTTTCAGTGCTGGAAGATAAAGGGATTAGCCAATTTGCTCACAACTATGGTAGGTTTTTTTTTAGAGGACACTAAATTTGCAAGATTCATTTTCAAGCCATATTCATAAATTGCCTATTAACCATCTTAAAGCTATTTGAGTTCTTTGGAACAGCAAATCTGAAAAGTCACTGGGCGAGTTTATCTTCCAATCTGAACAAAAGAAGAAAATAATTTTAAGTTTAAGATTTTTTTTAAAAAAATAATTTTATTAAAGATTACTATTTAAAATAGTAAAAACTAATGTAAACTAAGCAAGTAAAAGAGAAAAAAATAGAATATGCCAGCAAGAAAAGAAAGTAAAAAGATAAATAGAAATGAAAGAAAAAAATAAGGATATAGTTAGAAAAAGAAAATAATACATAAAGACACATTTTCTTCCTTTTCTACAAATATGAACAATTTAGTAAGTTATCACTCTCTCTTAAAATACAACAAATGATCTTTTCACATATTCCATCTTTTATCTATAAATCATCATAATTTCAATCTTAGTATCAGCAAATATTTTGAAATACATTCTATCTATAGAGATATATACACTTAAAATTAACTTCTCTGACAATTGTTAAAAATATTCTTTAAAATATCCAACATTTAAATATTTTTCTAATTCTATATTTGTAAGTTGAATTTGAGTGTTCTTCTACTTTAATTCTAATTATTAGTTTTTCTAATTCTGTCTAAGGTTCAATTTTTAAATTCTTATTTTTTTTTTAAAAAAATCAAAACAAAAGCATTTCCCCATAAGGATTATTTATAATTAATTCCAAAATCTTATTTTAAATTTTTCAAGATCCCTGGTTTGTTTGTAATATTCTAAAATTAAACTTTTAATTATATTTTTCTTTTTATTCCAGAAAAAAGACCTTAAAACTTTATTTAAAACTTCTTTCATTAAGAATTAAAAGATTTCTTACCTAGTGCTATAAAATTTGTTGATCAAAAGTTCCTAATAGCTGAAAGGCAGTTAAGAAGCAATATCCAAAAGTGATTAGAAATGTATGGAAACATTAATGGTGCTGACCATAGTTTGAGACACTGTCTGGAAGACCATCTTCCAAACACTGAAACCCTTTGGAAATAGTTGATCTGCAATCTCTTGAAGAGGAGAGAACTGTGTGAAATTATGAATGGCCAGTCAACTATCCAGCTCTTCATTCTACAGCTTTCTGTGAAGCTGTCTTCAATCAATAAAATCTAACTATTTTTGCCATTCTCCAAGGAGAAAGGGGAAAAAATGAAATTTAAAATGTTATCAGAACTTTCATACATTCCCTCTATTTTCAGAACAAAGCTGGAGGATTCTTTTTTGATACCTTTCTGTAGAACGTCTTGAAATGATTATGTGACTACATAACTTCATATGGTATTTAGTAATTAAATGGGAAGCCTTTCCTGAAATTTTACACAATGTATAACCCTCTGCGCAAAATTCCAGTTTTAAAACCTAAATTTGGTTTTGAAACAAACCTAAGTCTCAAGTCATACAAAGCACTGAAATAATTCAGAATTTCCCTTGCCATTCTTTTTTTAAAAAAATAGTATACACACAAAATTTCTGTATGTCCTGCATTGGATTGAGCAGCAACAACCATGAGATTATTATTACAAATGCAATAGCTTTATTATAAATCAGTTAACAGATAACACAAAACTGCAAGATATAAATTAGGAAAATTATGATACATATGAAATTATAACTGATGTTTACTGAAGTCTGTAGCAAAGCGTCTTAGTATGTCTTTGGCTTCATTTGATTAGTTTATGTTCAGTATGTCATATGAAACTGTAAAATTCGGTCAATTGAATAAACTATACTTTACTATGAATATGCATGTGGTATAAGTACATCCTTAGACTAAATAGATTTTATATGATTGAACATTTCCTAATTTTTTTAAAAAATAATACCTATGTTAATTATTCTTTTGACAGACAGATTGTCTAATGCTGGAAGTATAGGAAAAAAATAGACAGCTTTTACATTATCCAGATGTGTTAGAATTCAGCTCCCAATAACAAAAAAAAAATGTTCTATTATAACTAGAGATTGTCAGCCTTGGCAGATGTGTGTGAACTCCCAACATGCTGGTTGAGAAATTCTGGGAGTTGAAATCCACACATTTTAATGTTGCCAAAATTGAGAAACCTGTACTACAACTATCTGGACTTATCTAGGATATTTTTATTTAGGCAATTAAATATTCTACTATATTCTGTACCATAGTTCCCAAATCCCAGTGTTAAAATAAAATAAAACAGCAGATTTATTTTTAGAGATGTTGAATATTATACTGAAGGCAGTGTTTGTTTTACAAAATCTCTGTATGTTGCCATGGTTTTTTGCATAATTGAACATTTCCTCCTGGGTTTAGTTAGTAATTTCCTTTTAGGAGTTCTTTCTGCTACCTTTGAAGTTGAGATAGTCCAAGAGGATTTCAGCTAGAGATGTTTAATGATACAACGCTTAACAAGCCTTTTAGGGAAACTGTTATAGTAATGCAACTCATATATGTAACCTCTAATTGCTATTTGATATGCTGAGATACCCAGAAGTTGTATGCTTTGGCTTACAGAGGTATATGGGAAAGTGAAATGGGAATTTTTAAGGATGAGAAGTAGAATAGATGTGCACTAACATTCCCTTTCTTAAAATAAACCTCCAAATTTTTTCACAGAAGCTTGATTTGGGTCACTTTAAGTCTAGCACTGTTTATACTTTGTCCTAGATTGAATGTATTACTGTTGGATGCATGCTTAACTGAGTTTTATATATCAATTCATGAATCCTTTTATATCTAAATTATTTATATTGTACAGGAAACCACTGTACAGGAAATCACTAAGGACTACACCTCTAAATTAATAAACTGATTGAGAGGTTTCTAAATAATCCATTCAAGTCTTCAGTTATTGTTTAGTGAAATAATTATGAAGTGTTGAGGTAGCAGATCTTCCTTTAAGCTGTCTTTTTTCATCTTTATGCTTCTTTTACTTTTATCCTTTCTTCCATGTGCGTTATCTTGCCAGTGATTAGTTAATATATCTCTGGCTCCTCTTCCAATTCTTAATCTGTGTCAGCATCAATTAGATTCTGGTTCTTGAACTCACTTTCTTGCATTTAATTTCTGTGGAACTGATGACTTCCTTGAACACTAATTTTATTTATACCCTAATAGAACCAATCAGGAGGTTGTACAGTCCATTAAGTTTGCTTCAATGGTATAGTTACAATTCATATTTTATTCATGTTGTACCTTTCTATCCATTCATAAAGGCAAGCTTGTTGGCCCAAACTGTGCGTGTATGTGTTTCTCTGTTGTTCATTATCTATATCACAGTAATTATGGTAATATGTAACATGCAGCTCTTTCATATTGAGCTTAATTTGCAAATGCAGCCAGAAAAATATCATGTGTAGCAAGCTTATCACAGCTATTTCGAGCACAGGTCTTTTCAAAATGATATGAATCTGTCCCATTACCTGCACATCAATTAGTCTAGTTATCATGTTTTGTACCAATTGAATTTTTTATAGTAATCTCCTTTCATAAGCTTTTAACAAAAGTTAATTATCAGATATGTCTGATCAGTGCAGAAATTTTCATCCCACTCATTGCCAAACATAGAAAGTGTTCAAGGACACCAACTGCTTTCCTGGAAAGAAATGGGAAAGAAAAGTAGAATTCAATATCATAATTTAAATATTACAATAGATTGAGAAGGTGACATTGAGGGAATCATTGTTTGCATAAGGATCAAATAGTAGTTCTCTCTTTCTCACTTTCTGGATGTAACATAACAAGAAGGATTTAAATCACTGCAAAAGAAGCCCACATGAAGTGATCCATCCAGAAAACACTGTGAGTAATTTTATTTTGTTTAATTTTTTAAAAAAATTAATTTAATAAGCTTACATAACTGAATATATACCAAGGGAATTCTGGGTGGCAAATAAAAAAAATACTAATAATATTGAAAGCTTCTGAAAAGTCCTCTTCTTTCAAGATGAGCAAGCATACTGCAGCAAGTTAGAAGAAGTTTACTAAAGAGGTGACTGAGCAGATGTACATGTTTTCTGGAAAAATAGGAGGAAGCAAGATCTTGACTGGTGGCTACACATGTCTATAGCTAACATTGAACACAGCGTAGATCCAGAAAATGGGGCAAGGCAGCAATAGAGAACAATAGAATAATAGAGAACAATACAAACTCAATGTAAACCGCTCCAAACTTGATTGCAGAACATACAACTTTCTCAACAGAGTGGTCAATGCCTGGAATGCACTACCTAACTCTGTTGTTACATCCTCTAACTCCCACTTCTTTTACCTCAAACTATCCACTATTGACCTCACCCCATTCCTAAGAGGTCAGTAAGGGGTGTGCATAAGTACACAATCGTGCTTATTGTCCCTGTCCTATTGTCCCCATTTATTCATACCTATTTCCTGTATTCTTACTCATGTTTATATTTATACCGATTATCTTGTAAGCGATTGACAAATCAAATAAATAAATAAAAAATAAAATAAGTGAGGTGCATGAATATCCAAGAGTTAAAAGCCAGAGTGTTTCACAAGTTGAGGTCAAATTGTCAAGAGTCAAAAAAGAGAGTAGGAGACCATAACATAGAACTATAGATCCAATACTGAAGAGTAATTTTTCATGAAGCCAATCTCTGGCTGTTATTACTAAATAAGTTATCTAAAGAAGTGACTTAGTTAAGGATGTTGATATGTTTCCTTCTTGAGGAGTCAAGTAAGTCAAGCAAGTTTGCTTTGCTTCAAAAATGTTAACAGGTGCAGAGCTGGACACCCTGCCAAGTTCTGACCTCTCATCATTCAACTCAGTTATACTTGCTGATTTGTTCCTATGTTAATTTCAAGTGGTTGACTTTCTACTATCTCCTAAGGCTGGCAATTTGATGGGGGCAGAGAAGATAAATAAAGGATTATTATACCTTTCTTATTCTATTCTTGAAATATTGTAGACCATCCATGAATGCAAACTCAATCCGATATAGTATTTTTGGAATCTTCAGTTACATTTGTAATTAAATTGTAGTCAAATATAAACTGCAACTAGGTGAACTATATGAAAATGAATAGCATAAGCATGCTGATGGATTCTTACATTAGCACTGTATCATTCATTTGAATTCAATTGCATGTTCAATCATTATATGCTGTGCACAAATATGAGGATCTGCACATAGAAAGAGATAAATTATCAGCCAGCCCTGGACAACTAATGGACCTAATTGGGTTTCAGGGGGAGCTTGGAGGTATTGCAGAAAACCTGCTAGTCAGGCTGATTGAAGTCTTGGTGTTTGTGGTGAATACCAAAGTGGCATTAGCTTTAAATCAGATTGTGCCTGAATGGCCTCCCTGTGCCCAGGATTACCAGTGTTCCCCTTGATATACAATGGAATTGAGGGAACTCAATGTGCTAAAATATGCCTAAAGCATTCTAGTGAAAGACAAGACATGAGCAGACATGAGCTAGAAGGCTTACCTTGTGGTGGTAAGGATGGGGATATAATAATTATTTATCTGCCCTTTGCCTAGTGGCCCTTTTTCGATCCCTGATTGGAGTGAATAATACTAAAGTGCACCTAAAGATGAGGAAAAAATGTGAGGAATATGCTGTCTATATAAGGTTCCATTTTATAGCAGAGTCAATGAAGATGGTATGGTGGGACTATGCCTTGCAAAGTGAACTGGGAAGAATTTGAGACTTTAGAACCCGAGGAAGTACAAGACTCTCTAAGTTAGACAATTAGTGTGTTAGATATGTGTCCTTCATGGCTAATTAAGATCACATTGGAAAAGACATGTAATTGGTACATCTGTATGGTAGTTCACACTTCATTGAGGGAGAGAATGGTTCCACTGACTTCTTAAAGAGGCAGTGGTGCATCCCTTCCTCAAAGGAACATTGATCAACCCAGGTATTCTGGACAGCTTTCATCCAGTCTTCCCTTTCTAGGGAAGGTGGTGGACAGACTTGTCATATGGAAGTTTCAGAGAACCCTGGAAGAGGCAGATTATATAAACCTCTTTCAGTCAGGGTTCAGACTAGGGTTTGGATCTGAGACAGCATTGATCATACTTATGGATGACTTCTGTCAGGAGCTAGATGGAGGTAGTGCATCCATCCATTGACCTCTCAGCAGCATTGAATACTATTGTATTCTTCTTTTCTAGCTTCCAAGAATTGGGGATGGGACGCACTGTGTTGTGCTGATTCTCCTCCATCTTCCAGTGCTGGTTCTAGTCAGTGTTGATAGATGTAGAGAGATCCAGCCCATAGCCATTATACTGTGGGATGTCTCAGGTTTGGTTATTTCTTCCTATAAAATATGTATATGAGACCACTAGGTGAGGTAATCTTTCAGGTTGAGGTTAGATATCATCAATATGCACATGACATCCAGCTTTATATATCTACCCCAATCCATTTGAGTGATGTTGTGGATATCCTGACTCAGAATCTGGAGGCTATTGGCAACTTATCTGGATACAAGGTTCTTCCATCTTTAGTTTTGGATGGGGTTGCATTACATCAGACAAACCCAATGCACTATCTGGGGTCCTCCCAGACTTATAATCTCCTGCTTGAAGAGGCCAGGAGAGTCTTTGTACCAGTGGTGGTATTCAGCAGGTTCTGACCAGTTTTGGAGAACTGGTAGTGGAAATTTTGAGTAGTTCAGTGAACCGGCATATACCACCTCTGACTGGAGATTTTACTGTATTTTTCCCCTGCCATGCCCACCAAGCCACACCCACATACCCATTGTTTTTACCGATAGTAAAAACAATTGAATCCCACCACTGTTTTGCACTTCTTCATGTGGTGTGCTCATTTGTACTCATTTTTGGATTGGGAGGCTGTGCTCATAGTAACTCATGACTTTGAAGCCTCTAATTTAGGCTACTGCAACATGCTCTACATGGGACTGCCCCTGAAGAGCATTTGGAAACTTCCACTGGTCTAGTGTGAAGCTGTGGAGATAGTAAATAGTGCCAGATATATGGCACATGTAACATCACTTCTGCATAAGCTGAATTAGTTTCTTGTATGTTTCAGTTGCAATTCAAGGTGCTGTTTGTTACCTGTAAAGCCCTATATGGTTTGGGACCACCAAAGAATATTACCTGGCAGGAATAGAAGATGGGTTTTTGCTGCAGTGGCTGCTGCTCAATGGATCATCCTCTCTTTCAAAATTAGAATGACCTCAAACCTGTTAGTCAGTTGGATGTTGCAGATTAGAGTTGGAATTTGTAATAAACCAAACTTAATATTGACAGTATCAAAATTCTTCTTTTAAAGGAACTTTAAAAATAAATAAAGCCACAATAACTAATTTGATTGGCCAGAGCTATATTAGTGGGTTTGACAGTCTTTTATCTGCTTTTCAAAGGCTCATGGATTTGCCAAATTACTCAAGAATAATTGGATCCTATTTTTATTTTATTTTACTTCATTCATTTCTGGTTCCTTCAAGTCAGTGTTACTCCTGGAAACTGCTGGGACAAGTCCCTGCAGTTTTCTTGGCAAGTTTTCAGAAGTGGTTTGCCATTGTCTGCTTTCTAGGGGGTGAAAGAGAGAGTGACTGCCCCAGTTATCTAGCTGGCTTTGTATCTAAGGTAGGACTAGAACTCATAATTTCCTGATTCCTAGCCTCATGCCTTAACTACTGCACCATTTGGATCTACATTTATTAGAAAAATACAAGATTTGTATTTGGTGTGGTTGACCTCTGTTAAAAAGGGCACTACCATTCTTTTTAAAGCTCTAATTTTTATTCAGTATAGCCTTTATCAACTTGATGCATTTTTGCTGTTTTGGGCTAAAGGTTCTATTACCCTTATTCTCAATCAATGATGGCTAGGTGCAATGAGAATTGTTTTAGTGTTGTTATTCTTACTTTAATTAATTAGGAACACTGCTTGTTTAAAAAGAAATACATGTTATTGTTTAAGTAAATATAATTTTTGTTGGCTATCCATAGTTTGATCTGAATCTCATTATTTTGGATTTACTTCTATCTTTTGGTACTCTTGTTTCATTTTTATATTTTTCATGGTCATTATTTTTCAAATTTCATGTCAATGGGTGAAAAAATAGAGTGAAGTATAAAGGTCACGTTTGTCTGTAATTCTATATTAGAGAAGGTTTTTTTTGGAGGCCAGTCATTGGAATACAATTAAAAGAAGAGCAAATGAAGAAGGTGCTGGATAAAACTATGAAAAGTAGTTCAATTTTATATTTTCTTGGAAGGGATCACTCTTATGCATCATCTGTATAATAAAAATGGTTTGTCTAAAAGGAAGCATTTTTAGATTCAAAAGCACTATTGTACTTAGAGCATACAATCCAAACTGTTGTATGCATGTTACAATGAATGATATTAAATAGCAAAACACTGCAATTTTATATAAGCTGAAATCTATCATATGAGGCAAGCAGCCGAGCCCTAACCTAATGATGAGTCTAAGACTTTGATTTATTCAAAGTTGAATGAAAGGTGACTGGAAATTATAATTTGAAATAAATTATTCTTTTTTTTACTGCTAGTTTTATATCTTGAGTCTTCATACATCGGAGTGAAGCTAACAGTGAGGAAATGGTAAATGCCTTTTTGTTTGAATATTTCTTTCATTAAAATTTCTGGGTTGTGATTAGATAGTTTCTTGAGCAAATTTATTGTACAAATCATAAATAACTTGGTAATCTATGACAGTAATCAATTCTTGTCACTAGAGAAATGATAATGGAAGAATTAGTACTTCTTTCTTAATTCATATGGATTATGGCATAAGATAAAACAATATGCTAAATTCTTACTTCACTAGGCTAATCTGATGAGATTTTATATTATATTTATACATTATTGTGTATTTTAAATATTAATGAAAGATTTCATTACAGCAGGATAGCTGCTGACCTTTTTGAAATGACTTGCTCATAAATCTCCAAACAATTCATGTTTTTCCAGGTTTATTTTTATTTATTTTTAATTGCTCATAAATTAGAGGCATCCATCCTTGACTTGTTTTTGTTAAAGGCTGAGCATGTGTTCTGAGTATGCTTTCTGCTCAGGCGACTAAGGAATTTTCATAATTTATATTGAATGTTGATGGAATTTAACAGTAATATAACAGTCAGTTCTAAAAGTACATATTGTGGAAGGTATGCTGCTCAAATCTAGCTGGACTTCCATATTTATTATTCTCCTGTAGTTTCAATTCAGTCCTGCTCAACTCAGAAATGAATTTTTTTTGTTATTGACTTTTCAGACTATTGGCATGAACACATCTGCTTTCTTCTACCAATAACAAAACAACTCTTAAAAGTTGTCAATAGGATTCTAGCCTTACTATATAATTGATTATATAAAGAATAGCATTTCTCAAAGTAAGTTTTTTAAAGTGCTCAAACTGGCTTTGATCAAATCAACACAGGTATTATTGCATGACCAGGTTGGGTTTGGGGGACAACCCACCTGGGACGGGGGCCAGATCAGGGGTCAAGTGTGACCGGGAGGTTTCAGGGTCAGGGGGGTTGGATCAAGGATGGGGGATTGTTTCTGGGAGGGAGAGAGGATGGCTATTGGCACGGTCAATGGGAGAGGCAGATATGGCGATGACAGGGGGCCGTACCAGGTTTCAGGAGCCCGCCCCCGCTGTTTGTGTGCGGTGGCGTGCTCCGACCCCCAGGTCATTTCCCGTTCCCCGGGTTGTCCGGGCCTTCGGCTGATGTTATGTAATGCCAGATCCGTAGTTAACAAAGCCCACTTCATTCGTGATCTGATTTTGGAGGGGGGAGCACACCTGGCAGGTGTTACTGAAACCTGGTTAGGCCAGGACGGGGGTGTTCCCCTGGTGGAGATGTGCCCAACTGGGTTTTGGGTTTTTCATCAGCCGAGGGCCCAGGGGAGGGGTGGGGGGGGTTTGTGGTGGTTATTAGGGAAGATTTTTGTCCTAGGGAATCCACTGTTCCTCAGACAACCGGATGTGAATCCCTCTTTGTTAAGTGTGGTTCCGGGGTTCAGATGGGCCTATTGATCACATACCTGGCTCCCTGCTATGTGACATCAGCCCTGCCTGAGCTCCTTGAGGTTATAGCTGGCTTAGAGGTTGAGATCCCAGGCTTATGGTCATGGGGGATTTCAACCTACCCTCGGCTGGTGGGACTTCGGGGATTGCTCAGGAGTTCATGGCTTCCATGACAGCCTTTGGCCTCACCCAACTAATTAGGGACCCCACTCATGTTGGAGGTCACATCTTGGATCTGGTTTTTGTCTCTGGTCAGTGGCAGGATGATCTAGGTATAGGGGATGTTGTTGTAGAGCCCCTGTCATGGTCTGATCATTCACTCCTTAGGCTGGATTTCCATGCCGCATCCCTTCATCACAGGGAGGCGGAGCCGACACGATGGTTCCGCCCCAGGCGCATGATGGACCCGGATAGGTTCCTGATGGAGCTTGGGCCATTTCCCAATGCTCGCACACACGACTCAGTTGGGGATTTAGTGGCCACCTGGGATAGGGTGGCAGCTGAGGCCCTTGACAGGGTTGTGCCCTTGTGGCCTCTGACCCGGTACCGATCCCAATTGGCTCTGTGGTTTTCGGAGGAGATGAGGGAGATGAAGCACTGGAAAAGATGCCTAGAGAGCGGTTGGAGGGCTACCCGCTCCGGATCTGACCGAACACTATTGCAGTCCCATATTTATTTATTTTATTTATTTTTATTTATTTTCAAGATTGATATACCGCCCCTCTCCTTTGGGGACTCAGGGCAGTGTACAGACTTTAGAAATATGTTGAGAATACAATAATTAAAATAATTAAAGAATAAATTTGGTTGTTGAATAATCGGGATGGGGCAAAGGTTTAAAAAGTAAAGACTAAGACCAATTACGACCGAATTTAAAGTAAATGAAAAACCCTAGGCCAGACCGGTTTGATGGAATAGATGAGTTTTCAATGCGCGCTGGAAGGTCAAAAGCTCATCTCTGGGGATAATTTGTTCCAAAGGGAGGGCGTCCCCAAAGAGAAGGCCCGCACCCTCGGAGTCGCCAGCCATCCAGCCGGTGGCACCCCGAGGAGACCCACTCTATGGAAGCGCACTGGCCAATGGGAGATTGATGGTGGCAGTAGGCAGTCCCATAAATACCCAGGTCCCAAGCCATGGAGCACTTTAAAGATGGTAACTAATACCTTGAAATGCACCCGAAAGACCACCGGGAGCCAATGCAGCTCGCGCAAGAGTGGTGTAACACGAGAGCCCCGAGAGGCCCCCAAAACCACCCATGCAGCCACATTCTGAACCAGCTGGAGCCTCCGGGTGCTCTTCAAGGGGAGCCCCATGTAGAGAACATTGGCATAGTCTAGGCGGGAGATAACGAGGGCGGATGTGACTGTGTGAAGTGCATCCCGATCCAGAAAGGGCCACAACTGATAGATCCTACGGACCTGATAGAAAGCTCCCCTGGTGACGGCCGCGATATGTTCTTCTAACGACAGCCGTACATCCAGGAGGACACCCAGATTGCGTGCCCTGTCAGTGGGGGTAACAGTTCCCCCCCCCCACAGTCAGCGATGGAACTAGCTGGCTGTATCGGGGTGCTGGAAAGCACAGCCAATCGGTCTTAGATAGGTTGAGCTGAAGCCTGTTCCACCCCATCCAGTTTCGCACAGCCTCCAGGCACCGGGTCATCACTTCAATGGCTTCGTTGGGGTGGCTTGGGGTAGAAATGTACAGCTGAGTATCATCTGTGTACTGATGAAATTCTACCCCAAAGCCACGGATGATCTCACCCAGCAGCTTCATATAAATGTTGAACAGTAGGGGCAAGAGCACCAACCCCTGAGGAACCCCACAGATCAGAGGCCTTGAGGTCGATCTCTGCCCCCCTGTCAACACAAATTGTGAATGGTTGGAGAGGAAGGAGGAGAACCACTGCAAAACAGTGCTTCCCATTCCTAGTCCCCCCAGCCAACGCAATAAGATATTGTGGTCGACAGTATTGAAAGCCGCTGAAAGGTCTAACAGGACCAGGACAGAGAAATAACCTTTGTCACGGGCCCTCCAGAGATCATCTACCAATGCAACCAGTGTCGTCTCCGTTCTGTATCCGGGCCTGAAGCCTGATTGGCATGGATCTAAATAGACATCTTCATCCAGGTGCTGGGGAAGCTGTCGTGCCATTATATTAGGATCTATTTAGTGGCAATAAGGATGGCAAGCCATTTTCCTTTTCCGCCCTTATTGCATCCGCAGAAAATCACCCGGCTGCCCTTTTTGGGGTGACCCGCTCCCTTTTAGATGTGGGAGTGCGGGAGGATCCTTTACAAGGACGGCCCGAGGATTTTTTGAATTTTCTGCAGGATAAAATCGCTCAGATCCAGGATGGGTTAAACTCTGATTGGGCAACTCTGGATGGGGGGGTGAGGCGGAGTTCGGTGAGGTCATTTGGGGGAGTCCGATCCTGTGACCCTCGAAGATGTGTACAGGATGCTGGGTGGGCTTAATGCCACCACATGTTTACTGGATCCGTGTCCCTCCTGGCTAGTTTTGGCCACTCGGGAGGTGACACGAGATTGGTTCCAGGGTATCATTAATGCTTCCTTGAGTGAGGGGCTTTTGCCTGCCACCTTGAAAGAGGCGATAGTGAGGCCCCTCCTCAAGAAATCATCCCTGGACCCAAGAGTGTGGTGGCATGACAGCTCCCTCAGCACCTGGATGAAGCTGTCTATTTAGATCCACGCCAATCGGGTTTCAGGCCCGGGCACAGCATGGAGACGGCATTGGTCACATTGGTGGATGATCTCTGAAGGGCCTGTGACAGGGATTGTTCCTCTATCCTGGTCCTGTTAGATCTCTCGGTGGCTTTTGATACTGTCGACCACAGTATCTTATTGCGATGGCTGGGGGGGTTGGGAGTGGGAGGCACTGTGTTGCGGTGGTTCTCCTCCTTCCTCTCCGACCATTCACAATTTGTGTTGGCAGGGGTGCAGAGGTCAGCCCCGAGGCTCCTGACTTGTGGGGTACCTCAGGGGTCTGTGCTCTCGCCCCTGCTGTTCAACATTTATGTGAAGCAGCTGGGTGAGATCATCTGTGGCTTTGGGGTAGAGTTCCACCAGACGACACTCAGTTGTACATTTCTACCCCAGGCCACCCCGATAAAGCCGTTGAAGTGATGACCTGGTGCCTGGAAGCTGTGCGGGATTGGATGGAGTGAAACAGGCTTCGACTCAACCTGGCCAAAACCGAGTGGCTGTGTTTTCCAGCACCCAGATATAGCCAGCTAACTCCATTGCTGGTTGTGGGGGGAGAAAGACTTACCCCCACGGAGACGACGCGCAATCTGGGTGTCCTCCTGGATGTACAGCTGTCATTAGAAGATCACATAGTGGCCGTCGCCAGGGGGGCTTTTTGTCAGGATCTACCAGTTGCGGCCCTTTCTGGATCGGAATGCACTTGGCACAGTCACATCTGGCCTCGTCATCTCCCGCCTAGACTATTGCAATGCTCTCTACATGGGGCTCCCCTTGAAGAGCATCTGGAGGCTCCAGCTGGTGCAGAATGTGGCCCCGCGGGTGGTTTTGGGGGCTTCTCGGAGCTCCCATGTTACACCGCTCTTGCGCAAGCTGCATTGGCTTCCGGTGGCCTTCTGGGTGCGATTCAAGGTGTTAGTGGTCATCTTTAAAGCGCTCCATGGCTTGGAACCTGGGTATTTACGGGACCGCCTACTGTCACCATCGGCCTCCCATCGGCCAGTGCGCTCTCACAGGGCGGGCCTCCTCGGGGTGCCGGCAGCTGGGCGATGCCGGCTCGTAGCCCCAAGGTTGCGGGCCTTCTTTGTGGGAGCACCCTCCCTCTGGAATGCATTACCCCCGGAGATGAGGACTATCCCTGACCTACAAACCTTCTGACGCGCGCTGAAGACCCACCTTTTCCATCAAGCCAGTCTGGCCTAGAGTTACTTGCAGGGTTTTTAATTGATTTTAATGGCTTTAGTTTTTTAAATTCTCCTGGTTAGTTTTTATCTTTATTCAGCCATCAATTTAATCCTTTTTAATTCTATTTTAAAAATTGTATTTATAATTGTGCTTTTTTACTTGGCTGTACACCACCCCGAGTCGGGAGA
The DNA here is from genome assembly GCA_023653725.1 of Bungarus multicinctus. Taxonomy (NCBI): domain Eukaryota; kingdom Metazoa; phylum Chordata; class Lepidosauria; order Squamata; family Elapidae; genus Bungarus; species Bungarus multicinctus. Next base: position 53,164,192 of record CM042844.1, read on the forward strand.
GAGGGTGGTATATAAAATACATACATACATACATACGGATATATTGGAAGCAAAGATAAATACTGACCTTAGAATTTCAAGAAACCTATACCATAATTAATAACTAACTATTCCTCCAATCAATGTGTAGTTTCAGAATTCTTAAGAATGGTTGGTTCCATTGGCTCAAAAGTATGAGAGTTGGTCTATATATAGCTCAAGAGTGCCTAGTTTGAGAAGGGATGTTGTTATTGTTATTATTTTCAACCTGATTTTCAGATGAGGCAGTTCAAAGTTGTGTAGCAATAAGTGAATTTAGAAAAAAAGCAATAGTTATTTTAAAAAGTTTTCATTGTGACAATCAAAGGACAAGGACAAGACAATTATAATGCTTTCAAGATCAGTCAAATTAGGATTAATACTACTGTAAGAACTATTGAAACCCTACTTTATTGTCAACACATCTTGAAAGCCTGCCAGAATTTCCTTCTGTCCCTTCTCATACTATACAGAATCAAAGTAGAGCTATTTTCTGTCTCTTTCTCATGCATTCACCTTTTATAAGACTGAGATGTTATTTACTGTTTTTTTTTTTAAAATCTGCTAATGGTTCCTGCATACCTTTATCAATATTCTTCTGGCTTCTTGTAGAGCAATCTCTCCTAGCACCCAGAAATTTCTGCCTTCTCTACATCATCTGTTCCAAACAAAGATCAATATCTTCAAGGAGGCTTTTCAAAATACAATGGTCCACTACCTCCTTTCATGCATGCCAAACAACACTAATGCACTAATGCAGGGTGTTACAACTCCATTGTGAAAGAACTCTATGATTTAGTTATTCATATTAAATCACTAATCCAGAATTTCTTAAAAATATCTACAAAAGCTTTATAGCAGCCTTTTGAATCACTGTATTACTAAGAAGCATCATTTTATAGAACAGAACAGAACAGAACAGAACAGAATAACAAAGTTGGAAGGGATTTTGGCGACTTCTAGTCCCGTGGCGCCAACCGGTGGTCTGCGGCCCACTGGTAGAATTCGAGAAAATTTTGGTGGTCTGCAGAGAAATGTCACCCCAGAGCATCCCCCAAAGCAATTAATCCAGGCTGCATGGAGCACAAGGCTGCACCAGCCCATATGGCTCACAGGAACTCTCCCTGCCCACTCACTCCTTACCTGATAAACTCGCCTGCTAAATTGCTATTTTTCCTTTTTTTTCTTGACCATTAGCTGTTCTGCTGTGCCAAGAGATTTAGATTAGCTAGAAAGCAGGAAACCATTGGATTTCTTGCTTTTTAGCTAAACTTTAGATCTTTGGCTCTGCTTTTAAACAGAGCTGAACCTTCCTTAGGATGGAAGCTTCTATTATTCAGTGCAGACTCAGGAAACCGATAGCAGAAAAATAGATTTCTGAGTGAATTTGTGATTCTGTGAGCAACTCTGCCTGCCTGCTTTGCCTGATTTTGAGTAAAAGTTGCTCTTTTTTAAAAATAAAAAATTCAATATTTACATACATGGTGTGTTGTGAGTTAATTTTGTGAGTTTGCTTGTTAGCAAATTTTATGTGACAGACTCAGGTAGCCAATGGCAGAAAGATAGATCTCTGAGTGAAACTGTGATTCTGTGAGCAACTCAATCTACCTGATCTTTGCCTGATTTTGGGTAAAAGTTGCTCTTTTTTATAAAAAAATTCAATATTTACATAAATATTTATAATATTTACATACAAGCCATTCCCAGCCAGTCACATAACCACCAAGCCACATTCACAAATTAGGCCTTGCTCACAGAACCGGTTATTAAGAAATTTGAATCCCACCCCTGCCTCTGTGTGTTTGTGTGTGTGAGAAAGGGGAGAGGGAGAAAGAGAGGTTAGATAAGATCTCTCTCCTCTCTCTCTCTCTCTCTCTCTCGCTCCCACCAACGTCAGCAAGCCAGAATCAGTCAAAATTCATATTAGTAGTCCCTGGGATTTAAAGTTAAGAATTTGGTGATCCCTGAGGTTCAAAAGGTTAGCAATCCCTGTTCTATTCCAACCCGCTGCCCAGGCAGGAAACCCTATACCATTTCAGACAAATGGTTGTCTAATGTCTTCTTAAAAAGTAATTTTAACATGCAGGCCGGAGTGCTCCTGCAATACATACCTCTATCATTATTCTTATGCAGTTAATGCAAAAGGATATGATCAAACATTTATTCCCTTTCACAAATGTCATACATTCTCACTGCATCTTTTCCAGCTCTTAAGAGTTTGTCTTTGATGCACTATGACTTGAAAAGACATAGAAAAGATTAATCTGTCTCTCTGGTTCTAGCAGTCAATCCAACAAATCCAAATTTTGACAGATACATCAAAAACTATATCACTGCCATAATACAATATATGTTGGACCGTAATATAAATTGAATATCATTAATTCCTGTGGTTAGTTATATACTCAGTTTTACATTCTATAGGCCAAAGATATATTTATGAACTCATCATACATTTTATTCCACCATTGGAGGTATGTCTATAGAACATCTTATTTCTTTTATTCAGGGCAAAGTGTGCTCAAGCTAGCATGACTTAAACAAGAATAATGTATAGAATGCTTCCTACCTCCAATATTCATTGCCAACAGTCCAATCCAGCAATTTCCTTCTCAAAGATGCAAGCTCTTCTAAGATTACTCCCTAATAATACTGCACGGGGTGGTAGCAAAGTCTCTACAAATCAATTTCAAACTTTTCTTTGGATAATATCCTGTAAAATAATAATAATAATAATAATAATAATAATAATAATAATAATAATAATAATAATAATAATAATAATAATAATAATAATAATAATAATAATAATAATAATAAATATTTATTTATATACCGCTCCTCTCCCAAAGGACTTGGAGCGGTGTACAGCCATACAATTAAAATAATAAATATGTGAAAAGTTAAAACTAAATTAAACTAAGGCCCTGGCTGTAATCAATTAAAACCCCCGCCTAAAACCCTAAAATTTAATATAAAAAGTAAAACACCCAAATCTAAAATCAGCCCAAGCCGGCCTGGTCAAAGAGCCAGGTTTTCAAGGCATGCCTGAAGGTCCCCAGGTCCGTGGCTATACGTAGTTCCAGAGGCAACCCATTCCAGAGGGCAGATGCCTGCAGAGAGAAGACCCTATTCCTCGGGTCACCAGCCGGCACATAGATGCCGACAGGACCCGCAGGAGACCCTCCCTGTGGGAGCGCACCGGATGGTGAGAGGAAAATGGCAGAATGCGGTCTTGTAAATATCCTGATCCGATGCCATGGAGTTAAAAGTTAACACTAAAATCTTAAAGCACATCCGAGAGGCCACTGGCAACCAATGCAGCTCGCACAGGAAGGGCGTCACATGAGAGAACCTGAGAGAACCCGCACGGCCGCATTCTGTACCAGTTGAAGCCTCCGGATGCTCCCATTCGGGAGCCCCATGTAGAGGACGTTACAGTAGTCCAGTCAGGAGGTGACCAGGGCATGAGTGACCATGTGTAAGGCATCCCGATCCAGAAAGGGCCGCATCTGGCAGATCAGGAGAACCTGATGAAACGCCCCCCTGGAGACGGCCATAATGTGGTCTTCCAAAGACAGCCGTACATCCAGGAGAACACCCAGATTGCGAGCCCTCTCTGAAGGGGGCAAAATCTCACCCCCAATAGCCAGCGATGGAACTACCTGGCTATATTGGGATGCCGGAAACCACAGCCACTCAGTCTTGGAAGGGTTGAGTCGGAGCCTGTTCCCGCCCATCCAGTTCCGCACAGCCTCCAGACAACGGGACATGACTTCCATGGCATCGTTGGGGTGGCTTGGGATGGAGATGTACAGCTGAGTATCATCAGCGTATAGATGACACATCACCCCAAAGCCACGGATGATCTCCCCCAGCAGCTTCACATAAATGTTGAACAGGAGAGGAGAGAGGACCGACCCCTGAGGCACCCCACAATCGAGGGGCCTAGAGGTGGATCTCTCTCCCCCCGCTAACACAAATTGCAGACGGTCGGAGATGAAGGAGGCGAACCACCGCAACACGGTGCCCCCAACCCCCAACCCCCCCAACCGCCGCAATAGGATACTATGGTCGATAGTATCAAAAGCTGCTGATAGGTCTAAAAGGACCAGGACAGAGGAATAACTCCTGTCACGGGCCCTCCAGAGATCATCAACCAGAGCGACCAATGCCATTTCAGTACTATGTCCGGGCCTGAAGCCTGATTGGAAGGATCCAAGTACGTATCTTCATCCAGGTACTGGAGAAGCTGACCTGCCACCACACTCTCAACAACCATCACCACAAAGGGAAGGTTGGAGACAGGATGATAGTTGTTCAAGAGAGTTGGGTCCAGGGAGGGATTCTTAAGGAGGGGTCGCACCACTGCCATTTTCAAGGCAGTGGGCAGTGAGCCGTCCATCAAAGAGGCATTAACAATTCACTGGAGCCAACTTCGCATCACCTCTCTGGTGGAAGACACCAGCCAGGAGGGGCAAGGGTTCAATAAACATGTGGTGGCATTCAGCCACCCCAGCAACCTGTATATACCCTCGGCGGTCACAGGGTTAAACTCATCCCAGATAACCGTCTCAAGACTCGCTGCAGTCAACTCCCCCGGGACCTCCCAACTAGAGTCCAACCCGGCCCGAATCTGAGCGATTTTATCGTGCAGAAATCGTGAAAACTCCTCCGCCCTTCCCTGCAAGAGATCCTCCCGCGCTCCCGGCCCAAGCAGGGAGCGGGTCACTCTAAACAGGGCGGCGGGTCAATTTTCTGCCGATGCAATAAGGGCGGAGAAGTGAGAACGCTTCGCTGCCTCTATCGCCACTAGGTAGGTCCTAATATAGGACCTAACCTGTGTTCAGTCGGACTCAGCATGACTGGCCCTCCAGATGCCCTCCAGACGTCTTTTCCGGCATTTCATCTCCCTCAGCTCCTCCATAAACCACGGGGCTGAGTGAGATCTCTGCCGGGTCAGAGGTCGCAAAGGCACAACACGGTCCAGAGCCTTGGCAGCCAGCCTATCCCAGGCGGCTACCAAGTCTGTGGCCGAGTTATGAGCCAGAGTTTCAGGTAATGACTCAAGCTCCGTCTGGAGCCATTCAGGATCCATCAGGCGTCTGAGGCAGAACCATCTACTCGGCTCTGCCTCCCCGCGGTGTGGATTGGTGGTACAGAAATCTAGTCTAAGGAGAGAATGATCAGACCATGACAAAGGTTTGACAGCTATATCCCCTAATCGATCATTCAACCACTGTCCAGAGACAAAAATCAGGTCCAGCGTGTGTCCTCCCATGTGAGTGGGTCCAGAAACTAATTTGGTCAGGTCCAAGGCTATCATGGAGGCCAAGAACTCTCGGGCCACCCCAGAGGATTCACCGAGTGAAGGCAGGTTGAAGTCACCCATAACCAACAGTCTGGGTGTCTCCACCGCCAGCTCAGCTATTACCCCGAGGAGCCCGGGCAGGGCCAATAATACATAGCAGGGAGCCTGGTACGTTATCAAAAGACCCATCTGCCCACCCTGACTCCACTTCACAAAGAGGGACTCACAGCCAGCCATCTGAGGTACGGTGGCCTCCCTAGGACTGAGATCTTCCCTAATAATTATCGCCACACCACCACCCCTACCCTGAGCCCTCGGCCGATGAAATGCCTGGAAACCTGGTGGGCACATCGTTACCAGGGGAAGACCCCCCTCTGGGCCCAACCAGGTTTCGGTGACCCCTGCCAGGTCCACGCCCTCATCCTGAATCAGATCAAAAATCAGGGGGGCCTCATTTATAATGGACCTGGCATTGCATAACATCAGCCGGGTGCTCAGGGCCTGAGATTCTGCACAACCAGGCCTGCAAAACAGGTCGAGAGGGTCGGAGCGCGTAACCGCTTGGAGACAGCGGGCACGTGATCCCCTAACCTGATATGGCCCTCTACCCCCGGCCATATCTGCCCCTCCCACTTACGGTGCAAATAAGGTCCACCCTCAGTCGTTCTGACCCTGGTCGTCTCCCCAACCCCCGGTCCCCCGGGTCCCCCAAGGCATGCTCACTGGCTTGGCTGACCCCAAACCCCCAACCCACTAACCCCACTAAAAATCTATCCCTCACCCTCCTCCCCACCTCCCTCCCCAGACCCATAGCATCCCTCCTTAACCCCATTAAAAATCAATGGATATTCATGGAATATCTAGTGCCAGCAGCTTCTGATGAACCAATAAATTGAGCAAAGTATTATTTATTCCAGGAGCCTTTCTTTATGAATTGCCTTCAACTGGACCAAAAGAATCATACCTTCTGTCCCTTGCAACCCCATTTCTTTGAAGTACTTTACCAACGAAAATCAGCCTCCATACTGTTATGTCTGAGGACAGGTATTACCAGTGGTGGGATCCAAATTTCTTAACAACCGGTTCTGTGGGTGTGTTTTAATTTATGGGTGTGGCTTGGTGTTCATGTGACTGTCTATCTCTCTCTTCCTCTCTCATTCCTTCTTTTTCTCTCTTTTCCTCTCTTTTTCTCTCTCCTTTCCTCCCTCTCTCTCTTTCCCCCTTTCTCTCTGTCTCAATATGGTTCTCTCTCCTCCTCTCTGTATCTCTCTCTGTCTTTCTCTCTCTCTCTGGCCCTCTTCCTATCTCCCCCTCCTCTTCTCTCTCTCAAAGCCGCGGCTGGGTCCTTAGTGCTCTTTGCAATTTCTTTCATTTCTTCTTTTTGGAATCCAGACTAGCTGAACAACGATCACCAGCTGCAGTGGAGACATCCCTTCAGGTGACCCTTCTCCTCCTGTTCTTCCTTTTGCAACTGATGACTATGGTAGGGTTGGGAGGGTGCACACGCACAGGGAGACCCTCCTCAAGTGAGCAGCCACCCACTCTGTGCCTGGTTTTGCTGTGCTTTGGCACTTGCTTGAGGAGCATCTCCCCTCATGTGTGCACCCTCCCAGCAGCCACTGGTCACAGGAGGAGGAGGAGGAGGAGGAGGGTTGCCCAAAGGGACACTTCCACTGTGGCTGGCAATCATTGTTCAGCCAGTCTGGATTCCAAAAAGAAGAAATGAAAGAAGTAATGAAGAGCACCGAGGAGAGCTTGTTGACTTGGCCCAGCTGTGGCTTAGAGAGAGAGAGAGACAGAGACAGAGCAGAGACAGAGACAGAGACAGAGAGACAGAGAGTGGGGGAGAAAGAGAGGAAGATAGGGATCCAGCCACTTCACTATTCCCCACTATTGCCCTTACCTTCTCAGGCCAGGTGAGGGAGGAGAGGGTGAGGGGCAAGGCCAACCACTTCGGGAAAGGTGAAGATGTGGTGACCAAGCACAGACAAGTAGAAGCCTGGGAGTGGCAGCTCCTGGCTCAGCCAGCCTGAGGGGCTTTGAGATTGGACAGCCTGGACCAGCCGAGATCCAAATGAGCATTGGACCATGGGTTTACCTGAATGCCCATTTCTTTGGTGTTGGCTTTATGGAGCCATGGAATGAGGCCTGGGCTGATGTGCAACAGCAATGCCTTTAGCTGCACTCACTTGTAAGTGTCCAAATAATCCAGTGAAGACACCAGAGGCGTCACTCAGGTAGACCTCCCCCATCCATAGATCTCCTCCTGCAGAAAACGGCCCTTCCCTGACCTAAGAAGGCAAGGAGCTACGGCTCAGCTGACCCAATTCCTAGGACTACCCCAAATGGTCCCAATTTGGCACAGAGAGGGCGGCTCTCCCTAGAAATCCCCCTTTCCCTTATTGCTCTGACTTCCCATTGCCCACTGACATGAATGCTGGGTTGGACCACTAGAAGGCTACTTCCCTATTTCTCAGTGGTGCTCCTGTGGCAGCCACTGCAGGATCCTCCACCTCCTTCCCCAACTTCTCCCTCAACTTCGAAATAATGACGCCTGTTACTGATACGGGTGCGACCGGGCGGGTGTGGTGTGGCCAACCAGGGACAATTGTTCCAGGTCCAATAAAGGGGCTGTGGGCGGGAGAGGGAAGGGGTGGCAGACAAAGGGGCCAGGCAGGCAGCAATGTGTCATGCTCCTTGGTCACCCACCCCCACTTCTGTCCCCCGCTGGCAATGCCCAGCAGCTGCGATGAATCCGAGCTAAATTTCAGCAGCCCGGTTGAATCCTGTTTCTCTCTGCTTCCCAGAACTGTGCCGGAAAAGACTCTCTTGCTTTCCCAGCAGCAGGAGAACATGAGCCTCTTCACATGTTCTCCAGTACAGCAAAATTTAGCTTGGGTCCCCAGGAAGTCTGCATCTCGCCCCCCTGCCTGGATTCACCACAGCTGGTGGGCCTTACCTGCTGTGGGTTAGGGCGGTGGGCAGAGGAGGCCCTATGACGCTTCAAGATGGCGGCCGGACGCTGGTTTCACAAGCTCTGCTGGCCACTCTGCGTCCTTGGCTGAGCCTTGCCCCACCGGGGCCCAAAGTGTTTGGAGGGCCCAGGGGTGATTTGGCGAGGCTGGTGGGGTGTTGGAGCGGGCGGTTGGGTTGCCCAAGGCAGCCGTACAGGCAGCCTGAACAGCGGTCAGGGCTGATGGCATTTTTTATTTTGCCTCGTCCCGTCTCGCTTTGTTGATGGTTTGCAGCCGCCACGGCTTTGTCCTCGGCCTGGCCTTGGCATTGGCCCAGATTCCAGGTGGGTTCCTGCTTATGCAGTCTGCCTGGACAGCCGTGGAGGGAGGCGCTGACTTCACCTCATCATGCCTCGCTTCGCCTCAGCCTTTGTGGCAATGGCGATGTCGGAGGCGATGGCGACGGCATGGTTCGGCGCTCCGGGTGCTCCGGGTGCTGCTGGCGGCGACACTGTTCAACTGGGCAGGGGCGGTGTTTCCAGGGGTGATGCCCCCGACCCTGGAGATCCTGATCAAGGGCAATGGCAGCCCGATGGTGGTGCGGAGGCCTGGCTCCGGTCCTGGATCCAGCCGGGCCCATGGCCTAGGCCAGCGATGGTGATGGCAGCGCTGCCCGGCTCGTCGGAGCTGCTGACTCTGAGGGCAATGTCCCCAGCTTGGGTGACCTCATCAGTGGTGCTGGCGGCGACGGCAGTGTTGAGGATGACCTGGAGACCTTGGCTGTCTCGGCGGCATCCCCGGCGGCATGGGCAAGGACCTGGCCTGGTGACAACGATGACTCTGTTGATGATAATAATAATAATAATAATAATAATAATAATAATAATAATAATAATAATAATAATAATAATAATAATAATAATAATAATAATAATAATAATAATAATAAAAATATTTATTTATATACCACTCCTCTCCCGAAGGACTCGGAGTGGTGCACAACCATACAATTAAAACAATAAATATGTGAAAAGTTAAGTTAAGTTAAACTAAAGACCCTGGCTGAAACAATTAAAACCCCTCCCTAAAGCCCTAACATTTAATATAAAAATTAAAACACCCAAATCTAAAATCAGCCCAAGCCGGCCTGGTCAAAAAGCCAGGTTTTCAAGGCACGCCTGAAGGTCCCCAGGTCTGTGGCTATACGTAACTCCAGAGGCAACCCATTCCAGAGGGCAGACGCCCCCACAGAGAAGGCCCTATTCCTCAGGGTCACCAGTCGGCACATAGATGCCGACGGGACCCGCAGGAGACCCTCCCTGTGGGAACACACCGGACGATGAGATGAAAATGACAGAATGCGGTCTTGTAAATATCCTGGTCCGATGCCATGGAGCGCTTTAAAAGTTAACACTAAAATCTTAAAGCGCACCCGAGAGGCCACTGGCAACCAATGTAGCTCATGCAGGAGGGGCGTCACATGAGAGAACCTTGACGCCCCCATAACCACCCGCGCGGCTGCATTCTGTACCAGTTGAAGCCTCCAGATGCTCCCATTCGGGAGCCCCATGTAGAGGGCGTTACAGTAGTCCAGTCGGGAGGTGACCAGGGCATGAGTGACCATGCGTAAGGCATCCCGATCCAGAAAGGGCCGCATCTGGCAGATCAGGCGAACCTGATGAAACGACCCCCTGGAGACAGCCGTAATGTGGTCTTCCAAAGACAGCCGTACATCCAGGAGGACACCCAGATTGCGAGCCCTCTCTGAATAGGGTCTCCGACGGCAGTGGCAGCAGCGGCCTTGACCTTGGTGGTCCCTTCAGTGTCAATGGCGGTAACGGTGGCCTGGAGGCCTCGACGATGGTGACAACGATGACGGTGTCAGCGATGGCGGCCTGGCAGGGCCCTGCCTGGTTCGGTGGCGGTGGTGACCTCGACGCCGGGGGCCTCGGTTGCAGTGGTTCCGGTGGCAGCGATGACAACTATGGCATGTCGGCCTCGACGGCGATGTTGGCAATGCCACCTGTGCCCCGGTTTGATGATTCCATCTGGGCTGGTGACAACAGCGGCCTCAGTGGCAGTGGTCCCAGCCCCAGTGACTGGTCTGTTTCGAACTCGACCTCGACCTCATCGACGGCATCAATGGCGTCGACGAGGGCAAAGGTCGTGGCCAGGTGGATTGGACCTGATTTGCCGGGTCCTTCCGCCCCCGATCCCGGACATCGGAGGCACGACCGGCTGGATGCCGTGAGACTGGGCCAATCACATATTCTTCAGCAGACTTGCGGGCCCTAGGAAATGTCCCCTTTCCTTGAGGTGGCCCCCGGACTTTCAATGGCCTACCTTAAGGATGAATCATGGGATCCTAAGAGGTGGCATAGCCAGTGGAAGCATTGTAAGGGTAGCACCCAATTGTTCCTGTTTATTTTTAAAATTTTATAGGGGTTAGGGAAGGTGACCAGTTTGGGTTTGGTGGACAACCCACCTGAGACGGGGCCAGACCGGGGGTCAAGCGTGACCAGGAGGGGGTTGGATCAAGGATGGGGGGTTGTTTCTGGGAGGGAGAGAGGATGGCTATTGGCATGGTCAATGGGAGAGGCAGATATGAAAATATCAGGGAGTTGTACCAGGTGTTGGGAGCCCACCCCTGCTGTTTGTGTGCGGAGGTGTGTCTGACCCCCAGGTCATTTCCCGTTCCCCGGGTTGTCCGAATTATCGGGCCCTGGGCCTTCAGCTGATGTTATGTAATGCCAGGTCCGTAGTTAACAAAGCCCCCCTCATTCGTGATCTGATTTTGGAGGGGGGAGCGGACCTGGCGGATGTTACCAAAACCTGGTTGGGCCAGGAGGGGGGTGTTCCCCTGGTGGAGATGTGCCCAACTGGGTTTCAGGTTTTTCATCAGCTGAGGGCCCAGGGGAGGGATGGGGGGGGGGTTGCGGTGGTTATTAGGGAAGATCTGTGTCCTAGGGAATCCACTGTTCCTCAGATGACCGGATGTGAATCCCTCTTCATTAAGTGTGGTTCCGGGGTTCAGATGGGCCTATTGATCACACACCTGGCTCCCTGCTATGTGACATCGGCCCTGCCTGAGCTCCTTGAAGTTATAGCTGGCTTGGCGGTTGAGACCCCCAGGCTTATGGTCATGGGGAATTTCAACCTACCCTTGGCTGGTGGGACCTCGGGGATTGCTCAGAAGTTGATAGCTTCCATGACAGCCTTGGGCCTGACCCAACTAATTGGGGACCCCACTCACGTTGGAGGTCACATCTTGGATCTGTTTTTTGTCTCTGGTCAATGGCAGGATGATCTAGGTATAGGGGTTAGGGTTAGGGTTAGGGTTAGGGTTAGGGTTAGGGTTAGGGTTAGGGTTAGGGTTAGGGTTAGGGTTAGGGTTAGGGTTAGGGTTAGGGTTAGGGTTAGGGTTAGGGTTAGGGTTAGGGTTAGGGTTGTTGTAGAGCCCCTGTCATTGTCTGATCATTTGCTCCTTATGCTGGACTTCCATGCCGCACCCCCTTGTCGCAGGGAGGCAGAGCCAATAAAATGGTTCCGGCCCAGGTGCCTGATGGACCCGGATATACTTCCTAATGAAGCTTGGGCCATTTCCCGATGCTCGCATACGCCTGGGATAGGGTGGCAGCTGAAGCCCTCGACCGGGTCGTGCCCTTGCGGCCTCTGACTCGGTGCTGATCCCAATTGGCTCCTTGGTTTTCAGAGGAGCTGAGGGAGATGAAGCACAGGCAAAGACGCCTAGTGAGCAGTTGGAGGGCCACCCGCTCCGGATCTGACCGAACACTATTGCAGTCCCCTATTAGGACCTATTTAGTGGTGATAAGGGCGGCAAAGCGTTCTTACTTTTCCGCCCTTATTGCATCCACAGAAAATCGCATGGCCGCCCTTTTGGGGTGACCCGCTCCCTTTTAGATGTGGAAGTGTGGGAGGATCCTTTACAAAGATGGGACGAGGATTTCTCAAATTTTCTGCAGGATAAAATCGCTCAGATCCAGGATGGGTTGGGCTCTGACTGGGCAACTCTGGATGGGGGGGCAGGGGTGGAGTTCGCGGAGGTCATTTGGGGGGAGTTCAATTCTGTGACCCTCGAGGACGTGGACAGGATGCTGGGTGGGCTTAATGCCACCACATGTTTACTGGATCCGTGTCCCTTCTGGTTGGTTTTGGCCATTCGGGACGTAACACAAGATTGGTTCTATGGTATCATTAATGCTTCCTTGAGTGAGGGGCTTTTGCCTGCCACCTTGAAAGAGGCGGTGGTGAGGCCCCTCATCAAGAAACCGTCCCTGCACCCAACATTATTATCTAACTATCGTCCAGTCTCCAACCTTCGCTTTGTGGCGAAGGCTGTTGAGACTGTGGTGGCACACCAGCTCCCTCAGCACCTGGATGAAGCTATCTATTTAGATCCACGCCAATCGGGTTTCAGGCCTGGGCACAGAACAGAGACGGCTTTGGTCGCGTTGGTGGATGATCTCTGAAGGGCCCATGACAGGGGTTGTTCCTCTGTCCTGGTCCTATTAGATGTCTCGGCGGCTTTTGATACTGTCAACCACAGTATCTTATTGCAACGGCTGAGGGGGGTTGGGAGTGGGAGGCACTGTGTTGCAGTGGTTCTCCTCCTTTCTCTCCGACCATTCACGATTTGTGTTCGCAGGGGAACAGAGTTTGGCCCCAAGGCCCCTGATTTGTGGGGTACCTCAGGGGTCCGTGCTCTCGCCCCTGCTGTTCAACATTTATGTGAAGCCGCTGGGTGAGATCATCTGTGGCTTTGGGGTAGAGTTCCACCAGATGACACTCAGTTGTACATTTCTACCCCAGGCCACCCCGACGAAGCTGTGGACATGATGGCCCAGTGCCTAGAGGCTGTGCAGGGTTGGATGAGGTGAAACAGGCTTCAGCTCAACCCAGCCAAGACCGAATATCTGTGTTTTCCGGCACCCAGATATAGCCAGCTAACTCCATTGCTGGCCATGGGGGGAGAAATTCTTGCCCCCACAGAGAGGGCACACAATCTGGGTGTCCTCCTGGACATATGGCTGTCGTTAGAAGATCATATAGCGGCCGTCGCGAGGGGGGCTTTTTGTCAGGTCTGTAGGATCTACCAGTTGTGGCCCTTTCTGGATCGGGATGCACTTAGCACAGTCACATCCGCCTCGTCATCTGCCGCCTAGACTATTGCAATGCTCTCTACATGGGGCTCCCCTTGAAGAGCATCCGGAGGCTCCAGCCGATGCAGAATGCGGCCGCGTGGGTGGTGTTGGGGGCTTCTCGGAGCTCCCATGTTACACCGCTCTTGTGCGAGCTGCATTGGCTTCTGGTGGCCTTCTGGGTGCGATTCAAGGTGTTAGTGGTCATCTTTAAAGCGCTCCATGGCTTGGGACTTGGGTATTTACGGGACCGCCTACTGCCACCATTGGCCTCCCATTGGCCAGTGCACTCCCACAGGGCAGGCCTCCTCGGGGTGCCGGTGGTTGGGCGATGCTGTGGCGGCCCCGAGATGCGGGCCTTCTCTATGGGAGCACCCTCCCTCTGGAATGAACTACCCCCAGAGATGAGGACTATCCCTGACCTACAAACCTTTTGGAGCACGCTGAAGACCCACCTTTTCCATCAAGCCAGTCTGGCCTAGATTTACTTGTAGGGCTTTTAATTGATTTTAATGGTTTTAGTTTTTAAAATTCTCTTGATTAGTTTTTATCTTTTTCAGCCATCAATTTAATCCTTTTTAATTCTATTTTAAAAATTGTATTTATAATTGTGTTTTTTTACTTGGCTGTATACCGCCCTGAGTCCTGTTGGGAAGGGGGGAGGTATATAAAATAAATAAATAAATAAATAAATAAATAAATAAATAAATAAATAAATAAATAAATGCAAGTGAGGTGGGGTGGAAGACGACTGGCAGTGGCAGGTAGGCGACTGGGCCCCTGAACTCAGCCAGGGAGATCAGTCAGGGCCACAGCGGAAGGCATGTAGCAATGGCTAGCCTGGCTGGTGGGCAAAAGCAGGCTGCAGGTGATGCTGTGCATGCATGACATGGACAGACTGCGTACAGAGGGCAGGGACAGGCAGAGAGGGGCGGGGCCAGCCAGTGGTGAGATTTGCCGGTTCTCCAAACTGCGCAGAATCATAACAACTGGTTCTATAGAACCAGACAGAACTGGTAGAATCCCAGCCCTGAATTTTTAGAAAGCTGAGAAAAGGGGGACAGCAGAATTTATAAACCCAGCACTGAGTTATGCTTGGAGGTTTTGTTCTTAGCAGGCTTACTTTCACTTTTAAAATTACTTTTGTTATTATTTTGTAATAATGATTTTCATTTTATTGTACCCTTTTTCTTGGAGGGACTGATCTGTGCATATATTTTTGTCATTCATAATTGTTAGAGAACTAATTATTTTCATCCTAAATCTTTTTTTATCTGTTCTGCTTGAATTACATTTACTGAAGTATTGTTTCTGCCTAAATTATAGATGTTAGCTACATAGTTCTTCTTTTAAATTATTTCATTAAAGAATAACTAAAATTCTATTTTATGATCACATATTGCTTTTCAGTCAGATAAATATTTTACCTTTTATCATTTTTATTTGAAAATACTGTTCTATCTGGAGATCCATCAATGTGTATACTCATATATACACATTCCCAGATAATGGTACTTTTCTTTCAGACATCAACATTAATATTTTATTTTAAATGTTTTTATTTATTCAATTTCTATAGCTGCCCAACTCAACCAAGTGACTCTGGGTAGCTTAAAATTCTAAAATTATAAAAGAATTAAATTAATTAAAACAGTAAACACCTCTAAAATACAAACATCTGAGATAATTTCCACATCCTAGGTCTAGGTGCATAAAGTTTTTAAAGCCTTGCAAAAGACCAAATGTTTGGGAACATTGTACTCTCTGAGAAGAGAACATTCCTTAAGGTAAGAGTTTTAGCAGAAAAAACCTATTTTCTAGTTCCTACCAGTTGCCATCCTTCAGCTGATGGGATCTGCAGCATGCCCAGTCTATTAGAAGGAATTGGATGGAAAAAGATTATTGAAAAAAGTTGTTCTTCAATCTTTGTTGGCAGTCTTGGGACATATATCCATTCAGAGAATGATTATTCACTGATTTATTTCTCTCAGTATCTGCTGCTACTTCTCTCTCTTAGATGCGCCCCACACTGGAACAGCATGTCCTGCTGCAGAGACACTCCAGGCCAAAGCTGACATGTGCAACATAGATAATTAAAATCCCTAGTTGTATTTTATCAATTTCCTGATGATATTATTCCATGAGCTGATTTTAGCCTTAATATCCTGGTAATGCTCTTTAAAAGAGAGCATCCTGTTGAGTGTCATGCCAAGCTACTTTAGTGTTGGACATACTGTGTCGGTTCCCTTGCCACAATGACACAAAATATCCAATTCTTCCTTTACATCTCAATTTCGGAAGTGGAAAGCACAGTCATTGGGTCTTATTTAGGTTGGGCTTTAAATGGTTGATGTCAGGGGGGGATTCTACAAGTTAGCACCGTTCGGTAGAACCAGTTGTTACAATTCCCAATAGTTTGGAGAACTGGTAAAACAGGCCCCTGACTGTCCCCGCCCTTCTATGCCCACTCCTCCGTTCCTTGCCCAGTCAGTCCTTATCGTGCATGTGCGACATTGTATGCATGTGCAACAATAGTTGATAGCATTCTCCCCCTGCCCACCCCGTTCCATCCTGCCCAGCTCCTCCTTATAGCGCATGTATGCTACATCACTTCCTGCTTTTTCCTGCCTACCGTCATTGCTGTCTTGCAGCAGCAGCAGCAGCGCCAGCTAGCCAGCCATCATTGCCTGCCTTCTGCCACCCTGCCTGATGTGGGTGAGTGAGGGCTCTGCAAGCCCCAGTTGCAACTACTGCCAGCCATCCTCACCTACCCACCCTCGTCTGCCTGACTTCACCCATCCGGCCTCACTTGCCCGGTCTCTGCCAGCCTGCCTCCTCAAGCTTGCCTCCCCAGGCCTGCCTGTCTCCCATGGCCTCCATTTCTGAAGACACGGATTGGTGAGACCTCCAAGCAAGCCCTGGTCACCTACCTGCCACCTACCAGCACCATTAATTAAGTCCCAATGATTCCTGGACTGCCAAGCCGCCCTTGTTGATGTTGCCTGTCTCGCCTGACTGCTATCTTCCCCCAAAAGCTAACTGCACCATTGCTGCCTGGCCTTCCACCACCTAGCCCTGCTTGTCACCTACCTCCTCTTGCAACCACCACTAGTCCCGGTTGAGTGCTGACTCTCAGGCCACCCAGCCACCTGACTACCTGCCTCGCCCAGCCGCCACCTTTGGCCAGCCAACATCTTTGTTCAGCTGCCATCTTTTCTCACCCACGGCCCACTGCACCATTACTGCCACTATTGATTGGTGAGTGAGGAGGCAAGCAGCAAATCCTGCTGGTCGCCTATTTTTATTTATTTTATTTTATTTATCATATTTTTATACCGCTCCCTCTCCCAAAAGGGACTCGGGGCGGTGTACAGTCTAAACATATAAAGATACAGTCAACAGTAACAGTAATTAACTCAGAATTGAATATAGATAGATGAAAATAGGATAAATGAGTAAAATAAGTAAGTAAATAAATGATTGAGTCCCATCAAATAGAATTAAAAGTCTTATTTGAATCTAAAATTTAAAAATCTCAGAAAATCTTTAATTGGCTAGGCCGGCCTGCTTAAAAAGTAAGGTCTTGACTGCACACCGGAAGGTTAGGATGTCCGATGTGTCTCGTATCTCCGGGGGGAGATAGTTCCAAAGGGAGGGGGCTCCCACAGAGAAAGCACGTAATCTTGGGGTCGCCAGCCGACAACGATCAGGTGGCGGTATCCCAAGCAGGGCGACCCTGTGGGAGCGTACTGGGCGGCGGGAGGTTGTTTGTGGCAGAAGGCGGTCCCGTAAGTAGCCAGGTCCCGAGCCATGGAGCACTTTAAATACTAATAGTACCACCTTGAATCGAATCCGGAAGGCCACAGGAAGCCAGTGCAGTCTGCGGAGAAGTGGTGTTATGTGGGTGTCCTTGGGGGCGCCCATAATCATCCGTGCGGCTGCATTCTGGACTAACTGTAACCTACCTCCTCCTGCCATCACTGCTAGCCCCAGTCAAATGCCAACTCCTGGACCGCCCAGCCATCCTCTCTGCAGCAAGATCCAAAGACTAGTCCCAACCGAGGACCCCGGCGTAGCTGGCCAGTCAACTTGCCTTCCTAATTTTTGGTAAGTTGCTTTTTTATTTCTTTATGTATTTATTTTTTAGTATCTGTTTTGTTTTTATTAATCATAAAAACAGAACAGATACTAAAAACGTAAGTAAATATATAAATACAATTTTTTGTTATACTACTGTCACATGACCACCAAGCCATCCCTGGCTGGTCATGTGACCACCAAGCCATGCCTGGCTGGTCATGTGACCACCAAGCCATGCCTGGCTGGTCATGTGACCACCAAGCCATGCCTGGTTGGTCTTGTGATCACCACTAAGCCACACCCAGTCATGTGACCACCAAGCCACACCCAGTCAGCAACCCATGCCCACCCAATCACATGACCACCAAGCTACACCCACAAATTAGGCCATGCCCACAGAACCAGTTGTTAAATTTGAATCCCACCCCTGGTTGATGTGCAAAAATGTCCTAATTCTTCAGGTGTTACCTTAAGTTTCCTAGCTACCTCATCAAAGTTGATCCTTGTGCAGCCACTGCTGTATTGTCCATATAGATGAATAGAATTGTTTTGTCAGGGTCTGGTTAATAATTCGTATATATGTTATACAATGTTGGAGTGAAAATGAGAGTTAAAGGAACATTATATTTTTATAAGGAGAATGAAGAATATTAACTGAAATAGAAAAAGAAAAGGGGTAGTCAAAATAAATAATGATGTCTTGCCTTGAATATAATTTTTTGAAATAGACTATAAAAAAAGAATGAGAAATGAACTATTGATTCTTTTCATAAAGGAAAACTATAATTAAACCATCAGACTAGTTAAGGTAGTTCTTGAGACATCACCCTACAGCTGCTAAAGATGAGGGACTAGATAATAATTGGGTTGAGCAAAGTGTAAAACTAAAGTTCTTTTAAGATCCAAACATCTGTTCTTATTCATAGCTCAGTGATGGCCGCATGCTATACTATTTTGCTATTAAATGCTATCTTATTTATATTTCAATTTCCTTTTTATTTCTTGAACTATTTTTATATGATCAAGTGATTTTTTCACAGAAGGGAAAAAGTCCTTCTTAAAAAAAATATTTCTGACAATTAAAATCATATTGTGAAGTTCTGTTTTAGTAACTTAGTTTATCTGGTTAAAAATAATAGGATGTAATTAATTGAAAATTAATTTTTATACCAATGCCAGTACTAGATAGAACACTAGTTTCATACTCACACAATAAGTATGTCCAACCCATGGCCCATGGGCCACATGTGGCCCTTGATAGCTAATAATGTAGCCCCACAAGATCATAAATCTTTAACATTATTATTTATATACATTAAATATTATATGTAGCCTAAGATAATTCCCCTTCACTCAGTGTGGCCCAGGCAAACCAAAGGATTGGACATCCAATGAACATGAAAGCTGACTGAATGTCTTAGAACCAGTTAGTGTCTCAAGTCCAACTCATTTTTCAAAATTGTTGCGGGGAACAGAACATTATACATGTTTGCGACTTTTAGTTATTTATAAAAATAATAAAGCCAGAATTAAAAATAATTTTAAAAAATAACAGAATGTTTGCCCAAATAACTGGAATTCTTTAATAATCAAATTGGGATACAATTTGGGATGAACACCTTTTGAATGGTGTTCCAGAGAAAAATTGTAGACTAAAGGAACCAGGAGCATTACTCAGCTGACCCTGAAGACAAAGATAAACCTCCAAGTGCTTCAAGGACTCTCTAAAAGGATGCAAATGACCAGCTGTCTGCTAGGAATATAAATCCTTCCTCACTATCCTGTCAGACCAAGATTTCTTGGATGAGAAGTGAAATGTCTTCAAAGAAAAAACAAGGAAATCCAGTTGCCTACTAAAAAAATATCTATAGCAAACAATATCAGGTCCAATTATTGATTCTTCCACAGAGGAAACCAGTGTCAGGGGCAGATATTGTTGAACTTATTTTAAAAATAAAATCTGATAAGGTGCCATCCAGAATAATATAATCATTATAACCAACTCCTTAAAGAAAATCTAAATTGGTGGGACTCATTTTTAATGACCTGCAAAAGATAGTTCTGGTTTAATTCCTTTGAGTGGAATAGAATTATAAGAAGGGAGAAACAGAAGACCTTGTCAGTTATAGGCCAATAGTTTTGCTATCAGTCCCAGGAAATGTCATGCAACAATGAGAAAGAATTTAAATGAAAAATTAATCTCTTAGCTTGAGAAACATTTTGCTTTAACTAATTGCTACTTTTAGAAAAGACAAGTTAATGATCAACAAGTGTTTTATATTAGCCTACCTATATTCTATTTCCCTGAAAGGCAATTTTTTTTTCTGTTTTTAAGGTAGCTATTTATTATAGCAATAGAACCAAATTCTGAGTTAAATTAACTATAATAAAACTTAAAATTTTGGTTTTTGATTTTTTTTAAAAAAGTACACTAGGAAAATTCATAATCATGTGATAACACAAATAGAGAATTTTAATTATTTGGGCACTTTATTTAATCATGCTCTATCATGGCAATATGATTAAAAGACAGTACTTTTGAAAACAAAAATCAACTATGATATCTTGCTTCAATATGTTCATTCAAAAATGGGGATATTTGTTCCTGCAGCAATACATGATTTTATGCAAAATTGCATTTCAAATTTTATATGGAGCTCTGATTTGGATTATATTTCCAATTAACAAGGTAGCCTAAGTGCAGGTAACATTTTAAAGTTCTCTTTTAAGTGCCCCAGATTCTGTTATGTTCCTGGAAACTGGACAATAGTAATAGCACTTAGATTTATATACCACTTCACAGTGCTTTACAGTCCTCTGTAAGCAGTTTACAGAGTCAGCATACTGCCCCCACCAATCTGGATCCATGTTTTACCCACTTCGGAAGGATAGAAGTCTGACTCAACCTTGAGCCAGAATCGAACTGCTTGAAGTCAGCAGAATTAGCCTACAATGCTTCATTCTAATCACTGCACCACCACGTTTTATTTATTTTTATTTTATTTATTTTATTTTGTCAATTGCTTACAATATAATAGGTATAAGTAAAAACATAGTTATGAATACATGGATACATATAAGAAAAATAAAAAAAGAAGCAATAGGACAGGGACAGTAGGCACATTGGTGTGCTTATGCACGCCTCCTACAGATCTCTTAGTTTCTTTCTTTGTTTTAAAAACAAAGGTTGATTAACCATTATTAACTTTTGTTTGCAAATATATATTTTTAAAATCAAGGAATATTTGCTTTAGGAAACCCAAAATAAATGTTTTGTTGCTATATGCGATTTAAAGAGATAACACAAAGATTAGTTGATTGACATTGACTCCTATTATTTATTTTCCCAGGGATATGATATTAGAATTTTATTGTATAGAAGAAAAAGTATGGGTTAGTTCAGAAATGAATTGATGGTTTTGTGTTTACCCATAACTTTTAGAATTAATTACAAATATACTTTTCATCTCCCTAAAATATATAAATGATTTATATTTTACTAAATACAAAATAGTCTTTTCAATAGCCGGATAAAATGTGTTGCTGTTGAATATGCTATAACAAGGTTGTCTAAATTTTTGATTTGCCTGAGGTGCATTGAGTGAAAAGAAATTGTCTTGGGCTGCATATAAAATATTTAATATAGGTTTGTAATATAAAATCACCTAATATTGTTGAAAGTTTATGATCTTGTGGGGCTGCATTGTGGGGCTGCTTCTTGTGGAAACTTTCCAGGGCTACATGCAATCCTTGGGCCATGGTTTGGAAATCCCTATGCTATATGGTAGATTTCAAATCCCCACCTGTCAAAGATTTTGTCCTTCTAATGATATCAATCTTGAAATGGTGGATCATTTTGTGAATGTTATAAGAGTCTTTGGCAGGAATTTATTTGGCCTGTTTTAAATCAATGCCAGAAGAAGATACCTTTGAGTATCTCTTTGTTAAAATTTTGCTTGTAGATGGAAATCCTAAAATTGCAGAGGTGACACCAGATTTTTTAACTATGGCTATTAAAAGTATGTTTTTAGTAACACATCAGTGAGTTGAGATTTTAGGTGTATTATATAATATATATTAAATAATTTACTTCTCTTATTCAATACCAACTTTTAGATTATATTTGTAAATTTTGACTGTGAATCAATTGAAATAATAATTTAAAAATAGTATGGGTTTTGAACCTATAATTGCAAAGTTTTGAATGTTATTAAAGTGAAATGTGAATAAAAGCCAGTGTAACAGGGAGTTATTTGGGAAGTAATCTTACATCTAACATATAGCCAGTACGTAATTTTTTCTGAGTTTATTATATTTGTAAGGTTTGTCAACTCAAAATGTTGTTCATGTGAGGTGAACAACAATGGAAAAAGAATATGAGAAAAAAATAGTCTAAAACAGAACAATCCACAAGTGACTTCGTACACATACAGCAATCCAAAGGAACTCTGCACTCACCCAAGCCCAAGGCCTAGGAGTAAAGTCAGATCTTTAAGGCTCACTTGAAAGGAGACCAAAGTAGAAATCGTTCAAATCACTGGGGAATTCTATTTTAGAGGAGACTGAATTATAATGCTTCTTTATGCATGATAGCCAGTTGGATAAGTATGGGCCAATTGTGCTCTTCATCAAACCACCTCACAAGGTCATTGTTATGTGGAAACTATGTGGAAGAAAGAATATTAGGTATATTTTCTATTTTGATATATTTATAAAAATAATAAAGTTGGGATAAAAATGTAATAAATAAACAATTATGGTGATATAATCTTGAATTATATCTAGAATATTCAAATATGAGTGACTTACTTAATCTGCCAAATATGAATGGACCCATATATGTAGAAAATTGTAAACTTATATTTTGTACTTTAGAGAGTATTATCATTAGTTTTATTGCTTTAAAACATTCACCATAAACTTGCTATTTCAGGGATCTGAAAGCAACCTAATATTTTTGCATGTTTTTCATACTCCTTATCCATTGTTCTGTGATTTTATTGAATATCCACACCATCCCAATTGTTCTTTCCATTTATTGAAGGGCATGTTGTTCCGACAAAGATTATTTAATTAAGATTATGAAGTCATTTTGCCCAGAAGCTAATGGGATTTGGCTATGTGATGACAACACTGTCTGCAAACAAAATGTTCTACATACTAGGCAGAGTAAGAGAAATGGGAATACATCCATTTTTCCCCTTTCACACATAGCCAGAGCAATTGTTCTTTTGAAAAGCATTGCACAGATATTTTAATGCATCTTAAGGTATCCACCTTTATGTGATAATTAGATGGAGAGGAAAGTTAATAGAGATACTCTTGAAATGTGCATTCCTAATACTATCCAGTACTTATTTTCATTCATGACATTTTTTGAATTATTCTCATGTAAACCAAATTCCAAAGAATTTTTCCCAAGGTTTTTTCTAACTATATCATCTAACTAACAATAATAAACATTTCACAAGTGCCCTTTACTTCTAATCTTATAATATCAAACTGCTGAAAGAACATTTGCAATTCATCCAGCAAAATTTATCTATTAATGTTAAGTGTTTATTTAATATCCTAATTAAGAGTTTTTGGTTATCTTTCAGGAAATTACGCTTATTATCTAGCCATCTCAATTAGGGATATAAAGCAAAATTTAGCCTAATAGTTTTCTGTTTCCAAATGTAATAAAGCATATATAGTTAGAGAGGGAGGATTACCTGGAATTCAGGTATTTTATCATTTCTAATAATCTTATTAGCAAAAAGAAATCTATCAAGCATCTATAATTTCATCTTCATTATATTCAAAGTAAACTCATGGATTTAAGTTGCCTGAAGGCATAATATTTTTGTCCGGAGAATAAAATATGTCAAGATTTAAACAAATCTAGTATTTCTTTTACAATCTAAGACTGCATTTTTCTTGGCACCATAAGTATAGGCCACAGTGAATGAAATTTCCAGGAATCATAGATCAGCACTTTTATAGAAGAGATGAGTCTGCAGGACTGGATCAAAGAATGTCTATAGAGTAATAAATAAAGTAGAAAATTTAATTCAATTTTTCTTCCAAATTTGGAAATACCAAAAATTAGGACCTTTTCTTTATTTCTGTAAATTGAAGTTACAAAACTATTTTCAAATACATGTTTTGTGTATGAAAAATTGTTAGTTGGGGTTAATCTGTGTATATGTTCTTCTTCTTCTTCTTCTTCTTCTTCTTCTTCTTCTTCTTCTTCTTCTTCTTCTTCTTCTTCTTCTTCTTCTTTTTCTTTTCTCCCTCTCTCTCTCCCTCTCTCTCTCTCTCCCTCTTTTACTTTTCTTTAATCTTCCACCAATATTCAGAATCTTCGGGCATCTCAATCTCCGTTCTGAATGGCAACTAGTAAAAGTGGATTATAAATCTATCTTTAGCAGAAGATGTACCAAAGATGATTTCCAGTCATGGCATTTACACAGCCAGGTAGGAATACATCAACTAGTGTGTGTTTCTGTATCCCAAATGAGCTACTATTCCTAGCTGCAAGTGTTATAAATTAATGAATGTACGTCACAGGATTTAGTTAGATTGGAAGATGAGAAGCAATGCAAATCTGAATAAGATACTATAAAAGTAACTATGGCCACTCACAGATAAATAATTGCTTTGGTTATCTAACTGGACTGATATGGTCAGAAAAACAAAGTTATGAATGACATAATTTCAGAAGTAGCCACATAAATGAAATGAAAGTACAGGGAAGAAGAAAAATAATGTGTGAAGGGGTTGCTTTCTGCATTTGGCTTATAGCCAAATTTTAGACAAAGGAAGAACCCATCTTGGGTGAAAAAGGAATGAGATATTAAGGGGAGATATTATCCAAACTTAGAAAAAGGGAATTATTGTTTGTCATTGTGGGCTACCCTGAAGGGTTGACAATAGGGAAAATTTCATCAGAAAATAAACAGAATGCTTTCCCATTATCCTTACATTTCATTACACTTTCAGTTCCCACATAATTGTACTTGGTTCTTATTTCTATAATAATGATAGTGTGGGACTCAATTTTCATAATAAGAAGTTCTAGTATAGAAAGTTAAGTATCTGTGCATCTTGTATAATGAAGAGTACATGCTATTCCAACACAATATTCTTCTGCATTGAAGGGTGAACCTTGTGTCATGGGAGAAAGGAAGATCTATAAGAAACGTAAATCAGGGGCATGGTGCGCATTATCTAGAGATTACTCAAGAACAGTGGTTTCAGAACCGTGCATCTGTGCTGAGTGGGACTTTGAATGGTAAGTTTTATCAATTAAACATATTTGTATGCCACCACAATTCAAAGACAGTCTTAGCAGTTTAAAATAGAATGAAGACAAACTAAAATAAAAATAAAATAAAATATCCATGGTAGGAATAACACAATTACAAATTTATTTAAAATGTGTAGCAATAATTGTAAATAATGTAAATAAAACTAAACATTGTAATATTCATATCAGAAGGAAACTTTCTGAAACATCTAAAGAACCAAGAAAGACAGTTTGATCTCCATAAGGGGCTATTTATCAATGTTCACTCTGTCACAGAGAAGCACGCCATCTTACCTCAGACCCTCATCAAACAGTAGGATTTACAGCAGTTTCTTCATGAGAGATCAAATTAGTTGGACCAATTATTGATGGACTAAATCACCCTGGAGATATCCAGGCACCAAGCCATAAAAATGTATAGATCAACACCAGCACATTTAAAAATTCACATCCAATACAGGGTCTGCGAATTGGAAAATTGTCCTTTCAGTGCTGGAAGCCCCAAAGGATGTGAACTACTGCACTTTGGAATTAATTGTACTTCCAAAATATTCTTTAAGGGCAGTCCCAAGTAAAGCACATTACAGTAGTCTTACTAGACAGTAATTAAGACATGAGTTACCTTAGCCAACTTCTACATTATAAACTTTTCTTAGAATCCTTTTATTTTACATGCTTGGCATCAAACTACACTTACATTGCTCAGCCTGATTCTTCTTAGCACAAAAATACTATGCAGCAAGAGTGTAGATATCTCTGTTCCAACTGAGTTTTGAACTGGATTTATTTTCCCTCAGATTGGGCTTTGTGAAATAAGTCGGTGAATTGTTTTCTTTGGTATATTGTATCAGGAGGTTGTCCATTACAACTTATTTCTTTTTTCATAGAAATGCTTGCACAGACTGTTTCCGAGTCTGAATACATTCTACCATTAATTGGCAAAATAAGTTACATTTTATACTCAAAAAGAAATCTTAATTACTCCCTTCTGCCTCGCCAAAGTCTACAAAGTAATATCTTCTCAATATGCACTTCTCTCTTGAGGAATGAGTTGGAGGAGAAAAATAACTTCTAAATGATGTACAATTACATAACATCAGAAAATAATCCAGATTTTATTTTCAAACTTCACAGAAAAATGAATCATGAAATCTTTCTACATTTCTTGCTTGAAGTTTTCATTTTCCCTTTAGTACTTTATTTACCCTTGTCAGGGAAGCTTTTTCCAATAAGTTGAAGCAGCAGCTGGACTCAGTAATTTTTAACATACAAACCCCAGGGCTTTCAAGTGCGAAGGTGGGCAGTATGTGAGTTTTTAATATACATTTACCAGAAGTTAATGAACAAGACTGCAGCCTTCAGGGCCTTCAGTTATGTTGTCATTAATATTATTTAATATTAATGCAGCTCTTCTGTTCTTTGAGGCAACATGTGACTCCCCCCATGAACAATTTTAATTACTAAGTTACTACAAGGCATACTTAAAATGTGCAAGGGTGACCTACTGAGAATGATTAAATTTGAATGTCAAAAAAACCAAAGCATTAAAAGCAGTCTAGAAATTTAACAATTAATTTAACTACAATGTCTACCATGGTTCACATACATGTGTGAGATAATCCATGATCCTTTGATATTTTCTTGCCATCGATGGAAGGTTGTTATGAAAAATTGGTCTGATTTAATCCTTCTCTAAATACTTTGCATAATCAGATAGTGTATCGATATTGTTCTATTTCATGAAGTAGTTATGGATTATCCCTTTACAGAATAGCTCCAATGACTATTTCACAGAATATTTTTAGATAGAAATGTATTGATTTATTTAGGTCTCAGTGTTCACTGTTGTACAATTACAACATAATAATCACCATTATACCATCTACTAGTAAATGGCAAAAAGCACAAACAGAAAAAAATTACAATTTCAATACAAAAATAACCAGAAAGTGGATTTTAAAATGCCCATTCTTTGAGTGATTTAAAAGATATACTTCATATAAATTTCAGACAGACCTTTTACATCAATACAGCAGATTCTTTGAATATGAGAACTTGAAAAGTGGCAATTATTTTTTTTAATTTTTTTATTTTTATTTACATTTATATGCCGACCTTCTCTGGAGACTCAGGGTGGCTTACAATCTTTAGAGCACCATGCTAAGTGCTCGGCAATAGCCTTTATTCCATTGTATATGCCTGCTTATTACTAGGACTTTTTGCCCCCCCCCCAAGCGGCATTTTTTACAAAGTTAGCTTATTGCCCCCAACAATCTTGGGTCCTCATTTTACCTACCCTGAGAGGATGGAAGGCTGAGTCAACCTTGAGCCTGGTGGGATTCGAACCTGCACTAATTGCAGGCAATTGAGCTAAGTGCTAGATGATTAACAGCCTGCACCACCATAGTTCATAGACCCAATTACTTTTCTGTCTTTTTCCCTCCTTCCCTCCCTCTCTCCCTCCCTCATGAAAGCAAATTTATTTAATATTACTGCTTTGCTGAAAAGAATTGTATTTTTGCTATCATTTCTCATTAAATTTGATGTAAGAAAATTGCTTTGGGGCAGCATATGATGCTGTTATAGCCATTTAGAGTATCTATTGCTACATTTATAGTGTCTTTTCTCTGAGAACTTTTTCTCTGAGAACTCAGTATTGTTACTTGGAATTCTCTCAATTATCTCTCTCCATAAAAATAACCCAATGAATCCAGCATACCAAGATGTTATCAGGCATGTGTGAGGCAGCTTGGATTCAGTGTGACAAAGAGCTTTCCACTCATAGCCATCTTATAGCGTCCTCCACTATTTTCAAAAGCTGGATTAAGGTTCTAGGTATCTGCAATACCTATGCAGATGTCCCAAGATCTGCAAGTGCAGGAACAAGCTGCAAAAGAGCTAGGTGAACAGCATCGAGCTGTTGGTTTGTTTACTATAAATGAGGCCTCACATTATTTGGGAAAGTGCCTGTGCCATGTTTGTTCACCCGGTTCTTCATGAATTGTGTTGAAGATCTGCTTAGTCTTCAAAGTAAGAAAATAATGCAAATAGTGTTTTTTTTTTTTAAGGAAATGTCATTCTATCTACTTTGGCTGCAGTTCTTGAAGTATTATAAATGATTCTAGTTAGAAATACTAGACAGCAATTAATGGTTAGAACTGAGCTTCCTCTTAAAATATTTCTATTGTAACTCTCTCCCTTAACAAAAGTAGAATTTTTGGTAGGATGGAACAAAACCCATAGACAAATGCAAATGAGGAAATATGTAAATGAGACATATTATGTGTTTACACTTGCATTAGGTATGGACCCAGAAACCTTGATGATAACCTCTGTTGAACTAACAAACTCATGCCATAGCCTTTGGCAAGTTTTTTCTTAATTCCACTTCACAAAGTTCTTGTGAGAACAATCTTTATGTATTTCTCTTTTCTCTGTGGTAGGAAGATGAGATAAATATATATGTATTTTTAAAATTATTTTATTAGTGACTATGGTTATGAAAGACACAGTAATAATCAATGCATCCCAGCATTCTGGTTCAACCCATCCTCTCAGATGAAAGAATGCAGTCTTGGCCAGAGCTACTTGAATAGCACTGGGTAAGTAGAAAAACATCTTTTCATATCTGCCTCTTTTGCAGAGCTTACATCTGATATTTAGTCTATCTTTTACAGAAATCCTGCAAAAAAAAAAAGAAAGAAAAAAGGATGAGCATTAAAATAGATGCATTCAGATTCTAGTTGTGGCTGCATTTTACCTTTAATTGGAAGATGCAGGTCAAAAGAAAGATGAGGGCAAGATAAAGAGCAAGACCAAGACACAGACTAAATTTGTTTTACTTTAGATTACATTTCAATTTAATTTTAGTTAAGTTACATTATTAACATGATTTATCCCATGTAATTAATATTCCTCCATTCTGTCACATTTAAATTACAATACAAGATATTTATAGAGCTATTGGTACCTGCATCTTAATTTCCTGGGGACTACATGCAACCTCGGGGGATGGAAATTGCACGATTTTGACATAAATGATGCTAGAGAAAGTAAAGCTAAATAAAATGCTCTCCAGATGGAAGTTAATGGCACACCATAACAGAGTAATACAAGCAAAAATAAGAAAGATCTGTCTAGAAACTATTTTTAATGTCTGTTTATTTTAAGATCACATAACATAAATATGTGAGGGAGAATTCTTTTATTTAGAAATGTTTCAAAACCATTCCATTCTTTATAAAAAGGACATATGCCAACTTTCAGCTTCTTCTGCGTTCTGTTCAGAGGGCATAGAGGAGCAGATTTATACTGTGGCTTCACTGTTATGCTATTTCAGCTTTGTGCTAAAATTTCCAATGTGCCATAAATCTTAAACACTTACTGCTTTACTGCAAATGAGCAGACCTGCGTTATTGCCCAATACTGATAGACCACTTATTAAATTTACTGGCTGCTGATGGCTTTCACCATTCCAGAGAGGATGTAAAATGTTGACATCTATTATTCATATAGTGAGTAGATATGAGCTTGTAGCAGGAATCTGTTTCACATAGTTAGAATAGGGCTGTAAATGGAACACAAAAGGAATCCCCATGTTATAAATCCCCCCTCTCCCTAATTTGTCTGTCTTATAGAAATACAGAGCCATCCACACAGATCTTCTGTGTTCAGCTTTTTAGGAAGATATAAGCAGAAAGATGGTACAGAGAAAAAATCAGGAACCAAACTGTAGGCAAATACTTGCATCAAAGAGCCAATAAATGCCTTTATGATTCCACTCATCACTTGATTTTGCTTCTAGCATTATGACTGTTGAAGCATAACATTGGATGCTGTTGGCTGAACGGGAAAATGCTCTTTTAATACCAGTTAACCTAAGAATAAGTTAAATCTGTTTTATTATGATTAGGGTCAAGATAAGGGCAACCTCATGAAGATGCAAAATAAAATAGATGCACATTTGTGCCAGGTTTAATTCAAATGGAATTTTTTAAAAAGGATAAAGGAATCCCTGTGGATTTTACTCTTGTTGCTGGCTATTGGGCGTGGTGCATATCTTCATTTCAAAGTCATTGAGCCAGGGCTGTCTGAAGACATTTCCAAGTCAGGTGGCCAACATGATATCATGGAGTGCTGATTTAGTTCAAATGGAAATACACGGGTGGAAGGGAAAACAACTTTTATTAGAACTTAGTGAAATAAAAGCTCATTTGTCTACTATTTTTTTTCTTTTCTTTTTTTAAAGTACAGTAATGTAAAATAACACCTCAGTAAAGATGTGGTGAGATGACATCATAACAAGGGAATAACAGACATGAAAATAGGTAAACATCCAATGAACTGCAGCTTAATGAATTTTGCTACTTGAATAGCACCTGAAGTTATTTTTCAGATGTTTGATATGGGTGTTTGATATATTGCAAACAATATAGGCTTCCTTTCCATTTTTTCAACTGAATATACAAACTGTGAAATTTGAGTTTTGTGATATTTTAAAACATGAAATTATAACATTCCACAGGTATCGGAGGATTGTTTCTAATAACTGCACAGATGGTTTGCAAGAAAAGTATGCAGCCAAGCCTGAACAGTGTCCAGGCAAAGCTCCCCGTGGATTACATATTCTCATATCCACTGGCAAGTTGGTTACAGACCAAGGCTACAACACTACTTTCATAATTCTTATGGAAGAGGTAAGCTAATGCCCAATATTAATAATGGCATTTCCAGTAGAATAATTGTTCTAGTGCAAGGACTCTTCTGTTTTTTGAAAAAAAAAAATCGCCACAAAGATCAAACCAAACTATAAGAATACAACTTTTAATGGACACTCCTTTTCTGTGTTTTGTCAATGTGTAGATGTTTATTGGTAACGCAATTGAGGTGGGTGGGTGGATATACTATATATAGAAAAGAAAGCAGCAAAATACAACCCAGAATTTGGAATGGTTATACAAATCAAATGAGCCTTTTGCAATAGAACTGCTGGTTTGAAAGTTCAAAATATAACTCTAATTTAAATTAAGAGAATGTCACCAGCAGATCTTCTGTCAATGCAGTGTTTCTTCTTGTATCCATCTTCGTTGCAGGACTTTGTATGGATGTGTCTATGTAGGAATTCAGAAAAGAGCTGATGAAATATACAAATTAGAAATCCAGTGGCTGTTTATTAAAGATCCTGAACAGACTTTCACACATAATGAACAAAACAAAGAAAAGCAATAACTTTGCAGATGAGGGGAAAAAAAATGAACAAGGATGGATAGAAAGCTGAGGCATGGGGTTGTGCCTGATGAAACTCTGCAGAGGAAAAGAGACAGGAATATGGTTTAATTGCTTTCAGTGCTCTTTGCTGGGATATGTGTACCATGAATGGCTTTAAGATTGGTTAGTCATTTCCTCCCATAACTTAGAGCATCTTCTACAGTCATCTTATGCTGAATTTACAATAGTGATGATAGAACTTATTTTGTATTAATCATAACTGATGGATGGAACTACATCACCAGGGAGGAAATGGCCTTATTTTCTCAAATTTGGTGTCTCCTATCAAATCAATGTTTGCTTCCCTGTGTGCTGCAATGATTATTGCACTGTGCTGCTTGTTCATTTGCTTGTTTTATTTTAAAAAGGGTTTTGTTTGTGTTTATTTTCTTGTAAAAGTGAACTCAACTATTAGAAGATTGGGGTTGATTTCTGCCTCACTGATCTTGTCAACTGTCTGTTTTAATTTTAGAAACAATCTACTCAGTAAAGAGAGTGCTTCTGTGTGGTTTGTAAGGTTAAGAAAATGGCAATTGGGATTAGGAATTTGGCTTGTGAAAAGTCTGGATTGACACATCTCTTACTCCTACTTCATGGACATTCATTGCTATTTGTTCCAGCAGCAAACCTGCTATTATTTGCTAGAGTGATATCCCCTGTGGATATCTCCCCATTCCATCAAGTCAGATAAGGAGACATGTTCCAGTTCCTCCTCTCAAATGTTATCATCTAGTAGGATCTAGGACTGTGATGGCGAACCTATGGCATGCGTGCCGGAAATGGCACGCAGAGTCATCTCTGCCGGCACGCAAGCCATTGTCCCAGATCAGGTCCACTGCACATGCATGCATGCCTTCCTCCAACCAGCTGATTGTTGGGTATCTGCTATGCATGTTAGGGGCGCGGTATGTGTGCGGGAGATGCATGCACATGCACAGAGGTGCACGGTGCACATGGGGGTGTTGCACTCGCATGTGCAGGGGTGGAGGATTTGCATCCACATTGCATTATGGGTGCAGGCATGTGTGTGCAAGCACACTTTCAGCATGTGACGGTGAAAAGGTTAGCTACCACTGATCTAGGAAGTGTGCCTTTTTTGTAGCAGCCTCAGCCTCACGAGCACCTTTGTTCCTGGATTCTGTAAGCCTCCACCTTTTAGTCTTCCAGAAAGCCACAAAGACCTGGTTTTTCTCCCCAAATAGGGAATAGAATTTGGGGATTGTATTGTTGGTTGTATGCGTAGTCCTCAAATTATGACAACAATTGGAATCAAAATTGCCATTGCTAATCAGCACAGTAATAAAATGTGATGTCACATAACTGCTCCACTTACTTGTAAGCACCTCAAGTAACCATGACATTCAACTGTGGGAAGTCAGCAGAGAATATCATAGAAGTCATGGTCATGTGATTGCAGGAGGCTAGGATGTAATGCGAGCCTGGTGCCAAGCACTTCGATAGTGATTATGTCATCATAGGGAAGCTTCTACAACTGGAACTCTGAAGACCTTTATTCAGTGCCTTTATAAGTTTGAATGGCTGTTAAATGATTGGATATAAGCCGATACTGAAGAATATTTGTTGAGGCACCAGGTTTGGTTTTACTATTATTATCATTATTGTGAGCTTCCCAGAGTTCTGCTACATAAAATGGACAGACATTTTATCAATGAGACAATCAATGAGCAAGTAAGCTAGCAAGTAAGCCCTAATGATAGAACCTTCTCATACCAAATAATATGATTAATACATTCAAACTGATGCAAACTTTGCTTTTAGTATAATAATTCTTAGTATCTGTTAGAATATTATCTATCCAACTTTCAGAAATACCACTTTTTACATTCATGTGTATGTTGACTGACCTCAGGTTTATGCAGGAAGCATCCTGTGATAAATAATTTTGAAAACTCCACACAAATTGATATGCCATCTTGTCTTATTAAGCACCAGAAACAAGCATGAGTCAAAAGTTGTGGCACATTAGCTAATGTAATTGTGTCTTTGTTGGGTGTGTGTGGAAGTTATAGATAAAGGTTGAATATTAGTATGGAAGTGGGGGGAAACAAATCAACCATTCAGATGTACATAATAAGCTCCAATACCTTTCAGCATTGTGTCTGTAAATAAAACACCTATGAAATTATACCAGGTTTGTAAGTTTGTAACTCTTGAAGACTAGCTCTGAAAATAAGTATATATTGACTAATCTCATAAATGTCTAAATGGAAAATTACTGTAGTTTTTATAATACATAGACATTTCTCTTTAATACATAGAAATAATAGCTTTTATATTCATATGGGTAAGTCATTATTTTAATGATTTATGAATTGCTTATTAACGCTGTGTAGGTACATGGGGGAAAGGCTTGTAAATTATTAAAGGCTTGGCTCCTATATTGAATGTGTATATCATTGGGTTTACACTTATAGGAAGCACAAAGGTGCTTATTTATTACACAGGGTTGCTATCCTTTTGATTTTCCAAGGTGCCTTAAAAGTAACACAGCTTTCTCATGTACTAGCTATGTGGTTTCAACTATATTCAGTTTCCAGACTTTTTGGCATACATTATCACATTCCCAATTGATATTTTATATGACCTACACCATCTAAAATAGGGGTCTGTAGAATATATCCAGAGAATTGTGATAGTTATCCATTTGAAATGTCTCCACTTTATTTCCATTGCAATTTATATTCATAAACCTGGAACAGCTGACATAGCATGTGTGGTGAATGATACACATTTTACTATTTTATATACTGGAAACATAGTTAAAAGAAAAGGATTAGAAGATCACTGCAGTGCGGAAAAAGCTAGTAAAAAGATGAAATACGTTCTTATTTAGATAAGAGGACACAATTCTTTTGTATTTAAGCACAAAATTGCACAGAAAAAAATGGTATGGTGACTAGAACATTCTAAATTTTAAACTAGTATTTTATATTCACAATGATGGATATTTCTTCAAAAATAATCTATTGTGAAGGACATAATTCTTAACTTGCTGATCTTTTTATTGAAGAAGAGGCATTTAATTTAATTTCTAGGATATTTCTTTAAAATATTACTTCAAAAAAACTTCCAAAATAATCAAAAAGTGGGAAACTCCTTTAGGACCCTTTAATCTTTTTCAGTTTTTTTTGGTCTGGATTTAATGTGTTTTGAAGACTGTATTTCATTGAAGGAAACACTGTCGCTCAGTGTACAGTCCTGGGATGAAAAAGTAGTGGTTAGTTTCTGTTATGCCTATGAGGAAATCACCCTTGCCTGTTATTATACAGCAATGATAAGGTATCTTAGACTTATGATTTTCCAGAACTCTGATAATTCTTCAAGCCATGACAGTAAATCTTATCTCTACCCATGTGGGCTTGGGGTTGTTGAATTTGTATTTCTGCAACCT
This sequence comes from Bungarus multicinctus, assembly GCA_023653725.1. Classification (NCBI taxonomy): domain Eukaryota; kingdom Metazoa; phylum Chordata; class Lepidosauria; order Squamata; family Elapidae; genus Bungarus; species Bungarus multicinctus. The sequence goes on from CM042844.1 coordinate 53,198,684, forward strand.
TTGGAAGACCCCCACATTCAATGTTCCTAGATTAGATAAAAGGAAACATGCTTATGTTGTTCTTATCATTTCTTCTTTTGGCCAGCAGTTAGCCTGTACTATGTGAGTTCATAATCTAAGCTACAGCAATTCCAATCTTGAATTCCAGTCTTCTCAACTGTCCAGCATATAATACTTCTGTCTTTTTGATAGCTTCATTTCTTCTTCTGAAGATATAGACAATTTAGGGACTTGGAGAGAAGTTTAAAAGCACAATTCACTTTTTTAACAGGCCACCACCACCTACTAAATGCAAAGGCAAAAGTGATGGAATGATGCCGGTGTAACAACTGGCTCGCTAATCGTGCACTTTGTGCCTGTACGCAACTTTCAAAACCACTTCCCTTTAATGTTACTCTGGGGAAGTAACACAGTGGAGGCGTGGCAATCCATTCTGCCATGTGAATCAGTTGAGTAGATATAGATGAGTCAGCGCAGGGGCGGGCGGGCAAGCCCACATGATCATTGGAGTGAATCGGTTTGGAGCCAGCTGATAATTGGAGCTAGGGTTCACCCAAACCAGTCTGAACTGGCAGAATCCCATCCCTGGGTAAAAATCACAAAATAAATGGCTATGTTGTGTAAGGTCTAAATGCCTTTAAGAGAGCAGCCCCTTTGGTGCTACTGTACATAGTAGTTTACTGCATTTACCAAATGACAATAGATTTTTTTATACAGAGACCACAATGTCACTTATGCATCACTGCTTCTCTCAAAAGACAAAAAAGCCAGATATCTGCATAGTGTCCATGTGCTAAATTAAACATTTTCATGCACATTTAAAAATAATTACTATCCATTTAAAACACACACACACATTTATCAATAAAGGGGAAAAGTAGTAGAATTTTACATCTGTTCAACTTGCTGTTATTGGATAATTTCAAAGTTCCACTTCTTTCCTAGTTCTTTATCCTAAAATCAGGCTTAGACTGGGCTTCAAATAGCAGCTGCAAGTGGGGGATTGTCCTTATTAAATAATAGCAGAACACTAAGTTAATCAATCCTGACACCGGTAGAACATTTGAGAAGCAGTGTGCTCCAATACATCTCTTCCATTAGAGAATAAATTGTCTTGTTACTTTCTCTTATTTTTTTTCATCACTATTATATATTTAGACTTAATAAATTCAATTATTTAAACCAGTCTCTATGTTACTGACAAACCAAAGGGCTTTCCTCTGCTTGCCTGAGATTAGACTTCGATAGAAAAACCAAGATGATTATCAGATACCAGCAGAGGTATGGCAAAATTTAACTCTTTGGCTGTATATGGAAGTCATGTTGATTTTTGCAATTCAAATATGGTAGTCAACACAGTTGCCTAAACTTGATTAAAGAAACAAATTTTAACTAGCAATTCTTTCTCTCAGCCTTGTTTTATATACCTTGAGATTTGAAATTATGAAACTGGGATGTTGCAACTAGTCTTTGAGCCCTGCTGCTCATCTCTATCCTCATATTTTTCCTTTTGATTGGCTGATAACCAAGCCACTATTTTTTCATTATTGCCTACATCCATATTTTTGGCTAGAGTTTTTGTTATTGTTTTGGTACTCACATATTTGAAAAAAAAACATGGATTGTTTTAGGGATGAAGCACTCATAGTGTTAAATATCAGGGTAGCAGGGTAGTTGAAAAATTTATGAAGGAAATCCTTCTATCAATTTCCAGAACTTGTGTATTCTGCTATAGAAAGTGAATAGTATCTTCATATTTGCACTGTAGAAATTGATGACAAAATGAAGTATCCAATCTGTATAGTACAGATTTCATTCTGTGATGGCCTGGAGTTTGCAGAATGTATTATATTACTTAGTATAACTGGTATATAACTTAATATAAATTCCTCATAGAAAGATCTCCTGGAAAGAAAAGTAAATTTATTGTAACAGTTGGAATCGAACAGCTCAGTTGGAATTTCCTTCTCTCATGCTAGATGTATTGTTCTTAGTGCTATTAGTACCAAAGGTGCTTTTTCAAGAGGCAACTGGACTTTCCAGTTCAAAGACATTTCACTTCTCATCTAAGATGCTTATTCAGCTCAGACTGGATGGTGGGGAATGGAAGGATTTATACTGCTTGCAGACAGCTGGTCATTTGCATTCTTTTAGAGAGTCACCTCAAAAACTTCAACTTTAGATTGACTACTATTGACCTAACCCTTTCCTAAGAGGTCTGTGGGGGGCGTGCATAAGCACACCAACATGCCTACAATCCCTGTCCTATTGTTTCTTTTGTTTTTCTTATATGTACCCTTTTTCTTTGAGGCCACCTGGAGATTTATCTGCATTATCAGGGTCATCTGACGAGTGCAAATGGATGTGAAGCCTCTCTATTGAAAGGACTGTGTTGTAGATTGGAGATAGATGATGTCATATCCGTCCAGTGGTGGTATGCTACTGGTTCGGCCCGGTTCTGCTGAGCCAGTAGCAGTGATGATCAGTGGGGACCAAACCAATTTTCTCTGCTGCTCTGCTGTTGGGCCCAGCTGCCCACCCGGGCTCCAATACTCACTTTTATCTTCTGCTTTTGAAGCGCAGCTGCTTTGCACAGCACAGAAGAGTGCTGCGTGGCAGCTGCTGAAGCGACTGGGAGAGTGCAGGCTTGCAGGAGGTGAGTTGGAATGCCTCAGCGTCTGCACAAAGGCCTCTGCGATTGTATAAAGTGCACGTTTGGCACACACACCAAGCCATGCCCCACCAAACTGGTGGTAAAAGTTTTTGAATCCCACCACTGTATCCCCCCCCCCCTCTGTTGAGAGAGGCTGTTCAGTTTTGACATAGATAGCCTCTTTAACCCTTCTTTCAAACCAGTGGTCCTCTCTGTCAAAAATGTGGACTTGATGCTTGTTGGATGAGAAGTGAAATGTATTTAAAAAAACAGAAAGTCCAATTGCCTCTTGAAAAAGCACCTTTGGGACAACCATGACCTGGATAACTGAGAATCTCCATAGAAAATAGTGTTATTAGTATTACTAGTAGTAATATTACTACTATTATAACATTACTATTGCCTGCTCTTGCCGAGCACTTAGCATGGTGCTCTAAAGACTGTAAGCCGCCCTGAGTTCCAGAGAAGGGAGGCATATAAATGTAAATTAAATAATAAATAAATAAATAAATTATTAATTAGTGCCTCAGAAATATTGCTTTTAAAAATTCATAACTTATCTATAACTTGGAATTATACAATACATTGTACTACCTGAGAAATTTATTCATGCATAACCTAGCCATTAGCATAGCAATAGCATTTAGCCTTATATACTACTTTACAATGCTTTACAGCCCTCCTTACAGAGTTAGCATATTGCTCCCAAAAATCTGGATCCTCATTTTACTGACCTTGGAAGGATGGAAGGCTTAGTCAACCTTGAGCCTGGTGAGATTGCCAAACTGCCAAATTGCAGGCAGATGGCAGAATTAGCCTGCAGTACTGCATTCTAACCACTGTGGCACCACCACCCATTAATATATTTCAGTATAGGGAAAATACAAAGTAAATCCAAACTATATGGCACAATCCCTACTCTCTCCTCTGTAGTATAAGTGGACTTTATCAGCCACATTAATAAACAATGGTATTCCTTCTTGCAGGGTGACCTCCAGAGGACAAATATCCAATTGGATTTTGGGGATGGTACTGCTGTATCCTATGCTAATTTCAGTCCTATCGAAGATGGTATCCGACATGTTTATAAGAGCACTGGAATCTTCCATGTGACAGCTTATGCAGAAAATAACTTGGGTTCTGATTTGGCAGCACTTTTCCTGCATGTGGTTTGTAAGTAGATGGACTCTGAAAAGTCTCTTGGTTTGATTAAATGCAGAGTTCATAGCTCTGGAAGACTTGACTCTTAAATCCAATTTCTATAATCTGATTATCTTACTATTTTAGGTCATTCACCTTTATATTTTTAAACATTGTAAAAGTTCAAATATTTCCTATTAATAGGATTTTACTCAGGCCTACCAGTATCAACATTAATAGATTCTACTCTCAATAAGAGAATTACAGGAATATGGTTGACTTTCATACTGTTTTTCCAATTAGTTCCACATTTTGCTCAAATTCAAATAACATATATAAAGGAGTAAACTGCAAATATAAACCATATTTAATAAAAAGTTGAAAATATTAGAATAATTTTATAAATTTCTAAGAATAAAAGAATAGTAGAATATCATAAGAATAGTTTAAGAATATTTTTGTCATAATTATCTAATTGAATTGTCAGTTTTAGGCATTTTTTTCATATTTAAGAGAAACATAAGTTTGGTGGTGTGCTCTCAAAATTGCCATTCTTTTGTTCTTTAGAAGAAAACATGGGTAATCATGTTTTCCATGATGGAAAACATTCATATTTTAATGGAGAATTCTTTCTTTAATACAAAAACAATAACCAATATTTTGTCATATGAAAAAATATCTGTATGCAAATTCAGCTATTGGATTGGGTCATCTTGCAACTTTATGTACTACATGTACTTTTTAGGTTCACATTGTTACATTTTGTACTTTTTATAATAGACTTGTACTCTTTTTGTACATTGATTAGAATTCTTCTAGTCTGATAAATACAGAAGTGGGTATTAGTTTGGCATAATTGTGGAATTTGGTGCCCTGAATATGTCATAATGTTCTTTTTAGATTTGTAAACATACAGAGTTAAAGTGAAGTGCAGTACTTCAGTAAATCATGCTGGTCTGTTAACCTTGGAAACAATGTTGATGGAGACTGTTATTCTATATTATACACTGCCTGTATAATAAGTCTTATTGAACTCAGTGAGTCTTTCAGGCATGCAATAGCTTGCCCTTCTTAGGGACTGGTGAGTATTGTAATATGATTGGAATATTTGAAGTTAGTGAACCATACATAATTACTGCAATAATATTCAATAACCTGTTGCTCTATGCATGAAATGATAGAATATGGCAAAGATAGGATAGGATAGGATAGGATAGGATAGGATAGGATAGGATAGGACAGGATAGGATAGGACAGGACAGGATGGCACAGCACATCACAGCACAAATGTACATTATGTATAATCAAGATCTTGGAGGAGGTTGGCTAAAAAGAGGCAAGATGGTTTTATTTGTAAGAGAGCTAATAGATTTTACAAATGACTTTATCAGTGGATCCAGTGTTAACCTTTTTAGTTAGATTGAATTTAATTTTGCAATTTAATATAATTATCATTACACCAGTTTCTTGGGAAGGACTTGCTAGATTGACAAAATTGCCAAATCAAGTTTAAATGTCTGGATGACTGTGTAACCAACCATAATATACTACATTTATATTCTGCATGACTGCCAGCAATTCTGAGTTCTTTATGAATTATTAAAAACATTTCAGATAAGAAAAGAACACAAAGCAAAAAAGAAATAAAAGTAGATATTGGAACACTCCTGTTAGGGCTAGGAGTGACCTGATAGCAGTGTTCCTATATCTAAGGGGCTGCCACAAAGAAGAGGGGGGGGGGGTGTCAATCTATTTTCCAAAACACCTGAAGGTAGGACAAAACGCAATGGATGGAAACTAATCAAGAAGAGAACCAACCTAAAACTAAGGATAAATTTCCTGACAGAAAAATTAATCAGTAGTTCAACTTTCTTCCAGGTATTGTGGTACTCCAACACTGGAGGTTTTAAAGAAGAGCTTGTTCAACCACTTGTCTGAAATATGTTTGAGCAGGGGATTGGATTAGAAAAGAACTCAAAAGTCCCTTCCAACTCTGTTATAGGTCAGATTAGCCATGTTGGTATTCTGACAGATAGGCAGTCCCTTGGGTAACTAGGTTCTATGTCATATAGGACATATAGTATAGTAACAACCCAAGCCTTGAATTGAACTCAAAAGAAAATTGGCAACCAATGTAATTTATAAAGCAGAGGTGTTACATGGTGATATGGAAGCATGCTTGTCACTGCCATGACACTGCTTTCTAGACCAGCAAAATCATCCAGATGATCTTCCAAAAGTTTTTTTTTTAATCTGCAGTTTAAATAGAAGCAGTGTTTATCAACAAATTGAACTTTAATGAATCTAATTTTATAATCCCTATAAAATTATGATTCATATTTTTATAGGAATTCTCAGCAAAATATTTTTTATCATTCCAGTCAGTTTCTAATCAGGTTCATGATCTTTATCATGCATGCTTAGAAATGGAAAGAATTGTATTCTGAAAGAACAAAAAGCAAGAGAAGTTAAGAGCAAGCCAACAAACAATAAAATGTGAGTCCCCTTCTTTCTGTTGCCTATTTTCCATCCAGACCTAATCTCATTTGTTTAATCTCTGAGCTCTTCATCAAGACAGCAATTAATCCTCTACAACTGTTGATGTATTAAAGTCTTGTCTTGAAGAAACAATATATTATATACCTATTATTGGGTAATTTGTTTTGCAAGATTTTATAGAGAGATTTATAATCTGCGATGCTCTTGTACTGATTTTCATTTTTCTTTTTGTTAAGATTTTCTTTTTTAGAATGTGAAACCTATCGCTAGCATATGATTTTGTTATTATTTTTTAAGAAACACTACACATTTATCTTTTAAAGAAACAATGCAGTTATCTTCAGAGAAACAGCAGCCCCCACAATCCCTAAATTGTATATAACTGCCCTTTCTTCAACTTTTTAGTATTCTCTGATGTATATGGTGCACTTGAAAACATTATGTTTGCTTGTCACATTCAGAAGTCAAAGTTGCATGTTATTCTTATTCTTGTGCATGCAAATATATGAACATGACACTTGTGCACATATTTATTATACTGGCAAGAGATAATTTCTTTTCCACTAATTATTTCTTATTTTCATACTATACTTTTCTTTTCCATATCCATTGTGCCTTATTGATCATTTCCTCCTCCTCCTCCTTCTTGCTTTCTCCCTTCTCCCTTCTTTTTTCAAGAATAATTAAAAATTCCCCCTAAATGCAAAACCTTCCTTATACAAGTGAAACTCGAAAAATTAGAATATCGTGCAAAAGTTCATTTATTTCAGTAATGCAACTTAAGAGGTGAATCCAGTATATGAGATAGACTCATTACATGCAAAGCAAGATAGTTCAAGCCGTGATGTGTCATAATGGAGATGATTATGGCTTACAGCTCATGAAAACCCCAAATCCGCAATCTCAGAAAATTAGAATATTGTGAAAAGGTTCAATATTCTAGGCTCAAAGTATCCCACTCTAATCAGCTAATTAAGCCATAACACCTGCAAAGGGTTCCTGAGCATTTAAATGATCTCTTAGTCAGGTTCAGTAGGAATCACAATCATGGGGAAAACTGCTGACCTGACAGTTGTGCAGAAAACCAGCACTGACACCCTCCATAAGGAGGGAAAGCCTCAAAAGATAATTGCAAATGAAGTTGGATGTTCCCAAAGTGCTGTATCAAAGCACATTAATAGAAAGTTGTGTGGAAGGGAAAAGTGTGGAAGAAAAAGGTGCACAAGCAGCAGGGATGACTGCAGCCTGAGAGGATTGTCAGGAAAAGGCCATTCAAAAATGTTGGGGACTTTCACAAGGAGTGGACTGAGGCTGGAGTCAGTGCATCAAGAGCCATCACACACAGACGGATCCTGGACATGGGCTTCAAATGTCATATTCCTCCTGTCAAGCCGCTCCTGAACAACAAACAACATCAGAAGCATCTTACCTGGGCTGAAGAAAAACAGAACTGGTCTGTTGCTCAGTGGTCCAAAGTCCTCTTTTCTGATGAGAGAAATGAGAGCAACTTTTGCATCTCATTTGGAAACCAAGGACCCAGAGTCTGGAGGAAGAATGGAGAGGCACACACTGTAAGATGCTTGAAGTCCAGTGTGAAGTTTCCACAGTCTGTGTTGATTTGGAGAGCTATGTCATCTGCTGGTGTTGGTCCACTGTGCTTCATTAAGTTCAGAGTCAATGCAGCCATCTACTAGGAGATTTTGGAGCACTTCATGCTTCCTTCCGCAGGACGCTGGGGATGCTGACTTCATTTTCCAGTAGGACTTGGCACCAAGAGAAAGATGAGAGACATGAGACCGAACAATGTAGAAGAGCTGAAGGCCGCTATTGAAGCATCCTGGTCTTCCATAACACCTCAGCAGTGCCACAGACTGATAGCTTCCATGCCACGCCGCATTGAGGCAATAATTGCTGCAAAAGGGGCCCAAACCAAGTACTGAGTACATATGCATGCTTATACTTTTCAGAGGTCCGATATTGTTCTATGTACAATCCTTGTTTTATTGATTGCATGTAATATTCTAATTTTCTGAGATTGTGGATTTGGGGTTTTCATGAACTGTAAGCCATAATCATCACAGTTATGACAAATCACGGCTTGAACTATCTTGCTTTGCAAGATAAGTATATCTCATATATTAGTTTCACCTTTTAAGTTGCATTATTGAAATAAATGAACTTTTGCACGATATTCTAATGTTTAGAGTTTCACCTGTATTTGAACTGACTGGACAATAGCTATGATGAATAATTGCAATGCCTCACCTGTCACAATTAGAACCTTTAATCTAACTGGGGCACTGGAGCAAATTGCTTATCAATAAGTCATGCATTTTTCTCTGCCAATATATTTTTTTATTTTAAGAATATTTGGGTAGGAATTTAGTCCAGATATCAAGGAGAGAAGGGCTGCATTCCATCAAAATATCTGAATTATTTTCTCCAACAAGATAATTTTATGACAGTGTAAATTAATTTAGATACTCTGATATAGTGCCCCCAAAATCTCCAGCCCAAACTTGTTCTAGAGGGATACCATGGTTGATAATATTGAAAGACACTGATAGAAAAAAGTGCTATTAGGTCTATTAATCCCATTCAGATCATAAAAAAATTATGCTCTACTACTGGCATTAAAGTTACCAAATAGACAATATAGATATAAATATATACAAATATTTACCTATATACATACATCAATATAAATACATGCATGTATGTACCATTATCTGCTCAGGTATTCCTCAACATATATCTGTGCATTTGTTTTTATCTTTTGAATGATCTTATCGCTTACCATATTAAATAAAGTTTACTATTACTTTCTTCATATTTTTCTTGCTTATTAGCATTGATTTGAGTATAGTTCTGTTTTCAGAGTTATTAATGATTCTGTCCATTTTGGTTTTGGCATCTGCAAAAGTGATAAGTATTACTGTGTCTTTTTATCTTAATCTTTGCCAAAATATAAGGAAGAGGGCCCTAAAATGAATTATGTTGCACCCAACTTCCTCTTTCCAATTTGATAAAGAGCCACTAAGGAATAATAAAACTCAGATTATGATCTAGTTGTGTAGTTATTTAATTGAGAAACCATACAATCCAACTCACTGTTACCTATTTTATTAAGAAAAATATCATGGGATATTTTCATTTCAGTTTTGCTGAAATGATGAAATATGCCATTTAAAATGTCCCAATAATTCATGAAAGGAAATTAGCAGATCAAATCTGGTAAAATATATTCCAGAAAAATCTATGCTGACTTTATCTTTACCACTTTACCACGTAACTGTTTTTTTTAAAGCCCTTAAAAACTCTGTTTATGAAATGTTCTACAATATATCAGGATGATTCATCTGTGTTTTTCTGGATCTTCTTTCTTTGTCTTATCTTTTTGAAGTTTATCCAACCCTGTAGTTATCTGGGACTTCACCTGTTTTTCCAGGGTTAATTTGTATTTCAGCTGTTTTCCAAAAACTTGGGAATTATTATTTTTTTGCATCTGAGATAGTTGTTATTGCTAGTGGGTATTTCAAACTTCAGGCTAATTTATAGTTGTTTACATTGATCACAGTTTGGTACAATCACAATGCAATAGCAATTATTGCAATAGCCTTCCTCAGCTTGCTTTCCTTTAGATGTGACATTTTGTTATTTTTTAAATAGTTAGCACTTTTTATTGTTTTATAATTATTTAAACAGAACTGTCAAGTAGAAAAAGGGGCTATTACTTGCTTCTTTTGTTTAATTTTTTATTTTTCTTTTAACCTCCTTAAGATATGAATAAAAACAAGTCTGATATATATTATTATCCTTCTACAGGTCCAGTGGAACGTGTCCACCTGAGTGTCCCTTTTGTGGCCATTAGAAATAAGGAAGTCAATCTCACTGCTGTAGTTTGGCCAAATCAGTCAGGCACCTTCACTTACTTCTGGTGGTTTGGCAACAATAGCAAGGTTTGTTCCATTTTTAGGAATATATTTATTTTCTTTGACAGGATTAGCTATTGATCCATCTTGATTCTGAAAAGGGAATGCCACCTGGAACTGCAATAAAGCAGTATAATTTTCTATTACTGTCAAAACAGCTTCTTCATTTTTCAAACTTTATTTCCTTTCTTTTCCCCCCTTTTTATCCTATCTCATGTGGCTGTTTGCAGGAGTCTTTGCAATGTGCAGTTGTCTGTTATTGGAACATTATGTATAGAAGCTATTATTACTACTAGAATTCAAAATTATACCCCATTGTATATATGGATAATTCTGGGTTTCTGCACAGCATTTAAAAATGGCTAGTTATCAACTAAACAGTGTTTCTAACAAGAGGGCTAGCTTGTGCATAGAATTTTAGAATCTGACACATATTTTAAAGCCACTGGGAATTAAATCACTTTTGGTCTCTGTGAATTCAAGCTAAACAACTTTGAACAACTATGTACTTGTCTGTCTTTGGACACAAGTCAGAAGTCTATATGAATGCTCAATGACGGTTGCTATGGTAGTTACATGTACAATTATCAGCTAGTGTATTTCTGAACCTAAATTTGAAAAAAATAATGGAGTTTTTGATGATTGTTGAATCTGATACTCTTTGTAGATGATAAATGTATACTTCAGTACAATTGTTCAACAAATCTAAGATTCTTTTTTTTAGGCTTATTTTAGGCAAATGAATATACAGTTGTTTCAAACTGTGCACTGAAGTTCTTTGGTACCCTAGTAGAGGTTCTGAAATGTATACTAGATACAAGCTCCTATAAAATATTATTTTCCACCAGTGGTGGGATTCAAATTTTTTTACTACCGGTTCTATGGGAGTGGCATGGTGGGAGTGGCAGGGGAAGGATACTGTAAGATCTCTAGTCAGAGGTGGTATTTGCCGGTTCTCAGAACTACTCAAAATTTCTGCTACTGGTTCTCCAGAACTGGTCAGAACCTGCTGAACACCACCTCTGTTTGCCACCCACTGATCTTTCCATCCAAATATGTGTGTGTGTGTGTTAGGTTTTTGAGCCGATAAATAATTAAACAAGGGAGACTAGTATAGATCTATTTCGAGCTACTTAGCTCTCGAGCTAGCTGACTAAGTTAGCTGACCTGTTCTGGTGGGGGTTTGGTTGTACTCCGGTTGGTCTCAGTTGCTGGGGGATTTGAGCTGTAGTTAAAAGGAAGAAGCAGCTGCAAGCTCACATCACTCTGAGAAGCACAAGGCCGAAGACACAAGCCTGAAGATGATGAATGAGACTTCATCGAAACGTCACCTAGATATTTCCAATTCTACGCGGGAGAAAACCCGAAGAACCAAAGATCCATATATATATATATATATATATATATATATATATATATATATATAATGAAAGAGTTTATAGTACATGTTCAGGGAATTGATGGACAAGAAGGCAAGGAGTTGTTTGGCAAACTAAAACTGTAAAATTTAAAGAATCATGGCAGTAATACCTAGTAATAAATTCTATTGGATCTTCTTCATAGCAAGCCAACTCACCAATTTTTCTGGATCAATATTATCTGCAGTGATTGGCAACAATTCCTAGGAAATGAGATAAATATTTCCAACTATGCCTGTAGATGTTAGGTATTACATTTATGAACAGCAAAATGTATGTTGTCTAATTAAGTAAAGACTCTTATTCTTTAATACTATAAAACTTGGGAGAATGTTAATTGTCTGGTTTTCCTATAGGACATTAATTGTTTAAAAAGTTATAGCCATTGCAATATTTAAAAGAACTACTCTGTCAGAATCATATTCTAAAATATCCTTTAAAAAATTCAAGCACCTGACAGCTGAAAAATATGTCCAGTACTTGTAGTTATTTAGTTTGTTTTATTGAAGCTTCAAAAAGAAATGTAAAAACAAATGTATTTGTTATTTTCTGTTTACACATTTTCAGTTTCTGAATTAATAATAACCAATCATTTATACATTTACTTCATTCATAACTTCAATTCAAATGCAATGTTGGGCTTCCAGAAGAAGCAATATAGGATGAATATATATTTTATTATTTTTATCAGATCTCTAGGGACTTTTTCTATCAAAGTGTCTTTCTGTCTATCTGTTATTTTGGAAACCATCTTATATTGTGAAAATTATATGTCTGCTACCTTGTTGTCTTTGATTTGGCACCATCATTGTCTTCAGGTTGCAGAAACAAATCTTGTTGAACAAACATTCTCCTTTTTTTTTATTTTAGGAAGGATTTAACATATTTCATCCTTCATACATATCCATTTCCACAAATTCATGGCATGCAGTTAGACATTGTAATTATAGATCGGCATTCTGGTTGTCTCAAATATACTTTTCCCCCCATAGACATTTAATGGCTGTTTTTTTCTCAGACATTCTCACCTTATTTACACATTAAGTAATTTTAATTACATCAGCACCCATTTTTGTCACGTGATAGCAATTTTGTACATGTATATTTAATCTTCAAGTGGCAATATTGGCTCAGAGTGTGCTGTTACTTGCTTTTTTAAAGTGTTTTAGAGTCTTTTCAATTTTGGTCCCTAAAATTTGATACCCTAAGCCAGTGCCCTCTGGGCCTCAGCCTAAATTCAGACCCATATCTGAAATTTTCTTCAATTGACATAGGAATTTTCACATTATTTTAAACATAAATTTGTACGGACAATTGGTGTGTAAGTTTATCAGGCAAAGGTAAACAGAAGGTCAAACCTAATAATTTTTTTTAGCTCCAAATGGATATTTCTTTAGCATTAGCATTTGGGAAACAAAGTTTGTATCTGCAATTTAAATCTTATTTATGCATCACCAATAAATATCAAATTGTGAGTCCAAAATATCACCAAAATAGGGGACAGTGTAAAGCTGGAAGAATATTTGCTTTTGCAAAATGATGATAACCATAGGAAAATAGAACTAAAAACTAAATAGGGCTGTCACATAGCCAGCCTGTTTCATAATTTCCCATTGATAAAAATCCATTTATTCACCACATAGATTAAAAACAACTGCAGAAGAACTGCTATTCTCCCTGGGCTTTTGTGCTTTATTGACTCTTCAGGGGTCCACTAGTTGTTATCATTCTCTGACTTCTATTTATGCACTCTCTACAAGCAAATTACTTTAGGGATTGTTGTCTCCAGTGCCAGGAGCTCATGAGATTTGGAGAAGGATCTCCAAGTTCTTTACATGAACCTCAATAATCTGCAGAAAAATACTATTAGTATAAAGAAGGAACCCACTTTATGTAAATATCCTTGTTTAAAACAAAATGCAAAACAGCTTTTGCACATTGTATGAGCACATTGGAAATTCTAATTACAGGGCTGGAGATCTTTGTCTGCACACAGGTTGCAAACCAGTAAGCAATTAACCAAATACAAATCACTTTGTGAATCTTAAACTTTGAAATTTCTTTGTATTATAAAAAGAAATCATGCTGATTTTTGTAAATCATGTAAAATCATGTAAATAATTGGAAAAAGTGCAAGTCTACTGAGTTTGTCCATTTGTCCATTCAGACTGACAAAATATTATATTTTTATTTTTACATACAAATGTTAAGTGATCTCTCATTTCACCAGTCACTTTTCTGGTTTTTTGAAATAATAAATACAAGGAAATCAAGTTTTACAATGGCCACATGACCATAGAAATGTATTTGGACAGTACTGGTTCAAGGGCCTTGAAATAGAGATCAGAACCAGCCCATAGGAAATGACTAGCAGAATAAAATCTGCAGGGGCTTTTTACCTGCCTTTGAGAAAGGGCTCAGTCCCCATATCAGAAATACAATAGCTTGTGCTGTGTGCTTGATTTTATTTCTCTTTTTTCTCTTCCATTTATTCAGTCTGATTCGTAAAGCTTTCTGAACAATATCCTTGCTGTTTTCTCAGTGAGGTTTTTCAGAACTGATTTTTTTTGCCTCCTTCCTAAGGCTGAGAGACACTGACTGGCCCAAAGTCATCCAGCTGGCTTTGTGCCCACGGAACTGGAACTCATGATCTCCTGGTTTGTAGCCTTTTGCCTCAACAACCACACCAATCTGGTTCTCCATTACAACTTACCATGTATCTAAAAGGCTGCCTTTTCCCCCTTCTTGCTATCTAGCTAAAACCAATGATAAACTAAGAATAATCCATCATACAGCACAAAGGATCCACACACCCTCCGTGTGATGGAGACAGAATAGTTGTAAAAGCAACTAGGAAAAAAACCTGGACTAATTCTTCATTATCTTGCCACTTTCTAACTGAATACACTGCATTGGTCAACCTTCTTTGAATTAATGCAGTTCAGTCCGTTTGTGATTCAACTAAAGCCATGAAGTGACTGGTGCAAATGAGATTTTAGTCTCTATATAATTTCATTGAACTATCCTATATTAAAAGTATATATGTATTTATACAGTACCACCATTGGGCCACCATTGCAGTTGTACAAATACTCTTTTGGAAATCTCAAATTTACAGCATCCTTCAGACTTGTGCTATGAAGAATAATTGGTAATCACCCTGAAATTGTACAATCATTACCGCTGGTGAACAATTGCTGTATTTTTTTTCCCAAGGGGAAGATCTCATATTGCCTTGACAATGGGTTTACTTGGAATGAAAAGAAAAAAGATAGAACATCTCTTTAGCTGGTTAATTCTAAAAGATTGTATCCTGGCCAGATTAGCTTTTTACAGATGCCAATTTCTGTAGAAATGGATTCAGCTATCAATCACTACTGATTTGTTCTATTATAAAAGCAATGTGATGCAGAAGATTGCCTAAGCTATCTTAAATTACTGGCCTCATTCGTACTGCTTCCCCCTTAAAAATACAGATTTAATGATATACTCATATTCACATTTGCACTTGTGATTTTTGTCTTACAATTCTGAAATTAGCAATAGCTAATGAAATGACTATGAATAAATTAATGAATTGCATGTCACTTTTACAGCCGTTCATCACCTTGGACAGCAGCATCTCTTATATCTTTACCAGTGAAGGACTGAATACTATCACAGTGCAGGTCTCAGCTGGCAACATCCTTATCCAGGACACCAGAAACATTGCTGTGCGTGGTGAGTTCACAAAAGGAAATTGAGGAGGTTTGCATATCTGCTTTCCTCAAATCTAAGTTTTGAAATGTAAGACCTGGCAAAGAGGTCTAAACTATACTTTCAAGGTACAATTAATATATATATATATAACTGCTTAAGGAAAGAGATATGAGAAAAAAGGAAGGATGTAGCACTCAAATTCACTACTACATCTTTCAGAAATACTTCAAAACAAATTATTTTAATGATTGGATAGTATAATATCACAATAAATCATAGTCATAGCCATGCATCTATTCTGCTTTATTGGGGAGAAAATAGCTTTTGGCTAAATTAGCTTTTGGCTTCCTAAATATATTACCAATCCATCCTTAAGTTATACAGTAGTAGGAATATTAGAAGCAGAGTGAAAGTCATATGTTTGTCTTAATCATGACATCTTTTATTTTTGGTTTTGTTGGAAATAAAGTCTTAAACTTCAAAACTAAATGATGATGTGAATTATTTCTTCAAGATGTATTTCAGTTATTGAAGCACATTCTGTAAATCAGAGGCATTTGCAGAATGGATCAAGGGAAGGTAGATGATCAAAGCAGCCACTGTATGCAAGTTATACCCCTTTTATATGTATGTTGAGATATCCAAAATATGAAGGAAAGCAGTAGAATTTGTATCACAAAATACAAAATGTGGTACTATTTTTGGGCAGTAACACTATCCTCTATATATATTTCTGAATCTATCATATGTGAAGCATTATTTGGAGCACATGGGTGTTTTTGAATGGAGGTGCAATCACAATATATCATCAAAAAAAAAAAGGACACTGATCCTTTTGATGGCTTTTGCAAATAAAATTTTTGAAAATTCACCAGATTTAGAATGCGGCAACCCCAAATTACATGATAATGTTCAGGGCATAAATCAAGCTAGGCATACATAAAGAGTTAATGGTATGGAAAAACTGCACGTAAAAAATATTTTCCATTCCAATAAAAACCCTGGATCAAATGTTCATGCTGTACTGTTTTATAAAAGATTTGCTTTTGAAGGCTGGAATATATAAGCTGAGCTGGAACTGTGTTTAGTATGAGTGCACATCATACATTCATATACATGAACATACAAACACACACACTTTTGTACAAATATACACACACATGAAAAGTATATATATGCATATACATACAGGAATATATACTCATTCTGCATTTTAAGATCATTTTACATCAGCTTGATAGATTTTTAAAAGTTTCTATGAAAAGAAAAAATATATAAAACTTACATGAGTGGAGGACAGTGTTATGGTACTTATCTTAATCACAAGGTTGCTGATGAATAGAGATGAGTGTTTTGTATTTTCATTGTCCATTTTTCAGCTGTCTATGATCTTCAAGTTTCAATAAATTCCAAAAGAAGACATTCTGCAGACAGTCCTTGGATTCATTTTTTTTTTTTTTTAGATTCAGAAGTTAGGAAGAATGCAAGTGATGGAGAGACTTATAGAAAATAGTAGTAGCAGTAGCACATCATTTTCTATACTTCTCAACAATAAAGAAAGCTCAGAGATGCAGCCCAAGGAAATTATAAAGAACCCTATGTAGGAGGTATAAAAACTGAGTACTCCTTTGCTGGGTAAGAATGCTTTCAGGAAATTGTGTATCAGTGGAAAAGCTTTGAGAGCCAGTTTGGCACAATGGTTAAAGCACCAGGCTAGAAACCAGAGGACCATGAGTTCTACTCCCACTTTAGGCATGAACCCAACTTAGTGACCTTGGGTCAATCATGAATGCACATGTACATGTGCATGCATACACACAAAGGAGGTTTTTACATTATGTTCCTGATATCAAGTAAACAATTGGACTTGAAGTGATATATGCCACTTTACATAAAATATTGTCATGACTAACTATAAAGTTTGGCATAAGGATTCTTTTCACATTTCTAATTCTGAATAAATGTGTCAATTTACTTTTTAGTGAATTGGAAATTGTTGGAAATAGCTAAAAATACCATAATTTCCCCCAAAACAAGCCCTAGCCTGATTTTTTGGGGTGGGACTAATATAAGCTCTACCTAGAAAATAAGCCTGGAAGATGGGCATGGTTCGCCAACCCCTTGGTGCAGTGCAGATATCTGTAAGTCCAAGCACAGAGGCAATGGCAGAGGCAGGGGAGGGGAAACAGGGGATTCAGACATGCTGTATGGCTGCCTGGTTCACAGGAAGCTTGTGGGAGACTTGTGCAGTGCCACTGATAGCAGGTGAAGGCACAGGGGAGGGGGAGGCAGGCAATCCCTATGTCCTGCATGGGTGCCTGCCCAGTTCAGCTGTGGGCAAGCCAAGAGACAGTGGGATGGACTGGGTAGCATGTAGGGATTGCCTCCCCTCTGGCATCTGCTTCCCCCTGGCTCTGCCATGCACTTTTTGCCCTGAGGGAGGCAGTTTCATCTACTCACAAATGGGACACTGTCTCATCTCTCCAACCGGGCAAAAAGTATTTAGTTGTCTATAGTTCGCTTGGGAACAGAGTGTTTTGACTGGCTGCATCACTTGGCTTTTTGCTCTGGTGCCGCGCTGGTGCTGGAAGAAGTGAGCCAGTGGCCAGGTAGGCTCTTGCTGCAAATGGCTGCCAGTGCTGTTGCCACCAGGCAGTTGTCGGGGTGTGAAGCCATGGGACCCTGAGATAAGCTGGTGTGCACATTAGGCAACTCCACCACCACCCATCTCATGACAGTGGCACTCAAAAAAATTAAGATACCCCAAAAAATAAGCCCCAGTGCTTATTTCAGGGCCCAAAAGAAAATAAGACCTAGTCTTATTTTTAGAGAAACATGGGTAATATACACTGCATTATATATTGGCATGTATTTCTCTCCATGTGTACGATCCTGGATAAAAAGGAAAAAGCCTAATATGATCAGACATTTTGATATTGACATTTTCATTTTTTCAATGAGACACAATTCATTTCTATATGTATTGTTACCTTTTGCTCCCACCCAATCAGTGCTTAGAATTGCTAAATATAGAAGGAATTTAAGGGGCATGCCCTCCCTTATAGGCTAAGTACTTTTGGAGCACATCTCTGAGAGAAATTAAACTTCATTTCTATTTCATTAACATTGACATTACTTATTTAAATATAATTAAACCGATTTATTCCCCAGCTATTTATTAAATAGCTTTCTTTTGTTGTCCTGTTAAAACATACAATTTGGTGATAAGTCTTTGGGGCCTGTACTCAAAGATTAGAGTACTTGGAGGTCACATAAAAATATAAAAACATATAAACATATAAAAACATCTTCAAAAATAAAGAGAGTGAAGTATTTTAGAAAAATAGGAGATAATGAGCAGAACTATCAGTAAAGGTGAAGAATAAAGTGAACAAATAAGCAAGAAGCTTACTAAAAGCCAAATAAACCTTTTGTCCAGAGAAATGGTCCATTTTTGAGACATAAAACTTGTCTCCCACTTTAATTAGCCTTGCTCTACTTCAAAGATTTAATTTGGGAGTGATTTCTTCATGTCTCAGGAGCTGCTGTACCCTGATTTGTCTGTCATTACCTTAATCTGATTTGTTCTACGTTATGTAGTCATGGCAGCACATAAACCTAACAAACAGGTATCTCTTTGCTTTTAGGAAACCGATTACTAGTACTAAGGATGTGTTCAGTGGACCACAAAGCATGTCAAATACAATAGAAGAAAACACTAGTTTATGGAACTGCTGCTTAACTTACTCTTGTTCCTGTTTAATTGCTGAACAATATTGATGAAATAAAAGCAATTTAGAATGCTAGGCAAGAGACAAATGTCACACAAAGGATTTATAACATTCTTTGATTAACTACCTGCTTTTTATTTCAACCTTTCTTTTAGTTTCTTAGCAAAATTATTTTTAAAAAATCTCCTGTCAACTTATGGCTCTCATTTAAGTTTACATCCTCCCCCCTTTTTTTCCTCTCTTTTTCAATTGATTCCCTCTCATAATCCTCCTGGGATACAGAGTGCTGTCCTATGTTCAAGGTATCGCAAAGATATTCTTTCCATTCCAGTGCCTCACAAAACAGTCTGAAGCCATCTTATGTTGTATTCACTTATGCTGTTATGACAATGCAGAAAAACCCACAAGGATGATCATGTGCTCATTTACCAATGGAATTGTTTGGAGAGAGCAAAAAATATCACCTGAGCATTATAGGAAACTATGCAAGGAAATGTCAGCTAAACAACTTACTACTACCTTAGTTTTGAAAATGAGATGGTAGCATGCTGACAATTTAGACTATAATTTAGACAATTGTCTCACAACAATGGTCTCTGCATCTTTGCCTGTAGTTGTGACAGTTGGACTGGATGATCAGAAATAAATTCTAGCTCACACATAGCAGAACACATAAGTTGTAGAAACAGCAGGGGAGGGAACAGCAGTAATGGCTTCACCCCAAAAATTGGGATCTGAAATGAGGTAAGAGCCTATCCATAGAAAAATGAACCATCAATCACTTTTGTAAAATTGCATCAAGGAAATGAGACAGGAACAGAGCTGAAAACAAGGGAACACAACTCCAAAGCAAACAATATTGTGAAATTAGTCAAATCCCAAGGTGAAGTCCAAGTGAAGTTCAAAAAACGTTAATGAGAAAGTGCCTGTATTTACTTATGAATATTATTCATCACTACTTTTTTTGTATGGAAGGTGATTAAAATTCTTTTGTATGAAAAGTTGCAAGTTTATGTACACATGATTTTTATACTGAATAGAATGTTCTCTATATATGGAGAACATACAGAAACATATAATTTACTGGAAAGTTAAAGGGAGATCAGAAACATTTTTATGAAATATATAATAATTTAACGTGGAAGCTTGACATAGTAGAAACAACTTTTAGCATCTGAGAAGAATGTCAATTTTCTCTAGAACAAAAATGATTTTGAGAATTGTGCAGTATATGCACAGCACTCATATTTACACATGCACATACACACATTACAAACACATGCACAAATAAATGTACAAGATATTTTATATGCTTTACATTACTGAGAATATATGTTGCTGTAGATTTCTTTTAGCTGTATGTAGAACTTCATTGCATGACTTTATAATGAATGCATTTAACAGTTCGAATGTAATCAGCCTTAATAGTTTGTACTGAAATTTTAGTGTGACACTCTTTCTTTGCAGAATATTTTCAGTCTCAGTTATTATCATTCTCACCCAATTTGGATTATCACAATCCTGATATCCCAGAGTGGAGAGAAGACATTGGCCGAGTCATCAAAGCAGCTTTAGTGCATGTGAGTACCTAGGGAAATCTATCAAATAATAAGCATACTTTTCCTAAAGTTTGAACAGTTTGTAGAAGCACAATTCAGGAAAGGAGATTATAATTTTCAATTACACATCACAACTTTGATAAAGCTAGGCTTATCATTCTAATACACACATGCAATTACCTAGATAAATATTATATAAAACCTTTCAGTGCCCAACAAACCCAGACTTGTTTTTTTTTAAAGATGTTTGTTTTGTTCTGTTTTTTAATTGTTTTCTTAGTACTAAAATGTTTTACGGTTCTTGAAGTATTATCTGTGCAACCTTTGATGATAAGAAGATGCAATCACTTTGTAGATAAAATATTAGGAGGGAGTAATTATAATATACAATTTTTCCATTGAATCCATAATTGCTGAGTCTGTGCATGCATGTTTGTTATTCAAGATGGATATATCTGTCTTCATGATCAATGCAGCTTAATTGACTTACACAATGATGCTATCTTTAAGTTCATTTCTATAATTATGTTCTATGTCTTCCAGCTTACAAAATAGTATAGAAATACTGCAATACACAGTGTCTGTTTTTAATTCATCAGAGATAAATTCATTCATTTTTAAAAAGTATGAACTTTTTCGTTATTTTTTACCATTATTATGCAGGCTTTTAATAAACAAATAAATGCACCTAATCTTCCACATGGTTTTTCAATTTACTCTGTTTCTTCTATTTAAAAGATATACAATGAAATCCTGATTAAAAGTTCAGTGTTGCAAAAAAAAAAAAAAAAAGATAAAGAAAAGGATTCTCTGGCTTTTCCCAACAGAAAATAGAGGAGCTTTGAAAATTACTTTTTTTTTTTTTTGGAAACTTGTTTCTGTTGTTTTAGAAACATCTGCCTTCACTGTACTGATCAAATCTTTCCACAACCATAAGTTCAGCCATAAGCACTCTAAAAGGTAGTAAACATTTTTTCTCATCTCAGCTTTGGCAGGATAAATAGTTGAAAATATGTGAAGATAAATCCAAGGAAAGAGGTATCTGTGTGGAAAGTATCAATATCCAAAAATTCTCCTAAACCAAGACAATTTCTCTTTACCTTTCTTTGATTTCTGGGCTCCCTCCAGTTTATGTCTTCATATCAATATCGAGACTTATTCTTTCTACAGCCAAGCTATACATTTCACATTCTTTTTCTTAGCCCAATGTATTGTGGTGACTGAGATCTAGCTTGCTTAGAAATTATCTCTTAGGCTACTATGAACATCTTGCTCTCTATTCTGTCTTCATACTCTTTCAAAACATAAGAAGCTGGTTATGGAGCTGGTCAGGACAGATATGTAAGTGGTTGAGTTCTGTGGCTGATATCAAAGCTGTCATTGTGAAGCAGACAGCTCAAGCTTTATTTTTAAATGTTTTCAGCATTGTTTCAAATAATATACTGTGCATCCTGCATTTATTCAGGGTATTCTTCACATCCACTTGATACTTCTTTTTAAGGCAAATTACAAAATGATTGACAGCCATATTAAGATACAAAACAGAATGAAATATAATTCCCATGTACAATGTAAATCTATGCTAGAAAATTCCTTTTCTCCTAAGAATTAGATAATCAAAATAATAAGAGAGAAATTATGAATTCTATTTATTAAAGAGAACTTATCATATTTCTTTTTAAGAGAATACTGATTTTTTCATTCAATAAACACTTTTGTGAAAATTTGTAGTCTCTGCTTTAATAGTTATATATAGCTGCAGCCATGCATTTTGATGGTATTTTTTTAAAAAAGCAGAAGGATTTTGCATAAGTAATATTAGGATTCTATTTAAGGAGTTTCAGATCATTCTGTCTTTAGAATAAACATTTATTGTGTGTGAGAGAGAAAAGGGAGGAGAAAGGGAGGGAGGAAAAAAGAAGCAGAGAAAGGCACACACATAGACAGACAACAAGGCATCAGGGGTTGAAATGTATCAATGGAATGTATATCTCTTTCAATCCAGTATAAATTAGTCCTGATTAGGATGGGTATATATGATAGAGATAGATAATACATAGATAGATTGATTGACTGATAGATAAATGATAGACAGACAGACAGACATGATAGATAGTCACAAAAAGAGTATGGTCTTCCAAAATGGTTATTCTCTCCTACCATTTTTTATACCTGGAAAGAGCTTTAGGGAATTGCAGTTTGAAAACTACCATGAGCAGAGAAAGATGCTAATATTGTGGAAATTCCTAATTTTAGCTTCAAAAAAAGTATTTTATGTGACTGAGATAGTTTAATCAAGTCCAAAACTGGAAAGAAGAGATACAGTACATTGTTGAGGCATACTACTGAGATTTCTGTGGAGCCACTACATGTTCACTAATGTTATTTGGCCTAAAAATGGATCTAGAATATTCACTAATTCAGAATATCTTATAGGACCTGTCAGATATAATTTAAGTTATTGATTCAATTTATCAAAATAAGATAAAAGAATAGTATTCAATACACATTTACATGTAGATGTAGTCAAATAGTATTTTATTGACATTAATGTATTATATTGTTTTGAAGATGTATTTTATATATAGAACTATTACATTAAATGTTTTCTTTCATAAATTGTTGAATGAAATAAAAACAACTCTATTGGTATTATAAAAAGGGATTTTCAAAAAATTATAAAAGCATATATTGCTACGCATTCCTCTGTTGTATCAAGTGCTATGTTACATGGTGTTCCCTTTTTTATTTAATAGTATCATCTTTTCTACACCATTTGCCCACTGCTTCTCCAAAAAGAGAGTAGTGTTGGTTCTGTTAACATTGCTAAGTTAACGAACATTAAGCTGTCATTCTATCCTCCCAACTTAACACATACAGGTCTTCCAAGAACATCATATAGCAAAACCAGAATATTATTCACATCACTTATCATTGTCATTACATAACATTACACATTACAGAGCAAGAATTCTGAAATTATTTCAAATATGAAAACAGGTCTGCTTTTGTGCAATGTTTAACCACTATAAATCCACTAGGTGTATATTTGGGTCACAACTTCTTTTTTTCTGCCATTGTTAGTTTGTTGAGAGTTAAATAACTTACAAATTAAGGATGTAGCAATAGCATGTACTAAAGAATCCTGTTTTTATTTTTTTTCTCACTTTGCTTAGGTGACTGGTATACCCAAGGAACAAATTCTTGTAGCAGTATTCCCTGGATTGCCTACCTCTGCAGAGCTCTTCATCTTACCACATCAAAACATATCAGAGAAGAGGAAAGATAGTGAAGATGATTTGGAGCAGGTGGGGTTTTCCTTCTTTAAGGTGGTTATGTAACTGTTAAACTGGTCTGAACTGAAGAGCATTTCAAATTTAGGGCAGATTTTCTCAACTAGGGCCATTTGAAGATGTGTGGACTTCAATTCTCAGAAGCATCGCTGGCTGGGAAATTATCACATCTTCAAGTAGCCAAACTTGAGAAACACTGATCTAGAAAGTTTAAGCTTGCCGAACTTTCTGTATAGATATTGATTTTATCTTTAAACTGGTGATTGACAGCCATCCCAAAATGGAAATCATAAGTAGATTTTCTGAGTATATGCTTTCTTATTAGAACAATTTATAAAACATTTTGATGGACATGTCATGAGATGTGAGATATGTGAGTTTGTAATAAATTAAAACACAGTACTTAAAATCTGCATCTAAGAATTTAAGTCAGCTTAAAAATATAGTATAACACAAAAACATGCAGTAGAAGAAGTACTAATTGTTATTTTTTTTTTTTTGTTACCACATCTTTGTTCTGCAAAGATTTTTTGGTCCCTTCAAAACCATTTTTAATTCCTAGGTTCTACAGATTTCTTGGTAAGATTTCAGAACTAATTTGCCATTGCCTGCCTCCTCGGATTGAGAAAAGGTGTCTCATACAAGATCACTCAGCTGGCTTTGTGGCTAAGACAGGACTAAAAGTCATGGATTTTCAGTTTTTTGCCTAACCACTGCACCAAACTGGCTCTCACTGCAAAGATACTACTAAGTAAATAGAAAGTTACTAAAGAGATTTATTAAAGAGTTTGGAAGCAGAAAAACATAATATATGCTTGAGAAAAAGAAATCCAAGTCCATACTTGCACAAATGAAAGTATTAGGAGATAGGGACTATAAAGAACCCAGATAAAACATATAAGAAGAAATATATCAGTCATCCATTCATCATGAATAGAGCCGTGGTGACACGGTGGTTAGAATGTGGTACTGCAGAGCTAATTCACTGCTCACTCCAGGAGTTCAGTTCTGAGTAGCTCAAAGTTGACTCAGCTTTCCATTCTTCTGAGGTCAGTAAAATGTGGAGCCAGATTGTTGGGGACAATATGCTGACTCTGTAAACTGCTTAGAGAGGGCTGTAAAGCACTTTGAAGTAGTTTATAAATACTATTGCTATTGCTATCATTAGGTTTATAATTTATATTCCTATTATTACAACTCTGAATAACAGTTAACAGCTGTATCTAAGTATGAACTCTCCTCTGCTTGCTACCTTCTTCCAACTCATGATTGAAAATGTTCATAAACACCAGCAAGTTAAAGAGAATTGGTTGTTGTATCCTATGCTGCCTTTGATACGGCTTGTATTAATCTGAGTACAAGGATCATCATGTTTGCCCCATTCTACTTTGCATTAAATGCAAATTACTTCAACATGATTCCAAACTGTTGATCTTTTTTCCCCTGATTTTAATTCTTCAGCTTTATACATATAGACTATTAACACAAAGCACTAAAAACTGCATGTGGTTTAGATGATAACTTCATGAGCCCTTTCTGCATTGCATTTTGATTACAATCTCTTGCTCATCTGGAAGTAAATTTTCTTGAACTCAGATAAGCATACTTCTCAGTAGATGGCTATAAAGCTACACTATTAATCAACAATAACTTGATTAGATAGGCAGTAGTTAAATCACAGTGCAAAAGAAATCCTAAAGCAATAGGCAACCAATTCAAGATTGCTTTTTGAGTTGCAACAAAACATTCACGTTCTTTTTGTACCATATCAGTAGATTTTGTGGGATAGAAGACAAATGGTAATTAGCTGTAGAATGCAGTATGTATAGTAATTAATAAATTTCCCTAAGTCAGAAACTGGCTACACTTGATTAAATTTGAATAATAATTCTTCTGGCCCTTATTTTTTTTCATGGAGCTGAGACTGAAGCTAGGTAGGACAGTGATTGTGGTTATGGTTGTGGCCTCATGATGCTAAAGTTTCCTTTTTGCCTACACTAAAAGTTTGTGTGGCCTGAAAAGTATACTATCTTGTTTCAAGAAAATTAATTTCTAGGTGAGCAAGAGACTGTAACCAAAAGTTTTCTTTTTTGCTTAACACTAAAATTTCATGCTAATTTGTTTTTTTCCCTTTACCAAAATAGTAGAAAGTGTTGCAATTGAATTCCAGCAATCATGATGAGTGGGTAGCAACAGAAGGGGTTGCCCAACTCTGGATTAAATAAAAGCTCTCTTGTTTGCTCAATAATTTTTTTCTAAAGTCCAAGTTGCAGTTATTTAACTTCTTTCCATTTTTCCCCTTTCTTTTTTCTCTTTTCCATTTTAATCATGCCTTGACTTCTTTGAAATACAGAACACCATCACAGTATACTGCCTCTGTCCTTTCTATAGACAAATATAATTGTATCAAATTGATTTTCACCAATCCAGCAAATTTCTGACATGCCAACTGTATCAATATTCTCTTCTGTTATCAAGCAATTACTGTAATTAATATAATCAAAATTTAATGGAACATACTGTATTTGGAATAATTATGTAGAATACAATATTTCAGCAGGTGCAGTTTTCCCCGTTTTTGTACATTGCATTTAGCTTATACCTGTCAAAATCTTTCTTTCAGAAAACAACTAAATGCATAGGGCACTTTAATTTTTGAAAGATTTTCTTGCCTTACACACAAGTGCTTTTCTAGATTAATTGGCTCCTATTTCATTTGTTCTAACCCACTTCAAGGTGCCAGATTTGATATTTAAACGTGTCCTAACATGGGACCAAGAGAACTGAATGACTGCCCTTATGCTCTAACCCAGACTTTTCCTTTCAGGAAGTTTACTGAGGAAAAGGATTTTTCCACTGATGTTGTACTTTATCTCTCACATCCTTTTTTTGATTCCAAGTGAAAACATCTTCCTTCCTCAGTTTTTAATCAGTTCTGTGTTTCAGTTCACCATACTAGTAATCAGATATGTCCTTTTTGAAATTTTTGAGGAGCAAGTCTTATAACGGGACCTTAGAGCAAATTTCATTACTCTTGCTGATAGCCTGCTAAATAAGCATGGGTGTCTAACAATCCATAACATATACATTACAATTATTCATATAAATGTTGAGCTGAAAGATTTCAAATGAAAATACATGATAAAGTGAAATGGATGTGATTTGGAAAAAAGGAACTACCAAAGTGATTGCAGAAGAAATTGTGTTCCCTTTTGGCAGCTGCCATTTCTCTGACACACAGTTGTCAAAGAAATAATGCTGTGTTATAATTTAGCAAAATTTAAATGTAGCTTTAGGGAAATTTTCATATTATGTCTTCATAATTTAACCTTAACTCCTGCTTTATAGTGGTTAAAATGTCCTTGAACCCCTAAGAAGGCTATTACATTTTTGTCATTTAGTTAGGTGAACTCACTGGACTTAATGGGTAATTCAAAAGTTATAAGCTTACCAAAATGACAAATTCATACTTTTTGTAGCTTTTTTTAGCTCTCTCTAAAATGATTGGACATTGATCTTAGATTTTTCTGAAAGCAAAACCAAGGACAAGCCATATTATTTTGTGTGTGTTTGTATGTGTGTATGTGTGTATATGTGTGTGTGTGTGCGCGCGCGTACACACAGACACATATGTAAGTAAGTGTGCATGAGTGGAGAAAAAGAGAAAGAGAGAATTACAGTTGGAACTAAATCTGCTGCAGCTCTTGTTTGTTCCACTGCAATCTTAAAAATATATTTATGTGACTGATAAATAATGTAACAGCAATAACTTAGTAATTAAAAAAAGTACTGTAATTGCTATGAAAGCCATTTTTTGCCACTCTACTCTCAATTCCCACAGCGTTACTTCCAGAAGGTTTTTTTTCCCCCTGATCTTCATATTTTGGGATTATTCTGACACATAAAATGATTCTTTTTATGTGTTATTGATATAATAATTCAGATTTTAGAAAAAACTAATGTGGTGAATTATTTTGCTGTTAATACACATATGCTAGTAAGAAATATTATTAATTGCTGTTGTTTATTAATATTTAACTGTAACTTCTTCTACCTGTCCTCAGGCTGTTGAAGTCCTTTTCAGCGCTCTAAATCAGAACCTGGTTCAATTTGAGTTGAAGCCCGGTGTGGAAATAATTGTTTATGTCACTCAGTTAACATTAGGTAAGTTGGCAGAGAACAAAAGATCTAGGAAACACAATATAATATCTTATGAATAGTTTATATTTTTCTAGAAAGAAAATTAAACATTAAAGAAAGTTATCATATTGATCCTGGGCATTGTTCTTGGACAAATTGGTACTGAACTTTTAGCAAACTTTCAGGAAACCTTGTTAGGTATTCTGGAAGATGTCCAAATACCTCTTAATGGTACTAGGTGGATGAAATCCGATCTAAGTAGGATTCATTTAAATATATTTCAGTTGAAAGAAAATGAAAAGGGAGGTGCTTGAGAAATCCCTACTCATAAATCTAGGTTTAATTGAGGGATAAAACAATTTAGGTACCCAATTCAAAGAGAGCAAGAGTAATTTTTAAAAAGGCTTAATCTGGTACTGATTGATGTTCAGTAGGAATGAAATAGTCTGTCTATAAAAACATGACTATGGCATAAACAATATATTTATTTATCAGTTCCATGTCCTTCAATTAAAACTCAGCCATACTTTTATTTTTACAACCTAGTACAAGAAGAACAGAAAAAAACTGGAATTTTATTTGGTTTTCCTCCCGTAAGAAGCAATCGTGACAACTAAGAGTTTTTAAAAGGGAAAATATAAAGTTTTCTTAAAGTATATCTCAACTCCTGGTGACTTCATATTAAAATTAAAGGGAGGGAATAGGAAATATTTGTTCTGGGCTGAAATGGTTTTCAAAAGTAAAAGGATAATTGATAATTGAAAGCAATTCTCTTTCATCAAATTGATGAAAAGTGAGAAAAGAATGAAGGATTTGTTTTCTGCATAGCATTTAAAACTACAGCCAACATTATGATAAAGTCATGTCTGAAAAGGGTTGACTTGAGTCTCTTGCAAACACTGTTCCCGATTAGCAGCTGTCTCCAGCATAGTTGTAATATATCTAACGGAGACCACAAAACAGGGAGCAGATACAAAAAGAGCATATGGAGTGAATGAAATGGTTTAGTTACTAGGCAACCTGCTGTTTCTTTTTCATTATGGAACTACTTGGAACCTTCAGGGTTCCAAGGGAATAGTACTGATCTCTCACCATACTCCTGACTACAGCACACAAACAGAGAGACAAATATAAATATGCTCACACATCTTGCTAATGATAGTAACCTAGCAGCAGCAAAGACACAAGACTGATACATCCTGCCATCTGTACATTTAATGACTTCATCTTATGTATAATATAATCTTTTTCTACCCCTCAGCACCTCTTGTTGATACTGGTGCTGGACACAGCAGCTCTGCAATGCTGATGTTGCTCTCAGTGGTCTTTGTCGGCTTGGCTGTTTTTTTAATCTACAAGTTTAAAAGGTATGTTAGAACTCCTTTCTGCTATCCCCAGAAAATCTACTAAAAAAAAAAAAAATACACACACAATACAAAACACAGCACAATACAAAACAAAACAATGAGCTGACTTTCCTATAAATGGATTTAAAAATTCAGGAAAATATGGAAAAGAGAGAATTGAAGATACTTTACTCAAGGGAGAGAAGCAAAGATGAGTTCAAGACATTCATTACAAGTATGGGCATCAGTCTTATATACCCAGATAATGAAGGTATGACTTCACTAACCTTATAAATTTAGGTAACAGTAATGTACACATTCTGAACTAATTGTTGAAGCCATTATCGGCAAAGCCAATTCTCCTCAGTTCATCAAGTTATGCTGAACAAAACTGTCTCAATAATGAGTGCCAACACTGTAACTTCAAGGGGATAAGCATTTTTGCAGTTTTTCTTGCATTCTTCAGATACAGTAGTAAAATACTGTTTATTATTAATCAATAAAACTGGTTGTGCCTCTGATTAGTACCTGCTTCTCATTTAGTCCTTGGTTACTATTTCATTATTATTACCTCTAATTTTCATATGTGCATCATGGAAATTAGCAATAACAAGTTTAAATGTATACACTTTTAAATGTATAGGTTTGCATTCAATCGTTTCTATCATCATAGATTTAACTGGTATACAGGTTGCTGAATACCCAAAGTCCAAGAATTAGCACATAAAATATAAGTAGCAGAGCCATTTATACAGAGCATAATTATAAATTTGGAAAGACATGGTAAGAATTGAACTTATTTTTAACCTCTGGGTCATACCCAGTTGTGTCCATTAGCTAATGGATTGGATTTTCTACTGACATCAAACACTTCTCTCTTCTCAGACTGCTCTGCAAATTAGGAAGATATATTTATATTGAACAAGCAGAAGTCATTTCATAACATTACATAATTTTTTTCAGACTGCTTTTATCTACATTTTCTTGCTTTTGTAGTGTTGCTTCTTTAAAAAACAGTTATGAAATGTTTTCATATAGATATCGTACATTGGGATTTATATACATTTTGATAGAATGGGTGTTATTACTGATTTGTTGTTAGCATCACCTACATCTCAATACCCTGCCTATTAAAATGAAAGACATTCAATGGAGCTGATTGCTTTTTCATATAAATTTCTGTCAATAAGGAATTGAATTCAAATTCAATAAGGAACTGTTTTCAAAACCAGCACAATTTTTGCTTGCTCAAAGCATAATGGATTGATTGATAGACTACATTGACTCAGCATTATCATTTCAGGAAGCAAAATATTTGTTATTTGCCCAAAAAAATCTAACAGAGTTTCCCCATGTTGTTTAAGTGATTTTTTAGATGGTGTATTTTGGAAAACTTGTACAATTATAACTCCATAAATGACTACTGTTTCACAATTTCAAGAAATCTTAGGGCTTTAATTAAAGATAGTAGAAGTATTTGTATATGTGCATATAGATTTATATCTAATCATTATTGTTTATGAATATTTGGGGAATATATACAAATTGCAATAATTCATTGAAGCAAATCAATTATAGCTACATTCTGTGTTTCTTAGGAAAATATGTACTTCATACCTATTTAATCCAATTTTCAAGTGTTTTCCAGGATGAAACAATGATATACTTAACAGTTCAGTAGATCATTGAGCCAAAATGCAGAGAACAGACATAATTATCTTTTTTTTAATGAAAAATGCACTTGCAGAAGGTTATCAAATCTGGCTGCAACTTTACAAGGATTTGCCACATTTGAAATAATGAAGTTATTCATCACAAACCTAACTACATTTTTATTTTTATCATAATGATTCATGCCATCAATAACAGTCTTTACAATGAAGATAATGGGACTGAGAGCTTCACACAGTTTTTCTATATTGTTTCTATTTAATTATATGATGTAATGATAGTTGCTTATTCATTCATAGTACATGTCTAATGAGTAAAATGTTTCATAACTCTTTGTCATTATTAGTGCTGTCACCAGGAAATGAGAAGGAAGATTAGATTTATTGCTAACTTACAAATAAATTCTAACCCTAAGCCTAGTCAATGAATAGTTGATCAGTAGTTAGACTGCATAATGCAAATAATTTAGGATATAATGTTTAGCATGCCGTTATTTATATAATGCAGTGCTTTTATTTAAAAATATTTCCACTATGCAAACCAATGTTGCAGAAACTTTTCAGACTGAGAGCTTTCAGACCAAGACTACCAAGAGGTAGTATTTTTGAGTCATGTTCCAAAATATAGATAAGGATACAAAAAAGTGGGTGGTAACAGGAGAAAAGTTATATTTGGCCTAATTTTTAACCCAAGTTTCAGAAGATACGTAGTTTTATTTCAGATAAATGTGTATCTTGCAGAAGTTACCATTGCTTGGGAAAGAACTTTTTCTTTATATAATTTGGAACTTTTTATGACTGTATAATTTGGAGTAGAGTCAGGGTGGCTGGCTGGAGCTAAGAATTTACTGGCTGGATTCCCTTCCTGATGCTTACATGGAATTCTCAGCAGATATTTTTATTTTGCACCCTAACAGAGAAACTTCTGCTACTACCCAGAATTGAACTTTCAACCTTCCGAGTGGAAGGTGAAACCATGCCACTCCTTGGGCAAGGACATTAAAGGCAGAGGATGTAATATATTTCAGTGGGTTTTTAACATTTCATTTGGCTACCAAGATTCTTGAACAAACCTCTTAGTAACCCTCTATCCAACTGCCAGAAGAAAATATGACAGAGAGGAAGATTACAGAATACCTATTTACTGCAAAAGAAAGGTGTGGCAGGAATAGTGGAATCAGGCATTTAAGTGAGATAATTTAAACTTCTGTGTTTCCATTTTTTCATGCTGCTGAAGAATAAATAAGTTCTGCTAGTAATGCACAGCTCCAAATGAGAATTTAACAAAAAAGCTTTATCTGTGCCAAACATGAGTTTAAATTAGAGATACTAGGTACAAATCCAGCTATGCTTCATTAATGTTATGGCTGAGAGAATGGGGAGTGTTTCTCCATAAGCAGAATATTGACCTAATCTTTCTCAACTCTGCATTGAGCAAATAATGGCAGAACATAATACATCATAGTGGATACTTGAGAGGACACTGAGTGAGAAAGGATAGGCTTAATAACTTTGGGGATAGAAATTTGATATTTCAAACAAAAATATACATTTTATTTAAGTAGTCTTAACCAATTGCAGCCAACAGTCAATTCATAAACAGTAATAAAAATCTCACAACCCAGCTAATTAATATTCCTCACTGCTGGATGTGAAATTAAAATCTAGGGGCAGAATATTTTGAGCGGGAACCCTAGTTATGATAATTTGAATATGAACAAAACTTTCTGAAAAATTATGAACCCTTAAAAAATTCAGTGTGGTAAGATGAAAAGTGGTAGGCATGCTTGCTTCATGCCCCCTCTTTCATACATACATATGCATTCAATTGCACCTCTTTTTAAGTTCAGTCATATAATTCAAGAGGGCTTATATTAGAGACATGAATTTGACAATGGCTCCTTAAGTTGCATCTCTCAGTCTTTCTTGGAATTGGACATAAAAGCAATATCTTACTATCTTGTAGAAGTACCTACTTTTTTTGTAGTAGGGCAAATATCTCAATATCTCCAGTGTTGCCACCAACAAAGATAATTATGCCTGATAGCAGAGTTAAACTAGGGAGTTCACTACCATTAGCTGTTGATGAGATTTTTTGTAAAGGGAAATTGGACTAGACATGGGAGACAAAATTCTCAATGTCTCATAGTATTGGTGACTATTTAGTAGCTTAATTCTCAACATCTGGATGTGAAAGTAAACAAGAACTATTATTAGCATATATATATATGCCTGGAGGAAGCTATTTACCTCGATCCGTCCCAATCGGGCTTCAGGCCTGGACATAGTACTGAGACGGCATTGGTCGCGTTGGTCGATGATCTCTGGAGGGCTCGTGACAGAGGGTTCTCCTCTGTCCTGGTCCTATTAGACCTCTCGGCGGCTTTCGATACTATCGACCATAGTATCTTGTTGCGACGGTTGGGGGGGTTGGGGATTGGTGGAACCGTCCTTCGATGGTTCTCCTCCTTCCTCTCCGACCGTTCGCAATTTGTGTTGGCGGGGGGGGAGAGGTCCACCTCTAGGCCCCTGCTTTGTGGGGTGCCCCAGGGGTCGGTCCTCTCTCCCCTCTTGTTCAACATTTATATGAAGCCGCTGGGCGAGATCATCCGTGGTCTTGGAGTAGGGTGTCATCTATATGCGGATGACACCCAGTTGTACATCTCTACTCCAGACCACTCCAACGATGCTGTGGGGGCTATGTCCAAGTGCTTGGAGGCCGTGCGGGATTGGATGGGCGGGAACAGGCTTCGGCTCAACCCATCCAAGACCGAGTGGCTGTGGTTTCCGGCGCCCCGATATAGCCAGCTGACACCTTCGCTGGCTATCAGGGGGGAAGTTTTGCCTCCCGCAGAGAGGGCTCGCAACCTGGGTGTCCTCCTGGATGTACGGCTGTCACTTGAACATCACATCGCGGCCGTCTCCAGGGGGGCGTTTCACCAGATCCGTCGGATCTACCGGTTGCGGCCCTTCCTGGATCGGGACGCCTTGCGCACAGTCACTCAGGCCCTTGTCACCTCTCGCCTGGACTATTGTAATGCCCTCTACATGGGGCTCCCCGCGGGGAGCATCCGGAGACTCCAGCTGGTGCAAAATGCGGCCGCGCGGGTGATTATGGGGGCGTCGCGTAGCGCCCATGTGACGCCTCTCCTGCGCGAGCTGCATTGGTTGCCGGTGGCTCTCCGGGTTCGCTTTAAGGTTCTAGTTTTGACCTTTAGGGCGACCCATGGCATGGGACCAGGTTACCTCCAGGACCGCATTCTGCCAGTGATCTCCAACAGGCCGGTGCGTTCCCACAGAGAGGGTCTGCTCCGGGTGCCGTCGGCCGCTATATGTCGTCTGGCGGCGCCGAGGGGTAGAGCCTTCTCTGTGGGTGCCCCCGCCCTCTGGAATACTCTGCCACCGGAGCTCTGTACCGGCATGGACCTGAGGGCCTTCAGGCGCGCGTTGAAGACCTGGCTCTTTGAGCAGGCCGGCCTGGGCTGAGATAATGGTTTTAATTTGGTCTCCATAATATTTAATTTTAAATTGGGGTTTAAAGGGGGGGGGGTCTTTTTAGTCTCAGTAATCAGCCAATTAATTTAATAGTTTTTTAATTTTTGTATATTTGTGGGTTTTAGATGGGCTGTACACCGCCCTGAGTCCCTTGGGAGAAGGGCGGTATATAAATGTAAATAATAAATAAATAAATAATAAATATATATATGTATGTATGTATGTTTTGTAAATACATCTG
The DNA here is from genome assembly GCA_023653725.1 of Bungarus multicinctus. Classification (NCBI taxonomy): domain Eukaryota; kingdom Metazoa; phylum Chordata; class Lepidosauria; order Squamata; family Elapidae; genus Bungarus; species Bungarus multicinctus. Next base: position 53,233,500 of record CM042844.1, read on the forward strand.
TTGATCCCTATGCAATATACTTTGCTGGATGAGGCATTGGCTTGGTCCAGCAAAACTATTTTAAAATTTTTATAATACTGTTTCAAAGAACATTTCACTATTTAGGATTGAAGAATATGCAGCCTAGTCTGTTGTCATTATTTGGATTTTATCTCATCAGGAAAGCAATGTGATAAGATAGAATTCCAGTTAGAATATTGGTTTTTATTTAGCCAAGATAGGAGAAACATGTGTCTGCATCAATTTTTAATGTTATACATTGCTACAATTGTCACTCTGCTGACACATAAGCGGGAGGTTTATTAAAGGCCTGCATAAAGCAAGAGATAATATTGGATATGGGCACATGGAAGAAAACTGGAAGGAATAAAAAGTATCTTACTGTGAACAAAATGATGATATAAGAAAAATATTAATTGTGTTATATGTTATTTCAAAATTAATGTTTGTGTGTATACCCTTAGGGAGCTTGTGCACACACAATCTAAAACAGACTGAAGTGAGTCTATATGTCTTCAGCATGGCAGTAAAAAAAATGGTTTGGCTTCTTTGTTGTGTGTACAGGACAGAAAAAAAATTCCTTTCCTAGCTCCACCTTAAAATTACATATACAGATAATCCTTGTTTGATGACTAGCTCATTTGCTGAGCATTCACTGTTACAACAATGATGAAAATTTAACTCGGTGACTAATTCCCACATTTGTGACCTCCACAGGTCTATAAAAAAGGGAAAACTGAGTAAGATGGAAAGCACAATGGTTATCTTTGTAGTTTAGGATTAAATCTCAGTAGAGATTTAGTATAATGACAATAGTTAGTTAACATGTTAGAAATGATGATCAAAATGCTACTTGTCTCCAGAATTACTACAGGAAGTCCTCAATTTACAACAGTTCATTTAGTGACTATTTGTATTTACAACCGCACTGAAAAAAAGTAATTTATGACTTTTTTCCATACTTATAACCATTACAGCAACTCCATTGTCATGTGATCAAAATTCAGTCGGCTTGGCAAGTGACTCATATTTATGATGATTACAATCTACCGGAGTCATGTGATCACATTCTTCAAACTTCTGATAAGCAAAGTCAATGGGGATGCCATATTCAGTTAACAACCTGTTACTATTTAACAAGTGCAGTTTCATTTAAAACCGTGGCAAGGAAATGGGGCAAAATTCACTTAATAAATATCTTACCTAGCAACAGAAATGTTGGGCTCAATTATGGTCATAAACCAAGCACTATTGGTACAACATTTCAAAATTGAAAATAAACTTTGTATGAATAGATTTGGGCCTGAGGAGAATTTAGAAGAAATCCCCTTTTAAAAAGAAAAAAGTATATAACATTTTCAATAAGAAAATAGTAGATCAATACTACAGTAGAAATACTTTGTTCTTATTGGACTACTCTATGTTAAGAGTTCTAATATTCATTCATCATATCCTAATTTCCCTTTTTGATCTGGCTGAAGATGACCATGCTGTCACTAAAAGAACCATAGGAATTTTTTTTAAATGATATTTTAATACATTCTTTAAAACATACCTAAAACAGAAGATCATATTTGGAGAAAAAAGTGGAATATTTAATGTCAAGATATATGGACTGCCTTAATTGATCCAAGTTTGTTTTATAATTCTAGCACTATTCAGACTGAGGGCACTATCTTTTTAGTTTTTCTTTTGGTCTACCATGTTCAGAGAAGGAAAAATTTAATGAGTTCAGAAAATTCAGTTCTTTCATTAGTATGATATCTAGATCTGTACAGAGTGCTTTTTATCTTGATGAAAGTACTGTTGAAGCATAACTTCAAGGAACTTGACAAAGTGAAGCACCTTCCTATTTCTAAGCAGCAAAGTGAACAAGAAAAATGGCTTCTGCATATGTTTGGAAGCCACTTTTATCAAAGTAAAGTGGCTGTTTAAGACAGATCAGCTGCCTCTCTGCTTCTAATTGAAGATTCAAGATAGAATACGTTACTTCTTCAGCATAAAGCATCTTACTGGGGTAAGCCTACCCTGCATACCTCTTTATGCCCATCAAAGTTTAATCAAAAGGCAGAAGAAATTTCTGACATGAGGCATTCTATTCCTTAAGCTCTGGACATTTCCATAAGAATTTCCCATACATTGTTTTGGAAATATTTTCACTTAGGTGACTCATGTAATAAAATTAGGATTTAGTTGAGAATATAGAATTTTATTTGCTTCTACACCCCCCCTCCACCTTATTTACTGTAATATGTAAGAAACGAGACAATATAAAACCCATTTAAGTTTAAAAGGCAGAACAGTCAGTACAGATACTAGGGCCAGAAGCAGAAAAGAAACCAGGCACGCTTTCCAAGAAATAATGACATATTTGTATGAGTTATTAATGACCTAATTAAGATATATAAAATTAGGCAAGCATGCACCAAAGCTAAATGAGCTTGGCTCATAATCTGCAAGAGTGCTAGGACAATCATACACGTCTTAAAAGATAATTCATAGAGAAAGATCAAAGGTACCTGATAACTTTGCCTTAGAGAAAATAAGATTAAGCAGAAATGTTGACTATTTTTCCTCCCAGACACTTAGCAGTCATTTAAAAGGATGTCAAAAGGAGGTGAATAAAGGAAGACTCATACAACATTTATTTTGTAAAAAGCTTATGATAGCTGTAATTGCCTGGAAAAGCAATCAAGATGTACATTACTATTCAGATTTGTTAAATACTTTCTGTTTTTTTTTTCCTCTTTTTGATAATTCTTGGCACAAGTAAGCTCTTATTTAAAAATACTTTTGTTGTCCAGGATTCTTTCTTTTTGATGTGTTTGTGTTGCAATATGTTTCATATTCAGTTACTATCACTGTTGTTTAATCAGATACTCTGAACCTGAATTAATTGACATCAAGTCTTCTTCATTATATCACATATGCTATGCAGCAGTAGAAAATTACAGTATTTTCTGTTTGTTATAGAACTTGTAGGTTGAAGTGACTATCAAAGACACCTATTTAAAGACAGAAACAAGAATGTATCTCATCTAATATGTAGGGATTTAAACTCTATAGTATGTGTGATAGACCTTCGGGTTTGAAGAAGACACTCTGTTGTACATGGAGATGGTTCTGCGATCCAGCAGAGTCTAGCACAATGGGGTAAAGCATAACAGAAACTACTGGAAGTCTTTTGTGGTAACTGTGGGTTTTACAGTGTGATGTCATTTACTGTTTTCTGTTAGTTTTTGGAGGTCCCTATCTTCAAAGCTAAAACTTCATAGCACAGGGCTCACCAGTCTGCATTCTGACAATCTGGGTTCTGTCAGTTTGTGACTATAACTGGCAGTGATCACCTCCACCTGTTACTTTACTACATCCCCATTGCCACAGGACTGATAAATTAGGTTTGACATGAGAGAATTTGCAGATGAGCTGTTGATGAAGCTGAATTGCATAAGAGAAATATCTGTGTAATGGAGTTCTAAGTGGAACAGCTGCCATTCTCTCAGTAATCCAGTAGTACAGAGAATCATTACAACTGGACGCCTTTTTTCAGCAGTGGATAACCAGGAAGTTTAAATATCTTGTCATGCTTTTAATGCTCTACTACCATGTCTGCTGGACCTGCCTTCTTGACTGCTGCACTGTTGATTAATTTTTTTCCCACTCAATGTGCCAGAATCAGTCTTCATACGGAATAGAAAAATACCTTATCTCACCAGGAGCCTCTCAAAATTTCCAGAGTATTTTGGTTAGGGTTCAGATTAGACAAGTCAACATATTTTTCCCATTCCAGTGTTCTATGAAGCCTCATCCCACACTTCATTAAATAGAATTTTACCAGGTTAGAAATCCAGTGGAAATTATTCTCTAGTAGGGGTCCAATTAAAAAGAATGTGAAGGTAATATTGTAATATTGCACTGTAAATTGATTTTTTAAATTTCTTTTTTCCTTCCTTCCTTCCTTCCTTCCTTCCTTCCTTCCTTCCTTCCTTCCTTCCTTCCTTCCTTCCTTCCTTCCTTCCTTCCTTCCTTCCTTCCTTCCTTCCTTCCTTCCTTCCTTTGGTTTGTATTAAATGCCTGAGTGTCAGGTTTCATAAACTAAATAGTTAAATTTTATATTTTCCAGATCTGACTCTTATGATTTTTTTTCTGACAAATTGAATACTTTCTCCTACATTCACACTGAAATTAGTCCTAGCACTTTCAGATACATTTTAAAAAATAAATTATACTCCTCCTTTCTTCTTATTTTTTGTGATACAACTTGGCTAAATAATAAGTCATTATTACTATTAAAAAGACAAGTATCTGTGTTATTTAGAATAGTTACCTAACTTAGGACTGTTTCTTTTATATTCAGGAAAATTCCATGGATCAACATCTATGCTCAAGTGCAACATGACAAGGAACAGGAAATGATTGGTTCTGTCAGCCAAAATGAAAATGCACCCAAAATTACACTTAGTGAATTCACAGACCCTGAAGAACTCATGGACAAAGAGTTGGATGCACGGGTTATAGGTAAACAGCATGGGCGTCCATTCAATGACAGTGATAGTTATCATCGCTTATCAGATATGCTCAACCTAAGGACCTTGTCAGTGTGAAAGGAGGAGGAAAAGTGCTCATAATGTTTTATGTAATTAATTCATATTATGTTAATAATATGATTCAAATTAAAGCAGTTTTAGTTTTTGATGTGACACCCCAACCTCAACATTTTATTTGACCCTGGTTGAGAATTCAGTGTTGGCCAAAATTTAACTTTACCATCCTTAAACATATAGAAAAAAAATTGGTACTCATTTTTCTCCATTGATGAATATAAATATTTCTCAGATAAAATAGATTTACATTAATAGAAAAGATAAGAAATAGATTGTCAAGTTTAACCAACAGACAGGATTGTAATAACTGAAGGCAAACTTGCACCAAGACATTAAGATAAATAATATTTATTAAAGAAAAATCAGAAGTTTATAATAATAGAATTCTAATAACTATTGTTTCAAGAGCAAGCCTTATGTACAAAAAATGGTACTCAAATTCTTCTGCAGCTCTTTTTCTTTCCTGTCATGGACCTAATTGATTTGCCCCTTTTTTGTGTGGGAAAGCCATCCGCTCTTTATATTTGCAATAGACAGGTTCTGTTACCCTGATTTTGTGATAATTAATTCATACATGTATTGTTTTCTGGATAATATTGCAATGCTTTTTTCCTGGAAATTTTTCAATTCTCGAAAAATAATAAAGCATTAGAAGGCCACAATTGAAACACATAAATTATGTTTCAGTAAATATGAGGGGGAAAAGATTGAATGAGAAATTTGAACAGACAGCCCAGTGATTGTTCATAGCACAAAAAGGAAGAAACCACTTCCACTTCAGTGGCTGAATGTCTGCTTAACTCATTCTCATTTGACTTCCATCTTTTACTGTCACACTTTTTTCCATAAATTAATGTTTTCTGATGTGTAGTGTATAGTGTCCTTATTTTATATGGGGTAATTTCTTAGGTTTTCAACCAAACTCTAGACAGAAAAGCAGTTTTGTTGTTTGTGCATCAATTTCAACATACCATTCACTTGTCAGGAAAAACAAAAATGTCTGCTCAAATTAAAACAATTTCAGAATGAAATCAGTATGCAATGTACAAATTTACTTTCTCTCCCTTTCTCCTTCTTCATAGGAAGCATCTCAACGATCTCCAACAGTGAAAGCACAAAGGAAATACCAAACTGCACTAGTGTTTAATACCAGGAGTCCATTTTGACAACAACATTACCCAGTCTTTTGTAATTAATATTATGATTAGATGAAGGGGAAATTCTTCTTGTTATTATTATTAATATTAATGGTGTGGACTTTTTTTCTTTTTTCTTTTTCAGGGGACATATATAAAGTGAGCATTTGGCAAACCATATTACAATATGATATACAGTTGAATGAAATGATAGTATAAGATCCTAAATTTCAATTGAAAAAAATGTGCTTTTTTGCCAATGGCAATCTCAAAAGACTCTTACCAGACTTGTCTGTGTCCAGTGCTTTCAGATTCTGATTCAGATAGCTGATGTTATCCGATAAATCTTGAAAACTGATTCTGTGAGGTCCCTTCTGAATAATATTTTTAGGTCCCAACGAAGGTGGGTGGGATGCCCATAATAGCCCAACTAATGTTGACCAAATTTCTGAAGAGGCTCTCAATGATGCATGTTCATACTGATGGTATACTGTACATACTTACTATGTAAATATATTTTTATTTCTTGAGAAATAATTTAATGTTTAGCAAAAGATAAATTTAAAATAAATAAGCCACACACCGACATAAACACAGCACACATGTTTGCATTGATATCAGAAGCAAAACTGTTAAATGGAAGCCTGCAGTGAGTAACTCTGTCACATGTGGGATCTAAATGTATATCAGTTGTCTGTCCTATTTAAATCTGTTGCCTTATTTTAACAGTACTGTGCCAAGGAATCTCCTACAGAAGGAAACATGTTCTGGGTTAGGGCATGTTTCAGAACACAGTTTAGTTAAGTCAGTTTGCTCTTCCTTATATGAAGGTGGTGAGGAGAAGAATACTAATTATACCCTTTAATAGGCATGACTGCAAAACTCTGAAATGTGATGCAGAATCCATAATATCCCCATTTGAATTAGTTGGCTGCATGGGGAAATATTTTTCACCACAAGGAAGCTAAATAATAAGTCCAAGACTCTCTTTTAACCTATAGTGTTGGCCACTATCTGAGACTTTGTTATTTTTATTTCAACATTTTAATCTCAACTCTTTCCCACTTTTTCCTCTATACTCCCTTCAGCACATGTAATTTTATTTTGTATTTTGTTTCCAGCTCATCTGATATGATCATATGGGTAAAGCTAAATAGGTTATGCACATTTGATTTTGGATTTAAACTGCTGTTTAATAGAAATAGAAATATTATGTGCTACAATCTGCTATTGCCATGTTGACTCAAAATTCTGGAATCTTGTTTTATATATTTATCACATTTATATAACCGCTAATCTCAGAAATGTGGCAATAAAAAAAAATAGTAAAATCTAAATATTAAAACAAATACAATTAAAAACCTCAACAAAATCGCTATACAAAGACTGTAGAGAAGATTGATGTTAAAAGCAATGCAGCCATCTCATTAGATCACCATATCACTCCCTAAACCTACAGACATAGCCATGTTTTAAGAACCTTCCAGAAAAAGTCCTCAAAGGTTCCCAGATTGGCAAAAACTCTTCTATAACATTATTAATTTCACTGAGAATATAGTAGGCTAATATATAATCATAGACTTTTTCTTTATAATGTATTATGTAACAATTTTATTTGTTAGAAAACATATTTCAATTATCTTAATTAGCAATACTATGCTTGATTGGTCAAGTATTCGGAAATTATATCTATGCAGTAAAAAGATCCATATTTTATGGTTGCCGAGTGATGGGGGTGGATATCTTTTGGCTATTATTTGCCTGATGACTGCTAATGTTCAGAAACAGGAACAACAAAAATATCAGCAAATTTCATGCTCACTAGGTAGATAACTCAGCAATGGAAAAAGAAGTCTGAAGTTAATTATTGTCAATCAACAGATTTTATTATTTTTACATCCAGAAAAAGGAATCTGTCAAAGAGGGGAAAAAAAGATTATAGCTCTGACTAAAATAAAAACTTCAGAGGGATCAGTTTAAAAACTGGTGCAGTCCTTTTAGATCTTGTGAATCATTCTAAAATGTCTCTTGCTAACAAAGCAAATACTAGAATTGAAGAATTCAGAAACCCACAATTTAACATGAAAAACATGAACAATGTACTATATGCAAACTGTTCTACTGAGAGTGTCATTTCAGATACAAACTGCTTCTGTATTCAGAAGAATATGTATCAATATACTTTTTATTAATTATGTATTTTGCTAGGATGCTGATCTCTAAAAAAATCCTTAGTAATTTCTTAGGTTCATTTTATACAGTAACCTCCAAAATGTAAAGAATATCTTCCTTATTCATTTCTCAGGAATGGTGGAAATAGTGATATTCCCAATCAATAAGTTTATTACACAAGCAGCATAAAATACAATTACAGGGTGTCAAATTCATGTCATCACAGCATTGTCACTTGACATATTGTGACTATTTCCCCTTTCGCTAAACTGGGCATGGGCACAGCCAGCGGTGATATAGCCAACCTGCGGTCCAGAAGTTTGACAGCTCTGATCTTAAGGAATTTAAGATAGCATACATGGTCCTGTCCTGTTTCACAGCTCTCCAAGATAAATTAAGCTGAGAAACAATTTTAGATTAATGGCTAAGTTTCTTTTAATTTATGCTCAGCAAACTAGTTACCAGGTGATTAAGAAAAGGTGTGTTTGAATGTCCACATTATATGCAAAAAAAGTGAAAATTAATTATTTATCTCTGCACAAAGTATGATTGACCCTCTCTTCATCCTTCCAATAAATCCCATATATCCCCCACAACTCTTTTTAGATCACTGGCTTCGGTTTACATTTCAAATCTTGAATGTTGCTTGTCCAGCTAATGACAACTCCAATCTATACAAAATATTTATTCAAGGGATTTGTATTAAAAAAAAAATTAAAGAGAAGCAAATGGGAAAGGGGGGAGGAGGAAGCAACAACAATTAACTCAGCAAGTTAGCCTGTGCCTGCAGTCAGTCTCAAAATGTTTGAGAAAAATATAAATCATGTTCTTTTGTTAATATTTGTGAAATACTTATGACTAAATTTCTTTCTTTGTTTATGCTGTGGGTTATTTGACATTTTTCTTTTTTTAAAAATGCAGTCTGCAAAGCCTCACTTATGCCTCAGCTGAAATCTCTTAGAATTTAAGAACATAGAAAAATGAAGTCTGCAAAGCCTCACTTATGCTTCAGCTGAAATCTCATAGAATTTAAGAACATTTGTATGCCAATGGAATTCGGGAAGGGGGCAAAATAGTATCCAGGTGCCAAAATTGTGACACTTTGATGAGACTTGAATAGCCTATGGGGGATGCTCTTTTATCTATTCACTTCAATAGCATGGATATCTTGAAAGGCATGATGTACAGATTGAATTTAATTCAATAATTGGCAAGAATATATTTAGGTGCTTGGAAACAAGGATTACTCATTTCATTAGTAGTATTACATTTAATTATCCTACTTCTGTCAATAATACTCTTAATGTTAGCTTCTACCATAGAAACAGGCAATGTATTTTCAGCCAATGCCTATATTTTTAAAATATATATAAGATTTTAAGAGATAGGTGACTTTACTAGTGATGTGTCTTGGGGTGGGGAACTTTTTATTTTTCTGAGCATAGGAGTTGTTTTATAAGAATTATTTGTTTTTTGCAGTTTATTATAAGCTTCATAAAGAATTGAGAGGATGCAAGTAGCTGTGGGAACATTCTTGAACATATTCATACAAATTACATAAAATCTGTAGAAAGACAGACTTAGCACAATTTATTATGAAATTTAATTATTCTTTCTCTCTGAGCAAGAAGCCAGACAGAACACTAAACAAGGACTAAAGATTGCTCAAAAGTTTCAAACAAGAAAACCCCTAAAATTTCTAACAAAAGTCTTGATTCTTTACAAATTATCTAAACAATGAGCAAGTTGGGGTCCAATGCATTCCCTGTATGAGTATGGTCATCACAAGCAATTTGGAAGAATTTTTTCCATGTGCGAGAAAGATGGTTCACAGGCTGTGGTGGACTTCTTTATGAGAACTACTCCTAGGTCCTTGCATCAATCAGTAGCCTGATTGCTATAAATGAGCCCTGTTGACTCAGTAGTTAAAATGCAATATTATAGACAGGACTCAAGGTTGCTTTAGCCTTCCATCTTTTGAAATCAGTAAAATCAGGACCCAGATTGTTGGGAGTAATATGCTTACATTGTAAATCACCCAGAGAGTGGTTTAAGTGCTATGGGGTGAAAAAATGCTATTTGCTGTACACTATTCAAAGGTAGTAATTGTCATTGAAGCAATGGCATCCATAGCAGTGGTGGCATTCAAAAAATTTACTACCAGATCTGTGGGTGTGGCTTGGCTTGGCTTAGCTTGGTGGGCATGGCTTGGTGACCTGGCAGGGGAAGGATACTGCAAAATCCCCATTTCCTCCCCACTAACCTGCTTTCCACTCTATTCTCCTGTGCAGGGCAACAAAGGAAGACTCAGACTTAGGAGACAGAGAATAGATGGGGACGGGGCCAGTCAGAGGTGGTATTTGCCAGTTCTCTGAACTACTCAAAATTTTTGCTACCGGTTCTTCAGAACTGGTCAGAACCTGCTGAATACCACCTCTGATCCATAGGAACTAGCACACAGAAAAGACATTTGACTTGTGCTGCAATTTCATAATATTGCCTTCATTAATCTAACACCTATTAATTCACCCTGCTGGATATGAATAGTAAATACAGGATGTAACAAGACATAGATAACTATCAAAATAAAAATTAGCCAGGAAAGCTTGCTGTTAAGAGTGCTAAATATTAGTACAGGGAGGAACTCTTCACAACATCTTTCATCGGTGAATCCATTGATAACTGTGAATAAAAAAGTACCATTTCAGAAAACTCTTCTTTTTTTGAGAAGCAAGAGGGAGCTTCAATTTTCTCCAAAACAATACAAATTCTTCATAGCACACCATCAACTGTTGTAGCTCCCTCCCCATCTGGTCATGAAGATGCCACATATCATAGAAGAGCAATGTTGACTTGTTCTAGGTGGAGGTAGTGGATGCAGAAACCTAGCCATCCATGGCAACCATGTTGCAGTTCAGATGCAGTTCAAATGGCAACCATTTCCTTGTTGCAGTTCAAATGAGCCTCCTTCCATATATGTTCTTATATGGAGTTATAGATAATATATTCTCTATATAATCTTATCTGTCCAAGAATTATTTCATTTAAATAGGAGCTAGCAAGCCAGCCATTTTGTACAACTCACCTTCCTGGTAAATGGGATAAATGTGGCTAGATGAGGGAAAAGTTAACTTAGGAGCATTAAGCTATACAATATTCCACAGTATATTTCACAAGGCATGTTTGAGAACCAGCTGGACCCATAAAGTACTTATGAACGAGAATATTTTAACCAGTTCTCTATCCTTTCGAAGACTAAAATTTGCCAGGGATTTATATGTTTAGACAGTGAAATGCAGCAGCCTACATTTACCATTGCCGGACTGTTTCCATGGAGCATCTGGTCACCCATTCCATTTCCTGCTCATCTGCTACAATAAATAGTAGCCTGGTAGCCAAAGATCGGAAAGATAACTTCTTCGCTCTTCTTTGGCCAGTTCTCTATAATCTATAGCAATAGTCCTTTCATTGTGGATTAAGTTCTGGCTATGAAAGGTTTTGCCAGTAACTGATCTGACATAAAAAAAGGAAGGGTTTCATGTTCAAGAAGCCACCATCACTGTTCCCTTAACAGTGAGGGTACAGCCTCTTAGGTTCTTGCTTTTTTCAGGCCTTTCTGCATTATCCTCTATTTTCCTGATGCATTTATTACCACTATGTCACAACTATCCAACCATCCATTATCAAGCACTCCCATCAAGAGCCTACTTGCATTTTAAAAAGTGATATGTCCTCAGATGGAGATTCTTAAAGAAAGTTATCTTGTAATCACCCCACTGTGGCAACCTTAAACTCCAGGAAGATACTGCTGCAATGCACATCCTTCTCATTTATAATTTCCCTGAGATTTTTGGGAGTAGGCTGTTGAAAGTGCTTACATAGTTGAATGCTATATATGTAAAGTAAAGCATCTTTATTGAATGCTTACAAAAGAAGTCTTCCCAATTTTGAATCTATCAGGTTGCCATAAACATAGTAATTATCTTTGCAAAGATACGTACAGTGATTTCAAGCTCAGAAAACTGATGTTCATTTGTTTCTCATTCTAAGATTTAAATGAGTCAGACAACTGCAATACTTAAAAAATAAATAAGACAAATGCATGAAAGATATAAATATACATATACATACAAATAAATATATACTGTATTGGTTTTATTGTTGCATTTGAATATTTCTACTGTAAAAAAAGGCAGTGATTTTGAAATTGTTGAGAATAAATGTATTTTTGTATATCACAGCTCTTGGTTTACATTATTTTAGTAGCTGTCATATAAAGCAAGGATTCATAGTATAGTATTTTTCTTCCTTGGGCAGCAGTTCAAATGGTACATAAAATGTACTCTGCTTTCATGTCCTTCCTTGACATGGGATCTTTGGAGGACAGCTTTAAAGAAAAGTAGCAATTTTTATTGCAATAAGTCTTCAATATCACTAACTTCTTCTGGATGTCATGCTGTCAAAGACATATGTGTTGCACATTTTGGAGAAAAGCATTTGGGATATCCCTCAAAAAGTTACACCAACTTCATATTTTATTCCATTGTTCCACTGATGCTTTCACAAAATTGATTGCATAAGGTGATACACAAATTTATTCAGAACTATTCCTGTGTTATAGCCTATTGGTACTATTGAAATTAATACTAAAAGATGTGGAAGTTTTCTAATCTTCCACAACTTTTTCATAATAATATAAGAAAAATCACATTTGGCAGTTTTAAAAAATTAAAAGCATAAGATGAATGTTTAAGTTAATATTGAGAAGAAGACAGTATCTGAATGTTTAGAGGGTTTTAGTCATAGCATGGCACTCCACTCTGTAACTAACTCCACTCCAAATAGCCTGGCAGAGACCTAGAAGAGCAGAGAAACAGAAAAATCACAGTTCTCATACTAAAAAGGGAAAGAGTAATTTTGGTTAGTAGCTGGGCTTTGGTCAGAAAAGTGAAATTGTGCTGCTTAGGTGGATGGAATTGGATCCTTAAAATGTGCAGACCTTTCAGATTGCACGAACTCTTCCTATGTAAGTAGAATGAAACCATTAAGGATGGTTAATATCTTTATGGGAACATAAAAAGCAAACATAATCATAGTGATGTAACAAAACAAAAATTTCTAAAATCCAATCCAAAGGACAGTTTAGACAATGCTTTATTAAATCAATACAAAAAGGTATGCAGCATCTATGGCTAAATAAAGACTGGTTGATTGATCGATGGCTGATTGGTTGGTGGGTTCATATGCAGCATTCATAATCCGGAACACTCTTTTTTGAGCTGATATTATAGGAACAAGAAGTGGAGACAAAAAGTGGGAAAGGCTGAAATATGAATTGAATCACAAGAATGCAAACACTTGCACATTGTATTAATTTTATTAGTCCTTCAATTTTGTTTTTTTCTATGGACCAAAATGATTTTAAAAATAATGTAAATATTCCTTAGATTCAGTAACATATTTTTAAAATAATCATTTTTTCAAAGTCTGTTGCTTATAGTTTTTTTTTAGTCTCAAGAGACTGAGCTTTATGATGTGCAGCACAAGAAAGTGAAATTCAGGATTCAGTACAAGATTTCAACCTTATATGCACTATGTGAGAGCAATTTCCTTTTCTTCCCTTTTTTGCTTTGTATTTTTCTCCATACAATAATGCACATTAAAAAAATTGTGTTGGACTATTGCAATATATCTGCTGAGTGTGATTCTCTTCTCATAAATTTTGGTACATTATAACTTGAATGATAGTTGAAAACTCAAGATGTAAAGACCTGAGAGGTTACTGAAAGAGAAAAGCAGAAAAATAACAATAATAAAGTCACTCAACCTAATATGTATTCAGTGGCTCCGGAGATGCTTGTAGCAGGGCTGAAATAGAACTTTACTTTAAGAATTGATACAGAAATGGCCCTAACTTGTGCTTTGTTGATGGTCTTATATTTCACTTGCACATCATACACACTGTTTATGAAACACTTTTATAATTTCCTTGGCTGTGCAACAAATCTATCCATAGCTCTACAAGGAATGATAAAGGGAAGAACATTTAATGCAAGGGTATCTTATTGCTCTTTTGAAAGGATGTAATTTTAACACCTTTTACTAAGTGTTAAACCAACTACTAGCTCAAAATTGAAAAAACGGGTTTGATTGCCCACTAAAACTCTAATTATTATTTCAAGTCAGTGAAGAACCAAATTTTCATGAGTTTGGATGGGACAGAACAGATCTCCCCACCCCACCCCAAAAATCTATAAAACCCAAAGGGTGAGTGCAGGAAATATAAGCTGTTAGCATAAGTTATAATGAAAAAAATAAGCCTTTTAGTTTGCATCACACAAAAATATGATTGCTAATTGGAAAACTGTTCTAGTAGCTGCTACAGGTAAACTTTCTTTTTCTCCAGTATAAATGCAGGAACAAAGCTAACATTTGATAGAAAACTATGAAAATTGCATCATTTCTATGAACATTATCACCTATTGAGATGTGGTTCCATAATTTGTACAAGTTAATGTTCATTTAAGAATGTATATTTTTCAAAGAAGACAAATAAGGGCATTGGTTATTAATATTTGTTTTATCTAAAGAATAATCCAATGCTGTAAGTGCTATTCAGTTAAATTGGCCAAAATAGGGACTTGGAATATGGGAATCTAAGCGATCATGTTTCCTTAAGAAAAACTTAGAATAATCAGAGGATGCTCACGGCTTCAGCTATCAGGAGGTAGAAGACTTATAAAAGAGTTGAGGTAAGGATAACTCACCTTCTTAATATTTTCCTGAAGATTGTAAGGACCTGTCTTTTCCAGAGGGCCTTTCAGAATTGAATCCTGAGCCATTCATACTATATAAAATTTAGTTTTATTTTATTGATATGTTTCATTATCAGTGACTACAGCTTCTCTTTTACTAGGAATGCTCTAGGAATTTCCAGTGTCTCTGGAGGCATCATGTTAGAGAGGGCAGATATATATAACAAAAGAAGCTAATCTCCATTTTAGGGTCCAGATGTTTGTTTGAAAACAACGAAAAACAAGAATACTTTAATGGATTTCCCAATTAGCAATGAATTTTAAGAAGTGTCAGACTATAGAATTTCATGGCCAGATGTTTAGAATAAATTAAAGCCCACTGACTTTTAGCCTATGGAATTTTGCATACATAACCTTCCAAATTTTCTTTTCATTTTATTTTAAATGATAGAGCTATCATCTTGTACATATTAATAGCCTAAATGTTCTTTTTTAAATAGAGAAGTATATTCTCTATGTATGAATTTTTGCACTTTTCATATTGATATTCTTTAAGGTACACCTTCCGCTTCTCTGATATTTTAATGAGGAGTGAGGTTAAAATCTGACCACTTCATAAAAATTATTTTAGCTCTTTTACAGAAATTGCCTTAGTACATTATCCTGTTGGTGGTGTACAATTTCACCTGCACTATGACCTCCAGAGGTATGGATAACAGCCTATAATTCTGTCATTCAAATAGATCTTTAGCCCCAACTACTAAAAATCTATCATTTTAAAGTAATTTCTGTTCCAACAATTCATTTCTAATTACTTTATTCTGCTGGAGCAGACAGACCAGAATTATTATTAAAACTTAGCATATGCCTGAAGTAAAGGCCCTACAAGCAGACTTCGCTATTTTCTTTTATCCCCACCTCCCTTGGTTGCTGCTAAAGAATATTTTTCCTGCTTGAACTTAAAAAATATACATTCTGATTACCCATGTAATCAGCCAGATATTTAGACTGGATTTGGCATTTTGGTACACCTTTGAGTACCTGGGAAAGGCAGATGTTGTTGTTTAATATTGTTAAAGATATTGTCACAGGATGTAAGCTGTTTCAAGGAAAGCTGCCTTTTGCAATTGAAGGATGATTTTGTCAAATCCAATACTTTTTATGTGTTGCTCCAGATGTTTTTGGTTGGCACCCAAGATACCTATTGCTATTGGCACGATCTTTGTTTCCTTTTGCAATAATCATTCCACTTCTATTTGCATGTCTTTGTATTTTGTGATTTTCTCCAACTTGTTCTTTTCTATTTTCCTGACTCTAGGTACTGCCATGTCCACTATCTAGACTCTTTTGTCTTTCCTTTCAGCACTTGTTAAGTCTGATGTGTTGCATGGCAAATTCTTGCCTGTTTGAATTCTAAAATCCCAGAGCACTTCAGTTTTCTATTACTTTGTCTCTTTTGTGATCCCACCAGTTCTTGCTTGCAGGCAAATGGTATTTCTTGCAGTTGGCATTTGCTGTGTGTTGCTGTCTTCTCAATTCCAGCATTATATTCATTTGCTCCTAAGGCATAATCTTGTGCTGTCATAATTAGCCCCTCTGTGTCTTTTTCCAACTTTTCTGCTCTTAACCATTGTCAGGTCTTCTTGTTATCTGCTTTGCCTGGAAGCTTATGAATGCACTGGACATGTAATACTTTGCCTTGCGATGTCTCTATTCTTCATTTGGTCTTTCTTATAAACCAGCTTGGTCTCTTTGGTATTATTGGTAGCTTCAGTGCATCCTCTTCACTGTCCTTCAGATACTCTTCTAATGTATTTTCTTCTTTTTCAGCTACCTAATGTATTAGCAGCATTTCATGGCCATCTATGCTTCTTGGTGAATACAG
Source organism: Bungarus multicinctus (assembly GCA_023653725.1). Classification (NCBI taxonomy): domain Eukaryota; kingdom Metazoa; phylum Chordata; class Lepidosauria; order Squamata; family Elapidae; genus Bungarus; species Bungarus multicinctus. The sequence goes on from CM042844.1 coordinate 53,250,052, forward strand.
TCTGTTAACATTGCTGCATAAATGAACGGTATGATTCATTCTTGTTATTTTTCTGGTCTTCCTATCCAGGGCATTTAGTTCTGATTAGTTCAACCTATTATTGCAACTATATATATGTAATGACTAGAATTGCCTAGATGTTAAACAAGTTGGTATTTCAGCTGCTGATTTGACTGTAAGATTTTCTTCACTCCTCTCATGTATTCACTATTTTCTTGTTTGTTGATTTTTCATCCAATATTTTCAATTATAACTGCAATTGCACTGTATATCAGCTGGTTTGTTTTTTGTATTAATACAGAACTTATTCTTGATATTACAGTATTGGCAACTTTTAATAATTTTGTTAAGTTGTTTTCTGTAACTAGTTTCAATGCAGTCAGCCTTATTCTGTTGGTTTTGTGCTGTTCCACATGCTCAGTGATTATTTGTTTCAATTCCTCTTGTTTTCCAGTTAAAGGATGTTGTTCTTTTTAAGGAGAAGGCAGAAGAAAGAGTGTCTGATTTGGGAATGAGCAATGTTGAACTTCCTCTACTACTGATTTCCCCTGCTTGGCTCAACTAAGCTACATCTTGCAAGGGAGGGGGGGGATGTTCCTTGGTAAACCTTTGAAGTTCTTCTAACTCTACTTCTGTGAATACTTTATTTCAGCAATCAACAACTGGCCTGCTAGACACTGTTGTATTATTTTATTCTGGATATTGTTTTTTCCAGAATTGATGCATTCTTTTCACATATTATCTTTTCATTGGACTTGATTTGTAATAAGAAAGCATTTTTGTTTTGTTTTCAGTCTTTATATATTTGTGATAGGTAATCAGCTTTTCTTCCAATAATCTTGCTAGCCATTGTTTGTCTACCAACAGTCCTGAAAATCCCAGTTTTACTAGATGTCCACATCTAGCACTGTTTTTGTTGACCTAAGGAACAACCAATCTGGTATAGGTTTCTGTAGGTTATGTCATTTGTATGAAATAGGAATTCTAGAGATAGAATGTATAGGTAGAGAGAGATATGATACAGAGATAGACAGCCAGAGATCATAGAAACAGAGGTGTGTGCTTTTGTGTGTGTGTGTGTGTGTGTGTGTGTGTGTGTGTGTGTGTAGGAGAGAGAGAGAGAGAGAGAGAAACAGACAGACAGACAGACAGACAGGTGGAGGGAGGGTGGGAGGGAGGGAGAAAGAGTAGAAGGGAAGAGAAATGGAGAGAGGGAGGGGGAGAGAGATGCCAGTGAAAGAAATAAAGTTAGGGATATCAACTTTAGGAAGGAATGAGTGAAGAATTAGAAGGCTATAAAACTAATTGAACCATGGGTACATGAAAAGAGACATTAGGTGGTGGCACAGAGAAAAATATCAGGAAGGGTTTTAGATGTCAATAGTTGATATGGCTAGGAAAAGAAGAAGAAAGGAAACAAAGATAGCCTAAGGAGATAAGGAATCTATCTTATATTTGTCTGAGATGGAGGAGAGTAACCTGGTGCATGGAGGAACAAAAATTTTGTTTCACAATATTGAGCCACTAGAAGAAAGTCACATCCATGGAGGAGAAAAAGTAACTGACAGTAACTGAGTCTTCAGTGACAGCTGACATTCAGAAGAAATAGAAAGAGTCTGAATTACCCAGGAACAGCTGATTAGTTTTATTGCCTTTAAGGCTTCTTAACTTACAGCAAGTAGTTCAAGACATCAGTGTGAGAATGAGATATAATAAACCACTGGCTTTCTGCAAGAGAAAAGAGATCACTGAGTTCAGTATTGATTCACTGAAATTATTCTATTTGTATATCCGTATAGCTAATGTTTCTATTGATAATAGTAAAGTTATTTTGTTCACAACTGACATTTTAAACCCAGCATTGCATGAAGATATTCCTAGATACATCTTTGTCATCTCCAGTTGTCTGATTCAATACAAGCAGCTTTAAATGTTTTTAAATAAAGTGATTTTGTCTTCAGTTTTGCTATGTCTTGTGACAGGTGGACTATTTGTTCTTTACTAAAAAGCTAAGAATTTCTATAAGCAATTTTAGACTATATATATATATATATATATATATATATATATATATATATATATATATATATATATATATATATATATATATATATATATATATATATATATAACTACATTGGTTTATTTACAATGATTAAATATATAAACTGCCTAGATTACTTAGTCTGTTTTTCATAGTAGAAAACTTTCTCTTTCAACAATTTCAAGCTTCTTTCTTGGTTCTCCCTTTCCTGATAATAGCTTTTCTTTACTTATAAATGAGGATCACATTTCACTATACTGTATGTAATCAATGCATTATTAAAAGAAAAAGTAAGCTGGCAGTGGCAATTATAGTAAGAAAGCACTATATTTCTATAGGACCCTAAGCATTAACAATACATTATGGACTATAATTATGATCTATAGCAATAATGGAAAACTTTTTGCTTTTAGCATGTCATTTTTTTTTAAAAAAAATGGCTAATTAAAGTCTGCTGAAGTGTTACCTTGTCCTGAAACAAAAGAGAACTAATTCTTTACATATTCATTTATTTAATGATCATATGTGTGCAAATATTACAAATATTCATGTAATCAGCAAGCTCGGTCACATGTCACTTATCTTCAGGTAAAATTCTCTTTCTGTTGACAGGCCCTTGCAAACTACCTGAGGCAACTCTGGGTTTCACAAAGCCATTCTTGAAATGGCATGGAGAATGCTCTTATGTGGCTTCTGCAGACTTTGAAAATTCACAAAAAACATGCCCATTTTCATACAATTTTCAAACATTTTGGGGGCTGCCTGAAATCATGGCTTCTGATGAACCTTCAGTCTAGAGGCAGCATGAGAACACATCCTTTCTTGTGTGGCCTCTGCTGCCCCACCCCCAAATCATGCAAGAACAACACTCAAGGGTTGTTGCCAGGTGTTAGTGAACATTGGTGTGTCCCAAACACTGTGGCATGTAACCTTTGACACATGTGTCATAGGTTCACTACCACTGATATTCAGTTATCATTTATTTGGTATGTTGGAATTGTGTATCAAATCTATATGAATATAACCAATGGCACAATCAAAATATAGCAAAAGTTTATGCTAGTAGTTTGCACAATTGTAAATAAACATTGTCAAGTAAGTTTTTCTGCAAATACCCAGCATTTTATTTTGGATAGTCACATCTGGGTTACAAAATCAGAATAACTATTAAATGGAAGCAAAAAGTTCACATTTCCATATCTGTTATCAGCTAGTGATCAGTCATATTTTTGTCCAACTTTAGTTTTGCTGGTATTGTTCCAATTGATCAACAGATTACTTTATTAGAAAGAAAGCAATATAATTTTATTAATTTAAAATTTGTACTTGAATTTTTCACAGATGGACAGTTGCTGTTATTAAATACAATATAAGTTACATAATAAATAATTGAAATTATTTAATTGCTTCTCGAATCAATTATTTAGCCTTAAACTAACAACTTAATTGACTAAACCATTTAATGAATCAATATACCTTTAAAAATAAAATCTATTTCACCTGTTTTAGCAACAGCAATTTTTAAACTTTAGTAATGTGATTGCTTCACTTTCATGGCAATAGGTCTGCTAAAGAAAAATATTCTATGTCACGTACATATATACATAACTAATTAAACTAATTTAATGTTAAAATTATTAAGCTGAAAACTGCATAGTACAGAGAGTTCTGTGATTTTCCTCTGTATTTGGTTCATTTTTTTTAAAGATCAGTTTGTCAAATTAGGATGAAGTAACAAGTTGATAAATAAGGCACTATTTATCCCTCACTGCTCATTTTCAGCACAGAATGGCTTTTAGCAAGCTAACTTTTCACTTGTAAATAATTAGGAGTCTATGTTTTTCTTTCTCCCATCTCCATGTTAAAAAAAGAGCCAAGTCTGAGCTAAACATCTAAAAGAAAAGCATTTGATTTTTTTTTCTCATCAAACCCTTCTTTTGCTTCAGTGTAAAACAATAGTTGGAAGGAAATAAATTAATACAGAATGATGCTTAAACCCCCAGGACATGGTGAAGAAAGGATGGCATCCTGCCTCAGATGACATTGGGAAGTGTTGGCGGTTATCAGCATAGAGGTCTATTTTATATTGAGCTAAATGGCTGCATTCAGATGAAACAGATAATTATATTATTTTGACAACATTAGAGAAAAAATCAGTACAAGGAACTAAAGATTTTGAATAAAAGTGCAACGTAGCTCAGGTCAGGCCTTCTTAAAAACAATTGCATTTACCCCACTTTGAGTACTCTGATGACATAAAGGATTTCAGCCACATAGAGACTGATTGTCTTCTTAGTGTGCCTGAACCTTCCATAGCAATCAGGTGAGGAATAATTAAAATATCATTTCCCTTCACAACTAGTTCCTAGTTTCCAAATAGTCAAATCCATCTCCTTGGCAAATATGGGGAAGAAACTCAAATGTGCTCTATGGCTCATTATGTTGCATTCCCTGGGACAACAGAATTTGTAATGCTCAGTGATTTCTAATTAGGAATGTTTGTAGGTTTTAAGCAGCAGGAAAGAATAAAATACAGATAAAATGTTGTCCTTTAAAGTGTTTAATGATCCTGCAATACTTACAAGTCTTTCTTCTTTCCTAGCAATAAAAAAGTCCCAAAAATAATAAATAACTAATGGTTTGCTGTCTTTTGCAGACTATCCAAAATGAGCAGCTTAAAGCAATTGAACAATTCTTCCTAATGAGAGGCCAGACTTGGCATTTTTTTAAATTAGCAAAATGCATACTTTTTATGAAACTTATCACAGGGTATGTGTGAAAGAGTTTCTAAAGAATGTTAGCTTTTACACAGTTCTCAATGTGATTCTAAAGGTAGGAGATAGTTTAGAAAGACATCAATCATACAAAAGAAATAGTAAAAGATACATTCTCTGTATGAATCATGATCCCCCTGCCCCAAATATCATAAGAGGGTTGTTACAGAGACCAAAGGATATGGCCGGAACTAAGTATATGGCCGGAACTAAAGCTGCCATCAATGTCCTTCCTGACCAAACAGTCCACTGCCTCAGTTTAGCCCTTGCCAAATTAGTTGTCAAGATCGGAAAAGAGTTTACTTGTAGTTCTTTGAATACTCATAGAACAGTCTGGGAAACTGCAGGTTGGCACCATGTCTGACCTTTTTTCAATCAAGTGTCTTGAAGCATTGGATTTCAGCTCTTAACAAAGCAAGAAGTCCAAGCTGGTTATGGGAATATAAATCATACATATCTAGAGAATGCCAGTTTGAGGAAGACTGAGCAATATTATTTAGAGGTCTCATGTGTTCAAGCAAACACGTGAGAAGGTCATTGTATCTATGGTTCAGACCTATGTAGATCAAGCAGAGAATCAGTACAAATTCCACATTTGCTCTATTACTTTGTGTTATTATTATTTTCCTATAAATATTTGGTTTTCTGCAAGTGAGCAAGCAATGAGAGATAGAGAAAACAATAACAATAACCGCTGCACCATTTGCCCTCTCCCTCTGGGGAGTTGATACAAAATGTGCCAAGAGATAAAAGCAAGTTGATGGGAAGTAGAAAAAACAGTTACAAGGAAGGTCGTTGATTTGAAGTGGCACTGAGTACATTCACCCAAATGTCTCCCCAAAACAGGAAATATTATTCATGATTCTGATACTACATAAATAAGTTGAGGATTGGATTTTTCTAGAGCATCGCTATCAATCTAATAGCTAATAAGATATGCTTTACTGCATCAAAACCTCTGTTGCAGTATATTAGGAATATATCAGTAGGTATGCTCCCATAAGAACTTTGCTGAATGAGAGGAGAGTGGACTAGACAATTTTGGGGACACCTTACAAAACGATTTTATGATAAGCTATAAAAGAATGAATGCATTGCATGTAAGATTTCTTTCTATCAAAAATACGCTCTCCTCATCACAGAGGCACATTCATATGATTTTTTTAAAAAAAGTATAAAAGGTCTTCAGAACAGGACAAGGATTAAAAAAGGACCTAGAATTATTTTGAGCCAGAGGAGAGAAATGTTTGTATATTATTTATTGCATTCTGGGTTATTCATCAAAAGTTTCATTCCTCAGTCTTTTCCTTATCTTAAAGCCACTGACGGGAATACATATCACCCAAGCTGAAAAGATTGAATTACATTTCCCTCACTGTTGCTAAAATTCATCGGAGCTCAAAGCCAGGATTAGTCCCTAGGTGTAGCTAGCCAGTGAATTTTATGATTTCTTTTCCCCGAGAGAATAACACTAACAAGGTTTGTCTCTTCATTGTGCTACGGAGATGATTGAAAATGTGCTGCTATATCACTTGATAAAAGACCTTTGCTTAAAAGGAGAGTAGCTTTGTCATTGGAAGAGCATTACCCATAGGATTTCACAGAGTGATTTGAACACAAGGCGTTTGGAATCCTTTCCCCTTTTTTTGCCTCAAACCAAGCTCCTTGCAAAGAGCTGTAATTCATCCAACTACAATAGATGAACTAAGTCAGTTTTAGAACCAAGAAGTACAGCTGGATTTAAATCAGGTTGCACAATGATGCCGGGGGGGGGGGGGGGGGGGGGGGGAGCAGGAAGAAGGAGAGAGAAAAAACTTTCATTTGCTTGCTATTTATACAAGAAAACTTACATAAATAGGATGCAGGAATCATGCAAAATTAGACTTGAAAAAACAGCTCTAGGGGAAAAACTAAAGTTAATTTCATTTGAAATATATATTAAATTAAATGCCGTTATTATGAAATAATCCCTTAATAATTTTACATTCTTTCATATTAAAATCTGGCAATTGTTGAAGAAGTCTAAATATTAATTTTCATAAACAAATTGTGGAATCAGGCAAAATAAATGGAATACAAATATTTAGAGGAGCTTTGTGTTTCCAGTAAAAGAGTACATACTGCATATGTCGCTTAGGGTTGAACTGTGGGGTCCTTGGTGGTCTCTGAACTTTGTAGATCCCTCATTACTGAACTACATAATATCATCAGTGTTTGTGACTGTGGGGTTTGCTCCCTATTTAAATATAGTAGCTTCTCTGTCAGCTTTGGTAAGACTTCTCTATGATAGTTCCTTGATTAAGGATATTGTTTTCTGTTCAGTTGTTCATCTAGTATTAATCCCTACTTATCCAGGTGCTGGTTGTTGGAGAGGATGTGTTCTAGTCTTTTTGTTTCTTTCTTACTATTTTATTGTCTCTTTTGAATAGTACATAAATGGATTTTTGTGTATAGCAAAAGAGCTTTCTTTGAACTTAGAAAATTGAATAAACCTTAATCAGTACTTTGACTTAAAATATCACATAAAATTGACTCAATTTTCCAAATTGGTTTAAATGGTAAAATTATATCAAAACTAATTTGCATATCCCCATTTAATATAAATTGCAATATACATTGTATGTTAAAAACAAGTTTGAAAAAAAAATCATATGTTTTCAGATACTATTTATACCTTTATGGCCAAGGATACTTCCAAACCTTCATAATTTCTGTTTCCCAGTTGAAAGTAACTTATCTTTATTTTTATCAATTTTTATGAATTTTGAAATGTTGAGAACATATACAGAATGCCATGAATTAATTACTATTTCAGTTAATCAATACGGAGAGTAAAAAATGTTATATGTTCAGTGGACTATATCCTGAGCTATTTTGGATCCCATAGCACTAAGCTTCCATTACTTTGGACCATTAAAATGCAGTTTGATTTGAAATATTAAATTAAAGCTACAGTGATGGTGACTAAGGGGACTAGAAAGACAGAAAAAAGCAATTAAATTTTAATGAGCAGGATGTTGGAATGGATATAGCATTTCCTTGAATTCAGGACCTAAAATGTAAATGGAAGAACAGATTGATAGCAATCTGTTATCAGTCACAAATTTGCAGCTTTGCAAAGAAAATATGACACTTTGAACCAGAATTGAAACCAATTGCTCTCAGACTTAGGGAAGTGCCTTGAACTGACAGTATATGATTTAGGCAAGGTAGAAATATTTCTAACAAATCACATCTTGTGACCATCAAACCTTGGGTTGATTATTACTCTATAGTTGTGTTGAAAATTGAGGGTAGTAGGGGTGGGAAAGAGCATGAACAGTAAGAAGAATATTGAAGATGAAAGAAAAAGGACATTTGCTTCATCACAAAGTAAAACATCATTTAACCTACCAGTAGTAATAAAAATGAATAGTTCAGTTGTGTAACATTGATAAGTTGTCTTTACTAGTTTATTTTTTGAGTAATCTGAAGACTTGTTTTTAATATATAATTACTTTTTTTTTACTCCTCATCCTACTTTAAAAATACACTTTATGGCAAAGCAAAATAACAAAGGCTTCAATTTCACATTGGAAACTTTATGTTATATAATTACCTTATTTTAGTAAGGTACAATTAAGACCTATAACATTTCATGCTGACTTTATGTAAAGCTAATATAGAAGCATAAACTAATCTGTCATTCTTGGCACAGCTGAAAAGAGGCAGGGGATAAGAAGAACAGACTTTAAATACATTTTTAAAAGGTAATTGCTTACTCAGCAATTCATCATCATTCATTCTAGTCATGATATATAGCATAGTTCTTCATCATAGTTCCTTATAACCTCATAGTGCTTCATATATTCCGCTCTAGAATCAGCTTTCCAACATTAAACTGAATTGATCCAATAATCATTCAGAAATCCAGATGGAATTGATGATTCATTCAGGTCTGGTCCAATCCACAAACCCACAATTACTCAAATTAATAATGGTCAATGCAAAACGTAGTAACACCGGTTGAATCCCACCTCTGAATATTACATATACCTTGGCCAATGGATCTCAATGGAAGGTGATGCAATAAAGGAAATTGAACAGTGTGTTAAATGTGGATGGCAGGCATTCGGCAAGCTCAGCATAATTATTAAGAACAACCTCCCCTATGCCTATCTGCTAGTGTACTATCTGCTCAGTATTGTCAGCCTTTCTAGCAAGTAGGATTTTTAGGTATAAACTGTTACTCACTTTTGTGGAGTTAAGATAACGGTTTATTTACAATACATCCCATCCAAGTTAGCAACAATAAGAACCTTTTATTGCAATAATCCACCCTTCATAATTAACCTAACATCCACTCTCCCGGCTAATTCCCCACGCTTCCTCCCTGTGCTCCTAATCACATCTATCATCCCACTCCCAATTAGTGCAACCCTAAACCATCACTTCCTCCCCGCAGCTATAGCCATTCTTTAGCATTATTCAAACCAACTTCCCTTTTCTGTCTTAATTGCTCCATCACGATCCCTCTAACAGTCTTTGCTCCAACTGGAGTTTCTCCCTGCTACATTCTTATCTATCTATCCACATACTGCCCCTTAATATTCTCTAATGTTCTGCAAACAATTAGCATGTGTCGATATAACAATCCTTCATTTCGACTGGAGTTCATCATGTGCTGTTGGTTTCTACATGTTAGCTTTTGCTGCTCTTCTCAACGACCTTGCCAACATTCATCAACCTAACCGACCTGCAGTTCGGTGAACTCCGTGTTGGGCTTCATGGTGAGTGTGGAAACGTTGAAGCCTGACAGGCTGCCCCTTCTACCATGATGTCATCTGCAACATAAAGAATACAATTAATATCCCACACTTAATTTATCTCATCCCTCCCACCTGCTTTCATGGGATGCGATCTATGAAATCTGTTTTGTAACTGAAGCGCTGACACATCAGAACAAGGGACCAATGAGGCATCTGTGATAGGGTAACCATGCCATCAAACCAAATATTGAAAAGTTCCCTGTCTATGGCAGGAATCAAAGATTTTGTCAATTTCATAATGAAATTGGAATTGGACATGGTGTTTGCAGTCTTTGGTTTTGTCTAATCATATTGGTGGGTTTCAATAAATTTAAATGAAAAACAGGATAAATTCTTTTGAATTGGGAAGGTAAACATAGAAATACAATAACAGGATTTATTATCTTACACACTGAAAATGGTCCTATATATTTTGGGCCTAGTTTTTTTACTAGTTAACCCTAGATTTATGTATTTAGTTGAGAAATATACCCAATCTCCCACCTTATATTGAATTTGTGAGGATCGTTTTTTATCTGCTTGTTTCTTGTATTCCGTTTGTGCTTTGTTTAATGCTACTTGTACTGTCTTCCATGTACTTCCATGACCAAGTGTTCACTGTACCTGGTTCCTGGTGTTTATGTGGCCATTCCGGTATTGGAACAAATTCAGTACCATGTATGATTTGAAATGGGGAATATTCAGTACTATTATGTACAGTATTATTATACACTATTTCAGCATATGGTAAAAGATCCACCCAGTAATATGTAGCATCTCAAATACTGTTCAATGGTAACATTCGCTCTTTTTGCTGCCCCATTTGTGCAAGGATGATAAGCGGTACTTAAACCTTGTGTTGATCCAACTAGATGTACAAATTCCCACCAAAATTTTCCTGTAATTTGTACTCCTCGATCTGATATAATCCATCTAGGTACTCCATGTAATCTACAGATGTGTTTTATGAATAGAACAGCCAATTTTCTAGCAGAGGGCAATCCTTTATAATGAATCAAGTGCGCCTGTTTTGAAAGCAGATCAATTACAGTCCATATCACATTGTATCCATTAGTAATCAGTAGCTAAACTATAAAATCCATGCCAATATCTTGCCATGGTTTTGTGGCTTCAGTTATCATTTGTAATAATCCTTCTGGTTTACCCACTTTTGTTTTATTGACTGCACAAACTGGACATTATTTTACATATTTTTCTATCTCTGACCTCATAGCCGACCACCAAAATTGTCTTTTTGCAAGGTGTAAAGTTTTTAAAAACTCATAATGCCCTGCCTGTTTAACATCATGACAACGTTTAAACACTATCGATCGCAATGAGGTAGATATGTATATCTTATTTTCTCACCACGTTATATTATCTAGCATTTCAATTTGGTTCTGATTGTTTATTAACCACTGATTGTTCGCCAAAATGGTAGGTAAACCTGCCATCATAATCATATTTCATAATGATTCAACATGATCTATACATGAAATAAGGGGTTGGATTAAAGTGTCACATTTGACTTTTGTATTGGGAAAGGTGAGATAAGACATCTGCCATAAAATTTTTCCCAGCAGGAACATATCATAGTGTAAAGTTGAATCATTTAAAAACAATGCCCATCGCACTTGTTTAGAAGATAATCGATATGGATTTTGGAGTGCCTCCAAATTCTTGTGATCTGTCCACACCTCAAAAGGGTATGGACCACATTCTAGTAGATGTTTCCAAGTAATTAATGCCCACTGAACAGCAAATGCCTCTTTCCCCCAAATCGCCCAATTATGCTCAGTGGAATTAAATTTTCGAGAGGTATAGGCACATGGTTGTAACGTTTCTGCTGAATTCTTTTGCAGCAAAACAGCTCCTACTGCCACATCACTAGAGTCAGCTTGAATAACAAATGGTAAGCTGATATCAGGATGTTTGAGGGCCTGTTCCTGAGCAAAGAGATTTTTCAAATTATTGAAAGCAGTTTGACATTGTGTCATCCATGATAACAAAGTACTTGATTTTGGTTTCTTAATCCCCATAGTTTTAGTTCACAATAAGTTAGTTAAAGGAATGGCAATATCAGCAAATCATGGTATGAATTGCTGGTAAACATTGGCAAAGCCCAAGAAACTTTGAAGTTGTTTCCATGTGGATGGGGCTTGCCATTGTAAAACAGCCTCCACCTTTTTGGGGTCCATTGTTATTCCATGTTCAGAAATACGATATCCAAGATAGTCCAGTTGTTTAGTATGAAAATCACACTTGGACAATTTTACATAAAGTTGGGCCTCTAACAATTTCTTGAGTACCTGCCTTACTAACTGGATATGTTCTTCCTCTGTGTTGGAATATATTAAAATATCATTCAAATAGACTAATACACCCTTATAGAGATAATCATGCAAAACTTCATTGATTAATTGCATGAATACTGCTGGGGCACCTTGCAGACTAAATGGCATTATATTAAAATAATAACTGCCCAATGGACAATTAAACATTGTCTTCCACTTATCACCTGGATGAATTCTTATTCGATAATAAGCCTCCCTTAAATCAAGCTTGGTGAAAATCCATTCTTTCACCAATGTGGCTAATAAGTCTTTTATTAATGGTAGTGGATACAAGGGTTCTACATAAATAGTGTTTGGGCCCCTATAATCAACACACAAATGTAGACCGCCATCCTTTTTTTCATGAAACAACACTGGAGCTGCCATGTGAGATCTACCAGGCATAATGAATCCTCTTTTTAAATTTTTCTCAATATACTTCCTCAAATCCTCCAATTCTTTGGGTGCATTGAGTACATTCGTGGTTTCGGAAGTTTTACTCCAGGCATTATCTCTATTGAGCAATCCATTGTTCGATGGGGAGGTAATAAATCAGTGCCCTCCTCTTTAAAAATCCAAATCTTCATATTCAATCAGGTATCTATGTTGTGACATTGGGCCTTCTTTTTCTTGTACTGATTTACTGGTGGCTGGTGGTATGTCATCAGAGGTAGGTGGATGTGGTCCAATTGCTAACTGTATTTTCCGGAAACCTCCTTCCAATGTATCACCGGCTCCCACTTATTGAGCCAAGCTAATCCCAAAATTAGTGCCTTGTTCATGTGAGACAGCACAAAGGATATCCACTTCCAGTGCTCTCCCATCACCAATTTAACATGTTTGGTTCAGTGAGTTGCCGGAATCCCACCCAATATAGACCCCTCCACTTGTGCAAATTTGATAGGAGTGTTCAATCGGACTTTCCCTAACCGTAGCCTATCCACTACTGCCAGTTGTGGGATTCAAAAACTTTTACTACCGGTTCTGTGGGTGTGGCTTGGTGGGCATGACCATGTGATTGCATGGGCCTGGCTTTTTTTTTGCAGCCCCACCCATTTTGGGGAGCTTCCTAGCCTCAGAGGAGCCTCTGGGGGGTGTTTTTGCTCACCTAAGGCTCCTCTGGGACTCTGGAAAAAAGGAACAGAGCATGGGAGGGGCAAAAAACACGTCTCCAAGCTCTGTTTTGGGAGCTTCCTAGCCTCAGAGGAGCCTCTGGGGCACGTTTTTGCTCCCACAAGGCTACTTGGGGGCTCTGGAAGAAAAGGAACAGAGCATGGGCGGGGCACACAGCACCCCTCCAAATTCCATTTTGGGAGCTTCCTAGCCTCAGAGGAGCCTCTGGAGGCGTTTTGCTCCCCTAAGGCTCCTCTGGGGCTCTGGAAGGCAAAAAATGGAGGGGGGGCTGAGCTCCTCCCTCCATTTTTTGCCTTCCTGAACCTCAGCAAGGGGAATCCTGACACAGTTGATCTTATCTACCGCTGATTGTCGGGAGGGAAAAAAAGAAAGAAATACTTTAGGCAAATGCCAGGCAGGTGGGTGAGGTGAGCAAGCATTGGACAGGATGGCGACCAGGTGGGGGGCATGGCCATCCAGAACTTACTACCAGTTCGGCAACCCACACCAAATTCTTGCTATCGGTTCGCCTGATCCGGTGCGAACTGGCTGAATACCACCATTGACCACCGCTTGAGTTATTAAGCACATGGTACACCCTGAATCTATTAGTGCTTCTAGCCTTGTCCCCTTATTAGTATGTGTATTCCAAAGAATAACAGGAATAATAAAAGGTCGAATAGGTCTACTCACCATCGAGTCATCAGGCATATCTTCCTCTGTCTCACATTCATCCCTGGCTATAGATGGTACGATAGACATCCTTTCTACATCACTACTAACTGGTGATTGATTCATTAGGCTCCTAATTCTCTCATGTTCTTGCCAACCTCGACCACCCAATTTAGTTTTATGTAACATTGACACCACCTGAGGATTCTAGATATAGATAACGGTGGCATTGGACAGTCCATTGCCTGATGTCCAGGCCTGTCACATAGGAAGCACCTCATTGTTTGTCTGCCACTTTGACTTTGTAGGGGTCTGGTTGTAGGCCTATTTACTGGACCCCCACCTTACATTGTGGTATAACTCCTTCAGGTCTTGAATTTAATCTACGTAACCCATCATCTAGCTCAATAGCTACCCCGGTATACTAATGTTGTATAAGAACCAAGATACAAGCAAGCTTGATTGAGTTTAATGTCCAGTCCTTCCTTGAATAAATGGATTAATAGACTTGCTGGTAAAGTAGGGAGTCTGCCAACCACTCATCGAAAGTTACTCACGTACTCCCGAGCTGTTCTGCCTTTCTGCTTGATAGCCAGCAAATCCTCCTCTGCTTGTTTATTGGTTGTTTTATCCTCAAAACGGGTTCTCAACGCTGCCAAAAATTGTCCGATATCCCCCAATTTAGCTGACCGATGGCTATACATGTCTGCTGCCCATTCTTGAGCCTCCCCTACTAATAAGCTTTTCACAGCCACCACTATAGACCAATGCAAAGGTTAACTATGGCCATACAAATGACTTGCCCCAAGAATACAGCTATCCTATTGGCACTGTCATTAAAAGTTACAGTTAAGGAAGGGGCTCCCCATCTCCCTTGTGATGGTACCTCCCAATGAGCTCCAGATGCCAGGTCTCGTCATTCTGATACATGGGGTCCCGCTGTGTACCGTTGCTCTTTCATATCTTGCATGACATCTGGTCTTCGAGATCTTATCTCTGACCGATCCAATCCTCTTCCAACATCCAACTCTTGGAGCCCCATAGAACTGGATGTGAATAAGGGGTCTCTGCCTGGACTCAACCCCTTCCTCCTCTCAGTTAAACCCCTCCCAATAGGACCCTTCAATGAAATCTTTCCAGTTTGAACTCTTAACATGTCTAGAGTTTTGCTGCCTGGTGCCACCCACTGGCTTTCCTTAGACCAATGTTTGACCCACCAGTCTAGTTCTTTCTCATGATGCTGAGGCTTTTCCCCAAAAGCCTCTTTATCCACTTTCCTCTGATGAAGGGATTCACTCAATCGCACCTCTTTTTTATCTTTTAGGCAGTTTAGGCTTCACCACTGGTTGTTCTGGCGAAGGCATATTTTTCTCCTCCACTGTCAGCTTCAACCGCCATCCAACCTCCCCTGCCTACTCCTCTACTTCTGCATCCTCTTCTTCCATCCATTCTGGAACTGTACCTTCTGCCATAGTCACCTGACAATCACTCTCTCTTCACTCAAAGTACAGGTGTAAGGGAGCACTGGCTTTCTGTCAGCCTTTCTAGGCAAGTAGGGATTTTTAGGCATAAACCACATTATTCACTTTTGTGGAGTTAAGATAACGGTTTATTTACAATACATCCCATCCAAATTAGCAACAATAAGAAAATATCTGTATAAAGCCAAGTGCTGAGGACAACTGCCTCTCAGCACATTTTATGTTTATGTTTATTAAATTTCTATACCGCCCCCTCTCCCAAAAATGGGACTCGGGGCAGTGTACAGCCAGCTAAAACAGAAATAGTATATACAATTAAAAGCAATTTAAAATGATTAAATTGGAGGCTGAATATAAAATTAACAGATATAAAACTGATAAAAAATTTAAAAATACCAAATTTAAAATCCCAAAAATCGTTACTGGGCCAGGCCAGCCTGTTGAAAAAACAGGGTCTTTACTGCGCGCCGGAAGGTCTGAATGTCGGTAATGGCCCGTATCTCAGGGGGCAAATCATTCCAAAGGGAGGGAGCCTCCACAGAGAAGGCCCGTACCCTCGGGGCTGCCAACTGGCAACGACCAGCTGGCAGAACCCGAGGAGGCCAACCCTGTGGGAGCGCACTGGGCGGTGGGAGGCTGTTGGTGGCAGCAGGCGGTCCCGTAAGTACCAGGTCCCAAGCCATGGAGCGCTTTAAAAACAATCAGTACCACCTTGAATCGGGTCCAGAAGGTCACAGGAAGCCAATGCAGCACGCGCAGGAGCGGTGTAACATGGGAGCTCCGAGGAGCTCCCAAGATCACCCGCACGGCCACATTCTGGACCAACTGCAGCCTCCGGACACTCTTCAAGGGGAGCCCCATGTAGAGAGGATTGCAATAGTCCATGCGGGAGATGACGAGGGCAGAAGTGATTGTGCGAAGTGCGTCCAGATCCAAAAAGGGCCACAACTGGTAAATCAGACGAATCTGACAAAAGGCCCCCCTGGCGACGGCCATAATGTGATCTTCTAAAGACAGCCGTACGTCCAGGAGGACACCCAGATTGCGAGCCCTTTCCATGGGGGGCAAAATTTCTCCCCCCACGGCCAGCGATGGAATAAGTTGGCTGTATCTAGGCACAGGAAACCACAGCCACTCAGTTTTGGTCGGGTTGAGATGAAGCCTGTTAAGACTCATCCAACTCTGCACGGCCTCCAGGCACCGGGTCATCAATTCGATGGCTTCATTGGGGTGGCCTGGGGTAGAGATGTACAGCTGAGTATCATCAGCGTACTGATGGAACTCTACCCCGAAACCACCCAGCGGCTTCATATAAATGTTGAACAGCAGGGGCAGGAGCACAGACCCCTGGGGCACCCCACATAATAGGGGCCTCGGGGTCGACCTCTGCCCCCTGTCAACACAAATTGCGAGCGGTCAGAGAGGAAGGAGGAGAACCACCGTAAAACAGTGCCTCCCACTCCCAACCTCCCCAACCGCCGCAATAGGATACTGTGGTTGACAGTATCAAAAGCCGCTGAGAGATCTAACAGGACCAAGACAGAGGAACAACCCCTGTCTTCCAGAGATCATCCACCAATGCGACCAACGCCATCTCCGTGCTGTGCCCAGGCCTGAAACCCGATTGGAGGGGGTCTAGATATACCGCTTCATCCAGGTACTGAGGGAGCTGACGTACCACCACACTCTCAACAACCTTCGCCACAAAGCTAGGGTTGGAGACCGGACGATAATTCGACAATAATGCTGAATCCAGGGACGGTTTCTTGAGGAGGTGCCGCACCACCGCCTCTTTCAAGGCGATGGGTAAAAACCCCTCTCTCAAGGAAGCAATAATCCACCCTTTGTAATTAACCTAACATCCACCCTCCCAGCTAATTCCCCACACTTCCTCCCTGTGCTCCTAATTGCATCTGTCATCCCACTACCAATTAGTGCAACCCTAAACCACTACCTCCTCCCCGCAGCTATAGCCACCTTTTAGCATTATTCAAACCAACTTCCTTTTTCTGTCTTAATTGCTTCATCACGATCCCTCTAACAGTCTTTGCTCCAGCTGGAGTTTCTCCCTGCTACATTCCTATCTATTTATCCACATACTCCTTCCTAATGTTCTCTAATGTTCTGCAAACAGCCAGCATGCGTCGACATAACAATCCATCATTTCAACTGGAGTTCATCACGTGCTGTTGGTTTCTACATGTTAGCTTTTGCTGTTCTTCTCAACGACCTCGCCATCATTCATTGACCTAACCAATCCATAGTTCGGTGAACTCCGTGTCGGGCTTCATGGTGAGTGTGGAAACGTTGAAGCTTGACAGGTATGTACTATCTGCTCTAACATATACTGGTGAAACATAGACACTAACCTCACAATTAATACAAAAGCTGTGAGTGATGCAAACAGCCATGGAAAGATACATCTCTCGGCATTACAAGACAACATAGAAAAATGGTTTAGAGAACAAAAAAAGTATACAATATCAAGAGAGTAAAAGAATTGAAATGGAAATGGGATGGTTACATAGTAAGAAGAACTGATGACAGATAGAGCAAGACAGTCATAGATCCCGCTTGATAAGCTCCCACTTGATAAGAAGTGTCCTCAAAAGAGACCTAAAACAAGATGGATCGATGACATCAGCAAGTATTGCAGGCCCATTGGCAAAAGAAAGCTCAGGACCGTATTGGTTGGAAACATGCAAAAAAGACTTTCATCCTGCAGTGCATAGATAATTGCTCAAATGAAGAATGATATTCATGGATTTGAAACTAAAAACAACACCTCTATTTCACTGCAGCTTTTCTCCAGTTACTATATTTGTGGATATAAACACCAACAAACAAGATTTCTTTCAGTTCTAATCTGTCCTTGTTTTAAAACACTATTTAATTTTTTTCTTATAGAAACTGGTTTTCTATCTATTATCTCTATCTATCTGTTATTTATCATCCTCCCATCCCCCCCTCCCTCCCTCAATCCATCCATCCATCTGTCTTATCTGTCTATTTCTGCCTGTTTCCACTACCCAGCTCTTAAGATAATCTTAAGATATGAATATTTTTGTTTTCATATCATTTTCAGTTAAACTGACTACTATGAAACAATTTTGGTCACATATTGCTTTTCTCTGAAGCTTCATTAATAACCTTCTCTAAGAGTGTTGTGTCATAAGTCTAAAAGCACATGGATCAGATATCACTCTAGTTTTCATTTGATAATAAGAAAGATGTTTGGTGATCATGACAAACTTCTTTATCAATCTCCAGCAATCTGCAAGTCATGGGAACAGAGGCAGCTGAACACATCAAGGACAATGGGCATTTAATGAAGACAAGAAAAGGATGGAGAATGGAAAAAAAACAAACAGGCTACTTTTCAATAAAGCAATACAATCTAGGCATGGGAGGGAAGCATGGGATGATTCTCCTGTGTCTAACAACTATACATAAAATCAAAATCAACCTGGGTGAAAGAAAAAATTCAGCTTCCTAATACATTGTCCCACAAAAAATAAAATGAAATCACTTTGAGAGAACATATCTGAACAAGATTGTTCAGTTGCAAAAATTTACCTTTTGCTCAAGGTCCTAGTATTTATGTGTTATAAGTATACAGGTGAAACTCAAAAAATTAGAATATTGTGCAAAAGTTCATTTATTTCAGTAATGTAAAAGGTGAACCTCATATATGAGATAGACTCGTTACATGCAAAGCAAGAGAGTTCAAGCTGTGATGTATCATAATTGAGATGATTATGGCTTACAGCTCATGAAAACCCCAAATCCACAATCTCAGAAAATTAGAATATTGTGAAAAGGTTCAATATTCTAGGCTCAAAGTGTCCCACTCTAATCAGCTAATTAAGCCATAACACGTGCAAAGGGTTCCTGAGCCTTTAAATGGTTTCTCAGTCTGGTTCAGTAGGAATCACAATCATGGGAAAGACTGTTGACCTGACAATTGTGCAGAAAACCATTATTGATAACCTCCGTAAGGAGGGAAAGCCTCAAAAGGTAATTGCAAAAGAAGTTGGATGTTACCAAAGTGCTGTATCATTAGTACAATTAATAGAAAGTTATGTGGAAGGGAAAGTGTGGAGAAAAAGGTGCACAAGCAGCAGGGATGACCGCAGCCTGGAGAGGATTGTCAGGAAAAGGCCATTCAAAAGTGTCGAGGACTTTCACAAGGAGTGGACCGAGGCTGGAGTCAGCGCATCAAGAGCCATCACATGCAGACAGATCCTGGACATGGGCTTCAAATGTCGTATTCCTCTTTGTCAAGCCGCTCCTGAACAACAAACAACGTCAGAAGCGTCTTACCTGGGCTGAAGAAAAACAAAACTGGTCTGTTGCTCAGTGGTCCCAAGTCCTCTTTTCTGATGAAAGCAACTTTTGCATCTCATTTGGAAACCAAGGACCCAGAGTCTGGAGGAAGAATGGAGAGGCACACACTGCAAGATGCTTGAAGTCCAGTGTGAAGTTTCCACAGTCTGTGTTGATTTGGGGAGCCATGTCATCTGCTGGTGTTGGTCCACTGTGCTTCATTAAGTCCAGGATCAACACAGCCGTTTACCAGGATTTGGAGCACTTCATGCTTCCTTCTGCAGATGAGCTTTATGGAGATGCTGATTCATTTTCCAGCAGGACTTAGCACCTGTCCATACTGCCAAAAGCACCAAAACCTGGTTCAACGACTGTGGGATTACTGTGCTTGATTGGCCAGCAAACTCACCTGACCTGAACCCCATAGAGAATCTTTGGGGCATTACCAAGAGAAAGATGAGAGACATGAGATCAAACAATGTAGAAGAGCTGAAGGCCGCTATTGAAGCATCCTGGTCTTCCATAACATCTCAGCACTGCCATAGGCTGATAGCTTCCATGCCATGCTGCATTGAGACAGTAATTGCTGCAAAAGGGGCCCAAACCAAGTACTGAGTACATATGCATGCTTATACTTTTCAGAGGTCTGATATTGTTCTATGTACAATCCTTGTTTTATTGATTGCATGTAATATTCTAATTTTCTGAGATTGTGGATTTGGGGTTTTCATGAACTGTAAGCCATAATCATCACAATTATGACAAATCACAGCTTGAACTATCTTGCTTTGCATGTAATGAATCTATCTCATATATTAGTTTCACTTTTTAAGTTGCATTACTGAAATAAATGAACTTTTGCACGATATTCTAATTTTTTGAGTTTCCCCATGTTTGGCAGAACATACAGTATGGCAGAAACAGAATGGTCAAAAACTGTTGTATGTGGTTATGATCCAGTCAAAATAGTCTCATGTGTCATTCTGGTGCACAGATCTTCTTGTCTACTTGATGTTTACTGTGTAATCATTCTTAGCTAAGAATTATATAAAAATGGGCTTAATTCCTACATCAATGCCCCCCCTCCCAAATCTCATCTGTGAATGATGCATGTTGCCATTGGCCCCAGGAAACAGATAATACTTGTCATCTATTCACACATGCATGCACACACACACACACACACACACACACACACACACACACCACATTAGCCATTATCTATCCACTACAGGATAAAGGTCTCTTCTGCTTGTTTCCAACCTATACAATCTTGACCTTTCTCTTGCCAATGGAGCCTACAGTACTTGCTGATGTCATCGAGTCACCTTAGGTTTTAGGTCTGTTTGTGGATATACATATACTCATACACACTCTCATATACATATGCTGAATATATACATATATAAAGAAAAATACATATATATCTGCAGTAGTAAAAATACACTGCATGTTTCAGGAATTTGAAAAACCTATCATGATTTGTCTGAAATTACTTCTCAGGCCTTCATGAACATGTATTTTTATCTCTCTCTCTCTCTCTCTCTCCTCTCCCTCACCCTCACCCTCATTTTCTCTCTCTCTCTCCCCCTTTCCCTCTCCCTCCATCAGTTCACTCACATCCAATTTTCAGAGACTTTATACATTAATTCTGTCCATAATTTCTGATGTTTTACAACTTCATTTAATACTTCCAAGTTTAATCCAATATCTTGCTTGATTCTATCTCTGTCTGCGTTCTTGGCAGACTTTACTTTCTAGCACCTCCAACTGTTCCTTTCATAATTTATTTTTCTAAACAATTTGATTCCATGAGATGACCAAAATAAGGTAGCCCTAGCTTGGTAGTCTTAGCTTTTAGAAATATTTCTTCCTTGATACAGTCTGAAATCTCCAATCTTCATTATTTTGGCTGTCAAAGGTATGTGCACTAGCCATCTCAAACTCATATTTCAACCAAGTCTAGTTTTCTTTTGCATGCTTTTTAATGTCCAACTTTCACAAACACTGATGAAAAGAAAAAATAGTTTTGCAGTTGGTATTAAGACATACATTCTTTCTTTTCAGGATCTCTCTGCTAGTTATGGCTCAGCCTAAGGTTGTTTTACATGTGAATGCAGCACGCATCAAGTGTGCGTGTAGGCGAAACGTGCATGTGTGCGCAAAGCCTAGTCACCAAACTGGTAGTAACACCAGTTGAATGGAGCATATACTCTTGGTGTACATGGTTTGCAAAGTGCAAATGTTCAAGGGATGTGGAATAGGCATATTAATTTCAAAAGAATGCATAGTTACGTTTTATGACTATAGTAAAAACTTTAGATATGTTGATTCAGAATAATTAGGTTCAATGTCGGAAGTGTCTAAAAAGGTGCATTCCTGAACACTTGAGTTATTTAATAAAATCATGGTGCAGATAGTCCTTGACTTATAACTACTCGTTGAGTGACCATTTTAAGTTAGAACAGCCCGGAAAAAAGTGATTGACAATCAATCTTCAAATTTACCACTGCCACAGCATCTCAAAGGTCAAAATTGGCAAATGGCATGTATTTATGATGGCTGCAGCATCCTGGTTCATGTGATTATCATTTGCCAGCTTCTAACAAGCAAAGTCAATGGGGGAAGTTGGATTCACTTAATGATCCCATGAGTCACTTAACAACTACAGTGATTTGCTTAACAATTGTGGCAAAAATGTTGTAAATCAGGCACAACTCACTTAATAACCATTTGCCTTTGCAATGCAAATTTTGGTCCCAACTGTGGTCATAAATCAAGGTCTATCTGTAAAACAACCAAGAGGTTATTATCAGAATAACTTACAGAAACAGAGACTAATTCAAGATGAGAGAGATTTTGTGGCAGAGTTGCATTTTATCAGCACTCCTGTTCAATTTATATATAGCGGTGGTTTTAAGGAATCTTAAATTATATGAATAAAAAGTTAAAATAAAAATTGGCAGTAGAAACATTAAAAATCTTAGATGTGCAGACAATACCATTTTATTGGAAGAAATGAAGAGGCTACATACTCCAAAATCAAGGTAGTGAAAAATGGATTGGATCTAAATTGGAAAAAGACTAAAGTAATGCAAATGTTTTTGCAATGTAAGAGTTGCAGATTACATGATAGTTTTTTCCTGAAACCAAATTGTTTATTAGAGAGTAGGTTGGTTGTTTCTAAGTGGAGGATGATGGATTGGTTGATAATTGATTCCATGACTTTACAGGTGATGCAGCATAAAGAGATTGGTCTGTAATTTTCAACTAGACTGGGGTCTATGTTGAGACAAAAGTCAATCATGTTGCGGCCACTGTTGGAAAAGGGTTCTTTAATTTGTATTCCGTAAATTGAATTCAAACTATTGCAGAAAATAAGATCAAGGCAGTTGTTAAGTCTAATGTTGTTAGTTACCAGTTGTTCTAGTCTCAGATTTGTTACTGCATTGTAGAAGTTTCAATGTGTGGGTTCAGTTGTACATTCGCTAAGGGTCCAGTTAATATGAGGTAGATTATGGGGGCGTCGTGTAGCTCCCATGTGACGCCTCTCCTGCGCGAGCTGCATTGGTTGCCGGTGGCTTTCCGGGTTCGCTTTAAGGTTCTAGTTTTGACCTTTAAGGCGATCCATGGCATTGGGCCAGGTTACCTGCAGGACCGCATTCTGCCGGTGATCTCCAGCAGACCGGTGCGTTCCCACAGGGAGGGCCTTCTCCGGGTGCCGTCAGCCTCTATGTGTCGTCTGGCGGCCCCCAGGAACAGGGCCTTCTCTGTGGGGGCCCCTGGCCTCTAGAATAGTCTGCCACCTGAGATACATACCAGCACGGACCTGAGGACCTTCAGGCGTGTGTTAAAAACCTGGCTCTTCGAGCAGGCTGGCCTGGGCTGACACGAGTTTTTAATTGTCTCCTCTTAATTTGGTTTTTAAATTTGGGGTTTTAATATGCCCGGGGAGAGGGTTGGTTTTTAACTCGAACAGCCCACTATTTAATTTTATTTTAACTTTTGTATATGGATTGGGGTAGATTTGGCTGTACACCGCCCTGAGTCCTTCTCATGTCAAAATAAATGTAAAAATAAATAAATAAATAAATAAATTGAAGTCACCAAGAAAGATAAAAGCGTGTGGGCAGCACCATGTTAGTAGTGTATTTAGCTTGTTTGCATGTTCGATGTCATAATCAGAGGTTCTGTAATATAGTAAGAACCGAAATGTGATATTTAAGGACAGTTCACAGGCAATGGTCTCAGGAATAGTAAGCTCCTGGGTAACTTGGATATTTTTTAGATGTAGGGACTTTTTATAGAAGATAGCAACACCACCTTCTCTATGGATTTCATGATCTGATCGGTAGACATGATAATCTCTTACTGTGGTAATAGAGTCAGGGAGAGATGTGTTGAGCCATGTTTCACAGACAAATATAATGTCGAATTTAGCTATATTTAGTCAGAGGAAAAATTCAGGTATTTTATTTACAAGGTTTCTTGCATTGAGTAGCTTTCATTTAAGGCCAGTTGTGGTTGGAATAAAGGTAGTTAGGGGCATGCATGCCTAGTTTTAAGTGATGTTGGATTGGATGGGGGGGGTTGGATGCAGAATTGTGGGTTGTGTGACTTTCTTTTGATGCAATCAGCTCAGTAGTCAATGTATAGGTCCTTTTCTCCATTGTCTAGACGGTGTTTGAGTTCTGCGCGGAGTTCACGGGAGCGGATTCTTTGCAGTATGGATAAGTCTGGTCTTGAACGAAGTTTTTTGTGGTTGAGATTGGTTTTTGCAATGGCATTTATTGTATGAATGAATATGCGTTTGCTGGACTCATTTTTGCAAAGAATTCTACAACATCTTGGGGTCACAGAACCATCATTGTATTTGCACCCAGGGCCATCTCTGGTTATTTCAATGATATCTTCAGGAGATATATTTGTTTATTTGAGTTGCTTATGATATCACGAACTTTGGTGATGTCATCTGATTCGTTAGTGTTTTCGAGACCAAATAAGATAGCATTTGGACATTTCTGTTCACGTTCCATGGTGTCTCTGATGAGTAAGGCGATATTATTTGTGGAATTATTTGAAAAGATAGTAATTGTTTGTGGCTGTGGTTTGGTGGTTATTTTTGGTTGTAGTTGTGATTGTAGTTGAGGTAGTTAGGGTTAGGGTTACGGTTAGTATTATAACTATTATAATTAGTATAACTATTATAGTTAGTATTATAATATTATATTATTATAATATTAATTATATATTAATTATTATAATATTATTATAATATATAATATTATAATATTGAGGTAGTTAGGATTAGGGTTAGTATTATAACTATTATAATTAATATAACTATTATAGTTAGTATTATAAGTATTCGACATCATATTTGTCTGTGAAACATGGCTCAACACATCTCTCCCTGACTCTATTACCACAGTAAGAGACTATCATGTTTACCGATCAGATCGTGAAATCCTTAGAGGAGGTGGTGTTGCTATCTTCTATAAAAAGTCCCTACATCTAAAAAGCATCCAAGTTACTCAGGAGCGTGCTATTCCTGAGACCATAGTCTGTGAACTGTCCTTAAATATCATATTTCGGTTCTTGCTATGTTACAGAGCCTCTGATTATGACATCGAACATGCAAACAAGCTAAATACACTACTAACATGGGCAGCATCCTGCCCACACTCTTTCATCTTTCTTGGTGACTTCAATCTACCTCATATTAACTGGACCCTTAACGAATGTACAACTGAACCCACACATGCAATCTTCTACAATGCAGTAACAAATCTGGGACTAGAACAACTAGTAACCAACATCGATCTCATCTTCTGCAATAGTTTGAATTCAATTTACGGAATACAAATTAAAGAACCCTTTTCCAACAGTGACCACAACATGATTGACTTTTGTCTCAACATACATCCACGCAAAAATAATCAAAATGACGGAATCCCCAATTATAACTTCAAAAAAGGCAACTATGATCTTATAAACAATGATCTCTCATCCCTTGATTGGCAATTTCTATTCTCTGGATGCAATACTATAGAAGACCATTACAACATATTTTTACTTGAAGTCAAAAGAGTCATCAAACTACATATACCATTAACAATTCCCAAAACCAGAAAAAACAAATTACCCAAAACAATAAGGAAGCTTCAATCCAAAAAGAAATCACTTTGGTGGAAAAACAAATCTGGTCATGTTACCAACTTCAAAAGCCGATACAAAAATTTATGCCACCAGATAAAAACTGAATGCACCAATTATCACATTAAACAAGAAGAAAACCTTCTACACACCAATTCCACCCATGCTTTCTACAATTTTATAAACAACAAACTAAAAGACTCAAGGTCCATCCCACCCCTGAAAGGACCTAATAGTAAAGACTGCAATGACGACATTATTAAAGCCAACCTCTTTAACACATTCTTTGGCTCAGTATTTGTAAACAGCAATGGATCATGCCCAGTATTTCCTAGTCGAACCACAGATAACTACAATGATCTAATACATATGGATTTTACAGAAGACAATGTTGAAAAAGCACTACACAATCTAAAACCATCTCTATCTATTGGACTGGATGGAATATGTGTCTACTTCTTAAAAAAGCTATCCACTGCCATAGCAGGACCTCTAAGCATAATCTTTGAAAAATCTTTCAGGAACAGCTCCTTGCCAAAACTATGGTCACAAGCCACGGTCATCCCCATCTTCAAAAAGGGAGACTCCAGCCTAGTTGAAAATTACAGACCAATCTCTTTATGCTGTGTCACCTGTAAAGTCATGGAATCAATTATCAACCAATCCATCATCCTCCACTTAGAAACAACCAACCTACTCTCTAATAAACAATTTGGTTTTAGGAAAAAACTATCACGTAATCTGCAACTCTTACATTGCAAAAACATGTGGACTACACAACTCAATCAGGGCAAAGCAATAGACGCAATCTCCATAGACCTCTGCAAAGCCTTTGATTCAGTGGTACATGACAAACTACTCCTAAAACTAAAATCTTATCGTATCTCTGGACACCTAGATAACTGGATAGAAGCATTCCTGTCAAACAGACAACAAATGGTCAAAATTGGGAGCATTTTATCAAATTCTGTACCTGTCAACAGTGGTGTCCCCCAAGGCAGTATTCTAGGACCAACTGTTTTCATACTCTACATAAATGATCTCTGTGATCATATCAAGAGCAACTGCGTTCTCTTTGCTGATGATGTAAAGCTATTCAACACCACAGACAATACTGCTACCCTTCAAAAAGACCTTGACTACGTATCAGAATGGTCAAACAAATGGCAACTTCAGATCTCAACAAATAAATACTCTGTCTTACATATTAGCAAAAAAAAAAAAAAAATCAGAAAATAAAATACAGGCTGAATAGTCAAGACCTTGTTGATGATCCAAACTCTGCAAAGGATCTTGGAGTACTCATTTCAAATGACCTAAACTAGAGCCCACTGTAACTACATAGCCAAAAAGCCGCTAAGAGTTGTTAACCTAATCTTACGTAGCTTTTTCTCTGGTAATATTACACTAATAACTAGAGCATACAAAACATTTGCTAGACCAATACTCGAATACAGCTCATCAGTCTTCAACCCACATTACATATCTGATATTAACACAGTTGAGAAAGTCCAGAAATATTTTACAAGAAGAGTTCTCCACTCCTTTACTCATTGCAGAATATCTTATGCCACCAGACTCGAAATTCTAGACCTAGAAAACCTTGAACTATGCTGCCTTTGGTCCAATCTAAGTATAGTATATAAAATCAAACATTACAATGTCCTACCTGTCAATGAATACTTCAGCTTCAACCATAACAACACAAGAGCAAACGATCGATACAAACTCAAGGTTAATTGCACCAAACTTGATTGCTGGAAATACGACTTCAGCAACAGAGTGGTCAATATCTGGAATACTCTACCTGACTCTGTGGTTTATTCCCCAAACCCCAAAAACTTTAACCTTAGACTGTCTACTATTGACCTCACCCCTTTCCTAAGAGGTCTGTAAGGGGCATACATAAGCGCACCAACATGCCTACCGTTCCTGTCCTATTATTTCTTTTATATTTTATTTTTCTTATATGTATCCATGTATTCATAACTATGTTTTACTTATACCTATTATCTTGTAAGCAATTGACAAATAAAATAAAATAAATAAATATAAACAAGACTTAATAAGTTGTGAAAACTATTGTTCAGTATCCTTAATTTCATCTGTCAGAAAAATAATGCTAAAATTCATCCATTGCAAGTTAGAGCCTATATGGAAAGAGAGATGTTTGAACTGGCTTTCGAATAGACTGAGAAACATTGTGATGCATGCTGAAAAATTGGGAAAGCTATAAGCACTCACTGTATGCTTCATTGATTATAGAAAGGATTTTGATTGTGTCAAACACATCAAAATACCTATATGCAGGTCAGGAAGCCAGAGAATGAACAAGACATAGTGAAACAAACTGGGTCCAGGTGGGCAAGGGAATAAGTGAGTCAAGGATGTGTACTGTCTCTTATTTAGTCAAATTATATATTGAATATGTATTAAGGGAAGCTGGATTGAAAGAAGATGAGCATAGTTTTAAAACTGAAGAAAGAAGCATAAATAATCTGCACTATATTGATGATTATTGTATTATCTGAAAATGCAAATTAACTGAAAACTAGTAACAAAAAGCATCACAGTGGAAAATGGAATAAGATAAAATTTTAAAAAGATCAATGAAAAACAACATTTATAGCAATCAGTTGAAAATTAACAATAAAAATAATAATGTGCTGGATAACTTCTAAATTTTAGGATTGATTATCAACAATAAAGGTGTCAAGATATTAGAAATATGTCAAAGACTTGTATTTGCCAGAGTAGCAATGAAAATCTTGGAAAAGATGTTCAGATTCCAAGACAGACCCCTGCAAAAAACAATTCATCAATCTAAAGTTCTTATTTGAGACATAAGTAACGAGGCTCAGATTATCATATTTTGGACATATTATGAAATCTCTGGAGAAAGTGGAAGGAAAGGAGGGCAATCAGTAAAAAGGCAAATGGAGTCAATTTCAGTAGTACTAGATACACTGTTGGAAGACCTGAAGGATCATTTGTGGGACAGATCATACTGTATAGAATCTATCTTTGTGGAGTTAACATTAACTTAATACCATATAATCAATCAGAACATGCTCTTTCTTAATTTTTTAAAATATTAAATCAGAAAATATTCCAATAGTGATCTTATTTATCCATATGAAGGTATTTTCTTGGAGCATCCTAATTAGCAATACTTACCAGTTGCAGTCTATAGTAGATATTGACAATTTTGCCAATGTCAAAGTCTTCACATCACTGAGATGGCATAGAGAGTGTCTCAGGAACTTCCAGAAAATTTTATACTAAATGATATAGTGTAATACAATGATCAATCTAAATTTTCCTACCAAACTACTGGCCTACCGACCTCTTCAGTCACCCATACATGGATGAACCATCCTGTTAGACCATCCCAAAGGCTGTTCTAAAAAGCCTTTGGGAATTAATGGAATAGTAATAACTGCAGAAGGTAATTATTGCTTCTCTCTTCCTTCCCTCCCTCTATTTATTTTTGAATTTTTCATGTAAATTTCAGAGCAAGAAAGATATATTAAGGATTGCAGGAGTGTTTCAATACATAATTAAATTTGTAGGGAACTCTCTCTATATCTCTCCCTTTCCCTCTATCTCCCTTCCCCACACACTCTCTCTCTCACACACCTCTGTCTCTATGATCTCTCTCTCTCTCTCTTTTTCTACCTTTATATCTCTTGGTATGATTAATGCTTTGTGGCATTAATGCGGCTAGATAACATGCCTCTGCCTGCAGCTCCATTTTAGAATCTCCACCTGAAGGAAATACTGAATTTTCGTTCTGCAATTTTTATCCAGTTAAATGTAAAAAAGCTAAAAGCTTCCCACCCTTTCAACTTCCACTGGCCTAAACAATATTTTACCCTTGTGTAGTAAAATGTGTTGATGAGTTGATGAACTTACCCTACAGTGGTGGTATTCAATTTTTTTTACTACCGGTTCTGTGGGCATGGCTTGGTGGGTATGGCATGGCTTGGTGGGTATGGCATGGTTTGGTGGTTGTGGCAGGTGAAGGATATTGTAATACTTTCCACCCCACCCCACTAACCTGCTTTCCAGTCCTGTTCTCTTGTTCAGGGCAACAAAAGAAGACCCAGTTGATGAGCTGGGATTCTGATCAGCTGGGACTCAGGAGGCAGTGAATAGATGGGGGCAGGGCCAACCAGAGCTGGTATTTAACAGTTCTCTGAACTACTCAAAATTTCTGCTACCGGTTCTCCAGAACCTATCAGAACTGGCTGAATACCACCCCTGTTACCATAATACCAATGAATAAAAAGTTTTATAGCTAACAATTGTGTACTTTTCTAGAACCACATTTTAAGTCAAACAGACCTCTGATAATTTTTCAGTGTTTTATTGAAGCCATTTTTCATAACCCTTATCTTTGCAACTAACAGTGCCAATTCTGTGAAAGGGTCTCTGAGGCCAGAAAATATTAGAATAATTTGTGAGTATCATTCTTTAAAAACAAAGAGAAGTAGGAAGAGGATACAGAACCAGTTTTCTTTACAACAATTTTTAGTGCTGTACTGCCATCATGCTCTTCATGTTTTGGTAATCAAAATGTAATGGCAGATGGGTGTTGATTTTGGGGGGCAGGGGATAATGGGAGTGAGACTTTGAAGTTTCTGTTTTTCCAAAAAGTGTCCAGCAAGTCAGGCTTGACTCCTTGTGATTCTGGAGTATTTTGCCATTATTCTGGAGTATTTTGCCATTATTCTGGAGTATTTTGCCATTATTATATATATATATATAATATAATCACATATAATGTGTGTGTGTGTGTGTGTAATTTATCTTTTCACTGGAATTTTTATTCTCTCTACATTATGAACAAGCAATAAGATCTTCAGTGGAATGTATCATCAATAGAAACTTTTAAAAGACATGAATTTCCAAACTGGTGGAATCAAGAATGCCTCATGTGCTCCAGAAGCACATAAATTATGTTTTTTATTTATATTTGTATTCCTAAATAAAAGAAACCTTTTTGCTAAAAACAACATTTGACTTTGCTACTTTTTGCATCTTTATAGTTAAATTTTGTAATATTCCTTATTACAGCATCAGCATTTAACAATGTTATTAAACTGTAGGCTTTACAAAAGCATTCATTTTAAGTATATTACTATTGTTTTTCTGAAATGTCTGGGTCACATGCATTTCTTTTAGCACTTTTCACTTAAACATGAGGCTATTGCATAATCTATTACAAAGGTCCTTGGGTCAGTTTTTGATATTAAACACAAATAAATTTTTTTCCATGTGAATTGATTCTAAATAAAATATGCAATTAAATTCTTAATTTGTTCTCTATTTTCGATGCTAATCAGAATATCTCAAATACTGTCTCTTGCTCCCAAACTCTCTGAAGGGCATTTTTTCCCTAAGAGCAAGTAAAGTTTTAGCATTTTTTAAATCTTTAATGTTTATTAAAAATAATAATGCATTGTTATGATGTGGATTTTGATACTAAATATTTGAAAAGGTTGCATAAATCTGGAATGTCACAGAAATCTGACATGATAAAGAATGAAACCTGACCTGAAAGAAGAACATTACAGTTTTAAATTGGATCAACCCAATGCATTTGTTGACCTGGGTCACATTATTTTGCCTATCAAATTACTTTCTTGATATTTACATTTAGAAGACCTTGTGAATCTTTGTAGATCTGAACAGACAAGAGAATTGAAAATCTGACTCTCTGATATGTAATCTTGTAAGAATTAATTCTCATATGAATAGTCATCATTAATACATGAAATATTGAGATGTCTTTCAGATCCCAGAGACAGAAGTACTATCTGAGGAGTCAACCACCTTGGAGTTCAGTAATCAACTGAAAAAAACAGCTTAGCCACAATTTATAGTATAAATCACAATTAGTTAGGTTTAAAGAAACACTGAGTTATAAATCATGAACTAGAATTAAAATAGCTGGTTGATCAATCATACTATTATTTAGTATGTGCCCTGCCTATGTGTCTTGCAAGATTAACAATAATCTTGAATTCATTGAGAAAAGATGCAATTTAAAAAATCTAACAATAATAATACAATTCTGTTCATTATTTGTATTCTGCCTTGTGAGTAAAGAGATATTAAAGCAGAAAGATCCTTAGTAAGACTTTAATAAAATAATAAAATAGCAAAAACAA
Organism: Bungarus multicinctus; assembly: GCA_023653725.1. Classification (NCBI taxonomy): domain Eukaryota; kingdom Metazoa; phylum Chordata; class Lepidosauria; order Squamata; family Elapidae; genus Bungarus; species Bungarus multicinctus. Next base: position 53,281,914 of record CM042844.1, read on the forward strand.
TTAAAGCAAGTTTATATTCTTTGTGTACAGCTTGTATAAAATGAAAAAAGTAAATAAGTGTATAATATTTTCTATATGGACAACAGCAAGTTTTGTCAGCAATGTGTATAGATTGAAACAATGAGATATATATCAGAATAGCTAATTCAAGTATGTTAAGGATTAAATTGAATCATGGCAAATATCTAAGGGAGGATTTATTGAATATGATAAACTTTTCCTAGGTATTCTTAACTCCAAATATATATATTCATATTTATGCAGCCATTATTATTATCTAAATGATTGGTCCAACCAATTACAATTGCTGAAAATCAACAACAGAGTATCGTATCATTTATAAATAAGAAAAATTGTGGCATAAGCCCTAATGCTGGTTTAACATATTGTATATTTAAAAGCCTTTGAGCTAAAAATGGAAGAATTAAAATGTCTGATATTAGAAACATACAACATCTGCTTAATATCACTGTTTGTTCCTGAGTTTTGGAAAATAATTACAGAAATTTGTACAATGGAAAAAATTAATTGGGGATTATTATCTCCAGATATACAATTATCTGCAGAAAAGATAGGGGACGGCATACTAAGAGTTGAATTGCTCTACATTTCAAAGAAGACATAAAGTAGAATTCATAAAGGGATTAACTCCTCAACTAAATCCCTTTGGATGTCTTCAAGTCCAGTGTCAGTTGTTCTTCCGATATTGCGGAATGAACGATAACATACGAATCCACTCGTAGATTTTCAGTGAAGTTATGTTTTATTTTTCTCTCACACCACAATCACAGGCAACAGCGATCAACCAAAATTTGTTTAAAGTCAGCTCTGGGTTTCACTACAATCCCTAGTTGTATTTATACATATCATTACCTAATGGTTTTAATCACCTTCCGGTCAATGACTCTGCCTAATATCCATCCTTTCTAAAGAAATTAAACTCTGTTAAAGTAAAACGTAATATTATGTTGCATAGAGATTTTATACACTCCAGTGACTATTTATTTTAACTCCTATGTGTCTTGAACCATTCTTATCCCACTATCTGTGTGGTATGCTTTAATGCAGCCTCAGCATGGCATCAGTCTTTGCCAGAAAATCGATATCCATCATTTGATGTCATGGTTCCAACCTAGTTGTTGTTGGGGTCGTGACATCCAGGTCATATTCACCCCAGAGTTCTTAGACGTGTGGAAATGAAATTTCTGCTAAACTTGTTCCACAAACTGGAAAATAGTCTTGGTGAATCCAATTTTTAAAAGAAATTTCTAAAGCAACAGAGAAAATTATGCCATTAACATTTATGCCAGAGAAAATAGTTGACAATTTTATTTTAAAATCACGATTCTCAATCTGCATATAAATTGTTTATATATTTTGTTTTGAACAGGAATGTGGCCATGTTTGCTGGGGATATCACTGGAGAGGAGAGAATGTAAAAACAGGGTTAAATATTTCTAGAAGAATCTGTCCAAACTGGATAAATGAGCTTGAAAATGGCAGGTGCGGTTCCATACAACCAAGTACAAAATGGTGTTTGTAGACACAAAATAATCAGTGGCTGGAAGAGTTCCCTTATAATACTTGAAGCTGTTTAGCCTGGAGCAAAGGTAGAAAAGAAAAAAGAAAAATGATAGAAGAGAGATATAAAAATATGCACTGTATAGATAATGCTAAATTTTTCTCCTTCATAATATTATATCAGAAAGTCATCCAATTAAACTAAATGCATTAATATTAAATAGTAACAAACAGAAGCATTTCTTCACACAGGGCATAATTAAATTGTAGAATTGTTGCCAGCAATTGCAGTAGCAGTTGTTACTTTGAATGGCTTTAAAAGAGAACTGGACAAGTTTATGGATGATTAGATTATCAATGCTACTAGTATTGGTAGCATTTTACTACTTTAGTATAATGCTTTATATCCTGGTTGCTAGGAAACAATCATGCAAGAGAAGGCTGTGAGCTTTGAATTGGATCATGTTGACCCAGAATGCCAGAATAGATTGTTCCATGGACTGACCTAATGGGCATGTTATGTTCTCCTAAAGACACATGATTAGTAGCTAGCTACTGACAATCTTACAATACATTAATTAGGCTAATTATATTTTAAACCAGTACAGTTTGACCAATTCTGAATAATAGTGATTTGAGTGAAAAAATACTGTTTTAGCATATATTGATTTTAGTAGAACTCCAATATCTTGTTCTGGGACTGTAGAAAAGTAGAAAAGCATTCTGTAGTTTTTGTCACTGGTCTTAAGAGACACAGCCCAGCCTAGGTAGCATCACACATTTAAAAAAGACAATTCAGTTCCTAGATATTGAATGCACAAAAATGTGCAGTTTCATGCAGCTTATTTCCTTTCTCCTGCAAAAAAAGAAGGTAATGCTCCAATTGTGAGCTGGCATCAGACCACAAGAATTAGTTGCCACTGGAATCTACTAGATCGGCTCTGTCACCCCTGTTCAGGTAAATTCATACAGAAAAAAAATATCTAATTATATTTTTATAACCCTAAGGACAAAATATGTTGCTCATTTTTAAGTTGTGACGCAGGCAAGGACAATGTTTGTCTTAAAAAAGGAAAGAAAAGTAATATAGCATAAATGCATAAATTTTACAATTTAGTAGATTATAGTAGAAATAGTAGAAATAGCACCCAGAATGGTTCTCTAAGTAAGCTTATGAACTCTCAACTATGAAATTTGCTGGTTTAGAAATTTTGCCATAATGAAATGAGTAAGCAGTGTAATGAATTTTATGGATACTGTTACCTTCCCACTTTTTATGCTTTAGTGCAAATGAAAAGATCTCGCATGATTGCAAAATTTGGTCAAAAGACATCCTACTATCGTTCTTCCTTGTAATTATACTAAATAGAAATATGAAGGAGAAAATAATCTATTACTATGAGAACACTCTGGAAATGGAGTGATAGACCTTGGCTATATCAATACCCCACTGATTTTTTTTCTGATGCTTTCATGTGCTGTTATAGTAACTGATACAATGAAAAAATTTCTCTTTCCTAATAATTGCTAAATAATGTGAGTATTGGTAATTTGAAGGTGTTTGCAAATAAATCTTCCCTTATGTGCTTCTTTCCAATTTTGCAAAAATGTAGAAATCCAGTTTAAAATTGGAAGAATAGAGTCCCTGCATTAAAAAAGGAATTTATTTTTATATTAATTAATTAGTCTTTAAATTTACAACACCTGACCCTTTCCATTATATGAATAGATAATGCTTTTTTATATTCCCTAATGGTAAAGTGCTGTAAATGGAGAGGAAAGGGAATCAATGTTTAAAGTGTATTTTCAGCAAATGTCAGTTTTAGAACAAATGAGTATTGCCACTCAATGAAGCCAGATATAATTTTATTAATCATGGTTTCCAAGCTGTGCTTTGAGGACCAAGGGTGATTCACAAGACTAATAGGAATGACAAGATGTGTAATTCCTAGTGCAAGGCGAAAATAACTATTTTATAAAGGGCCTACATGGAATAGGATTGTCATATCCAGTAAAGTTCTGATATTCTTGCTAGAAGACTTTGACTCTTCCACCAGGAAGATCCATCAGGAAGCTAGTCATAAAATATCCAGTTTGAACATTGGTACATATGAGGTTAATTTGTCTCCAAGTGTCTTATGGGTGCATCTGCTCCCATAACAATGGGCCATTTTAATACAAGCCATGTTCTTGAGCATTCTATTTGCTTTCCTTGAGCTACATTAGTTAAATAAATCTTTTCTGGTGTGAATGTATATTTACCATGTAGGGCAGATTGGCTGCATAAAATTTTAAGCAAGTAAGTAAGTAAATAAATAAATAAATAAATTTGGAGAAATCTTGATTTGGCTGTATCATTTAGAGGACAGTAAGGATAGGAAATACTAGGTCCACTCTTTTTGTAAGAGGTGTACAACAGGAGAAGTGTGCCCAGTAAGGATATGAAAAAAAATGGATATACTGTGTGTGTGTGTATCTCCCTGATCCTGCTGGGCCGCTAAATGGTAATAATGTTTCCTATTATTTTGAATCAGGAAATATATAGATATGGTAGAGTGGATCCTAAAGTATATTGAACAGAATTTAAAACAAAACAAAACAAGGCTAGTTCACGATCAGATGTATAAACTGCTTCCTTGAACATCAAATTTGCTTTAGTTCTACATTTTCCACTTTATTCTACTGTAATTTTCTAGACTTCTATCAATCTCGATTCTACTGGCAATGCTGGAACTTGAACCTGGGATTTACTTAGAAAGTATGACTATGCTCTAGTCTTTTCTCAAACTATATAGAGTCTTCAATTCTAAATCAGGCAACTTTAAACAACAGCAACAAAATCATGGCAAAATGCATAAGCAATTGAGTGAGAGCTTTAATCTTGCTTACAAGCCTCTGTGAGAAAAAAGAGAGAAAAATGTCCTATTTGCATTCATTTAAGGAAACGGTGAAAGCACCTTCATCATTTAGCCAGCTGCAGAGCATTATTGAACATCTAATTTTATTTATTTTGCAACACAACTAATAAAAGACAACAAAAGCATCACTGAGACATTTTCTTTTCGTGTATAGAAATTCATCACGATAGCTGGCATGAGGCAGATCTTTTATTAGGTGTTGCTTAAAGACAAGGAGAAGTATCCAAATACAATTAAACTGCCAATAGGGCACTGATTAAATCTGGCCTTTTGGATTCTCTTGCACCCTTTTCTGATCCCTTCCTCCTATGCCATTGATTTAGTATTGTTAACCTTTCTTTATTACTTGTTTATGTTCTTCTATTATGCTGAAATATCAATAAGGAGCTTTTTGAAAAGGACAAAAGAGGCAAACACAGTAATGTTGAGGAAAGGTCAGGGGATGCAGAAAGAAAGGGCCAGTTTGCTGCAGGGAGGAAATTGACAGCACTGAAAGGTTACTGTTCCTTCTGCTAAAGGGAGGAAGGGACAGGGAATGCACACTTATCATGAGACCATGGCTGGCAAAATGAAGACGGTTGATTTATCCTGCTTCTGGCCACCAGGGGTAGGAAATGCTGCTCACTGGTTCTCAGGGCAAATAATACTTTCTGCATTTCCCTTAGGTTGGGAGAAGAAAACTATTAATGACAAAAAATGGTAGTAGAGAGTATTGCCTCTGAAAGTAAACTGATTTTGGACAAAATGGGTAGAAAAATATTGCAATTAAGGAATTCTTCAAAAATAGAATTGATAGCCCATTAAAATCCAAGTCTACTTCATAACTAGCTATTTTTTAAAACAGGAGCATTCATATAAGAAATATATAGAATGTATGGAACTTCTTACTGTTAATATGTTATATATTTCTTCTTTCCTTTGTTGTATTTTTCATTTTAAAAAACTTTTTATGTTTTATTTTCTTTGAAAATTGTTTATAATAATTTTATCACAATTAACTTTTTGTTTTCTTTTGTTTTGTTTTCTCTTCTTTGTCATTATTTTGAAAGCAATAAAGTAATTTTTGGAAAATTTGAATACTCATGCAAAGGTCTATTTTGGAGTTTCATGTAGCAGGGAATCAAAAAATGTCAAAATGGAGGGTGTTACTGTACAATTTAAGCCCTACCCACTTATAAGTATTGCATGTAAAGACCATACGCCTTTATATGGTGCAATCATCATCTTGGTATACCCCTGAAAATAAATGTTGATATCCTCCTGAAAATAAATATAAGCCTAGTTAAATACTCTACTCTACTCTACTCTACTCTACTCTACTCTACTCTACTCTACTCTACTCTACTCTTCTCTACTCTACTCTACTCTACTCTACTCTTCTCTACTCTACTCTACACCACGCCACACCACGCCACGCCACGCCACGCCACGCCACGCCACTCTACTCTGCTGCTGGCCTAAAGGAAAATATGTTTCTGCATAGAGTTTCTGCACTCATAGATAACATTCATTTCAATGGACAAAACAATTTTGGAAAATTGAAATGTCAAAACATGAAAAAGCCACTCCATTGTCTTCTTTCTTTACTTTCACTGAAATGAAGGGGCATTTATCTTTTTTTTTCTTTTCTTTTCTTTTTGTTTTTGTAAAAAGTGTGTGGGAACAGATCAAGGCCTCAGACTGTAGATTTGTCAACATGACCTCTTTGAAGCTGATTTATATTAAAAGGAATGAAATAGCACATGGGCATGGTGTTAAAGGGCTCCTGTTGTGTATATTTAAAATGCAGACATTTCTGATCTATAGTATTTTTGGAACTCCAAGCCAAATTTCTTCTAACTGGAATGGTTTTATGTTTTGTAGCCATGATTTTCAAAATAATTTATCATTCAGCATCAAAGCTAAATTATCATAAAACAGAATGTTCTGAACAGAACATTTAGAAATTTTGGCTATAAGACACTTGATTAGACGAGCCATATTCTGCCCTCTCTAAAAATCTCTAAAAGCAAAAGCTTTTAAAATTTGATTCTATATAAGAAAGTGAAATCTCTGAAATGGAAGCAAACCAATACATTCAATTAAAGCACAAATATACTAGAGGATGCTCTAGCATTTCTAGATGGTACCAAAATTGTTTGCTTTTATCTACTCTTTTTTCTCATAGCTCGATCACATTTTCTTTTCACTTTCATTGGAATACTTCCTTGTGTGTCCAATCACACTTGGCCAATAAAGTATTCTATACATCTATAGTAAAGTGATTCACTAGTTCCATTCATAAATACAGCTAGGGTGGTTTCGAACCCATGTCTATAAATGGTGGATTAAATAAAGAATTAAAATAACATATAACAGATAATCAAAGTTGGAAGGGACCTTGTAGGTTATCTAGTCCAACCCCTTTCCCAAGCGGGAAACCCTACACCATTTCTGACAAATGGCAGTTCAATCTCTTCTTGAAAGTCTCAAGTGATGGTGCTACCATAACTTCCGAGGGCAAGTTGTTCCATTGGTTGATTGTTCTCACTGTCAGAAAGTTTTTCCTTATTTCCAAATCTCTCCTTGTTCAGTTTCCATCCATTATTCCTTGTCTGGCCTACAAGCGCTTTAGAAAATAGCTTGACCCCTTCCTTTCTGTGGCAGACCCTCAAATATTGGAAGACTGCTATCATGTCTCCCCTGGTCCTTCTCTTTACTAGATGAGCCGAGCCCAGTTCCTGTAACCCAGTTCCTGTTCTTCATATGTTTTAGTCTCCAGTCCCTAATCATCCTGGTTGCTCTTCTCTGTACTTTTTCTAGAGTCTCAATATCTTTTTTATAATGTGGTGATCAAAACTGGATGCAGTACTCTAGGTGTGGTCTTACTAAGGCTATATAGAGTGGCATTGGTACCTCCCTTGATCTTGATTGTCTCCCTTTGTTAATACAACTTAGGATTGCATTAGCTTTTTTGGCTGCTACATATTTAGCTGGTTGTCCACTAAGACTCCAAGATCTATCTCACAGTTACTGCTATTGAGCCTGGTTTCATCCAGTCTATATGTGTACTTTTGGTTTTTCTTGCCTAAGTGTAGGACTTTACTTTTTCTCTACATTGAATTTCATTTTGTTAAATATGGCCCAGTGTTCTAGTCTGTCAAGATCCATCTGGATCTTGAGCCTATCTTCTTGGGTGTTAGCTATTCCTGCCAGCTTAGTATCATCTGCAAATTTGGTAAATTCCTCTTCTATTCCCTCATCTAAGTCATTAATGAAGATATTGAAGAGTACTGGGCCTAAAACACAACCTTGTGACACCCCACTGCTTACTTCCCTCCATGTAGACTTAGACCCATTAAGGACTACTCGTTGAGTATAGTTTGTCAGCTAGTTGTGAGTCCATCTACTGGTGGTGCTATCTATTCCACTTTTTTCTAGCTTACTAAGAAGTAGATTGTGGTCTACTTTGTCAAAAGCCTTGCTGAAATCTAAATATATTATGTCTACAGTATTTTGCTGGTCTACTAATTTAGTCACTATGTTGAAGAATGAAATAAGATTGGTTTGGCATGATCTGTTCTTAACAAACCCATGCTGACTGCTAGTTATTATTTTACTTGTTTCTAGATGTTGGCAGATCTGTTTTTTATTATCTTTTCCAGTATCTTCCCAGGTGTTGATGTTAGGCTGATTGGTCTATAGTTTTCTGGGTCTGCTTTTTTCCCTTTTTTGAAGATGGGAACCACATCACTCTTTTCCAGTCCTCTGGTAGTTCTCCGGTGCTCCAGGATTTTTGAAAGATATGGTGCAGTGGTTCAGAGATAACCTCTGCCAGCTCCTTTAAAACTCTGGGATGTAATCCATCAGGCCCTGGTGATTTGTGTTCATCAAGATCAGATAGGTGTTCTCTTACTTTTTTTTTTTTTGCTTATTTTTACTTTTATTTCTGGTCTGTCTTTTACAGTTATGTTTTTGGTGGGCTGAGCTATAGTTTCTTTTTGCATGAAGACCGATGCAAAGAATGAGTTAAGCAATTCTGCTTTCTCTCTGTTATCTGTTACTTCCTTGCCGCCTTCTCTCTTTAGTGGACCAACTGTTTCCTTGATTTTTTTCTTGTAATTTATATGTTGGAAGAAACTTTTTTTACTATCTTATTATTTTATTATACTTTCATTGCAAGTCTTTGTTCGTTCTGAGCCTTTGCTATCTTGACTTTGTCTTTGCAGATTCTGGCTATCTGCTGATATTCTGCCTTAGTTGTATGTTCTTCTTTTCATTTTTTGTATTTGTTCTTTTTTTTTTTCAATTTGCCAGAGAGATCTTTGTGCAGCCATGCTGGTTTCTTCTTGGATTTCTTGTTTTTCTTTCTCAGTGGTATTGTGGTTGTCTGGGCTTCTATGATCATACTTTGCAAAGTTTCCCAAGATTCTTGAGTTTTTTTTCCCTTTAGGATTTTCATCCATGGAGTCTTTCTCAAGTTTTTACTGAGTTTATTAAAATCAGCTCTTTTAAAATCCAAGACTATGGTATCATTATGCTCTATTGCTTGTGTTTGTGTTATGTTGAATTCTAGTATGACATGGTCACTCTCACCCAAATTTTCTGCAGTTTCTCTCCCTCTATCACTTCTTCTCTGTTTGTAAGAATGAAGTCCAGTATGGCTGTCCCTCTAGTTTCACCCTCTACCTTTTGGACAACAAAGTTGTCAGCTAGGTTGGTTAGGAACTTATTTGATTTCTCACTTGGTGCAGCATTAGTTTTACAATTGGTATCAGGGTAATTGAAGTCTCCCATTACTATTGTTGTGTGTTTCCTGCATATGTTTGTTAGTTGGTTGGCAAAAAGGACATATTTTTTTTCTGCTTGATTGGGGGCCTATTATATACACCTATGGCCATGTCATTCTTTTTTTCTTTTATATTGACCTATATGCATTCTAGGAGGTTTTCATCTTTGGTTTCATACATTTCGGTAGCAATATAGTGGTCCTTTACATACAGTGCAGCTCCACCTCTTCTTTTATGGGGTCTGTTTTTTTTTTAATAGTTTGTATCCTTCTACCAGTATGTTCCAGTCATGGGTTTCATCCCACCAAGTTTCTGTTATTCCAACTATATCATATTTACTTTCATGTATTCATAGTTTGAGTTCACCCTGTTTGTTCCCCAGACTTTGTGCATTTGAATATGATAAACTGAAGTAATAATTGAATATAATTAGAACGATGGACTGTTATATAGAATTAAGCCAGGCAAAAGTTTTCACAAAAATAAAAAAATCACCAATAATTATAAAACTAGACATGAGACAAGAGAGTAGATTCTCTCATTTGTAACATTTTTGCTGATTTGAATTGAATACTGGGAACTGAAAACTAAAGAAAACACATGTTGAAGGTCTTCAGAAATAGGACACACTGGTAACAATTCAGTGTTCAGAACAGAAGTTCCCTTGAGATCCCTTTCCTACCTGACTATTAAAAAAAGAAGTATGAGAAGCTACCATGCTGAAAACTATCTTCCATAAAAGCATTGTTAGATTCTTAAGAAATAGAAATGGTGGATGGGTGAAGCTCTTGGCTTTGTTTTGAAGTATGATCAGCTAAATTTACCTGTTAATGAATGGTGCCTAGAGAAAAAGAGAAATGGTAGTACAACCTTTCAGTCACAACTTTCTGGCAAATGAATATAAGTTGCAGCCAATTTTTGAAAGTAAGTTTCTGCCATAAGGAAATATTCAGTTATCAGGCAAACCATTTAATGTCTGATATCAATCATCAGCTAGCTTTGAAAACATAAAGGGCTGAAAGGCAAGTTCAGTCCCACACAACACTCTCCACTTCAATGCAAAGCTACAGAGAGATTTCTCACATTTTGTTTAAGAGGTCAGCCAATGAAAGCAGATTGTCCAACCTCCATCTGTTCACTACAGTTAGGCTCAAATGTTGGAATTTTAGCTAGTGAAGATTTTTGTAGTGGTAAACGAAATCCAAAAGTCAATTATGGATTCCAGCAATATTACTTTTCAGCCACCACTCAACTTGTAGCAGATGTCTATATAGTGCAAAGTGATATGTGTTTTCAGGATGAAGACAGATACAGCATTAGTACACCAATGTATAAAATGCTGCATTCAAAAAGGTTTAGGAATATATTTCTTTGGAGTTTGAGCCAAAAACTGAAAGCAGATATTTACTAATCACTGAAACATTTATTCTCCTATAAATGAGGCTGGAGGGAGGTATGGAGAGGAGAGGAAGGGAAGGTGTCAGCCTTCAGTAGTGGAGAGGAGAGGAGGGGAGGGTTGGGGAGGGGAGGGGAGGGGAAGGGAGGGAAGGGGAAAGGGAAGGGGAAGGGGAAGGGGAAAGGGAAAGGGAAAGGGAAAGGGAAAGGGAAAGGAGAGGAGAGGAGAGGAAAGGAAAGGAAAGGAAAGGAAAGGAAAGGAAAGGAAAGGAAAGGAAAGGAAAGGAAAGGAAAGGAAAGGAAAGGAAAGGAAAGGAAAGGAAGTTTTCCAATAGAAGAATTAGAGTAGGTGAAAGGAATCAAAGGATCAGTATTTTCTGAGTGTTGTTTATAATTTTTCTAGCAAATTTCTACAAGTTTGCTTTGTAATAGCAAACTCAGCTATTGTATTTGATGTCTTCCTATATGCGTAGGCAAGAAAAGGTTGAAAGTCAAATGAAAAGGGCAGTTATAACTGAACTCTAAGTAAAGCTGACAGAGAATTGAAATTGTAAGAAAGTGCCTTTGACACTGTGCTACAGTAGAGACATCCACAAATGAGTTCACTTGGATTTTTTTTTTTAATGGAAGTCAGGGGTGATAAAAGTCAGGTTATTGAAAACAACCCCACTTCTTGTTATTTGATCTACAAATGGTCACATGCTGAAAATCTCTATGTATGTTATTAAGGGAGGGAGATTAGCTAATAATATGCCTGCAAATAAAAGCAACAAGAATTGTTAATTGAGAGGCAGGCTAAAATTGTTATATGAGAGGCAGAATGGGAAAGAAATAGCAGGACATGGAAGAAGTGGGAAGTTCAGAATTGTAGGAGTGAGTAAACTAGACTGCACTATAATGATTTTGTTTAATGGATAAACAATTCATAGAAAAGAAGCAATGCTAGAGGAGTCAGAAACTAATAACTCAAAAATTAGAGTCAAGCTGTCCTTGGGGAAATAGCTTGAAAAAGCACCAGAAGTGAAGAGGCAAAGTAAGGAAAGAAATAGGTGTTGCATTAACTGAGTAAATCTATTAATTGAGAATTCACAAACTCTAAAAAAAATGAATAATTTGTCCTGGATTATCCACAGTTACACATTAAAAAGAAAAGGGAGGCAAGATATAAAAGGAAGAGCAATAAGACTTAATCCCAGGACATTACTGAAGAATTTCCAAGAAGCATCATTTTGAAAGCTGTATTCTGAATTCATTACTGGATATTGAATTTTAAAGACTTACTGGACAGTATTAAGCTGATACTTAGGCTACAAGTGATAACATAGATTGTCTTTTAGTTTAGATTGTCTTTTACTTTGACTTGTGTCAAAATGGTGATCCACAGGCCAGATGCGTCTTGCCAACTCCAGCTCCATGAAGGGAAAAACATCACAATGCGTCATGTGATGGCCATGTCACATCACGAGTTTGGCATCGGTGATCTAGAAGCATTGTAAAAAGAATGGACAGTAACAGTTTATTCTCTCATTAGAGCAACTTTCATATTCTGGATTCTCATTTAGTTGCTCCTATTGTATGCACATTTTTGTGCTAAATGACTTGAGATCCATAATTTCAAAGTTATATTGAAATTAGATAAATTCTAATCCTGGCATAGAGTCAAATTACTACTACTACTTCATCATTCACATTTTGTAGGGAAGGATTGTGAACTGCTAATTTATGTTGCCTGTCATGCATAATCTGTAAAGTTGAACAGTGTTAAAGAGGTTTTAGTTAATCACAGAAATAAAATACTGTCTCAAGGTTTTTAAATCATTGCCAGTTCCAGAGCTTTCTTTAATTACTTAAAGAACAATTCTGTGATTTTTAAGAGACAGTAATTGGAAGACTAAGTAATCCCAAAATAATTTTCTCTAAGTCACCAGAAGCAATAGCAGTACAATACAAGAGAAGCACAGTATGCAATTCAAAGAAAGGAATTTGATTCTGGATCTCTTCTCCAAACTCACTAGTGTTCTCTATGGCTATCTTTGTTTAGTTTAGAATATTTAGACTCATTTGGCATTATATGCACAGTAATTGTTAAGAATAAAGCCTTCTGTGATGGAGTAGGGAACATGCATTGAAAGTAGAATCGAATTTCCATAGGAATAAAAAGTTATTGCAATAAAAGGTTATTGATTTTACATTTAAAAAAAAGTTGATTATTCCATTTTTTATACCTTCCCCATTATTTGGGAAGGTGTAAAAAATTCTAATGGGGTCCATGCATATATCACTAGGTAATTGTGTTAGTTACATAAGTTATTTACTTGTTAAAATACAAATATCACCCTTCTGAATAATCTCTACTTGTAGGCAAAAAAACAATTTGAAAAAAATTAAAGGAATTAAAAATATTCCTTCTTACATGGTCTAAATATTACATCACGCATATTAGAACTTTAAATGTATACAATATGTTTTTAAAAAATCCTTTAAATCTGAAATGCTCCCCCCCAAAATGCAAGAGTTTTGAAAAGTTCTATAGCTACAAAAGACATAGAAGAAACTTCTAGTTTGTTTACATGCTTTTAACTGAATCAGCAACTGGGATGTCATTATGTTAGTGATAAATATTTTCAAACTCCTAATGATGAATTTGCCTCATAAGCTATAATTGGGTAGATTAAAACAAATAGTCTTCTAAAGAAGAGCTGTCCTGCTTTGCTTGTCATTACTTGATGCTTAGAGAATACTGTAAGTGGGATATGCTAAACTTCATTATTTCTATTTTGGCAATGAACAATATAACCAGATAATAATGCTGAGATGAGGGATGGAAGGAAAGGGTAACACAAATCACTGCTGCAAATTGATGCCATATTTTTCCATATTTAGCAGGCCATATTAAGTTTTTTAAATAACATTTAATTTCCTCCAAGGTCATACATTATTAATTTAAAATCAGTTGTATATATAACACATATTGTTATCAGATTATTATTTTCCATATTTGAGAAAAAAGAAAGACATAAAATTGGTAACATTCAAGACAAGGAAACCAGGCATAGATATCTTTTTAGAATTTTTGATCAATATTAGATTACTTTCTTAGCTACAAAATACGTGCTCACCAAATGATTCTCAACCCAGTAGAGATATAGCTGTAGCATTAAGACACTAGTAATTGCTCCGAAATAAGGATATATATTGCATGCAATTAGATAGCATCACATACAAAAATCTAATTTATGTCCAGTGTTCATGAAATAGCTAGAAAAATCTAGCACTCTCTCTCTCTCTCTCTCTCTCTCTCTCACACACACACACACACAGAGAGAGGGGGGGGAGGGAGGGAGGGAGGGAGAGAAAGCACAATCAGGTAAAATAACTTAAGTTGCCCAGATCTTTAGAGAGTGAATATCATACAATTACAATAAATAAATTTGTAGATTTGTGGGGTTTTTTTTACTTCATATAAACTCACTAGAGAAATGTCAGTAGTATATTTTACAGCTTCATTTCATATCAGCAACTTGTTATGGAACAAATTCTTCAAAAGCTCCAGTAAAATCTGCAATGGAACCTCTGATATCTTTGAAGCTAAGTGCCTCCTTATCATGAGTTGAAAGTCCAAGAGTCCTTGTGATTCAGTACTCTGCTGAACATTTCTTTTTTTTTTTCTTTTTTCTTTGACTCAGGCTGCCGTTTCTGTATATGCTTTACATTCAGTTGAATGAAGCAGTCAGTAAATTTAATGAATAAAATGTTATCAAATATTGGCACAAATTGGATAAAACTCAAGAATATTGATCAAGTGCAGACACCCTATTAGGTCTGAAAACTGTGGCAACATATTAAAACTCTTAAGTCTATAAATTTTGAAAGACAATTCTGTACTTGATGACCACCTTCTGCTCTTTCCAAGTTCTGTTTAAGCAGTTGCAAAATTGGTTGTCAATAGGTACAAAATAATAATCTGTCTCAGTATTCCTGTTCACATAGAAACTTGTGTGTGTAGACAATCAATTTCTACTTACTAAGTTTAGTTCTTCCCTGAAGTCATTGTAGGCAGTGGTGGGATTCAAATAATTTAACAACTGGTTTGCCCAGGATCAGGTTGGCTGTGATGAGAAAGCTTGATACAACCTGGGCAAACCAGTTGTTAAATTACCCCTCCCCCGCTATCAAAATGGATCCTGGGTGCTGCACTGTGCTACAATGGAGGGACAGGCAATGGAGCTGCTGGCACAAGGGAAGGAGGAGAAGCAGGGAGAAGAAAGAGGGAAAGAGGCATTCTCCTTCCCTTGCACTGGCTGCTCCATTACCTGTTTTTCCATTGCAATGCAGCACAGCACTCAAAATCCACTTTGATAACTGGGTGGGCGGGTTAATTTAACAACTGGTTTGCCTGAACCAGTGCAAACTGACTGAATCCCACTACTGCTTGTAGCATTTTGAAAGGAAAGAGGATTCTTATTATTCCTCTCTTAAATTGTATATAGCGACATATCATTATCATTTACCTCAAATGTAATATTAACAATGCAACCTTCAAATAAAAACTTACAACCAAAGTTATAAATGATTCCATATTCTAGATTACCTGTACTTTGTCAAGAATGTTTACCCTGAAAAGAAAATGAAATATTTTGAATAAATAATTTTGAATAATAATTTGGAGCCAATTTAGATATTAGGACCATGTTTGTTTGGTGACAGGCTTGCCTGGAAGGAATATTTTATAACATGATGTGGGTTGACTCAGACTATAAATAATAAATAAGAGTATCTATTGATTAAGAAGTGCCTAAAACCAGCTGCTGGGGAAAAGTGCATAGAAGTAGAAGCAATGTCTGTACATTCAAATTCAGACAAAATTAACATTAAAAATGAAACCAGAAAATGAAAATGTGGAGAAAGAAAAGGGAGTAAGCAATTAGGTAGAAGCTGTTTAAAATTGTACCACTCTTATATTATTCCATGGATAATCACCTATAAAAAATTGTGAATGAGAAAAAAATACATGTCCATGACATAAAATATCAACATCCCCTCCTACCTTCATAGTGAAATAAACTAAAAAAAAACAAAAACCCACCAAGATAAATTCTAAAACAACCAAACCAAAACATTCTTAAGTATCAGACAATTAAGAAAAGCAAATGGTTCTTCTGTACAGAAACAACACTTTTGAGAAATGTTCTTGCATTTCAGCTCTATCTCTTTATTTAGGAAACTTTTGTTAATCACAGAGTTACTCCTTTACTACTTAGAATTGGTTATTATATTTACATTATGCTGGAGATGATGGAGCAAACAGAAACAATGGGAAAAGATGGTCCCACCACTATTCAGCCTTTGTCAGATCCTAGCTACCCAGTTCTGGATAACATACTTTAAGAAGAATTCAGAGAAAAAGACAATATAGATTAAGAAGATGCCCAAAATTATAAAGAAAAGGGGTATGCTCCCATCTAGACTATTGCAATGCTCTCTACATGGGGCTCCCCTTGAAGAGGACCCGGAGGCTCCAGCTGGTGCAGAATGTGGCCACACAGGTGGTTTTGGGGGCTTCGCGGAGCTCCCATATTACACCACTTCTGCGCGATCTGCATTGGCTCCCGGTAGCCTTCCAGGTACGATTCAAGGTGCTAGTGGTCATCTTTAAAGCGCTCCATGGCTTGGGACCTGAGTAGTTACGGGACTGCCTACCACCATCAGCCTCCCGTCGGCCAGTGCACTCCCATAGAGCGCGTCTCCTCAGGGTACTGCCGGCTGGACGGTGCCGGCTGGTGACCCCGAGGGTGCGGGCCTTCTCTGTGGGAGCACCCTCCCTCTGGAATGAATTACCCTCGGAGATGAGGACCATCCCTGACCTACTTCCGGCGTGCACTGAAAACCCACCTATTTCATCAAGCCGGCCTGGCTTAGAGTTATGGGTAGGGTTTTTAATTGATTTTAACTGGTTTTAACTTTTTAAACTTTTAACGTCATAGTTTGTTTTAGCCTCAGCCACTCATTTAATCTTTTTAATTGTATTTTAAATATTGTATTGGATTATATTTTATTTGGCAAAATATTGTATTGGATTATATTTTATTTTCGCCCCGAGTCCCATTGGGAGATGAGAGTGGTATATAAAATTTGAAAATAAATAAATAAATACTGAAGAAGATTACAGTAGAAGCCTTCATATACCTGAAAACATGTCTCAGGAAAAAAAATGATGTCAATTTTCTTATTTTAGAATATAGGATACAAAGTAATGGATTTCAATCATAAGAATCCAATTTCTAACTAAATGGAAGAGTGGATCTGGGGAAGGAAAACTTTTGTAGTAGGATCCATAATTTAACAGTGAAAACAATTATCTCTCTCCATCTCTTCCTCTCCCTCTCCGTCTTTCTCTGTCTCTGTCTCTGTCTCTGTCTGTCTGTCTGTCTGTCTGTCTGTCTGTCTGTCTGTCTGTCTGTCTCTCTCTCTCTCTCTCTCTCTCACACACACACACACACACACACACACACACACACACACACGGACAGAGAGAGAGAGAGAATGTTATTAAATTTTTGCAATCCTATTGGGTCATATCCTAGATTTTGAAAATCTGAATGTAGGCTTGAAGCTGACATTTTGCATCACTATGTGCTTTATTGAACAATTGGGTCATCTTTGTCCTTTCCTGTCCTTGATGAATGAGTTAAATGTCCTCCCCTGAAAGGCATGTCTTTACCTCCTTTTAAAAAAATAAAATAAAATTGGCACCACACTAAGATATTTGTCTTTTGTCAAGCATTTTACATTTTAAATGTTAATAGTATCATTTAAGTGCCTGTATTATATTAGAAGTGATAACTAAAATTGCAAATAATTTCAAACTTTACTAATGAAGACCAAAAAAATACAGTAAAAAATCAGATAAGGTTTAAATATAAATAATATATAGATGAACTATAAAGAAGACCAAATTAATAACAACAGGTTTAGGAATTTGTTTTCAACCTGATAATACTGAAGTGGTGGATAACTTTTGCTGTCCACCACTGTCTATTTCAAAGAAATACAGACTAGTACTTGGTAGAAAAGCAATGAATGTTTGGAAAAGATAGTCAGATACCAGGATGTGGTTTTACTTATAAAGGTCAATGGTTTTTCTGTGCCAACCTAAGAAAGTGAAAGTTGTACATTAAAGAAACAGTATAGAAAGAATATTGATGCATCTAAACTTTGGTGATGGAAAAGACACCTGTGAGTTCCATGAATACCTAAGAAAACCCAGAAACAAACAATTAAACTGGGAAAGGTGTAAAGCAGGGGTGTCAAACTGGCGGCCTGCTGGTCAGATGTGTCACATGTGGGCCACGCTTATGCCAGCTCCGCAAAGAGGAAAAACATTATGAAAAATCATGTGATGGCAGCATGAACCTGCGATTTTGACACCCGTGGTCTAAGAAGAAAAAAGGATAACTATCTGTGCATTGACTAAATTATGTGGTAATGGATGCATCATAGTAAGGACCAGACTGGAAACTGATCATACTGAAGAAAATCTATTTATGTGATTAACACCAACTTATGTGATTAACACCAACTTCATGGCTCATAATTACACTAGAATAATATTCTTTTTTATTTTTTTTTCTTATGTTCTTTGCTGATCTGATGTTATTATTGATTTACTTTCTGTAGGTTTTATAGTTTTAACACTGCAATTCCCATTTGGGGAATTTTAATATTCAAATACATTATGTATCATGATGGCAAACAGAACACTCAAGTGAGGAAAGAGAGAGAAAAAAAATTGAATGTATATGAATATCCAATTTATTTCAGATATAAAATGTGTTAGACATATTTGTGTAATATGACAATGCCATGACAATGACAATTAATATTTTGGAGAAGAGAAAAAGAAAGACTGGTCAAGACAATGGACTAACTGTAATACAGGAAAACAATGTTTTGAATATATTTTCATATGATCGATAAAGAAAAGGAATCCTTAATTGATTAATTATGAGGAAGAATAGGGAGGAAGAAATATAGAGCAAAAAATGAGATTCCAGAAATGTAGAGCAAGAAGGTAAATAAATCTAGATTGGGGTAGGCCTAAGAAAAGGGAGATCACATACACTTACAACCATTCCATGTAATGAAATGTCTGTTTCTATTTTTTCCCCTGTTATACTGATTTTCTTTGACTAGTCACGTTTAATAGTATGTTTTTGTTTTTAAGCTGATCATCTTGCGATTTCAAAGTGAATAATGTTCCTGCGGATGCCTTTATTGTATACTATGCTTCAGTAAAATATTAGTAGCAGTATTAGATATATAAAAGGCATGCATGCTTGGAATTAATGTTTCCTTATGGTGAGGAATATAAAGCCACAACAACTCTAATCTGTGATTTGTAGGATACAGCAGGTTAGAAATAGAGAATGCTGGGTGTGTTAATATTATACAATGTATTTATGAGGAAAAGCAGTATGGAGGAAGAAAGTGGCATATTAAGGCTATCAATTTGCAATTTGTAAATTGTTCCTAGGAATACTACATATAATATTTTACTGTGCTTTGTATAATAAAAACAGATTAGTGCTTTCCTTATTAATATATATCATAAACTTCTTAAAAAGTAGTGAAATTAATAAATGGGAACACAAAAGTAGCATTGAGTAGTAAATTATTTGCATCTACTTTGCCATATCAAATGATAATTAGAGAATATATTTTTGTCTTAAATGAACAAATTAATGTAACTTTCATCTCAACATACTAATTTCTTGATAACAATGGTCCAGGCATTTCTTTGAAAGAAGATACATACTGGAATTTCTAAAAGCACTGGATTTATATCCATATCCTGAAGCTAAACATTAAACCATATCCTTAAGCCTTTAATTTATCTCTGGTCCATTGTAATCTATGTATCATTTATCGTTTACAAGTAGTTACTCTATAATTGATAGGTAAAATATTGGTGAAATATTTTGCTTATTATTATTTTTTCAACAATTAGCAATAACTCAAGGTAAAGATAAATGAGTCTATGAATCTCTCCCTCCCTCCCCCCCCCCTCTCTCTATACACACACACACACACACACACACAAACACACACACACACATTAAGATATTGTTTTAAAGGTATTCATGAAAATTAATAAATATTTGTGTATATATTTGTACCAATTTATTTTTTAAAATTTGCATTGCGTTGATTTGGAGAATGTGGGGAAAATTTAAACTAAATGAGTTTTTTCTAGGAATCTTGCAGCAGATACTTATGCAATCTTGGGAAAAAATAGAGCTACTTTAAAAAGTTTAGGTAAACACTAAAGTGTTACAAAATCTAAATCTTTATTCCTATCTGGTGATCAGTAGGATAAAGGAGCAAAAAGTCAAAGTTTATGAGCCTACAACATAATCATTAAATAATTTTCATGTCTATCATTCTAAATAAGATTTCTTTCAGGCATCCCCTTCAGACATTCATTGATGTTTATTGTCAGGAAAAATAGGGAGTACTATGTCTGACATTTTGAGTTCCTAAGCAAAAGGTGGAATATAAGTCAAATTGATCAGTCAGATATGTGATTATGGAATCATTCAGATTATTAATCTCTTCAAGGTGTCTCCAAATGAACTGTTTAACAACTCTGAAAAAATAAATCTGGATTTATTTGCTCTTGCTTGTTTAAAATCATAGATTTCTTCTCTAAGTGTTTGGTCAATGACTAAAGACTCTTTAGGCAGTTTGGTGGAGCATATGAAGGCTTAAAAATGGGTATAAATATGGAAATTCACTCTCTTCAGACTTCAAGAACAAAAATTGTCTAGTTTCCGTTTCATTGATACTAAAGATTCTCTGATAGACCAGAAAAAGAAATAAACCACACAGAAATCTAAACTGCTTTTAACAAAGATGGACTATTAACAGAACTTTTGATTATGTGTAAGGATTGACTGAGGTGTTTACACCTGCATTTTATTTTTTATTTTTATTTTTTTTGGACTCAAGCCATGCTTTGCTTTTGTTGATTTACTAATGGATTTCTGTCTCTCCATTAAGGTCATCCTCTTTATTCTCTACACACCATTTCAGAAAATGAAAAATTGCAATCATACATTCAGAAAAGGTACATGACAAACTACTCCTAAAACTAAAATCTTATGGTATCTCTGGACAAGTGCATAACTGGATAGAAGCATTCTTGTCAAACAGACAATAAATGATCAAAATTGGGAGTGTCCTATCAAATTCTATACCTGTCAATAGTGGTGTCCCCCAAGGCAGTATTCTAGGACCAACCCTCTTCATACTCTACATAAATGACCTCTGTGATCATATTAAGAGCAACTGTGATCTCTTTGCTGATGATGTAAAACTGTTCAGTACCACAGACAATACTGCTATCCTTCAAAATAGACCTTGACTATGTATCAGAATGGTCAAACAAATGGCAACTTCAAATCTCAACAAATAAATGCTCTGTCTTACATATTGATAAAAAAAATCAGAAAATAAAATACAAGCTGAATAGTCAAGACCTTGTTGATGACCCAAGTTCTGTAAAGGACCTTGGCATACTCATCTCTAATGATCTAACTGCTAGAGCCCACTGTAACTACATAGCCAAAAAGGCATTAAGAGTTGTTAATCTAATCCTATGTAGCTTTTTCTCTGGTAATATCACACTACTAACTAGAGAATACAAAACATTTGCTAGACCAATACTCAAATACAGCTCATCAGTCTGGAACCCACATTACATATCTGATATTAGCACAGTTGAGAAAGTCCAGAAATATTTCACAAGAAGAATTCTCCACTCCTCTACTCATTGTAGAATACCTTATGCCACCAGACTTGAAATTCTAGACCTAGAAAACCTTGAATTATGCCGTCTTCAGTCTGATCTAAGTATGGTATATAAAATCATACATTGCAATGACTTACCTGTCAATTAATACTTCAGCTTCAACCATAACAACACAAGAGCACACAATAGATACAAACTCAAGGTTAACCGCACCAAATTTGATTGCAGGAAATATGACTTCAGCAATAGAGTGGTCAATGTCTGGAATACTCTACCTGACTCTGTGGTTTCTTCCCCAACCCCAAAAACTTTAACCTTATACTGTCTACTATTGACCTCACCCCTTTTCTAAGAGGTCTGTAGGGGGCGTGCATAAGCGCACCAATGTGCCTACCATCCCTGTCCTATTGTTTCTGTTTTTTTTCTTATATGTACCCATTTCATGTATTCATAACTATGTTTTACTTATACCTATTATCTTGTAAGTGATTGACAAATCAAATAAATTCTAAAAATTCTAAAAAATGTTGGGGGCATTATGGGGTGAGCCCTGGTTGCAATGTAGTGATTAAGACATTGCACTTGGATCAGGAGAGAACTATTCAAGTTCTCATTCAAATACAGAACTTACAATAGTTACATTTTCTGAAGTTTAATGTTGGGGATATAAAATTAC
Source organism: Bungarus multicinctus (assembly GCA_023653725.1). NCBI lineage: Eukaryota > Metazoa > Chordata > Lepidosauria > Squamata > Elapidae > Bungarus > Bungarus multicinctus. Next base: position 53,304,003 of record CM042844.1, read on the forward strand.
ATCTCCTTGTGCTTTCAGAGAAACTGCAAGATATAAATGCAGTAATTAAAAATTATCCATTTTCATTCAGGCTTCCATATGCCTGAGAAATTATCTCTTCCAGAAATTATCCAGTTATTGACATTTAACTGAGTAATTGTTAGTTTCCTGGAGTTTCTTTCATACAGAATATGTATAACTTTAATGGAGTCCTTTAGGTTATAATTAATTTTTCTTGATATAAAAATGTTGTAATATACTAATATACATTTGGTATACAACTTTTCTAACTTACAATTTTGTGTTTTAATACAACCTATCTAAATATGCAGTGGTACCTTGATACTCAACTGTTTTGAAATTCATTGAATTTTGTACCCAGCACATTTTGATGTGAAAATCTTGTCTTGGTACTCATCTTTTATTTGGTACTCAATGCACAAGCTGTTGGTGTCGGTTGCCTTGTGATTCACTACATTATTTCTTATGGGGAAAACTTGTTTGGTACTCATAGTTTTTTATACTCCCAGAATCAATTAATGATGAGGACCAAAGTACCACTGTACAGGTGTTTTTTTTTTAATGCAGCTTTCCCATTTGAATGATTTTTTTAGCCAAAATTATTTTGATAACACAAATAAATGTTCATACTAAAAATGTAAATATATGCTGGCTAAATAAGTGAGACGGGTGCTAAAAAGTGAAAACTATTTGGATAAACAACACAAAGAAAAACACAGGTTCAGGTTTCAGAATTTCAATTCAGGATTTCTGCAATGATAGCAGCCTTTTCCCCTATGAATTTGTGCAGTTTTGGTTTATATATATTTTAGTTCATCTTTAGTTTTATGAGTTCTATGTTGATTTACACCAGAAGGCTGCATTAGAATGTAGAAATAACTAAAAAATTAAAAATTGATGAAAATTAGTAAAATATGCTAGGAGAATAAGACAATTCAAATTGACTTATAAAAGTTCTATAACCAAAAAAGCAGAAGTGGGAATAGGTGAAATAGAAACTTCTGGAGAAAGCAAATAAAACCTTTGGCCTCTCTAAGAATTGTTATCATAGGGCTAAAATAGAAGAAATGAAACTTAGAAACTGAAGAGTTAGGAAAGATACCAAAGATGCTAAGGAGCTAGATGAAAAAGAGATGAAAGGAACAGAAGTTTAGCCTGCAGCAAGGCAAGATAGAAAACAGGTAAATAGTTTAGCAACAGGGATTGCAACAGATAATGGAATAAGAGGCAAAGCTGGGTAGTCTTTTTACCCTGTCTCACAGGAAAACAAGATTTTCCATGAGTAAGCAAATGTCAAAACAGAAAGTACAGGGCCTTTCTTCCTTCTTTTGGCCAGCTAGAATTCCATTTTCTGCACTTAATAGAGAGGGGGTAGATTGGGTATTCAAAGGGAACAGTTGGTAAGCTTTACCAACAGGGAATCATTAAGTAAATCTACTGGGGAAAAGATTCAAGAGCCAAGAAGAGTAAACAGAAGGGAGAAAGACTATATCAGATAGAACCAATCTAATGTAGGGGCAGGCGAAGGAGGGAGAGATGCTTGCATCAACAGTTGTTGCCTTGGGGTAGTTTGCAAAGAGTGGGGAGATTGGTTTGCCAAAATGTGTAAAATGCTGCTATAATATACTTTGTCAAGGACACAGATATATTAACAAACAAGAGAATATAGAACATTGCCTCATAACCTCTCAGCATTGGAAATTTCAATTATTCTTTTTTAGGGGTTATTCTTTTATTTTTGTAATAATGTTGGCCATCTGTATACATGTCCAATTGCTATATGTTTACTGCAAGTAGTAAAGCTGTTTTTTATTGATTCACAACTAGTCTTTTGCCTGGTCTTTTGTATTGAACTTGCAAAACATTGAAGTGGGATTTAATCTCCAGGAGCTCCTCTTGTTGGAATTTTGACACTTGAATCTGTTTAGATTGCAAGGGAGCTGGATATGTTCCCACAGAAGTCTCAACTCCAGGATATTTTCTGTGTTGACTACTTCCAGAAAGTTCAGTTTTAGATGACCATGAGAAAATGGTTCTGAGTGATAGAAGCATGCCTAAACCACTGAAATATAGAACACTTTGACTCAGCCCTAGTTGTGTCATGCTGGAATCAATTTTGATAGTTTGTATTGTCAAGCAAAAAATAAATTTAACAAATTGTTCATTCAAATATCATTCAGTATCATTAGCTAATCCTTTCACTAGGGTTTGTTCATTTCAATTCATTTTCAAATGCAAATATTATTTCATTTATTTCCTACTTTTTCTTTGAAAACTCAGTTCAGTTCTCAATTCATAGAAGGATATGTGTTTCAGAGGTACCCATTGTCTAGATGGGTATAATATTTAATTATACCCATCTATTGGAAAACTGCTTGGCTATGCACTCTACTTTTATGCAGTCAACAGTGGAAATAACAGCCTTTCATCATCTCTGGGTTCTCTCAAGGGTCTTCCATAGCTAATACTAAATATATAAACAGAAAAGTCTAAATGCATTCATTTATTAAACATATTGATCATCCAAGTATTCTCAGAGTGACTTATGTGATCAGATTTAAAGTCTGTAAAAATTGTAAACACTAGTGAAAGTGTAAAGCATACCATAAATATATTGGATGAAAGGAAAGATAAAGACATTTATGAGAATCTCATTGTTCACTTATTGATCTGAGATTCAAAACTACAGAACCCCAAATAAGAATTCATGATTTCTTGTCATGTCATATTTAACAATGGTAAAATTTAAGGCAGATATTTTATCACTGAAAAGTATACAAAGTTTGTCTGAGAACAAATTTCATTGCATCTATAACAGTGGGTCAAGATGAAGAAGATGAAGTCAAGCTGAAGTCAAGCCTGCTTGACTTGTATTTTTCTGTTATTGTCCTATGTGCTTGTATATTTGTTATCATGGATGACACTACCGTTTTTCATATCTTTGGTCACCAATGACAACATAATCAGACATGAAAATACATGCATATGATTTTCAAGTAAATCTATATGAATTTGTACCAAATGAAAGAAACCTGTGAACTGATGCTGCAAAATTAAAACTCACAGCAGCCACAGCCAGCATAGCTAAACAGGGATGATACTGGTAGTTGCAATTCAGAAATACTGGGGGACAGTAAGTTTTCCACCTCATATCTAGGAAAACATGGTTATTGAAAAATAACTTTCTCTTACCTTCTCCAATCATTAAAAGTTTTGATAATTTATTAATAGGATTATATTAATAATATTTCCTCCCTAATTGAGTTAACACTTGATTAATTTAGTATTAAATTAATACTGCCTATTCCCCAAAACACATTAGTATCCCAAGAAGTCTGGAAAGTAGGTGGAATGTCAAAATAAATGATCTGCTATTATAGGTTTCTAATCTATTTCCTTTCTTTTCCTCCACCAGTCTAGCTGTTCATAAAAGGTGAACAGTTACCTGAATTAAAAATTCAACTTGCGTTTGATTATTAATCTTTCTTAAATTTTATAATCAGTTGGAAATACTGCAGTTCCTTCCCTTTCCACAATTAGCACAGATGAGATATAATTAAGCATATTTAATATCAAATTAAATATAATGAGAGAAGAATACTAAAAGAGCTGAATTTTGTATCTACAGAGGCAACAAGATGTTTACTGTATTTGAAAGTTGGAATTGGTTTCAAATGTAGAGATGTGAGGATGAAAATACAGATGGTATGATGGTGTGTTATTCAAATGCTGTGCTTAAAATAATTTTTTGGCTTCAAAGAAGCCACTATTGTTGCTAACCAATATTAACTCAAGATTAATAATAAGATAGACATTGTGGACTGTCCTCTGCTTTATATACATACATACACACATACATACATACACACATACATACGTGTGTTAATTATTTGTTCTCTATCTTTTAGGCATGATCTGATTAATCTGTATCTTTTAGTTATGGTCTGATGCTATGGCTATATGCTATTTCAAGAAAATTATATTCCCTCAATATATGTATTTTAATTTATTTTATTTTTTAGGATAATGTAACAGTCTTTAAATCTCTAGTGCAGTAATTTATTCCAAATCATTTTCAGGATTTCCCATATATTTTAGTTGCATGTAATGTTTAATTGTAAACTTCAAATCTTCAAAAAAATAATTTCCCAAATAACTATAGTTCAGGATTGGGGATCTTCTAATGCATTAAGACCAAATTATAAGCCAATTAAAACCAATATTTTATTTAAATATATTAAAATTCACCAATTTTAGGAAATTCTCTTTTTTTGCAAAACCAATTCACATATAATTAAAAGAGAAATCAAGCACCCTGACAATAAAGGGGGTCAATAATAACTTTAATTAGCATTTGAGATACATCATTAAATGCCAAGAAGGTGTAGACTTATAAATGGGATATGATAGTGGTGTTCCAATATCTCAGGAGAATCACCCTATTCTCCAAAGCACCTGAAGGCAGGGCAAGAAGCAATGGATCAAAATTAATCAAGGAGAGAAGCAACCTAGAATTAAGAAGACTGATTTAAGTGGGGCAACTGCCGGAATTCTAACAATTACCTGACTACTAGGACAATTAATTAATGGAATGACTTGCCTCCCAGAAGTTGTGGGTATTCCAACACTAGAAGTTTTTAAGAAGAGATTTGACAACAGTTTGTCTGAAATGCTATAGAGTTTTCTGCCTATAGCAGGGGGTTAGACTAAAAAATTCTAAGGTTCCTTCCAACTCAGTTATTCTGTTGTTCTGCTAAACATAAGCTGAACAATGCAGATGGAAAGGAGAAAAGTTAAAAGCCATATGAAAATTTGATAAATATCAATTTGAACCATGCCATAGAAACTTCATCAATATTTTATCAATAAGTTTAAAATAATTAATATTAACATAGAAATGCCTTTAAGATTATGTTTTAGTTCTGGAGTTCTTTTGAATTTGACATTTATCCTGTCCCATAAACTAATGAAGCTTTTTAACTATCCATTTATATCAACAATAACCTGAGATAATTAGAGTTTAAATATTAACCTCTAACAATTATGAAATAATTATTTCAATAGATTTAACTGAGTACAAATAAAATGTAAGGTTCTATCCTTTATAGGTACTTTAGATCCAGTGAGAAGCAAATTAGACCTATAATTTACCAACATATACTATTTTCACAAAGAACAGTGATCATTATTTCTGTAAATAAACTGGTGCCTGTTTAAAAAGTGGTCTCTCTTAATTTGCTTTGTGGTGTGTTTGTGTGTGTGAATGCTACAGCTTGTAAACTTCTTTTCTTATAATGTCTAAAAATTATGGCTTTCTTTAGACAACTCCCTCCCTAAAGTGTCTGGTACAGTATTTTTAACAACATTTTATTAAAAGATTTAAGCTTTTGTGAACTGAAGCTCACTTCACTAGACATATAGAGTGATTAGACTGATATAGTATTTAAATTTGGATAGGAGAAAGAAGGGAAAGATAGTTATGCAAATGTAAATTCCAGATTATGTATACCTTAGCAATTAAAAATACATTGTACTAAAATTTCATTTATTTCTTGATTTTCTGAGTTTCTGCAATCTTTTGATCAACGGTGCTTACTTTGGATCTGGGTATTTAATTTCCATGGCTCTACAGAAATTAGAAGCATAATTGGAGCACAGATTTCTCTGACTGGATGCATTTCAGACTTTCAGCAAATATTGATGAAGAAGATGGAGACTATTCAGCATCAGAGAAAATTGGAGTTGTTCAAACAGTAACCCGCTTTGCAATAAAAAGAAGGGGCAAAAGTACCAGGAGAAAATATGATGTTAATGCAAGTATGTCTCTGAAGGACTGTCTCTTGCTGGTCACATCTACGTGACCCACTAGAGTGGTGAGGCAAGAAATGTTTCAGGTCCTCTCACCTAAGGAGCTACATTTGGCGGGACCCAGAAAGGCCTTCTCCATGGTGGCTCACCCTCTCTGGAAAATCATTTCCCAGAGATTAGACTGGCCCCCACTTTCTTTCAGAAGATCCTGAAGACATGGTTCTGTCAGGGAGTCTGGAGCCCATTAAATGGCTAGTATGAATGTGTGTTGTTGCCGGGCTGGGGATTATTATTTTATTCTTTTTATCACTTTTATTTCTTTTGTGTGGTGCTTTTATATCCTTGTAAGTCACCTTGAGTTGCAATCCTTCTGAGCATACAGATAAAGGAGATTTGAAAACCTAATATTTTCCCCCAGTTCTGGATTAGGTTGAGTTATGTGTCCATATGGATTTAATCAGGTTTGATTAGATTTGATGTTTATGGCATGTTTCCTGCTCATGGCTATGACCATTTTCTGTTTGTTCTTTTAGTCTAAATGGGATTTCATTTATTTCATTTATAATTTACACATTTTAATCACAAAGCCTATGTGAGTTGGATGTTCTCATATATCATATAAACGTGATAGGCTGGATTCATAAGGAATGGATAAATAGCATTCTATAGTTGTCCCTGCTAATGATCAGCCTGTGAAGCAATTAGTATTTGCTGCAAACTATATGAAATGTTTTACAAAGGCTCTTGGACTATGAGGAAATAACTATAATTCCCTCTGCAACAAGCTGGATTTAAAAAATATTTAACACAATCATTGCTTTACATTATAAGATCTAATATCAGAGTCAATAGAAAAGCCCTCTAGGAGGCTTTATACAGCATTTCTTTACCTTTCTTCTGCCTTTCAGCTAATCCACAGAGCTAGAATATGGAAATATTGTTAACTATAAACATTGATAGATGGATTCTTTTTCTGATATATGAAAATAAGTTTGCAAGTATGTATGGATTAATTGAAACATTGGAGAGAAATTCTGGATGTCAGTGGGACAGAAATGAGTTCTTGCTTCTTTCTTATGACAGCTGAATTTTCATCTTGTTTAATTTTTATATCAGTAATAACATTACAGAACTTCTTTTTTCCTCTACATCCATGGCAATTAGAAAATTTCTACATTACTATGTGAAGATGATATGGTATTGCAGGTAATCCTCAACTTAACAGTTTGTTTAATGACCTTTCAACATTACAACAGCAGTGAAAAATGTGATTTTTTTTTCTCCCACAGTTATGAACTTTGGATCATCTTCATGTTCACATGATCAAAATTCAGATGCTTGGCAACAGCTTCGTATTTGAGGGTTGCTATGTTCCAAGATCATGTGATCATCTTTTGTGACCTTCTGATAAGCAAAGTAAATGGAGAATCCAGATTCACTTAACAACCAGGCTACTAACTACAGTGATTCAATTGTGGCAAGAAAGGTTGTAAAATGGATCAAAACCCACTTAATATATGTCTCATTTAACAACATAAATTTTGGGCTCAATTGAGATAGGAAGTCGAGATCTACCTGTACTGTTCAACCATAAAAAGACACAAATCTGGAAAACTCTTCCTATATTTCTGTTCCAAATATCCAGCTTGACTGAGTAATAGTAAAATATTATCATGGATATGGATCTGACAATCAAATCACTGTCAGGCTGGGCCTATGAGGTAAATGAAGATTACTGCGTCTTCATAATAGAATAGATGATGCGAATACAGAATACAAAACATTTATTTCCAGCTTGTGTTCAGAATGTTATGAGAAAATATTATACAGTAATGTTTTCCATATATGATAGTAGTAAAGCATTATAGACAATATTCAGAAAATATTTTTTATTCACGTAACAGATCTTGCAAACAAGTCAATTCACCTTAGACATCTTTATACCTTTTCAACAGCTGGTCAAAATGTTTAGCGTATTACTTTCACCACTTGTAAGTTGTGACTATATTTTGAAGTTTCTCCCCCTAAAAGAGTGCAACTACTGTACACTGTTCTTCACTCAACAGATGTTTTCAGAGTCTCTGCAGTAGTTTTTAATTGTCAAAACTCAGTAGTTCTATAATACTTTAAATCACAAGCTTTTAAAGTTACAAGCAACTGGAGATTAAACATCACCTCTGGAATCTCAGAAGGATCAAGAGTTAATATAACTCTTCAGAATTTCTCCAAGATAGAAGCAGCTTTTCAGCTTCAATTCTCTTTGTTTTGCACTGCTAACCAAGAAAGAAGACTGGAGAAAAGGGAGTCAGATATTTTGTTGACAATGCATTTTAGAACCCATTATTCACCCCCCAAAACCATAGTTTAAGAAAAGATTTTTTTCCACTTACCAATTAATTTGTAATGGAACCCCAAATTAGAAAACAACCTCCAAAATTAATGAGGGAACTGCGATTGTAGATCAAGCTGCTACCATTAGAACATTGGAAAGTCCAAAGGTGACTTTCTATTGTCTAAATAGTAGTGACACATTATGCACTCAGGAAAAGCTATTTTGTTCTCACATTAAGTATATTTAAAACATTTTTAAATACTACTTGTCATGCAAAAGACATATCTATTAAAAAACTGTAAAGGTATATTAAAATATAACATACACTGCAAAAATAAAACACATGCCACACCCATAATTAGATTGGCTGTAATTCACAGATTTTTAACTGCAGTGATTCACTTAACAAATGTACCAAGAAAACTTGTAAAATAAGCAAAATTCATTTAAAATTCTCACTTAGCAATATAAATTTTGGGCTTAATTGTGGTCATAAGTTGAGGACTACCTGTATAGCTTTGTAGAATGATCTGTATTCATGGAAGAGATTGTTGAATCACCTGGGTATCTCAGATAAAAGGGTGTTGGAAGCAATGTATTACTTTATTTTTGAGAAGAAGAAAAATAGGCATACATTTAGTCACACAGTTAAAGATATTGGTTATCAACCAAGAATTTTTTGACAGATGGTGAATTTTCTGCAAATTCTAGGCCAACAAACATATAAACAGGTGTGTATTCACAGCATAGTGATGTTTCTATAACTCTGAAGAGTTATAGAAACTCAAATCACTTCCAGCTGCCTTTAAAAAGTAAATTATATTCTGAAGGATTAAGAGATGGAAATCTGGAACATCATCAAAAAGAGGCCAGTCTGTAGAAGATGACCAGGCCAAACCTGAAGGAGGAGTCAAACATGTCATTAATCTTGAGTTACTTTATGTCCACAAGAGATCTAAGGCCAGCCCACTTTGAATTCCATTGATTCTTATCTACCACCAATTTGCTTTGACTGCTAATCATTCAGATTCTTGTAGAGAACTTAAGCTTGCAATAAGCCTTTATATACATGTGAATTGTCTGGATTCCTGATTTTTCACACTTGACATAGTGAGAAAGTGACAACCTTTGAATCTTTGCCTATATTTTAATTCACAGGGAAGCTGAAACCTTCAATTTTATTATTGTTTTTGACTTAATATTAATTCATACAAAAGTTTGCTATGTAGACTATATTCTTTGTAGTGTATATTTTATTCTTGCAGTACTATTATTTCAGAAGAGTCAGAAAGGCTATCTGCTCTTTAAAATGGGCTGAATTATAACAATTACACCTGTGAACTTGAGATAAAAGAGTTATGAGTGTTGATTATCTGATATCAAGACAAATCATTTCTAAGATGAAATTGCTGAGGACACCATCAGTTCATTTTACTTCTTTTCAGAGTGAAGTTTACAACTTAAATTAATGGTACTTTCTTTCATTTTTTTCTTCTCTTCCCTTTTATACTTCCTTCCCCTTTTTTCCTTCCTTCCTTCCTTCCTTCCTTCCTTCCTTCCTTCCTTCCTTCCTTCCTTCCTTCCTTCCTTCCTTCCTTCCTTCCTTTCCTCCTCCTTTCTGCCTTCTCTGCTTCTATTGCTCCAATTACATGTTCAAATCCCTAAATCAAGTAAGTGGTTGTTGCTGGCTGGAGTAGAAAGCAAGAAAGTGCATGGAGGTACAAGTCAGAAATTATATGTGTCTGTGGACAAGATGTGCAAGGGGGTAGGTAAACATACATAAGTGCATCAGAGATAGTGCATAAGTCAAAGAGGATGTGGCATAGATAGGAAACTGTGCTTAGGGCTGTGAGAAGGTTTTATGCTATTTAAATTGAAAAGTTCATTAGGTAGCAGTTTATCCAGAGTATAAATAGTAAAGGCAAACTTTGGCCATGGCACCATTAGCAGAAATATTATGTTATCCAGGTTACACATTTTACCTTACTCTTTCTCATTTAAGTTCTTACTTTAGAAGGCAGGAATTGTGCTAGTGTAAACTCTCACTCTAATTCATGTCTACAACATATTCTTGAATTGATCTTACCTTTCTTCCTCCATCTTTTTATTTATTTTATTTATTTATTTATCAAACACTTATATACCGCCCTTCTCCCGAAGGACTCAGGGCGGTGCACAGCCAATTCTCCCCCAATACATAATACAAAAATTAAAATGAATTAAATAATTTTGGGCTGTTAAATTAAAAGTCCACCCTCCCCCATAAATATTTAAAAACCCCAAATTAAAATCCAAATTAAAACAGGAGACGGTTTTCTTATCTTCTTATTCTGCATTGTTCTTTGTTATTCTGTTATTCTGGAGACATGCAGACATTTCATTCTCTGTTTCTTCATCTCTATACCTCTTGCTGCATGCCAACATTTGCTATCATCTCTTGACCATGATGTCCCCTTCTCTTTCCATGTGCCATAATTAAGCTGATTTAATTTAATATTTTAACTAAATGTTGTATATTGCCATTATTGCCTCAAAACAATCCTTTCTGGCTTCTCCATTGAATTGTGAAGATCTTGAATTGTAGGAAATTAAAAATAGGATCATATGACCTCCTGAGAACCTGGACAGAATTGATCTACTTGATCCTTGGTAACAAGGGCGGTTTACACTCAATTTCAGAGTAGGAAACAGTTGAAATTGAAATAAGGTGAGCAAGGTCTAAAATATAGTAGGTAATGTATTTGATTGACACCAGAAAAATTCATAGCAGTTCATTTGGTGACTTTCAACTCAAATTATTTCACAGGGTTGTTGTGAAGAAATATAGAAAGATGGAGCATTATGTATATACCTGGAGTTCCTGAACAAAAATGAGATATAGATACATGTGTATGTTTGTGTGTCAGAGAAGGGGCATGTAATGCAATATAAATACCAGACCTTTTTTCATGCTCCACAAAGTCGCTCCTTTATGAGCCAATGATCACTGAGGGAAGAAACTAGATTGTGAGAGTGTTAGGGAAACTGTCATGGGATGTTCAAAATGATCATCATGTGATTGCAGCAGCAATCTGACCACACCAGCAACCCAAACCAGCCACAACTTTCTCTGATTTCATTCCCATCAGGAGTCTTGGGTCCCAGATTTTCAGTACATTCTGTATGTTTAGCTTATTTGACGTATTTTGGTTCAAAAATTGTCACCCTATCATGCACTGTTTCATCCAGTTAATGGGTATTAGCACCATATAGATAGATAACAGCACTTTAAAGATAACTGGCCATTGTAGCCATGTCAGGACCAATGTTCCATTTAATCTCTCCACTTCCAGACTGTCTTCAAATGTAGTCAGACACAATCCAATCTAGCAACTGAAACAATATAATTTGTTTTCATCCTATGCTTGCTTCCCATTCCTGGTGAAATTCTTACATGGTGTTTTTACCTTACATTAGTCAATACCATGCATAGGAAAAGGAAATAAAAGGAAATTGTCTCTCTTCATTGGTTACATATTCTCATCCTACAAAAAGCTACACAAGCCACAAAACTTTCCTTTATAGTTTGTCTTTCATATGAAAGAGGTGCTTTTTCTCTTGCCCAGAAGGAAGACAAATGTTGAGTTTTTATATTTTTGTTTTTGAAAAAAATATTTTGTTAAACATCATATGGAGTGCAAAGTTTTTTATGCTCTGTTATCCTTGTTAATTTTCTTCTTTTCCTCATGACAACCCATCCTTCCTGGATATCTGGTGAGCTAAAGGCAGTGTTCATAAATGGAGAAATGAGAGAAGAATTATGTTTTATTTTTGATTAAACCAGACTTAGTTACATCCACTGAAAAGAAATTGTTATCAGACATCAGCAGTAGGATCTGATATGTTTCAGCAGGTTGTCTGGACCCAAGTGGCATAGCAAATCTTTTTGCTGGCTTTGTCTCATGGCATCTTTAAGTCACTCTGCTGGCATTCCAAGTATAGGTAAAATGGATCCTCTGTAGGGATCCTTTTAATTTATCCTCTGTAGGGAACAATGCTCATGACTTTCATCTCACAGGTTTTAATTATCCCCCTCTCCCAGTGGTGGGATTCAACTGTTTCACACCACTTCAGCCAAACCAGTGTTAAATTGTGGTTGACCCCATCCCACCCAACCTACCCCTTCCAGGAGCCCCCATGCATTACCATTTTGGCTCCCAGGTAAGTGCAGGGAGGCCCACTGGGCCAAAACAGGGCACGGGATTGCGTTGTGGAACCTCCATGGCCCATTTTTGCTCCTAGGGAGGTGCAGGAGGCCAAGTGCTGCCTATCACACCTCCTAGCCACACCCACTATGACCACATCCACCCAGCCAGTAATTTTAGGCACACAATTAGTTAAATGATTTGAATCCCACCACTGCCCTCTCCCGTTTAAAGATTTGGTATCTGCTGGCTTTTAATTCACTTCCAACAAGTGAATTCAAAACAAATATTGTCCACATAAACTCTATTATCACATGATAGGCTGTTTATTCTCACATGACAGAATTTTTTTTTTTTTTACTTTATGGTGATTCACTATTACTAAATGGCCTTATGTGGCTTCCCATATTGATAAAAGTATGGAAATAGTAAATGAAAGACATATTAATATGGAGATTGCTTTATTTAAGAACTTTGTGTACTTTGTACTTTATGAATGCAAAAAAACAAAAAACAAAAAAACAAAAACAGAAAATCAATCAACAGAAAGAGATTAAGTTTGAAATTGGCTTGGTATACCTATGTAAACTTGGAAACTTTCTCCCCAAATACTAACAGGTTCATAGTATAGCTGAATAATGAGAAGAACCATTATCTACATTCTATAAATCTTCTTTTTACCTTTTTCTTTTAACATTTTTTCTTCCCCTTTCTTTATTGTACTGCCTGGTTGACCAGGTTTGATATTTTCTGCTCATGTGGTATCTGATTTAGCTACAGCCTTTGGATACAGTATCCTGTCTTGAACTGTTTTTTAAAGCAATACATAAATATTTTACTGCAACTATTAAGTTATATTAGATATTTCATAATATCTTTGTAATAGCTAAACTCATGCGTGAAATGAGACCTCTAGATTCCTTTTAACAATATTTAAGCCTCATAATCCATTTTATGACAATGTGTTAAGGTATTGTCTTTTAAAGAATAATAAGGCTTTTAATGTAGAAAAAATTTCTATGTAAAACATGACAGTGAAAATGGCATTTTTAAAATTAGAACACTATGTTCTGGAAGAGAAAATGGCATGGGTGCTTTAAGGTGCAACACAAAATACTGTGTTTTTCCCCTCAAAAAATTATATAAAAGCAGAGTGGGTGCTGGACAAAAAATAATAATTTGAAAGGGAGAGTTCTGGAAGAAAAAAATAAAAACCTAGAAAACTGAATGGAGAAAAAGACCTAGTGGCGCTTCCAGTCTGTCTTTTGAGTTTTGTTTGCTTTTGTTTTCTTTTTAATGCATTAATTTCTTTTTAATTTAAAATAATTAAAAACAGTCCTGGCTAACTTATTCAATATATATATACAGTATATATAAAGCGTGATGCTTTGCTCGCACAAGCACGAAGCCAAAAGTACCAGCCTGAAGATGGCGAGTGAGATCTTGTTGAAACATTGCCAAGAGACTCTCAATCTTACATGGGAAAAGACCCAAACACGCCAAGACCTGCATATCTGTACCCATGAAAATCTATGAAAACAAATGTGTATATGTGTGTGTGTATGTGTATGTGTGTGTGTGTCTGTGTCTGTGTCTGTGTCTGTGTCTGTGTCTGTCAGTGTGTGTGTCTATTCAAACTGAAAATAAAATTATAATTCAATATGTATGGCAGGGTTGGGAAAAGTGCTCAGAGGTAGATATTGGTAGAATGCAATGTTTGGGAGGAGAGGCAATCCTAAAGTAACAAGATTTTTAAATGGATGGAGTTATCTCATTCACAGGTTTTTACTTATTTATTTTATGCCCTGTCTTTTTATTCAAATGAGTGGTAACAATTTCTTTTTTAAAACAATACAAAAATAAAAATGTGCTTTATCTTTAACATTAAAATGTTTAATGACTGTAATCCTGACAAAGAAAAGCAATATTGTTAATATAGCTTGGTTAACGCCAGAAGAATAGGAGCCCGATAGGAGCTGCAATTGTGCAAATGTGATTCTCATCTGTCCAAAGGTGCTTTTTCAACCATGACCTGGATGACTGAGAATCTCCAAAGACATGATCCTCATCTGTGTCACCAATGATAACTGGAAGTCAAGGAATAATCCCAACTATGATGGGAAACAGACTACCCTTTCTTAGCACATGTCATGAAAATGTGGATGATCAGAAGAAGACAAAAATCCATTCCTCTCCCATCAAATCTGTTGGTGGTTTGGATGAGGAGAAAAAGAAAACTAGAAGGTTGGCCCAGAATGAATCCTTTATTTGTATGGCTAATAAGTACATCCTTTTTTCTAGTCTAACTCTGAAGTGGCAAATTCACCTATAAAATTATGTATATAGGTACAATATTATGTGAAAGCTAGTGTGGTCCAGAGGGAGGAAAGATCCTTTTGGCAGCAAATGCTGGAAAAGTAATAAAAACGGCTTATGGTTCCTAAAGCCTCATAATTGTACAAATGCTAATGGGGATGTGGCTGATGGGAGACCTATGACCACATCTTCATAATCAGTTTAAAATCTGTTTTGTGTTTAGTGAAGATTTAAAATGCAGCACAAGATAATATTAGAAGTATTTGTAAAGATATTTTTGTATACCAAATGTGACTGTATAAGTGTTACAGTGCATAGCTTATCATTATCACAATATTTAATATTAACAGGGATATACTATTTGCTAGACAGATGGTTAATCTCCCCTCTTCAATATTTTTTTTTATTTCAGAAAAGTATATTTGCTTCAGTCAAATAAATATTAGTAATATGCTTCATGATTTAAAAAAAAACATGATCTTTTAATCCATGTTTCTAGCTTTATATTTATATTATTTAAGTTCTTTATCTATATCCCCATTAATTTTTTAGGGAGATGAGATGGAGAGACCATGGACTAGATAAAAAGATGGTGGGAGACTCCTATTGAGATTCAGAAATAGTACATTAATCTGCAAGGCTATATTGTTTAAACAATCAAACAGTGGAAAGGCCTGTCAGAAGTTGTGGGTGCTTCATCACTGGATGCTTTTAAGAAGAGACTGGACAGCCTTTTGTTTGAAGTGGTATAGAGTCTCCTGCTTGAGCAGGGAGTTGGACTAGAAAACCTCCAAGGTGCCTTCCAACTTTATTATTCTGTAGTCTGTTGGTAGATCAGATATCCTGTTTTGTTTAAAATTACATGAGCATTCTTGGAGAACAACTGGGATGAATATTTCTTCTATGTCTATTCATTGATTCATACATTGTCTTTTGTTCTTAAAATTGTATACTGTTTTTGAGAATCTGTATTCTACCCAGCCATGACTTCAGCATTTTTTTTCTCAAGCCATTCATTTTTCTTGCATGTATTTATTCAGACCTTATTCATCATCTCTGAATGAGCAAATAATCAGTCTACTTCTTCCATACTGCTATTCACTTTTGTATACAGTCATTCATCCAACACAATCATTCTTAATCCTGTTTCTTTTTGTTTAACTATACCCCCCACAACCCCATTTCCATTGCAACTAATTTTTACATTTCTCCTGACACACACAGTTCTCCCTTTTCTCACTGTATGTTCCCACATACAATAAAGTAAGCACAACATGTTCTTCTGTAGGCCATTTTTACTCTTTGAGCAAGGACTTATTATTGCAACAGTGATTGTTGGTACACTGCATGTGCTTTTCAGGATACTGGTTGAACTTCTTTTATTTATTTACTTTGCTGTTTGTTTTTTGGTTGTGTCTTCTGGTCAGTTGTCTGAGGAAAATAAAAGGAGCAATAGGTTTGACTATCAGAAGGATGTACTTGATTTCTGTCCAATCCCAATTAACTAAAATTGACTGTTTCTTTTTCTTTGAGGCTTTAACCAAACTGAGCTAGTAGCAACTGTTCAAGACAAAAATCCCCAGTTAGTATGGAAAATTAAATACATATTCTTTTTTCCCCCTCTAAATTACAGATTCTTTCTTCTCTTACTTGAGTCCTCAGGTAAAGCAATTTGATGCTGTGATAGATGTGGAAACAGCTTCATCAGGTCACAATGGATATGGATCAATGTGATTATTTTCCTTTTAAAACACAACAATTCCCAAACAAACTCAAGTGAATAAACATAAGCCAGTAGTCAGGGATCTGCTTTTTTCTCCCCATCAAACCTGCTTTCAACTGTCATAGATTAATTTCAACTCTTGGGTGGTTGCCAAGTGCCATTGGCCAATCCCTTTCCTTCTGATTCTATCAGATTCAGAACATTGGAGGAATTTATTTTTCATTTTTATTTTACATTAACTTGACAATGCAGTTCACACACAGAGTGATATGCCCTAAAACAAATTAACTGCAAAACAGTATCACACATAACCCTCAATGCCTTGGGATAATATCCCAGAAACTCAATCAAAGTATATATTTTTATTATTGGTCATGTTTATTATTGGTCACTATTGGTCATGTTATACTTGAGAGTCTAATTAAGAAGAGTCTAGGTCTATTTATCAGTGTCCATAGAGATACATTCTTAGTTTTGCTGAAGATCTTTTGAATGTTCAAATAAAAATGCTGAGGTAAAAGCAAAGAATGATAAAATTAAACTTCACAGTATATTATTGATGCTATTACTTTATTTTTACTTTTATAATGGCAGGTGAATATGTCTGTTAAAGGAAAGCTTCACTTCCATTTTTCTTATGCAAGGGAAATGGAGAATGGAACATTATTTTTTTTAATCTTAATCCAAGCACTGAGTTTCTAAATAATGTCATTTTCAGAGTTTTAAGCTGGATCTTTGCCCTAGATCAGATTGTGTAGGCCACATACAGGATTTGTACATTTACAAATCTGTTTGCTGGGTAAAAGAATTATGTAACTCCTTATCCATGTTGCCAGATATTCCATCTGATTCATTTTTTTATCTAGAAACTTAGGCATGACATGATAAAAAGCTTGTCCATAATATTAACTCAAATTACTCATATAAAAACCAAGATCTTAATTTGATAATTTGATATTAGTTTAAACAATATATGCTTTTTACATTTAGTTATACAGTAGTTTTATGCCGAATGTAATAAAATGTTCTTAAAATTACAGTATAATATATTTCTTTAAACATTTAATATTTAATACCATTTTATTGATATATTTGTTTACATTTAATGATACAAGACATTCTGCAAAGGAAGCAAAGAAATAAAAATTCAGATATTCCACAAAGTCCTTGTTTTTTTTTTAACACCTTTACAAGATATGGAATATTTCAAGTAAGAAAGAAATAATTGCTGAATCCTGTTGATATAAGAATTTGATTAAATTGAGAATTTGATTACATTTGAGTGGTAAGAGGAAAGAAGCATGTACACGTTTGTGTATCAATATATAGTCTTAAAAGGCAAACCTGCATATTGTACATTATACTTTTGTTTCCACTGCCATTATTTACATGAAGAGAAATTGCTTCAAGACAGCTACATAAGTCAACCAGTTATGTTTCCAGATGGAACAATAGAAACATTATGAAAGAACAAAAAATAAATGTGGTAGAAAAGTATTCAGAATTATTTCCAAATGTTTCTGAAATTTACAATAATACATGCCCAAAACTGATTCATAAAACTTGAACATTCTTAAAACAGTTTCTACTCAAGTTTTATTTGTTTGTTGTGTGTGTGAATCATTTTTCATAATTATAATCTTAATTCTGACATAAAAACAGATCTACTTTTCAGATTTGATTGCAGAATTTTCAGTGTCCGGACTGCATCTTCATCAACTTCCATTAAGCTCTTTTCTCTTGATTTCCAATGCATTTTTTCCTACAAATTCATACATAATTGGTTGGGCTGAAGAAACAAGATAAAATGGATATTACAATAATGTTTTTGATCTATGGGAAAAATTGAGAATACCATGGTTTTCCAGAAAACAACAGATGATTTGAAAGCAAAGTTCCCACTTAGAGCAGAAACCACTTATTTAATCCAGGAAAATGTCATTATCCAAGTCATTGTCTTGTTATATCATTTGTATTTCCAGTTTGATTTTCAAAGCTCTAACCAGCCTCTTTTGTATATCAAGTAAAAGAAAAAAACATATAATTTTCATTGCTTGCTATTTATAATTCCACTTTAGCTGTCCTATCTGTATCTTACAATCTATAGTTTTTTTGTATTTTTACGTTAATTTTCAAAACTTTAATCAATTTCTTTTGTGTAGTCAGTAAAAAAGTACTTAACAGTATCATTCTTTTAGCTTCTCATCTGCAACTCTACTTTAATTGGTCTCTTTATTTTATAATCTACATTTTTTAAATTATCCATTATTTCCAGTTCTATTATTTCTAATTTCTGATATCATAAAGTTCAAATTTCTGTATTGGCTTAATAGAGACAAAACATTCTGGTTCCTGTGAAATGTGATTAATTTTATTTAATTATTTCCAAATTTTGTAGTAAGTATCAATGGACCCTTAATTTGTTTAAAATGTTCATAGATTATAATCTTATTTAGCTGTTTGCCATTTATTTCCAATTCTTTAAATTGTCAAATTTATAATTTTATTTATTTTTAATTCAAGAATGAACTCACCAGATGGTTTTTCAAGTATGTCATTCCAAAGACTTCTAATAGCTTTAGATTCCTAAAGAAACAATTTCTAAAAGTGATTAGAAAGTGAGATTAGAAAATTCAATGTCCTTTCAGAGGCTATGTATGCTGTATTTGTGAGCATAATGGATGGTCCCTTCATATTTGGCACTCAGACCCATTTGGTATAATTGTCATGCAGGATCCTCATGAAGAGCATCTATCTGGAGCACATGGGAAATGATTTCCCATCCTCTCCTTGTTCAGAGAGGTTTCAAAGAAAATAAGTTTGCTAAAACTTTAAAGATGGCTTCAAGAAAAAATGAAGAAAGACCAAATCCTTACAACAACATCTGAATAAATGACAGATCAAGATTGTTAGTAGCAAGTGGAAGGTTTGCTTGATTGTTACAATTAGATATAAAGTTCTGGTAATTCTTTATGGACTTTTTGTTGACAGGTCTGAAAAGCTAATGATTTACAGATTTGCAAATAAATAAGAGATGTGTTATGAGAAGAAGAAAGAGATGGGAAGAAGATGGGTTATGGGAAGATTTATATCCTTGTAGTGGGTGAAGAGTTATCATATTTGCTTTTACTAGTTGTGATGAAGATTGGAATCATTTGTTTACAGTGACATTCAATCTTCATCACTACTAGTATAAATAAATCTGAAAACTCTTCATCCTCCATAAGCATACAAATCTTCCCATAATCCATCTTCTTTCAACACTTATTCTTATTCTTTATCTTACTTTCTTTTTTTCGTTCTTTGCACTTTTTATTCTTTCTATTTCTTTTTTCTCATGTTTTGTTATATTTGTTTTTTGTAATGTAATTAATAGCTTTAATAAAGATTAGAAAAAACAAATCGTAGCAGAAATCATCAGGTTTAATTTATTATATTTTTGGAACATTCTTCAATACACACCTTTCTCTTATGCTGGGAAAGGTAGAAAAAAGAGAAAAAGAATGATTAGCAGTAAGAGGAATGGTTTTGATAGTTAGCTTGGCTTTACCCTTGGAAGACATGACCATTCAGGATGGATCATCCTGCAGAAAGTCTATCTACAGTATGTCAGGAGTCTTCAAACTTGGCAAGTTTAAGACTTGTGGACTTCAACTCCCAGAATTCCTGAGCTAACATGACTGGAGAAGGAATTCTGGGAGTTGAAGTCCACAAGTGTTAAAGCTGTCAAGTTTGAAGACCCCCTGACCTATATCATCCCCAAGATCAATGCTAACTTGATGGCACATAATCAATTAATTTAATGTACTAATAGATATTAGAATTCTAAAATAAATGTATGAGAATTTCATCAAAAATTTACTATGTTTGTGGTAAAAAGTAATCTTCCATTAGACTTAAGGACAATTGCCACACAAGGAAAAGAAATTTTCAGCACAAAGCTAAAGTCATTGTTAACTACTATTATTCTTACTTTTCTTCATTTAATTTCTAAAGATGTTAATGCCAGCTATTTTTTCTTATGTATCAGTCCTTGTAATAGCAGCATTGTTAAAAAAAAACCTTAATATTAAAAAGAAAAGGAAGAAATTTCATTTATTAAGACTTCATTTCAGCTTTAAATGTTGTACATGCAAAATATTGTACATGCAATTTCACAGGAGAAAAAAAATCCTTCAAAGTATTACATGGAACATAAGAAATCATTTGGAAGTTTTCCTGCAATAGCTTCCCAATCCTTAATAATGCAGCTAAGTTCCTGTTTTCCAACTTTTTGTTTATAGTCTGAAAGTTTTTTATACTTCTTGTTTAGTTTTGCTTCCAGCTCAAATTACATCACTTTAGATTACAGCCTTGGCTGCGCTGTCATCAGCTGGAATAATGTTTTTCACTGAGATATGTCACCAGCTCCCCAAATACCTTTGGCAAACAAAGAAATAATGACTTTCTTGGATTTTTTTCTTTTCTTTTTGTTTTCCTTGTGGCTCACTGACTGTTTAAAGCAGACTTTTGGGTAGAAAAAAGAAAGTATATAAATAGAAGGACAAAACAAAAACATTAATAAAGTAATTGCTTCTAAACATTTGATTTTCAATTGGAAAGAAAACAATGTGGTCTTTATCCTTAAAGCAGAAGCTTCATATGTTCCTGTGTCACAATGATGTTCCAGCCACTATAAGCAATAGTGAAAAAAAACTGGAAATATATTTCAGCAGTATCTGGAAAGCCACAGATCTTCCAACCTCATCTTTTTACGAAAAGTAAAACCATTCCCTAAGCCCTTGGGAAAGAGAATGAACACTTCCTATGTATATTCTCCAAATTTGTTGAACTAAAGATCCATACCTAACAACTGGCTAAAAATTGCACTATTGTTGTGATTTAACCACCTTAAATAAGGTTACAGCAACTTTATATTTGTTGTATGGTTTCCTGTAAATATCATTTCTTTAAGGTTGTTTGGCCTTCATGTGCAAAATTATACTTCATTGTTGCTATAGCTGAGAAATACAATCTTTTCCCCAGTCCAATCTCTGAAAGAGCAGAACCAAGTAGTATATGAAAAGACATTTTTTTAAAAAAATATGCTGTTTTGTTTTACTATATTTTACTATATATATTTATATATAATGTTACCATCTTAGTAAAAACCCAAACTACAAATAACTATTAATATATTACAATTGACGTTTACTCTGGTGTCCAAATGATGAAAGAAAGCTTATGATAAATCAAAGTACATGGAGACATTGAAATAGGGAACTCCAAGGACTAAGATGAATTTAGATTGACCAGTAGACAGATGATGCTGAAAAATTAATTAATTTGTATCTACACCATAGATCTTATAAAAGTTATATCATTGATCTTCTGCTTAATCAGAAGTCAGAGATACTTATGCATAGACATCGACCCAATTTTAAAAATAAGGATAAATTGTGTTCAAAATGTGCAAATCAGTATTAATCCGGTCCATTTATTGACCATGACTATAATTTACTGTTATAGTCCTTCTTTTTAAAATATATTTTATAATCATAGGAGCCATTAACCACTCATTTGTCTTTCATAGTTTAAACACATTATTATTGGCATTTATTAGTATTACAGTTAAGTACTGAGCTTCACAAATCATGTTTACACTTTCACTTTAAAACAGACTTTCTAGCATATATAGACACAACACACACAGACACACACACACACACACATACACACACAGACACACACACACACACACACAGACACTTTTCTTGCATTTTTAGAGCTCTTGAGAAAAACATTTATATTATGTCTATAGGACTGTGCAGTAGTAAAATATTTCTCTCACTTTTTTCCTGCATTCTCCCTCCCGATTCATGCATGCTAAGATTTAAAAACAATGTATTCTGATCATTATGTTACCTATTTTATTAGAAAAGTTTTTTTTTTCTTCACTTATTATAATTTTAAACAATTTTGTTTGACCACTGTAAAAAACCCCAAGGGTACAAATTTAAAAGTTCTATCATATTTTCCTTCCTCAAACTTTTTTTGTAACTAGAAAATAAACTTTTCTCTTTCAAGACTTCTATTTCTTTCATAAATAAACTAAATTGTAGTACTGCATGTTTAAACCTGCATGTTTAGCCTACTGGATATAAATGGATGGAGGAGGCTGGTTTGTGTTCTAAGAAACAATTTGCTTTCTGCATTTTCCAGCAGTATTGTTACACAAATCCTATGTATTCTCCACAACATTGTTAAGTATGGTACACAACCTCTGTTATTTTTATGATGGAAAAGACAGGGATAATTTATCAAGATCTGAGCTGAAACAAAACACTGATGGGAAAACAAGAGATTGAGCAAGACAAGTTTATTTTTATTTATTTTATTTTGTCAAGTGATTATTAGATTACAGGTATAAGTATAAACATGGTTATGAATACATGAAATGGATACGAATAAGAAAAAAAAGAAACAATAGGACAGGATGGTAGACACGTTGGTGTGCTTATGCACGCCTTCCTAATTTCATGAGCCTTCCTAATCCATGCTTTTATAGGCTAACTATTTCCCTGCTGATTGGCCAGTCATGCTTCCTGTGCATTATACCAGATAATTAATTGTATTTATTGCCTGCTTTATTACAATGGGATGCTTTGGTGAACTGCATTTTTGAGTGTTTTATACTCTGCATGCATGTGTTTTCTATTCCGCAGAAAAACAAAGTCGGGGAAATTTATCAGTGTTCCTATAAGGACCTGCAGAGCAGGAAACACTATTCAAAAGAGAAATAATATACAGTATTGAACTTTAAAAAGCTTTACTATTAAAATGTTTTCAAAGATTGAAAAACAAACAAAGCATATCTCTGTCCATCTCTGCCTTGAAAAGTATAGAAAGATATACAAAATGGTTTGAATGTGATCCATTTTAAACTCAAAAGAGCCAATTTCATTCAATCTGAACCAGAATACCTGTGAGGGTAGATTATTTTCTTGCTGCTAGTAACTTAAAGCAGATTTGTATTCTCAACTTTGGTTAATGCCAGCATAGACCATGTAACGTGAGTTCAGGAACAGTTGGTCTCATCTTCTTCCTGCTCTCAAATCATTGCACTCTAAGACTATATTTCCCAATTCAACCCAGGCCATCTTAGACCTCATCCCTGATTGACTGAACTGCCTGACACACCAGTTCCAGCAGTTGATCATTGTTCTAGGTATCTACATTGTCCAGGGCTGCCAGTTTCTGTGCTGATCAACAATTCTGCCTTTTCTTTCCAACACTGTTTTGGAATTGATCCAATGATATTGCAAAGCTGCTTTCTCAAAAGACAGTTTTCACTAGAAATAAAGATCCTCAGAAGGTTGAGAGCTCAATCCTAGGCAGTGGCAGATATTTCTCTATCAGGACACAAAGAGAATATATCTGCAGCAAACTTTGAGTAGGAATCAGGAAGGGCATCTGGCCAGCTCCCTTCAGTCATCCTCAACAAATAAAGAAATGAAGGGTTAATTTTTTAAAAAAACCTTTCAATTTCATTTTATGTATGCTGGTATTTATAGAAATGTCATTTGCTAATTGTGTGCACAAACCTGTAACTCTCTCTATTTTAAAAGGAAACTTACTTATAAAACATCATGTCACTCATTTCTGGTTTCAAACTAGCTAGCAGACAAACATAGGCTTCAGCAACGATTTGGAAGAAGTGCTTTGGTGTACAGGTGTATGCCTGCTAGTCAACAGAGGAGACTTCTATTTTTTCATGTTGAGCCAGCTCCTTAAAACAATGGCATTTTTTCAGGCTTTCAAGAAAGCCTGGAACAAAAAAAGAGGGTCCTATAATTAATATACGGGCTATGACGGATATCCTGACCTTCCGGCGCGCAGTGAAAACCCTATTTTTTAAACAGGCTGGCCTGGCCCAGTAACTGTGTTTCGGTTTTAATTCAATTTTAATTGGGGTTTTATTAGTTTTAATTTTTAATTGAATCCCTTGGATGGACACAGCCGGACCAAATTGTTTAATGTATTTTTAATTGTATTTATTGTATATTTATTGTGTGATTTTAGTAGGCTGTACACCGCCCCGAGTCCCTTTTTGGGAGAGGGAGCGGTATAAAAGTTTAATAAATAAATAAATAAATAAAATAAATAATATCAGAAAAGTTCTATGGTTATTCTACTGTGTATCCAAGAATGTTTTTCAAAAATAAAACTGTTCTAAGCATGAATAACCCTACTAAGTTCTGTATATCTAAATTATTTTCTCTCTAGAAAGATGTCTATGGACATCTAAGTCATCCAGGTAATAGTAATCCCAAAAGTGCTTTTTCAAGAGACCATTGGACTTTCTGGACCAGTTGCCTCTTGAAAAAGCATCTTTGGATTCTCATTAGAAACTTCACACAAAAGTGCTATCCATGGGAAAGGTTAAATAATTAGTGGGATAGTCAAAGGCAAGAATCAGTTTTGAATGTGCTGATCATGGAGGGCTTCAAGAAGGTTTGATTTTATTAATGTTTCCACTCCTATTGTGTCAAAAAAACATTCTATTCATTTGCATTGTGATATATGAGCCAAGTAAGAACCCAACGATGAGTGAGAAGAAGGAATAAACATTACTTCACTCCACTTTTCTTTATATGCAACCTAGAAATATAAAGACAAAGGTCAGAATGGATAGGAATTATCCTCTTCTGAATTCATATCATGTGATAGTAGAGATCCATGTGTGCTAACATATTGTACAGAGATATTGGAGGACAACCACATGGTATGAAAATCCAAGGTTTGGGTTACAATTTCTGCAATCAGTCCATTAGCAAGAGGAAGGTACCAAGCTTTGGGATGCTTATATATCTGCTTAGGCATCTTCCACTTCTCACAATGCTAGAAAGTCATGTTATTAACTCTTGGGGAAACACAACCTTCAAGCAGAGCCAGATAGGTATGCAATGATTGAAGCAGCTGTAGGACAAGCTTATTGTATAGGAAACTAGGAAAAGCACTGTTACCTAGCATTTTCCATCTTAACCTCCATTCCATAAAGGCATTCTATATTCAAGCAGATATATAGTTTGATACCATATATGTATATAGTATATTGATCAGGGCAAAACAATAGATGCAATCTACATAGACTTCTGTAAAGCCTTTGATCCAGTTGTACATGACAAACTAACTCTTAAAACTAAAATCTTATGGTATCTCTGGACCACTGCATAACTGGATAGAAGCATTCCTGTCAAACAGACAACAAATGGTCAAAATTGGGAGTGTCCTATCAAATTCTGTACCTGTCAATAGTGGTGTTCCCCAAGGCAATGTTCTAGGACCACCCCTCTGCATACTCTACATAAATGACCTCTGTGATCATATTAAGAGCAACTGCAACCTCTTCACTGATGATGCAAAGCTGTTCAATACTACAAACAATACTGCTACCCTTCAAAAAGATCTTGACTATGTATCAGAATGGTCAAACAAATGGCAACTTCAAATCTCAACAAATAAATGCTCTGTCTTACATATTGTCAAAAAAAATCAGAAAATTATATACAAGCAGAATAGTCAAGACCTTGTTGATGATCCAAGCTCTGTAAAGGACCTTAGAATACTCATCTCTAATGAGTGCTAGAGCCCACTGTAACTGCATAGCCAAAAAAGCATTAAGAATTGTTAACCTAATCCTATGTAGCTTTTTCTCTGGTAATATCACACTACTAACTAGAGAATACAAAACATTTGCTAGACCAATACTCAAATACAGCTCATCAGTCTGGAACCCACATTATGTATCTGATATTAACACAGTTGAGAAAGTCCAGAAATATTTCACAAGAAGAGTTCTCCACTCCTCTACTCATTATAGAATACCTTATGCCACCAGACTTGAAATTCTAGACCAGAAAACCTTGAATTACGCCGTCTTTGGTCTGATCTAAGTATGGTATATAAAATCATACATTGCAATGACTTACCTGTCAATGAATACTTCAGTTTCAACCATAACAACACAAGAGCAAACAATAGATACAAACTCAAGGTTAATCGCACCAAATTTGATTGCAGGAAATATGACTTCAACAACAGAGTGGTCAGTGTCTGGAATACTCTACCTGACTCTGTGGTTTCTTCCCCAAACCCCAAAAACTTTAACCTTAGACTGTCTACTATTGACCTCACCCCTTTCCTAAGAGGTCTGTAGAGGGCATGCATAAGCGCACCAATGTGCCTGCCACCCCTGTCCTATTGTTTCTTTTATTTTTCTTATATGTATCCATTTCATGTATTCATAACTATGTATATACTTATACCTATTATCTTGTAAGTGATTGACAAGTCAAATAAATTCTAAAATACTCCCACATTTGGAGTATCTTCAAAGGCAGTTGTTTTTAATTGGTGGCCACAATGATTTGGTTTAAACTCATACCATTTTTTATAAATGTGATATCATTTTTAATGCACATAAAAAACAGGCAGATTTTTAATTACAAGGTGGCCATTATCCTGACTTTTTGTTAACCATAACCTCTGATTTCTTTTGATAGAAACAGAAGCAGTCAGAAGTGGCAGCTAATAGTTTTATGACACATGGATTAGGAACTCACAGGTCTTTCAGTAACTGACAGCAAAAGAAGCATTCCCATCACTGCTTCTTATTTCTGAGAGAGAACACTAATCAGAAGTATAGTTAGATGGACAAACTGTATTGTCAACTGATATATAGGAAACAATACTTTAGTGCTGCTATGCAGAAGAGCCCTTAACTTTGTTCCTCTTCTAGATATGTAGCTCTACCATCCTTGATGTGATGGAATGTACACCTGGAGAAGAAGAAAGGGAATTCTGGTCAGCATACCCTGGTTTCCAGGAAGGAGACAGTACCTTCCAGACAGAAACCTAAATTAAGAAACTGCAGTCCCATGCTAGATGGGAAAGAGAGGAAGACATGCATGAGAGATGATCCATAGAATCTCTCTGGGTATATTTATAATGTTAGAAAATTATAGCCTTAGTTGAAAAGATTCTGTTTATTAGTTGTAAACAAAGAATTGGATTCTGTTGAATTTCATTGCAACATTTTTAGGCTTAGGCCTGACATTTCTACCTGAAAAAAGTTGGGAAACAGTTCATTTTCCCCTAAATTCCATCAGGTTTCTACATAAGTGTTGCAATGACTTGACTGTTTATAACCAAGATTTGATCTCAGGCAATGATAATGTTCTCCTATACAGTACATCAGCTCATCTAAGTTCATGGATAATCAGCATTGGGATATGAGATAATTCTAAGAATGCTCCATCCAGGAATTTTGTGGACCAGATTTCATTAGTTGCTTCCTATTTGGTATTATTTTATTCCCTTTAGATTATAAATACAGTGGTAAGAATGCTATATTAAACTGACGTTCATACAGAAATTGATTGATTGAATGATTATGTGCCATAAAGTTATTTTTAGTTCATAGTTATCACATAAATATATTTTCTTCATAACCCTATCCTGTTCTTTCAGGTCTTCTAATGTTCATTCATTGCTGTTGACCTTTTTTTTCCTTTCCTTTTATTTTTCCCAATATTGGGGCCTTTTCCAGAAAGGTGGGCATTTGTATAATGGATCTTAAGTAGGAAAATTTGAAATTAATCCTAAGAACTATAGACATGGTTTACCAGTATAGAATAGAAGAATAGAATACTTTATTGGCCAAGTGTGATTGGACACACAAGGAATTTGTCTTGGTGTAAATACCTTCAGTATACATAAAAGAAAAGATACATTCGTCAGGAATTGAGAATCATAAGGTATGACACTTAATGATAGACATAGGGTACAATAAGCAATCAATTCTATTCTATTCTAAATTCTATTCTAAATTAATTCTATTCTAAATTAATCCTAAGGACTATAGATATGGTTTGCCAGTATATTTAAATCAGGGTTAAATTAAGTGATTGGTACAAAATGTATCATTGATTCTATCTGGCATTATTAATGATTTAGCAATTAGAAGTTTTGTATGACTATTTACACATATTTGTAAGATGCATACCAGCTTTGAAAAACAGACATTTGAATTGTTTCTTCAAAATGTGGTTTATAGATCTGTGGTGTTTCAGAACAGGTGAACCAATGAAACACTTCACAGCCTGTGCTTACTGAAATTGAACAGTTGCCCATGATTCAGCTTTCCCAACCTTTGCTCTTAGGATATCTCATTAGGGAGGCAGGAAGTCCTGCTGCCTGTTTCCAAAGAAATATTTCTCCTTTGATTATATAGAAGTATAGCCATAAAAAGAATTTGTACCAGAAAAAAAGAGAAAAATATGCACAGTGATTGTTTATTTCCAGTCTGCAGAATAATTGAAAACTCAATATAAAATGTATTGCATCAGTCAAAGTGCAGATTGCAATTCATTGCCACATGAAATGCTGTTACTATATAGAGGGAAAATGGTACACTGTTAATTTCAGCAAGAGAAATTTAAAAAATAATAATAAGGAAAGCAAAAAAGCATGCATTTGGAAAGCCAATGCAGAAGCCTGGCTATATTTTCAAGGAAATGTTTCCCCCCTAAAGCCAGATGATGGAAAAAAGTACTTATATCATGTTTCAGTAGTTCACATGCTCATTGATATCAAATGACAAAAATATTCATCCATATAATTGCATCATTTGGTGCTGCCTTTCCTTATGGTGTAATATTAATACACATTTAAAAAATAGTATCTCAAAAAGAGTGATTATTGGGAAGACATGAACGAAGACACTAAACACTATGGTAAATTACATATATACAGCACTCTGTATTCCGTATTCCCTAATGGCATAGGGGAATATAGTGCATTATTTTAATTCCAGTAACAAAATGATATAACTAAGAACTCTGTATTTCAAAAGTAAAATAGTAATGCAGTCTGAGTAACAAAGTTTTTATTTTTATCTATATCCATAACTATATATTTTTATCTCTTTATATCAGAGTCACATTGCAAAATGTTCTTTAAATATAGCACAGTCTATTTGCAAATGATCATATTGTTTTATTCTCTACATTGCATTTGTTAAGCATATTCAGAGGTTATGAATAGTATCACATCTTTTTTCAAAAGGTATCTTGAAAGAAAATTTGTATTGAGACAATTCTTTTATTTAAACATTGCTATTTAAAAATACATCTGCTCCTTCCTAGCCAAAAATGATGGAAACAAACCATGGAGAAAAATACGAAGATTGAAGATTATGATTTTAGGATTGTACATAGATTAGCATGTGGAAGAATTTTATATAACTAAACATGATAGGAAACTGCAGTATTCATAGAAGACATCTATTTTTTTCCACCTGAAAAACAAAATATACACAATATATGTGAATATACATTTTTCCCCAGGAACTATTTGGAAGTTTGTAAATGTATGATCCATGACCTATCCTTGTCTATGTGTCTGGGATGATCAAATTGAGGCTGTTGTGTATGGCTTGCCTCTGTGTGTGTGTGTGTGTGCACACATATTTTTTCCTTTCTCTGAATTGGATGAATTTGATAATGAACAAAGGCAGTGTTCTAGGACCAACTCTCTTCATACTCTACATAAATGACCTTTGTGATCATATCAAGAGCAACTGCATTCTCTTTGCTGATGATGTAAAGCTATTTAACACCACAGACAATACTGCTACCCTTCAAAAAGACCTTGACTATGTATCAGAATGGTCAAACAAATGACAACTTCAAATCTCAACAAATAAATGCTCTGACCTACATATTGGCAAAAAAATATATATCAGAAAATAAAATACAGGCTGAATAGTCAATACCTTGTTGATGATCCAAACTCTGTCAAAGATCTTGGAGTATTTACCTCAAATGACCTAAGTGCTAGAGCTCACTGTAACTACATAGCCAAAAAGGCGTTAAGAGTTGTTAAGCTAATCTTACATAGCTTTTTCTCTGGTAATATTACACTAATAACTAGAGCATACAAAACATTTGCTAGACCAATACTCTAATACAGGTCATCAGTCTGGAACCCACATTATATATCTGATATTAACACAGTTGAGAAAGTCCAGAAAAATTGCACAAGAAGAGTTCTCCACTCCTCTACTCATTGCAGAATACCCTATGCCTCAAAATTCTAGACCTAGAAAACCTAAAACTACGCCGCCTTCAGTCTGATCTAAGTATGGTATATAAAATCATACATTGCAATGACTTACCTGTCAATGAATATTTCAGTTTCAACCATAACAACACAAGAGCACACAATAGATACAAACTCAAGGTTAATCACACCAAACTTGATTGCAGGATATACGACTTCAGCAACAGAGTGGTCAGTGTCTATAATACTCTACCTGACCCTGTGGTTTCTTCCCAAACCCCAAAAACTTTAACCTTAGCTTGTCTACTATTGATCTCACCCCTTTCCTAAGAGGTCTGTAGGGGGCATGCATAAGTGCACCAATGTGCCTACCAACCTTGTCCTATTGTTTCTTTTCTTATCTTTTTCTTATATGTATCCATGTATTCATAACTATGTTTTTACTTATACCTATTATCTTGTAAGCAATTGACAAATAAAAATAAATAAAAAAGAAAGAAAGATTTAAAAATACACTAGTTTTTTTCAACAGTGATAGAATTTGATAGTTTGGCTTGCTATTGTATTTTCTTTGCTACCCCATTGAAAGCAATCTTATTTCCCCTGATGCGAAGGGAATTTTATTGAAAAAAATTGGATGTACTGAGAGAAAAAATAGCCTTAACATTAGATATACAGTCTTTTCTACAAAGCATTTCCTAAAATATATTAATAACATAGTAAACAATATGCTTGGAGATCAGAAAATATTTTTATTAAGGTTAGTGGAGAAAAATTCCTAAATGATCTGAAAGAAACAAATTCAGAATATTGTATTTAAAAAGTCCAAACAAATCTCAGTTCTCATTACTTTTATAGAAATGAGACTGAATATCCCAGTGTTTTGTGGTTTCATGAAATTGAATCACAGCAACCATTCTGAAGGACTCTCTTCAAAAAGTTCTTATGTAAAATGTTGTGGGATATATTTTATTGAAACTGTTGTGGAAAATTCTTTGCATAGCCATACGTGTATTAAGAAGGTCTTGTATAATTTTTACTATTGTTTTTTTTACTTGTTTTTTCTTTGTGCTATTTTATTAAAAGATTTTTTTTTTAAATCCCATGAATGAAGTAGCTCCTGCTGAATCTATATGGCCTTCTTCCACTATTGTACCATTCAGATGATAATCAACTTGTGATAATAAACAAACTAAATGCTAATAGATGTTAGTATTTTCATGTGCAGCTTCTGTGAATTTCTTCACCACCTCAGGAACTAGGCCAGCAAAGTCACTGTCCTCATAGGGCTAGTGGTTACCTTATGGCTGTGAGTAGAACAAGAACCAGTGAGTGGGAAATTAACTGTTTTTCCCTAACAGAACTTTTACCTTCCATATTTTCTCCTTGAGTTCTCCTTTTCTTAACTCTTACCTTGCTTAAGGACAAATTGGTCCTTAAGTTGGTTGTGACAGCCTTCTGGACACATGTAAATTCTTCCAAGGGTGAAGGTTGCTGCTGCCACTGCTTACAGTGGTAACATTGAATAGCAAGTGGGTTGCTCAGGAAGAAGCAGAAAATGAGGGAAGAGCAAGGAAGGCAGGAGATTTGTGCTGGCTGGAGGGAGGGATAAGTAGCAGAAAAGGAAAAGAGAAAAACCTCTTCCTGATTTTGATTTCCTCACATTGGCTTGTGGTTAGTGGTAGAATAGTGAACTTTTCAAAGTTGTTCTATGACAGGGATGTCAAACTCATATTGTCATGGTGGCATCACGTGACATATTTATTTATTTATTTATTTATTTATTTATTTATTTATTTATTTAATCACACTTTTATACCGCTCCCTCTCCCAGAAAGGGACTCGGGGCGGTGTACAGCCTACTAAAAAATATACAATAAATATACAATAAATATAATTAAAAATAGATTAAATAATTTGATCCGGCTGTCTATTCAATTCAATTAAAAATTAAAAACTAATAAAACCCCAATTAAAATTAGTTAAAACCACAAATACAGTTACTGGGCCAGGCCGGCCTGTTTAAAAAATAGGGTTTTCACATATTGGGACTTTGTTCCCCTTTGCTAAACCAGGCATGGGCATGGCCAGCATATGATGCATCCGCCCGTCAGCCCTGTTCTATGAGGTTGATATTCTACTTGGCATAGGGTAGAGAAACTTTAATTGCCAGAGAAGTTTTAGTTTTTCCTATTGACAAAGCAAAAAGTTCCACAGAGACACACTTACTGCAGGAGAGATTATTAATTTTTCTGCAGGTAGAACTTTTAATGATAGTTAGATAAGAAGCAGAAACATAACACTAATTTTATTCTAGGGCAACATTAACAGTAAGGTTACAAGTATTTTTCTTCTTTCTTTTTGCTTTCTGGGAAACAATGGAAGAATCCAGATTCTCCTGGAGCTGAACTGTAACTAGGAAATCATGAAGAAGTGATAAAAGGAAGTTATTGTATAGTTAAATGGATTGAATTGAAACCTCCTGAGAAGGTGAACAAGATCTTTCATTCTGTCATGGTCTCAGCTCCATCATTTTCCCCAAGCTGAAGCTGGCCTCAATCTTGTTAGCCTTTTGGAAAGCCCCTAAAACAAAGCTTTGCCTGCTAGATTATACGATGGTTAATTGAATGCACTTCTTTAAATGCTTTTCTACCATTTTGTTTTTAACCTTTCTTAATCTTTTTAATTTAATCTTTTAAAATTATTTTTATGTATTTGAACTGCTTTATATACACTTTGCCAAGAGTCACTACATTGACAAGTAACTATAAATATGGTAAATAAGTGAATAAATAACTGGACTAATCTGTCTACTAATCTGTTTTTCCTGATTGTAAACGCTGCATGGGAGGTGATAGTTAGTTGGGATGATGCTTTAACTTTGGTTTTACTGTTGGGGGTGGGGAAGATTGGTAGCCTTGCTGCCTTGAAGAAGACCTGGGTGCTGCTATTCCTCAGAGTCTTTATTGGACCAGCTATATTAAAGAATTGTTAGAGAAGGTGTTGAGATGTTGTAAGGCTACTTTGATGAGATACTTTAGAAGTGTTTAGCAGCCATATATTTTACTTACTACAGAAATGGTGCATAATAGAATTGGAATTACATTTTAACTATATACTGCTATTTGTCGCATTTTATATGGCAGTATTTAAAGCATTTTTATTGCTAAGTATTGCACATTGACTTATTAATTTTGTCCTTACATATTAATAATGCCAATAAATAAATGAAAAGATTTATCTGTGCAAACAAACCTTGAAATAGAACTTGGGACTTTGAAATGCAGCCTTCATTTCAGTAGGAGGTTTTTATTTCTATCTTAACCTAAATCATGGAGTTCATCTGGACTCAATTTAAGTATTTAATAGTATGAAATAAAGCATCAGCATTACTAACTCAAAATCTCATATTCAAAAATAACCCAAATAATAAAGAGGATAGCTTAAAAATAATTCAAGAGAAAGAAAAGAATTGGAAATGTGAAATGCAGTGAGATGTACATATAATTGGGAAATATGGCAGTCAAATAATTCCAGAAATTCAAATTATATTTAAAAACATCATGCTTGTTAAACACTATTAACTATTTGAATGGATTTGATGCATCTACTATTTTAGATTCAGACACAATTAAATAATAATTAATTTCATTATCAATTGATACTGCAGCAGTCCTCATAGAAAAAATATCCTAAAACATGTGAGGAATTTTTTTAATCGTTATATTATCAAAAGCAGTGCTTCACTTTATATGAAACTGCTTTTTTTATTCATTAACCTTGGAAAACAATTTATTAATGGAACTTAATTTTGAGAATTCTTTAATAATCAATGTTTTCCTCAGACTAATTGAAACCTGGCCAATAATCTGAATACGCTTTGTTTCCTTATTCTTCAAATATTTCATAATGTTGCATAAATAACTATAGCAATGCAGTTCTAAACCTTTTTTTTTTTTTACATTTTTTTAATTTGGAAATTGGGCTAAAGTGGATTTAATGGAGCTTGTAAGTAAACTGCAGGCTTGCTGTTTGACAACTGCTTTAACATAATTTTGCAGCTATTGATGACAAGTGAGAATAAATCTATTTCTGTGCCAAAGTCTAGTTCTGTAAAGTTTCCAGGCACAAACACAAATTCAGTAACACATATATTTGCTAATATGCATGACAGGAGAAAAACATATTTGTTTATATTATGGATTTTTCGCACAAATTTGTGCTAATGGAAGATGATGCTTTATATAAAATGATGCTGAAATTTACCACCTTAATTCTGATTTGTATATAGTTAATACTTGATTTACATATTTCTAAGTTGGCCTTGCAGTTGTAATATTTGTGGACAAGATGAATCTGAAAACATATACTAAAAATAGTTACATGAAAGACCGATATATAGTCATCTATTGAAAAAGGAATGACAGCTTCTTAAAAGCATTACTGTCATAACATAAAGACATTTAATAGATTAAAAGTAATTGGTCATTGCAGTCTTCCCTCTTAATTCCCACATTTCTGTTTCTAAACGTTGTTGAATCGTATTGCTAGGAAGGAACATGTTTCATTTGTATTGTTGAATGCATGGTCTGAAGAGTTAAAAAGGTCAGTACCATTAAGTAGTTTTCCTCTCATTTATTCTAAATAATTTGATCACCCCAGATTACTTTCCACTCTATATTCTGCAGCTTGTATCCAACTAAGAAAGGACATTATCATGTTCTTGAAAAATAATTCACTATTGTCACAATGCAGTCAATAAAATGTGGAAGGCTAGTCTCTTAACAGGACAACTTAGCATAAATGTTAGCCTCCAATCCCAAATCTATTGTACTTATACAATGTTATATTACAGATGCATACGTTGCCTAAGAAACATGGAGCTGAGAGGAAACTTGTCCCTGAATTTGACAAACTTTTACCAAATGGCCTTTTCACATAACCACACACACCCTAATACAAACCATAGGTACTTCAGGTAAAGCAAAAAAAATGCATATATTAAAGGAGGGGAATCAAGTTTTTATACTGTACAATTACCAATAGGATATTTGTGATAAATGTATCACAAGACTACAAATCAAACAATAGAAAATATTAATAATTGATAACACTTTGGAAATGGCAAATTCATGGTTTACATTCTCCCTCCTCCCCTTTCACCCAGGATTATATATTTTTAATGCTTGCAAATGTATTCTAGAACTTCATAATATACTCCTATTGTTTAATTTCTGAAAAGGCTAGTTGTATTACATCAAAGAAAAGTACCTTGGCTGAAAAGAAAAACGGTTTCCTAAGCCTAAAAAAGAAGCATAGACTGTTATGATAAAAATGCTAATATCACCTTTTTAAATGCTAAAAGTGAAGTCAAACATTCCTGGTAACAAATACGTGTTAACTTGTTTAAGAATGAAAAGTAGAGCTGTTCCAAAATCTGCTTGCAATCTTCTAATGTTAGGATGTTTAAAACTTTAAACAATGCTTTGATAATTCAATCTTATTCAAATAATAAGCTTTCAATAGCTTTTCTCTTATACCAGTTCTCCTTAACTTCATCCCAGCTAAATCCCTTAACTTGAAAAAAAAAATTGCACTTTTTTTTGGGTACCAGCTCTTCTTTTGTATCTGATTTCTAATATGATTCAGTTTAAAGGATTTTGCTCTAATTCTCTTTGGAAAGCTTCCTCTGGAGGGCTCTACAGACTGTTTGAAGCTTTATCACAGTGCACTTTCCTGTTCATCTTACAAAGGATTTTTCTGATAGTTTTGCAACTGTCAAGTTTTAATTCCCAACCTTAAAAAGAGAACAGAAAGAGGAAGAACAGTATTTTTGACTAATAAGATTCTTAATCAATTCTCAGCTACTGATCTGATTTTTGATGAAATCATATCCGATCAATTCAAATTGAGTATTGCTATTGGCATGGTACCTATATGAAAATGTTATCCTATAGTTATTGCAAATAGTTTGCTCGAGGCTCAGTTTCACAGCAACTGTTACTAGGGCAGACACTACTTTCTTTTGATCAATACACATTACCAAATCCAATTTCCTTAGTTAAATTATAAATCCATCAAGAATACAGACCACAAATATTGTGATTTATCAATACATGAAAATAAAATATGTATTCAGTTGTAGACTCTGTTTGTTGAGTATCACAAGGGACTTGTAGAGATGTGTTATGTGTTAATACTTTATACTTTTACAAAGTGATGAAAATTGTTGCTTCAAATGAGAAAAAATCTTCAGAAAAAAGCAGAAAATCAGTAATGATATTGTTCATAAAAATAGCTTCCAGAAAAACATTTAATGTCCAAAATTCAATTGCAGGAAATATGACTTCAGCAACAGAGTGGTTAATGCCTGGAATACTCTTCCTGATTCTGTGGTTTCTTCCACTAACCCCAAACAGTTTAATCTCTGACTGTCTACTGTTGACCTCACCCATTCCTAAGAGGTCTGTAAGGGGTGTGTATATGTGCACCAACGTGCCTACTGTCTTGTCTTAATGTTCCCTTTTATTTGTATCTATTTCATGTATTAATAATCATGTTTATACTTATAATCAAGTTATATTATCAAATGCATGCTTGACAAAATAAATAAATAAATAACTAAACATAACTTCCATTATTTTCAAAGTGATTATTAGCACCAGTGCCAGATATTTTTACACATTCATTGCACATTCAAAAAGTATTTATTATTCAGCAAAGTGACAGTGTCATTAGAAGTGGACCATCACTTCACTTTCCTACTTTGCTCTGGAGCTGTGCTCCTAACTGGCAGATTAGCTTCAATACAGTTCATGACAATCTGTGCTTGAGTCTCCAACAAGACCAAGTATTCCAAAACTATGGAAATAGAAGGAGATTTGAAAGTGCCAACTAAGATATATGATGCACCAAAAAAAATACAGAAGAAGATGGTTTGTATTAGACATTCAACTTAGATGGCACATTGTTTTCACCAATCAAAATCCTACATGTGATAGTGTAAGCCACGGGTGTCAAACTTGATCGCATCAGGTGATGTATCGTTATGTATCACAACATTTTTTGCCTTTGCAGAGCTGGAGTGCATGTGGCTTGCATGTGATGCATCCGGCTTGTGGGCTGCCAGTTTAATACTCCTGATGTAAGCAATATGATGTCAAGTCAGATATTTTATAAACATAATATTTTTATATTTAAAAGTGATCAAATTGATTGAAATATTTCTTCTTCACTCCTCTGTGGGAGAGGGGGAAGATTCAAACATTGATTTATAGCATACAATATTATATCATATGCTATACTTTATTTTTTAATAATGTAAAACATTGAAACATATCATCAGGCAGAACACATTAATCTATAATAGAGATAATTGGGCTAAAGTCATACTAGCCATCTTATATGATGCATTCCAAATCAGACCACTGGATTAATATTCCAAGTCTTGATTTACATCTCCAACACCAAAGTGATTACAATCAACTTTATTAAATAGTTTGTGAGGTATACAGTATATTTGAAATAACATTTTCTATAGCATTAGACACAATGTTAGGTCCCTGTCAGAATGCCTCCATTCCAAAAAGAAGGGGGATGCTTCTTGGGATTGAATGTTTTGAATGCTTTTGCTTTTGCTGTAATCACATGGGAATTAGGGAGGAAGACTGCACCATCAGAATAGATTTCCTCCCAATTGGTTCCAGCCTTTTACCCAAGGCCACAGCTTTCCAAGGATGACCTATTACCACTGTCCTGCTTTGGAGTTCTCATAACACTTTTGTGGCATCATATTGGCTACTGGTGGACATGGGGCATTGGATGGGGTTGAATAGGGAAATTAGCTTAATGCTTCATGTGGGAATCTTCAGAGTCTGCCTGATTTTTCTGCAATCACTTCTTTCAGGAAGTTTTTTGAATACCATTCTTTCTAGAGTCATGCTTACCTGAAAAGATAGTTGAGGCAAGTCCTTACAAAGGACAAACTTCTACTGATTTACAAGATCTTTAGGCCCCATAAATATTTAATATTACCTTAAAAAATATACTGCTGGCTTAGGGCAGTTAAATATTACTGGCAAAATATTTGTCATTTGAAAGGCAAAATGGATCATGAATGGATCATCTAGTTTCTTCTCTTTTCCATCCTTTTTTTCATCCAAGAGATATACAAAATCTGGAGATAGACAAAATATATTCCATTTTTCTGTTCTTCCTATATTCTTTTTGTAAGACCTTTCTTCAACTATCAAATGCCTCAAAACCATAACTGGATTAGTTTCACCTCTTTGATTTCTTTCTCCTAACCACTGTATGAGATTTTGTCCCACTTCAGACGCTCAACCTCCCTTATGGTTGAAAGTCAGTCTTTTCAAAATATGTAGCTGAATAAAATTGGCATATCAGGCCCTTTCAAATTTAATCCCTTTCTACTGAAAAAAACAACAACAAAAAGCTATAGCCATTTGTGTTTATCCCATCCTAATGAATGGCAGAACAAATCTCCTTTTTAAACAAATCTGAGCAATCAGACAGATTAGACTACTTTTCACAGCAGATTCAAAGCAGATTAGACTACTTTTCACCAGACATTCAAAGCTACACATTAGGCTCTTCATTTGGATTAGAGAATCTCTGCATGTTTATAGACTATAGACATGTAATGTTAATGGAAACAACCACCCCAACTCTTCAAAAGAAATGACTAAAGATCTTTAATTATGCATTTAGTATTGAGTACTGCTCAAAAGCAGAAGGCAAGAAACACTACAAAATGTATAAGAATTACTGAAATAATAAGGTCTAATGATAAGTGAGTAGCTAAAGAAGTCCCAATGGTTGCTGATTTTTCAAAGCCTCGGGATAGGCGAGACTGCTGCTATGATTTGTGAGGCCCTAAAGCAAAATAAAAATGGAAGAATCTATTGGGTAAACTGACTAGCAGACAATAAATAGCATGGTTTTTTTTAAACCATAGATATGTATAGGCAGTAAAAATGAAAAGCTGTTGTATAAAACATAAATGTGTATACATTTAATGCTACATAAAAATTTCCTCATAACTAAACATTATCTAACTCTAAATCTAGTAAAACATTTCCTTGCATTTGAAGGGGTTGTTTAAAAATGATAATAATAAAATAATTGCATAGACTTTGTCTATATCTAGTAGATCTGTAATTAAATTGATGGGTCTTTAGGATTCTCTTTGGGGCAACTCTACAGTTCTTGTATTGTTTGTTTGCTACCATCAAATACTGGGAAGAAAGAAGGAAAAATAAATACATAAAGTAGACTATGACATTAAAACATCACTCCAGTCATTACTGATGGAAAGCCATAGATATTTACGAAATATCTATCTAAATATGGTAACCAACAGAAGAAAAATCAGTAAACATTCTAACCAAATATGCCAGCAAATCTGGCATGATCAGTAATCGATAGATTAAAATAGTCAATCCACATCCTGATACCAAAGAAACAAAATTTCAAAGAGTGTATAAACTGTTATAAATATTTTAATTACTCATACTAACAATAAATATTTTTAATTTTTTACACTAACAAAATGATGTTTAGAATCATCCAACATAGATCAGTGTCTTAAGACATCAAAATGTATCTCACTGATTATATAAAGACCTTTGATTTTGGAGAACATGTCAAACTATGGAATTTTCTTCAAAAAAGGGGAATACCAAAATATCTCATTGTCCTCATGCAAAACCTACAGTCACCATTTGATTAGTGAAGCCATAATCCAAACAGAACATAGCAAAACAGACTGGCTTCTGGTTGGCAAAGAAATGAGGCAAGGCTGTATATTCAGCCATTCACACATTTTACACAAATGGCTAAGGTAGATGAAGGGCTATTCATTAAAGATACTTATCTAACCTGCTGCCTTTTTGTTGTTGGAAAGCTTGATGTGAAATTTAGGAGAGAGGTTATTAGTGTTCAGATACTATTGTACAGGCTTATTGGATGTCCTGAATCATATCTTATAAAGATTGCTCAGAAAAAGATATCAGCTGTCGTCTGTAAAAGTTTTACAAGACCAAGATGCAATTTATAAAGTTTTGAGAATCAAAATATGTATTTTTTATTTCAAAAGTGAACTTTTCTCAGAATGAATCTAAAGTGCTAAGTTCTGTCAGATCTATTACTTTGTTAAATTTGTAGGACATAAGTTCAGGTCTTAACAGCTTGGCTTAGTTTCAGAATAAATTTTGAATACCATACAAAATAGAAATGCTATAGCTATGACTTTATCATATTAAACATTAACATTTGAATAATTTACTTATTATTTAACATTTTTATAATCATCCCACACACAGTGACTATATGTGTGTAGGGTGGCCATAAAGGTCGGGCAGCTTGCAGCATTAAAAATCCACAACATAAAACTCCCTCCAGCCCATGCATCATGTTCAATAATTTATGACAATATATTATAATTCAATCTTTGTAGCAAAGAACAAGACTGACCTTTACCAAGTGGTTCCTATTTAATCTGCTCACTTCCTAGGATCAACTTGAAACCATGGAGAAAATTACATACTCCAGCAGTATGGAATAAATCAGATCCATTCACTTGAGTTGAATTTATTTCATATTGATTTATTTCTCCAAAACAAAGGATAGCATTTCACTTTGTGCCACAAATTAACAAAATATTTTGTTATACCTAAAAGGATTAATTAAGCAAA
Source organism: Bungarus multicinctus (assembly GCA_023653725.1). Taxonomy (NCBI): domain Eukaryota; kingdom Metazoa; phylum Chordata; class Lepidosauria; order Squamata; family Elapidae; genus Bungarus; species Bungarus multicinctus. The sequence continues at coordinate 53,345,184 of CM042844.1, forward strand.
TTCTGCGGTGCTGTATCATTATAGACTTAAGTTTTTCAGCAGATTATTTCTTGCCTTCAAGCTTCCATCTGCATTTCAAACCACAAGTAAAAAAAAGCAACTTATTTTCATGTAGCATACCATATACACAAAAAAGCAATAGGAAAATATCTTTTTTTATTTAATGACTTAATGATAACATAAGTGCTGGATATATTGGATTATATAACTAAAACCTTAAACTGATTTCAAGGGCAGATTATTCAAGTTCCTTAGCATTGCAATAACACTTAGACCTTTATACTACTTCTCAGTGCTTTACAGACATTTCTAGATAATTTACTGAATCAGCATATTGTTCCCAATAATCTGGATCCTCATTTTACCAACTTTGGAAAGATGGGAAGCTGCATAAACCATAAGCTTGAGAAACCTTGTGAATTGAACTGCTAGCAGAAGGCAGTCAGCAGAAGTAGGCTGCAGTACTGCATTCAAATCACTGTGCTATCACAACTCTTAACTGCACCTTCATCTCCCAAGTAAAACAATAGACTAAGCAGGTGAAGTAGTCTTGGATTATATTTGGAACAGTAGAACAATTGAATCTAGTAGAATGCCAAAGAAGAGAAAGCAATTAGTGTTGGTTTTGAAGGGCCACTTTAGCTGTAGTTCTTTCTGGCCTTCACTGCAGCCAAAGGAGATGAGGGATTTGAAGAATATATAACAAACTCCACTTTCTTAGGCCAACCCATTTACATGTGGAACAGAAGCAGGTAAAAGCTGCAGTGCCATATGGAAAAGCTTTTGATCTAATTTTTCAATTTTCCTTTTTACCACTATTTTCCAACAAATATTGTCAATTCCAGGAATCACAGAAAAGGAAATGGTAGTAATATGTAAGGTTGGATTGACTTAATTAATATTTTCAAGTTTCCACTCACAGATGAGAGGTATTGACAGTCACTACTTATGTAATCCTATCAAAAGAAATAAATTTCACTATGGATGGAGTATTAACTTAAATAGAATACTAATTACATTCAACTGTTTCCTGGATCCCCACTGTTCATTAATTAGTTCAATCTTCGTATCTGTGTTGCTTTTGAAGATGTGAATAATATGTTGAAAGACTTATGCACACTTCCCAAAACTGTGATGTCTTATCTCTTTCCATCAGCTGTTGCTCAGTGCTTTTAGCAGAGTTTTTGTATACAAATAGCATTCAGCCCACAAAATTGTCAGTTTCTCAAGGACATTCATTTCATTTAGCAAGCATTAATTCCACCCTCCCCCAGTTTAACAGCAAAGCACAGCAAGATTAAGAGGAACTGTGAATACTATCATTCTTTGAATAGGATTTGGAACCAAAATGATTTTCAGAAGATAGCTTTCATTTCAAGGACTCATTGCCATAGTAATAGTAATAACATTAGAACAGGTAACATCAAAGTGCAAATGCAGTGGCTGGCTTGAGGAGCAGAGTTATACCAAGTCCCTGCTGCTGCGCATCTGACCACTGCCTGGAGTTACCATTTCAATTTGCATTAAAGGTTTGTACATTTCCAAATAGCTTCCTGACACACTGTTGCAATACAACTTTGTATTGAGAACCTTCTAAAAATAACATCTATCAATCAACTAGTCTGTTGTCAGCAGAGAAGTTAGAGATGGCTGCTGCTGGAGACAGTTTATATCAGGATGTCAAACTCGTATTATCAAAGCGGCATCATGTGATGTATCATGACTTTTTCCTCTTTGCTAAACTGGGCATGGGCGTGGCCAGAGTATGATGTATCCAGCTGAGTTTGACAGCCCTGATTTACATGCTAGGAGATGTCTACTGGGAAAAGAGATGGCAGATTCTATTCCTGCCTCAAAAGGGAGATCTTATTTCTGATGGAAGCTATGTTGGGATAGCACCTGCCTAATATATCTATCATAGGATCAGATTAATAGCCATGATTTAACTAGGGCTTGTTGAATAAGATTGTGATAGCTGGATGAAGGTAACATACAAATTATAAACCATGATTTACCTTGTTTCAATGAACAGTTTAAGTATGTGCTGGGCAACTCTGATACAATGAAATGGATGGAATTTGATGTTCTAGTTTCTTTCATAAGTATGTAGTCCACTGGGGGTTTACATTCACATAGTATATTCAACAGAGCTATAGAAAATACACTGTATGTGTTTTGTGATCCCAGAACTACAGAAAATACTTTGGTTACCACTCTGACTCAAGCACTCTGGGAAGCACTTATTGTATGACTGTTTCTTTGATAGAAGCCAAAATGGATTTTTCCATATATAGAAGGACCATTTTATATACATCTTTAATACTACTATAGAACAAAGCCCAAACCATGCTGTGCTTTGAAAAGAAGCTTTTCATCTTTCAGAAATTCTTGCAAGCAGGAGTACTTGAATTGTGTGTGTATGTACATGTGCATGAAATTTTATTCTCCAAAAGTCCTCAGTGGTGATTGGCAATTAAAGGTTTTATGGACAAGTAATATATGCTCTTCCCACAAAGATGGGCAATTATGCTTCTTAAATCCTTTTCAAGGTTGTATTTAGGCTCATTATTAGTAATTTACTACTTTCTAAAGATGAACCCCAGAGAGGATAAAAAAACAAAACCTTTGATCCTGGTTTTTCTGCTGTAGAAAAGAATGGAATAACAATAACATTAAAGATTTGGCGAAGATCACTGTTTACAGAGACCTATCTATATTTCTTTTTAATTTCTATTTTCCATTCATTTGGCAGACACTTGATGTGTATGTATAAGAGAAGTTACACTGACCATTGCAATTAAAATATTTTGGGTCCACATAGATGATTTCACTTAATAAAACAGAATATTGAAAACAGATTTATAAATAGGAAGAAATAATGTTATTAACATCTTTTAAAATGAAGTTTGTCATTTGGTTTCTTTTCTCTGAAATGGCTTGCATTAGGCAGTTTTACAGGGTGCAAAAAATTCCTCCGAAAATAGATACATACTCTTGTCTAAAATGTCCAAGGTGAAACTTTGAATTAAAGACTTCTGCATGTTGCAACATGGTGTGTATGTTTAATACCTATAGTTGCAGTTTTACATTTTGTCCTTATCTTTGCCTTCAATTTCATAAAGGAAAGGAATAGAAGTTGAATTGAATTTGCTTCAGAATCCTTCCAAAGGAGAAGATGGAATGAAAAATATTCTTACTTATTTAGCCCTCTCTTTAGTTGCTGGAAAATATAGCTGAAGTCTTGTGCAACAGACAGATAAACTGTTCAGTATCTGATCACCAGCTGACAGGCATAGTAAATGCATTGATTTAATCTCACAGCTTCAGTGTTTTGGGAAATCTGGATTCAGCAGTTTTACCGATAGTGATTTTCATGCAATCTAACCTAGTACATTGTCAATAGACCAGAAGGATTCTGGCCTTGCTCCTAGATACTATAATTACAGTATTGAATTATTACTTTTATACCTCACTTAATGTAAAGTGTGAAGCAAAGTATGGTAACACACAGGCAGGATCACATTATCTTTCTACATTTATATGCATACTGAGGAGACTTTTAAAAGTGTTGAATAATCATTTAAATTAATCTTTCTATTTATATAGGAAGTCAGAATTGTACATGCATAAAATATCAGGAAATAATCAGAGAAGTTTCAGCCATAATGAAGTGCAAATAAAGGTCATGCATCAGTTACTTCACAATACTCCCATCATTTTTCCTTTCCTCACTCCCATACCATTCTTTCACAAACCAATTCTTCTGAAATTTTAATAAATTAATGCTCTAAATGATTATTCTTTGTGATAACATGACATTATGACTGCACGATTAACAGGTTGAAATATTTCCCCTCCCTATGGAAAGAAATTAATTTGATTGTACAGCTCAGTTCAGAAGAGAAATAAAAGTCATGGAGAGGGAAGGAAAGGAAAGAGATACTAAAACTGTTAATTTCTGAAAGGTTAAAGATATGGGCCAGCAACTTAATAATTACTTTGCTGGAGACAGCCTGTTTCTTAATGATTAAGTCAATTAGGGGCAAATGCTCAACTGAGGAAAGAGACATACTGGACTTCACACATTATTTGTGTCTATTGCCTCTGGTCTACATTTCCCTTGATTCAGCTAGAGTCTTCTCCATTGCTCAAAGTCTTTTAGCAAGCTGCAGAAGTCAGGTTTTAGTATAAAATAATGCCGAACAGAAACTTGTCCTTTAGTTTAAGTAGAATGTAGCCATATCTGTTATTTCCACTATTCTAAATTCCCCCAGGTGGACACAGTCATTAATCAGAAGAATATTTTTGTGGTGGTATCTTTGTCATTAAAAGCAAGTGTAGGAAGTCAAGGAAGTTGGAGAAGGCTGAAGGACTGTATAAAGAAGCATAGGAATTTCATGCAAATCTACTGACTATGTTAAGAATAAGAGATGTGCCCAAACTGCACCTCTTACCCATGAGAATTTCATCAAACTTTTTTCTTTAAAAGCAAAATTGAAAGCCATTTCTTTTTTCTCAAGAACAGGGGTGGGATTCTACCAGATTGCACCTATTCTCTAGAACCAGTTGTTAACATTCTAAGTAGTTCAGAGAACCGGTTGTTAAAAGAAATTACTGGCCTAGTCCTGTAAGGAAGGCAGGAAGGAAACATCCTGGTGTTGCTTACAGAAACTGCTTCTCTGTTAACTCTTATTACATTCTTGGCAGGACTAGACTTCCTGTATCAGGAACTTCTCTTTTTTTCTCCTCTTTTGCTGGTAGCTTGCTTGTGTGGAAGGACCATTCAAAGTTGCAATGGCACTGAAAAAAGTGACTTATGACCATTTTTCACACTTACGACTGTTGCAGCATCCCCACAGTCATGAGAGGCCAGGTGAGGAGATGCATGCCTCGATGTCAGTGTTATTGAGTTGGCCACGCCCAGCCAATAACATGACCACCAAGCCATGACCACCAACTTAGCCATGCCCACAGAACTGATTGTTAAATAATTTGAATCCCACCTCTGCTAGAAAGGTTTTAAAAAGAAGCAATTGCTGGTAGCTGTGGTAGTGCAGTGGTTAGATTGCAGGCTTGCTAAGTCTGCTCCCAGGAGCTTGATCGTGACCTGTTCAAGGTTGATTCAGTCTTCCATCCTTCCAAGGTCAGTAAAATGAGGGCCCAGATTGTTGGATGCAATATACTGACATTGTAACCTTCTTAGAAAGGGCTGTAAAGTAGTATGGAGAGAGTATATAAGTTTAGGTGATAGTGCCAAGTGCTATCCACATTTAAGTTCTACCAATGCCCCATGATAAATAAAATATAAATAAGATATTTACTAATCTACTAATATCAGTGTGATAAGATACCAAAAACCTGAATTGGAAGAGTCATCTTTCCCATATATTTATAATAGTTATTAGATTAGAACAAATCAAACCATAAAAGATAATTAAAATATAAAATGTTGTTAATTTTTATTTATCTTTAATTGTAAGTTTTTTTCTATTCTAGCCTGAGTTATAATTGATACCAATAGGAAAAAAAATGTATACTGTGTATTATGACATCAAACAATACAATGAAAAATGTTTACAGTTTAGATTCAGGTGAAATTAGCAACAGATAATTATCATTGTGTTACCTCACTGTAACCTTTCAAGAAAAAAAATGACTGAGTGTCAACCAACAGAAAATGTTGAGGTAGAGAGAATTTGATATTTTCCAGTAGTAATATTTTCATTATGATAATATTGTGTAAGCTTTTCTCCAGAAATGAAATGGCATACAAATTATTGTAACAACTAACTAATTAATTAGTATTTGTATAACTTCATAGGCAACTGCTATTTTTAGTAGAATAAAAGATTTGCTTTCTCTGTTTCCTGTTTACTTTTTTATATGACCACCCATCTCACCAAGGCATTCTGAGTATCATACAACAATAAATAAAAAGCAAAGATATAAAAACAGCAAATATAAATTTAAATTTAAAGATCATAGTAATACATCTCATAAAAATCAAAAATATAATTCATGTTGAAAGAAATAAAAATACCCCTCACCAATGGAGCCATCTAAACAGGTCTCTAGTTCTATGGAGGTCTAATCTGCACTGCTACATTCAATAACAGCTGAAGTTTCCAAAATTCTTCAAGGGCATGCCCAAATAGAGTGCATGACAGTAGTGACAGTAGCAGTGGCAAGTGACCAAATGGGGTGTCAAACTTGATTTTATTGAGGGTTGCATCAGGGTTATGTTTGACCTCATAGGGCCGAGGCGCTTGTGGCCAGGGTAGGCATAGCCAGCATGATGTTACTTGTGTTGGGGGATGTCTATGGTAACATGACTGCTCTGCTAGTGAAAACCAGCTCCCGAGCTCCATTTTTGGCTGTGATGGTCTCCTGCAAGCCTCTGCCAGTGAAAACAGAGCTCAGCCTTCCCTCATGCGGCCCTCATGAGTCATTTTCACTGGAAGAGGCACCACGGACCGGTCTTTCACTATTTCCAGGACAGCCCCACAAGCCAGCTCCAGCTCCTGGACCTTGAATTTGACACTCCTGGACTATAGCATGAGAGTCTAAAGAAGAGCCTGACAATCTAGGAAAGATATAACTGGCACACAATAGCAACAGCACTTAGAATTATATATCACTTCATAGTGCTTTACAGCCCTCTCCAAAAGGGTCAGCATATTTCCCCCAACAATCTGGGTCCTCATTTTACCGACCTCAGAAGGATGGAAGGCTGAATCAACCTTCATCTGATGTCAAACTTCAGTCAGCCAGCAGTCATCAGAAGTAGCCTGCAGTATTCTAACCACTGTGCCACCACAATTCATAAGATGGACCAGTGGTAAGGACTCCTATCCATGATGGCACTAGTTCTTGAGCAGGAGTCATGAATCTAAGAGGATGCACAGATTACTCACTGTGTATGTCTGGGACAATGGTGAACCCATCTAGCACTAGATGGTATAGTTCCTATCAACAGATCTCCTGCCCCCAAACCAAAGTCACTGGGTTTTGCCAGAGATCAGCTAAAGCCTATTATCCATCATCCAGACCCTTGCAGTTTCCAGACATCATGATGAGACACTCATGGCATTACTTAATTCATTGGGGATAGAGATGTATAAGGGGGTATCATCAGCGTACTCACCCCAGGGCAATGGATGAGCTCACCCAGCAGCCTCATGTAGATGTTTATAAAAAATGTGCTCAAGCAAATAACCTAACATAACGAATAAACAGCATAATTATATTAGTTGCTTTCATTTTATTCAAAACTACTCCAAACAGGTCCTTTTGCATCCCATTTATATCTTGAGTTAAATTACATAATAGAAAGGGAAATGGGAGTCTACTTTAGAAATGGACAAAATCCAGTTTGATTTGGTTTATATTTTGTTCATAGCCCAAATAATAATAACAAAACCCTCAGCCAGAATTGCTCTGCTGATTTGAAATGAAAATTTTAATTAAAATTGACTTGACCATCTGCATTCTTTGTTAATAATAGAGGTAGAAGAGAGAGAAAGAGAATGAGAGAGTAAGAAAGTGAAAGAGTGAGAATTTTCCAGCCTTAATAAGATGTGTATGACTTTCTTGAATCCTTCACTTGAAAAGAAGTTGAACTTAAATGCCAACTTGGGCAAAGTACAATTATTGCAGTGATATAGAAAATATTTGTCAGTTAATTAAGTACTTTCATTGCATGCTTTTGCAGTGACATATTCAGTGTCTGAAGATGAAGCACAATATTAAATATTCAGATAGGTAATATAAACATAGTACTATAGAATCCCTTTTGCTCCTTCCCAGATCATTGATGCTTCTCTAGATAATTAGTTGTGAGGCCTTGGGTCAGGGGTAGGATTCAAATTTTTAACAACCCGTTCTGTGGGCCTGGCTTAGGTGGTGGGTGTGGCTTGGTGGTCATGTGATTGGATGGACATGGCTTGGTGGTCATATATTGCTGGGAGTGTGGCCAACTCAATATCACTCACATTGAGGCACGTATCTCCTCCCCTGGCCTCTCATGACTGTGGGGATGTTGCAACAGTCGTAAGTGTGAAAAATGGTTATAAGTTACTTTTTTCAGTGCCGTTGTAACTTTGAATGGTCCGTCCACACAAGCAAAATACCAGCAAAGGAGGGGAAAAAAACTCCAGAGACGTTCCTGAGACAGTAAGTCTAGTCCTGCCAAGAATTTAATAAGGGTTAATGAAGAGGCAGTTTCTATAAGCAACATCAGAATGTTTCCTTCCTGCCTTCCTTACAGGATTAGGCCAGTAATTTCTTCTAACAACCGGTTCTCTGAACTGCTTAGAATGTTAACAACTGGTTCTAGCGAATAAGTGCGAACTGGTAGAATCCCACCCCTGCCTTGGGTTTTTGACCAGCCCTATACTACTGGCAGGTCACTCAGATATCTATTCTTTTAAAAACTGCCTTTGGTTTTCTTTTCAACATTTTTTGCCAGTTGCAAATATAAAACTCCTCCATCAGATGCAATTATTTCACTACACAATGTATCTTGAGGAAGGATTGCTTCTGACTTCTAAAAATAAAAGTTTACAGTATGTCTTCAGAATTTGCCATTCAGTTTTTTTCCGATTTCATATCTTCTCTACTTCTCATAGAATGAGTTATCTTTCTGTGAGCAACATTTAAAAATATCATATCTTCCATTCTTTTTTTAATACTGGTTCTGTGGGCGTGGCTTGGTGGGCATGGCAGGGGAAGGATACTATAAAATCTCCAGTCAGAGGTGGTATTTGCTGGTTCTCTGAACTACTCAAAATTTCAGCTACCGGTTCTCCTGAACTGGTCAGAACCTGCTGAATACAAGCTCTGATACCTTCATACATATATACGCATGCAAATAACATAGTGTCTGTCTTTTTTATTAATTTCTAATCTTTGGAAAAATGTTGTTGTGACTAAACCCAAATCACTATAAGTATTCACAAGCAAATGTAGTTTATTTTTTAAAAAAGTACAATTATAAGTTTAACTGCAAAGAGCCCACAAGAACATAATTTAACTTTTAATTTGAAACTCAAATTTTAACTTTATTTTCTTAAAACAGTGATGGCCAGAAATGACCTACCATTAATTTTATAACAAGAAACTTCCTTCTCTCTTTCAATGGTAGCAATTTTGTTTCTTTTTTATATAAATTTTATTGTAAATTTTAAAAACTGACATAAAAACTGACACAAAGTAATACAGAGTAAAGAAAATGAGAGAAAAAAGGAACAGAAAACAAAATGCAGAAAAAAGATAAAGAGAAATAGAAAAAAAGAAGATTGTGATTTGCTTTGAAGCAAATACAAACATGGTTAGGAAGTTATCTCTTAATCTAATGCTAGCAATTTTGTAAAACAACACAAGTACTTCACTTCTGCAGTTCTATCAAAATTCTAGCGTATAAAATGTATTAAATATCTGAATGCCTCGCTGCCTGCACTCACTATCTTAAGAAAATAATTTAATAATTTAGATATAAGAGAAGAATGTTTTACATTACATATGTACTGTATGTGTATGTATATGTGTGTGTATAGACACACACACATATTAGAAATAACTACACTATCATTTCTAGCTATTTAAATAATAGATTTGTTTTCTGAGTGCATTTATCTTGTGCATACAATTCTCCCAAGTTTTGTTGTATTCTGATAAAGATGGTACTGGCCAAATCTGAGAATAGTCAACATTCCAAATAGAAAAACACAATCACCAAAAGTGATTCACTTTCCTCCCATTTATCAGTTCTGATAAATCATTGTTGGTAAACTAAACTAAATATCATTATAAACTATAACTCACTCATTGTCTGCAGTCAAACTGTTTTCATATATTTCCACATCTGAATTTGAACAAAGTTGGCTTTGTAAGCAGCTACTGCTAAATTGGTATTTTCTACTTTAATAATTCTCATCCTATATAAAATATAGCATATTTAGTCATAATGCCATCTGCTATATTTTGTGTTAATGTGTTCAAAATTCAGATTTTTTAAAAAAACATATTTTTGTGGAATGAATTAATGTCAGAATTAGAAAATGACTTTCATGTTAAAGAATTATGATAGGAACCCAACTCAAACCCTAACCTTGATTGATCTGGAAATAATAATTGAATATATAATAACTTTGAAGTCTAGTGATGATTTTCTCTGTAATAATAATTTTAATAAATAAGTAAGCCACCCAGAATCTCTCCATCAGTGAGATGAGCAGCGTAAAAATTCTCAGAATAAATGCAAGTTATAACCATTGCAATTTTTGTAATTTATCTGATAAACAAAATCTACCACAGTTAGTACCCCATATTCTCCCCTTCCTACTTTGGGAAATATTATTTTATTTTAAAAATGCATATAGAGAATCAGCTTAAACAAATAACTCTTGGTGGCTAAGAAACGATACATAAAAATAAGTTAATTAAAAACCCAACAATTGATTCTAGAATGTTATGTATGGTTTCTCTGAAATATGATAGGTATGAATCTCATCCCACGTAAACTTTACCTAGCAGCATCTAACACTAATTCATCTGTATCTCAGCAATGTACAATATTTAATGTTGGCAATTTTTAAAAATAACTCAGTGTTGTTCTACTACAATTCATGAAGAGGAGGTGGATAGCCCATAAATATAAGATTCTACTGTATATCATATGTTAGGATGAATAAGTTATGAAGGATGAATTCTTATGACTATAACTTTATTGTTTGTATTTCATGATTTATGTTAATTGCCTCATATAGTATCCTATTATGATTTATCTTGTTTTCTTATTTAGTATCCTATGACTATTACTGAGTTTGTATCTTATGATTTATGATGATTTTGTTTTATGATTATGATCATGATTTATCACTTTTGTTTGTATGAGGGCACTTTAGAGCTTATCCACCAGAGACAAATTCCTTGTCTGTCCAATCAAACTTGGCCAATAAATAATTCTATTTATTTCTATTTCTATTATTATTTCTAGCCTCCTATTTATTGACTCCCTAGGCCTAAGTGATAAGCTTTTACTACCTTGAAGTATTTAAACCCATTACAACTTAACTTCTTTTAGGAGCAGCCTGTCATTGTAACTTGAGTAAAGTGATTAGTAACCAATTGTTAAGTATATTACTGTTAAATAAGGTCAACAGTATTTTAAAGAAGAATGCAATTAGAAGCAGTTATCTCACCAGTTTTGATTCCTTGATCACAAACTCTTTATCAGCGGATGTCCTAATATTCTCCATAGAGATTTGAGAAGACACAAATTTCAACTTTTCTATTCAGTGAAATAATAATAATGCAATATAATTCAGAAGAAAAAATAACATAATGCAAGATAATCCCATTTTGTTCTTGGCTCCACAGATTTCAGGATATCGGGAAGGAGGATTTGTATGTGCCTTAAGATGTCATTGTACAGGTTTACCATGATTCCAAATTAAATATAATTCTGAACAATGTATAATGGAAAATTACAGTAGGTAAGAAAGTAATTAGAGATAACAACATCAAAGAATCAGATACCCTTATAAACAGGATAACAATGTAACAACCCTTTGCACAGTTTCAGGAACTGATATTCAGAAGAATATTATCACTTAAAGTACAAGTTCTTTTACCTTTCTTAACTTAAAGCTGTTAAATATATCTTCCATCAATTTCTATAGTCATCTAAGCTAATGGCCCCCATTATTAGGGACAGTGGAAAACTTTTAGTTTTTATTACCATAGTTCTGAGTCTTGTTTTTTGGACAAACACTTACACTGAAATCAATAATCAGTTCCTCGTTGTGTTTTACTACTATCCTGAACTTAAAATTATAGGCTTTGCTTGTGTTAAAATGTATCTCCCCCACCCTCAACCCCAAAAATACAGGTAATGCTAAAATTATAATTATTTGTTTAGTCATGGTTCAAAATTACAATGGCACTGAAAAAAGTTACCTGGCTGGTTTTCACACTTACGGTTGTTGGAGCAGGTCCATGGTTATGTGATCATAATTCAAAGGTTTGGCAACTGCCATGTAGTTATGACAATTGCACTGTCCAAGGGTCATGTGATCACCTTGCTGGCTTCTGTCAAGAAAAAAACAATGGGGGAAGGTGGGTTTGCTTAACAACTGCATTATTCTCTTAAGAACTGGAGTGATTTATCTAATAACCATGACAAAAAGGCTGTAAGTAGGGCTCAACTCACTTAACAACTGTCTTATTTAGCAATAGAAATGACTCAATTGTGATGGTAAGTTGAGAACTACCTGTATCACATTTACATATGAAGTTTTATTATACACTCAATCTCAGTTCATAGATCAATGTAGAAATAAGAAGTATAGAATGGTTGAGTGGGTAGATCATGCAGAAGTGACATAGTTTAAACTGGAATGATTCATCAATCACTGGAATTCCTATGACATTTGGGCAAACCAAGAAGTTGACAAATGATACCTGCTAATCAAAGTGGCATTTCTTTCACATTCATGTTTCCTATTGAACTAGAGCAGGCTTGTGGAGCTCAAACGTTAGGTCCCAATTACAACTAATGAATTTTTTTCAATTCTGAGTGAAGTAAATTAGCCATTAAGTGTGTTGTCCTTCAGATGCCATTAAGATACTTTAATATAAAAAAATAAAGTTTTGGTAATTTGTTTCATTAGATAATGAACAGTTGTTTTTCACTTGAAAATGTAATATTTGAACACTTCTGCTGAAGTTCTGGAAAATCCAGGGAGATTTCATGTTTCAAAAAGCATGATTTTTTACCAACCCCTGCTAACCTTTATAACGGTTTCCTTCTCAGGAGAAATAAAAAGAAAAAAAAATCCTTGTTGAAAAAGAGACAGTCGCAGAAGCAAAAATATTTCAGTTGAAACTGAAATGTTATCCCCCCCCCCTTTTTTTTTTTTTTAAATAGATGACATTATCCAAATATCTCTTAGGGGCAATTATTCTTTCAGTGGATTTCTCCCTAGTTGTAAATGTTGCTGACAGCATTATTTTCCATTGGAGATCTGGGACATTGTGGTTCAATGCCATGATCCCTGATGGAAAAAAGACACATGTCTTCTCTACATTACTTCTCTGATGAAAGTGGGATTTGATTATATTCTGCTGCCTTTACCAAAGACTTTCACTGCTTGTTACACTACTTCCATTCTCTAAAAGTGATGATGTGGGAATGGAAACCAGCTGACAGAGAGCTAAATTTGAATGGAAGTTGGGACCTGTTCAGAAGCAGATTGTGCCTATTTTGGTTCTGCTCTGAATAACTGAAACAAGGGAATCTGTATAATTAGTCAGCTTGGCTACCCCAGCCCATTTCAAGCTTGTATCAAACATACAGTTTGTAAAGGAATATATGAATATTACAATTTAACATGTAAGAGAGTAACTTCATTGATTCACTTGTAATCCAATTTCCAGAAGCCATACCTACAACTTATTAAACTAAGTGACTGTGGTCTTGATTTCTTAGGGATACGCACTATTGTGAATTATAAATAGCCAATGTTTTCTCAGCTATTTGACACTGTAGCTTGATATACTTCTAACAAGTATTTATAGCTTAAAATTGAACTATAGAATTTGTAGTGTTCTCTAGCTTAGTTGTTTAATTGCAGACATTTCATTATCCAACTAATTACATAATCAGTGGTGTTACCCGTATTATTTTATGTACCATAAATAGTATGCTAGGTATTAATATATTACTATGTTCTAGACACATCCATACTAATCTAAATTGGATTTCGGCCTTGATTTAATTGTTTAATTTGTTTTTAATTGTATATATTGTCCGTTTTAGTAGGCTGTGCACCCGAGTCCCTTTTTTGGGAGAGGGGACGGCATAAAAATTCAATAAATAAATAAATACTAGAACATTTGTTAAGTGAATTATCAGCTACAGCTGTTAAGGTAGTAACAAGGTTAAGTGAATTTGGTTTCTCCATGGACTTTACTTTTCAGAAAGTTGCAAATAATGATCATATGATCCTGAGATATTGCAACCATCATACATATGAACCAGTTGCTAAGCATCTTAATTTTGATCATGTGACCATGGGGATGTTATAAGTGTGAAAAATGGTTGTGACATTTTTCAGTGCCATTGTAATTCTGACATCACTAAATGAATTGTTGTAAGTCAAGTACTACTTGTACTTTATTTATCCCCATTTGTTTCAACGAAAGCATCCATAAAATCTGGTGTTGATTCAATGAAAATCAACCTATACAATAATATGTATTGCCCTACATTTTGATGATTGGGGGAGGAATTTGAAGGCAATAGATGGTAGATTGAAGTTCTTATTTATTTTTTAAAAAAGCTATGTTAAGTGGATATAAATGAATATTTTTATTATGGTCACTGATCAGAATTTCAAACAAAATTCACAAAAAGCTACACTAAGTGGCGCATATTATGAGTTCCCATATTCCAGATGAATTTCAGGTAGAATTGATTCATTTTCTAAGGTTTCTAAGATTAGTTTTCAATGAAAACAAAGCAGTCAGTGAACAACTCTGAAATTCGAATTGTGATCTTCTATATCCCATTGGCCAACTGCCTGCTAAATTTTCCAGATCCAATTCAAGTAATTGCTCAGCCATCTTCTTAGATAAGGAATCAATTCCAGCTGTTTTCACGACCAGATCAAATGAGAAACTGCAAATATTTCAGGATTAATTTTTAAAAGTTATAAAATTCTCTTTATGCACTCAATGGACTGCTTGTCTGTTTGATTGGGTTGCTGGACATAATATAATTCAAGATTGGTGGCAGACTTCAAATGTTGTCTGCTTTTAAGATAAATTACTGGCATATATTGCCTGGTATAGACTTTGATAACAGGCTTTCTCTTTTTGTAAAAAAAAAATTCCCTCAATTTCTCTATGTCCATTCCTTACAAAGAAACGATTGTTATTATACTTCCTTTCTTGACTATTTAACATCTTTTCACCCTGCTAAAATTATTGTATTTGATCTTTTTTTCTGACCACAACAATGCCTTGAACATTCTAAGCAGAAGAAAACATCCTAAGCCTGTCAAGTTGCTTTGTGTTGTCATAGAAATGTAATCATAACTTTTTTTTTGTTTTGCTTCATGTTTCACAAATGTACCCACAGCCAGCTATTGTTCAGAAATATATGACTTGTTTTTGCTTGAAAAATTCATATCTTGGAGCATAGACACATTCTGGCCTCTGAATATCTTTTCCAAGGTTTCCATTGCTACACTATCAAGTTTTAGTTTGTAGTGTATTTTTTAACTGCACATTCCTTTATTGATGATATTCAATCCTAAAAGGAAAAAAAAATTGACTTCTTAGTCAGTTCTAAGTCTGGTTGTTGTTCCTATTTTAAGTAGGCTATATCCATTATATTACATTCAGTCCATTTTTTCCTGTGCCACCCGATTTTCATTTTTAGGAACCCCTCTCCTTCTCTCTCTCTCTCTCTCTCTTTCTCTCTCTCATAAGATAGAGAGACACAGAAAGACAGAAAGAGAGAGTCAGGCAGGTAGATAAAGACAGAGACACAGAGACAGACACAAAGACACAAATAAAGTATTCATAGCGCAGATTTCTTCCTCCAGGTTTAAAACCACACTCATCTTCTTTCCAATCCAGTTTCCCTGAATAGAATAGAATAGAATAGAATAGAATAGAATAGAATAGAATAGAATAGAATAGAATAGAATAGAATAGAATACTTTATTGGCCAAGTATGATTGGACACACAAGGAATTTGTTTTGGTATAAACACTCTCAGTATATATAAAGAAAAGATACATTTATTAAGAATCAAGACTCATAACGTACAACACTTAATGATAGTCATAGGGTACAATCAACAATCAAATCATACTAGGAAACAGTCAGTATAAATCATAAGGATACAAGCAACAAAGTTACAGTCCTACAATCACAAGTGGGAGGGGATGGGTGATAAGGAGTGATGAGAAGATTAACAGTAATAGTAGTGTACACTTTGTAAATAGTTGAACTGTGTTGAGGGAATTATTTATTTAGCAGAATGATGGCTTTCGGGAAAAAAAACTGTTCTTGTGTATAGTTGTTCTGGTCTGCAGTGCTCTATAGTGTCATCTTGAGGGAAGGAGTTGAAACAGTTTATGTCCGGGATGTGAGGGGTCTTAAATATTTTCATAGCCCTCTTTTTGACTCATGCAGTATACAGGTCCTCAATTGAAGGTAGGTGGGTAGTAATTGTTTTTTCTGCAGTCCTAATTATCCTCTGAAGTCTGTGTCTGTCCTGTTGGGTTGCAGAACCAAACCAGACAGTCATATAGGTGCAAATGACAGACTCAATAATTCCTCTGTAGAACTATATCAGCAGTTCCTTGGGCAGTTTGAGCTTTCTGAGTTGGCACAGAAAGAACATTCTTTGTTGTGCTTTTTTGATGTTAGGTGTCCATTTTAGGTCATATGATATAGTAGAACCTAGAAATTTGAAGGACTCTAGTATTGATATTGTGTTGTCTAGTATTGTAAAAGGTGGTAGTATGGGAGGGTTTCTTCTAAAGTCTACTTCCATTTCTACAGTTTTGAATGTGTTCAGTTCCAGTTTTTTTTTTATTTACATTTATATGCCGCCCTTCTCCAGAGACTCAGGGCGGCTTACAGTCTTTAGAGCACCATGCTAAGTGCTCGGCAATAGCCTTCATTCCATTGTATATGGCTGCTTATTTCTAGGGCTTTTTGCCCCCCATCCCCCAAGCGGCATTTTTTTTTTACAAAGTCAGCTTATTGCCCCCAACAATCTTGGGTTCTCAATTTACCTACCCCGAGAGGATGGAAGGCTGAGTCAACCTTGAGCCTGGTTGGATTCGAATCTGCACTAATTGCAGGCAATTGAGCTAAGTGCTAGATGATTAACAGCCTGCACCACCAAGGCCAGTGGTGTTCCAGTTACACCACGAGGCAAGTTATATAATCTCCTGTCTGTATGCAGATTCATTGCTGTCTCGAATGAGACCAATCACTGTTGTGTCATCAGCAAACTTCAGTATTTTAACAGATGGATCGTTTGAGATGCAATCATTGGTATATAGGGAGAAGAGAAGTGGAGATAGCACACAGCCTTGGGGGGGTCCCTGTGCTGATTGTACAGGTATTGGATGTGATTCCGCCTAGCTTCACCTGCTGCTTCCTGTCTGTTAGGAAGCTTATGATCCACTTACAAGTGTGTTTAGGTACCGCTAGTTGGTTTAATTTACTTAGAAGAGTGTCTGGAATGATGGTATTGAATGCTGAACTGAAGTCTACAAAGAGGACCCTTGCATAGGTATTTGGAGATTCAAGGTGTTGTAGGATGTAATGCAGAGCCATGTTAACAGCATCATCTGTCGATCTATTTGTTCAGTATGCAAACTGTGGATCTTTGATGGTTTTCGGGTGGGACAGCACAAGCCTTTCAAAGATTTTCATAACTACAGATGTTAGAGCAACTGGTCTGTAGTTATTCAGTTCCTTGATGGAGGGCTTCTTTGGCACTGGGATGATGGTAGAACATTTGAAGCAGAAAGGAACATAGCACATCTCTAGTGATCTATTGAAGATTCGGGTGAAGATGGGGGCTAATTGGTCAGCACAGACTTTTAAGCAAGAAGAGTTATCTTGTCTGGCCCTGGTGCTTTTCCTGGCGAGAGAGAGCTAAGATGGCGGCCGGAAGATTTCGGACTGGGGAGCTCCGCCGCGACGGCCGAATGGCGTGGTGAGTCCCCTCCCCGGGTCCTCACCTGTGGCAGGGGTGGCGAAAGGACCCGTGGGGGGTGGGCGACCCCTGTGGAGGCCGTGGTGCGGAGCTGTGCCCGACGGTTTGTGGCAAGGCTGGAGGACTGCCGCCGGGGCTGGAGCCAGAGCCGGGGTTGGGGCTAGAGCTACCGCTGGAGTTGCCGCCGCGGTTGGAGCCGGAGCGGCTGGAGCTGGAGCGGTTGGAGCGGCTGGAGCCGGAGCCGTTGCTGGAGCTGCCGGGACTGTCGGAGCTGCCGGGACTGTCGGAGCTGCTGCCGTGGTTGGAGCTGGAGCTGTTGTCGGGGCTGCTGCCGCGGATGGCCCTCGGACGGCGCTGGTCTTGTGCGGCCGGGCCTGGAGGCGGAGGAGTGGTCCTGGAGCGGTTGTGGAGGCTGGGGCCGTCGCGGGAGGCTTTTGGGCGGTGGTGGCGGCGGCAGCCGCACTTCTACCATCTACCCGGAGGTGGCGAGGGCAGTGTGGAGTGGAGGCCGGAACCATCGCGGGAACCGTTGCCGTCGCGGGAGGCCTTCGGGCGGCGGCGGCGGCGGCAGCCGCGTTTTTACCATCTACCCAGAGGCGGCGAGGGCAATGTGGATTGAAGGCCAGAACCGCTGCAGGAGGCCTTTGGGCGCCAGCGTCGGTGGCCCCGTCCTTACCATCTCGGGGGCCAAGGTCCTTACCATCTCGGGGCCAAGGTTCGACGCTACCCCCCCCCGGCCCCAACAGTGGAGGCAAGGGGGGAGACCGGAGGGGCCATGGACATGCCCCGAATTGTTTAGACCTGGACTTGGGCCCCGGCCGGTTGGTTTCCAGCTTCGCCGGGGTCAGTTAAAGAAGACTCAGTCTGGGACACTATCGTATTCTGCGGAAGATCTGTGGGCCCTGAGATATGTCCCCCTGTCTCAGGAATGGCCCTTTAATCTCTCTAAGGCCTATCTCAAGGACGGATCTTGGGATCCGGAGAGATGGTGGGGTTGTAGGAAGCGCGGGAGAGAGGGTTGTTTAACATTTTTAGTTAGATTTTTAAAGGGGTTAGGAGTGTCCGGGCGGGGGTTGGGGGACAACTCGCCTGGGGCTGGGACCAGGCCGTGGGTTAAGCGTGGCCGGGAGAGTCGGGGTCCGGATAAGGTTGTATTAAGGATGGGGGGGTTTGCCGGGGAGGGTGAAATTAAAGCTATTGGTACGGTGAGCGGGAGAGGCAGATTTGGCGGCTATAGGGGGCCATATTTTGTATTGGGAGCGCGTCCCCGCTGTTTGTCTGCTGTGGCGCACTCCGACCCCCTTGTTATCTCCCGTTCCCCAGGGGGTCTGAGTGATCGGGCCCTGGGCCTTCGGCTGATGTTATATAACGCCAGGTCCGTCATTAATAAGGCCCCTCTAATTCACGATTTGATCTGTGAGGGGGGTGCGGACCTGGTGGGTGTTACCGAGACCTGGCTGGGCCAGGAGGGGGGAGTCCCTCTGGTGGAGATGTGCCCAGCCGAGTTTCGGGTTTTTCATCGGCCGAGGGCTCAGGGGAGGGGAGGGGGGGTTGCAGTGGTTATTAAGGAGGATCTGTGTCCAAGGGAAGCCACTGTTTCTCAGACGACCGGGTGTGAGCTCCTTTTCATGAAGTTCGGACCCAGGGTACAGGTGGGCCTGTTGGTCTCATACCTGGCTCCCTGCTATGCGGCAGCGGCCCTGCTTGAGCTCCTTGAGGTCATAGCTGGCTTGGCGGTTGGGACCCCCAGGCTTATGGTCATGGGGGATTTCAACCTGCCCTCTGCTGGCGGTGCCTCGGGGACTGCTCAGGAGTTCATGGCTTCCATGACAGCCATGGGCCTGACCCAGTTAATTCGGGACCCTACTCACGTGGGAGGTCACACCTTGGATTTGGTTTTTATCTCTGAACAGTGGCAGAGTGATCTGGGTATAGGGGATATAGTTGTAGAACCCCTGTCATGGACTGATCACTCACTCCTGAAGCTCGACTTCCGTTCTGCACCCCCTGACCGCAGGGAGGCGGGACCATTAAAATGGTTCCACCCCAGGCTCCTGATGGACCCTGATAGGTTCCTGACGGAGCTTGGGCCATTTCCCGAAGCTCACACACACGACTCGGTTGAGGGCTTGGTCGCCACCTGGGATAGGGTGGCTGCTGGGGCCCTTGACCGGGTCCTGCCCTTGTGGCCTCTGACCCGGTGCCGATCCCAAGTGGCTCCTTGGTTTTCTGAGGAGCTAAGGGAGATGAAGCGCCAGAAAAGACGCCTAGAGAGTAGTTGGAGGGCTAGCCGCTCTGGGTCTGACCGAACACTATTACGATCTTATATTAAGACGTATTTAATGGTGATAAGGATGGCGAGGAGGTCTTACCTCTCCACCCTTATTGCGTCCATGGAAAACCGCCCAGCCACCCTGTTTAAAGTGACCCGCTCCCTTCTGGAGGTGGGAGCGCAGGAAGATCCCTTGCAGGGGCGGGCTGAGGAGTTTGCTAGGTTTCTGCAGGACAAAATCGCTCAGATCCGGGATGAGCTGGACTCCGACTGGGCATCTCCGGGCGGGGGGGTGGGGGGGGATATCGGTGAGGTCAATTGGGTTGAGTTCGACCCTGTTACTTTGGAGGACGTGGACAGGATACTGGGGGGGCTTAATGCCACCACTTGTTTGTTGGACCCGTGTCCCTCCTGGCTGGTTTTGGCCACTCGGGAGGTGACACGAGGCTGGTTCCAGGGTATTATAAACGCTTCCTTGAGAGAGGGGCTGTTACCCGCCGCCTTGAAAGAGGCGGTGGTGCGGCCCCTCCTCAAGAAACCGTCCCTGGACCCAGCATTGTTATCAAATTATCATCCTGTCTCCAACCTTCGCTTTGTTGCGAAGGTTGTTGAGAGTGTGGTGGCACGTCAGCTCCCACAGTGCCTGGATGAAGCGAGTTATCTTGACCCCCTCCAATCGGGTTTCAGGCCCGGGCACAGCACGGAGACGGCATTGGTCGCGTTGGTGGATGATCTCTGGAGGGCTCGGGACAGGGGCTGCTCCTCTGTCCTGGTTCTGTTAGATCTCTCAGCGGCTTTTGATACTGTCGACCACAGTATCTTATTGCGGCGGTTGGAGGAGTTGGGGGTGGGAGGCACCGTGTTGCGGTGGTTCGCCTCCTTCCTCTCCGACCGTTCGCAATTTGTGTTGACAGGGAGTAGAGATCGGCCCCTACTGTGTGGGGTGCCTCAGGGGTCGGGTGCTCTCGCCCCTGCTGTTCAACATTTATATGAAGCCGCTGGGTGAGATCATCCGTGGCTTCGGGGTGGAGTTCCATCAGTACGCTGATGATACTCAGCTGTACATCTCCACCCCGGGCCACCCCAACGAAGCCGTCGAAGTGATGACCCGGTGCCTGGAGGCCGTGCGGAGTTGGATGGGTCGTAACAGGCTTCGTCTCAACCCGACCAAAACCGAGTGGCTGTGGTTTCCTGCGCCCAGATACAGCCAGCTTGTTTCTTCGCTGGCCGTGGGGGGAGAGGTTTTGACCCCCGTGGAAAGGGCGCACAATCTGGGTGTCCTCCTGGACGTACGGCTGTCCTTAGAAGAACACATTGCAGCCGTCGCCAGGGGGGCTTTTTATCAGATTCGTCTGATTTACCAGTTGCGGCCCTTTCTGGATCTGGGCGCACTTCACACAGTCACTTCCGCCCTCGTTATCTCCCGCCTGGACTATTGCAATGCTCTCTACATGGGTCTCCCCTTGAAGAGTCTCCGGACGTTGCAGTTGGTCCAGAATGCAGCCGCGCGGGTGATCGTGGATGCCCCTCGGAGCTCCCACGTAACACCGCTTCTCCGCAGGCTGCACTGGCTTCCTGTGGCCTTCCGGATTCGATTCAAGGTGGTACTGATGGTATTTAAAGTGCTCCATGGCTCGGGACCTGAGTACTTACGGGACCGCCTACTGCCATCATCAACCTCCCGCCGCCCAGTACGCTCTCACAGGGTTGCCCTGCTTGGGGTGCCGCCGCCCGATCGTTGTTGGCTGGCGGCCCCAAGAGTGCGGGTTTTCTCTGTGGGAGCTCCCTCCCTATGGAACGATCTCCCCCCGGAGATACGGGCCATGATGGATATCCTGACCTTCCGGCGCGCAGTGAAAACCCTATTTTTTAGACAGGCCGGCCTGGCCCAGTAATGGGTTCGGGTTTTAAATTTAATTGGGTCTTAACTGTTAAATTTTATATTTTAATTTTTAATTCAATCCCTGATTTTACATTTCTAAATTTTCAATTGGATGGGATACAGCCAGACCTACGTGTTTAATATATTTTTAAACTGTATTTAAATTATATTTATTCTTGATGTTAGTTATGTGTTTTTAGTAGGCTGTACACCGGCCCGAGTCCCTTTTTGGGAGAGGGAGCGGTATAAAAGTTCGAATAAATGAATAAATAAATAAATTTTGTCTGTGTAATAGATCTTGCACTTCTTTTTCTGTGATTACCAGAGGTTGTGAGCCCAATGGATTGGGGCCAGTTGTAGGAGGCTTGGCTGTTGTTGGTGTGTTTGAGTTGTGGGTTGTGAAGATAGGTAGCTGTAGTTTCTTTTCAAACCTGCAGTAAAAGACATTCAGGTCATCTGCTAGTTGTTGATTTCCTACTGCCTGGGAAGGAGGGTTGCTGAAGACAGAGATGTTTTTAAGAGTTTTCCACATGTTTACTGGTTCATTTGTTGAGAATTGATTCTTTAAGTTTTCAGAGTGGCTTCTTTTTGCTGCTCTGTTCTCTCTTGTTAATATGTTTCTGACCTGGTTGTATAGCATTCTGTCACCTTTTCTGTAGGCTTCCTCTTTGGAACGACATAGCTGCTTAAGTTTAGCTGTGAACCAAGGTTTATTGTTACTATATATTTTCAGGTTCCTTGTTGGTACACATAAGTCTTCTTAGAAGCTAACATATGATGTTACAGTATCTGTGAGCTCATCTAGGTCTGCAGAGGCATCTTCAAAAACATTCCAATCAGTGCAATCAAGGCAGGCCTGGAGTTTCAGCTTTGCCTCATCAGACCAAGTTTTCACTGATTTAATTGTTGGTTTAATGGTTTTAAATCTTTGTCTGTAGGCAGGTACAAAGTGAATCATGCAGTGGTCAGAGTGTCCCACAGCTGCTCGTGGTAAAGACCTATAAGCATCTTTTACTGTTGTGTAGCAGTGGTATTTTTGTTTCTGGGGGGACAAGTTACATGCTAGAAATATTTTGGGAGCTCTTTCCTTAAAGTTGCTTGATTGAAATCTCCTAAAATGATGGGAAGGGAACCTGGGTGTTTGGTTTCAGCCTCCATAATTTGATCAGCAAGAGTTCGTAATGATTACTATGTAATAGCTACAGCTCAGTTAGTGTTGAGAATATTGCATATTAATCCTTTGATTTTTAAAAATACTTTAAAAACTCTTAGAAAATCTGCATTTACTGTCCATGTGAAACTGGATGAAATAAAATGAGAAACAAAGGTACTGAAACTGATTGACCCATTACAGTAATAATGTATAAATATTTATCTTGCCCCAAAATGAACAGCTCTCAGTCTCTGACAAAACATAATCTGGAGATAACAAGATTTAAACCTGAAATCTCCTCTTTATATGGATTGTATGGTTGGTGGTCACTTAGAAAAAAAACTAATGGCTTTTCTGGTATTTATAAAAAAAGTAATAAAATCAAGTTAACATATACACATATACCCATTGCTTCTGTGGTAGATTCCCCCCCCCCCCCCCAAAAAAAAAGTTCCTCATTTTTCAACTGATTCTACCATTAGCCGTGCTTATTCTTGACTTCAGATAGGACGGGCAGAGATACAATTCTACATATTGATTAATTACTTATTTTAATTCCAGATTATTGACTGACATTCCCAAAAATTGGCCTAATGGTAAAATCTGTTTCTAATATGCTCCTCACAAAGATTTCCTTTTATTTCTACTAGACCCATCAAAACTACTATGGTATTTGATAATTATTATTTTGTTTGCTTAATTGTGACTGTGTAAAATTGGGTACAGGTGAAAAAGGTTTGTTATCTGATTGAAGATATTCTATACATGTAATTATAGACACAAATAAAACTATTATTAAAAGCCAGCTGTTTTAACAGTTATTTGTTTCTAATCATTTCCTAATAAAGAGGGAGAGTGGCAACTGTTGCCACGAATAATTTGCTGCTAATCAAGAATAATAAAGTGAGTAGTCTAATTTCCTCATCAAACATCTCTGATTAGAATGTCATTACAACTCACTGTTTCCAATTGATTACATGTTGATTGAGAGGAAGTTAGACTTCAAAATAGTAATAAAATCCATTTAATTACCAGGTACTTTTTACTTACTGATTTGGAGAGAGGGCACAATGGCTCAGCTTAGAGACACTGAACGTGACAGCTGGAGAGCTGACAGCCTTGGTTCAAAACTAGAGCTCTGTTCAACAGGGTGAGCTCTCATTACTTGTCCCAGTTCCTGCCTACCTAGCAGTTTGAAAGTATGCAAATGTGAATAGATAAGTGGGTACCACTTTGGTGGGAAGGTAACGGTGTTCTGTGTGCCTTTGGCATATAGCCATGTTGATATATGATCACAGAAATTGTCTTCAGACAATTCTGGTTCATGAAACAGAGATGAGAGCCAGACATGACTGACAGGGAATTCTTTCACTTTTTATTTACTACAGCCTAGCAATAGTGCAATATGATAAAAGTCCATTCAGAAGTGAACCCAATCAGATTTATTTGAAAGTAAGTATATGTAGCACAAGAAGCAGCAGTTGATACATGCCACTGAAATAAGCATAGTACATTGCAACAGGAGAAATAATTCTTACTGAAAATTAAATTTAGCAAAACAATTTATAAACAAAGTATAATTACTATTTTGTTTGTTCAGTAAAGTGTATATGTGTCAGGGAAAAAAACCTATCTCTAGTCTTTATCAGGGGTGGGATTCAAACTTTTTAACAACTGGTTCTGTCGGCATGGCTTAGTTGGTTGGTGTGGCTTGGTGGTCATGTGACTGGGTGGACATGGTGGTCATGTTATTGGCTGGGCGTGGCCAACTCAACATCACTCACATCGAGGCACACATCTCCTCACCTGGCCTTTCAAGATGTGGGGATGCTGCAACAGTCGTAAGTGTGAAAAATGGTCATAAGTCACTTTTTTCAGTGCCACTGTAACTTTGAGTGGTCACTCCACACAAGGAAAGTACCAGCAAAGGAGGAGAAAAAAACTCCAGAGAAGTTCCTGAGACAGGAAGTCTAGTCCTGCCAAGAATGTAATAAGAAGTAACGGAGAGGCAGTTTCTGTAAGCAACAGCAGAATGTTTTCTTCCTGCCTTCCTTACAGGATTAGGCCAGTAATTTCTTCTAACAACTGGTTCTCTGAACTGCTTAGAATGTTAACAACTGGTTCTAGTGAATAGGTGCGAACTGGTAGAATCCCAGCCCTGGTTTTTATGCTTTGGAGAAAAAAAGAGGAAAAGTTAGGCAAGGATATAAAGGCATCTTTACAACATATCCTCCAATATATATGCTCAAAACTTTATAGTTCTTCATTGATGGATAAAGTGTCAGACATTTTTTTACTACCTTATCTTTCAACATAAGGATTCTTCACCACTACCTATATATAAAAAAAAGTGTCGGTACACCATTTTTAACACTTATGACCATTGCAATATCTCCATGGTCACATGATTAAAATTTGGACACTTGGCAACTGATGTGTATTTATCACAATTGCAGTCTCCTGGGATCATGGGATAACTTTTTGGGACCTTTAGATAAGCAATATCAATGGGAGTCACTTAACAACCGTGTTTCTAGCTTAACTTAACAACTGCATGATTTACTTAATAATTCTGGCCAGAAAGATCATAAAATGGGGGGAAAGTCAGTGAACAACTGTCTTGCTTAACAATGGAAATGTTGAACCCAATTATCCCTTATCTATGAACTGACCTTAAATATCACATTTCGGTTCTTACTATGTTACACAGTCCCTGATTATGACATTGAACATGTAAACAAGCCAAATACACTACTAACACAGGCAGCATCCTGCCTACACACTTTTATCTTTCTTTGTGACTTCAATCTACCTCATATTAACTGACCCTAAACGAATGTACAATTGAACCCATAAATGCAACCTTTTACAATGCTGTAACAAATCTGGGACTGGAACAACTAGTAACCAGCAATACTAGGCTTAACAACTGCCTCGCTCTCATCTTCTGCAATAGTTTGAATTCAATTTATGGAATACAAATTAAAGAACCCTTTTCCAACAGTGACCACAACATGATTGACTTTTGTCTCAACATACATCCACACAAAAATAATCAAAACGACAAAATTTCCAATTATAACTTCAAAAAAGGCAGCTATGATCTTATAATCAATGATCTTCCCTTGATTGGCAGTTTCTATTCACTGGATGAAATACTGTTGAAGACCATTACAACATATTCTTACTAGAAATCAAAAAAGCCATCAAACTATATGTACCAATAACAACTCCCAAAACAAAACAAAAAAACAGATTACCCATAACAATAAGGAAACTTCAATACAAAAAGAGATCACTTTGGCAAAAAAACAAATCTGGTCACGTTGCCAACTTCAAAAGCCAATAGAAAAATCTATGCCACCAGATAACAACTGAATGCACTAATTATCACACTAAACAAGAGGAAAACCTTCTACACACAAATTCCACCCGTGCTTTCTACACTTTTGTAAACAACAAACTAAAAGACTCAAGGTCCATCCCACCCCTGAAAGGACCAATGATGCCAACATTAAAGCCAATCTCTTTAACACATTCTTTGGCTAAGTATTTATAAACAGCAATGGA
Organism: Bungarus multicinctus; assembly: GCA_023653725.1. Lineage (NCBI taxonomy): Eukaryota > Metazoa > Chordata > Lepidosauria > Squamata > Elapidae > Bungarus > Bungarus multicinctus. The sequence goes on from CM042844.1 coordinate 53,371,810, forward strand.
TCATGCCCAGTATTTGCTAGTCTAACCACAGACAGCTACAATGATCTAATACATATCGATTTTACAGAAGACATTGTTGTAAAAGCACTGCGCAATCTAAAACCATCTCTATCTATTGGACTGGACAAAATATGTGCCTACTTCTTAAAAAAACCTAACCACTGCCATAGCCGAACCTCTAAGCATAATTTTTGAAAAATCTTTCAGGACCAGTTCCTTGCCTAACCTATGGTCACAAGCCACGGTCATCCCATCTTCAAAAAGGGAGACCCCAGCCTAGTTGAAAATTACAGACCAATCTCCTTATGCTGTGTCACCTGTAAAGTCATGGAATCAATTATTAACAAATTCATTATCCTCTACTTAGAGACAAACAACCTACTCTCTAATAAACAATTTGGTTTCAGAAAAAAACTATCCTTTAATCTGCAACTCTTACACTGCAAGAACATATGGACTACACAACTCAATCAGGGCAAAGCAATAGACGCAATCTACATAGACTTCTGTAAAGCCTTTGATTCAGTGGTACACAACAAACTACTATAAAACTAAAATTTTATGGTATCTCTGGACACCTACATAACTGGATAGAAGCATTCCTGTCAAACAGACAACAAATGGTCAAAATTGGGAGTGTCTTATCAAATTCTGTACCTGTCAATAGTGGTGTCCCCCAAGGAAGGCAGTGTTTTAGGACCAACTCTCTTCATACTCTACATAAATGACCTCTGTGATCATATCAAGAGCAACTGCGTTCTCTTTGCTGATGATGTAAAGCTATTCAACACCACAGACAATACTATTCCCCTCCAAAACAACCTTGACTATGTATCAGAATAGTCAATCAAATGGCAACTTCAAATCTTAATAAATGCTCTATCTTACATATTGGCAGAAAAAATCAGAAAATAAAATGCAAGCTAAATAGTCAAGACCTTGTTGAGGATCCAAACTTTGTCAAGGACCTTGGAGTAGTCATCTCAAATGATCTAAGTGCTCGAGCTCACTGTAACTACATAACCAAAAAGGCATTAAGAGTTGTTAATCTAATCCTACATAACCTAATCCTACATCCCACATCCTACATTGTTCTCTGGTAATATCACACTACTAACTAGAGAATACAAAATATTTACTAGACCTATACTTGAATATAGCTCATCAGTCTGGAACCCATATCATGTATCTGATATTAACACAACTGAAAAAGTTCAGAAATGTTTCACAAGAAGAGTTCTCCACTCCTCTACTCATTGCAGAATACCTTATGCCACCAGACTTGAAACTCTAGATCTAGAAAACCTAGAACTACACCGCCTCTGGTCCGATCTAAGTATAGTATATATTGCATTGCATACATTGCAATGTCCTACCTGCAAATGAATACTTCAGCTTTAATCATAACAATAAAAGAGCATACAATAGATACAAACTCAAGGTTAACTGCACCAAACTTGACTGCAGAAAATATGATTTCAGCAACAGAGTGATCAATGTTTGGAATACTCTACCTGACTCTGGTTTCCTCCCCAAACCCCAAAAACTTTAACCTTAGACTGTCTACTACTCACCCCCTTCCTAAGAGGCCTGTAGGGGCGTGCATAAGCACACAAGTCATGCCTACCGTCCCTGTCCTATTGTTTGTTTGTTTGTTTTCTTATAAGTATCTATCTCATGTATTCAAAACTATATTTATTCTTATACCTGTGTCTTGTATGCGATTGACAAATCAAATAAATACTAAATACTATCCTTATAAGTTAAGGACTACCTATATAAAATCAGCCAATCTTCTCCAGCTTGGTGTCCTTCATCTGCCTTCTCTCTCTCTCTCTCTTTTTTAAAAAAATATGATTTTGTTAAACTTTTGAACTGGAGGATAACAGATAACTCAAATAAGGAAGAAAAAAAGGAAAGAAAGCAAAAAGTAATGAAAATAAAAGCAAGTAGCTTCTGATATTTTCCAGAATAGTATAAATAAAAGTATATTTGACCCATCTGATTAAAATTACACCATATTGCTTTTTTTCTACAGCATATCCTATGTCATCATCTAACCCATAAATCACAAAATCATTTTTCTATAAGGAAAAGTTTCCACTTCAATTGAGTATTGATGTTTAAAATTCTCTGTATCAAATTATGTATATGGATCCATTTTTAAGGTGTTTTTATATATCCACCAAATATTGGATAATATGTTTCCACATTCATTTGTCTTTATACAGTCAAATTAATTTATCTGGTATCATGTACCTACAATACATCATTAATACAATTTCTCTTTAATATCATAATACAATGTAAATTTCAATGTTTTAACCACATATTTTTCCATTGATACATCTCTATATTCAGCCCATTTTTCATACATTCTTAACCTATTCTTCCTGTGTCAAATTTTACCCATAATTGTACATTTTAGCAATTATATATTCATCATCAGCAGACAACTGTATTTCAAAGTCTTTTTATCCATTTTAAATCTTTCAGATAACTATAAATGGGAGAACCTTTGACAACTATAGCCCACTGCTATTAATTGTTCTTTTCATTTAATTTCAAATTGTCCTTGATAATTTTCCAGTAAATTGCACTATGCCAATCACTTACCTTTATCTGCCATTTCTCTTCTAGAATATGCTTCTTGAGCTGAGATCTATAAATGTATGTTTTTTAATATAACCTGCATTTATATCTATTCTTTATTCTAAACATGGTATGTACAACAATAAAGTCCACATTAACTTTAACTTTATCATACCATAAACACCCATACTATCCAAACAGGCTATGATTTCCTGAGTATAAAAGTCTCATATTTCTCAGCATCATCCATTATTTATCCCAATTAAATAACAAGCAGCAAAATACTATTTTAAACTGGTAACAACTCCCTGTTTCTGAACCAGGATTAAGGATTCTGGAAGCTGAAACTGAAAGCCACACACTTTACAGTATAGATGTTAGATTGAAGAATGGTTAAATGTAGGTTAGCTTCCACAGGAACTTACTGCTTTCATTACAATGATGAAAGAAAAATGGTGAAGTTTCTGACATCAGTTTGATTCCACTTCCCACAGACACAGATAAAGTTAGTCTATTGGGAGGAATTGCAAGGCTTCGATGATGATGCTCTTCAGTCATGTTGTGGCTGTGTACTTTGGATAATCTTTTATAGCTGAATAGTTGGTTGCTTATGCCCTGTCCATCCAAAATTATTATTACTTACAGGGAATCCCAGAAGATTAAATTTGCTTTCTAAAGGTCACCTTAGCATCTCCCAAGAGAAAAACAATGCCTTATGCTTCTAATTCTACATTTTGCAGGGATCATTTATCCACGTTCATGTAACATCCCTTCTGTTCTCTAATAAAATCTTTTCCCCCTTGCCTACAGTCAGAAATCTAATCCAAGCTTACGATGAATAGTTTTATGGATGAGCAGTGGAAAGCATATAAATAGGGCTTTTATGTGTGTCTTCTAAACACCAGGCTAAAAAGGGCAAATTGAAGGTTGTGTTATTACCTGCTCATTGCATCTTGCTTGTCCATTGTGAACGAACATAAAACAAAGTAATATCATCTCACTACTTATGCCTGACACAAGTTAATGGGTAGTTTCCATGCATGATTAATGTGAGGATATCATGATTAGTAGTAATTATATTGCTATCAGAACTCTGTGAAGGTGCTTGTTATGTTGGTGCTATGTCATCTTTTATTGTCTTGTTCTATTATTTGGACATTTAACTTTGTCCCTAAGCAAACATGGGATATTTCACAAAGGAAAATATATTTCAACCCTGAAAATAAAAATATTAAAGGCTAAGGAAACAATGGGATTTTGAAAGCAGTTATTCAGGGATCTGTTGTGACTTTAATCACAAGAAAGGGCTCATGCTGAAAAACAGAAAATAGGCCTGGCTATTTAAAAAGCAGGAGGAGGAGGGGGAGGAGGGGGAGGAAAGAAATCAGGCAGGATTCTAAATATACTGTCTATTATTTTAAACAGGCACAGGTTTGATTTGGATAATGATTCTATGCTTAATTCATATGGATTCAAAAATCCTTCTGTGAGCAGAGTGTTCTCAGCAACAATATCAATCAAGCTGGAAGATATGGTACTCAGCTTTTCTCATTAATATATTGTAAATTCTAATACTATCTAAAAGTACCTATTAAGCTCTGCACAGAGATTGAAGTTTTGATTGTCTCCAGCTCTTAAGATGTCAAGTTTTAAATCATGCCATGCTTGACATGTGTGTAATCCAAATGAGCAATGTATTCTTAGTGTTTTTACATTGCCTTGTATATATTTTAATAAGCTCTCATAGAATATTCTAATGTGATATAACATACATATTATTTGCCATGGAAGGGTGCATATTCTGAACTCTCCATATTTTTGCAAATAATGGGAAATAATGTTCTACTCATTGGGAAGACAGATTGCTCCTTCCAATAATGCCCTTTTTATCTTTTATCAATAATGAGAATTCATAGACAATTGTCAGTCAAACCACTTAAAAAAGTTTTTCTATCTGCCTTGAGCACATAGTTGCAGTATAGCATGAGTGCTGCTAAAACCTAACTTTACTGAACAGAGTTTCTGCTCATGACTTTGTTTTATCAATTTCTTTTTTGTGGATTTATTTAGGGCCAGAAATATGCATGACATATTGCTGTGATAAAAAGGAAAGGCCTTTCTCTCCAAGGAGTTTATAGCAGTAGAGCTGACAAAAGTAATGAAGTATTAAGCCTGCCTACTGTTTCATAATAAAATTTCATGAAAAAAATGTACTTTTTTAACTGTTTCAAAAAGAATATCAACAGAAGTCCAATCTAAAAATCCAAAAGAACTATTAGCAGCTTACTAGCAGCTAAAATATGTTTGAATAAATAGCTTAGATCTGTGATGGCTAACCTTTAAGGCACTGACTGCCCAAAGCGTATGAGAATACGTACATGTCCTCACACATGCACCCCACCCCCTGTACATGTGCATGTGCCCCCTATGCATGCACACATGTCCTCCATGCATGTGCCCCATGCAGGTATGCATGTCCCCTGCATATGAACACATACTTGCATGCATGGCAGAGACCTGAAGACCAGTTGGCTGGCTGGAGGCACACGCACATGCGCGGTGGGTCTAAGCTGGGATGATGCCTCACATGCCCCCAGAGAGGGTTCTGTGTGCCACCTCTGGCACGCCAACCAACTAACAAACATATGCAGGAAACACACAACAATAGTAATGAGGGACTTCAATTATTCTGATATCAATTGGAAAACTAATTCTGCACCAAGTGAGAAATCAAATAAATTCCTAACCAACCTAGCTGACAACTTTGTTGTCCAAAAGGTAGAGGATGGAACTAGAGGGATAGCCATACTGGACTTACTTCTTACATACAGAGAAGAAATGATAAAGGGAGTTGAAACTGCAGCAGTGGTGGGATTCAAATATTTTTATTACTGATTTTGTAAAAAGTAAGATCTGTCAGATCTTGATGAACACAAATCACCAGGGCCTGATGGATTACATCCCAGAGTTTTAAAGGAGCTGGCAGAGGTCATCTCTGAACCACTGCACCATATATGTCAAAAATCCTGGAGCATCGGAGAACTACCAGAGGACTGGAAAAGAGTGATGTGGTTCCCATTTTCAAAAAAGGAAGAAAAAAAAACAGACCCAGGAAACTATAGACCAATCAGCCTAACATCAATATCCGGGAAGATACTGGAAAAGATAATAAAAAACAGATCTGCCTGTCACTACATTCTTTTTTATTTGTCTGCTAAGCATTCAGAACCTACTAGAATATTGTTATCATGTTTCTATAGCAACTAAGATATGAGTGTCTTGTGATGTCTGATTTACTGCGCATGCTTGCAGGGGATGAGTTTTACTTTCTTTTCTTTCTTTTTCTGTACTTCTTAGATTGTACTTCCTAGAGTTATGTTTAATAAAAGTATACTGCAAAGAAAAGCATGGTTCACCACCTCTAATTTATGAAGCTGAATTTTTTCACTTTGACATTGGTAGCAGAGGATGGTTATGAATTTATGATATTTTTCTTTGCCAGTTGCTTTGATAATAAGAGATTAAGTTTTTTTTAGTCAGTTAGTTCACAACATCCAAGGATGTTGTGTTTAACATCCCACACAAGAAAGGAAAACAAAACAGAGAGTTCGGTCAGAGGAAGATTTATCATCATTCGAAATAACTAAGGAGGAGATAAGACTTTGGCAGACACTGCTTGCTTCTGCTACTCATCTGAAGGAAGTTGCTATGAGAGGACAAGAAAGCACGTCTGTACCATTTTATGATGTTTATGATGCATGCTCCCAAGCTACTGTTCAAAAGGAGACTCAGCCTAAAGTACCAGAAGCTCAAGAATATGAAAAGCTTTGTGCTAAGCCTAAAGTTATGCAGTCAGCTGAGCATTTTTCACCCAAAGAGAAAGGAGAAATTCATTATTTTCCATTGAGTGCCGAGCAGACAATGCATCAGAAAGTTGTGCAGGATTATATGCAACAGATTGCAGTTTTCGAACACAGCCTACAGCAAGCTAAGGCTTTTGCCCTATCCCTTCAGTCAGATAAGGGTGTGGTTGGAATTCCTGAGTCCTCCATCTTGCCTCCTTCATTGAAGCCAAGGGACCACCCACATGTTGGTCATAAGGGCGTGGTGTCAGACCAACCAGAGCAGAAAGCTTTGCCCACATCACAGCTATCCCATGATATGTCTTGTGATGCTGACTCAACTGAAACAGCAAGAGCTTCTGCGATTTCTAATGTTGTAGCACCATCTGCTAGCGACTTACGTACAATACATGAACAATTACAAAATTTACAAAGAGTTTTTACAATGATGTCAATAAGTCAATCTGCTGTACAAGCTGATACACCACCTCCAGCTGTTGCTCCAGTTGTGCATACGGTATACCTTCAGGAAGTCAACCAGTGCTGGCACCAGTGCCAGCTCCAGTGCCTCCTGGTGCCCAAGCAGGCATTGCTCAACCAGCGCAAGTTATACATGTTCCTCTTCAACAATCTTCTATCACGTCACTGACTCACTGACTGATTCAAAATGCTTAGGACAAAATTACAAGGCTTGGGTCAGTGAGGTTAGCATTTTACTTCATAGAGAAGGTACTCACTGTATGGTGTTCAATCCTCCACCACATCCTTGGCCTCCCGACATAAAAGGATTGGATATTAAAGCATTCACAACATTATTGATGTCAATGGACACTGAACTGCAGATTACTTTCTCATCTGATGCAACTGCCCAACAAATTTGAGCTCAATTAGAAGCATGTTACCAGCCTATTTCGATTGAATCTACATGTTTGCTCTTAACTAAATTTTATGATTCAAAATTGAAATCTGATGTATCTATTGGAGAACATTTAACTAAACTGAAAGGAAAAGGAAAATAACTTGCTGAACAAGGTTATGCTGTGGATGATTTTCAAATGAACAGTGATATTATTAACTCATTGAATTATGAATGGAAGATGCCATTTCAAAGATTAATCAAGTGCCTATTACTCAGTGCACAGTTTATCATGTATGCAGAATTTTAACTGAAGAAGAAGCATTCATGCAAGCCATGCTTGCATATTGAAGAGCTAGATGCATTTATTCCTGATGTTTATTATATACCAACAGCAACCAGTAGTTTGCTTAGTCAGAGTCATTTGTCGAGAGTATCCAAGTATCAGGTTCACCATTTTGAAAAAGCAAGTTATGTGGTTAAAGAGGGTAATATTGTTGCTGAAACCATATTAATTGGTGGTGTTTATTACCTAAAGCCAAAGTCTATCTCGCAAGCACAGGCAAGTATACATTCTCCAGCAAGAGGGAGCACAGGCCCAGAGAGAAATGTTCCAGAGAGAAATCCTGTTGCTACCCCAAACGTTCCTAAAACCAACAAAAGTCAGAAACAGGTAGCTCAAAGCTAGCCTGAGGTCCCTAATAAGAATGTTGAGAATTCACTAACAGGTAAACTTTTGCATTCAAGGTGTATCCATAAGTGGCATAGAAGATTGGGGCACGCCAGTTTTCATGTTTTTAGCAAGATGCTAGAATTCGTAAAAGGTTTGGATCTGAAGGGGTGTAAGGTGTTCTTGGATTGTGCTGTATGCAAGAAAGCTAAATCCAAGGCAGCAGCCATTCCAAAATGCGCTACACGCCTGTCAACACGCATTTTTGATTTGGTACATACAGACATAGTAGGTCCATTTGCACCAACACTTGGTGGTAAAAAGTATTTCTTAACAATTGTTGATAATTATTCTAGATATGGATTTGTATTTCCTATGAAAGAAAAATCAGAGACCTTTCAGATCTTTAAAGACTTGGCAACCTATGTCAACATCCAACATGATGTTTGCATCGCTAGAATTCCAAGTGATTGCGGTGCTGAATTCATGTCCCAGCGTTTTCAGGACTGGATGTATAAGAAAGGAATTCTGCACCAGACCTCATCTCCTTACATTCCTGCAGAAAATGGAGTGGTGGAATGCAGAAATGGGGTCCTGCAAACCATAATGCGTTGTCTCCTAGAAGACTCTAATCTTAGTCTCCAATACCTGGGTGAAGCAATTAAATATGCATTAAATATACATTATTAACCGTATCTGGAGTAGTGTACTAAATCAGACACCTTTCTTCATGTTATATGGGTATAAACCAGATCTGAAAAATATCCATATTTCTGGTTCATACACTATGGTGAATATTCCTTTAGCTCAAAGAAAGAAAGGAGATCCAACAGCAAAGAGAATGAGATTCATGGGTATTGATGACAATTCAAAATGCAGCAAGTTCATTGAATCCAGACATGTAATAGTCGTTTTTTAATCCTTTACTTTTGAGGAAGATGCTGACTGGTCCAGGATTCACTCCAATGATCCTAGAGTTTATTTTCCTAGAAATGATGCTACTCATGTCACGCAGTCTGATGATCAAGATTCTCAAGCAGATGTTCCATCAACTAGTTCTTCTCAACCAGAGGTTCCATCTTCGCAAGCCGTCTGTGTTGATGCTAGCGATGAGGAAGAAGATGAGGATGAAATAGAAGAAGAATGGACCGTTGTTCCGAGACGTTCCGAGAGGGTCAATGAGGGGATCCCTCCAAAGCGATATTTGTGGAAATTGACAAAAGCACCCTTACCTTTGATTTGTGCTGTTACATTGCCTCCTGACAAGTTCATACAAATTAAGCATCTTCCTGATTCAGAGCAAGAGAAATGGTATGAGGCAATGCAGGCTAAAATGGACAGTCTAAAGCAACTCAAGGTGTTTACGCCTGCATGTCTTCCAGCAAATAAGAAAGTTATTGGCACTAGATGGGTCTACAGAATCAAAAAGAAGTCAAATGGTGAGTCATTATACAAGGCCAGACTTGTAGCTCAGGGTTTCGCTCAACGTTATCCTGAGGACTACACAAATACTTACTCACCGACCGTTCAGACTGAGAGCATAAAAATTGCTTTAGCCACTGCAACTATTCTTGATTTAGAAGTGTTCCAATTCAATGTTGAAACAGCTTATTTACATGTTGACCTGGATGAAAAAAATTATGTCAAAGGTCCTCCAGGGTTCTGAAAACAAGAAGGGTATACCTGGCTTCTAAACAAAAGTCTTTATGGTCTGAAACAGTCTGGTTTAATGTGGTATTTATGTCTTACTGACAAACTAAATTTAATGGGTTTTATTAAATCTGAAACTGATGAATGTGTGTTCACAAAAAGATCTGACAATATATATGAGATAATTCTTGCTCATGTTGATGATATCTTTTATATTGGTCCAAATAAACAAATGAGTGAGAGTTTTGCTAAAGCCTTGCAAAAATATTTTATATGGAAATGTTTAGGTTACATTAACACTTATTTGGGTGTTCATATTACTAAAACTCAGAAAGGATTTAGTATTGCACAAGAGGATAAGATTGAACAACTGTTGCATCATTGCAATATGAAAGATGCTAAACCAGCTCGCATACCTATGCAAACAGATTTTCATAATCTGTCACATGAAGCAAGTCCTGATTTTAAAAATCAAACAATCTATCGTTCAGTAACTGGGTCTTTGTTATACATTAGTAGTTGGACTAGACCAGATTTTGCACTTAGTGTTAATCTTTTGTCATTACTGGTAGGAAAGCAAAACAGTTTCATTGGTTATGCATTAAGAAGTTGTTGAGATAAAGCACACTAAAAATATGAAGTTGTTGTTAGAACCAACACATACTAACTATGCAGAATTATGTTGTTATGCAGATTCTGATTGGGCGAGTGATGAAAAAGTATTTCAGGTTATATGATGTTCTTAAATGGATGTCCTGTTTACTGGCATGTGCGTAAACAAAATTTTATTTCTTGTTCATCTACTGAAGCTGAATATGCTTGTGTTTCAGATGAATATAATTCTTTAACATGGTTTGATGTTTTAATTACAGATATCTGGACTTGCCCGATCCAGCCAATTACCGTGATGGAAGACAATGAATCTGTGGTTTATATTTCCAAAACCCGTTTCACAGGTTTTAGGTCCAGACACATTGACATTTGTTATAAAAACATAAAGCAATTAGTTAAACAAGGTTTTGTTAAATTACAGCATGTGTCAACACATGATCAGATTGCTGACATGCTCAATAAACCACTTGCAGCTGCTCAGCATGAATATCTGCATGGGAAGATGTGCCTTATCTGATGTCCGCTCACCAGACAAAGAAGGGGGTGTCACTATGTTCTTTTTCATTTGTCTGCTAAGTGTTCAGAACCTACTAGAATATTGTTATCATGTTTCTATAGCAACTAAGATATGAGTGTCTTGTGATGTCTGATTTACTGTGCATGCTTGCAGGGGAGGAGTTTTACTTTCTTTTCTTTCTTTTTCTGTACTTCTTAGATTGTACTTCCTAGAGTTATGTTTAATAAAAGTATACTGCAAAGAAAAGCACAGTTCACTACCTCTAATTTATGAAGCTGAATTTTTTTGCTTTGACACTGCCAACATCTAGAAACAAGTAAAATAATAACTAATAGCAATCAGCATGGGTTTGTTAAAAACAGATCATGCCAAACCAATCTTACTTCATTCTTCAACGTAGTGACTAAATTAGTAGGCCAGCGAAATCCTGTGGACATAATATATTTAGATTTCTGCAAGGCATTCAACAAAGTAGACCACAACCTACTTCTTGGTAAGCTAGAAAAATGTGGAATAGATAGCACCACCACCAGATGGACTCACAACTGGCTGACAAACCATACTCAATGAATAGTCCTTAATGGGTCTAAGTCTACATGGAGGGAAGTAAGCAGTGGGATGCCACAAGGTTGTGCTTTACATCCAGTACTCTTCAATATCTTCATTAATGACTTAGATGAGGGAATAGAAGGGGAACTTACCAAATTTGCAGATGATACTAAGCTGGCAGGAATAGCTAATAGCCAAGAAGATAGACTCTAGATCCAGATGAATCTTAACAAACTAGAAAACTGGGCCATATCTAACAAAATGAAATTCAATGTAGAGAAAAATAATCCTACACTTAGGCAAGAAAAGCCAAAAGTACACATAGAGACTGGATGAAACCAAGCTTAATAGCAGTATCTGTGAGTGGGATCTTGGAGTCTTAGTGGACAACCAGCTAAAAATGAGCCAGCAGTGTGCAGCAGCAGCCAAAAAAGCTAATGCAATCCTAAATTGCATTAACAGAGGGATACAATCGAGATCAAGTGATGTATTTATACCACTCTATAAAGCCTTAGTGAAACCACACCTAGAGTACTGCATCCTGTTTTGGTCACCATATTATAAAAATATGTTGAGACTCTAGAAAAAGTACCAACCAGGATGATTAGGGGCCTGGAGATTAAAACATATGAAGAAAGATTACAGGAACTGTGCATGGCTAGTCTAATGAAAAGAAGCACCAGGGGAGACATGATAGCAGTCTTCCAATATTTGAGGGGCGCCACAGAGAGGAGGGGGGGTCAAACTAAAGTGCCTGTAAGCCAGACAAGGAACAATGGATAGAAATTGAGCAAGGAGATATTTAACCTGGAAATGAGAAATTTTCTGACAGTGAGAATAAAATCAGTGGAACAGCTTGCCCTCGGAAATTGTGGAAGCGTCATCAGTTGAGACTTTCAAGAAGAGATTGGACTGCCCATTTGTCAGAAATGGTATAGGGTCTCCCGTTTGGGTGGGGGGGTTGGACTAGGTGACTTACAATTCTGATGATCTGTTATCTGGTATCTCTGAATTTGTCCGAGAGAAGGAAGATTTTTCCAACTGTTTCTGAAAGTGGTGACAGTAGCATCACTAAATGGACAAAAACCAGTCAAAATGGCTATCTGATTGTGCAACCAATCACAATATCTACCTTTTGTAGTAACCAGGAATGGCCAGGAAAAAGTTTGGAAGCCTGGTGAATAGAAATGTGTGATAGGATCTGGGAATGAAAAATAGCATGAAAGCTGAGCTTTAAGAGGAAATCAGCATTACTTTTCTTTAGCTAATATCTGGTTTCCTCAATGCAATGGATTTGGTATTGTATCCAGGTACAGCTGGTGATCCATAGGATGAGGACCCTATATGACTCCATCACCATGAATTGATCATTTACTAATCAGTTTCGGGTCTTTCCTGGTGTCTCAATGCTTGGTAGACTGGTGGAGGACCCTGCAGGAGGACCAGAGACCGATGGCACCCCTCCTCCCATCCCTGGGCATGTGGAATCATCCTATGAAGGCACAGCTAGACCTGTCCAAATACAGAGGAGTCCAGCAGAGTTGCCTCAAGTTATAACAGGCAGGAATAATGAAGAACAAGCTGGGTTAACCACAAGGTCACAAGCAAAGCAACAAATTGCAATAGCTAGCAGTTTAACATCACCTTCTAGAGATAAGCAGTCCAGACTGGGTCAGACAAGGGAGGAAACAATAACAAGAGATTGTTGTGTATGGACTGAGTCTTCACTCAGGTCCGTGCTTCAAGCGGGAAGCACGGACCTCTCCCATTGGCTGAGCCGTTTGACAGCCAGCTATAAAAGGCGGCTGTCAAACGGCATCAGCTGTTGCCGCTCCAGCTGGCTGCCGTGTTAGCGCGGCAGTAGCGGTAACCCTCTTTACTTGTAATAAAGAGTTAAGCTTTTAGCCTTGACCTGGTCTCTCCTGAGTTATTCCGTCGCTCCACAACACTGGCGACGAGGACGGGATACAAATAAAGGCAAGCCAGGCAAGGGAGAGAATTAAAGGAGCGAAATCACTACCTAGAGCTGAAATCGCTACAGAGTTGCAGACTCTAACCGCGAAGTGCCGTCTCTAACTTGCCTGAGGAGAAACTTCACAGCTGACAGAAGATGACTGCGAATCCGGCATTCCCGCCCTTCAGACCGGCTGCTGAGACGTGGGAGTCATACAAGAACCGGTTTGACTGTTTTCTTGATGCTTTAGACCTGTCAGAAATTTCTGAACATAGGAAGAAGTCTTACTTCCTAAGTTTTTGCGGAGCCACGGTTTTTGACACCGCATCAGCTTTACTGGCCCCTAGATCTATAAAGACTATTCCCTGGGAGGAACTGCAGGAAATTCTTTCAAATCACTACTCCCCAAAGCCTTCCAGGATTGCTAGGCGCCATGCTTTCAGAAGGCGCATCCAAACAGAGGGGGAAACAATTAATGATTATATGGCAGCACTGAGAACAACTGCCCTGCATTGTGGGTTCAGAGATTACCTGGACGATATGCTGCTCGATCAGCTAATTTGTGGCGTTAGAGACCCAAATTTACAAAGACGTTTATTAGCCAAAGGGGATCTAACTCTTAAGCAAGCCATAGAGGAATCCCAGGCTGCTGAGCTGTCAGCACTCTCAGCAGCTGAAATTCAGGGAAAACCCAGCAGACTAGAAAATCCTACAGTATATTTTGAGGAAGCCTCCTCAGAAACTGGCCCAGAAAAGGCTACTGAGGTAAACCGCCTCAGACAGCCCAATGCAAATCAAAAAGAGTTCAGGCAAGGTATAAGTCAAACCCCACAGTTACAAACAGTATGCTTAAGCTGTGGGGGAAATCACCTCAGAGCATCCTGCAGATTCAGGAATGCCATATGTTTAAGGTGTCAAAAGAAAGGCCATCTGGCAAAAATTTGTCAGTCAGGAAAAACCTTCAGCCAGCCACAAAGACCACAGAAGCTCATTCAATACCCCAGGCAAATTGAGGACTGTTTCACTGGCTATCAGTTTAAAATTCAAAAAATTAATAAATCTAACAAAATTAGTGTCACTGTTTCTATAGAAGGTAGACCCTGCAAGATGGAGGTTGACACCGGCTCTGCATTGTCCATCATCTCATGGGACACCTTAAAGAAGCTACTCCCCAGAATGTCAAGACAGAAAATTCCAGCCTGCAACCTAACACTTCGGGACTACCAAGGCAGAACCATCCCTGTCATCGGAAAAGGCAAGTTCCTAGTCCAGTTTCAAGGGTTTAAGGGTCACTTGCCTCTAGTGATAGTGGATGGTGTCCTCCCAAGCCTATTGGGACTAGATTGGTTCCCAGCCCTGGGCCTCCACATAGGGGGAATCCACGCCATTAACAATTCAGAAGTTGACTCCCTGTTCAGGGACTATGCAGACGTATTCAGTGAGGGCCTAGGCTGCTACATGGGAACCCCAATATCCTTCAGGGTAGACTCCCAGGCAGTTCCAATTCGTTTGAAGCCCCGCAGAGTTCCTTTTGCAATTCGTCCTCAACTAGACAAGGAACTTGACAAATTAATCAAACAGGGCATACTGCAACCAACTGACTTCTCAAAGTGGGAGACCCCCATAGTAACTCCTTTAAAAAAGGATGGACACTTGAGGATCTGCTCGGACTACAAGTCATCAATAAACAGATATTTACAAGTTAGTGCGTACCCAGTTCCTGTGGTACAACATTTACTCCATTCCCTTGAGCCTGGGTCCATTTTTGCAAAGTTGGACATGTCCCAGGCGTATCAGCAGTTTCCTGTTGACGATGAAACTGCTGAACTGCAAACAATAGTAACCCACAGAGGGGCTTTCAAAGCACACGTCTACAATTCGGAGTTAGTGTGGCCCCTGGAATTTTCCAATCCCTTATGGAACGAATACTGCAAGGGTTACCAGGCGTTGTGCCTTACTTTGATGATATTCTGGTATCTGCCACCAACCAACAGCAATTACTACAAAGGGTCAGAAGTGTACTTGACCGTTTCAGACAATCTGGTCTCAAGCTAAAAAGGGAAAAATGCACCATAGCCACTCCACAAGTGGAATTCTTAGGTTACAAAATTGATGCAAAGGGTATTCACCCAACTGAGTCAAAAGTTAAGGCCATTCACGATGCGCCTACTCCTACAAACAAAACTGAGCTTCAAGCTTTCCTGGGCCTCTTGAATTTCTATGCATCGTTCCTGCCCCATAAAGCTTCTGTTGCTGAGCCACTTCATAGACTTTTAGACAAGCATTCGCCATGGCACTGGGGACCAAGGGAAACTATTGCTTTCAAACAAGTCAAGTCATTGTTAACTTCAAAGGCCGTCTTAATCCAATTCAATAAAGACTTACCACTCATTCTAGCAGCCGATGCTTCTCCATTTGGAATCGGGGCTGTCCTGAGCCACAGACTGCCCAATGGTGCAGAAGCACCTATAGCTTTCTTTTCAAGGACACTATCTTCCACTGAACGCAACTACAGCCAGATTGACAAGGAGGCCTTGGCTGCAGTGGCTTCAGTGAAGAAGTTCCATGAATTCCTCTACGGGCACCATTTCGAACTGATAACTGATCACAAGCCACTGCTAGGCATTTTATCCGGCTCTAAACAGACTCCCCAGATTTTGTCCCCAAGGATGACCAGATGGACGGTTTTCCTGGCTGCGTATTCCTACACTCTAATCCATCGATCCGGGAAAAGCCTTTCCCATGCTGATGCACTCAGCCGCTGTCCCCTGCCAATGCCAGTCGTGGACCCAGCACCTGCAACCACAGTCTTTCTTATCGACGATCTCAAGCTTCCAGTCACTGCTGCTGACATCGCTGCCCATTCGGCCAAGGACCAGGTAATATCCCAAGTCCTGGACTGGGTAGGGAGGGGGTTGCCTACGGCCCCTTATCCTTCAGACTTGCTACCCTACAAATTACGCCAGCAGGAACTTTCCTCCTTGCAAGCCTGTTTACTATGGGGAACCAGAGTAGTCATTCCCCACAAATTACAAACCTCAATACTGAAGGTTTTGCATGAGGGCCACCCAGGAATTGTGAGAATGAAGGCCCTCGCCCGCAGCTACGTATGGTGGCCAGGCATGGATGCCCAAATCTCTAATTGGGTAAATTCTTGCCAGGCATGCCAGGCCTCCAGGGCATTACCACCAGCAACCACCCCTAGGACCTGGGAGGAAGCAAGTAACCCCTGGTCCAGGATACACATAGACTTAGCAGGCCCTTTCCATGGGCGCACTTTCCTGGTGGTAGTAGATTCATATTCAAAATGGGTGGAATTAACTTTAATGCACTCCACCACTACAGAGGCGGTCAGCAAAGCACTGACTAGGATATTCGCCACACATGGCCTTCCTGATTCTGTCGTGTCTGACAATGGCCCCCAATTCACCTCCTGTGAGTTTGAAATGTTTTTAGCAAGTTTGGGCATCAGGCACATACTAGTAGCCCCTTTCCATCCTGCCAGCAACGGGCTGGCTGAGAGGGCAGTTAGATCTGCTAAAGAGGTGTTACAAAAATTGGGTCCCTCTAACTGGCATGACAGGCTGGCCCAATACTTATTGAGCCAACACACTACACCCTGTGCCTCTACTAACAAGTCACCAGCCGAAATATTAATGGGACGCCGGCTGAGGACCACCTTGGATAGGCTGCACCCAAATTATGCCCCTTTGCTTCCCCTTGGGTCAAACAGCCAAGTCAGGGGGTTCCTGGTTAATGACAAGGTATTTGTCAGAAATTTCACTGGGCAACCACTATGGTTACCAGGGCTTGTGATAGCAGTAACTGGTCCCAAGTCTTACAGAGTCCAGTTAGCTGATGGGCGGACCTGGCGGCGTCACGTGGACCACCTGAGGAAGCGTTGGAGCACTGCACCCAGAGGTCATCTAGACGGGCCCCATGCAGAAGCAACCACACCATTCGACGAAACCAGTTGCCAACCCACCGGGGACGACTACCTACCAGATGTGGAAGCTGACCAAGGTGCAGACCCGACTCCAGACAGTCCAGCAGCCTCTCCATCGCCTGAAGACACGCAGAGAGCTCCAGACAGCAACCCAGCGCCATCTTTGACGGAGCCTAGAAGATCCGGACGAATTCGCAGGCGTCCGACGTATCTGAAGGACTACGCATGCTCCTCACTGGGAGGGAGGAGTGTTGTGTAGGGACTGAGTCTTCACTCAGGTCCGTGCTTCAAGCGGGAAGCACGGACGTCTCCCATTGGCTGAGCCGTTTGACAGCCGGCTATAAAAGGCGGCTGTCAAACGGCATCAGCTGTTGCCGCTCCAGCTGGCTGCCGTGTTAGCGCGGCAGTAGCGGTAACCCTCTTTACTTGTAATAAAGAGTTAAGCTTTTAGCCTTGACCTGGTCTCTGCCTGAGTTATTCCGTCGCTCCACAACACTAAGCCTTCTTTGACCAACATGACGGAAGCAAAACAACAGAGCTAATTACAGATGGGAGGCAGTTGAAAGGGTCTATAATGCCATGCAAGGACTTAATTGATTAAAGGCAGAGATCTCTATAATGGTAGCTTAATACTCTGACAATGTTAGCAGAGGCTGACGAAAGCTTAGTAAGACCAAGAGCTGGTACAATGGAATGGTCGAAAAGTGACAGTTGGAAGGTGAGATAGAAAGTCAGAGCAGAGGAGGTGGACGATTTTATGATGGTGTGACTTCCCTGATCTCCCCCTGGACTCTCCTGACTGAAGCTAAACCCTGTCTGAGAACCCAAGAGTCAGCAGCTGCAGATCTGAATTGATGGTGTGGGTCATCTGATGGAAGCAGAGTTGACAGAAGAGACAAGCTTCTCTGGCCTTTGTTGACAGTTGGGCTACTCATGGTTAATAACACTGTGAAGAGTGTCAGGCTGCTGTTGGGAATTCCTGAGGTTAACTGATGAGTGGGAGCTTGGAACTATAAACTTTATGAGACATTGTAGGATTACAAAGCTGCTAAATTTCCAATGCAGCATAGAAAGGCTTTCTGGCTATTTTTTCTAGCTACCATTTACAGTTTTACTTCTGCATTTTTGTTGGTGTTCTGTGGTCGGGCCTGAGAGGGTTGCTTGGGGGATTCTGGAGCTGGGGAAAAGTTGAATGAGAGTATTTTGGTCCCTTTCCCCAGGTGAGAGCTGGTGGGGAAAAGTGGCTTCCTGGTTGGTGGGTGAGAGCAACTGGGCAGGGTGCTGTTTATGCATCAAGTACACATATTCTGATTATTAGGAGATAAGGAGAGCTGGATGTGACCCCGGTGCAGCAATAAGGGATGATGTGAGTTTGAGGGTGCTGAGAGAAAATGCTATAGTGCCTGTAAAGCTCACTTTGCCCCAACAATCTGTCAGTGGAAATAGATTTTTTCTTTTTTCCCTTTGTAAAGAAGAATGTTGGGGATGGGGGATGGAATGGTTCTCAGGGAAGGCAGAGGAGGGTATCCTATTTCAGTGGTGTCGAGTAACAAGAGATATGGAGACAAGGGAGAGGGCAGTCACAGGGAACATGACCTCGGTGTTTAGTACCAATCTCATGTTCTGCCCCATTGCACTCACCTCATTTTCCTGGTCAGCAGATCTGTGATGGCCCTGGTCTTAGACTGCTGCTTTTAAATGTGAAATCAGCTTGCAATAAGGCTATCCTTATTGCCAATTTGATCCTCGAAGAGAAGGCTGATCTGGCTTGTATAACTAAATGTGGTTGAGCCCAGAGGGAGGTGTTTCTCTTGCAGAAATGCGCCCAGTGGATTATCAAGCATGGCACCAGTCTAGACCACAGGGCTGGGGAGGAGGTGTGGCTGTTGTTATCAGAGAATCTCTAGTAGCCTCCAGAGGCACTGTTCAAAAAGTCCCCGGCTGTGAGACCCTTTTTCTTAGATTGGGCCCAAGGGATCAGGTGGGATTGCTGCTGCTATACCAGCCTCCCTGCTGCATGGCAGCTTCCCTACCTGGGATCCTGGACCTCACCGCAGGACTGGTAGTGGAATTCCCCAGGCTTATAGTTCTGGTGGATTTCAACCTTCCTTCTCTGGGGTTGGGGTTGGAGGTAGCCTGAGATTTTATAGAAACCATGACTTCCATGGGTCATGACTGTCCCAGATTATCCAGATCCTGACTAGTAATAGTGGTTACACTCCCGATTTGGTATTCTTGTTGGAGCAGTGTCTATGTGACCTGGAATTGGTAGACCACTCCTTGGTCCCCTTGTCACGATCAGATCACAGTCTGGTGGCAGTGAGTTTCAAAAGCTGCATCCCCCCACAGGGAGGCAGGACCTATTAGATTGGTCTGCTCGCATTGACTAATAGACCCAGATAGGTTCCAGAAGGAGCTGGGGGTTATAACTGCAGATCTATTATGTAGTCCAGCCGAGCTCTTAGTCACTGTTTAGAATAGGAAGGCTCTGGATAGGATTGCACCCTTGTGACCTCTCCTCACACGTAGACCTTTCTGTGCCCTGTGGTATACAGAGGAACTGAGAGGGATGAAACACATGAGGAGATGTCTAGAGTGCAGCTGGCAGAAGCCAGGAGATGAACTTGATCGAACATGGGTAAGAACTGATATTAAGGCCTACCTTGTGGTGATTCATGAGGCAAAGTATAAATATTTCTCCACGCTAAATGCGTCTGCAGATAATTGCCCAGCGATCTTGTTTAAGGTGAGCCATTTCCTTTTAGGGAAAGGGAAGAGATTGAGGTCCACCTGAAGGGGATTGCTGAGGAATTTGTGGATTTTTTGGAAGACAAAATTGTTCGATTTCGTTCCCAGTTAGATGCCCGCATGGTTGCTGATCCAGTGGAAGCTTCTAAGGCAGGTTCTTGCCCTGTTATCTGGGAACGGTTTGATCCTGTTGCTCCTGAGGAAGTGGACATGATCCTAAGGAGTATGCATGCGAGCACCTGTATTTTAGCCCCATGTCTCTCCTGGCTTGTGAAAGCTTCCCAGGAGTGACAGATGGGTGGACTCTGGCAATGATTAATGCTTCTCTACAGAAAGGGACAGTGCCCAGCATTTTAAGGAGGCTGTGGTCCACCCTCTTCTTAAGAAGCCATCACTGGACTCCACCCAGTTGGATAATTTCTGACCTGTCTCCAATCTTCCCTTTTTGGGGAAGGTTGTTGAGAAGGTGGTCACGCAGCAGCTCCAGAGATTTCTCCATGAAACAGATTGTTTTGACCACTACCAGTCAAGATTCAGGCCTGGATTTGGGACAGAAACACCATTGGTTTCACTTTTATATGATCTCTGGAGGAAGAGGGATGCGGTAGTGTATCCATCCTTGCTCTACTTGACCTCTCAGCAGCTTTTGATACTATTGACCATGGGATTCTCCTGGGACGGCTTCAGGGGATGGGAGTGGGAGGATTGTGCTGTCTTGGTTCACTTCCTTCCTTTGTGGCCATTCTCCGTCAGTTTTGATAGGAGGGGAGAGATCTAACACTCACCCACTGCTTTATGGGGTTCCACAGGGCTCGGTACTCTCTCCACTCCTGTTCAATATTTATATGAAACTGCTGGGTGAGATCATCTGTCACCATGGACTAAAGTATCACCAATATGCTGATGATACTCAGCTGTATGTCTCAGCCTGTGGTGAATTAAGTGTTGTTATGTCCTCCTTCTTGCAGTGCCTGGAGGCTATTAGGGGCTGGGTGGAGAGCAACAGGTTGAAACTATACCCTTGCAAGACCAAGTGGCTCTGGGTCTGGGGTTCATTTTTTCAGGGAGAATTACCACCTTTAGTCTTGGATGGAGTGGCACTACCCCAAACAGACCCTGTGCGTAATCTAGGGGGTTTCCTGGACTCACGACTCCTATTCGAAGAGCAGGTGGCGGTCATGGCCAGGAGGGCCTTTGCACAACTACGGGTTGTGCATCAGTTATGCCCTTTCCTGGATCAGCGGTCCCTACTCACAGTCACTCATGCCCTGGTCACTTTCCATCTTGATTATTGCAACGCGCTCTACATGGGGCTGCCCTTGAAGAACATCCAGAAGCTCCAGTTGGTGCAAAATGTAGCGACCCACATGGTTTTATGCAGACCCCGGTGTGCACATGTATCACCTCTCCTGCAGGACTGCATTGGTTGCCAATTTGCTTCTGGGTACAATTCAAGGTGCTGGTTTAAAGCCCTTCATGGCTTGGGTCCAGATTATTTGAGGAAACATCTCTTGCCAGTGACATCTACCTGACCCATTAGAACAAGGAGGCAGGGAATGCTGCGGGTCCCATCCCTGAGGGAGATATACCTGGTGTGACCTAGAAGAAGGACCTTCTCCATGGTGGCTCTGCCTCTCTGGAACATCATTCCCCGAGAGATTAGAATGGCCCCCTCATTAATACTATTCCAAAAGGCACTGAAGACCTGGTTTTGCCAGCGGGCCTGGGGAACCCAGAGAGGGATGAAACCCATCAAATGGCTAGTGTGATCCACTGTCATCAGGGTGAGGGGTGGGAGTTGGTTTTTGGGTTTTTGTTTTTTGTTTTCCCAAATTTTGTTCTATTGTACTTTACTAATTTATTTGATTCTTTTTGTTAGTTCTTATTGTTTTTATTTTTTATTTTAAATATGATTTTACATTGTGTAAGCCATGGGCGAATAGGTGGCAATATTAAATAAATAAATAAATAAACACAATAAATGTAAATTTAAGTTAATTTTAAGATCGCAGAATGTCTGTTTCTTCTTTTACAAGTATACCTGGAACTCGTATTTTTAGAATAGTTTATATACAGTATTGCTTTATTTTTGGATCCCATTTGGTTCAATATTACATAAAAATACTAATTGTGATTATCAAGGGCTCTGAAGTGAGCTGTTATTATCATATAATGGCAGTATGCTAATAATGATCAAATCTGTTGGTTCTTACCATCTAATCAAGTGATTAAATCTTTCTTCCTCACTTGCATTCTATTTATGTAATTACCTAATTTATGTATTTATCTTGTTTATATTAGCCATGTTATGTCATGTATTATATTGCTAACCTAAATAATAATTGCAGTAAACAATAACAAGTTGATAGAAAACCATAGCAAGCATTTCCTATAAAAAGTCTTCATTGATCATTCCATTTACTTCTGTAATTGTAGTGATAGTTAACTCTGCTGAAAAGAGAAATGTTGGCTTTGTTCTTTTCTCTGATGCTATAATAACTTTATTTGTCAAAGGTAATACACCTTTAAATGCTAGTTTCTGAAAAACATGAGAAGAATGACTCTGCGTTAATTATCCTACTGTGAGATTTTCATGTTACTGAGGGAATTAGAAAAAAAAAATCACTGATCTGATTTGAACCTTTGGGAGGTTTGTCAAAGAAGCTTTAAAAAAAGAAAAAAGAGGGTGATTATTTCTGTTTTATTTTGGTTTTCAGTTATATTTGTTGCTTGCAGAGAAAGTTAACACAGAGAAAGGAAGAAGGTCTGGCAGTCAATTGAAGCTACTAATTGGACAATCAGCACTGAAGGGGGTTTTGCACCCCTCCCTCAATTTCTCAAACATCTGCTTGAAAGGGAATGTTGGCCATTGATACAATGCAATACCTGGTTAAGAAAGCAAACAACAACAGAAGGTATTGTTCTTTATAGAATGTATTGTTCTTCCATTTAGTAGTCTATGGGTGAAATTTTAAGGCCCATGAAATAGGTCAATGTGGAGAATCAGAATGCAGGAAGAGGTATAATGTGAAGAAAACCAGTAAAAGAAATTTATCATAATGGCAGGAAGAGAAAGAGATAGAGAAAGTGCAAGAGCAATCATTTCCCCACTGATACCAAATGACTTTTGTCATAAAAGATAGGAAGTTCAATGAACCTCAGCAAAGTTGACAAAAATACATTTGGTTGTGGACAATATGAAATGAGCAAAACAAAGGAGGAAGAACAAATATTGAGGGTGAATGCATATCTCCTTTCTATTACCTTAGAGTTACATGATACTTGTGCACAGTTGTGTCCATTGCAAACTGTAGTGATGCCAAAATGAAAATGGACACTACACATATCATTTGTTTTTCTTGTTCCTCTCTATAGCCTTCAACTTGTAAAAAAAATTAATTTATAGATGGAATATCATTCATTTTATCTGACTTCATCAAGCTGTTCTTTTTATGCAATGGATCGAAAGCATCTTCCAAATGCCAGGATTTCATTTTTCTGATCAATTCTTGACCACTTATGTAATTGAATAGATCTGTTCAACATGACTTGATTAATTTTCTAGTTGTAAGGATCATCATTCCCTTCCCCGCCAACAGCATTTATGCTGAAGAAAGAGGTATTACTATTGCTGTCTTTTGAGATGGGATTTTTTTAAAAGTAATTTGGCTGTACATATCAGATGTCATTTTAGGCCATTCTGCTTGAATATTGCATGTTGAATGAATATTGTGGAAAGCTTCAAAAAGTGACATGAACTGCATGACTTGTGACTACTTCTTATTTCTTCATCTAGGAGAAAGCCTATAAAATAAAGTGTGGCTGGTATGTAACAATTCACTTAGACTAGCTGAACATTAACATTAAATATGGGATATATTATTAAGAATTTTAATTAAGACAAACACATGTGTACATACAGTACATACATACAAACACACACACACACACACTTGTAGCTTCAGAGTCTTACAAGTAGTCTTGATATCATTCTTGTAAGACTGTGCTCTGCTGAACAATTTCGTAGTCTCTGAAATTGTTTTTAGTAGAAAGGGCTTTGCCTGTATCATCATAGTATAAAGCCTCCTTCACTACAGATATTTAATGTTACTTTAGCATAGAAAGAGATACAACCCTTATAATGCTCTCTTGTTACTTTATCTTTACCATTATTGTATTTATTGTATCTTCACCATTATAGAATAGATTTTTCCTATTCACGTATTTATTCCTCCACAATCTTAAGAGTTAAGCTTCCATTTTAATTTTAAACATAGAAATTCTTAGGACACAATAGATATCATTGAATTCTAAGTATCTTGGTTTTCTGGCTGTTAAGAGTTTATTTCACTCTTCACCTATACATGCTGATTGAGAAGAAGAAAAAATGGATGATGTGCTTTTTCTCAATATCTTTCTATCTATGGAAATGTAAAGATTTCAAATCTATTTTTTTCAATAGGACGAGACTTATACATCAGTTCTCAGCATTATAATTAGGCTTGATGCAAGCACACTTGATCAGGTAGGAGATTGTTCTTTGGATAGAATTCAAATAGCCCTGTATGTGACTGATATTTCCACTGCTATTATTTATAAATGCCAAGCTACACATAACATCAAATAAAGACTGAAAATACAATTGTCCTTTTCTGTAATGAAAGCAATCTGGGGTTTAATACAATTTGGATCAGGGCCATGGCATGAGAAGAGATAACTCTAGTGCATTGCCCCACATGTGGATTTTATCATCAAAAACTATTTCTTTACAAATTAAGTTGAACCTATTCAACTTAACATCATCTAAGAAAACAGCAACAGTGATAAGCAAATGCCCAGTGTGCACTTCTTCTGTGTCTTGCTTTCAAATTTTGACTCATGGTTTAAACAGAGATATATGATAGCTAATCTGGCATGTCAACTGAGGTGTGGCATGTGGCAGAACAGATGCAGCTTAGCTGGCATAGTTGAACTTAGTTTGCTGCCCAGACAAACCTCTTGTTGCCCATTTTCAATGCCAAGTGTTTTGAACAACTTTTGAGTGGGCACTGTGCCTTTTGAACAAATGTGCTGGAATGCCAATGGGACAGAAACTTCATCTGACCACTAAATCAAATATTTCTGCAATTCAGTTATCCTAATCCAACATAAAAAAGAAAAACAGATCTCCAGATTGTACAGTCAATGCAGTATCAAATCATATGTGAAAAATCCATCTGATAATTTAATGAAATGGCACTTTTTCAGTACTATGCTTCCTTGCAATGCAGGATGCGATCAACTTTAGCACAGCCACTTAAAACAGTAAGTTAAAATTTGATTTAAATTACCTAAATAAGAAACGTATTTAAAGAAGAGATTTATATTATTTATATTACATTTTCATGTTTTGCTTACAGAATAAAACTGCATGCTGAGAGACTGTTGAAAGAATTTAAACATTATATTGCAGTTACGCAATGTGTCTTCATAGGGTGTAATGAGAAAGTAGAAGCTCTAGAAGAACTTTTGGCTCTCAACTGCTAAACAATGGCAATGGCAAAATGAATTCTCTCTGTCCTAAATTACATGGCTCAAATGAGAAAAGCTGGATGGATGAAAAATTGATGAAAGGACTGTGATTTCCTTTCACTTCTGGCAATCAAATTCCTGTAATGTTTAAATTGTAGTCAAGTGTTGCAATGTATTGATTGTGAAACAAATAAGATAACATGTATTCTACTCCACTCGAGATCCCTCTGTTGATGGAGAAGTTCTAAAGGTAAACTTAATCTTTATTGGACTTAATACACAATGCCTGCAGTGTGAAACATTCAGATGGAGAAAGAGCAAGACTCATGAGTATTCCATATTTCTTTCATGTTGAGGATTTTATATACCTGAATAGATTCATGCATAAGGGCATTACAAGCCTAGAAATTTTGGTCAGAAACTATCTCTTTTTGTGTATTTTGAAGGGGTTTTATCAACAAGAATGAAAATTCAGTGATTTCTGAAACAGTTTCCTTAATACCACAACTATGTCTGCCATCACATTCTAATTATTTATAAAGCTTGTGGTCTTAATTATAATCAGTGAAAAAGATTTACATTAAAATCATATTGTTAAATTGACCAGAACTGTTTGGTCTCAATGGGTCATATTCTCTTTCCACCATGAATATAACTGCCAGCTCTTTTTTCTTCTTCCCTTTAATCACACTCTTTTCTTTAGATGTAGTGTGTAAATCGTCACTGCTTGGGTTCGGGAAAGTGTTAAGCCATAATATAATTTTACAAATTGGAGTTAAATTGTTCTATAAGAGGCACAGCCAGTTGAGGAATAAGAAATATTTCATGTGCTGACTATAAAGTAATAAAATCAGAATTAAAAAACACTTAATAAATAAATAAAATTGGCAGACTGAAATATCAATTCAAGCAACAGAATTGGAATATTATAAAAGTGAAAGAAGGAACAAATGTTCACACTTTATGATGGATCTTAAAACCAGGATAAATGGTTACTGGTATTTGAGTGGTCCACTTGGTCATTATATGCCACAAATACAAATAATAGTAATAAAAACAGCTTTATTACATTCATGCTTATACTAGTCATGATAATTGCATAATATGGAAATTACCTTACACTATTTATTTATTTATTTATTTCAAACATTTATATACCACCCTTCTCCCGAAGGACTCAGGGCGGTGCACAGCCAATTCTACCCACACATGAATACAAAAATTAAAATGGAATTAAATAATTTGGGCTGTTAGATTAAAAATCAACCCTCCCCATTAGTATTTAAAAACCCCAAATTAAAATCCAAATTAAAACAGGAGACAGATTAAAATCTCATATCAGCCTAGGCCAGCCTGCTCAAAGAGCCAAGTTTTTAACACACGTCTGAAGGTTCTCAGGTCCATGCTGGTACGTATATCTGGTGGCAGACTATTCCAGAGGGCAGGGGCCCCCACAGAGAAGGCCCTATTCCTGGGGGCCGCCAGATGACACATAGAGGCCGACGGCACCCGGAGAAGGCCCTCCCTGTGGGAACGCACAGGTCTGTTGGAGATCACCGGCAGAACGCGGTCCTGCAGGTAGCCTGGCCCAATGCCATGGATCGCTTTAAAGGTCAAAATTGGAACCTTGAAGTGAACCCGGAAAGCCACCGGCAACCAATGCAGCTCGCGCAGGAGAGGTGTCACATGGGAACTTCGCGACGCCCCCATAATCACCCGCGCGGCCGCATTTTGCACCAGTTGGAGTCTCCGGGTGCTCCCCACAGGGAGCCCCATGTAGAGAGCGTTACAGTAATCCAGGTGAGAGGTGACAAAGACATGAGTGACCGTGTGCAGGGCGTCCCGATCCAGGAAGGGCCACAACTGGTAAATCAGGCGAACCTGATAAAAAGCCCCCCTGGAGACGGCCGCAATATGGTCTTCTAAAGACAGCCGTGCATCCAGGAGGACACCCAGATTGTGAGCCCTCCCTGTAGGGGGCAAGATCTCTCCCCCAATAGCCAGCGAAGGTGTCAGCTGACTATATCGGGGCGCCGGAAACCACAGCCACTCAGTCTTGGAAGGGTTGAGTCGGAGCCTGTTCCCGCCCATCCAATTCCGCACGGCCTCCAGGCACCGGGACATAGCCTCCATAGCATCGTTGGGGTGGTCTGGGGTGGAGATGTATAGCTGGGTGTCATCTGCGTACAGATGGCACCGCACAGCAAGACCACAGATGATCTCGCCCAGCGGCTTCACATAAATGTTGAATAAGAGAGGGGAGAGGACTGACCCCTGAGGCACCCCACAAATAAGGGGCCTAGAGGTGGACCTCTCCCCCCCCACCAACACAAATTGCGAGCAGTTGGAGAGGAAGGAGGAGAATTATCGCAAGACAGTTCCCCCAATCCCCAACCCCTCCAACCGCCGCAATAAGATACTATGGTCGATAGTATCAAAAGCCGCCGAG
Organism: Bungarus multicinctus; assembly: GCA_023653725.1. Lineage (NCBI taxonomy): Eukaryota > Metazoa > Chordata > Lepidosauria > Squamata > Elapidae > Bungarus > Bungarus multicinctus. The sequence goes on from CM042844.1 coordinate 53,399,706, forward strand.
AGATCTAATAGGACCAGGACAGAGGAAAACCTCCTGTCACGGGCCCTCCAGAGATCATCGACCAATGCGACCAATACTGTTTCGGTACTATGGCTGGGCCTGAAGCCCGATTGGAATGGATCGAGGTAAGTCGCTTCCTCCAGGTACTGAGGGAGCTGACGTGCCACCACACTCTCAACAACCTTCGCTAAAAAAGGAAGGTTGGAGACTGGACGATAATTATTTAAAACAGCCGGGTCCAGGGAAGGCTTCTTGAGGAGGGGCCGCACCACCACCATTTTCAGGGCAGTAGGGAGCGACCCCTCTCTCAAGGAAGCGTTGATAATCCCCTGGAGCCAGCCTCGTATCATCTCTCTGGCAGCCGAAACCAACCAGGAGTGACACAGGTCCAACAAACATGTGGTGGCATTCAGCCCCCCCAGCAGCCTGTCCACACCCTCAGCGGTCACAGGGTCAAACTCTTCCAGATAATATTCTCAAGACCTGCCCTGGACACCTCCCCCGGGACCACCCAATTGGAGTCCAGCCCGTCCCGAATCTGAGTGATTTTGTCATGCAGAAATCGGGAAAACTCCTCCACCCTACCCTGCAAGAGGTCATCCCGCGCTCTCGGCTCAAGCAGAGAGGATCCCACCAAATCAGAAGGATATTTCGCCTCCAAATCTTTCTGAGAGACGTAGCTTGAATAAATTTCAAGGCTCAAAATAGCTACATATTATATATGTGTTTGATCAATGTATTCACACCTAGAAAGGCAGTACTATTTTATTATTATTCAAAAATTAATAAATTATTTTTTTCTTTTATCATCTGCTTCTTCAGGATAAGGAAGGCTTAACAAGTTAAAATGATCCATTATAAGAAATAATTCCTTTCTAAAACATTGTCCTGAAACAGTTGTGAACATTTTCTAGAAGTTAACATTTTTTCAGTCACTATCCCCTAAATCCTATCCTTACAGATTATTAATTAACCAAGAAGGAAATGATAAACATACATTCCACATTGGGTGAATAAGCCACTGAGGGTCCAAGATAATGTTGAACACAGCATCATTGCTGAAGAATGATATTCTTATTCTGTAGTTTTTGAGTCTCACAGAGTATGAGTGAATGTTCTTTTACTGAACAGGTTTCAGCTTCCATTTATTTATTTATTTATTTATCGTATTTTTATACCGCTCCCTCTCCCAAAAGGGTCTCGGGGCGGTGTACAGTCTAAACATATAAAGATACAGTCAACAGTAACAGTAATTAACTCAGAATTGAATATAGATAGATGAAAATAGGATAAATGAGTAAAATAAGTAAGTAAGTAAATGATTGAGTCCCATCAAATAGAATTAAAAGTCTTATTTGAATCTAAAATTTAAAAATCTCAGAAAACCTTTAATTGGCTAGGCCGGCCTGCTTAAAAAGTAAGGTCTTGACTGCACGCCGGAAGGTTAGGATGTCCGATGTGTCTCGTATCTCCGGGGGGAGATAGTTCCAAAGGGAGGGGGCTCCCACAGAGAAAGCACGTAATCTCGGGGTCGCCAGCCGACAACGATCAGGCGGCGGCACCCCAAGCAGGGAGACCCTGTGGGAGCGTACTGGGTGGCGGGAGGTTGTCTGTGGCAGAAGCGGTCCCGTAAGTAGCCAGGTCCCGAGCCATGGAGCACTTTAAATACTAATAGTACCACCTTGAATCGAATCCGGAAGGCCACAGGAAGCCAGTGCAGTCTGTGGAGAAGTGGTGTTATGTGGGCGTCCTTGGGGGCGCCCATAATCATCCGTGCGGCTGCATTCTGGACTAACTGTAACCTCCGGAGACTCTTCAAGGGGAGCCCCATGTAGAGAGCGTTGCAGTAGTCCAAGCGGGAGATAACGAGGGCGGAAGTGACTGTGCGAAGTGCGTCCAGATCCAGAAAGGGCCGCAACTGGTAGAATTCACTTATGAATTCACTTAAAACCCAGTATCATCATAAGGATGATAAAGGTTATGAGTTTGACTTGATCAGATTACTTGGTTATCAGCTTGATATTCTGTGTTCAAGAAGTACTATTTCTTTTTCCTTTTTTAAAAAGAAAAATGTTTCTAGGAAAGTTGGATATAAAGTTAAATGTAGATCACCTTGTAAAGGTCGGGAAGGATTGAATTTTTCTTCCCACACAATTAAGTATGCATACATTGGATAGATCAATTCTTGTTTTAACAGAAAATGTCTATCCTTTAAACTGGCACAAAATACCTAATATTTTTAAATATGTGTACTGCTATATGTTGTGATATAAGGGAGAAAGAAAGAAAGGAGGAGTAGGGAGAAGGATGAGAATGGTAATGCAATGGTACACAGGGATAATCTTGAGGGACAAGAAGAAGAGATGTTGCCTAAGGAACAATTGAACAGCAGAGAGAGGAGCCTATAATTGCTTAGGATCCACCCTAATTAATCAAGCAATTAAAAGTACAGGATCTTGCAAATACAGACTTGCAAGATTCTGTTAACATAAAATTACAACAAAGTAAAATTAGCTCTTCTGGTCTGGTTTCCTATATGGTTTACCCAAGAAGACTGACATTTAATTTATCAACAGACAAGTCTGTCCAACTCCATCCAACTCTGTCAAGTTCCATCATTTTCATTTATATCATATTATCTAAAATTATGTTACTGTTTTAATCTTATTGTCAACAGATTTTTAATGGTAAAAACTGTTGTAGAAAACATGGCAGGATGATAAATGGCTAACATGGTTTCAAGCTTCGTAAAATTAATGTGCGAAGTATAAATGCAGTTGAAAGGTTTTGACTAAAAACAGCTTGATAGTACTTTTGTGACTTAACTGGACCTCTGGCAAACCCAATTTCTTTCATGATTCCAGATGAATCTTGAAATTGCTCTATTTCTTCTTTTTCACTTTTCTTTTCCTGATATTCTGGCAGCAAAATGGAGAAATCTCCTTTGTCTAGTAAAGTATGCTAAGGACTCAAGAAGAGATTGATAAGAGGGAAATCTTCCAGTCTTTGCCAACAGAAGGATACTGGATAATACTAAAGGAAGTCTATTTAACCTTTTAATGATTTGGATGTTAGAAAAGTTAAACCTGCCCATACCTGTATATTTATTGGCTTGATATTATTGTTTAGGGCAAGGGTCTCCAACTTTGGCAACTTTAAGACTTGGGGACTTCAACTCCCAGAATTCCTCAACCAGAATTTGGAGTCCATGAGTCTTAAAGTTGCTAAGGTTGGAGACTCCTGGTTTAGGGTGTTTTACTGTTCTTCAAAAATGTATGGTTGCTTCTTCTCTTCTTCACCTAAATTTGTCTTTTGTTCTTTGGTATGTTAATTTTTTATGAAGTAAGAAATTGAATTTCAAGAGAAATAAATGCACAAACTTCATAATCTTATATCAAGTAAATGTAGAGGGAGATCTTATTATTTTTAAAATCTATGATGTATGAATATCTATCTATCTATCTATCTATCTATCTATCTATCTATCTATCTATCTATCTATCTGTCTGTCTGTCTGTCTATTATCTATCTATCGATCGATTGATCGTAGGGGGGTTTTTTAATGAAAAGAAAGATAAGATACTGAATTTGCATAGATGCTAGCTGACATTGTTGACATCCTGTTTTCAAATGATATATTTGGTCTGTTAAAATGTAAACCTAATTCACCATACAGTACAACATTAAACCTTGTCGATGCAAAATGATGGACCCAACCTTTTTATTATCAACAGTTATATCTGTGGAATAGACCTTGTCTTCTGAAAAGAGAAAATTGTAAAATTGCAGTCTACATTTGCCTTCCACTGTATGTTTTTCCCCCTTCACATTCTGTTTTATTTCCTGTAGCTGCAGTGAATTTATAGTAGCATGAAATTATTGACTTCTTGTTACTGCTTATCCCACTATTTCCCACCAATAATAATTTTGAAAGCCTTTATGTAGTTTTAAAATCAGTAAGATATTCCATTATAGATACTTGGATGGCTTTTATTTTATCTTATTTCCTGGTGAATACAGTGCATGTAAGCCATTAAAACTGAGGATTTATTCAATATTTAATATTTTTCTTTGTGGAATTTGCTTTACACCTAGGAAATCAAGGAAATGTTAAATGTCCCATTCTGAAACAATAAGCAAATTCCTGACTGAGTAGAGCATCCATTCATAGTCCAATGCCATCAAATGCATTTGAGGGAGTGCCAATTGGAGAAGAACTAGAACATGCAGCCACAAAATGGAGATATAAATAGATTGCTTTTTTAAAACAACTTCCATCTTCAAAATGCAACAAAGCAAGAGTCAACTTAACAGTTACGAGGATGAGAATGTGGATGATTATAACTGATATGAGGTATTTAAAATACATTATATTAATTGGGTTGAGCTATTCATTGACATTGTTAACTTAACTGCTTTCAGCTTTGCTTAATTATTAATACCTGCTTGGAGTTAGGTAAAGGTCAACAGAATTCTAGGAAAGAGAATTCAAAGAGATTCTAGGCTGATCCTCTTTAAACTCTGCCTCCAGATTCTACCATTCATTCTGCTATAGATTTAGGACTAAGGAATTGGAATCATATTCTTCTAAATCAGGGGTGGGATTCAAACATTTTAACAACCGGTTCTGTGGGCATGGCTTAGGTGGTGGGCGTGGCTTGGTGGTCATGTGACTGGGTGAACATGGCTTGGTGGTCATGTTATTGGCTGGGAGCGGCCAACTCAATATCACTCACATTGAGGCACACATCTCCTCACCTGGCCTCTCATGATTATGGGAATGCTGCAACTGTAGTAACTGTGAAAAATGGTCATAAGTCACTTTAAATGATCACTCCACACAAGCAAAGTACCAGCAAAGGAGGGGAAAAAAACTCCAGAGATGTTCCTGAGACAGGAAGTCTAGTCTTGCCAAGAATGTAATAAGGGTTAACAGATAGACAGTTTCTGGAAGCAACACCAGAATGTTTCCTTCCTGCCTTCCTTACAGGATTAGGCCAGTAATTTCTTCTAACAACCAGTTCTCTGAACTGCTTAGAATGTTAACAACTGGTTCTAGTGAATAGGTGCGAACTGGTAGAATCCCACCCCTGTTCTAAATCCCTAAATTAGCTTTATGAACATTTTTTATTCTGATCTGTTCTCTCTCTTCTCCGTTCCTCTCTCTCTCTCTCTACACACACACACACACACACACATTTTTATTGTGCATCTTTCAATGTAACACAGTGGCAGTTCCAAATAATAGCTTTGTTTGTGACTCCATTTTTGGTAGGAAATCTAAGGATCTGAACAAATGGTATAGCATTAAAATGCTTTTTAATTAAAACAATTTTCCTATTAACTAAGTGCTAATATGTGAAGGAGAATGTTCATGCATGTAGAATCTTATGCTTATCTAGGTGTCATTGAATAGAGGGGATCAGAACCTTATCACATGACAAATTATTCAATTTGCAAGCCATTTTCATATGTTTTATTTCCACTGCACATTCTCTCCATTTTGTTTTCACTTTGAATGGCTTGCAATATTGCTTAGCCTAAAGCTTGCAGATGCCATTTTCAGTCCACCACTATTAAGTCCAAGGAAGCCAAAAAACAAATGCAGTGAATGTCAGCTCAATTTACATGAAACACACAGATAGTTGACTTTTACTATCCTTTCCTCAAGCAAGTTTATCACTTTTCTCTCTTGCCTTTCTTCATTCTCTGAATTTACAAACATCAAAAAGAAACACAGATGCTAACAAAGCAATAAATATTCTAGTGCTTGTTTGCATTCATACAAACATACTACCCATACATTGATCCACATGTATTACTGTGCATTTATCAGCTAGTCCACAAGTCCTATTCTGGTGCATTTTGGAGACATTATTTAAGGTGCTTCCGAGTTGAAAGGATTAGCCAGTAACATTACTAGTAGATTTATTGAAATCTTTGTATATGTAGAAAATGTCAAACAGATTGCTTATTGGAATTAGCATTTATTCTTACTGAATGCTAGGAAAGGCTTCTTTGTTTCGATTGATTATAGAGTTTCTAGAGAAGCATATTATCACAACACATCCTGAGAGTGATGATGAGTTATGATTGCACTGTGTAACTGTAATTGACAAATGTTTTGGGTGTCTGGTTGAAATGAAATGCAAGCTGCGTGACAGGCCATCTGGCCAGTTATAAAGCAAACACTGTAAGAATATTAATTCTACATGTATAGAATCAATGATAAGTTTATGAAATCTGATTTACAGAATCAGATGGAAGGTTTATATTGTAGGAAGACTTTACAAAATATTATCTCACTTCAATAACACTTGATTGAAATGAATACAGGTTTCAAAATATTTTAAAAAGAGATTAAATAGTAAATATTTAAATAGTGGTAAATAGTGGAATTCTTATATTTATTGTGTACCAAAATGTGAGAGTAAATGTTCTTTTTTTTTTTAACTGAACAATCATATATCCTGTGCTTACAACTTCTATGGCAAGGGTGTAAAACTCAAGGCTGAATCTGAATCACAGGGTCAACCTGAAAACACCAAAGGACCAGCTTATGCGGTCCTCTCAAGCTCCATTTTCGCTGGTAGAGAGTTGCATGAAGCCATCACAGCCAAAAATGGAGCTCAAGAGCCCATTTTCACTGGTAGAGCACTTGCAAGCACCCCCAACATGAGTGATGAACTGCCACTGCCACCCCAGCCCCCCAAGGTCAAACACAACCCTGATGTGTCCCTCAATGAAATTGTGTTTGACACCTCTGTTCAATGGTTCAGTTAAAATCCAGAATCATTATAAGAAAACTTCTTCCACTTCTTCCAAATCTTGTCTTCAGAAACTGTTGAATAAAAAATTGTCTCCCCACAAATGTAGTGAAGAATTTCCAAACTTTCTGTGCACATGATGTCAAATTCATGAAGATGGGGCAGTGACTTTCATTTTACTGCATAGAAATTGTTTAGGAATAATCTTAAAGAATGAAAAGTCATCTTAAAGTAATTCTTTTTGTAATCAATTTCATGATGGAATCAACAGTTTGAAAGAAAAAAGAGGAAATATTCAGTGTCTAATTCAATCATATTTTCATTTCCCTGCCAGGCTAATTGATGAATTGAAAAATTGCATTTTAAACATCTTTTTCTTATTATTTAATGTTGACCAGCAACCACCTTTTTTTTTTAACTAAGTGATCAATGTATGCATTTTTAGTTAAGTTGTCAAAGAATCCTTCTGTGTTCAAATCATATGGGACGAGAGAAAATTGAATTCTGCTTGTCCGAAATATATCCACACATGCACCCACAAACTATTCATATTTTAGAGTGAGTCAATAACTGTCTTATGGCCATGTAGTTTAATATGTAATTTGTTTCTTGCATTCTATGCTGGTTGCTGGGTACCATATGCTATAACCTATTTTCCAAACAGTAATGGAGCATATTTGGTTACAGTTATTTATACAGAATTACATAAATATGTAATAAGGGGAAATTTTTCCAATACATTGCTAAGAACATTTGATTTCTGCATTAAAAGTCTGTGTAGGAACATACTTAATTATGCTACAGATTTTTTTCATTTATTTGTTTATTTTATTTACATCATGCCTTCATTATTTTTAAAAAATAAGTCAAGATGGCAAACATCTCTCTCTTTTTCCAACAACAACAACCAGTATAGTATCTAAGGTAACAGTTTCTATAATCAGATAATTCTCATAAATATGCAACCTAGAAAAATGCTAAATAATAATAAAGTTTCTCAATAAACATAGATATCAACAAAGCCAACTGTACTTGAAAAGAAATGTGAATGAATGAATGGCGACAGGTGCTCCTAACCCTTCGCCATCTTTTTTTTTGCAGTCCTTTGAACTCTCTTTGCAAAATGTTTAGTTCACTTTCCTGCCACTTTCTATGCATAAAAATCTATTGCAATTCTCCAAAATGGTAGTTATAAATTAAAAATCAAAGTAAGGACTAACATCATGTGCCCAATTGGGAAAAAAAGAAATAAGAAGTAGAAAAACAGATGGAAAAATCCTTAATATATCTATGTCTACCACATCCATCTTTCCATTCTGCATCATTGTGTTGTTCCCTGCAGCCTCTTACCAAAAATATTAAGTGCTGTACCTTAGATGCCTAGAAACTTTTCTGAAAGCTGATACTTGAATTGGATGGAGTTCAAGTGGAAGTGTCTTGAACCATTGAGCCTGAATCATTGCTTCAAGATCATTGAATCATTGTTGGGCAGTTAGAATTTGCAAAAACAATTATAGAGAAACTGGACACTGATTCAGTTCATCAATTGGACTAGATCATGTTTATATATTATTATGGCTAAAATAGAAAAGGATTTCATGAATCAATATAGACCTCCTGTATTGCAGCTGTGGCACCAGATTTCAATCTTTTATACTTTCTAAAAAAGAAAAAAAAAGTTAGATCATAGCAAATCATCTTGGGGGATTTACACCTGCAAAGCAACTGCTTGATCAGCTTTCCAAAGAGGGCAAAGCAGCAGCGTTGTTAAATGTCATGTTCAAAAACATGCCTATTATTCTCCAAAGTGTCACTGAGGGACAAAAAATGTTGAGTAAATCATAGGAAAGACATCCCTGAATGCTATTTACTGACATGCAGATGTTTATATCAAGTGAAAATGGCTTCAGTCATTTGGACTCAATGGCAACCACAGCATACAGGGAGAGAGGAAATTGAAACAGTTGACTAGAAAGGCATCATAGTAGTGTGTTAAGCAAATGAGAATATAAATGATGGCTGGAATATTGGCCAATAATGGAGGAATCATAAATGTAATCAAGGCAATTCCAGCTAAATGAGGTGTATCCCAGGCAGCTGTCTTTGTGTATTAGGAACTCATTTAAAGATTCTCCTATTACCATTTAAAAAAAATCGGTTGGCTGGCACTTCCACTAGTTCCTTCAATAACTCACAAAGCTTACAAGTTGAGTCCTTTATGAGCTTGATTGTGTTATAGCTGGACTGTTTTATGTATCATAATTACTTGGCATGATAATGTACCATCTGCAGTCTTTAATCATCAGAGCAACAAGACAAACAAGTTCATACACCTCATTTGCTTGGCTTTGTTTCCACTCATATATATTATTCTTGCTAGATGTCTGATGATGGATTTATATTTTCAAAGTTCACCCATATCTGAGATTCTAATAAAGCTTCAGTATTTCACTGTAGTTATGCATGTACATCTCTGATCATTCATTGTAACAATCTGAAGCATATGGACTATCTAAAGCAAGTATTCAATAGCAAGAGAAAACATATTCATCAGATGTTCTCCACTTGCTTGCCAATGAATCAAGTTTTGATGAATCAGCTAGCACTGTTGATGTTACCTAGTTCGGATAATGAAATGTCTGCAAAAAAACAAGCAAGATTAGAGAGCACCAAGGACCTCTCATTTCAACTCTGAGCTACAAATATTCTCCTTTATTGAATCAAGTATTACATTTATTTTAACTGCAAGCAAACCATAATTCCATATTCATAATTGTAGTAAACTATAGAAGAGCTTCTTCATACACTGCTGGACATCTTTCAAACCTTCTTTCCTTCCTTCCTTCCTTCTTCCCTCCCTCCCTTCCCTTTGTAAGCCTTAATGTTAATTTATAATACCATAATGCATAAGCATTTTGAGAAAATAAAATAAAAAGAGTGGGTGGAGCATTGATAGTGGAGGGACAAGTCAAAAATTCAAAACAACAGTTAGGATAGCAGCTCCCACCCTTACATTTTACACATAAAAAGGCTTTGATTATACAATCATGTATGTAACATTGACATTTTTGTTTACCCTTCACCCATTGAAGTTTGTGTAAAGTATTTGGAATAAGTTATATCTCCCAGGGAATGGAAGAAAAGAGATACCACCATCCAAGGAATGGAAAGCATATTTGGGTGCAGGAAACAAATTATAGAAGCAATTTGGTTTGTAATGATTACATCAATGATTTTCAAACTTAACAACTTTAAAGTGCTTGAACTTCATTTCTCAAAATTCTCCAGCCACCATTTAGGACCAACCAGTAAGTCCTAAAGTGGTCAAATTTAGAACACATTAGATTACATCCACTATATCACTAGTTTTTCAAAAAGATAAGCCCCTCCTCTTCTATGACAGTTATTTGAAAGGGTATCCATAACAAGGTATCATAATTCAATATATTCTATACCGTAGTTCTGACATAGATTTTCACAATTATGATGCTTAAAATGTTTTTTCTAAACATAAAACCAAAGCAATCTTGTATATAACTGTGCAATATTTTTGTATAAAATTTGCCTTATATTTTTGTTAAAAAGTTAGAAAAGAAGGAAGTATACAACTGTTGTACCATGCTCATTAAATTTATATAGGTATAACTCAGCAAATTCTTAACTTTTATATTAATGTATTGAATGACATGCCATAAAGTTGATTCCAAGTTATAGGCTGTTCAATAACTGTATATATTGCCTAGTTATTAAATTAGCAGAAAACATACATCTGAGAAAGGTAGTTTATGTCAGATAAATAGAAACAAAATTCAAAGAGATGTAGCCTAGAGAAATGGGTAGAAGATAACAAGCAATGTATCTAATGTAAAATTATTTTTTTTAAAAAAAAGCTTTATTAAATGAGGAGACATCTGGCTTGCAGAAATACATTTTACATATTCTAGGTGTCTTAATAGATCTGAAAACATAGCCTAGCTAATATGGCATTGTAAAAAAAAATATTTTAATCTCTAGCACTCTTCCTGTGAGCATCAGCCTTGAGGGTTACATTATCTAGAGCATTTAAAGTGTAACTCCTCTTGATAATCCCCATCCACTGCCAGTGTTATTAAAATGATGTCTGCCTGGCTGAAAAACATTACATACCCAGCATGACTTCTACAAAAGTCAAGAACCTGATAATGCATAGAAGTCATTGATAAACTAGAGAACATTCGGAGCATCTGTGATGTTTAGTTAGGTGTTGATACATGTTGCGATTAAAATTCTGTAGGGAATACAACGCTCCCCCCCCAATGAAACAGTTAGAAGGCTTTGCTTTTTAGTTTGAAAGTGGAGAACTATTTCATAATTTTGCTCTGAGGAACTTCTTTGCTCAAACTTACCTCAGAGTAAACTATCTTTGTCTTTAACTGCTTCCAAGTGACTACATGGATTTTTACAGCCCAGATATGGTACCCTATTTTATGGAATAAGGTAGCAACTTCAAGATAAAGCAGGTAAAGGATAACCAACTAAGCTTGAAAAAAATGCTTTCAATGAGCAATGAGAGTAGAAGTCATTAATATATAAGAAGCCTTTGGATATTACTTGGTCATCTATTATTTTATTCATATGTTAATGTGTTTCTTTTGAATGGTTCATTAATATATCATATCATCACTAACCTTCCCTCACATAGATACCTATTTCATTTCAAAACTTAATCCCAATCATATCTGCAAGTGTACATATTTCCACATGGCAACAGGACTACTATATAGTTATATAAGCTGTTCTATACCAGAAATTGTTTGAATTACATTGAAAATATAATACGTGGCATTGCTCAGTTTTTTAAATTTATAATGAGTTACTTTTATGTTTGTTTCACATATAATACTGAAACATTTTATTTATGTATATAAGGTGCACAACTCTAATTTTTCTATGTGTATACGTGTGCCATAATGTGGTGTGTCCCATTATGATTTATAAAGATATGTTAATAAAAGAGATTATGGTTTGTTCAATAAACTATAGACAAATTCTTGGTATAGTGTTGTCTGGGATTGATGCAGTGTGCTGGCTATTAGAAGATGCTGAACTTTAATGTATTAACCATTCTCTGGAAAGTAAAAATAAATAGCCCCTGTTTTTATTTGCCCACAATGAATTTTCAAAGAGTAACTGCAGAATTATAGCTCCTACTCCCTAGGAATCTAGAAATAAGGTATAAGCAAGATAAGTTATTTCACAAAATAATTTTCATTGACAGATCCCAATAGAAGCCACAGTGATGTTTCTTCCATCATAAGCAAAAACTAAACTTCCAACTTATATACTTAAACATCACAATTAAACAACTGTAAACAACTCTATGTAAGGTTGTCTATGAAGATCACTTGGAAGATAGAAATGTAAAAACTTGCTGTAGCTATACAAATCTATGCTACAACCCTAGAATTGGTTGCTCATAGGTTACTAATAACAATTCCAAATACTTGTTTTAATCAGTCAAACAGAATAGAGCTGGAAGGGATGTTGGAGGTCTTCTAGTCCAACACTTTGGTCAATCAGGAGACCCTATAGTCCGGAATAATTTATGTGGTTTTGTTTCCTTGGTACCTCAAAGACCATGTTCGTCATGTGGAATTGACTAGTTAGCACAACTTCTCTAACAAAACCTATTATCAAGAGCAGTAACTTAACATTTTTAAAAATATGATAGAACACCCTTGGAGTAAATTGGCACTACCTTAATGGTCTACTTGTAGTAAACCAGCTTGTTTTTTTTGCTTTTTTTAGTTAAAGCAAGGAAGTGTATTACTGCATCATTTGCATTATTTTCACAGGAGAGCAGTAAAGAAACCAAACTGAATCAGAAAATATAAATTTGGTCAAGATATAAGCTAGAGAACACCATGAGTGAACATGCAACATACATTAAAATTTAATTTTTTGACAACTTCATCTAGCACTAATTACATTTCTATCTATTGCCATAATTTGTAATTGCTTGTTTTTGTAAGTGCTTGTAACATGAATCTAGAATATTCTTAATTTCTATGTATATAACAAATTATGATTTGATACATTAAAATTGTAATATGTTCATGAATACAACTGAAATTAATTGTGAGTTAATTTATTTTCAGCATCCATAAGGTCTTCTTACCCTGTCTAAGTGCATAAAAAAATCTGCTAGCATTTACCTGTTTGGTAAATGATGGGAATGAGAACTGACAGAAGCTGTAACACAGTTTTCTTTACAAAATAGGTGACATGACAACTTGTTTTTCACAGCTGTTGCCTCTGCCTATGGTGCCATAATAATCTAGTCAATTTGTAAACAAAATAAGTAATAACAGCCCATCAAAGATGGACATCATATCATCATATAATAGAATATGATGGCATGATTTAAAATGTGTATCACATTAACTATTCCATACACATAGAAATATATACAAAGATGCATATGTTTTCAAATAACTTGTAAAACTGGAATACAGAACTTTCATTACAGCTTATACTGATGAAATTTTGTAGCAGTTCAGTTATAGCAATTGCACTTAGACTTATATACTATTTCACAGTGCTTTACAGCATTGTCTAAGTGGTGTACAGAGTCAGTATATTGCCCCTAACAATCTGGGTCCTTATTTTACCAACCTTGGAAGGATGAAAAGCTGAGTCAATATTGAGCTATTCAGAATTGAATTCCTGGGGTGAGCAGTGAGTTACTGCAGTACTGCATTCTAACCATTGCAGTGGTGGGATTCAAAAAATGTTACTACCAGTTCTGTGGGCATGCTTGGTGGGCATGGCCATGTGACTGGGTGGGTGTGCCTTTTTTTTTTTTGCTTTTTTGCCGCCCGCACCCATTTTGGGGAGCTTCCTAGACTCAGAAGAACCTGGGGGGGGGGCATTTTTGCTCCCCTGAGGCTCAGGAAGGAAAAAAAAACAGAGCATGGGAGAGGCATGCAGCACCCCTTCAAGCTCCATTTTGGGAGCTTCCTAGCCTCAGAAGAGCGTCTGGAGGGAGGGCGTTTTTTGTTCCCCTGAGGCTCCTCTGAGGCTCAGGAAGGAAAAAAATAGAGCATGGGAGGGCTCCATTTTGGGAGCTTCCTAGACTCAGAGGAGCCTCTGGGGGGCGTTTTTGCTCTCCTAAGGCTTTTCTGGAAGGCAAAAAATGGAGGGGGGCTGAGCTCTTCCCTCCATTTTTTGCCTTCCTGGGCCTCAACAAGGGGAAACCGCACAGCTGATCTATGCCCAGCTGATTGTCGAGAGGGAAAAAAAATACTTTAGGTGAATGTAGGCAGGTGGGTAAGTGAGCATTGGGCAAGAGGCTGACCGGATGGGGGCGTGGCCAGCCAGACGTTACTACCGGTTCTGTGACCCATGCCAAATTCTTGCTACCAGTTTGCCTGATGTGGTGCGAACCAGCTGAATACCACCACTGAACCTCTGCATCACAAAAACTCCTCTGATTATTTTATTTATTTAATTTATTTAACATATTTATATACCGCCCTTCTCCTGAAGGACTCAGGGCGGTGTACAGCCAACCATAAAACTTTCTACAATTATAAAAGTTAAAAGAAAATTAAATATCCTAAGGCTGCCTAAAATCATACCCTCCCCAATAAATTAATAAAATCCGGAATATTAAAATCCCAATTTAAAACTCCAAATACTAAAATTACATTAAAAATCCCACTTCAGCCCAGGCCGGCCTGCTCAAAGAGCCAGGTTTTCAATGCATGTCTGAAAGCTCTCAGGTTGGTTTTATTGCATAACTCCAGAGGCAGACCGTTCCAGAGGGTGGGAGGCCCCACAGAGAAGGCCCTATTTCTTCGGATCACCAGGCGACACATAGATGCCGTTAGCACCCAAAGAAGGCCCTCTCTGTGGGAGGGCACAGGACAGTGGGAGATTACCAGCAGAATGCGGTCCTGCAGATAACCTGGTCCAATGCCAGGGATCGCTTTAAAGGTCAAAACCAGAACCTTAAAGCGAACCCGGAAAGCCACCGGCAACCAATGCAGCTCGTGCAGGAGAGGCATTACATGGGAGTTTCGTGACGCCCCCATAACCACCCGCGCGGCCGCATTTTGTACCAGTTGAAGCCTCAGGGTGCTCCCCACAGGGAGCCCCATGTAGAGAGCATTACAATAGTCCAAGCGACAGGTGACAAGGGCATGAGTGACCGTGCGTAAGGTGTCCTGATCCAGAAAGGGCCGCAACTGGCGAATCAGGTGAACCTGATAAAAAGCCCCCCTGGAGATGGCCGTAATATGATCTTCTAAAGACAGCCGTGCATCCAGGAGGATGCCCAAATTGCGATCCCTCTCTGTGGGGGGTAAGATCTCTCCCCCAATAGCCAGTGATGGAGTCAGCTGACTATATTGGGGCACCGGAAACCACAGCCATTCAGTCTTGGAAGGATTGAGCTGGAGCCTGTTCCCACTCATCCAAATCCACACGGCCTCCAGGCACCGGGACATAGCCTCCACAGCATCGTTGGTTTGGGGTGGAGATGTAAAGCTGAGTATCATCAGTATACAGATGACACTGCACCCCAAGACCACGGATGATCTCTCCCAGCGGCTTCACATAAATGTTGAACAAAAGAGGGGAGAGGACCGACCCCTGAGGCACCCCACAAATTAGGGGCTTAGAGGTGGACTCTCCCCCCCATCAACACAAATTGCGAGCGGTTAGAGAGGAAGGAGAAGAACCATCGTAGGACAGTTCCTCCAATCCCCAACCCCTCCAACCGCCGCAGTAAGATACTATGGTCGATAGTATCAAAAGCCGCCGAGAGATCTAACAGGACCAGGACAGAGGAATACCCCCTGTCACGGGCCCTCCAGAGATCATTATATAGATGATTATGTCCACAGGATAGTGATAGATAAGACTTATTTATACAAAATCCTTAATAAAGTGGGTATCTATTGTTTACATTATTGTTTGCTCCTATCTCCTTTTAGCACAATGATTTTTTCCACCATATTATTTTCATAAACAAAGAGAACAGGATGCTTCCAAATGCTATACAGCCACACTTTTTGGGCTGTGCAACACTTTTGCTATAGGTAATTAAAAGCCAATCCACATAAAGATAATGTTTTTAAAAGTGTATTAGACATCTAACTTAAAGGTGATTTATTTGAATAGTCAAATCAAATGGTTTAGCCCAATTTGGTTAATTCAAATGACTATAGATTTTTTGCGCCAAATAAACCTGAAGGTCAGAGTCAAATTTATTTCATTCAATAACTGAATTTGGGTGTCTGATTCAAACCAACTGTTCTCTGAAATGAATTAGAAATCCAAATTTAATTGGATAACAATTTGAACTGGACAAATTTAAACTGGATTTGTCTTAATTCTCACAATCTGAATGTCTTTTAAGGTAATGAATACTTTCACAATAGCACACAAAAATTTCCAAAATTGTACTTTTAAATAATACACTGAACATGTTCATTGAAAATATTGAATGTTTTTGATTCCATCTTCTGCAATAAATTATTTTGAAAGAGAACCAACCATAAAACTAATTCATTTTCTGAAAGCTATACACTATAATGCCAAAGCAAGTTTGCAATATACATGGTTCATTATAAGATATCATTCCAATAAACTAAGTTTCTCAGACAATTTGTGACATGATGAGGGTAAAAATATTTGCTTTACTGCCTTTCCCACACCCAATGAAACAAGTATGAAATTACATGAGGTGCAGCAGGAAAATTTCTACCACAAAGACAAAAAACCAAAACCAAAACCAAAAACTGAGCCTGTTAATGACAAATCCAAAGCAATCTTCAGCAAATCATTTTGTTTCTGTTTACATTTGCCTGCCAATGTTTCCTTACGGTACAGCAGAATGTGCACTCAAGCATACCCATGAAGATGAGAACCAACAACAATGGGAAGCATTTTCTTTTTTATAAAGAATGGATATAAATGACATTAACTTTTGACATATTTTCATAAGTATTATAAAGGAAATTCAAAATAATTGTTATGTCTACATTCCTATAATCAACTTTATGTTTCTTGTTTGATTCCATCATTTCTACAAATTTCTATTTTAATTTTTAGAAAAAAAATAGGTTTAGTTTGAGAAGAAATAAATCTGTGGCATGAATCACTTGCACATTATGGGAGCAACATGCTTTGCCTTAATACCTGTGTGCCTTAATAGTTTGTATTAAATCTCCATTTCTGATTGCAACCAATGAATGATTATATACTGTAGCATATAGGATAGCATCATGAAGCTGTATATTAAAACAGATTTGGCTCTATGATGGCATTCATTAAGAAGAAGGACATCTCATTCTAAATAGCTGCATAAATGCCCCCAAAGAAAGTAGGATAATGTACTGAATGAAAGGGAGAATGCAACATTCACTGTAAGCAGATAATGCCAGTACAGGTGAAACTCGAAAAATTAGAATATCGTGCAAAAGTTCATTTATTTCAATAATGCAACTTAAAAGGTGAAACTAATATATGAGATAGACTCATTACATGAAAAGCAAGATAGTTCAAGCAGTTATTTGTCATAATTGTGATGATTATGGCTTACAGCTCATGAAAACCCCAAATCCACAATCTCAGAAAATTAGAATATTACATGCAATCAATAAAACAAGGATTGTACATAGAATACCAGCAGATGACATGGCTCCCCAAATCAACGCAGACTGTGGAAACTTCACACTGGACTTCAGGCATCTTGCAGTGTGTGCCCCTCCATTCTTCCTCCAGACTCTGGGTCCTTGGTTTCTAAATGAAATGCAAAAGTTGCTCTGATCAGAAAAGAGGACTTTGGACCATTGAGCAACAGACCAGTTCTTGTTTTCTTTAGCCTAGGTAAGACACTTCTGACATTGTTTGATGTTCAGGAGTGGCTTGACAAGAGGAATACGACATTTGAAGCCCATGTCCAGGATCTGTCTGTGTGTGGTGGCTCTTGATGCACTGACTCCAGCCTCAGTCCACTCCTTGTGAAAGTCCTCAACACTTTTGAATGGCCTTTTCCTGACAATCCTCTCCAGGCTGCGGTCATCCCTGCTGCTTGTGCACCTTTGTATTCCACACTTTTCCCTTCCAAATAACTTTCTATTAATGTGCTTTGATACAGCACTTTGGGAACATCCAACTTCTTTTGCAATTACCTTTTGAGGCTTTCCCTCCTTATGGAGGGTGTCAATGATAGTGTTCTACACAACTGTCAGGTCAGCAGTCTTTCCCATGATTGTGATTCCTACTGAACCAGACTGAGAGACCATTTAAAGGCTCAGGAACCTTTGCAGGTGTTATGGCTTAATTAGCTGATTAGAATGGGATACTTTGAGCCTAGAATATTGAACCTTTTCACCATATTCTAATTTTCTGAGATTATGGATTTGAGGTTTTCATGAGCTGCAAGCCATAATCATCTCAATTATGACAAATCACAGCTTGAATTATCTTGCTTTTCAAGCAATGAGTCTATCTCATATATTAGTTTAACCTTTTAAGTTGCATTACTGAAATAAATGAACTTTTGCACGATATTCTAATTTTTCGAGTTTCACCTGTATTTTCACTTTGCTAACATTAAATTTATACAGAAGAACCATATTCAGTATAGATAAACAACAGGTTTTCCTCTTTATATATTCTATAAATTCAATATTTTTCATTCTATGCTTCTTTTGTATTTGCCTTTTAAATAGCAAAGCACATTTTTGAATAAATATGTGAAACACAGTAATTACCCTGGCAACAAAAAAACGTAACAAGTACATCAATGGTCATAATTTGCATTGCAAGACCAATATTTTCAATGCTCTTTATTATAAACATTAGATTGGCATTGTATTTTAGCTATTTAGTTCACTCCCCTCACCTATTTTGTTTTGCTAGGCAATGAAGGGCAACCTGTAGCAGATTAGTTTCCGATGCTTGCTAATGATTCAAAATGATAGATAAATAAATGAAAAATCAGTATTCATCATGAGAGCTAGAACATGAGAGATTATTAAAAATATTACTTGGACATAGGGATGCATTTAGTTTTCATCTGATTGCTTTTCATATTCAGTCAATGCTTTATCCAGAAATACAAATAAGCACAAACTTAGGATATATTGAACTGCTAGGGCAATTTATTCTACTATTTGTTTTTTTTTTAAGTAATGTTGTGCTGCTTCGTTGGAAAAGAAATAGCTTCTTCTAGAGAGAAGGTCATATTAATCACATGCAGCAAGAATTTTTCCATATCATTGAATTTATATATATATATATATATATATATATATATATATATATATATATATATATATATATATATATATATATACTTAAAAACCTTACACACACACACACACATATATATATATATATATATATATATATATATATGTGTGTGTGTGTGTGTGTGTGTGTGTGTGTGTGGATCTTTGTATATAAGCCTAAGTGCTATTACTATATGCAAAACTGTTATCTGGGCAAAGAAAGAATGAAAGAGAAAGTAGTTTTATAGATGGATATAGATGGATGATAGATAATCGATGATAGATAGATAGATAGACTTGGTGAGTAGGTCAATGAAAATTCTTAATCATCGTGATAGAATTGTCTGGAAGTTGAGTTATGGCAAGTAGAATTCTTTTCTTGTTGGTTCAAAATGTTTCTCTGATCCAAGTATCTACTGAACAAGTTGGTTAGAATGATCCCATATATGTGCTCTGGAGAGGTTTCATTTCTCCAGAAACTATTTTGGAGGACATATATGGGGACCCCTTAACCTACTTGCTCTGACTGAAGAAGCTATTTGGCTAAGCAGCTAAACCTTTTCAGTCCAGTTGCCATGATTCAACTGCTAGATTTGTTTAGTAGATATAATTGAGAAGAAGCCTGTTTATTTAATCTCTGAGCCATTTTGTTGAATTTCTGGATGAAAGCCAACTTAGTTATTTCACAAAGTATCTGTCTTTGAAACTCCTTTGATAAAGGATAGTTAACTTGAGGTCATAGTATTTTAAAGACATATGTTTCTCTGCTGATTTTTATATTGGTCATTTTGATCTAATAAAACAAGATTATTTACTGTATAATACATAACTGGGTTTATGGTAATACTGGACAAATTTTAAGATCTCAGTAGACTCTCAGTCCTTTAGTTAATATCAGAATAGAAGAAGCCATTCCTGCCTCTATCCTTAGAGGGGAAAAATATTCTGACCAAGTCTTTGCAGGTAATGATAAGCAACTTGCTTGCAAGTAAAAACAAACTTTGAAACAGGGTAGGAAGTCTTTAATTCACATGGATAAACAAAAAAAAAAAAAAACATTAATAGTCCCAAATGACCTGGTTCTGGCCTAAAAATCCAAATTGCTTTCTGTATCCCAAAATTGGTTGTCTGTGACAATTGGCCACTCCAAACCCCTACTATTTATTTCCCAGCTAAGGAAGGCTGCTTAGCATCCAAGTCTGCTTTTCCTTGAGAGACGGCTTATTGTTTTCTTTTGCTCTTCTCTCTTTTCCTCTCTTTTTATATGCACATCTTGGATGGCGCCCATCTGTTCCTTCCACTCACTCAGCTCAGGCCCTTGAAGACAGGTGCCTCTCCACTGGGGAGGACAGAAGGCCCAGCTCTGCCTCTGTCTCTGATGCTGTTTCCTTATCATTATAAAGGGTCTGAAGCTGGCCCAGGCCCTCAACCTCTTCCTCACCTGACTCTGCTGCTAGCTCTGCTGCAGCCGATGGGCCACAACAGCAAGTTTGAGGTGATGGGAGGACATATCTAAAATAAACCCCTTCACACTTCTCCTTTTACCAATCTATCTTTTATTTATTATTCAACACTTGCCTTACATTCTATAATCCACAAATGTTTGTTAATAAATATATTAAATTTGAATGTATCACAAGGTATAATTAGTTTTATTCATAAATCCACTTGTCCCCTTCATATTTCTGAAGATGAAAATGTAACATGATAGAAATGTTAGGAATTTTTCTGAAACTAGGCTTAGAATGAAAGAATCAATAATATTTAAGTTTCCCTCAATGAAGCATTGAATGGCTGCAAATTCTTCTCATGTGAGAATGTTCCTCCTTGAAATTTAATGTTGAGTTGGACTTCATTTACTGTCACTCTGAAATTTAAAGAAATGTCAGTTCATGGAGTATTACAAAATGATCTTTAATTGTATATGGCAACAAAGTGTTCATATACCATAAGTACTAAGAACATCACTTTAATTGTATATGGAAACAAAGTGTTCATATACCATAAGTACTAAGAACATCAACATGAGATCTTCTTGCACATGTGATACCACTTCATCTTTGTCTGGTCCAGAATTTGTGCATCTTGTTGGCTCCCTTTTCTGCAACACTGAAGGCCTTCTTGCTTTGGATATATAATCACTTGGTAGCATTCCATTTCTTTTAGTCTACACCAGGATGTTAAACTCGATTTCATTGAGGGCTACATCAGGGTTGTGTTTGACCTAGGGAAGATGGGGAAGCATGGCCAGGGGACATGGCCAGCTCAACATCAGTTATGTTAAGGCCACCTGTGGTAGTCCAACTGTGGCTGAGGTGATCCACTGTCTCCAGCAGAGGAAGGTGACACCAGGAAAGCACCAAACACTTGTCCTTCAGAGGAGCCTGCCATCTGTTGGTGGCCAAGTGCTAAGCCAGGATTTTCCTTCCTTCCTTCCTTTTCTACTTTTTTCTTCTCTCTTCATTCTAATTTCTTCTTCCTTCCCTTATTTTTTTCCTTACATGCTCATTTTCCTTCTTTCTTTCTTTCCTTCTTTTTCTTTCTTCTTTCCCATTCTCCTTTCCTGTCCCTTCTTGGATGCAGAAAGGGGACACATTTCTCCTTTTGTTTTGTTTTGCTTTTAGTTTATTTTTCTAGTCCTCTGGCAGTGAAAATAGAGCCCGGGGGGGGGGGGTGTCTGAATGGTCCATTTTTGCTAGCGGAGTGCTACAGGAGGATGTCCAGGCCAAAAATGGAGTCTGGGAGGGCCATGTGCCATCCTCCCAAGATCCATTTTTTCTGTCAGAGGCACTGCGGACTGGTCTTTCGCCATTTCCACTGCTGCCCTGCATGTCAAAATTAAGCACCCCATGGGCCGGATCCAGCCCACAGGACTTGTGTTTGACACCCTGTTCTATACTATCCTTTTATTCTTGCTATAGACATTTTTTGTATTTGCTCAGCTGTGCAAAAGCTCCTTATTTTGGATGGTGAATAGAAAATCATGGCAGAGTAAGTGGGGTTAAGGATGAAAAGCATTCCTGTTCTTTCTTATTACAGAATCAGAGAACATCAGCACAGCAGGGAACATCAGCTCAGCAAACACCATACAGTACTGTAACCTGAGTGTTCATGTTAGTATATTTCTGTTAGCTTGAAACTTTTTGATACGATCTGCTGCCATTGCTATTTCAACAATGCTCTACAGGTGAAACTCAAAAAAATAGAATATGGTTAGGTTAGGTTTATTTAATTTATATACCGCTCCCTCTCCCATTTGGGACTTGGGGCGGTGTACAGCCAATTAAAACAATACAAGAAAACTTAAGATTTAAAAACAGATTAAAACAGATTAAATCAGTGGCCAAGGTTAAAATAGTAAAATAATAAAACAAAGGGCTCTAAAATGACAAATTTAAAATCCCGCAATACTATTAGCCAGACCGGCTCGTTGAAAAAGATGAGTCTTCAATGCGCACCTGAAGGTTTGCAGGTCAGGGATAGTCCGTATCTCCGGGGGCAACTCGTTCCAAAGGGATGGTGCTCCCACAGAGAAGGCCTGTACCCTTGGGGTGCCAGCCGACATCGTCCAGCTGATGGCACCCAAGGAGGCCCACCCTGTGAGAGCGCACAGGCCAATGGGAGGCCGATGGTGGCAGAAAGTGGTCCTGTAAGTATCCGGGTCCCAAGCCATGCAGCGCTTTATAGATGACCACCAACACCTTGAATCACACCTGGAAGGCTACCGGCAGCCAATGCAGCTCGCTCAGGAGCGGTGTAACATGGGAGCTACAAGAAGCCTCCAGAATCACCCACGCGGCCGCATTCTGTACCAGCTGGAGCCTCCAGATGCTCTTCAAGGGGAGCCCCATGTAGAGCATTACAGTAACTGAGACGAGAAATGACAAGAGCAGAAATTGCCATGCGAAGTGCGTCCAGATCCAGAAAGGGCTGCAACTGGCAGATCCGCCGGACCTGATAAAAAGCCCCCCTGGCGACGGCCATTATGCGACAGCTGTACATCCAAGAGGACACCAAGATTGCATGCCCTCCCTGTGGGGGTCAGAATTTCTCCTCCCACAGCTAGCGATGGAATAAGCTGGCTGTATCTGGGCACAGAAAACCACAGCCACTCAGTCTTGGTAGGGTTGAGTTGGAGCCTGTTCATACCCATCCAACTCCACATGGCCTCCAGGCACTGGGTCATCACTTCAACAACTTTGTTGGGGTGGATTGGGGTAGAAATGTATAACTGAGTATCATCAGCATACTGATGGAATTCTACCCCAAAACCACAGATGATCTCACCCAGCGGCTTCACATAAATGTTGAACAGCAGGGGCAAGAGAACAGACCCCTGAGGCACCCCGCAAGTCACGGGCCTCGGGACTGACCTCTTCCCCCCTGCCAACACAAATTGCGAGCGGTTGGAGAGAAAGGAGGAGAACAACCATAACATGGTGCCCCCCACTCCCAACCCCCCCAACCGCTGCCATAAGATACTATGGTCGATAGTATCAAAAGCCGCTGAGAGATCTAATAGGACCAAGACAGAGGAACAACCTCTGTCACGGGCCCTCCAGAGATCATCCACCAACGCGACCAATGCTGTCTCTGTGCTGTACCCGGGCCTGAAGCCTGATTGAAGCGGATCTAAATAGACAGCTTCATCCAGGTGCTGAGGGAACTGTCGTGCACCACTCTCAACAACCCTCACCAAAAAGCGAAGGTTGGAGACCGGACAATAGTTCGATAATAATGTTGGGTCCAGAGACGGTTTCTTGAGGAGGGGCCTCACCACTGCCTCTTTCAAGGCAACAGGCAAAAGCCCCTCACTCAAGGAAGCATTAATAATACCCTGGAACCTACCTCATGTCACCTCCCGGGTGGCCAAAACCAGCCAGGAGGGGCACGGATCCAGTAAACATGTGGTGGCATTAAGCCCACCCAGTATCCTGTCCACGTCTTCCAGGGTCACAGGATCAAACTCAGCCCATATGACCTCACCAAGATCCGCCCCAGTCATCCCATCCAGAGCTGCCCAGTCAGAGTCCAGCCCGTCCCGAATCTGAGCAATTTTGTCCTGCAGATATCTCGAAAAATCCTCAGCCCATCCTTGTAAGGGATCCTCCTGCACTCCCACGTCTAAAAGGGAATGGGTCACCCTAAAATCTCTGGGCAATTTTCTGCGAACGCAATAAGGATAGAAAAGTAAGAATGCTTTGTATCGTGCAAATGTTCATTTATTTCAGTAATGCAATTTAAAAGGTGAAACTAATATATGAGATAGACTCATTACATGAAAAACAAGATAGTTCAAGTCATGATTTATCATAATTGAGATGATTATGGCTTACAGTTCATGAAAACCCCAAATCCACAATCTCAGAAAATTAGAATATTACATGCAATCAATAAAACAAGGATTGTACACAGAACAATATCGGACCTCTGAAAAGTATAAGGATGCACATGTACTCAGTATTTGGTTTGGGCCCCTTTTGCAGCAATTACTGTCTCAATGCGTTGTGGCATGGAAGCTATCAGCCTGTGTTATGGAAGACCAGGATGCTTCAATAGCGGCCTTCAGCTCTTCTGCATTGTTCGGTCTTATGTCTTTCATCTTTCTCTTAGCAATATCCCATAGATTATCTATGGGGTTCAGGTCAGGAGAGTTTGCTGACCAATCAAGCACAGTAATCCCATGGTCATGAAACAAGTTTTGGTGCTTTTGGCAATGTGGGCAGATGCCAAGTCCTGATGGAAAACGAAGTCAGCATCCCTATAAAACTCTTCTGTGGAAGGAAGCATGAAGTGCTCCAAAATCTCCTGGTAGATGGCTGCATTGACCCTGCACTTAATGAAGCACAGTGGACCAACACCAGCAGATGACATGGCTCCCCAAATCAACGCAGACTGTGGAAACAAGGATTGTACATAGAATACCAGCAGATGACATGGCTCCCCAAATCAACGCAGACTGTGGAAACTTCACACTGGATTTCAAGCATCTTGCAGTGTGTGCCCCTCCATTCTTCCTCCAGACTCTGGGTCCTTGGTTTCCAAATGAGATGCAAAAGTTGTTCTCATCAGAAAAGAGGACTTTGGACCATTGAGCAACAGACCAGTTCTTGTTTTCTTTAGCCCAGGTAAGACACTTCTGACATTGTTTGTTGTTCAGGAGCGGCTTGACAAGAGGAATATGACATTTGAAGCCCATGTCCAGGATCTGTCTGTGTGTGGTGGCTCTTGATGCACTGACTCCAGCCTCAGTCCACTCCTTGTGAAAGTCCTCAATACTTTTGAATGGCCTTTTCCTGACAATCCTCTCCAGGCTGTGGTCATCCCTGCTGCTTGTGCACTTTTGTCTTCCACACTTTTCCCTTCCACATAACTTTCTATTAATGTGCTTTGATACAGCACTTTGGGAACATCCAACTTCTTTTGCAATTTTGAGGCTTTCCTCCTTATGGCGGGTGTCAATGATGGTGTTCTACACAACTGTCAGGTCAGCAGTCTTTCCCATGATTGTGATTCCTACTGAACCTGACTGAGAGACCATTTAAAGGCTCAGGAACCTTTGCAGCTGTTATGGCTTAATTAGCTAATTAGAGTGGGACACTTTGAGCCTAGAATATTGAACCTTTTCACAATATTTTAATTTTCTGAGATTATGGATTTGAGGTTTTCATGAGCTGTAAGCCATAATCATCTCAATTACGACAAATCATGGCTTGAACTATCTTGCTTTCCATGTAATGAGTCTATCTCATATATTAGTTTCACCTTTTAAGTTGCATTACTGAAATAAATAAACTTTTGCATGATATTCTAATTTTTCGAGTTTCACCTGTAGATATTTTTATGGAATCATATACCAACAATATATCTGTATAACTACTAAACTATATAACTAACAAATCTTTAACTGGCCGAATAGATGCATCATAGCAGAAAACTTGTTAGCAAAAGGCTAACTTACAGAACAATAGAATACATTATTCCAAATATAATGAAATTTGGGGAATTGTGGCTGCTTCAGCACTGCTGGCCTGCTGCAGTCATGTTATCCAATGTTCTGTAATAGTCTCCTATCCATTTGCACTAGATAACAGTACATACTATCTGTAAAAACATTTTGTTCCAATTTTCTCTAAAATTATAGCTTGGAATAAATTTTACTGAGTTTTCTATAAGTTCTTCATTCTTCTAATGTAATATTTCAGAATTCTAATGCACTATTTCAGAATTCTAATGTAATTTTTCAGATTTTCTAATGTAATATGTCAGATATTTCAGTTTTTGGTCATATAGTCTTTGATTTGTTCTGTCTCCATATCATATTTTAATATCTATTTGTCTAGATGTCTCTCTTCCCTATCTCCTATGTCTGTGGTTCTATGGTCTTGACTCTATATTACTATAAGTATTTCAAATTCTGTCATTTGTTATAAATGCTCTCTTTCTTTATTAAGATCACTTTATATTCTTCAAACAATTTCTAAAACTATGCCATTCTACATTTCAGCTTTCAAAGCTAGTTACATATGTGTTTTTTGTATATTTATAGAGTATGTAGATAGACAATAGATATATAAGTAATTCCACTTTTTTATAATAATTGTCTCCTGAATAAAAAAGCATTTGAGGGTCAGGGTAAATGAGAGATTGCTTGACATTGTTTGTTCCTGCTTTATATTACAATATGTTCTTTTAAGGTTTTAATCTTCTTTTGTAACTTTAAACATAAATATATGTGAGGTTTAACCTTATTATGATTTTGTAATTGGAGAAAAAGAAAAAACGTATACTTTATTCTAAAGTCCTAATATGCATAGGTGCTTCTGATAGTTATAGCATTTTTCCTATATTGGTTTAGAGTTTTTCTAAGGCAGTGGAGCCCCTTTTAAGAACTATTTGTAGAGGAAATAATATCCTCATAACAATTAGCCTTTCTAATACATTGTTTTATAAGTATTTCAATATTCATAAAGGCAATGAACAATAGTAATATTGGGTAAATAACACTTATTACAGTCATTGAATCTTGTTCTCAGGAAATTACATGTATTGTATTGTTCATATACTTATACTGTATTTTAACCCTTATACTTGAACTGAAAATAACAGACACTTCAGATATAATTACTTGGATGTGAAGATAAGGAAATGACATCATTTCATTCATTGGATTAATTTTTACTTAAAAACTGGATTATCTGACTGGAGAGGAGGTAAATTGCTGATTTCACGTAGGAGATGAACTCTCAGTGAACAACATACAGTTTAAAACACAAATTATGAATACAACCTTCTATTTCTCCATTTATTTAATTTCAAAGACACTTCTAATATGAAACCTATGGTTTGAAATGGCATGAAGACAAAAAAGAAAGAAATCCAGAAAGAAAATATAATTTAACTATAAACTAGCTTTTTCAATCATTCTGTCAACTCATAAAACATTTGTATACACGTTCTATTGTTGACAGCAGAAAGAAGGGGGGGAGTTTCAAAGAGCAGGCAGCAGTGTAGAATTGGAAGTACATTCCATTCATATTTTCTTCAAAGACTGATTAGATGACTGAAGCTTCTGCCCCGCAAAAATATAATTAGAGAGCATGATTGATGACTCTTGGCTATGGACATGTTTCATTGGATGATACACCCAGAGGGATGGGGGAGGAAAGCAGGATCAAGGGTGACAGTGAATTACATATCTCAGAGTTAGCTACACTCAGGTAAATGCTGGATGTAGAATGTTAACTTCAAATAAATCATTTTTAGTCTTGAGAGTGTGGTTTGAGGCTCTTGATTTAATTGGAGTAACTGCCAACATCCTGACACATTCATTTTCTCATTGCTTGGCCTTTATATGTCTGGAGTATTAAGTAGTATATATTATAAACTACATATTATACAGTTTATATAATATGGTGTTCCTATATAGTAAATCTACAGATAGCTATGCATATCTACATGTTTCTATATTCTATCTTTGGCCACAATGGAAAAACCTGCAAAAGAATTAGTGGACATAAGTTTGACATCAGGAGTCAATTCAAACAGAAAATAATAATGTATTTCAACTTGCCAGGACATAATAGATCAGACCTCAGAATAAGTGTTTTGGAAAAGTTAATGTTTTGGAAAACATTAAAACCAACATTGAATGAATAATTCAATTATTCATTCAATCAATTCAATAAATGGTAAATTCAATAATTCACCATTGAATAATTGGTCAATTTATTTTTCAAAGCACCAGAGGGCAGGAAACAATGGATAGAAATTAATCAGGGAGAGAAGCAATCTGGAATTAAAGAGAAACTTCCTAACAGTGATTAACCAGTGGAACAGCTTGCCTTCAGACATTGTGGGTGCTCCATCACTAGAGGTTTTTAAGAAAAGATTGGACAGTCATTTGTATGAAATGGTATAGGATGTCCTGCTTGAACAGGGTGCTGGGCTAGAAGACCTCCAAGGTCTCTTCTAGTGCTATTCTGATTCTGACTGAAAAATTGAATTCGCATACATCAAAAAGTTACTGGAAGACTCAGAAGATCTCAACATACCCAGTAGATTTTAACACATTGCAAAGTTAATTGACAAGTACTTGTAATCTGTCTCACAGGGAACAAGCACCAGCATAACTAACCTATTTTTCCAGTCCTTCTCCCTCCCACCTTTTCCCACCACACTTCAGTTTACATCCTTAATCAGTCGAACCACTCTATGCATTAATGAAGTAAAGATCACAAAAGCTTCTTTCCTGTGGTGGGATTCAGCTGGGTGAACCTGTTGTTAAATTATCCTCCACCACACACTAGCAAAGTGGAACCTGGTGCTGTGTTGCAATGGAAAAATGGGCAATGGAGTAGCTGGCACTAGGAAAAGAAAAGGCTGCTTTCCCTCTTCTTTCCCTCCTGCTGGCTGCTCCATTGCCTGTTTGTCCACTGCAGTGCAGTGCAGTTCCCAGGATCCTCTTTGATAGTGGAGGCTGGTAATTTAACAACCGGTTTACCCAGGGTCAGAGTCATGGAAGGCTTATCCTGCATAGGCAGTGGAACTGGAGGATGGAATGGGCCATGCTTCCCATGACAGCCAACCTGATCCTGGGTGAAGCAGTTGTTAAATTATTTAAATCCCACCACTGCTTCTGTCCTTTAATAAAATTTGTTAATTGAAAGAGCTGCTATGCACTCTTGTTTTTTTGCTTTGAATAATACATGCTCTGAAGTCCAATATAAGTAGAATGTACTAACTTAACGGCAGTCTTTTTAGAACTGATATTTGATTGTGCGATTTTAGGAACTTCCTTATATACATGACTGTACAGTTCCTAAGTTATCAGTTGTGTTCTTAGACTATTATTAAGATATTTTATACATGCATACAAATGAAACAAATACACATGATATACAGCACCTGGATAGCAGCTGCTTGTCAGCATTAAAGAAGTAATTAATTGGTAAACGTAGAAGCATGCCTACTGTTCTTGTCATAGCAGTATCTCTGTCATTCTTTTTTTATCTGTCTATCTATCTATCTATCTATCTATCTATCTATCTATCTATCTATCTATCTATCTATCTATCATCATCTGTTTATTATCCATCTATCCTTCATCTCAGTATTTTTCCATAACACATAGCTCAATTATTTGTCTAAGCATTTTTGAATTAGAGTTTATTCCTGCCTTTTCTCTTCCTTCACCTGTTATTAGAATGCCAAGTAAAAGTGGTATATGCGATAAGATAAAAATAGTTATATTTTTTCTCTATCTAGAACAATTTGCACAATCCATTTTAGCCAGAATGCAACAATTCAAAAGTCATTTGATAATAAGACAACTGAATATGATTGGATGCTGAGGTAGATAACAGAGTAGATGGCGTACAGTATATAAAATACCCCATACATTGCTTCTTTAGGAGTAGGTCTTAGTACAGTGACCAAATCTATCCTCCAACGTTAAAAGTCATTTTTCTTTGTGGAAAAAAACCAGCTATTTTTCTATCTTATTCTCAAATTCCCTTTTGCAATACTGTTGAATTTTCTTTATTGCTGTGAATTGGCAGAACTTGTTTTCTTGTTTTTTCTATACAAGTATCTCCACCAGACTGAAAATATTTCTGAACATAAAACACTGGAGAAATTATGACACTCTGACAGAGAAACAGGGTCATACAACTTTGGGGAAATTTAAAATCCCCAACTGAGTCAACAGGAATGTCATTATCTTTTTCTTCACTTTTTCAAAACAGAAAAGAAAATGGTTTTCAATGTGAGACTTGGATAAAAAAAAAGTTAGGGCCAATTATTATTGGCTTTCTAATAGTTCCATTTCCATTATGAAGTTGTAGTGTTGGGTTTTTCATATGGTGAAAAATAAGTTTCGAGTTGCTTTCTGGAAACTTTTTGGCTCTACGAAGCCTGGCCCAACTTTCCTGCCCTAACTATATGAAAATTATCACTGCCAATAGGACTCACATACCTAGATATTATTCTGAATTTCTGACACACCAAATACTTGAGAAATGGATGGATATTTCTCAGAGTTTGCATAACACTCTTTTTTTCTCCTGAAAAGTGAAATATAAAAGATACTTCATTATTTTCTTTGAATTATGGACAGTGATAGGAAATAGCCATCATTTTTCTATAGCTCTTGTAAAAGTTCTAACTGTGGCCTACAAAATACTAATGAAAAGGCTAGAGCTAGTAAATACTTTCGTCATCTTCCTTGTCCTCCTCTTTGTCCTCCTCTCCTCCCGGCCAAAATTCGAAAACTGATCCTATGTTCCAATCATTGAAACCTTTGTTTTTCCCAAACTCATTTCCTCTTTTCTCTTAACTTAATTTTTTCCAAGTTTTTTTTTATTAATGTAATATATAAAAAATCCATTTCAATCAAACAGTGTGTTGTATGGGTACAATTGCTATTAGGCAATCATAATCAAGGTGTTTACAATAACCTTTATCACAATAACATTAATACTGTAGTAACAATATTTTGTTTTAACAAATTTTCATTTTAACATTTATTCTTTTTTATATCCCTTTCTTTCTAACTCCTGTTTTTATTGTCTAGCCATTGATAAAATGAGTCCCATGTCAAAAAATATTTAGTTTCTTCTTTGTTGTTAATTAGTCTATCTATTTCTGCACATTCTAGTATTTTTGAATTACATTCTCATCTGTCGGGATCTCATCACACTTCCATTGTTGAGCATATATATTCTAACTGTAGTTAATACATGTAAAATCAAGTATATAATCTCTTTATCATATCATTTAAACCTTTGTTTTTCCAAACTCATGTCCTCTTTTCTCTTATGATTAATATTTCACATGATCATTTGATGCTTTCCCCACTCCTCTACTCCAAGGGTGAGTCATTGTTTTTCCCCTCTTTCATGATAGTAAAGTGCCATAGCTTTGAAAATCTTAAAAGAAATGTCCATTGACATAATGAAATAGGAAAGCTTCTGAATTTAACTCAAACTGAATTAATGCAAAGATTCAGGAGAAGTGCTTCCCAAATCATATTAGCTCAAACAAGGCATCCCTCCTCCTAAGGCAGTCCATTCTCCAGAAGGTTTGATTGCTTGAGAGTTTTCTCAAGTTGAATTGCACAAACACAGTTGCGATTTCTGAACATTTTCCCAGCACATCTAATGTGGGAACAAGTTGTCAATTCCTTTTTTATTATGCCAGATCTTCAATAATAGACAACTAGTCTTTCATTATTATTACCTTTATTGTCAGAGTACAACATATGTACAATGAGATTGACTGAGCTGCCCTTTGTGCAACCCCCCCAACACAATTCAAATAAGGACATAAGTCCCTAACCCAATCCCAATCTTATTACACTATGTGTCATTGTTGCACAACACACTAGCCCCTCAAGTCTGTCATACTATGTTGACATGAAGTTATTTTCCATTCAGAAGTCTGACAGCCCACGGGTAGAAACTGTTCTTCAGCCTGTTGGTGCAGCTGGCTATGCTTCTATATCTCCTACCTGATGGCAGGAGAGTAAAGAAGTGCCTACCGGGATGTGAGTCATCGCTGAGATTTTTCCTCACTCTTCTAAGGCAGTGAGTCCTAGCGATGTTATCTAGCGGTATCAAGGAACAGCCCACAATGTTTTATGCTGTGCTCACCACCCTCTGTAATGTCTTTCTATCTGCAGCTGTCAAGGCAGCATATTACACTGTAATGCAATATGTGAGGACACTTTCTATTGTAGACCAGTAAAAGAAGGTCAGCAGTCATTGTTCCACTTTACTCTTTCACAAGACCCTAAGGAAATGGAGTTTCTGTTGGACCTTTCTGTCCACTTGGATTGTGTTGATTTTCCAGGTAAGATCTTCACTGAGGTAGACTCCCAGGAATTTAAAGGAGGAAATTCTCTCCACACAGCCCCCCTCAATGTAAAGTGGGGCAGGTTCCTTTCTCTCTTCTTCTGGAAGTCTAACACCATCTCCTTGCTGATGTTTAGGTGCAGGTTGTTTTCAAGGTACCATGAGGATACTTTTTGAACCTCCCTCCTTTACGCTATTTTGTCTCCACCTGTAATGAGACCCAATAAGGTAGTATCATCTGTGAACTTAATGATCACAGTGGATAGGTCACAGTCATGTGTGTACAGTGAGTGCAGGTAGGGATTGAGCACACAGCCCTTTGGAGAGCCAAGCTTCATGGAGATGGATGTGACAGGCCCAGCCCTCACTGTTTGTGGTGGGTCCCTCAGAAAGACTTTGATCCAGTCGCAGATGGAAGAGGGAAAATCCAAGTCAGTCAGTTTTTTTATAAGGATGCTCAGCAGGATAGTATTGAAGGCTGGTCTGTAGTCAATGAAAAGCATCCTGACATAATTTCCGTGTTTCTCCAGATGGCTCACTACAGAATGTAAGACAGTAGTTATGATGTCATCTGTTGACCTGTTCCCCCTGTAGGCAAGCTGATGTTTGTCAAAGTCTGGTGTGAGGCATGTCCTAAGGTGTTGGAGAACCAGTCTTTTGAAACATTTCATCACTACTAACGCAATAAGTCTGTAGTCATTTATAGAGTTAATTGCTGTTTTCTTGGGAACTGGGACAATTTCAACACTTTGTACAGCCTTATTAACTAAATCTAAATCAAATATAAGTCTCTTTTATAGATTACCATATAAAGTATGTAGAAAAGATTTTTATTTATTTTATTATTTGTAAGATTAGCATCCCATGTATGTATGTATGTATGAATGTATGTATGTAAAATGCAGAAAGTGGACAAGCTGTGATAAAATGCTTCCTAGATAACTTGTTTTAAAAAAGGATTAGCAGATAAAACAATCAATTTTCTGCCTAGCATTCCTTATTTTATTTACTTCAATCATTGCCAACAAGATGGCAAAAGAGTTTTTTTTAATTGTCAAATCAAATTTATATGATAAAATGTAATGTACTGTTTGTCAGCTTTAAATACTGGAAATGTCAATAAAATGCAAATTATTCATTATTTCAAACCACATGATTATAAAAGCATGGTGTAAATTTTTAGCTATGTAATATTTCTTATGACCCAACTCACAATAGGGGCTATATATGGTGGGATGAACTAAACATATATATTTTCTTCATCACTCTATGATTTATTGGGGTTTTCATTATAACTGAAAAATATTTCCCTTAGAAAATCAATGATGGGTCAGGAAGCAAAACCAAACTTTTAAATTATGGTTTTGAAATAACATAATTGTGGTTTTTAATAGCTCCTACATTGCCTTGATTGATTATCTGATTTCCCCCCCCAAAGTTTTCAGCGCAATAAAATTAATTTTGGTGCAGCCAACTTGGATGAAAAATGGATTTAGATGGTACTAATTGGATTGTACAATATAACACAAAGAGGTGTTATTACACAAGATACATTTAAGTAATTTTATTTGAAGCTGCAATAACATTAACTCTTTAAACTGTTTATTAATAGTAAATGGCAATTAGCCTATGTCCTATAGAAAATATTCATCGCAAAACTGTATATAGCATTTTTACTAGTTGCCATGTAATATTCAAACATTTCTACATATAGAAGTTTGTTTGGGGAGTATTGAGTGCATCATTTTATATTTTTATATGTAGTAGAATATTTTATTTATATTATGACAGTTACTTTATGCATGCATCATTAAATGTACAATTGTGAATCAGAAAAGCATCCTTCACAATATTTTTGTGTATATATCTGTATTGAAACACCATTACACTAAGTCCTGTTCACATGAATAAATATTTTGAAACGCATCTTCAACAAAGTCTGTTTGACAACTATAGCTGACATCTAATTTAGATTTATGTATGTAAAGTACTTCCAAGAAAGGCACAAATTATAGTAATTGAATTAAAATCAACACCAATCTTCTGTGTAAATTGTAAATAAAAGTTATTGCTTAGTTGGTTTTTGGGTGGAGTTTATTAATGTCCAGTATAAATAAATAGTAACTAATCTTAAATACATTTATTTATTTGTTCATGCTTCTATACCGCTCCCTCTCCCAAAAAAGGACTCGGGGCGGTGCACATTCAACAACGAAAACAGTACAGGTAACGGAGATGAAATAAATAAAAATCTAAAATGGTTAAGAACAACACCCACAGAAAGATTATCTAAAATTTAATTTAACCCGAATGATTCAATTGGCTAGACCGGCCTGCTTGAACAACAAGGTCTTGACTGCGCACCGGAAGGTGAGGATATCCGACATGGCTCGTGTCTCCGAGGGGAGACAATTCCAGAGGGATGGGGCTCCCACAGAGAAAGCACGTAGTCTCGGGGCTGCCAGTCGGCAGTGATTTAGTGGTGGGACCCCGAGCATGGCGACTCTGTGGGAGCGTACTGGGCGGCGGGAGGTTGTTGGTGGCAGAAGGCGGTCCCGTAAGTATCCAGGTCCCGAGCCATGGAGCACTTTGAATACTATTAGTACCACCTTGAATCGAATCCGGAAGGCCACAGGAAGCCAGTGCAGCCGGCGGAGAAGAGGTGTTATGTGGGCATCCCGAGGGGCGCCGATGATCATCCGCGCGGCGGCATTCTGAACTAACTGTAGCCTACGGAGAGTCTTCAAGGGGAGCCCCATGTAGAGAGCATTACAGTAGTCCAAACGGGAGATGACGAGAGCAGAGGTGACTGTGCGAAGTGCGCCCAGATCCAGGAAGGGTCGCAATTGGTAGATCAGACGAATCTGATAAAAAGCACTCCTGGTGGCGGCTGCAATATGGTCTTCCAAAGACAGTCGCACATCCAGGAGTACACCCAAGTTGCATGCCCTTTCCACAGGGGATAGTGTCTCTCCTCCTATGGTCAGCGATGGAATAAGCTGACTGAATCTGGGGGCAGGAAACCACAGCCACTCGGTTTTGGTCGGGTTGAGACAGAGTCTGTTTTGACCCATCCAATTTCGTACGGCCTCCAGGCACCGGGTCATCACCTCGACGGCTTCGTTGGGGTGGTCTGGAGTGGAGATGTACAGCTGAGTATCATCAGCGTACTGG
The DNA here is from genome assembly GCA_023653725.1 of Bungarus multicinctus. Classification (NCBI taxonomy): domain Eukaryota; kingdom Metazoa; phylum Chordata; class Lepidosauria; order Squamata; family Elapidae; genus Bungarus; species Bungarus multicinctus. The sequence continues at coordinate 53,435,283 of CM042844.1, forward strand.
TGGAATTCCACTCCAAAGCCACGGATGATATTACCTAGCGGCTTCATATAAATGTTGAACAGCAGGGGAGAGAGCACCGACCCCTGAGGCACCCCACAGAGTAGGGGTCTTGGGGTCGATCTCTGTCCCCCTGTCAACACAAATTGCGAACGGTCGGAGAGGAAGGAGGAGAACCATTGAAGCACGGTGCCTCCAATCCCTAGCCCCTCCAACTGATGCAACAGGATACTGTGGTCGACAGTATCAAAAGCCGCTGATAAATCGAGGAGGACCAGAACAGAGGAATGGCCTCTGTCCCGTGCCCTCCAAAGATCATCCATCAACGCGACCAACACCGTCTCAGTGCTGTGCCCGGGCCTGAAGCCCGATTGGAGGGGGTCAAGATAATTCGCTTCATCCAGGTACTGCGGGAACTGACGTGCCACCACGGTCTCTATAACCTTCGCTACAAAGCGAAGGTTGGAGACAGGACGATAATTGGATAGTAATGCTGGGTCCAAGGACGGTTTCTTGAGGAGGGGACGAACCACCGCTTCTTTCAAAGCAGTGGGTAGAAACCCCTCTCTCAAGGAAGCGTTTATAATGCCTTGGAACCAGCCTCGTGTTACCTCCCGAGTGGCTAGAACCAGCCAGGAGGGACACGGGTCTAATAAACAAGTGGTAGCATTCAGTCCCCCCAGTATTCTGTCAACGTGTTCTTTGGTAACAGAGTCGAACTCAACCCAGTTGACCTCACCGATATCTGATCCCGCCCTCTCGTCTGGAGAGGACCAGTCGGAGTCCAAATCGTTCCGAATCTGAGCAATTTTATCCTGGAGAAATATGGAAAATTCCTCAGCTCGACCTTGCAAAGGGTCATCCTGTGACTCCACTTTTAATAGGGAGCGAGTCACCTTAAACAAGGCAGCTGGGTGGTTTTCTGCGGATGCAATAAGGGTGGAGAGGTAAGTTCTCCTCGCCATCCTTATCGCCACTAAATACGACTTAATATAAGCACGTAGTAGTGTTCGGTCAGAATCAGAACGGGTGGATCTCCAACTACTCTCTAGGCGTCTTTTCCGGCGTTTCATCTCCCTCAGCTCCTCGGAGAACCAAGGGGCTATCTGGGAGCGGCGCCGGGTCAGAGGCCGCAAAGGCACAACCCGATCAAGTGCTTTAGCAGCCGCCAAATTCCAGGCGGCAACCAATTCCTCGACCAAGTTGTGTGTGTGAGTTTTGGGGAGTGGCCCAAGCTCCATCAGGAACCTTTCAGGGTCCATCAGGCGCCTGGGGCGGTACCATTTTAATGGCCCCGCCTCCCTGCGGTCAAGAGGTGTGGAACGGAAGTCAAGCTTTAGGAGTGAGTGGTCTGACCATGACAGGGGTTCTATGACTATATTCCCTACACCCAGATCACTCTGCCACTGATCAGAGACAAAAACTAAGTCTAGGGTATGACCTCCGATGTGAGTAGGGTCCCGGATTAATTGGGTTAGGCCCATGGCTGTCATGGAAGCCATGAACTCCTGAGCAGGTCCCGAGGTACCGCCGGCAGAGGGAAGGTTGAAATCACCCATGACCATAAGCCTAGGGGTCTCAACCGCCATGCCAGCAATAACCTCAAGAAGCTCAAGCAGGGCAGATGATGCATAGCAGGGAGCCAGGTAAGCGATCAACAAGCCCTTCTGAACCTTGTAACCAAACTTCACGAAAAGAGATTCACATCCAGACGTCTGAGAAACAGTGGACTCCCTCGGACAAAGATCTTCCTTGATAACTAACGCAACACCTCCACCCCTTCCCTGGGTCCTCGGCCGATGAAAAGCCCAAAACCCGGCCGGGCACATATCGACCAGAGGGACACCCCCCTCTGGGCCCAGCCAGATCTCGGTGATACCCACCAGGTCCGCCCCCCCCCTCTAAGATCAAGTCATGAATGAGAGGGGCTTTGTTCATGACGGACCTGGCGTTACACAACATCAGTCGAAGGCCCAGGGCCCGAACACTCAGACCACCTGGAGAACGGGAAGTGATAATGGGGTCGGAGCGCGTCACAGCAGATAGAGAGCGGAGACGCGCTCCCGAAACAGAATGTGGCCCCTTATAGACGCCAAATCTGCCTCTCCCGCTCACCGTTTTAATGGATTTGATGACACCCTCTTCTGGATAACCCCCCATCCTCAATTGAGCCATGTCGGAATCCTGACCATTCCGGCTGCGTTCTAACTGTGAACAGGTCGGAGCCCCAGGTGGGTTGTCCCCCAATTTGTTAAGGAATTTGATTAGAAATTTTAAGAAACCCTCCCTCCCACGCTTCTGACGACGACTCCACCATCTCTCTGGATCCCAGGATCCGTCCTTGAGATGGGATTTGGAGAGACAAGGGGGCCAGATTTGAGATAGGGGAACATATCTCAAGGCCCGCAGTTCAGTTGAAGAATATGATAATATATGGGGGATATGACTGTGAGTTTGTGATGGAGTAGGCGGGTCAAATGATGGTCCTAAGATCTTGAAAGGGGTTGGAGGAGGAACGAATAATGGCCACAGTTTAGGTTTAGATCTCCAGATAGGATGTGAGCAAGGTGGTGATATAGTTCTGGATCTCGGGTCTCGCTGCTGGTCGATGAGTAACTGCCGCAACTGTGATGGCGGCGGAGGACAAGAGGATGGAGAGTGGTCGTGAGATGGTCCTGGCTCATTCCCTAGGCCTTGTCGTTGTCTGTAAGGTCTCCGGGGTGGCGGTTGATGATTGATCAGGAGCTGCGGTCTTGACTCCGGGTCTCGCTGTCGACCAAGACATAGTCGCTGCAGTGGTGGTGGTGGCAGAGGCCATGAAGGCATAAAGTGGCTGTGTGGTGGCCTCTGGTTCATCCCCAGGCCTTGTCGCCATCCATAAGGTGATTGACGTAATAGCAGTGGTGGCAGTGGTGGCGGCGGAGGCGGAGACCACGGGGACAGAACACGGTTGTGTGGGAGTCCCGGCCCTGTTCCCGGGCCTCGTCGCCGCATGTAAGGAGACCATTTTGACAGCAGCGGTGGTAGCGGGTGTGAGCATGGGGACGGCCAATGGTCAAACAGGGGTCGTAGCCTTGTCAGCGGGCCTTGAAATGTTCTTTATGGCATACAATGTCGGATTTAGCCAATTATGGAAATGACAATAAGATGAATAAGATGAATCAACAGCTCTCTGTGAGATAATTTTCATCTGCAGCTATTTGTTCTTGCATAACTAATGCTTTCAAATTAATGAGTGAATAACTGAAATCTAAAATGTGAATAAGTATGTAATAATGTGGAGGAGAGAATAGAATTGCAAGAGCTGCATGCAAAATAAGCCTACACAAAACATTAGAACAAGTTAATTTGCAGTGCTGGGAAGAGGAATATGACTCTCTAAATGCACAGAGGAAACACCTGGAACAGTTTATGAAATATCCACGTAAGCTTTGAAAAGCACATGGATGACTCAAAGAGACAAGCTCTGTTTCTTCTTGCATGACTAAGCACATAATTTGAATGTTTAATATTATCATTAATGAAAATATGAAGTGTATGAAAGAAAAGGTAATAATATTCTTTTTGTTCCCTGAAACCGGAACAATTTTAAATGCTCTGGACTAGTAAGTTATATTTGTTTCTTTCCTTCATACATTTGCATACCACTTCATATGCTCAAGCACACTGAAATACTGTAGTCTACAATACAAATAATAAATAATGAAATACATAATACATATAAATAAATAATAATAATAAAACAATACCTACAACATTATACAGTATAATAAAGTATATTCATTTGGAAAAGGCGGGGGAAAGAAATTTTTCAGTATTGGTTCTGGGAAGGCTTTCAACAAAACTGAAAAGAAAAGTAGAGGGAATGCCCCTGATTCTTAGGGAATAATGTATTTCAGAGAGTGGAAGGGAAGGCCTGCCTATCTATAAACGCCAATAACAGATGCCATTCATTAGCTATCAGCACTCAAGTTTACTTTGATTTTAGTGGCTGACAGTCTCTTCTTGTAAAGGCAAACTGACAGATATCTTGACACCAAGAAGCTTGGAGATATATATATATATCTTAATCAAAAGTGTAACATACATATGTTCAGTTATCCCATCAGCAGCTCCACTTCACATGTGGTAAGAACACCAGCTTTCAAACCAAGTGCAAAGAAGTGCATTATAGTAATCTAAACGTGAGACTACTAGCATATGAATAACTGTAATTGTTCCTGTCCAGGAAAAGGTGAAGGTGAAATTACACCTGAAGCTATAGGCTGAAGCCAGGTTATAAGGTTATTTGAGATTCCAGTGATCCACAAATATCCCTAAATGGAGTATCTGCTCTTTAACAGGGAATGTATGTCACTGTAAAGTTCATTTTCCAAATCTAGGAATTATCACCCACAGAAACTATTTGTTTAGATATTATGTAAAAGTAGAGCTCTGTATCATCTGTTTGTTATTTAAAATGTTTGATGATCATACTCAGCAAATACAAAAATGTCACAGGGCACAAAATATCATCTTGTGGCATACCATGGCATCGCTACCAGCATGTAGAGTCAAATAAACTTGATATTGTTCATGTAAGCAGGAACAGAACAATTGTAATACAGTGTTCTGAATTTACAAAAATGGTCCTAGACAACATTGCAGACAACAATGAAGTCAGCCACCGGCTGTGCGGGTGGTGTTGGGAGCTCCTCGGGGCTCCCATGTTATGCCACATCTGCGCGAGCTGCATTGGCTCCCGGTGGCCCTCTGGGTGCACTTCAAGGTCTTAGTTATCATCTTTAAAGCGCTCCATGGTCGGGACCAGGATATTTGCGAGACCGCCTCCTGCCATTATTGGCCTCCCACTGACCAATATGCTCCCATAGAGTCGGCCTCCTTGGGGTGCCACCGGCTGGATGGCTGGTGACTCCGAGGATGCGGGCCTTCTCATTAGGGGCACCCTCTCTCTGGAACAAATCATCCCTGATCTCCTGACCTTCCGCCATGTCTTGAAAACTCATTTATTTCAGCAAGCCAGTCTGGCCTAGGGATTTTTAAATCTTTTAATCTGGTTTTAACTTTCTTAATTCCCTTATTTTTAATCTTTTGATAGGGCCAATGTTTTTATTCTTTTAATTTTTAAATATTGTACATGTATTTTTATATGTGTATTTTATCTTGGCTGTTCACTGCCCCGAGTCCCTTTGGGAGAGGGGGGCAGTATATAAATTTAAATAAATAAATAAATAAATAAACAAACAAACAAACAAACTAATAAGAGATAAAGCAGGTTCAACAGAGACCTATCACTGTGCCTCTTTGTCACAAGAGTTCATCCATTAGTTGATTCTGTCCCAAAGCAGGCCTGAACACACACAACCAAAAAAGAATCAAGATAATTTTTATCCTGTGATGCTGCCCAGCCACTCTTTTCTGAAGCATACTGATAAAAAAGTAACATTTGTGTCTGACAAAACACTTGAGATCAGTTGAAGAAGTGGATCACTGCTACCTTAAAAGTCAGTAGTGGCCTTATATGGCCATCACACAAAGATTTATTTATTTATTTATTTATTTATTTATTTATTTATTTATTTATTTATTTATTTATTTCTAATACTTATATACCGCCCTTCTCCCGAAGGACTCAGGGCGGTGCACAGCCAATCACAGACCTCAATACACTATACAAAAGTTAAAAACAGATTAAATAATTTAGGCTGTTTAAAAATTTTGCCCCTCCCCCGTAAGATAATTAAAACCCAAATATTCAAAACCAATTAAAACGTAAGACAAAATTAAAAATCCTATATCAGCCTAGGCCAGCCTGCTCAAAGAGCCAAGTTTTTATTGCCCGTCTGAAAGCTCTCAGATCCGTGTTGGTGCGTATCTCTGGAGGTAGACCATTCCAGAGGACGGGGGCCCCCACAGAGAAGGCCCTACTCCTGGGGGCTGCCAGACGGCACATAGAAGCCGACGGCACCCGGAGAAGCCCCTCCCTGTGGGAACGCACAGGTCTGTTGGAGATCACCAGCAGAACGCGGTCCTGCAGATAACCTGGTCCAATGCCATGGATCACTTTAAAGGTCAGAACCAGAACCTTAAAGCGAACCCAGAAAACCACCGGCAACCAATGCAGCTCATGCAGGTGAGGCGTCACATGGGAGCTTTATGACGCCCCCATAATCACCCGCGCGGCCGCATTTTGTACCAGTTGGAGTCTCTGGGTGCTCCCCGCAGGGAGCCCCATGTAGAGAGCGTTATAGTAGTCCAGGCGAGAGGTGACAAGGGCATGAGTGACCGTGCGTAAGGCGTCCCGATCCAGAAAGGGCCGCAACTAGTAAATCAGGTGAACCCGATAAAAAGCCCCCCTGGAGACGGCCGTAATATGGTCTTCTAAGGACAGGAGGACACCCAAATTGCGAGCCCTCCCTGTGGGGGGTAAAATCTCTCCCCCAATAGCCAGCGACGGAGTCAGCTGACTATATCGGGCCGCTGGAAACCACAGCCACTCAGTCTTGGACGGGTTGAGCCGGAGCCTGTTCCCGCCCATCCAATTCCGCATGGCCTCCAGGCACCGGGACATAGCCTCCACAGCATCATTGGGGTAGCCCGGGGTGGAGATGTAAAGCTGGGTATCATCTGCATACAGATAACACCGCACCCCAAAACCACGGATGATCTCCCCCAGCGGTTTTACATAAATGTTGAACAGAAGAGGGGAGAGGACTGATTCCTGAGGCACCCCACAAATGAGGGGCCTAGAGGTGGACCTCTCCCCTCCCATCAATATGAATTGCGAGCGGTTGGAGAGGAAGGAGGAGAACTATCGCAATACAGTTCCCCCAATCCCCAACCCCTCCAACCGCCGCAATAAGATACTATGGTCGATAATATCAAAAGCCGCCGAGAGATCTAACAGGACCAGGACAGAGGAAAACCCCCTGTCACGGGCCCTCCAGAGATCATCAACCAACGCGACCAATGCTGTTTCAGTACTATGCCCGGGCCTGAAGCCCGATTGGAATGGATCGAGGTAAGTCGCTTCCTCCAGGTACTGAGGGAGCTGACGTGCCACCACACTCTCAACAACCTTAGCTAAAAAAGGAAGGTTGGAGACTGGATGATAGTTATTTAAAACAGCTGGGTCCAGGGCAAGCTTCTTGAGGGCAGGCTTCTTGAGGAGGGGCCGCACCACCGCCATCTTCAGGGCAGTAGGGAGCGACCCCTCTCTCAATGAAGCATTGATAATCCCCTGGAGCCAGCCTCGTGTCACCTCCCTGGCGGTCGAAACCAACCAGGAGGGACACGGGTCCAACAAACATGTGGTGGCATTCAGCCCCCCCAGCAACCTGTCCACACCCTCGGCGGTCACAGGGTCAACCTCTTTCCAGATAATAGTCTCAAACCTCCCCCAGGACCACCCAATTGGAGTCCAGCCCTTCCTGAATCTGAGCGATTTTGTCGTGCAGGAAAACTCTTCTGCCCTACCTGCAAGAGGTCATCCTGCACTCTCGGCTCCAGCAGGGAGCGGGTCACTCTAAACAGAATGGCAGGCCGATTTTCTGCCGACGCAATAAGAGCGGAGAAATGCGAACGCTTCGCCGCCTCTATCGCCACAAGGTAGGTCCTAATGTGGGACCTCACCTGTGTTCAGTCAGACTCAGTGCGGCTAGCTCTCCAGACACTCTCCAGACCTCTCTTTTCCGGCACTTCATCTCCCGCAGCTCCTCCATAAACCACGGAGCTAGATGGGATCTGTGCCGAGTCAGAGGTCGCAGAGGCACAACTCGGTCCAGAGCCTCGGCAGCCAACCTATCCCAGGTGGCCACCAAGTCTCCAGGCGAGTTGTGAGCCAGAGTCTTGGGAAATGGCCCAAGCTCCTCTGGAACCGCTCAGGGTCCATCAGGCGCCTGGGGTGGAACTATCTACACGGCTCCGCCTCCTTGCGATGGGGGGTGGCGGTACAGAAGTCCAGTCTAAGAAGAGAATGATCTGTCCATGACAAGGGTTTAATAACTAAATCCCCGAAAGGTCCAGCGTGTGTCCTCCTATATGAGTAGGGGCAGAAACTAATTGGGTCAGGTCCATGGCCATCATGAAAGCCATGAACTCCTGAGCTACCCCAGAGGCTTCCCCGAGTGAAGGCAGGTTGAAATCTCCCATGACTAAAAGCCTAGGGGTCCCAACCGCCAGCTCGGCTATCACCTCGAGGAGTCCGGGCAGGGCCAATGACACGTGGCAGGGAGCCAGGTACATTATCAAAAGGCCCATCTGAACCCCCTATCCCCTGATGCAGTCATCATTCTCTGAATCTACTTACTCAAATCCCTTTTACAGATAAGATGGAAAAAGGCAAGAAAACATGCAGTAGACCACAAACTACAAGCATCTTCTCTCTTCAAACTTCAGAAACCAAGATCAATCTTATACAACTGGATCAGAATATAAATTGCATCAAAAGCAGAATCTGAATATTTTGAGTCTGAACTATGTCACCTTGGACTCAAAATTATTTTGCATATGCTAGAATTTACTACCATCATTATCATTACTATCATCTCTGCTTTTGTTCTTCAGTATATCAAAGATTTTTTTAACTGTTCAACAACTATGAAAGCTTACAATTGTATCAGAATATAAAAGTATAACAATAATTCATCATTTATTTTTCTAGCACCTTCATAAGCTTTATCTAATTGCTTTTAGTCTATGGGAATAAAATCCTATACAGCACTGTATTTATCCTCTATTTCTCCTCAATAATGCTTCTATGATCTTCAGGGAAGTATTTCAAATAGATGGCTTGTATTAAGGTTAACATAATAATGATGTTAAACATACCTAAGAAAAAAGGTGACCTGAAAAATTAAAGAAATTACAGCTTCAGAAAAATTAACACAGAAGTATAGTATTATTAGCTGATTAGAGTGGGACACTTTGAGCCTAGAATATTGAACCTTTTCACAATATTCTAATTATCTGAGATTGTGGATTTGGGGTTTTCATGAGCTGCAAGCCATAATCATTTCAATTATGACACATCATGGCTTGAACTATCTTGCTTTGCATGTAATGAGTCTATCTCATATATTAGTTTCACCTTTTAAGTTGCATTACTGAAATAAATGAACTTTTGCATGATATTCTAATTTTTCGAGTTTCACCTGTATGTCTAAGTCCTGAGTTTATATATTTAAATATTAGAAAATATTTTCTTTTCCCAATAAAGTATTTAGTTGTTAATGGCTTCAGACACAATTTAGCATCAAGCTGAAATGACACTAACAAGAACACAATATTAGAAAATATCTGTACAAAGGAAAATAATGAACAAAGTTAGCAGTTAATTTTCAGCTATGTATCTGAAGTAGCCCCATCAGCTCCAATACTTATCAGGCATCTGTGAATAATAGATACTTCTACCATTTGTCAAAATGAAAACATTCAGTTTTGTAAATTAGAGGAAATGAATCATGTTTTTCTATTGCCAGCATACTTTATTTACAAAATAACTAAGAAACAAAAGAAACAGCAGTACCATTCTAATAAGCAAGCAAAAACTATAATGAAAGATGAAGTGGAAGTAAAACTCCTCCCCTGCACACATGCGCAGTAAACCAGAACATCACAAGACACTCATATCTTGTTACTATGGAGACTTGATAACCAGTCCAGCTCATTCTGTAAACTTCTTTGGAAGCTCCTCAGACAAACCGAAATAAACGCAGTGACATGTTTTTGTTTTGACAAATGGTAGCAGAGGATGGTTCCTTATCTTTGTTTTGTTTGCCAGCTAATTTATTTTGATTAGTTAGCTCACAACATTCTGAGGAATTTGTGATTAGCTTTGATCAATTCTACAATGCCAAGAAAGAAAGGAAAAGGAAAGTGGAAAGCTCAGTCGGAAGATTTATTATCATTTTCTGAAATACCTAATGAGGAGATAAGAAGTTTGCATATGCTGCTGGCTACTGCTACTCATCTGGAGGAGGAGGCTGCTATCGGAGAACAAGAAAGCAGGTCTGTACCAAGTTTTATTTATGATGCATGCTATCAAACTCAGCCTGATAAGCCAGAGGCTTGAGAATATGAAAAGCTTGGAGCTAAACCTAAAGTAATACAGGCAGAAGAAAAATCAGAGACCTTTCAGATTTTTAAAAACTTTGCAACTTATGTCAACATTCAACATGGTGTTCACATCACTAGAATTCAATTTGATCTCAGTGCTGAATTCATATCCCAGCGTTTTCAGGACTGGATGCGTAAGAATGGAATTCTGCACCAGACCTCAGCTCCTTACGTTCCTGTGGAAAATGGAGTGGTAGAATGCAGAAATGGAGTCCTGCAAACAATGATGCATTGTCTTCAAGAAGACGCTAATCTGAGTTTCCATACTGGGGTGAAGCAATTAAATATGCAAACTACATCATTAACCGTATCTGAAGCAGTGTAATTAACCAGACACCTTTCTTCATGTTATATGGATATAAACCCGATTTTAGAAATATCCATATTTTTGGTTTCTATGCTATGGTGAATATTCCATTAGCTCAAAGAAAGAAAGGAGGTCCAGCAGCAAAAAGACTAAGATTCATGGGGATTGATGACAATTCCAGATGCAGCAAGTCTGTTGATTCCAGAAATGTAATAGTGGTTTCTCAATCCTTTACTTTTGAAGAAAATGCTGACTGGTCCAGAATTCACTCCAATGATCCCGGAGTTTATTTTCATAGAGATGGTTACGCAGTCTGATGATTGAGATTATCAGGCAGATGTTCCATCAACTAGTTCTTCTCAATCAGAATTCCGTCTTCGCATGCCATCGATGCTGAGGCTAGTGATGAGGAAGAAGACGAGGACGAAATGGAAGAAGAATGGACTGTTGTTCCAAGACGTTCTGAGAGGGTCAAGAAGGGGATCCTTCCACAGCCATTTTCATGGCAATTGACAAAAGCAATCTTACCTTGGCATAAGGAAATGAAGGCTAAAATGGACAGTCTAAAGCACTCAAGGTGTGTACACCTGCAATTCCTACTGGATGAAGAAAAGGTTTTCCAGAGTTCCGGAAGCAAGAAGGGAATACCTGGCTCTTAAACAAAAGTCTTTATGGTCTGAAACAGTCTGCTTTAATGTGGTATTTATGTCTTACTGACAAACTAAATTTAATGGGTTTTATTAAATCCGAAACTGATGAATGAGTATTCACAAAAAGATCTGGGAATGCATACGAGATAATTCTTGTTTATGTTGATGATATTGTTTATATTGGTTCAAATAAGAAAATGAATGAGAGTTTTGCTAACACTTTGCAGAAATATTTTATATTGCAATTTTTAGGTTACATCAACAGACCACTTGCAGCTGTTCAGCATGAATACCTGAGTGAGATGTGCCTTACCAGATGTCTGCTCATCAGACAAAGAAGGGGATGTCACTGTGTTTATTTTGGTTTGTCTGAGGAGCTTCCAAAGAAGTTTACAGAATGAGCTGGACTGGTTATCAAGCCTCCATAGTAACAAGATATGAGTGTCTTGTGATGTTCTGGTTTACTGCGCATGTGTGCAGGGAGGAGTTTTACTTCCCTTCATCTTTCATTATCATTTTTTCTTTTGCTTGCTTATTAGAATGGTACTGCTGTTTCTTTTGTTTCTTAGTTATTTTGTAAATAAAGTATGCTGGCAACAGAAAAACACGATTCATTTCCTCTAATTTACAAAACTGAATGTTTTCGTTTTGACAGAAATGATAAACATGCATTAGGATGTCAGGATTTACTTCCTATTAAAAATTCTTGTTAACATTCTTTGTTAGTCTTTGCCCCAACTTCACTTGAAGCTAAAAGATAAATTGGCCTGTTCCCATTATGATAATGATTGGGACTGTTCTTTATTCTTCCATAACCACATGTTATGGAAGGAGTCAGAATTGTAGCTAATGCATTCTAGATGGAATAAAAAACCTGTTAACAGTATTTTAAACTTATATTTAAACAAAACCTTGTCTCAGCTTTCTTGCAACCAAACTTAATAAATCAGGCTGAAACTTCCTTTAAAAAAATCAAGAGAAGACTCATATTCTCAGATATATAGAGTAGTTCAACACAGCAAGAAGACTGCTTCTAGCAAAAAAGCCATTAAGTTATGTCAACCCTGACAGCTCTACAGCTGCCTTAAGGGCATTACTGCAATAACCAAACTTTAGCTGAGCTGCCTGCTATGCTAGCTGAACATTTAGTTGCATATGCTGATAAGAAAAACAGGAAAGGAAGACACTGTAAAAGCCCCTTGGTTATATATTGGTGATGTTCAGCTTATGATTCTAAGGCAAAAAAAAGCACCTGTTCATTTAATTTCCCTACCAGTTGAAAATCAGAGGTTGGAAATATTTGAAATTGCTCACATCACATCCTGTAAAGCTTGTATGCAATGATTTTTTAAAAAGTGAACAGACAGATAGTGAAATTTTCACATATCACAGGAATTTTGATATTTGGTGTCCAGTTCATTTGCAAACAAGATATGATATAGTCAGCAGATGCGGATTAGTAAACCCTGTTAAGTTTTGTGACCTGATATAATATGAATTACCATGGGAAATCAAGTGAAAAATGAATAGTAGAACAGCATCAGCAGCAACAATAAAAGTTGTTTTGTGCAATTAATAGTTAACAAAAAAGTTAGATAGTTCTAAAATTGATCAGACGTTCAAAGGTAAATATTTAAAATCTGTTAAATTAGAGGTGGGACTTCCAGAAACATACTTTAGACTTGAAACTGAATTTCAGACAGGTTATTATCAAAAACGATGATATAATTTCCTGGTATTTTAAAGCATTAATCATATAATAATAACAATCTTTTTTTGGGACATAAAGCAGATTTTTTTTAAAAAAAATATGCAGATCAGTCATTAAATTTCTAAAAAATTTATGCATAAAAATAATCAAAGTTGAGATTTTTGATAAAATGTGTGCTAACAATATTGAATGGCATTGAAAGTAAATAATGATGGTTAATATGAAGTGGCATATCTATAGATCCTATTTCAGATAAATAATTATATGAGTGTTTACCATGTGGTACCACTCATGTCATACCACCCTTGTAATCCTAAACAGAATGAATCTATTGATGTATTTAGGAAAAAATAAAATGGCTGAGCTTCTTATTCTACCCAGATTATAAACTGAATATTGAAACTACTTACTATATGGATTTTCATTTTCTTTCAGTAGATTCCAATTGTTGTTTTCCTAACATCTACTATATGGCATCGAATTCTTCCTTTATCTCTGCAAGCAGGATCTTTAGAATAGGATTCAAGGAAAACACTGATTTTTTTTTAACCTGTCACAACAAATGGTATAGAAGCACTAGCTACTTAGCTACTTACTTACTTGAAAGATTCCTCTTTTGAAATTAAGATACAGGGTAGAATTGGAGCTTTTCCAAATAGGTGACTCGAATAAATCTTATTTTCAGTTTTATTAAAGTAGTGAAGCAAGAAAAATGCACAGGCAAATTTCTTATATTGAATTTGAAAATTTACATTTTTAATCTTTTTTTAAACATTCATTTTTAGACTTCTAGTTCTGTGAGGCTCAAAACTGTCTTAGATACATAGATCTAAAAATAATCTAAATGTTTTAGATTAATTAAAAACAAATATATGGGTTAGTAATAGGGATTTTGTCTGGATGTTTCTTTCCCTGTAATTCTTGGATAGATCGGTTCATTCATAGACTCAGTCTTTCTTGTGTTGGCTTCTCCTGTCAAACTTATACACACACACACACACACACACACTCACACACCAGGAATCATGGACAGCAAAAGATAAGATGTTATGGCTGTCAGCAGAATAATTCACCAGAAACAGAGCAGCTCATCCCCTGCCATAAAGAATTGGCTCCTATATAGGTTTGATAGGAGAAGCCAACACAAGAATGAACTGATCTCTCTATATATGCATATTCCTTCAGAACGTTACTAGCAAAGTTTTTGGATTTATCTCACAGATTTAAGTCATTGTAAGTTTCTCTTGTTAAAACATCATAAAAGGACATTTAAATGTTTCATACAGACTGGTGGAAGTGAAACAGTCACCTTATGAAAGGATTCCTTATCTGTTATTTCCAGCAATGCTGTCAAAGGTAAGCTTCTAGTTTTCAGTAGAATGCTTGTAAACATGTATTTAGAATAATAATTGTAACTGTACTATTTTCTTTTGGAGAAAAGAAAGAGAATCACATGCACACACATGCTTCAAGATTAGCCCTCCCACCCCGCCCACCCCCTAGAGTAAATACATAATATGATGCTAAAAATAAATGTCCTACTCTCAGCATATGAGAACTGTGACTTTTCATTTTTCTATTATCTTTGATGACACACAATTTCTATGTACAATTTTGCAATTAAGCTTTATGTCAATTGTTATAATATTCTGTTATTGCCAGGTTGCTACTTAAAACAGCATATATAATAATTAGTTTCAATGCTTGTTTATCATGGACACAAGCCATGATACCTAGACCTGTTGGAGAAAAGGAACATTGTAGTAAGTTTAATTAGTAAAGTAAATAATTTAGGAGTGTTAGTACTCAGATTAATGTCCTGTTTTATGTGCTGGAAATGGGTGAACCAAATAATACACTTCTTGTTTCACTTTTTTTAAAGACATTCAGACTAGCAGATTTTGTAATGCAGGCTGTCATTAATTTAATTCAATATGTTTTTTATATACAGTACATATGTGTCCTTTATTTTTAATTTTTCATAAGTATAATATACAGCCTACAGAAAGCTAGGAACATTTACCTTAACATAGCATTTTATAATGGAGGCAACATTATTCACCTCACTGAAACATACAGGTATTTGCCTATGCAAGATGATTAAAGTTGATTAAATTGCCTGTTTCTGCATATATAATATTATGTCTTATTCTATCAGAACAATATGGGCCAGAGGAGACAATCAATGAGGATACAAAGTTTTGCTTCACTCTTTAGAAGTAGGAAAAGCAGTTCATCCAAGATTTGCATAATCCTAATAATTTATGATCAGAATAAAAAAACAACACAGACCAACAATCAGGTATGTGCTGTTCTTTATGGAAGAGAGGATGATTGAGAAGTGGGAAGGAATCCCTGCTGGCACTGCAATGCTATAATGTAGTGAAAGTGATATATCATAATCTAAAAGTGAAAGTAGTAAACCGTAGCCTTGGTCTGCCACGATTTTGGAAAGGATGCACACCAGTTGAATGTAATTATTTAGATGGTTTCCCAGGGATGATTTACCTGGAATTTCAAATTGGTCAGTGTAGTTTTAGTTCCTGTAAAATGTTTTTTGTGATACAGTATGTGTACTGTAACCTATATATAGAGTATAAACTGCCAGAAATTAAAGAGCTATTTTTTAAAAAGATTGCTAACTTAAAAGAGTGACTATGTTTACAAACTCAGAGTTTCTGGGACAAAGAAAGCAGCAAATAGCAAATCAATATATTTTTGCACCTTCCTGCAGAGTTATTTTCACTTTGTCTTCATGGTTTCTGAACCAAAAATAGTGTTTAAGGGACATTATAGAAACAATTGGTTGAGAACTTTAAAGAAATTTGTTCTTAAACATGATAAAAAAAAAAAAACTTTCCCTCTCATGATAAAGTTTTTCAAACAATCAACAAAACCACAAAATGAACTATCCAGACTCACTCTTGTTAATTTTGTTATAGTAATAATTAGTTGAATATATGAAAATAGATTTCCCTAAGTTTAGCTGAAATCCAATGGATATTAATAATGACCAATTTCCAAGTTGAACAACAAGAACAAAAACTGCCTCAAAAGTACAATATGCCCAGACTTCTGGTTTGGGCTTCTTTGGTGACAGACCGAAATCACGATTATGCACGGTTTTGATCCCTGCTCGCTGCTGGAGTACCCCGAGCCACCTGGATTCGGGGTTGAAGCCACCCCATAGTGGTGAAGAAGGAGGAGCTGTCAGCAAGGTTGAGGAGAGCCGCATCTCTCTCCTCCTCAGCTGGCCATTGCTCTCTTTCCCAAAGGCGGTTGCAGCGGTGGTCAGAAATAGCCACCTCAAAGAAGAACCCGACAGATTGTGCAGGAGGAAGTTTAAAGGAGAAAGTTTGACTGACTGGATTGAATGGAGAACATCTATTTAAGGTACCTGAAACCTGAATTTTAAAGAATAATACTATTCCTAAAAAACATTTTAAGTGGCGAAAGAGAAAGGGAAAGGAAACGGAACTGGCTTTTTTTCCTCTCACATTGACAGTTTTAATTGACTTGGAACATTAAGAAGAAGAGATTCGAATAAGAAATTGATACTAATCCACTTTGACATTAATAGGCTATTTCTAGCTGAAAATAAAATGTCAAAGGAATAAAGATTATTGGATAATTTTAAAAAAATTATTTTAAAAAAGAAAGAAAGCAGAAGAAGGAAAAGAAAAAAGAGGGTGGAATCTGGAAAATAGAAGAGACCACCTGGAACTTAAAAAAAAAATCGATAGTGGAATTTTAACAAGGCTTGCAAAAGATACATTGTAGCTGAAACCATGTTACAAGATAACAAAGCCCCTGGAAAGAGAAAGTGAGAAAAGAAGCAAGAAACATTATTGGATTATTAGATGATTCCCGTAACTTTGGATAGTGGATCCTAATGAAACAAAATAAAATCAATTGGGGGTTGTTTAAATTTTTTTAAAATGGCATCACTCCTTGAAGAGTTAAAAATGATACTTAAAGAACAAAAAGAAGAAGCACAAGAGAGAAGAGGATCTTTTGGCTTCGTATTTCAATTTTTAGAAATGGAGAGCTTGAACTATGAAAAACAACAAGAAACGCTGGCAGAACAAGAAGGGCGGGACAACCAAGAAGCCATCTTTAATGACCAAGCAATTTTAAGTGGGTAAAAAAGGGAAAGAGGGAAAAGGGAGTTAAAAATTTAAGCATTGAAGCAACAACCAAAAAAGAGTAATTTGAAAAGTAATCATAATATCAGGAAGAAGCAGAAGGGAGGATCACAGAAGGAAAAATCAGATGGAAAAGGGAATAAAAAAGGGAGTCAGAAGAAAAGAGAGTAGAGGGGAAGGAAAAGAAGCTACAAAGGACAGAAACAAGATATAGAGATACAGGAAAAGAGTACGAGAATTAAAGGAATAAACCTATTTAAAAGACACAGAGACAATGGTTAAAATTTAACTTAAAGAGAGGATTCTGCAAGGGTGCATGGGATAGCACTGTTATATTAGAAATAGAAAAGGGTTAGAAAATATGTTAGATGATTAAAGTGATAGAAAAAAATTATATTGATGTGTAGTTGAATGTTTGTTAAGAGAATAAGGCTCTCTATGATTTAAAAAGAAAGTTTAAAAAAACTGAAAAGAAACATGGAAGATTTTTATCAGGGATGAACGGGATAAACTTGAATAAGAATAATAACTTTATTGACTACTGTTAATAACTATTGTTGGTTTTTTATTTAAAGACAGTAATAAGTAAAATATGAAATATAGATGATTAAAGTGAAAGACAACTGATATTACTAGGTAATGTTTGTTAAAAGAAATAGAAATGTAAAAGATTGATATTAATGGCAGAGCTGTACTTGAATAGAATAATTATTCCATTTACTATTGTTATACATATATACACAGATATATATATATATATATATATATATATATATATATATATATATATATATATATATATATATGTGTGTGTAAGGTTTTTAAGCTGATAATTTTTTAAATAATAAATAAGGGAGACTAGTATAGATCTATTTCGAGCTAGTTAGCTCTCTTCAGCTAGCCATACCCTTACTGGGATTCGAACCAGGGAAGTATTACATGTGAGGCAGTTGTAATTGCCTCTGCACCACTGGCTCTCTCCTTATCAGCTCATATATATATATCCCTTATTTATTATTTAAATTATCAGCTTAAAAACCTTACACACACACACACACACACATATGTTTTCAGAGGTTTTCGCGGGTATTTGTATGTGGATCTTTGGTTCTTTGGGTTTTCTCCCGCGTAGAATTGGAAGTATCTAGGCGACGTTCCGATGAAGTCTCATTCATCATCTTCAGGCTTGCGTCTTCATATATATATACTTTTTTCTTTTAAGAATTTAGTGTGTATTTTTAAGGGAATGTACCAAGCAGAATTTGATTGAAAATAGGTATGTGTTAATAAAATAGAGGTTAGAAAATGAATGTTATAACTGTAAATCTTTAAACAAGATTTGAAAAGAGATACAAAGGTGTTGTACTCCAGTCTAGTAATGACAGGGGAAAATTTGTTTTATGAGAAAAGATAATATGAAATTCTAAACAGGACAGATGAAAGTATAAAAACATTGATTAGAAAGATTTTAAAAATTAGAAAAAGATATGTAATTGAATTAAGAAAGAAATGAGATAATTTAAAATAAGGGTATAGGAAGTAAAGAAAGGGAAAAGCTATTGAAAAAATTGAAAAAATAGTTATAAGATATGGATTAGAATGTATAAGATAAATATGTATTGAGCTTATATCTGTATGGAGAAGTGATAACCTGGGGGCATGCTGTTCTCAAAAAAATATATTTTAGAAAAAGATATGTACGTTTTGTGAAAACTTAAATAAAACTTTTATTTTAAAAAAAGTACAATATGCTCATATAGTTAACAAGAGATAATTGCAGAAGATATATTCTTGGAAATACATATTCTCATAAATAATATAAAAAGTTAACTTCTAGCAATCACTTTACAAAAATTCTAGAAGTGTGAATACCATGAATTTGGATTCACATTTTATCAATAAGATATTATGTTTGTGTAAAAATTAATTTAATGGAACACTGGTCCCAAATCTTTATGTCTTCTTCAGGGACCTTAAAAGTTTTGACTTAAAACTTCAGTTCAAAGATAATTAATTGAATTGCCTTTTCAAATCATATATTTGAGCTGAACTGATTTGACATATTCAGGTGAATCAATTTCTTTGAATGGTTTGCAAGTTTTTTGCTCAATTAGCTCATTGAATAAATTAAAATATCTGTATATAATTGACTCAGTGAATAGACTGAATCAACTCAATGAATCTTGGTAATCACCTGATTTACACAGCCCTGCGTAAGCATCTGGAAATCTTATTTGTCCTCTTGACTATTACAGAACAAAAAAAGCCCCCATAGTTCAGTTACCATAAATAATTTATTGACACAGATATTAGTAGAATACACAGGAATGCTTTTAGTCCCATACTCTTTAGTAATATTCATTGTCTCTATTAGAGCTGGCTTCTTTGATAATACTTTATCTTGTAAATAAAAATACAAAGAAATATGATAACATTTTGCTTGGGATAATGCAAAATTTCCCATCAATTTTTACAAATAATTTTATAAAATTCAAGTATCTTTACTTCTTATTTGTTCGTTACCTTAAAATGGGGGTCCTAGGTTATATTTTAGCATTACTAACCACTGACATAATATTTTAAATTAAAATGAACAATGTGTACTCAGTATCAGTGTACACTATATATAGAATATTATGACTGGTAATTCTTGGTAAGTGAGATTTAGTTGGAGAAAGCAAATGGTTTGCATGCAGAGATACTGTAGCTGCGAACAGCTTACAAAACAGCTATGTAAGCCTGACTTTAATGATTTAACAAGAGATGCTTTATATTTGTCACTGTGCATTTCAAAAATCACTAATAAACCGGAAGCAAAATTGAGGTCAAATTCCTGTGCAAGGAGAATAGATAAAGAAATGAAAAATAAAGATAATAAATGAACAAATAACATATGATACAACAAATGTTATAATATACCATTGCTGTCTATTTGATTATCACATAATTACTAGTGTGATAGTGGACAATATCTCTCTGGTTGAGGTCTGGACTCAATGGCCATGGCAGAGGCAAATCTAAACAATCATGAAAGCGTGACTTTCTCAGGTAATAGAATTGAAGATTTGTTCAAGTTTTCCAAAACAGTGCAGAGGTCTCAAGTTGCAGTGAGACAGAAAATATACTGTGTTTTTTCCTCTGTTATAGTTACCATATTGGTTTAACCCAACATGTTAAACATATGGTTATACTCATATTATTCCTCTAGTGCCAAGTAATTTGTTTTCATATTGACAAAATATTCTCAATAATTTATTCCAGCATTAGATGCATCAAATTTTATTCACTCGGTCCTCTGATGCAGTAGTCTCAACCATATGGTACAACTGGTTGTTTTTGAATTTAAATATTTTGTCATAAACTTTTTTCTAAGTAGCAAACATTGTTTTCTTTTATGGCTACATTCATTATCTCAGTCAATTTTTGAGCATTGGGAAATCAAATCTGTTTCCATCTTAATTTCCTTGAGTCTTCTTCCCTTCCCTTCCCCTTCCCTTTGCATCCCTTCATATCATCAGCTTATCTGAGGCTGTTTTTTATTTTTTCTACTTTCTTTTTGTCCAATTTTTCACAATTTAAATTGCATATAAATTAAACAAATAAAGTGACACTATACAAACTTAATATATTAAGTTGTAATTTTGAATCCTTTAGTTGCTTTATATTCTAGTCTATTGATTTCTGACTATAAACATTCTTCAATATGCAGGTGAGGTGGATTGCTACACCCATGTTCTTCACTTTTTGTATTATTCCAAACTAAATCTTTTTCTGTTATCATTCAGTAGTTATATTCAATTTCTTTTCACTGCTTAGATACAACTCCTTGTTTCTTCTTACTGTTGCCTGGAACTAAGGACAAATTTTCCTGTCTTTCAGGAAAAATATTTATTATTAATTTATTAGTCAATCAAATTCCAGCTCATGAAAACAACTGCAAGTAAAGTGCAACAAATTTGATTTTGTGTTGTTAATCCAGTGCTGTCCATCTGCAGACTCATTTTTTAGTTATTGGAAGAAGGGGTTTGCCATAAGCATTGGATTTTCTACCAGAATTGCTATGTCTTATAAATTTAGGTCAAATGTTCATGGTTCCACCCACCCCATGTGTAATGTTAATATTAGTAACAAACAAATCTCTTGATTTTATTTGCTGCCTGTTATTTTAAAAAAAGTTCACTAATATTAAGTTCTTAATAGAAAAAGAAAAGGAACAAAATTGTAATAAATCTGTCTGAATAAATCCACAGAAAGAGATTTTTTAAAAAAATCTGAAAATTTTAAAAAAGCTTTAAATTATATTTCATTCTGTTCTATTATGCAGAAATCTATACATTTTAATTAAATTCTAATAAAAAATATAGATAGTTTATCAGAGATACTTTTTCCTTCTTATTTGTAGAACTAGGTCAAAACTCAGTAAGTACTTCAGATATAAAGCATCATTAAATAATTTGCACAATGGTGCAAGTTTCAAAAAGATACATAAATGGTCAAATCATCATTAGTGTCACTCTCTGCCAAGAACTGGAGACTTTAATCAATAAACCATGTTACTCACACTTGTAGAGCACTTAAAAGCACAGCTGTAATGTTGGGCTTCAGGACGCTGGTAATATGTATAGCTCGATATGCCTCCCCCCTCTACCATGGATCCATGGAAAAGAATTAACCGTTTTAGTAAAATTCTTTTGATAGATCTCTTCCCTCCCCCCTGGTAGGGTGTTGCCGATGAAATAGTCTTTGTAAATTTGGGGCTGACATATCTTCAGATGTCAACCAAGAAGCGTCTGCCATTGGATATCCTTTCCATTTCACCAGGTATTGTAGGACCCCTCGTCATCGTCGGGAATCAAGGGTGTCCTCTACTTCATAATAAGCATCCCTGGGCACTTTAAGCAAGGTTCAAGCCATGTCATATCAGCAGGCTTCAGCAAGCTACTATGGAAAATGGGATGAATCCTTTTAAACCGTGATGGTAATTGTAAATGGATTTTAACTGGGTTAATCACTTGAAGTATTTGAAATGGACCAATATATTTTGGACCCAGTTTTTTACATGGTAAACCCAAATTGATATATTTTGTGGATAGGTATACCCATTTTCCTACTTCGAATGATTCCTGTTCTGATCGTTTCTTATCTGCATAATTTTTATATATTTCAGTGGATTTGACCAAAGCATTTTTGACTGCTTTCCAATGATCTTGTATATCTTCAATCCATTTAGTGGTGGTGATTGGTTCGTTAGGCACATGGGCCATTCTGGAATAGGAATAAAATCCATCCCATTCACTATTCGAAAGGGTACTGTTATGAATGGTATTATTATAAGCCACTTCAGCGAATGACAATGTATCAACCCAATTGGTTTGCTGATAGTTTACATAGCATCGTAAATATTGCTCGATAGCTGCATTAGTTCTTTCGGCTGATTCATTAGTACATGGATGGTACGCAGTACTTAGTCCTTGTGATGAGCCAAGAAGTTGAATAAACTCCTTCCAGAAATGAGCTGTGAACTGGACTCCTCTATCCGAAATTATTCGTTTTGGTACTCCATGCAATCGATACACATTCCTTATAAACAAATCAGCTAATCATTTTGCCATCTTTCATTATAACCTGATCTTTATTTGCAGACAACCATGGATCTTTCGCTAGCACCTCTGGAAGGTCTGTTGTTATAATTGTCGTTCGTAACGAGTTTATATGATCATTACTGGGAATAAGTGGTTGTATTACTTCTTCCCAGTGACTGTTGAATTGAGATAGCCTTGATAGGGTGCCATAAAAAAATTTCCAGCAGGAATGTATTTTAAAACGAATTTAAAATGTCTGAAATATAATGCCCAATGAACCTGGTTTGGAGATAATCTCCTTGGATTTTGTAATGCTTCCAAATTCTTGTGTTGGGTCCATACCTCAAATGGATGTGAACCACCTTCTAACAAATGTTGTCATGTAAGTAGCACCCATCAGATCGCAAATGCCTTCTTCTCCCATATAGCCCAAATTCTCTCTGCTGGGTTTAATTTTCAGGACATATATGCACATGGTTGTTATGTTCCTTCTTGATTCTTTTGCAAAAGTACTGCCCCTACTGCAGCATCACTACCATCTGCCTGAATTATGAATGGACTAGCAGGATCTGGATGTTTAAGAACTGGTTCAGTTGCAAACAGTTCTTTTAAAATATGAAATGCCTTTTGACACTCACTTGTCCATAACAGCTCCTTATTTGATTTGATCAGTTTATTACTTACATTCTTTGTTTTCAGCAAATTTGTTAAGGGAAGAGCAATATCTGCAAACTTTGGAATAAATTGCCTATAAAAATTTGCAAAGCCCAAAAAGCTTTGCAATTGTTTCCTTGTACACAGGATTTGCCATTCCAACACCGTACGAACTTTATTCGGATCTATCTCAAGACCATTTACTGAAATGCGATATCCTAGGTAATCTAATTTGGTGGAATGGAATTCGCATTTGGATAATTTAACATACAAGTGTGCGTCTAACAGTTTTTAGTTTAAAGTAACTTGCTGTATTAGCTGAATGTGTTCTTCCATACTGTTTGTATATATTAGAATATCATTCAAGTAGACAAGTACTCCCCAATATAAATGTTCATGCAATATGCCATTTATTAATTGCATAAAAACTGAAGGAGCTCCCTGTAATCCAAATGGCATGACATTAAAATGATAGCTTCCCAATGGGCAATTGAAAGTGGTTTTCCACTCATCCCCAGCACGAATGCGTACTCCTTAGTATGCTTCCCATAAGTCCAGTTTGGTAAAAATATGTTTAAAGCAAAGGAATCATTGTTATTTAGGATACTAATGGGAGGTAGGGTGAAGGAAGGAACATAATATTAGCTTAGGCATGGTGTAATTAGGCACAAGGTGATGGCATGGATGATTAGATAATGGGAGGATTAGGGTGGAGCAGAGGTAATTGGGCAGGGATGGATAAAACAAGTTGGGAATTAACTGTTTTCAACGCTGACTTTCTGTCACTCTCTGCCAAGAACTAGAGATTTCAATCAATAAACCATGTTACTCACCCTTGTAGAGTGGAAATTGAAGAGTTTATTTCTGTGTTCACAATCGTGGTAAGAGTTGTAACAACGGATGTCCGGGTAAAGTCAGCGTTAAAAACAGTTAACTCCCAACATTGTTTTATCCATCCCTGCCCAATTACCTCTGTTCCACCCTAATCCTCCCATTATCTAATTATCCACGCCACCACACCTAAGCTAATATTATGTTCCTTCCTTCACCCTACCTACCATTAGTATCCTAAATAACAATGATCACTTTGCTTTAAACCCAGCACTGTATTAAAGCCAAACATTGCAAAAGAAACATCTATCTGTATTATCTGAGTTCCAAGGCTACACAGCCCTCCCACATTCCAAAGTTGATTTCTGAGGCTGTGAAATGTCACCCACAGCCCTCCCTTCCTTCTCTGCTGGTCTGGTTTGGCTGCTTGACAAGTTGTGATGCTGGACTCGAGATGCAGAAAAGTGATTTACAGCTATCAGGGATTCACAGCTTAAAGGCACAGCTGTAATTTCGGGCTTCAGGACGCTGGTAATATGTAGAGCCCGACAATAAGATTTTGATAGCCTCACCATATAATTTTGGAATATCCATATGAGAACACTGAAATCTTATATGATTTAGCAATCACAAAATATTACAATCTTTTAAAATATGGTTTAAAATATTTGGTTCTTGAAAGTGAATGCTTTTAAATGCCATTTTGTTGTCCCCTTTGAGATTATCTGTGCTGAAATACATACAGTATCTACTAAGCAACAAATTGCTTCTCGCCAAATGCCTGATTCTTTTTAACTGGAGTCTGAATCTGGAATCTTCCACACATAAAGCAATTGGTCTGCAAAGATTTATTTTCCATATGAACTGCAACAAAGCCCAGCACATTTTCATGTGACAAATCAATCTTCTGAGCAAAATTGTATGTTTTATGAATCTTCTAATACTTTTTTAAAATGTCTGTCATATTCAAGGGAGCCTCAAAGGAACAGTAACTGATGTTTATTTATAAGTCATGCTGGTTTAACTAATCACATTTTAATTTTAATGCATTTTGCAATTTCATATTTATTGTACACAAATAGGAATTTTATGAGCATATCTCCATATTATTAATGTTTAGTATGTTGACTTCCCTCTAGAGTCTGACCCTGTGGAACACAAATATAAAATAAATAGAAACAAATTAAAATCTGATAGGCCTCACGAGTCCCCCTTGCTGAGCAAATAAAATGGCCTGTTCTCTCATCACTCAGTGAATCTTCCAAACTGATTAAAATAAAAGATTTCCTGCAAAGTTTAGGTTGTATTTTCATTTTTCTGCCATGAATCAGTGCTAAATGATTATCTTCTCAGACTTAACACTTTATATGCTAAAATGTGTGTTTCTAATATGTTTCTATGCTGTAAAAGTCCCTTACTTTAGAGATACCAGATCAGATGTATATAAGAGGTGTTAAGAAAAAGTGTTTCAAGATTTTCTTCCAGAATATGATGGAATATATTTTTTTAAAGTTCCTTATTTGAAATCATTTTATGTAAAATATATGGGTAGTTTACATAAAAGAGACTAATGAAAAGCAGAATGGGACAATTTGCAGAGCAAACTTGTTCGGGCCACCTCACCACTGCCTACTTTCCATTGCCAACTCACCGTGGTCAACTCACCAGAGCCAATGTGCCATGGGGTTATTTATGGCGAACGCGCGCACGCAGACACACACACCCACCCACACACATACATGACCTCCCAAAATGAATCATTTTGAATCAGTCTATTTCTGTATGTGTGAAAGAGACAATATACTGGGGTTCTAGGATGAAAAATGGAAGTTGTATAAACTCTAGCCTGGAGCATGTAATTGGTTTAAATAGAAAAACAAGTCTCTGGGCCTATCCAGAGCACTTTTCCTTTATAATCTGCAATTACATGAAAGAAACATATAAGATTAATGAAAATCATAAAGCAGAAAAAAAAATCCAAGAAACCTTCAGCAAAAGTCTTTGAATAAAACCAGGAGTAAAACAATAATTGTGAAAGCCCTAGGGCTGTTACTAAAGATATCCAACTGAATTAATTTTTGTATTAGAGGAAAGTTGGCTTCTCCTCAATCCTGTAATAAACCTTGCCAGGATATAACAGTGATATAATGTGAAAATCATGCTCCATACTAATAGGTTCTCTAAAATGTGTCATTCCCAGAACAGCCACTTTCACAATGTTAGAATATCTTCAGAGCATGCAGACTATTGCAACCCAGGATTCCAATTATACCTGTTTGCCTGTGCCTGTATTTCTATCCAAGAAAAATATTACAAATATTACAGGGTTACAATATGTCACAAGCCAAGACAAATGGAGATATGTTATTAAAAAAAAGCCAGCTGTTGAGTTGAGAAAGGGAATTCCGTGAAGCAGTGATAGAGATGTATTCCAGTCTTCAACAATTTAATTAACTGTTTGGTCAATTCAAGACAATTCTCTTGGAGTCAGAATAAAAAAGACCACCTCAAATCACAAGCAACAATAGATATCTTGGTATATTTTTTATTATCTAGATTTTCATACAGTACACAAGATGAGCCTGAAGATTTGAAATATGATATTGTTTTCTGAAGAAAACTCATAAACTTTTCAGGGAACAAATTTCAGAATGAAGTGAAAGATTGAAAAACTATATTTGGTCACTATTGATTTCTACTGGGTTGAATTTGATTTGTAATTAGATACCTTGTCTGATATTATGATTTCTAATTGCTTTTGCAACCATTATTCCTTCTCAACTTACCAAAGAATCAGGAGGGAGGGAAGGGTGAGATAGAATGCTGGTTCCAGACTTCAAGAGTCAGAGCAGTGAGAAACTAGGACACTTTGGCAAGTGTTTTCCAATACCAGACACATTCAATTGGACAATGTTACCTGCACTAATAAGGGAAAGGGAGAAATCTATACTTTAATTATGTGGGTTTTGCCTTCACCAGTGCCAAAATGATGTACTCATTAAAGTTTTGCATTCAGACATTGGAAAGTCATGAATGTGCTTGTTTTGGTTGGATTCGTCAGTCAGAACATTGACAATAATACTGGGCATTCTTTCCAAATACAGATATTGAAATATTTCAAATTGTCCACCATACTTCATCCACAAGACTTAAGAATAATTCTAATATTTCTAATTTTATGAAATTTGTATTTTATAATGTTAAATGGCTTTTACACATGTCTGCAATTTGATATTAAATATATCAAATATAAAATTTGTATTAACAGGTAACCAAAAGTTTTGTAGTAACCTAATGATGAACTTTTGCTACGTTATCAGTTCTGCAAACCATAATTCCTCTCGTGACATAAGAAATTTTAAATATGTAATTGAGTAAAATATGTTTAATGAAAAAAGGTATAATACACTTTGGATTTTTGTTAAAATATAGTGTTATTAAATATATGCAATATATTTATAAAATATATAAATTTTACTAGAAAATAATCATTAAAAGAAAAAGTTCCCAGTCCCATTGATGCTTTTGATTTCTCTAAGGCCTATTTTTATATAAGGATAGAGTTTATCTAATCATGTATTTCAATTGATACATAACATACATTTTAATTACTAAGGTTTGATTACTAAGATTTAAAATGTTTTAGAACTAGAAATGGGTTAATTTATCTCCTGTACAATTAACCTACCAAAATATGAAATCTCATATTAGAAAGAGGGGGAGACAATTAATAGCTATTTTCTTACAAAATAATGTTTCTCTTTCATTTTTTTATAAATCTGTTGCTTAGGAAACATCATTTATAGGAAGATTTACTGGATTTATGTTTACTTGGAAACTTTGGGACTGATTTATCTCCCAATCAAGTTAATAATGGTCTTCTAAACTAACATTTTTCTAATTATTTTTGTTCATAAGAATCTCCCTCATTTTGGAATAATTGAGACAGCTAGATGTGCATTATTAGATTGCATGTGCCACCTGTGTCAGAGTGTTGCTTCTTTTAAAAATGCCTAGTGTTAGTCAAAATTAGCTTTATTGTAGTGGAACAACCTGTCTTTATTGAAGATACCACATGAAGGCATTGAAGAAATAATTATAAACATTCTTTCTTTAAAATTGCTTTTATACAACTACAACAAAAAGAAGAAATAAGAAGAAATGGGAAATAAATAAGAACTAATTACAAGAAAGAACAATAAAATTATAAATATACATACAGTAATATTAATCAGAATTCAAACTCGTGCAATCTTAGCACACAGAATTAGACAATCCAGTTTTTCCATTATATTGTTGAAGGGTCAATTCAAACATATTTGAATAAGAGATTATGCCAAAATTGATAGATATTTTACTTCTGTAGCCTGGTATATTCTGGGACTTGCAGATTGAAGTTGCATACATACACAAAAAGAAATCCATTATTATACCTATGGTGATTAGAATGGACTTCCTCAGTATCTGGACATATTGAATTTATCAAATCTGAACAGCCTAATTAAACAAACTGCCTATATTTTTAGATGCTACTTCAATAAATCCTTGAATTATTAAAAACTCACCAGTCTTAATGTGTAAATTTAACTAGATTACTCACCATAACAATAATAACATCAACAATAATAATATATCAATCTATATTTTTAAGTTTGTTGAGGACCATTCCCAGATTCTGTGCATATGTGCAAATATCTGCTTATTTCCTTCCTATCTCCCTTCTTCCCTCATTCTTTGTTTATAAATTGGTAAATAGATAGATAGAGTCAAGTACATATATCATAATAAAGAATATTATTGTATTTCTATAGATATTGTAATTTTTTCATTCCTCAACATCTTATAATCTACAATGAACTATTTTAAGGGGTTGTTTTGCATTGAAAAGTTTGTTTATATGTGGAAAAACACAACATAAACAGTTTGCTTTAAGAAGTTCCTAAACTTTCAATCCCATGTATGGAATGAGGTAGTTCTTTCTCAATTTCTAATAGTTATACAAGAAGTATTTCTCATAACAATTTCAGGTAGGATTAAAAGCTGGAGAATCTTCAGGACCAATGAAGTTTGTATTTAAAGGTATAGAGGTCTAAATCAGGGCTATCGAACTCCTGGCCTGTGGACCAGATGCATCACACACTGGCCACGCCCATGCCCAGTTTAGTGAAGGGGGGAATCCTGATATGTCATGTGACACTGCTGTGATGACATGAGTTTGACACCCCTGGTCTAAAAGATAACTAATCTCCTCATCTGAATGAATGTATGCATTTGTTCATTTGTTCATTTATTTATTTATTTAAAAAATTAACTATGTAATGGTCAAAGCTGCCTTGGAAATTTACAATAAAATATTTCAAAAGATTTGAATAAAAGTATACATAGGACCACAAAATCAAATAAATGTAAAATGAAAACACCATGTAAATTAGAAATAGCAAGACAGACATCAACATCTAAAACTATATAAATGAAAATGCAAACAACTCAATTTTAAAGCCAATTTAAAAATATGAAACAATAGATAGGCCTTTATCTAGTGTCAAAATGGCATTAATAGAAATTCCATAAATGGGGTGCCACCACAAACAAATCTTTCTTGGACAAAGCTTTGTAGATGAATATTACCATTTTATTACTATGCATGCAAACTAATTATATGAATATATGAAACATAATCCTCTTCATAAGGAATTAGTAGCTATTAATAAGGTGAATTCTCCAGCCATTTACAGGCTTATGTACAATGTACTGAGCATTTAGATTAATCTCTGATATACAAAGCTGTCCATAATTCTTTAGTCTTCAAGACTAGATGCATTGATTCTATAAACTGAAAGTTCAGATAAGCTTTTAAAAAATCCATTAACTCAGGGAACTGGATGGGCTTAAGGCTGACACTGACAAAGTAAAGGATTTCACAGTAGTGCTGCATCAGATTGATTCAAGTGTCAGATGTTTAACACCATCAAATGAGGCAATATTACATAAAATTGATGGAACAAACCCCAATTTAATTAATTTGGGTGTCAAGACTGGCAAGTGGCTACTCATAAACTTCTGAAGTGCTAGGTTTTTGGAAGACACTGAAGTTATTGCAGTTGGTGGGAGCCAGACGTGCAGCTGAAATGAAGACACCCAATGAGACAAAATCATACAAACAGTTTTAGAGACACAAAAGCAGCTGGCAGCATAGAGAAAAAAGTTGTACTGGCAAATGGCTATAGGGAAAAAAAAGAAGGCCAGGAATCTTAATAAATTTATTTTCAAATGGATATTTCTCTAAATTCCGTATCATTAGGAATTAGCTATCATAATTCTCTTGCCATTCTTGGCCATTCTACTGTGTTGAATATAAGCTTAGAAAATTATAAATCATTAGCCTTTTGTTGTTGCTACTGGATTGTTTTTGGTAAAATACTAACTGAATTATATTAAGATGAATATGGAAATAGAATGTTAATGTTAGATGGACTAGAGAAGATAGTTATCTATCCTTATCCAAAATGAGTTGATTTGAGTGAATAATCATTTTAAGTGAAAAATGCAACACTGATTTATTTTCTCAAATTCTACTACCAAGTTCAACTTTGCATTACTTGGAACTGAGAATTGCAATGGCCCACACAATGCTTTTCTATCCTTAATGGCTATTAGGTCTACAGTGTGCATGATCTGCTAGGGCAAGGTTCCGCAATCTTTTGGATGTCAGATAAGCTTCTAAAAAATCCATTAACTCAGGGAACTGGATAGGCTTAAGACTGACACTGACAAAGTAAAGGGTTTCACAGTAGTGCTGCATCAGATTGATTCAAGTGTCAGATGTTTAACACCATGTTGATGTTTCCTTGGAGAGCAGTTTTTTGTGGGCTGGGAAAATGTGGCTTTACACACTGCCTGGATCCCACATGTGCACAGATAGAGGTTCCCTTGCTTATGCAGCCCAGTTTCTGGTATGCTGAGGACCAGTGGCAGTGTGCAGCTCAGCGGTTAGGGACCCTTGTGCTGAGGATAGATCTCTATTATTAGTTGGATATTTATTTTGAGACACCTGATTTTTTAAAGTTCTGACAACAAAATGTATTTTTCTTTTGTGAAGCTGATATTATGTATGTTTGGTTATTAAGGTAGACATCCTTTTGTAATTTTAGACAGGAAGGAAAGGAAGGGAAGGAAAACCGTGTACCAAAGCTTTTTGAATAGGTTCATCTTAGTCACTTTTATTACAAGTAATTGCTGGCTTCTGTAATTATTTAACAAGAAATTTTAGAATGCTTACAATCACATGCTTACTTTAATTAACAAGTATTTTGTTCCCTTCCTTGTCTACTTGTAAAAAATGATTCTATTTAATTCAGAATATCTTGTTTATCTGCCCTTCTGACAAATCAAGCACACATACATATTTTTAAAACAATTGTATTCTATATTATCAAGTATCTCTTTATCAAGAATCTCTTTACGCTTTTGTAGAACTTGATTGTTTGGCCACTGATATGTGATGGTTATTTGAATTCCTTTCTTTATCAAGAGAAGAGGCTGAAATCAATGCTTTGCTCTTTTTTCTTTTTGCATGTAAAGGTACCACAAGAAGTGATGAATTGTTTGAATAGAACAACTGAATGATAAACAATTCTGGATTTTGCAGTTGGCTGGAAAAGAGAAGCTTTAGGGAGCTAAAGGACTGCTATTTGCTTTGGAAGACTTTTTGTTTTATGCACCATAGCCTTGTGTGGATGGAGGGTTATATTCAATCTTATGTGCCAGCAACGACGTTCAAAAAGTAGACATTGATGTAAATATAAATATGGCCCAAAAAACAAGTAGGCAAAATGAAGATGAGAGTGGGGGAAATAGGAAATAGGTTCTAATATTAAATATGTTTCCAGTTATCAAAAAAAGGGACATGACAGTATATTTGGATATATTTTTCTGACATTATTTCTAAATACTTATTCTTAAATTTTAAAATCTCTCTCTCATCTATTTATCTCAGTTTCTATCTATCTATCTGTCCATCTCTCTCTCTCTCTTTCTCTCTCTCTCTCTCTCCCACCCACCCATCCACCCACCTACCCTTCTCTCTCTCCATCTCTCCATCCATACATCCTGATATGTTCAATGTTTGAAAAAGATGAAAACATTTAAGGCATAAATTTTGGAGGCAAACTCATTGCTACCATACCTAACCTTTATGATTCTGTTCTTTACAAGAGATATTGAATAAGTAAGTCAATGTACTGTATTTTTCCATTATTCTTCCCTTAACATGCCACAGAAATTGAAACGACCTTTCCCTTAGGGTAGGGAAAGAGGCACGAACAAAACAGTAGAATTCAGTATTCATCTGATTCGCATATGGATGGAATTTATGGAAATGTTTATCTGTGAATAATTGTGTTTTATATTTTTATGTTTTTACACCTAATAAATACAACACGGACACATGCTTGCTTGCATATATACACCAAAATGTACTGACTATTTTCTAGCAACTCAGCATTGACCTTATCAATATGATTTTATATTTATACATTCATTAATGACATACATTACAGTAAGAGCTGTTGAAAATTGCATTAGAATCAAAGCTATTGCAATCAAATAGCAACAAAGAAAACAAAAAAGGTTGGGAGCAATGATTTTATATATATACACTTTTCAACAAAATCTGATCATCGCTGAAACAATCATCTTGTATCTAGTACAATAAATCTTATATGTCATTGTGCATATATATAACAATCATGTTTATTTTCTGTATGCTGAAAACAGAAAAATCAACATTGTAGGAGACAAATCAAATTGTTTATATTGCATTGCTTTTCTATTCTATACCATTTCAGCTTTAAATCCCTGGAGATATTAAACATAAAGCCAGAAACAGGATAAACAAATTCAAAGGTGGATAAAGCACAAGAATAACACCCTAAAAACAGCTTCTTAAATAACTGAGCTTCCATCTCCACAGAAGGATTATGTCTGGGGAATCAGTTAGTTCATCGTGAATTTGCAGGGGTTTTTTTTCCATTTCATTATTATAAGGATGTCAGCTTAGGGTATTTTATGACAGCCAGAAGAAAATGTGTGTGTGTTGTGTGTGGGTTTTTGTGTGTGTGTGTGAGTGTGTATGTGTGTGCATGTTTGTGTATTCCCCAGAGAGCCTGCATATAGAGAAAAACATCAGGTTATCAGTTAAGTTTGTGACAGGAAAACTATCAGGGTTAAAATGCTAAAAAGCAGTACTTTGATCGAAATGGTTACTGACACTGTTGCTTTTCATACGATATTGCAACCATCCTCCATTTGATATTTAGCATGTAAAACACTGATCTGTCTGACATATTCTGGTATTTCTTTTAGTACCTTTTACACATGATGAGACAGCTTTATGAGTTAGGCATCATCTTAAAATCTTTCACCACTTCTGGAAAATAATCAGTGGTGCTTACATTCAGGTGTCATAGAAATAGTTATCTGCAAGGCTGTCTTAATGCATGGGCCTGTGAGCCCCATAAGCATAGGGCCCCAAACTGATCTTTGCATGTTAACGCTTTAATGCACCTTGTATTTATAAATACAGCAATTGTATGGCTTACTGAGTATTATTGTATTTTTCAAGCCTCATGTATTGTTCAAATGTTTATCATATTGATTAGTTGTTGTTGCCCAGCATATTTTTAATGTTTCAACACCAATTTTGTTGGAAGTGCCAATAAAATAAATATATGTTTAATTTTATCGACCATTTACATTTTTATTCCTGTGAGCAGTTGTCGTAGGGACCCCAGTATACTGCTTTGCCCAGGATCCATAACGCTGTTAAGACAGCCCTGATTATCTGCTGTCTTTAACATCTGAGATTGCAAACTTAGACAGCTTATGTCACTTGAACTGTTTTGCAGATGTGAACTTTCTTTTCCAAAGCTATAATTTTTGGTTTGGTCAAAGGGAAACATTTTTCAAGCTTTATACATAGCATTGGGCTCAAATTTTAAATTTTAAAATAATAATAATTCTTTTTCTTTGAAGCAGTAAAACTAAAAATATATTCTAAGTTCACCTCTGTTTCTTGGCCCCATTGATTTTAATGGGGGGAAATGAACAAAAGGATATAATAAGTGGATGATGATCTTAAATGATTATATTTTTCCCAAAGCTTCTGAGAAACTATGTCTATAGTTCATTACTTTCATTAGAACCTTTTGAAATATAAAAATGTTTTATACATTGTTTTTCAAAAAAACATACACAACTGTAAGTGCAAATGATGACTTTACCTTCTATAATCATTTCCTTGTGATGACCCAGAGTGTAATCCAAACGTAACAAAATCCAAAACATAAATAAATGTCCTTCAATGCCTCCAACTTGGCCCCACTGTTCAATAGTATTCAGTTGGAGATAAAACGTACTCAAAAATAGTCTTCAAAAGAAAGCAATACAGTCCGAACTTAATGAGCAGATAGAGATGAAATAAAAAACCAAACAAACTACAATGATGAAATTTCCACAATGGAACAGGAGAAGTATTTACCAAATTCAAGGAGATAACAAGGCACAGTCTGTTGGAAGGATGCCAACCAAGATAACTTCAGACCAAAATAAAACACACTTTATTTCCAGCGTTTGCCAGTACGCAGGTCCAAACTCTGATGCAGTTGTCACACCTGCAGCCCACGAAGAGGATCAAGGCCATCTTCTCCCAAATAGACTACGTCTCTCCCTTATCCTCTCCTCCCTGCATGTCCTAGGATGGATAGGGGATGTGCATGGGTCCTCCTCTGACTGCTCAACTGACCTCTGCCCTTCCCCAGCCTCCTCCACAACCTCCAGAGCCACACTTCCACTCCCTGTCAGCTGTTTCTCCTCTCCCTCAGAGTAAGTCTCCACCAGGGGCATGACACTTCCTACTGTTAACCTGATGATTTCTCCCAGATAAACTTCAACATTAAGAATTTAATGTGATGTGCTCTCTTACTTCCATATAATGATCTGTACTAAATTTACAAATCTGGTGGGGCTATTTCACACAAATCAGTAAAATGGTGCAGGAGTTGATGCTGTGGATTTTATAAAAAATAGAAATTTCAGAAAAACTGCAAGAATCTAGATTATATAATGAATGTTCACATCTGCCTTTATAATGGCATTTCAAATTTGCCATGTTTAAACTGGGTGCCTGTAGTTTGTAGATGATTTTACCATGTTGCATAGATACACTAGTTAAATTCCCACAAATTAAAATGCTGTACTTGTTGTAGTTGTTGCTAGGTTTTTTTAAAATATTCAAGTATGTTTTTACTATCATAGTTTTACAGCATTTGATGTTTGGTAAGCTTATAATACTACTTCAATGTCTTAATCTCTGTTCAATCTAGAGAGAAAAAATTCTTACTACTTTGGAAATGTGACAACCAATATAATCTTTTCCAACTAACAAATGTTATTAAAAGGCATAAAGGAGTTGCAGCTCACATGGCATATTTTTGCCAACATCTAACATGATTCTCCTCCTATAATGTTGACAATTGATATATATCACTGAATTATGTGAACATGACAAGACAAATATTTGCATAAGGTTAAATTGCAATTGTTTTGTATTCTGCAGTAGACTATGGCAATAAACTCCCACAAAATCTTGGACACATTTAAAATGCTCAAAGAGTCAAACTCAGCTAGGCAGATTGCCAGCTGGAAATGGCGTGCTTTTAGCTTTAATATTGAAGAACAACTAGGAGGAAATTGTTGACAGATGACAAACAGAGGCTCTGAATAGGGAATATGCCTCAACCGAAACTTTTATTTATTGCTGTCTTCTGGGAAGATATTGAAATGCGTTATCTGTCCATCATGACATGAAAATTGCTTGGCATCGTAGTGCAATAAAGTAACAGCTCACCCGTGCTATGAGGAGGGTGTTCGATGTGCTTTACTGACAGTAACTGATTGACAAGAGAGGTGAGGGTGGGGTGGCATGGCAGACATATTCATGAGCCATCACAATGACAGTTCTCTTCCTTGAGGTCATTATCACCTAGGGCCTTATGGAATATATTGACTCTTATGCAGTATTTTGAAGCAAGAATGATCCTTGGTGCTCTCTGAAAACTTTACTTACCAAACTAGATAACATCATCAGTGCCAGTGATGTTATCTAGTTTGGATAATGAAACATTCTGTAAGAAAACAACAAGCTCAGAAAATACTGAGGACCCCTCATTTCAACCCTGAGCTTCAAATATTTTCCTTTATTGATTTTGAAGCAAATGCTTGAATAGGGGTGGAAACAATATACAAGCAAAATATTATAATTAAAAGATATTATGAAGGTTTTCTCTTAATAGTTTATTTATTTACATACTTTAATACTTTAAATGACTTATAAACTTGCATATCCTCCTTACAGGAAATGAGTGACATAAAAATGTAATTTAAAAAATATATCTACATAAACTTAAGAACAATATATTCTAAGCATAATAATACAAGGTCCAATACATCTTGGAGGAGGGAATATAAATTCCCCTGGTGGAATACAAAATCAAAACCCATTTTGGGAAAAGGGATGGAATAATGGACTCTCTATTCACAGCAATTGTCTTCCCAAGTCCCTTTGGAACGCCCAGGTTGTAATAATTTCTCAAAATCCAGTGGTGTAGTAAATAGACTATTTTGAGAGGAATTCTATTCCATTTATTTTGTTTTATTTTTTGCAGAAAGACTATGCTTTTCTTTTTAATAAGCATTTTTTTCCATAAGCCAGAGGTTTTCAACCCCCCACAACCCACTACCAAGCCATGGCCTATTCACAATTGGGCTGCATGAATGTAGTGTCGGCGTGCATGCATGCACATGCAGATTGACTTGCAATGAGTGGCGGGATGGTGCATGTGCACACATGCACACAGTTCAATTTGTGCAAGTTGAGCTGCATGCCCCTCTCACCCCCTCCACCGGGCTACCATAAGCTACTCAGAATCACCTGAGTTGGGTGACTCTATAAATTTGAATAAACTTAGCCCATATAGAAATAAATCTAGAAAGAAGATACGATATGCTGTATCATATTCAGACCTGAAGTCAAATTAAAAGAAACCAGATCTTATTTCTATATTTATTAAATATCAGGCATTCCTGGCCACTACAGTTGTTGTAGGGACAAAATTTATATTATATTCCAAGTGAAATAAGAATATGCATATACCCCTTCTTTCAATAATATGGGTGTGGTTGAGTATTTGAAGCCAAAAGTAGAAGCTACTAACAAGTACTATTAATTGGTTGGCTTTTATTAGCTTCTTCTCTAATACGGTTTTGTGCTTACTTGTCTTCAATATCTCTTGGATTTGATATGAATGTGTCAAAAGTTTAAACCCATTGAAACTGGAGATAATACCTTCCTTGACTGTTTTATCTTCACAAAATTATTCATACCTGTTGGGAAAAGGTACAGCAGGTGGCAGGAGAGTTCACTACAAGGCAGGATGAATTGGGTAAGTAATTTATTAGCTAGGCATTTCTGTCATGAGTTTCTACTTTGCAAATTGCAAATCCTATGATCCTCAGCAGAAGCTGACATTCCTTACGTCGGTTCCAGCTTAGAAAAATTACTATATTGGATTCCTGAAAAGCTAGTGAAAAGGCATTTAAATGAAGGAAACACTGAAAAATGCATTTATTTTGTTTTAAATGAAGCAAGTTGAAAAATGATTAATCTATTTCTGATGGCTTAATAACCATTTTTTTTTTTTGAACTATGAACAGTTTTCATGTTGAAATACTTCAGTTTTTTTCTGAATTCATCTAATAAAAATAATATTTTTTCATCAATTCTATTTTTTATTTTTGTTTAAGAATGATTCAACTTTCTGAATATGTGTGTGTGTGTATCAGTGTGTGTCTATCTATCTTACAGAATAGAGATTTCATAAATGACTTAAATTTTGTGTTTAAAGACACCTTTCCCTTGATATTTCAAATTATTTTTGTTTTGCAATTTGTTCTTTAATATATTGTTCTGAGATGGGAGGTCACTGAAATTCTGTAGCTGCTACAGCAAGAATAGCTGCCCAAATGCATTTGCCCCTTTGTCACTTACATATACACACACAAGAGCTCACACATAATTTAAGTTTTTTCCCAGGTCAAGGGATCAAGGTATCTTCAGTGGGAGTAGATAATGTTATCTTTTTGCCTGATGCAGACTTTCAACAGCATTACAGATGGGGATGAGGCACAGCTATCTTTGCTTATCAGTTGATTTATGTTGGTAAGACAAGTGATACATTGATCGTTTAGGCTCGAAACTGATGGTTCTCATCTGTCAAGCCTTGCTGCACTTGAGAATACATTTAGGTTGGTTACATCAGCTAGCTAGATGATGATTAAGGGCAAGGCAGGGTGCATACTCTAATGAGATTACAGAGTTCATGAGGAAGCATATATATTTTTTAATTATTTTATTTGGTTTGTCAATTGCTTACAAGATAATAGGTATAAGTAAAAACATAGTTATGAATACATGGATACATATAAGAAAAATAAAAGAAACAATAGGATAGGGATGGTAGGCACATTGGTGCGCTTATGCACGCTCCCTACAGACCTCTTAGGAAAGGAGTGAGGTCAATAGTAGAAAGTCTAAGGTTAAAGTTTTTGGGGTTTGCGGAAGAAACCACAGAGTCAGGTAGACTAATCCAGACATTGATCACTCTGTTGCTGAAGTCATATTTCCTGCAATCAAGTTTGGTGCGATTAACTTTGAGTTTGTATTTATTGTTTGCTCTTGTATTGTTATGGTTGAAGCTGAAGTATTCATTGACAGATAGCACATTGCAATGTATGATTTTATATACCATACTTAGATCAGACCGAAGGCGGGGTAGTTCTAGATTTTCTAGGTCTAGAATTTCAAGTCTGGTGGCATAAGGTATTCTGCAATGAGTAGAGGAGTGGAGAACTCTTCTTGTGAAATATTTCTGGACTTTGCCAACTGTGTTAATATCAGAAACGTAATGTGGGTTCCAGACTGATGAGTTGCATTCGAATATTGGTCTAGCAAATATTTTGTATGCTCTAGTTAGTAGAGTGATGTTACCAGAGAAAAAGCTACATAGGATTAGGTTAACAACTCTTAATGCCTTTTTGACTATGTAGTTATAGTGGGCTCTAAATCATTAGACATGAGTACTCCAAAGTCCTTGACAGAGTTTGGATCATCAACAAGGTCTTGATTATTCAGCTTGTATTTTATTTTCTGATTTTTTTTTGCCAATATGTAAGACAGAGCATTTATTTGTCGAGATTTGAAGTTGCCATTTGTTTGACCATGATGATACATAATCGAGGTCTTTTTGAAGGGTAGCAGTATTGTCTGTGGTGTTGAATAGCTTTACATCATCCGCAAAGAGGATGCAGTTGCTCTTAATATGATCACATACACATATATGGATTGTTCATTATATTTTTGAGATATTTAGCCCTTAGCATTGCATTGTGATCCCGTTACTGATACAAATATAGTTTCATATTTTTTAATCTAATATAAATAATCTATATCTAATAACCTGAAGAAATAGTGGAACTAAGTTGAAGAATAACAAAGTGTTTGTTACAAAATAGATTTAGGCATATATAACCATTGATGTGTCAATGATTTTAGCTATATATAAAATGAAGAAGATTCTAATCAAACACAATATTTATATCACAATACAGAACAGCACGGTCTATATATTGATTAGATCACTTCTAACACAAACATACACACACACACACACACACACACAGAGAGGCATGGGATTCAAAATTTTTAACAACCGGTTCTGTGGGCATGGCTTAGGTGGTGGGCATGGCTTGGTGATCAT
Source organism: Bungarus multicinctus (assembly GCA_023653725.1). Classification (NCBI taxonomy): domain Eukaryota; kingdom Metazoa; phylum Chordata; class Lepidosauria; order Squamata; family Elapidae; genus Bungarus; species Bungarus multicinctus. Next base: position 53,475,148 of record CM042844.1, read on the forward strand.
GTGACTGGGTGGACATGGCTTGGTGGTCATGTTATCACTCACATTGAGGCACGCATCTCCTTTCCTGGCCTCTCATGACTGTGGGGATGCTGCAACAGTTGCAAGTGTAAAAAATGGTCATAAGTCACTTTTTTCAGTGCCATTGCAACTTTAAATGGTCCCTCCACACAAGCAAACTACCAGCAAAAGAGGAGAAAAAAAGAGAAGTTCCTGAGAGAGGAAGTCTAATCCAGCCAAGAATGTAATAAGAGTTAACAGAGAAGCAGTTTCTGTAAGCAACACCAGGATGTTTCCTTCCTGCCTTCCTTACAGGACTAGGCCAGTAATTTCTTCTAACAACCGCTTCTCTAAATTGCTTAGAATGTTAACAACCGGTTCTAGCGAATAGGTGCAAACTGGTAGAATCCCACCCCTGCACACACACACATATATTTGTTATTATAAGTTTTTGGGGACTACATAATGATCTGCCTATATAAAGGAAAAATTATTGGTAAAGAATTTTCTTATTTTCAGCAATAGAATATTGTTGATTTGAGTCATTTAATGCACACAATTATGCATTATATACATATATACATATATGCATTATATACATATATTAAACCAATTTATAATGGTCAATAAAACTATTGAAATTAGACTCATTTGATTGTGGGGGTAAATTGATGGCCTAAGTTGAAGAATTCAATATACGTTCCAACTAAAATAGGCAAAACTTCTATCCACAATTTAATGCTACATAGATGCCCATGGATGAATCCTGAAGTATTCTAAGGATTTGTCAGAATAATAAATAGTGTTTTTTCTATAATTAATTATGCTGTATACAGCTATTTAGTTAATAAATTTATATCCTGCTTTACATTTAGAAATGAAGGCACAATGCATGGAAGACTTCTCTTTCTTTTTCCCAGCAACAAACCTCTGAGGGACAAAGGAATAGAGAGAAAGTGAGACTCACCCAAAGTCCCCTACTGATTTTCCATGGCTGCGAGTGGACTTAAAATAGGACTTCTCAAGTTTTTCCCTTATCTGCTACCCTGAACTAGCTTTCCAGCCAATCAGTTAAGGATTCAGCCAGTTTCTTCCTGTAGTAGTTCTTCTATAACCAGTTAGATTAGTCAAGGGTTATAATCAGGGTTGGGGTCTACCAGTTTTCACCTACCAGTCTACCAGTTCGCTAGAACCGGTTGTTAACATTTTAAGCAGTTCAGAGAAGCGGTTGTTAGAAGAAATTACTGGCCTAATCCTGTAAGAAAGGCAGAAAGGAAACATTCTGGTGTTGCTTACAGAAACTGCCTCTCTGTTAACCCTTATTACATTCTTGACAGGACTAGACTTCCTGTCTTAGGAACATCTCTGAAGTTTTTTTCCCTTCCTTTGCTGATACTTTGCTTGTGTGGAGTGACCATTTTACAAGTTACAATGGCATTAAAAACATGATTTATGACCATTTTTCACACTTACGACTGTTGCAGTATCCCCACAATCTTGAGAGGCCAGGTGAGGAGATGTGTGCCTTGATGTGAGTGATATTGAGTTGGCCACTCCCAACCAATAACATGAACACAAAGCCATGCCACCCAGTCACATGACCACCAAGCCATGCCTACCATCTAAGTCATGCCTACAGAACTTGTTAAAAATTTTGAATTCGATCCCTGGTTATATGGATTACTACTTTTATACAAGTCATAATACAAAGAGGGAGGGAGGGAGGAAGGAAGTGTTCTTGTTTCCTAATAGAGAAATTATTTTAACAATTCCAGCAGGGAAGGAGTATAGATATTTATTGAGTAGAGGTATATATTTTCATTACAAAATTTTTAGTTTCAAAATGAAATTAATTATGAGCATTTGTCAGTCTCTGGTTTAAAATACATATTTGAAGTAATCTATGCAAAGATGCATACATTATGTAATGATGAAAATGTCAATATTTTTGTTCAGACCAAATCTATACTATACTTTCTAAAGTAACATCTGCACAATTTATTGACAACTGGCTTTATGCTTATGTGGGTAAAGCCTCAGACTCTCAGAATATGTAGAGCTAATTGATTTCCCTCTCTCTTTCTCTACAACTGGCTTTTGCAACCTGTTCCATTTGATATTTGATGGTTGCTAAGCAACATGCACAGGGTGGCAGAATGAGCAAGATCTGTTAAATTCATTATTTTGAGGCTTTAAAAAGACAACCTTTAATATATGGAAAATATATGTTTTAAATTATAACTATAACCTCAGTTAAGTTTTTTCCCCTGATTAATCCTTAACATGAATAATTTTAAAAGAAAAGAGAAGCTGACCCTACCATGGAAAGTAAGAAAATGAAACTCTTCCATCTGTGCTGCCAATAGAAATAGTCACAGAGTTTCTGTCATCTTCAAACAGTTGGAAAAAATAAATTCTTTGCCCAGAGAAGTCAGATTACAGGCAGGAAAGAGAAATCCATCAGTAAGAGTTAGTCTCAAGTCTTTGACAGTTTTCTTATCAACATAGATAATTTCTGAATAACCTAAATATAAGCTGAAACAATGTTCAAGAATAGTAATAAATAATTACTGGTGTTTTTTCTCTTTCAAATAATCTCATAATTATTTTTTCAAATTATTATATAAGCATAAAGTTTTGCTTAATTCAGAGCTATGACTCTTTAAAACGTGGTTCCTTAGGTGGAAGTCTCCAAGCCTGGGAATAAAAATAGATACTTCCAAAAACAAACAACAAAACCCTTGCAGAACTAAAACAAATGATCATTTTTGTTGTATCTAATAAGCAATTAAAATCAACCCCTATTAAATCAAGAGTCAGTTAGAAAGAAGATTGAAGGTAATAAGGCGCTTCTGTGTTAAAATCCTGTTGGTGATGAATGAGAGTCAATGCATAGATACCCAGTTTCCAAGTTTTGGTAATGTAACCCTTTTTGTCCCTTTGCAATAAATTTGCCTACTTTGTGAAAATCTTGTTTCTTAGTGTGAACTGCTTTAAGGGATTAAGCATTAATCTTGGAAACTGGATGCATGAACTATAGCCATTATTTGTTAGTGAGTTCATTAAGGTTGACTTTTCTTTTGCCTTTGATCCTCTGTAAGAGAGGCTTGGTTTAATAGGGAAGATGTTAATTGCTTATTAGATACCACAAAAGTATTCAACTGTTCTTGTTCTGAACTATTTCTGAGCTATCTGTTTTCATTCTGAGGCTCAGAGAATTCCATCACTGTATCTTCTGAAGGATATCCCTTTTATAATTCTCAATGGATATAAGAGGGCTAAGATTTTTAAACATAAGCCAATGATAGATAATTACTTTAATCATCCTATACAACTAGATATTTATTACGATAGTTTCATATCTCACTGCCGTATCAAAAGCAACATCTGCATTCGCATAATTGAACTACTTTTTTTTTAATTTACTATTATTTGCCACTGCAACAAGTGATTTGTTACCTGGGATAATGGGAAGAATTTGACTACTGGTTCTTATGGATTATCACAAAAAAAAATTTTTTGGGGGGAGACGAATAAATATATTCCAGATAATGAAGCTGTAAAATTTTTATTTGGCCTTCTAGGAAAACAACCTGTTTCTTCAGGGTTCCATTCTGTCTTTCAACAAGAAATTTTATTATGTTTTACATAAAATTCTACATTGATCTACAGCAACGGTGCCAAACTCATGGCCTGTGGACTGGATGCATTACATGATGGCCACATCCACACCCACCCCTGGTTTACTGAAGGGGGAAAAGTTGCAATACATCAAGTGACAACAACATGACACCGCAAGTTTGACACCCCTGATCCACAGGTTTTCAAACTATAGTTTTTATAGAGACAATACAACTGAATACCTTATCAAAGGCTAATTTGTTAATTACCTTTAGTCATTCCTTTCCTATGCAAGTTAGGAAAGTCAGTAATTCCTATGATTTATACATATTCTAAATATGTTATACTTAAAATAAGTGTAGGAATCGCTTGGGACAACACCCAATAGCAGGTTACAGCTTAGACTTATCTGTTACCTCAACTGCCTATTCCATCCTGGTTATGTGTTGATTTTCAGCTACAATTTAAAGTATTTGAATAAAATAATGAATGAATGAATGAATGAACCCCTAAATTGAACCCCTAAACTTCAAAAACATTATATGAGAACTTAGCTCTTTGAGAAAGCACTAATGCTGGGAAAGATGGAAGAAAAAAGAAGAGATGACCAACATTTACCTATGTGGTCATTAATAGTCAATAATGATTTGATAGCACATAACTGAATAAAGAAATCCTTTTTTATGTCTAGGGTCCTGAGATCCCAGACTATTGCATGTGTAGAATTTATCTTTATAAAATCTCTCACTAACTTGCTTCAGACAATCATCTGGGATCCCGAGATCCCTGAAGATCTTCTGAAGCAAGTTAGTGAGAAATTTTATAAAAATAAGTTCTGCACATACAATAGTCATCTTAAGCCACATTAAATCCTTTTGTGCAGTCACTTGAATCTACTGGTTATGGTGATAATCTTGGTGATCTAAAATAGTCAGATTATATGTAGCTCATGTTTACCTGCCATTTTCATTTTGCTACATTTTTTATTAATGATAATATCATATGTACTTGAAAATAAATTGATAACATGGATTTTCTGAATTAGTAGAAAGATGACAGATAGGAGTAGGAAAAAGAGAAAAGAAAAAGAGCACAAATATGAAGATAATTTATTTTTTTAATTTTTTAAAAAAATCTGTTCAACCTGTTCAGGATTCCAGTTATAATACAGCACACAGAAAGCAGATGTTGCATCTTTATTTTAAAAAAATCCTCATTGAAAAATGCTGAGCTGCAAACTGCATTCATTATAATGTGGTACATCTTAGAGATTCATGTTACTTGTTCATGTGAAGCAGCAATTTTCTAATGCCTTAGGCAAGCACATCTTAAAGTTGTTTCTCTGAAATTGTTTTTGTGACCTTGTATTTGATTGCAGACCTACAAACCCAACTTCTTATATCAACAAAAACAGCCACTTTCATCATAGTTTTGGATGTTGGCATAGAATATAAAATCCTTCATCAATCAAAGTTGGATGTTCTTAGGCACTATTCAACCATGATAGTTCTGCATGTATATGTGTGTGTGTCTGTGTCTGTGCATGTATATGTATGTATATATGTACGTACACACACACACACACACACACACATATATATACTTTGTATTAAATTATCAGCTCAAAAACCTTACATATATATATATGTATATATACATACATATATATAAAACTTTTTATGTATGTTCACCACTCAACACGTGCAGGCAATTCACGTTGCAAGAGGTGTTTGCTACTAAGTAAAAATCAGGAAAAGTCTAATAGTTTATAGTAGAGTAATTGTCTCCATTAATTGTCCTTGACTGTCTTGCATTCTCTTTAAATTTTCACAATTAAATCAATCCAACCCACCAGATCAGGGAAGCAGGGTATATTATAGGTCTCCTCCATTAAGTACACATACCTAGTGGGATTAAAAAGAAGGCCCTTTTCCATGGAGGCTTTCTACCTGTGGAATATTTTTCTAAAAAATCTGGAAAATATGGTTTTGCCAGCAGGCCTAGGATCTCAAGTTGATATGGAATCAATCAAGCGATTTTTTTAAATGTTGTTGCCAGGAAGTTGGAAGTATTGAATTTTATATTTAGAGTTTTACTCTCATAAGTGTAATCATGGTGAACCATAAAATTTTCATAAATAAATAAAAACATATAGGCTGTAAACCAGCACTTAATTATTATTAACTATTATTCATATTATCATTAATAATTATTACTGGTATTAATGTCACTATATTATTATCTCTTTTATTCATTAAACATGAAACTCAGTCAATAGAACATTTAAAAATGTATCACAAATATCAGTGACTGGCGCTAATGGTTGATATGGGTTGCTGCCAGCATCCCAGGTATCAACAAAGTATCATCTTAAAATATATATTGTTCCTTGTAGTACAGTTTTGCAGTTCCATTGTTGTTGTTGTTGTTTCTTAATTATTATTTCTTATTCCTTTGGTTTTTGAGATGTGAGTTTCACATCCATAGCATGATTTTAAACCCTTGGCCATAGGGTTAGATAGTTAATGTAGGGAGTTAAATTGGCAGTATTAATTTTTAAAAAAAATCCATGTGTATGATAAAATGCCTTTGGAACATATATCAACATCTGAGATGTTTCTTCAAAACCTCAGAAAATGATTCAATAAAATGAATCATTTCATTTCATTTTATTTTATTTCATTCACAAGGATCAGGTCTATTTGTATCCAAGCTAACTTCAGGGCTTGTCTATTGTTATATATGGGATTCTTCTGGAGGTATATAAATCTTCATTGTAACTATCTTCAATATTATTCATACCTCTTACAGTTTAAACACAACCCTGACTGTACTCTATAAAGCCAAATTTTTCCAAAAAATAGAATTTTTAGATTGAAACTCAAGGTTGAGAATCATAATCTATATATAGAAAGCTCAATTCCTTGAAAAAATAGTGTTATATTTCTCTGTTAGTTTTGATTGGTATTTGATTAATCCAAAGTCAATTTTAATAACATTTTCATAAACAAATATAAACATTATTTAAACATGGGCACATGTATGATCAATGCTATTCGGATATCTGTTTTAGATAGTTAAGATTTTTTTAACTTTTTACTAGTTTTTTTTTCCAGACCCCTCTGAGACAAATTATATCCTAAAAATCTATTAACCTTCTTTCTATTAACAGTCAAATTTAAAATTGAAATTCTACAATTTTATGTTTCTAGTAGAATCCCACTTCTCTTTCACAATAAAAATTGACATTACAGAATAAAGGTATTTATTAAATGTTACCCTTTATAGCAAATTAATAGAGAGAATAGAAAGGAACAAAATTAAATTCCCAAATTGGAGTATGTCCAAAACAGTGTCAGTGACAAGACATTTCTGTGGCTAAATATAATTTCTTCTTTTGAAGAAAATGCCTTTAGTTATTATTCCATCTTTCTTTTGATTTTCCAGTGAATCAAGTCTTAGAAGAAAAATCAGCAATAAGTATAAAATGCAGGAATTCTCCAGCCTCAGAGTTTAGAAGTGCAATAATATATTACTTCCCCATCTTGCAAATACTTAATATAACATATAATAACCCACTGAAGTCTACACTTAATAATATCCCAGCTGTGTTTTCATAGGAAGAAACCTTCCCTCCATGCTTTCTCCACTTAAAAAGTGTTTCTAACAAGTCTCTAAAAACAATTTTCCATTAGAATTTTAAATAGTGCTTCCTACAATGATGCTTCTTTAAAAAAAAAAGTTGTTATAATATCCTTTCTAAAGAAGGCATGATTAAATTTGACTATTACATCTCCAATGACTATTTTCTGTATCCTTAAGCTGCTTCTCCCTTGTTGATGCCCAATTAGAATCTCTAAGCCAGTTTAAGATAAATTTGTCCCATTGGAATGCTTTTTACCAAATGTTCACTCAGGATTGCTGGCTACAGCAGCTCCCATCAGACAGTTTCCTGCTGCTGCTGCTGCTGCTGTGCCACCCAGCATTCTGTGCCAAAGAAACAACTGCTAATCACTCTTTTTCCTACCAGTGGACCTTACTGGTTGAACAAACCTAGATAATCTTAGTGATTTACACCAAGAAGGATAAAATAATGGATTCTTGGCAGCATTTTATACCTTCAATATTTGCATAATTGGGCTTTATTATTATTATTTTGGTATGATATGCATGTGGTGGGCTTATCTAAACATGTGTTTGTGGATCTCAGGATTTAATTCTTTTATGCTTTAAAAAATTGCCTAAACTTGCTGTGGGAGGGTATCCAAAATTTAAAAAATGTCACCATCATTACAGTGATGATATTCACCATTACCATAACTTTTCAAATGCTATTAATATGGTTGCATTATTTTCAATCAATCTATTGAGACACAGTAAAAAGGGCTTACCCTCTCAAATACAAATTTCATCTATGAAAGACAAAAATTTCACTATCACTATTTTACAAGCTGGTTGTAAAAACAGCTGTAAATTGCACATGATCTTAATGCTTTTATCACAATGATGCAAGTAACTTTGCTCTTCCCTTTGAGATGCATATGGTATCACAAATCATTTACAAAATGTGTGAATTTTGCAGTGCAGATTGTTTTCATCAGCCAGATCTCATTAGTCTTCCAGATGCTAGCTATGACCAAAAGAATTATTTGCCCAGATTCAGATATTTTGTTACGAATGAAGGCAAATATATGTGTCCCAGGATAATATTGCAGGATCAAATCTGAATCAGTCACTTGTACCGGAAGTTTAGTCTTCCAAGCTTTTAGACTCATTCTGGAGTCCATCCTCAGGGAACTTCTCTTTCACCAGAATGATTCCTCAAAGTTCCCTGAGAATGGGCTCCAGCACAAGTCCAAAAGCTCAGAAGACTAAATCTGTGGTGCTGGTGACTGACCCAGATTGGATCCTGCAGATATTCTGTCAGTTGTGCTCTAGTAACTGAAGATTTGATTACAACACCTATGATGTCACCTTCAATTTGCATTCTACATGGGCCTACTTTTGAAAAGTTTTATCCAGGGTAAAATATAACAACCAGATGGTTTTCTGTTACACAATTTGAAGATCTCATAGAATAATGCTACGATGTATATCAATTATACATTGATTCTCAACTTGTTTCATGCTTTACTCAAGTTCTTAACCATAAATTCGTAACAGTTTGGGGCCAAAATATATCAAAGGCTATTTTTTCCAAACAAATCTCTTCATCATACTTGATCTTCTGGGAGTTTTTTTGTCTACTACTGTGAAGAGTTATAGTTGATATTGATGCACTATTGCTGCTGCTGCTATTATTACTGTTAATCCTGTACTGTTAATACTGCACAAATTCTCTCAACATTATTATTACTATATTGTCATCAGGCTTTGACAATATTCAGAATTTATATTATAGAGACCTGGATCAAACAGCCTACTTAAGACTATTCTGCACAATTCAACTTATCTTTTCCCCTATAACCAGCTTTTAAAGAACTGCCATATATGTTAAGTCTATTTCTTCTAAATCAGTTGGGGGGGGGGTTCATTTTTCTTTAAAATATATCCATCAGAGACTTAGCATACCTCTTTTAAAGTTTATTTTGTTTAGAAAGCAAAAACAAAAACCAGCTATTTGCAACTGAAAGTTAATGACAGGAAGCAAAGAATTTGAAGAAACTGTTTTAGGCCCTCACATTTAAATCCCTGTTCAGTGCAAGAATCCAAGATAAACCAGATAGCTGCCTCATATCTGTTTGAACACATCCAGGGAATAAACAGAACACAATCTGGGAACCACAAGGAATACAGAAGGAGGCACATTTTGATTATCATATAGTTATATGAAGTGAACTGCTTGACACAATGGGAATACACTTCAGCCAAGGATGTCTAAAAGAAAAAGAGCCCAAATTCAAAGATTTACAGTTTGAGTTATAAAAACAACTAAATGATGCTACACAGAAAACATGGAACTGAAAATCCTTTTTTTGCTCAGAGTTTGCCAAATTACAATTATTTTTACCTTTAAAATAATACATTACATTGGCCACTTTTATTTTGAATAAACAACCTATAGAACAAAATTGAGTTGGTGATACTTTTTTTCAAGGTGAAGAACCTCACAATTTCTTTCCTAGCAAATTTAAGTGTGAAAATGATCAAGTAATCGATCTTATTTTTTATTATAATTAAATTCTTATAATTCATTTTAAACCCCAGATAAAGTAGATAGGTTAGCCATAAAGGAGAATGTTGAGATTTAAAAGGAAGGGTCCTTGGTGCTCTCTGAACGGTTGTTTTCTTGCAGACATTTCATTACCCAAACTAAGTAACATCCTACTTTGGGTAATGAAATGTCTGCAAGAACACAACCAAGCTCAGAATAACTGAACATTGGGGCAGTCCTAGAAAATAAACAGATGATGATAAGAAAATCAAAACTATCAACATTTAATTTTACTCTAGGCTAGAGAAAATTGTAATCATTTATTGAAATTGACAGAGCAAGGAAATGATGCATAACATAACTTACTCTATCATCTTTGAGATAGAAAGTTTATTTTGCATCAGGTATCAGGAATGAGTAACCTGACCACAACTGTTGCAAGAATCAGAGAGAGACTAAATAGAAGTAGGGATAATATTGAGAATGGATGATATTTCCTTATGAAATTCCTATCTGACTACCAAAATCAGGAATATTCTGTTGATTCTGTTTTCCTTCCTTTAAATCAATTATCCAGAAAATCCTTTTCTCAATTGATGTCTTCCAAATGTATAACTTAATCTCTGATCATTTTTAGCTTTGAAAGCATTTTGAAAGTTACAAATCTACATATCCATGGAGCCCTATATTAGTTTATTAGATTACTATTTAAAACATTGGACTATTAGATTACTATAACATTGATTTATAAAACATTGATTTATTTGCATACCATGAAGGTGAACATAGAATAATAGAGTTGGATAAAAGAGGACCTCAAGGACCTTGGAGGTCTTTTAATCCAATCCCCTGCTCAAGCAGGAGACACTATACCATTTCAGACAAATGGTTGTCCAGTACATCAGTGTTGGGCATTAACACTAACAATCTGGCAGATTATGCTGGTAAAGATTTTATCAACAGAGAAGTATATAACTAGATTTGTATACAGGAAGTCATATCTTGAAATGCAACAAACCATCAGCATATTAGATTGCATTTGTGCGAATGATTCAATACTAGTTAAAAAGTCATAGGCAGCAATGCAATTTGTGGAACTATTGAATTATCTGAAACAAACACCATGAAATTTTAAATTCACTGGAAATGTTTTCATCATATCTACTACATAATTCAGCTAAGTACTCCTTTTTGTTCTTGAAATATATGTATTTCAGAAATTGAATTACTTTTTTCCACATAACATATAGAACTGTAAACTAAAAAAACCCTAAATAATCTATTTCGCATTTCAAGATGGCGACCGGGCGCTTTCGATGGAGGCTTCTCTGGCCTGGATGGGTTTCAGTGTGAGTCCCCATTTCCCCTGGGTCCCCCCACCAGTGGCAGAGGTGGGGGAGGACCAGGGGAGACCGGCAAGTTCCAGCAGGAGCCAGTCGGAGGACTGTCGAAGCCATAGGGCTGGCGGGAGTGATGGCAGCGGCCGCGGCAGCGGCGGCGTTGGTGTGGCAGCTGCAGCGGTTTCAGGCTGCGACAGGGACGGCGGCTGTGGATGGAGCTGCCGTTCCCCCTGGGTTCCCCCCCTGCCGGTGGCAGAGGTGGGGGGGCCCAGGGGTGACGAGAACAGTGGCCACAGCGGTGGCGACGTTGGCGCGGCGGCCGCGGCGGTTTCGGGCCGCGACGGGGACGGCAGCTGTTGGATGGAGCCATCGTTCCCCCTGGGTTCCCCCCCACCAGTGGCAGAGGTGGGGGGGGCGGGGGAGGTCGGGAGGCCTGCCTGGGGCCAGCTGGAGGGGCGACAAGAGCGGTGGCCATGGCGGCATTGGTCAGCCACGAGGGTATTGGGTGGCAGCAGCAGTGTTGACAGACGAGGAGGATTTCTTCATTCCCCCTGGGTCCCCCCACCGGTGGAGAGGTGGGGGAGATCCAAGGGAGCTTGGGGTGCCTCGCCTGGAGCCAGCTGGAAGGGCTGTCGGGGCTGCTGGACCGAGGACAGTGGTGTTGGATAGCTGCAATGGCTGTGGGCAGCAGCGGTGATGATGGTCATGGATGGTCCCTTCGTTCCCCCTGGGTCCCCCCACCGGTGGCAGAGGTGGGGGAGGACTAGGGAGACCGGCGAGTTTCACCTGGAACTGGTCGGAGGGGCTGTCGGGACTGCAGGGCTGGTGAAAGCGGTGACCGCATCTATGCTGGGCGGCCAGGGCAGGATCAGGATGGCAGCGGTGACGACGGCTGCAGATGGACTCTTTGTTCCCCTTGGTTCCCCCTGCCAGTGGCAGTGGTGGGGGAGGACTGGGGGAAGCCAGCGAGTCTTATCTGGAGCCGGCTGGACCTGACATCGGACATCTGAGGCGGGACCAGTTGGTCCGCTGAAGTATTCACAAGCCGAACTCTACACCCTAGAGAAAGTGCCCCTCTCCCTGACATGGCCGATGGGACTGTCGAAAGTCCACCTCAAGGACAGGTCTTGGGATCTAGAGAGGTGGCATGGCCATTCTATGAAGCGTTTGGGGAGGGGGCGGGGTACTCAATTGGTTTCTTTTATTTTTCGATTTTTAATGGGGTTAGGGAGGGATGCTTCGGGTCTGGGGAGGGAGGTGGGGAGGAGAGTGAGGGATAGATTTTTAGTGGGATTAGTGGGTTGGGGGTTTGGGATCAGCCAAGCAGGTGAGCATGCCTGGGGGGACCCAGGGGACTGGGGGTTGGGGAGGCAACCAGGGTCAGAACGATCGAGGGTGGACCTTATTGGCACCATAAGTGGGAGGGGCAGATATGGCGGGGTAGAGGCCATACCAGGTTAGGGGATCGCATGCCTGCTATCTCCAAGCGGTAATGCGCTCTGACCCTCTCGACCCATCTTGCAGGCCGGGTTGTGCAGACTCTCAGGCTCTGAGAGTCTGCACCCGGCTGATGTTATGCAATGCCAGGTCCGTTATAAATAAGGCCCCCCTGATTTTTGATCTGATTCAGGATGAGGGCGTGGACCTGGAAGGGGTCACCGAAACTTGGTTGGGCCCAGAGGGGGGTCTCCCCTTGGTAATGATATGCCCACCATGTTTCCAGGCATTTCATCAGCTGAGGGCTCAGGGTAGGGGTGGTGGTGTGGCAGTAATTATTAGGGAAGATCTCTGTCCCAAGGCCACTGTACCTCAGATGGCTGGCTGTGAGTCCCTCTTTGTGAAGTGGGGTCAGGGTGGGCAGATGGGTCTCTTGATAATGTACCTGGCTCCCTGCTACATATCTTCGGCCTTGCCCGGCCTCCTCAGGGTAATAGTCAAGCTGGCGGTGGAGACACCCAGACTGTTAGTTATGGGTGACTTCAACCTGGCTTCACTCGGTGAATCCTCTGGTGTGGCCCGAGAGTTCTTGGTCTCCATGATGGCCTTGGACCTGACCCAATTAGTTTCTGGACCCACTCACACAGGAGGACACATGCTGGACCTGATTTTCGTCTCTGGATAGTGGTTGAATGATCGGCTAGGGGATATAGCTGTTAAACCTTTGTCATGGTCTGATCATTCTCTCCTTAGACTAGACTTCTGTACCGTCAATCTGCACCGCAGAGAGGTGGAGCCGAGGAGATGGTTCCACCCTAGATGCCTGATGGATCCTGAACAGTTCCAGACGGATCTTGGGCCATTACCTGAAACTCTGGCTCATAACTGGGCCACAGACTTGGTAGCCACCTGGGATAGGCTGGCTGCCGAGGCTCTGGACCGAGTTGTGCCTTTGCGACCTCTGACATGGCAGAGATCTCACTCGGCTCCGTAGTTTACGGAGGAACTGAGAGTGATGAAATGCCGGAAAAGACGTCTGGAAGGCGTCTGGAGGGCCAGTCGTGCCGAGTCGGACCGAACACAGGTTAGGTCCTTTATTAGGACCTACCTAGTGGCGATAGAGGTGGCGAAGAATTCTCACTTCTCCGCCCTTATCGCATCGCAGAAAATCGACCCGCTGCCCTGTTTAGAATGACCCGCTCCCTGCTTGGGCCAGGAGCACAGGAGGATCTCTTGCAGGGAAGGGCGGAGGAGTTTTCTCGATTTCTGCATGATAAAATCACTCAGATTCGGGCCAGGTTGGACTCTAGTTGGGAGTCCCGGGGGAGGTGACCGCGGCGAGTCTTGAGACGGTTATCTGGGACAAGTTCAACCCTGTGACCTCTGAGAGTATAGACAGGTTGCTGGGGTGGCTGAATGCCACCACATGTTTATTGGACCTTTGCCCCTCCTGGCTGGTCTCTACCACCAGAGAGGTGAGGCGGAGTTGGCTCCAGGGAATTGTTAATGCCTCTTTGATGGAGGGCTTGCTGCCCACTGCCTTGAAAACAGCGGTGGTGTGACCTCTCCTTACGAAGCCCTCCCTGGACCCAACTCTTTTGAACAACTATCGTCCTGTCTCCAACCTTCCCTTTGTGGTGAAGGTTGTTGAGAGTCTGGTGGCAGGTCAGCTTCCCCAGTACCTGGATGAAGATACGTGCCTGGATCCCTTCCAATCGGGCTTCAGGCCCGGACATAGTACTGAGACAGCATTGGTCGCGTTGGTTGATGATCTCTGGAGGGCCCGTGACAGGGGTTATTCCTCTGTCCTGGTCCTATTAGACCTATCAGCGGCTTTTGATACTATCGACCATAGTATCCTATTGCGGAGGTTGGGGAGGTTGGCGGTTGGGGCACCGTGTTGCAGTGGTTCCCCTCCTTCCTCTCCGACCGTCTGCAATTTGTGTTGGCGGGGGGGGGAGAGATCCACCTCTAGGCCCCTCAATTGTGGGGTGCCTCAGGGGTTGGTCCTGTCTCCTCTCCTGTTCAACATTTATGTGAAGCCACTGGGGGAGATCATCCGTGACTTTGGGATGAAGTGTCATCTGTATGCTAATGATACTCAGCTGTACATCTCCATCCCAAGCCACCCCAACGATGCCATGGAGGTCATGTCCCATTGTCTGGAGGCTGTGAGGAACTGGATGGGCGGGAACAGGCTCCGACTCAACCCTTCCAAGACTGAGTGGCTGTGGTTTCCGGCATCCCGATATAGCCAGGTAGTTCCATCGCTGGCTATTGGGGGTGAGATTTTTCCCCCTTCAGAGAGGTCTCGCAATCTGGGTGTCCTCCTGGATGTACGGCTGTCTTTGGAAGACCACATTACGGCCGTCTCCAGGGGGACGTTTCATCAGGTTCGCCTGATCCGCCAGATGTGGCCCTTTCTGGATCGGGATGCCTTACACATGGTCACTCATGGCCTGGTCACCTCCCGACTGGACTACTGTAATGCCCTCTACATGGGGCTCCCAAATGGAGCATCCGGAGGCTTCAACTGGTACAGAATGCGGCCGCGCGGGTGGTTATGGGGGTGTCAAGGTTCTCTCATGTGACACCCCTCCTGCGCGAGCTGCATTGGTTGCCAGTGGCCTCTCGGGTGCGCTTTAAGATTTTAGTGTTAACTTTTAAAGTGCTCCATGGCATCGGACCAGGATATTTACAAGACCACATTCTGCCATTTTCCTCTCACCATCCGGTGCGCTCCCACAGGGAGGGTCTCCTGCAGGTCCCATCGGAATCTATGTGCCGGCTGGTGACCCCGAGGAATAGGGCCTTCTCTGGGGGGCGTCTGCCCTCTGGAATGGGTTGCCTCCAGAGTTACATACAGCCACGGACCTG
Source organism: Bungarus multicinctus (assembly GCA_023653725.1). Taxonomy (NCBI): domain Eukaryota; kingdom Metazoa; phylum Chordata; class Lepidosauria; order Squamata; family Elapidae; genus Bungarus; species Bungarus multicinctus. The sequence goes on from CM042844.1 coordinate 53,490,574, forward strand.
GGGACCTTCAGCGTGCCTTGAAAACCTGGCTCTTTGATGAGGCCGGCTTGGGCTGATTTTAGATCTGGGTATTTTAATTTTTATATTAAATAGTAGGGTTTTAGGAAGGGGTTTTAATTGTTTTCAGCCACGACCTTTAGTTTAATTTAATTTTAACTTTTATATATTTATTGTTTTAATTGTATGGCTGTGCACCGCTCCTTCGGGAGAGGAGCGGTATATAGATTATTATTATTATTATTATTATTTCAATTTTTTTTAAAAAAGGATTCTTTAGGACTCTTTAAATACTTTAAATGTTAAACAAAATGCAAACAACTGATTAATCAAATGAGGAGGAGTTTCTGCTGATGTATTAGAAGCTGCATCCCATTTAATGAGGCAGAGACCACTTGGAGTTTAGAAGTCCAGGTCAGAATTATGTCTAATGAGGCATCCTAAACATGAATACAGCTAACTACAGACCAGAGTGGCAACAGGATACATACTTGGACAATAGAGATTTGAATTGGATTAATGCCAAAAAATGAGACCAGGAAGGCATGCTGGCAAAGCGTATAAGTAATGATCTGGGACAAATGTCAGAAAGCAGAAACACATAGAATGGAAAAAATCAATATTGAAAGTTTGTAAGGTTTTTTTGTTTGTTTGTTAAAAAAACTTAGCAAAAGCTGAACTGAACAGTATTGGATAGATAAGCATGACTTTATCCTGATAAGTTATTAAATTATTGGTCAAGACTGGAGGAGGTGGTCATTATTCTTTTTACTTCATATCTCAAAGCCTTTCGGTAGTGTTAATAACCAACCATAAGCATGTGCAGATCCCTTTTATATCTACTGGAACTTGCAAAAAGAGGTTTTAGAAGTGTGGTCACTTCATTTTTAGAAGTAGGGGACAGCTTTGAGAGAGTCAAGCTTCACATACGCACATAGCAATGTGCATGGATGTATAAGCAAAATACACATATATTAATTTACCTTATAAGAAATGTCATTACACAGAGGAACACTAAAGATATTAAAAGACAATGGTGACAATCTGTTCAACTCTTGGGGATAGAACAAAGGAAAGAACCAGTTGTTCATTATATTTAAAAACATCTTTCTATAATGTTTCTGTATCAAGTTTTTTTTTTTTTTGTTATTTTTGCCCTGCTGAAAAAAAAAATAGAAAAACAGAGTAACCAGCAGCAGGATGGATGGATTCCATTATAGTGGCAATAGATGCATCATTGGAAGACTGACCCAGTTAGAGAGAGATCACCATGAAAAAAAATCTCTGTATGGTTGCTTAAGAATTTACACTGACTTTCTGATACTTGATCAAATTTTTGTCCCCATCATTTTCATTCATTATTTCAGATTCATCTTTTCTGCACTTAAACATTTTTTTTCTCACATTTGGTTCATCCACATGATCAACAGCTGTCCACAATTATTGCCTCTACTCCTGATTTTTATCTAGCTGAGAACAGGAACAGCATAGCTAAGATAGCTATGCATATGTTTAAAGGGGCACTGGAGTTTCAGTTTAAACACCTCTGCAAAACAAAGAAATGAAATGAAGGAACAACTCACTTCTGTTTACTGAGATAGAGCGGCATCATACCACAGGTCAGGAGGCTAAGAGAGAAAGATTAGTCCTGTCTTGACAAAACATGAAGTTGGAGTGGCTTATTTCTATAAATATTTTACAGTTCTAATGACAGCCTGTCTTTGTAGTATAAAATTGTTTTTATTTATTTGTTCATTTAATTTCTGTAGTCCCTCATCCTAGCCAAGTGTATCTGGGCAGCCTACAATTCTAAAACTATAAAACAGTGAAATCAATTAAAACAATAAAAAAGCATCCAAATAATGTTATTAAAATATTATTAAAAATTTCTTGATAGCATTATCTTCATCTTTGTACTATGCCCACATAATCATAAATAAAAATATAAAGTAGTTGTAAATCACAAATTAAATTCCATTCCTACCCCTTTCCATTTCTAAATTGCTTAATGATTTTGCTTTGTAGGTATTATTATAATATAAAAAAGAAACATTTGTATAGTTTATTGCCTGCTGATAGGAACTTTTAAAAATGCAATTAGCTTACATTTGATTTTTCATACTTCAGGAAAAATAGAGCTGAAGTTTAGCTCATAATATAGAGATTTATTTTGTTAGTGCCTCTGTCATACTGCTCTTTGTGAGCAGAAATAATGTCTTGTAGCCTGAACAAATTGTTTGTGCTTCTTTGGTGATCATATTTATCAAAGAGTTTTAAAATTGTGTTGATATTTGACAATAGGGAAGCACAATGGGTCAGCAGTTAAAGAAACTGAACTTGTCAGCTAGAAAGCTAACAGTTTAAGACCCGGGCACTGTGCAATGGGATGAGCTCCTGCCTCTGCTTCAACTCCTGCCAACTTAGCAGTTCAAAAGCATACAAATGTGAGTAGATTAATAAGTAACACTTCAATGGAAAAGTAACAATATTCTATGGGCCTTTGGCATATAGCCATGCTGACCATATGACCATTGAAAATGTCTTCAGACAACACTGTCTCCCCTGACCAAGAAACAGAGATGAGCACGACATTTTAGAGTCTGACATGACTGGACAGAGACATCTTACCTTTTTTACTTAGCAATAAACAATGCCTCCACTATCATAGAGAGAGAAAAAATATGACTATTACAGATAAAAGGTGAATATATATATATTAGGATGGTTTTCTTTATTTTGTGAGTACCAGAATCTTGTTCTCAATAATAATGAGTGAAATCTGCATTGCAGTTTAATTAATATTCTTAATATGTTTACTTTTAGTCATGTATTTAATATTTTTTTCTCACAGTCACATTAAAAGTCACAACTTGGTATGCAGGGAGGTGGAATCTCAGAACGTGTTGCTCTGAGCCTCAGTGCCCTCCACAGTAAAAGATTAAAACTATTTCCCTGGGCTTTGATGAAATATCTAAGGGAGAGGTGATAACCTGTTTTGTTATTACAATGGAATATCAGAGCTTCAAATATAACTTGTTTGAAACTATGTATAAATTTTATACATCTGAGTATTTTGAGAACTCATACAGGCTGATTCATACTTTGTTTTATTTCTAGAGCACATTGCTTTGGAATGTACAATGGCTGCTATAGTTATCCACATTATGTTGTTAATGACACTATCATTCACATGAGCTGCCCTTTCTAGGAAATTAAATACAATATATGAATGTTTAGCAATTGCTTATCTTTCTCATCCAATTTTTCACATCTTATGCCATTCCATTGTACCCTTATGCACCTGCCATTTTTCTCAACTTTCTGCAACTGATACTATTTAATTTTCAAAGGCAAGAAATGATAATTTCAAACAATACTCATATATTAAAAGTACTACATTTAAAAAGTTGAGTGCTCTAGATGACATAAGAAATCAATTTGCAATATAAAGCAAACAACTTATTACCTTGATGTAAACAACTATTGTTGGCATTGTTCTTGCTTCTCTGATTTTATGTTTATGTACTGTAGAGTTTGGAAGGGCCACTTGCACGAAGCCAAAAGCACCAGCCTAAAGATGGCGAGTGGGACCTCATTGAAACGTCGGCAAAATACTCTCAATCTTACACAGGAAAAGACCCGAACATGCCAAGACCTGCATACCTGTATCTGTGAAAATCTATGAAAACAAACATATATATGTTTTTCCATGTAAGATTGAGACTATCTTGGCAATGTTTCAACGAGATCTCACTCACCATCTTCAGGCTGGTGCTTTTGGCTTCGTGTTTGTGTGAGCAAAGCATGATCTGAGCTGCTGTCTCCCTATATATACTGGTGGGGAGGTTGGCTATGTTGTCATTCCTTGATTGGTTGATGGAGTTGATGTTTGCAGATTGGCTGGCTTTTTCTTAAGAACATGTGTGATTGAGGTATTGGCTGTGTGTCCATCAGCCTCCTGTATTGTAATGACTTGGGTAATGGGCTGTGTGATGACCTTCTGAGTTCTATTGTTTTGACATCCTGGCCCTTGTGCTGTAATTTCATGGGTCGTAATGATCATAGACGAAAGGCAACCACCATCCAGAAACCAGACCACAGCTGCATCACCAGCTGCCACACACCCCAACCCCCAAACCAAGCAAATAGACACACGCCATGAACACAGAGCCAGACTCAAACTCGGAGCCAAACCAAAACCCTGAACGTCACATCACAGCCACCCGCTCAGGATATCACATCATAGAACTCAGGAGGCTACACCACAAAACCTCAGGATGTTGCAACACAGCCAATGACTCAGGAGATTATTTTTTATATATTTATTTTCTTTTTCTTTATTTTATTATTTTTTCTTTACTATTTTTCTCTATCTTTTCTGTAGTTTCTCTCCATCTTTTTTTATTTTTTTACCTTGTATTAGTCTTTTATCTTTGTAAATATAAACTTTTAACAATTATTATTTAAAAAAAAATCTAAGAGTATGTTGCTTAGAAAATGCGTGTGTACGTGCATAATAACTTACTAGAGGCTGAGGAAAGGTGTAATCCAAGTAGATAGCCATAATTCAGTACCACATAATAGCTTTAAAAATGCGGAAGGATAAGTCAGAGACTTGGGCAGGAACATGCCAAAATTAAAATAAAGCAGGAATCAAGAACAGGCATTCCCAAAGCACAAAACCAGATGCCAAAGTTGCTCACAATAATGGAAGACAATTCTTGTGCAAATGGAAACTTCTGCCCCTAGAGTGTGCACAGCTGAAGCTTTCCCTGTTCAGCAATTGCCAATAATGAAACACTTTCACCAAGATGCAGGACTCCTAGCCTATATAAATAAACCTGCTTCTTAGCACTAAGTTAGCTAAAGAAGAATCAGTGCTGACTGAAGAGGAAGAGAGTTTAGATTTAGTGTTGAATTTAGTGTTGTAGGTTTGGATTTTCCCTGCATGGCATCATCAGCCACTAGATGAGGCCTGTTAAACTGGCATCCCATGGGCTGGATACATCATGTGCAGGCCACATCTATTCCAGCTCTGCAAAGGCAAACAATGTCATAATACACCACAATCTGGCCTGTGATGCAATCAAGTTTGACACTCATGCACTAGATGTCCCAAAGCCTTTAATGTAGCCACATCACAAATATCATTAGTATTCCAGAAGATCGCTTTTCTGCAAGATCATGATGAGTGGCATTTGAATAGAGGAACCCATTATCTGGCACTAAATGGTAAATCATCTATGTGGTTTATATAGACATGGTTTACCATTGCTGTTTCCCATTCAGTAGGACATGATGCTTTTGCCATTGTGACAAAAATGATTTTCTGCCTCAAACCAGTTCCAATATTATTGCTGAAAACAAGTGTTTACTTGCTTTAACTGGTCAGCTGGGACAACTTTGTATGATGCCATAGAAATTATACATTCTCAACATACTCTCCCAATATTCTTCACTTGCACCTCTTCCCCACACACAAATCTACCCACTATAAGAAGGAGCATAGGAAGTTTTTAATGGTGGTGAGCAATTATTATAATTCATTTATCATGATGTTTTGCAAATGTTAAGAATTACTACATAACACAAACATAAAGCGACAGTTACAGTATGACAATACATACAAATTAGAAAAGAAAAACTATTTATGAAACTAATGACAATCAAGCAGGGCTTAAAAATAATAATAGAAATCTAGTGGCAGAATCATGTGCAGAATCGAAAAAGTTACACATAAAACTTGATATAATGAAAACAACCAAATATCTTACAAACAATGTAATATAATAATCCAATATGGACTATGCCAGATGCTAAGCTTACCTTCTCCAATTAAGCCATTGCTATTGTACCAGCTGCATCAAGTAAAATATATTCAGAACAACAATTGACCCTTGAGCATTCTAAAAAAGATGATGGATAGTCATTACTTTATATAATTCCCCAAATGTCACTTCACACTTCTATGTGACTGTTTCTTTTGTCATGCATGCAATATGTTATTAGATATGCTTTCAAAACAAAGGTGACTGAAAACCAGTTCATGAGAAAGGAAAAATGCAACATTTATATAAGATTCTGTTCATATGGATTTTCAGGCTACCACTTTGGTGATAGTGCAGGGGATATACAAAACAGTGCACACGTTCAAAGTAGGAATGATTGTGTTAGAGCTTGGAACTTGATATTGCACAGATGGATTTTAAATATTCATGCAATTTAAAATATAGTTAAATGTCATGCTATTCTCCAAGAAATGTAAGGATCTTTCATTGCCACCAGTCTAAAGTTGCATGATAACATATTTGTCAGCAGCATTTATTTTGTACTCCATCACGAAGGAGCTATCATAGGAGTACTTAATCAATATATTATGTGCTCTGTTAAATAAAAGTAGTCCCTTTAACTGATGGGAGAAAGTTTGTGTGAATAATTAAAGAGATAAGATTTTCTTAAATGAAAGTATTCAATAGAACGAAAACAAACATATGGTCTGGGAAATAGCTCCACTGAGTAACATGCATGGAATTCAAAGAAAAAGGAAATGTAGAGACTAATTAACGAAAGAAGATTCGATCTATACATTACTGTTTCTGCATGTCTTCTTTCTATGTGTTTTGTAAATGAAAATGTATGTTTTAAGGCTAATTTCAGATCAAAGCCTATCATGGGGGGAAGGGAGTCTTGAACTGGAATCTAGGGGATCAGGGCCAGGACAATAGACTTTGTATGGAGAAGCTCATATTTGAACCCCTGTTAACCTAATGATCTTTCCCAAATCTTACCTATCTCATATTATTGGCTGGGATAATCTAAAAATTCAGTGTCAGTTGTAATGAGATGGCTTTCTTGAAAAAACGGATTCCTACAGGTGAAACAGACTGTGGGGGAAGAAAAGCATGATCTAAATGACTATGTTGAGAATCAAAAACCGAACAAAAATGAAAAGAAATTACATAGTTAGAAGAACTAGAGATAATGGGTAGATGAAGAACAGGAAAGGGGATTCTGCAAGATAATGTATTGTGATATATAAGAATACAGATTTTAAAACTGAAAAGATTGGAACTGATATTTCTTTTTTGTTTGATTTTTTTTTAAGGATTACTGTTAAATCATATATGAATATAACTGGAATAAATGTGGAAATGGGGATTTATGATAAGAATACTAATCATATTTAACAAAATGAAGAATAAAGTTAAAATGAATTATGATGATTGCAATAGAAAGATTAATATAATTTTCTATAATTAATCAAATAGATTAATATTTTTGAAATAATAAATGACTTAGAATGTCACCAGGCTGGTGCTTTTGCCATTGTGACAAAAATGATTTTGGCCGGGTTGCGGCCTCTGACCCGGTGCCGATCCCAAGTGGCTCCTTGGTTTTCTGAGGAGCTAAGGGAGATGAAGCGCCGGAAAAGACGCCTAGAGAGTAGTTGGAGGGCTAGCCGTTCTGAGTCTGACCGAACACTTCTACGATCTTATATTAAGATGTATTTAGTGGCGATAAGGATGGCGAGGAGGACTTACCTCTCCACCCTTATTGCGTCCGCGGAAAACCACCCAGCTGCCCTGTTTAGGGTGACCCGCTCCCTTTTAGAGATGGAAGCGTGGGAGGATCCCTTACAGGGACGGGCTGAGGAGTTTTCTAGGTTTCTGCAGGACAAAATCGCTCAGATTCGAGACGAGCTGGACTCTGACTGGGCATCTCCGGGCGGGGGGGCGGGGGTGGATATCGGTAAGGTTAATTGGGTTGAGTTCGACCCTGTTACTGTAGAAGACGTGGACAGGGTGCTGGGGGGACTGAATGCCACCACCTGTTTGTTGGACCCGTGCCCCTCCTGGCTGGTCTTGGCCACTCGGGAGGTGACACGAGGCTGGTTCCAGGGTATTATAAACGCTTCCTTGAGAGAGGGGCTTTTACCCGCCGCCTTGAAGGAGGCGGTGGTGCGGCCCCTCCTCAAGAAACCGTCCCTGGACCCAGCATTGTTATTAAATTATCATCCTGTCTCCAACCTTCGCTTTGTTGCGAAGGTTGTAGAGAGTGTGGTGGCCCGTCAGCTCCCCCAGTTCCTAGATGAAGCGAGTTATCTTGACCCCCCTCCAATCGGGCTTCAGGCCCGGGCACAGCACGGAGACGGCGTTGGTCGCGTTGGTTGATGATCTCTGGAGGGCTCGGGACAGAGGTTGTTCCTCTGTCCTGGTCCTGTTAGATCTCTCGGCGGCTTTTGATACTGTCGACCACAGTATCTTATTGCAGCGGTTGGAGGGGTTGGGGGTTGGAGGCACCGTGTTGCGGTGGTTCTCCTCCTTCTTCTCCGACCGTTCGCAATTTGTGTTGACGGGGGGGCAGAGATCGTCCCCGAGGCCCCTGCTTTGTGGGGTGCCTCAGGGGTCGGTGCTTTCGCCCCTGCTGTTCAACATTTATGTAAAGCCGCTGGGTGAGATCATCCGTGGCTTCGGGGTGGAGTTCCATCAGTACGCTGACGATACTCAGCTGTACATCTCCACCCCGGGCCACCCCAACGAAGCCGTCGAAGTGATGTCCCGATGCCTGGAGGCCGTGCGGAGTTGGATGGGTCGTAACAGGCTTCGTCTCAACCCGACCAAAACCGAGTGGCTGTGGTTTCCTGCGCCCAGATACAGTCAGCTGGTTCCTTCGCTGGCCGTGGGGGGAGAGGTCTTGACCCCCGTGGAAAGGGCGCGCAACTTGGGTGTCCTCCTGGACGTACGGCTGTCTTTAGAAGAACATATTGCAGCCGTCGCCAGGGGGGCTTTCTATCAGATTCGTCTGATTTACCAGTTGCGGCCCTTTCTGGATCTGGGCGCACTTCGCACAGTCACTTCCGCCCTTGTCATCTCCCGCCTGGATTATTGCAATGCTCTCTACATGGGGCTCCCCTTGAAGAGTCTCCGGAGGCTGCAGCTGGTCCAGAATGCAGCCGCGCGGGTGATCGTGGGTGCTCCTCGGAGCTCCCACGTTACACCGCTTCTCCGCAGGCTGCACTGGCTTCCTGTAGCCTTCCGGATTCGATTCAAGGTGGTACTGACGGTATTTAAAGTGCTCCATGGCTCGGGACCTGGGTACTTACGGGACCGCCTGCTGCCATCATCAACCTCCCGCCGCCCAGTACGCTCCCACAGGGTTGCCCTCCTCGGGGTACCGCCGCCCGGCCGTTGTCGGTTGACGGCCCCGAGGGTTCGGGCTTTCTCTGTGGGAGCCCCCTCCCTTTGGAATGATCTCCCCCCGGAGATACGGGCTATGACGGATATTCTGACCTTCCGGCGCGCAGTGAAAACCCTATTTTTTCAACAGGCTGGCCTGGCCCAGTAACTGTATTTTTAGTTTTTTAACTTAATTTTAATCGGGGTTTTATTAGTTTTTAATTTTTAACTCTATTTTTGGGTTAGACAGCCGGATCAATTTGGTTTAATTTATTTTAATTGTATTTATTGAGTATTTATTATGTGTTTTTAGTAGGCTGTACACCGCCCCGAGTCCCTTTTTGGGAGAGGGAGCGGTATAAAAGTTTAATTAAATAAATAAATAAATAAATAAATTACTTCTCAAGACATGTGATATGGCATTCAGGTCTGAGGACAGGGTTTGGTATAACAAGGCAAGAACAGAACTGAGGCGGGGCATCAAGGAGGCAAAAAAGGACTATAAAAGGAAGATTGAAGACTACTTCACAAATAATGATCCACAATGGGCTTGGCAGGGAATTAAACACATCACTAATTACAGAGGCAGCAACTCTATATCGATCAATAGGACGCATCACTGGCAGAAGAATTGAACTGCTTCCTTTCCCCGATTCAAACTGAATAGGTCTTCGAACACACTTCCTCCACAAACCACCAGTACTCAACTGTTCACAGTACAAGAGTATGATGTGAAACAGGTGCTTAGAGCAGTGAATGTGAAAAGGGCTGTTGGTCCTGATGGGATACCTGGGAAGGTACTCAAAGCATGTGCTGACCAGCTCGCAAGTGTGTTTACCAATATTTTTAACCTTTTTCTTACACAAGCCATTGTTCCATCTTGCCTCAAAACTTCCATTATTATTCCAGTTCCCAAAAAGCCCTCTCCCGACACTTTAAATGACTATAGACCAGTAGCTCTCACACCCATAATTATGAAGTGTTTTGAAAGACTGGTCTTAAAACATATACAGGATTGCCTCCCATCAAATCTTGACCCATACCAGTTTGCCTATCAGAATAACAGATCCACAGAGGATACTATTGCCATGGCTCTCTACGTTGCACTGAAACATCTGGAGTATAGTGGGAGTTATGTAAGGATGCTTTTCGTTGATTACAGCTCAGCTTTTAATACCATCATTCCAGATATACTGATTAAGAAGTTGCTAGAAATGGGCCTCTCCTCTCACATCTGCTGTTAGATAAAGGGCTTTCTTACTAGCAGACTGTTAGGTCAATCCAAACTGTTAGGATTGGCAGTTATTTTTCCTCCACTCTTGCTCTTAGTTCTGGCTCTCCACAGGGTTGTGTGCTGAGCTCCCTTTTGTATTCACTCTACACCTACAACTGCACTACCTCTTGTCCCACTAACTCTATAATAAAATTTGGTGGGACTCATACCAAGAGAAGACGAGACGGCTATAGGTCAGAGGTTCTCAGACTGGTCTTGTGGTGTAAGAGTCATAACCTCGCCCTGAACATTAAAAAGACCAAAGAATTGATTATAGACTTCAGAAGATGCAAAGCAGAGTCTCTCCCATTATATATTAATGGAGACTGTGTGGAAAGAGTTCATAGTTTTAAATTTCTAGGAACTGATATTTCTGACAACCTTACTTGGTCAGTTCACACTATGGCCACTGCAAAGAAGGCCCAACAGCACCTGCACTTTCTGAGGCTGATGAAAAAAAGAGGTCTAGGTGAGAAGTTGCTGGTTACTTTTTACCGTTCTACTATCGAGAGCATTTTGGCATACTGTGTAATGGTGTGGTATGCTGGATGCTCTATAGTGGATAAGAAGATGCTCCAGACAGTTATAAACACAGCACAAAAAATCGGTTGCTCGCTTTCTTCTTTGGAAGAGATTGTGAAGAACAGACTCTTCTCTAGAGGACTAAAAATCTCCATATTCTCATCCTGGACATTCATATTTAGAACTGTTACTATCAGGGAGGCGTTATAGGTGTCTTAAATTGAGGACTAATAGACTGAGAAACAAAGCAATAATTGTCTTGAATCAGACAATGCATATGTGATTTAGCCCTATGTATATAGTGGCATTTCAAAAGTATCTAACTTACTATATGTTTTAGATAGGTTTTAGACTAGGTTTTTAATTATTATTATTTTAATTATTTTAATTTTTAAATACTCTGTAGTGTGATTGTGATGTGGCGTTTCGGGCACTGTGGCTTTCAAATTTCATTGTATTTGTAGAATGCAATGACAATAAAGGTATTCTATTCTATTCATAATATGTCTGACATAACAGTTATTGAAAAGAAAAAACCCTGGTTCATTGATGTTGCTATTCTCAGAGATGCTAGGACTGAAGAAAAAAAAATTGGAAAAAATTACAAAATACCAAGATTTGCAGATCAAAGTTGAATGCTTATGGAGAAGAAATTTGTTGTTATTCCAATTATGATTGTAGCCCTCAGAGAAGTATCAATATTGCTCAGTATCTGTAAATATTGAATTTATTCAAAATACCAGCTTGTTTGGCACTGGCTATATTCTTAGATGCTACTTTAATAATTATTAGTAGCATGGTAAAGATTTGAATTATTAAATTTCCAGCAGTCTTAAATTGTGAATTTAACTGTAGATTATCTATGCATAGTAATAATAATGCCAATGAAATACTACCTTGATGTAATTGTAAGGCTTGTGTCTTTGAGAAAGATGAAGCTATGCCATAGGTTCAACCATACAGGTTTCATCAGAAGACCCAGACAAAGAGTGCTTTTCTTATAAACAATATGATGAGATATAATTTACAGAATCGATACTAGGTATCGATATTGGAGTTCCTCAATATCTGGTGATAAATGGATTACAGCAGCATTGCCCAACCTTTCAAGGTCGGCAGTCCAATGAGGGGAGAGAAGAGAGGAGGAAGGGTTTTATGTGAGGGCCAGGTGCATGTGCACATAGCTTTATTTATGTGAGCGGGGCACATGCTTGTGTGAATGGGGCTGTGTGTGCTGGCCTGCTACTCATATGGCCTGGTTGAAAATAGGTGATGGCCTGGTAGTGGGCCACAGATCACAGGTTTAGGACCACCAGATTATAGCACTCAGGTCTGTTGGCTGAGCAACTAGGGTTAGCAGCTTCAGGACTACTGGAAGAAAAGATGTTTACCCATCACAAATATATGAAGACTGAAAACAAAGAAATAATGATCTGTTCAGTACTCAGCCAGGGTGGACCCTACATGTCAAATGTTAAATTTAATTGATCACTTTTTCTTTCTTTTTTTGTGCCTATTTTGTTTTTGTTGTTGTTGTTGTTAGGGTTGAATGTATGTTTTTGTTTTTGCATTTTGTTTGTTTTAATGTTATGTATTTTATTCTCTATGATAAAACAATACATTTATTTTAAAAAGAAATAGTGATCTGTTATTACAAATAAAATCAAATAGATGAAGTAATAGAACATGAAAATATTGAAGTGCTCTGAGATTTTAGAATTCAAACAGACAAGCATCTGCCACACTTAACAATTTCTGATAAGAAAGACAAATATGTCTGAATAGTGGACATTACAGTACCTGGAGACAGCAGAATCAAAGAAAAAGAGCTGGAGAAAATCTCAAAATACAAAGACCTGCAAATAAAAATATAACAACTGTGGCAAAAAGCAAATATATTTCCAATAATGCTGGGCACCTTAGGTGCAATCCTAAAACATCTGGAACATCACTTGACATTGTTGGTTTTGAAAAAATCCCCATCAGCCAATATGCTCCCAATACTTCATATCAAGTTATACATATCAGTTTGCCTAATAGTAGTGATAGTTTTGAGTTTTAGATAGCAATTTAGATTATAATTGCACTTCCTTGTCAGTCACTTTGATTTGGATGTGACCATGCAGTAATTGTGGAATTCAGAGTTCCAATGAATTAACAGGGGCAGTGTCTTGAAAGCGGATGCAGTATAGAGATTATCATAAGTGGCATTTGAGAGATGATTGCATGTCTTACACAGCACTAATAAGAAAGTGTGTAAGGAATTAACTTCTGTGGAAATTTAAGCTATTTAGTAAGCGCAACATCTGTTCTATACTGTAAATGGGGCTGAAGTATCCAGATGGCACTGATGCTTTCTGTGCATTATTACTATTCAATTTAATATTTTATGTTGTTAGCTTAATTGTAAATCCCAGACACCTGATTAAATTACATCACTAAATTGTGAAATATTGTGAAGAAAAAAAGGGGTAAAGGAACATGTGAACTTCTTTAAGTTTCTGGGTCCATGGGTGAAACCTAAAACAGGCAAATTTGTTTTCCACTAGAAGATGAATGATGCAATAAATTAAATGTCTAGATTAGTTGATTTCAAATAGTTTAATGACGAGAGAGAACGAGAGAGAGTGAGAGAGAGAGAGAATTCCTCACATTCAAGCACATTGACTCTTCAGAGACCTTAAGGTAAGAGAATTCCTGGAGCTTGGATCAAATCACAGTTATGCAGCTTCTCCCCTGTCATAGACCCATTAGAGAAGCTAAGATAGATAGATGAAATGGAGACATGTCCAGACCACAAATGGTAGTCAATGAGTGATAAATGCAATTGAGCATGAGATAGAGCTGATATTACCTCTTGGCAATAATGAAGGTGAAATACCATTATTTCTCTACCCTTACTGGTTGTTAAATTATTTGAATCCCACCATGGTCAGAACTCACTGCAACCTAGGCCTTGTGCAGGATAACCAGATATATGGAATTATGACAGAACTTCTGGATTTTTTAAAAAACTTGCCTCTTTCTACTCAACCTTCTGAAGACACACTTTTTATTTACCCCTCCCCCCCCCCTTTTTTTTTGGGGGGGTCATCTCTGTTTCTGTTTCCTCTTATCTTATTCCCTAACCCTAGTGGTTATCTGGGGTTTTGCAAATCAGACCAGTAAACCTGTATATGCCTGAGGAAAAGGGGGAGTGGTGTGATAAGGGAAATTTTATGTGCGTGAAAAAATAAAATATTTTCAAGGAAACATTCTACTTAATTAGATTAAATATGGAGATAGAAACATGGATTGCAGTATTTTGCCCAGAGACACAAAGACAATTTTTAGAAAGAGCACTGGTTAGCTAGCTAATCCCAAATGCCAAAATGAAAAACTTCTTTTAATTCAGAATGGTCAAAATAATTTATATTTAGAACAAAAAGTAGAAAAAGATGGCCATTGTGCATTCTATGTGCTGTGCCACTGTGATACAGATTTAGCAAGAAGGAAAGGGCACTCTTCAAAATGTTGTTAGAGAACAAGCTGCTAGATAAGGTCAGGAAAGGGCATAAATATCAACACAAATCTGTACAGATTTGCTGAGAATGTATCTAGCATTACTCTTTATTATCACAAGTGTTTTTAGTTGGAGGTGCATTGTAAAAAGAAACTGCTTGTTGGTGTCTTCTCTTTCATTATGTCTTCCTCTCTTGTGGTTACTGTCATTTTCTCTTAGGTTTTTAATGGCAGTTCTAGCCTTGTGTTCTAGCCATCTCCTTAACAGCTTCTTTCCTGTAACAATGTGGTATGTAAAAACCCAAGAAAGGATGCATCTTTAAAGCTGCAAATGCAATGAGTATTTTTGCACCCACTCCAAAATCACCTTTCCAGTGGTGGGATTCAAATTTTTTTACTACCGGTTCTGTGGGCATGGCTTGGTAGGCGTGGCAGGGGAAGGATACTGTAAACTCTCCAGTCAGAGGCGGGATTTTCTGGTTCTCCAAACTACTAAAAATTTCTGCTACCAGTTCCCAGAACCGGTTAAACCTGCTGAATACCATCTCTGCACCTTTCTCTGTATTATTTTCAAGTATCAACATGATTTAATTTATCAACTGATTTCAATTTTACCATTTCTGTGTTGGCCAAGTTTAGATACTTGCAGAGATAGTCTTTTTATCTTTCCAGGTTTATGTCTATGTCTGAGAATTAATCTATATTAATAATTCCAGTACTTTTAATCTATAAAACTGCATCAAGGATTATCTCTTTGCATTTGTTTTTAACTGTATGTTTAACTGTTTTTTATTTTCAGATCTGGAGATATTTTCTATTCTGTTCAGAAGTTCCTCTAGCTAAGTATATCTTGCATTTTTTTTGGTAAGTTCCTCAGGAACATTTTGATTGATTTCATATTGTTTTATTTTCCATTTTCTTGATTAATCATACTGGATAACATTGGGAAATATGCTACAGAAAATCATATTTCTGGTAACATTGATAATTTGTAATGGGAAATGGGGAGTTAAATTTCTAACCTTTAAATATGTAGACTAGCTGTCTGTGATAACTTCAAGTTTTTTTTCACTTTATTTCAGAAAGAAGTCATTAATATTTTGCTTTTAAGGAGATTTGAAGTTCCCACTCCTGGCAACAGTTGCCAACATATAGCACAACACTGGAGAATTCTGTCATCCACCAACAGCAATTTGACTGATTAAAATCTAACATTTTGCAAATGTATATTAATTGGGTATTAATATCCTGTGTTCTTATCCTCCAACAGTGCCACAGTTCCTTACCTTTTTTATTTTATTTCCTTTCAGTTACCTTACCGCAAGTCCCCAGATGTATCTATAACTGGTCTCATGACCTTTTATTCAGGTTTTCTCTTTATCAAATCTAATATATCAAATCTGAATTTGAATTGTATCATCACTGAGATAACTTTCTGTCCGTAATCACATGAAATTTTGATATATATTTTGTTCATTGGATTACTATTATTTTAGTTTAAAATGTGATTAACTAATAACTTGTGGTCTGAGACACAGTTTAGTATTATGAATAGAACAGGACTGTCAAATTTGTGGCCCGCAGGCCAGATCATGTACCGGCCATGTCCATGCCCATGCCTGGTTTAGCAAAGGCGGGAAGAAAGTTGTGATATGTCATGGGATAACACCATGATGATGCGAGTTTGACACCTCTGTAATATACAGTATCTTTCCCTTCTTTTTTTGCAGAGTAAATAGTCAAACTTCACTGCTATCTGTGATGATCCAGACAGAATGTAACACAATGTAACAAAATCCAAAATATAAATAAATGTCCTTAAATGTCTCCAACTTGGCCCCACTGTTCAATAATTCTCAGTTGGAGATAAAATGTATTCAAAAATAGTCTTCAAAAGAAAGCAATACAGTCCGAACTTAATGAGCAGATAGAAGTGAAATAAAAAAACCAAACAAACTACAATGATGAAATTTCCACAAAGGACCAGGATAAGCAATTACCACATTCAAAGAGATAACAAGGCACAGTCTGTTGGAAGGATGCCAACAAAGATAACTTCAGCCCAAAATAACACATGTTTTGTTTTTGGCAATGCTGTGTTGTAGTTGTCTCTCTTATATACTAGTCTCCCCAGCTGCAACCAATGAGGAGGATCATGGCTGTTTCCTCATGTAAACCAAGTTGTTGCCTTCTCCATTCCTCCCTGCATGTCTTAGGATGAAGAGGGGATGGGCCTGGTTCTTCCTCTGACTTCCCACCAGCCTCTGCCCTTCCCTAGCCTCCTCCACAACCTTTGGTGTCACACCTCAACTCCCTGTCAGCTATTCCTCCTGTCCCTCAGAGTCCGACTCTACCAAGGGCATGACACTATCCATCTGATGATGTTGATTTCAACAAAGTTGTTGACACACAACATTCATATACACAAGGTATTAAAGTATGGCAATATAGTGAAGTAGGTTCAAAACTATTTATTGATTTATTTTATTTGTTAATCACTTACAAGATAATAGATATAAGTATAAACATGAATAAGAATATAGGAAGTAGGTACAAATAAATGGGGACAATAGGACAGGGATGGTAGGCATGATTATGCACTTATGCACGCCCCTTACAGACCTCTTAGGAATGGGGAGAGGTCAATAGTGGATAGTTTGAGGTTAAAGGAGTGGGCGTTTGAGGATGTAACAACAGTAACAACAGAGTCAGGTAATGCATTCCAGGCATTGACCACTCTGTTGCTGAAGTAGTACTTCTGAAATCAAGTTTGGAGCAGTTTATATTGAATTTGTATCTGTTGATTACTCTTGCATTGTTGTGGTTGAAATTGAAGTAGTCATTGAATGATAGAACATTGTAGCAGATAATTTTGTATACTACACTTAAGTCCTACTGTAGACGGTGTAGTTCAAGGTTGTCCAAGACCAAAATTTCAAGCCTGGTGATATAAGGTATTCTATTGTGACCACAGAAATGTAGTACTCTTCTCATGAAATACTTTGGACTAACTCAATTGTATTAATGTCCAATATACAGTGCAGATTCCAGACTGATGAGCTGTATTCGAGTATTGGTCTAGCAAAAGTTTTGTCTTCTCTAGTTAGCAATTCAATATTTCTGGAGGAGAAGCTTCATAACATTAGATTTACAACTCTTAATGCCTTTTTGGCAATGCTGTTATAGTGAGCTCTGGCACTTAGGTCATTTGATATGAGTACTCCAAGGTCCTTGACAGAATGAAGATCATCAATGAGGTCATATCCACCTAGGTTGTATTTAGTGTACTGATTTTTTTTTTACCAATGTGTAGGACAGAGCATTTGTTGGTTGAGATTTGGAGTTGCCAATTATTTGACCATTCAGACACATAGTCAAGGTTGTTTTGAAGGACAGTAGCATTGCCAGTGGTGTTGAACAGTTTTCCATCATCCACAAAGGGGATGCAGTTGCTTATAAGGTGATCACAAAGGTCATTTATATATATAAAGAATGTGGGTCCTAGAATGCTGCCTTAGGGGACATCACTGCTAACTGGAGTAGGGATTGATATAGCACTCCCTATTTTTAGTATTTGTTACCTATTTGACAGGAATGCAGTAATCCACTTATGAAGGGATCAGGGGTGGGATTCTACCAATTCACACCTGTTTGCTAGAACCGGTTGTTAACATTCTAAACAGTTCAGAGAACTGGTTGTTAGAAGAAGTTACTGGACTAATTCTGTAAGGAAGGCAGGAAGGAAACATTCTGGTGTTGCTTACAGAAACTGCCTCTCTGTTAACCCTTATTACATTCTTGGCAGGACTAGACTTCCTGTCTCAGGAACTTCTCTGGAGTTTTTTTGCCCTCCTTTGCTGGTCCTTTGCTTGTGTGGAGTGACCATTCAGAGTTACAATGACACTGAAAAAAGTGACTTATGACCATTTTTCACACTTACAACTGTTGTAGCATCCCCATAGTCATGAGAGGCCAGGCGAGGAGATGCGTGTCTCGATGTGAGTGATATTGAGTTAGCCATGCCCAGCCAATAACATGACCACCAAGCCATGCCCACCAACTAAGCCACACGCACAGAACTGGTTATTAAAAAATTTGAATTTGAAATGCCGTAAGAGTTTAGTTTTAACAGTAGTTTGTCATGCACCACTGAATAAAAGGCATTGCAGAAGTCTATGTAAATTGTATCTATTGCTTTATCCTGGTCAAGTAGAGTAGTATGTTTTTGCAGTGTAGGAGTTGTAGATTGCTGGACAATTTTTCCTGAAACCAAATTGTTTTTGGGAGAGTAGATTGTTTGACTCTAAGTGGAGAGTGATGAATTGGTTAATGATTGATTTCATGACTTTGTACATGATACAACACAGTGAAATTGGTCTGTAGTTTTCAACCAGGCTGGGGTCATGTTTTTTGAAGATAGGGATGACCATAGCTAAAGAACATAGGTTTGGTAAGGAGCTGGTTCTGAATCTCATATATAATGCTTAGGAGTTCTGCTATGGCTAATATAACTAGTTGGCTAATTACAGCCAGAGGATCAGCATTGATGACTCTGCTTCAATAGGAAGAGTAGTAACCAGTGTGATCTGACTAGGATCTGTCTAGAAGTCAGTATTGTTCAACATTTTTATTTATAAATCAAATCCAGGCTAGTATCTGGCTGACTATGTGACTAACCATAATAATAATAACACCAGAACTTCTGATCAAGAAACAAAGGTCTTCCAAGAGAAAACTGACTGAGCTCAAGTGATATTTTTTTCCCTCCACCCAAACATAGTCTTTCACAGAACTTCATTCAAGATCTCTTGGAATGCTAGGGCTCCATAGAACACTTTTTGAAAACGTTTTGTATCTTCAAAAGATAAATTAACATTCCAATTAATATATCAATGTAAGAGGACAGAGAGTAATTCACTTCCATTTTTTCTTTGACCTGTTTTGAAATCTACTTTTAATCTTTGGATTAAAAGATTTAGGAGAGTCACAGAAAGAACTGAATTAAGAGTTAATTGCTTATATTATTTTCTATATTAGCAGAGAGATTGAATAAATTGGTGAAAAGTTATTTCACAAATGCAACATAGTATCATATGGTTTTCCATATTTGTTCTGGGACTAAATTTCTATGCTTACAAATATATTTCTAATAAAATTCAAGAATTTTCCAAGCACTACAGTTTAACCACCTCAGTGTTGAGATTTTCTTGTACAATATGCATTTCTAATGAGACCTCAGTGGATATCATTTCTAATACTTACTGATAAGACTTTTTAAAAAATCTGAATGTCCATATTTTAAATTCCTTGCTATTTCAAGCAGTTGGCATTACAGGAGCCCATGAAGGTTACTCTTAATATATTTATTTTTTACTAATATCTACATAGTTGCCCATCTCACAAGAATCAATTTTGGGCAGTATATTTCATTTGCTGTAGAAGAGCAATAACTCTTGGTGTGACTCACTCAATGATGTTCTCCCATTTCAAACTCCTAAACTTATCTTCTAAATCATGGACCCCCAATCTCTGTGCCATGGACCAATGGATGGGTACCAGTTGGAACTTGGCTGCAAAGCTGTATGTAAGCAGCAGGAAAGTAAGCAAAACTTCATCTTTATTTACAGTTGCTTCCGCAGTGCTAGCTTCTCTCAGATCATCAGACATTATATTCTCACAGGAACTTGAATTCTACTGTAAATTGTGCATGCAAAGGATCTAGCTTGCAGAGTTCTCCTCCTGTTCTCTGTCTGTGGAAAAATTGTCTTCCACAAAACTGGTCCCTGGTATCAAAAATGTTAGGGACCACTGCACTAAACTTCAAGTTGATTTTAAGAAAGAAAACTGATATTCAGAATTTTTACCATGCATTATAATTTAGACGGTTACAAACTGGAAGATAGCTCAACAATTTAAAAACTGAACTATAAAAACTGAAATATAAATTTCTCATTAAATCTGTAAACTAAGACAAAATCTAAACTTCATCTTGGATCTGGCTCAGTGTTAAAATGTATAACTGAGTGCCATCATGCTTATAATACCTGTTATAACAATCTGTATTAGTTGATGACCTCTTCAAGTGGGTTGATGAAGATGTTGACTAAAAGGGGTAAAAGAGTCAAAGGCCATAAGGGAGAATACTAAGGATAAACCTCTTTTTCCCACCTCCAAAACTAGTGGCACCGACCTGAATTTAGCACTAATCAAACAATAATGTCAGATAACGTTCTGAAATAAGGTTTTTGAAACAGTAGATATTGAAAATGATTCAAGAAGCAACTGGGTAAGCAAAGAGAAACTTTGAGTGCAATTAAAGAGAAGTTGGTCTTGATAACACTTGCCACTATATATGACATGATGAGGATTGGAAATGTAAAATCACTGATTTTACATCACTGACCATGTGAAAACTTCAGTATGAAATTGTTAAAATTATATGAGAATTCACATCAAAGTTGTGGGAATTATGTGATTCTGGGCTCTGCATTATTAGTGGCATATGGATGCTGTTACATTGATAACTTTTCCTTATAAGACTTCCTTCCCATAAGGGAGTTAGTAGTATTCTATAAGGAACTGATTGTGGAATTCTTGGTAGTCACTGAGCTTAATTGTTTGCTTGCAAATATTTCATTACCCAGGTTGATAATATCATCAATGCAAACGAAAAGTTCAGACACAGGAGTTCAATCCTAAGTGACTTATATTGTCTTCTCTAGGAACAGATTGTTTAAAATAAAACTCAATGGATAAAATAGAAAGTCCTCATTTAGCTGGTTATATCTTTTGTTGAATTAACCTGAAGGGAGAATATTTCCCAACTAATTTATTTAAAGTGCATAATGAAAATGTAGATATTGAGGCCAAGCCGGGTTCTGCTTTTTATTTAATTGGACAGAGGGGGGAGTGGAGGACAATTTAGGATTATTGCCCACCTGACTTTGAACAATGATGTATATTTTGCTACTTTTCTTTAAGACAAGTTAAACACATTAGTATATGCTCAGTGTATCAGTTTTTCCATAAAGAAAACTGACTTTTTTTTAAACATGAGAATAGTTAGCAGAAGAAAATAATTTGTCAAGTTATGGCAGTGGTCAACTCATATCATCCTTAGGTCTGCCACTCATAAGTGCTTATGGATCTTTGTTGAGAATCAAATATCTCCCCATATTCACAGAATCAACTGTATATAATTGAAAAAGAAATGATTACATTTCATTACATATGGGTTCTTCAAATACTTTGGGACTTAGCTATCTAAAAGCATAATTAGATCTATAGGTATTATAAATGTGTTTGTTGTATTTTATTTTGCCATTGAAAGCTAGCACATTATGTATGTTGTGATTGCTACTTCCATCCATTCACATTAAAAAAAAACTTTAATATTATCCTTTCTGTGCTTGTTTGCATTGCTAATATCAGTAGTTAATGTAAACAAGCAGTTACACTAGATAATTACTCAGCCATAACCAAGCCAAGTGGATTTCTTTTTTCTTCTTCTTCTTTTTCATTATGAAGTAAATTAACATAAAATATGCACTGTAGCAAAAAACAAAACAAAATTAAACAGATGTTCCTGCCTACACTTCACTGAGCACACAAGTATTAAAGACAACTGTAAGGGTTTAATAGATGATAGCTCACAGAGGGCAGTCTCATTAGTAAATGTGCATTTATTTGTATATCTCTCTGTTTATTTGCACGAGGACATGTATGTGTGTTGTGATTTGTATGGTTTAAAACTTTATTTATTTATTTATTATATTTCTATGCTACCCACCTCACGATGCAATACTATATGAAAATCATTCCCCTGTAATGTAACATCTAATAGATTATTTTTATAAACCAGGTTAAAAACCTGCTATATATCTAGTTAAAACATGTGATATATGTTTTGCAGAAATTAGTCTACTGTTAATAAGCTTATACTATTCTTGCTTGTTGAACATTCTTGCCAATTTTTATCCTCTTGCAAGTACATTTTCTTTGGTTCATCTATATCTAGTGTTTATGCTGTTTTTTTCTTTCCTCTTCTGTTTGGCCTTTTGATTTAATCCCTAGACTTTTCTGTTCTTTGTTGTTCATAGAGATCTTTCACTCTATTTCTGTTTCGCCATGTATGACTCAATCTAACTATACAAGTGAAGATAAGGAAATCATTAAGTGCAATCTGTATTGGTAGAATTATTTCAATAGGCACTCCTTCCTCCTTCTATTTTCTCAACAACCCTGTGACAATTGAGCTGAGACAGAGTGACTTCATCCAGGAAACTTTCATGGCTAAGGCATGACTAGAATTCAGTTTCCTAGTTTCTAGCTTGGTGCCTTAAACCAAATTTTTTGGCACCAGGAACTGGTTTTGTAGAAGACAATTTTTCTGTGATCTGGGATGGGATAGTTTAAGTTTCACACTCAACCAGTTTCATGGAAGACAATTTTTCCATGGATTGGAGCGGTGGTGGTTTTGATTTTGGTTACCTGCTGCTCACTTCCAGCTGATTCCTAACATACCACAGACTGGTACCGGTAGGCCAGGGGTTGGGGATCCTACCTTAAACCACAACATCAAACCGGTCTTCTTTGTTTTGTTTGCAGTTTGCTTCCCCCCCCCCCCCCATTCTTTTACATTAAGTGAACATATATGAGCAGAGAAATTTTATTGTTTTAAATCCTACAGTGTCTTCTAAAAAGCTAGTTCCATGATGTAGAAGGTACATACATATAAATAAACCCTGTAAAGATTGTTACATCAAAACATTTTAAATTATTTGAAGGTTTCAGTGATGACTTCCTGTAAAAGTGTGACAGCATAAACTCCATGGTTAAGTAAGCTAAGGCCATAAGAATCCATAATCCCATCTCAACTGCCAGGCTTTTTTCTAACAGACTATTTAATAATCTCTCCAACTAGTAAAAAACATAAAGCTTCTATGCATTTTTAAATTTACATAAAGTGCTATCTTGCTTGTTGAAGACATGATAAATAATTTAATAGGATACTTAATAGGAAAAACTGACATCAGTAAATGAAACATAATTAAAACCACCTTGAATTATCCCGAAAATTAATTTAATTTTCAGTGTAATAAATATTGAGAGACTTTATTCAGTAATAATATTTTATAATGATGTTGATATAGTTGTTTTAATAAACTTTACAGGAAGATTTTTCTAGTTTTTGTATATAGCCATTTTTATACCATTGACCTGGAATTCTTTTTGCTTTCTTTTGATCAAATCCGCTACCAATAATTGAATCATATTTTGTTTATCTTGTGCAGAACTAAATATAGTTTGCCTGCCTGTTATGTTACAGATGTTGTTTATATTTTTGTTTATACAACAAGAGTTGTATATTTGTGTTTAATTTTAAAAATTAAGATTGAATACTGTATAATTAAAAAGATACTACTATCTTTCAGTATGCACACTTGGTACTTACAGAATGTTATTAGGAAGGCAAAAGCAAATTTGCATTAGAACAATAATCTTAAAAATAAATACATAAACTTGTTTTGATTTCAAGCATTTTTAAACCCTCCCTCTCTCTTGTATGGAGAGGCAAGTGATGAACCATGAACCATGTTTGAATTTTTGTCCATTTTTTAAATCCTTCTCAAGGACTTTGGATAGGCAGATACTTTTAATAATATGAAAGGTATCCTCCCAGGATGTAAGCTATTCAATAAACCTGCCACTTACAATTGTCTGATGATGATTTGTTGTTGTTGTTGTTGTTGTTATTATTATTATTATACACAAAAAAGACAGTATACACAGCAAATGAGATAACTATGCTGGATTTCATATCACAAATCACTAGTTGAATACTTCCCAAGTGTTTAGGACTGCATGATGTATCAGCAGATTATGCAACCAGATCCCAGTAAGGTGGCTTTCTGCAGTTGACAAATGGTGATCTTGTCAGCGCCAATTGTTTTTAAGTGCTTGCCTAGGTCTTTAGGCACAGCACCCAATGTGCCAAGTATCACTGGAACCACCTGCATTGGTTTATGCCAGAGTCTCTGCAGTTCAATTCTGAAATCCTGATATCTGGTGACTTTTTCAAGTTGTTTCTCATATAATTGTGCTGTCACCAGGTATGGCAATGTCGATGATCCACACTTTTTTCTTTTCCACAATCGTGATATCCGGGATATTGTGTTCCAAAACTTGGTCAGTCTGTATTTGGAAGTCCCACAGTAGTTTTGCATGCTCATTTTCAACCACTTTTTCAGGCTTATGATCCCACCAGTTCTTTGCTACAGACAGATGGTAGTTGTGACACAAGTTACAGTGGACCATATGAGTGACTGTGTTGTGATGTTGTTTGTAGTCAGTCTGAGCTATTGTCTTGCAACAGCTCTGTTCTGGATTGGTTAATATTTGAAATACTTACTGCTCATTGGTCTACATTCCGGCGGGAGATCCTCGCCCCGTCATTGGCTGGCTTTAGGCGCGGGAGCCCTTTAAAAGAAGGGCTGCCGCGCCGCCGAGTCAGTCGGTGTCCTGCAAATAAACAAAAAGACTGAATCACTATACGTGTGTGCCTCTTCATTGCCGCTCCAAAATACTGGCGACGAGGATGGGATCGAGGCAACACGTTTAGAGAGTGAATAGCGGCGGAGAGCGAGCGGCATCATGTCCGGAAGCAACGCACCGCCTGAGAAATTCAATCCGGCAAAGGAGGAATGGCAGACGTATGTGGACCGATTCCTCATGTTTTTGGAGAGTAGCGATCTGAGCGGAGTGTCGGATCACCGAAAGAGAGCGGTGTTTTTGACCCACTGCGGCCAAGCCGTTTTTCGGATGGCAAAGGCGCTAGCGTCTCCAATCGATGTCAAAACGCTAACTTGGCCCGAGCTAGAGAAGATCCTGAGGAAACACTACGCTCCCACAGTTTCCTGCCTGATAAAGCGCCATGAGTTTTACCTCCGGAACCAAAAAGAAGGTGAACCTATCGCCGATTTCGTGGCAGATTTAAGAGAAATAGGTGGAGAGTGCGAATTCTCGGATTTCAATGAGGCGCTGAGAGACCGGATCGTTTTAGGCTTAAAAGATCCAATATTGCAGAGTAAGTTACTAAACCGACCCAAGATAACAGCCACAGAGGCCATCGAAGAAGCCACCGCAGCCGAAGCTGCTCACAAATCGGCGGCAAGAATGAAACAGATTAATCAAGCTGCACACCACAAATCCAAAGAAGCCACCAAAGCTGATGATGAACAAGGAAAAACCTCAACACACTACGAGGATCTTGAAACTGAGACCAGTAGTGAAGAAGACGAGGTTTGCCACCTAA
The DNA here is from genome assembly GCA_023653725.1 of Bungarus multicinctus. Taxonomy (NCBI): domain Eukaryota; kingdom Metazoa; phylum Chordata; class Lepidosauria; order Squamata; family Elapidae; genus Bungarus; species Bungarus multicinctus. The sequence continues at coordinate 53,516,357 of CM042844.1, forward strand.
AAGCCAGGAAAAAAGAGCGGGCAACCAGGCGGTTTGATTTTGAATGCAACCGTTGTGGTGGAAACCACCCCAGATCAGAGTGCCGTTTCATAGACGCAATATGCCGAAAGTGTGAAAAGAAAGGGCACATCGCAAGGGTATGCAGAGCCCGATCAAGCTACAGCCCCAGGCGAAGAGAAAGCCCTCCCCCAAGAGAGAGAGAAAAGAAAACAAACAACCATTGGAGCCAGGAAGGAAGGAATAGAAAGTTTAAAGAGTCATCTTACAAGAAGGAAGAAACACACCAAACAATAATAATTGGTCACTCTAATACAAAAAACGTTAAAAAAGTCCACGTGCAAGTAAGAATTGAAGAAAAAAATTGTGAAATGGAAGTGGATTCGGGATCATTCCTTTCCATGGTTTCCTGGGACACTATTAAGAAATTGATCCCAGACATACGGCGAAGCGAACTAGACAAACAGAAATTAACGCTTAAAGACTACCAGGGAAACAAAATTCCGGTAGTAGGGATTGGACATTTCCAGGTAACCTTCAACAACCATACTGAGATTCTTCCCCTAACAATCGTGGACCGGAACAGACCCAGCCTTTTAGGACTGGAATGGTTCGAACCGCTGGGAATAGGGATGACCGGTATCAACCATATCACAGACGCTGACTGGGAGGCAGATCTCATTCAAGAATTCCAGGACCTGTTCAGCGAAGAATTAGGCAAGTACCGGGGTAACCCGATTTCTTTTAACATAGACCCCAAGGTAGCCCCAATTAGACTAAAGGCTAGACGGGTACCTTTTGCCTTAAAGCCAAAAATAGAAGAACAACTGGATAAACTAGTCAAGCAAGGGGTCCTCGAGCCAGTTGACCACGCTAAATGGGAGACCCCTATAGTGACCCCTATAAAAGCAGACGGGTCGGTTCGTATTTGTGGGGACTATAAGGCGACCCTCAACCATGCACTACAACAGAGCGCATACCCCGTGCCTGTCGTACAACACTTGCTACATTCTATCAAAGGCGGAAAGATTTTCGCTAAACTTGATTTGGCTCAGGCTTACCAGCAACTGCCCGTTGACAAAAAAACAGCTGAAGCCCAAACTATTGTAACACACCGGGGTGCCTTTAAGTGTAATCGCCTCCAATTTGGCGTTAGCGTGGCACCAGGCATTTTTCAATCTCTTATGGAACGCCTCCTTCAAGGAATTCCAGGAGTCATTCCGTATTTCGATGACGTCCTAATTGCAGCTAAACACAAATTGCAACTGCGAGACCGCCTAAGAAAAGTGCTTACCAAATTTACTGAGGCTGGGTTAAAAGTCAAAAAAGACAAATGCACCCTTATCACAGACAAAATAGAGTTTTTGGGATACCTAATCGATGGCAATGGCATCCACCCAACAGCAGGAAAAACCCGTGCTATCAAAAATGCCCCCACACCAACTAACAAGGCTGACCTACAAGCTTTCCTAGGGTTGATAAATTTTTACCATGTCTTTTTGCCCCAGAAAGCCACAGTGGCGGAACCCTTGCATAGACTTTTGGACAAAGACACGTCGTGGAAGTGGGGACATCGGGAAGAAACAGCATTTAACAAAATTAAAGACATGATCACTTCAGCACAAGTGTTAATTCAATATAACGAAACTTTGCCATTGTTACTAACTTGTGATGCCTCCCCCTTTGGAATCGGAGCTGTCCTGAGCCACCTTCTACCTAACGGCAGAGAGGCTCCGATTGCCTTCTATTCAAAAACTTTGTCCCAAAGCCAAAGGAATTACAGTCAACTGGACAAGGAGGCACTAGCCATAATTTCGGGTATTAAACGTTTCCATGAATACCTGTATGGCCGATCATTTTCTATCATCACCGATCACAAACCCCTACTAGGTATCCTGGCGGGTGACAAACCCACTCCCCATATTCTATCACCCAGAATGACAAGATGGTCAGAATTCCTGGCCGCTTACAATTACACCCTGTCTTACCGCCCGGGTCCGACCATCACGCACGCCGATGCTTTAAGTCGTTGCCCGTTACCAGACTCTGATCCTGAACCAAACCCCAGCACCTCAACCTTTTTGATTGAGACCCTGCCCGACCTCCCGATGACAGCAGCAGACATCGCGCACGAAACCTCTAACGACCACCTACTGCATACCGTGAGTAGGTGGATCATAAAGGGTTGGCCTGACTCTGATTTACAAGAACAGTACAGACCGTTTAAACAGAGACAAATGGAACTTTCAGTACTAAAAGGCTGTGTACTATGGGGGGATCGAGTGGTCATTCCACTAAAACTGCGAAATTCCATATTGAAACTATTGCATGAGGGACACCCCGGGGTGGTAAAGATGAAAAGTTTAGCCAGAAGTTATGTATGGTGGCCTGGGTTAGACAAGGATGTTACCGACTGGGTCGCGGGTTGCCAGCCCTGCCAGACTTCCCGGCCCTCACCCCCAAAGGCACCAGCCACTGAGTGGGATCTACCTAGGGGCCCTTGGTCTAGAGTCCACATAGATTTTGCGGGTCCGACTAAGGGACATACCTTCTTGATTCTGGTAGACGCTTATTCCAACTGGTTAGAAGTGAGCCTCATGAAATCAACCTCTTCTGAGGCTGTCATACGACAGCTCAGTCACTGGTTTGCCACCCACGGCTTACCAGACGTCCTGGTATCTGACAACGGCCCTCAATTCACGGCTACAGAATTTGAGGGCTACCTAGCAAGTTTGGGCATACGCCATGCCTTAACCGCGCCGGCACATCCGGCAGCGAATGGACGGGCCGAGCGCATGGTCCGGTTTACCAAGGAGACCCTTCTTAAGTTAGACCAGGGCCCTATACAAGCACGCATCGACAAATTATTGTTCCTCCAACACACTACACCTAGTAGCACTACTAACAAAACTCCTGCTGAATTACTTATGGGGAGAAAACTACGTTCCCCTCTCGATAGACTACACCCCACCTACTCTACAGAGAAACCCCTAGATTCTTCAACCAAAGTCCGAACATTCCGAATTGGGGATTTAGTTTACGCTAAAAACCTGGTAGGGCACCCCTTATGGGTGCCAGCCACCATCACACATCTAACCGGACCCCGTTCTTACCGGCTTACCACTGCTGATGGCAAAAGCTGGAAGCGACACATAGACCAACTTCGAACTCGCACCCGTCCCAGACCTGGCGATTTTCCTGGGGGGGAAGGGGAGCAACCACCAAGCAGTCTGGATAAGGGAAGCCCACTAACAAACAATGACGCCCTAACTCACACACACACACCCTCAACTCTAGCTCTGGTCGGGTCGCGCTGCTACGCACCTGATCCTGAAGAACGTCCCGCTGAAACATCTGACAGGGTCGTCGATAATCCAGGCCGAGCAGGGAGCGGCATGGCCACGTCAACTAGCCCAGTTAGGCCCGTTGGTAGTGACGCAACCGGCTCGACCTGCTCGAAGTTTCCAGGGCCGGAGGCGAGAGGAGCAACAGGTCCTTCCGCACCAGCCGATGGTAACGACGCAACTGAGCCGCGCAGGTCCAGTCGGACTCACAGGAGCCCCGCCTATCTACGTGATTACGTAACATAGGCGCGGCTCCTGATTGGTCAGACTGGACCAAGGAGGGAGGGGTGTTCTGGATTGGTTAATATTTGAAATACTTACTGCTCATTGGTCTACATTCTGGCGGGAGATCCTCGCCCCGTCATTGGCTGGCTTTAGGCGCGGGAGCCCTTTAAAAGAAGGGCTGCCGCGCCGCCGAGTCAGTCGGTGTCCTGCAAATAAACAAAAAGACTGAATCACTATACGTGTGTGCCTCTTCATTGCCGCTCCAAAACAAGCTCAGTATGTGATCAATGGTTTCATCCGCTTCTTTGCAGAGTCTGCATTTGGGGTCATCAGCAGATTTTTCTATTCTGGCTTTGATTACATTTGTTCTGATTATTTGTTCTTGGGCTGCAAGAATCAGGCCTTCTGTTTCTTTCTTCAGTGTTCCATTGGTCATCCATAACCAGGTCTTTTCCTTATCTATTTTTCCTTGGATCTTTTCAAGGAACTGTCCATGAAGAGCTTTGTTACACCAGCTGTCAGCCTGAGTTTGCATCACTGTTTTCCTGTATTGATTCTTGGTTTGCTGCACTTTGAGCAGCTTTCTCTTGTTGACCTCCATCAAAGCTGGTTCAACACTGTCTTTCACATTATTATCATCATCATCATTAACTAATATAATAAATAACAGCACAGTTAGCTATTATATAAATTAAGTATTACATAAGAACAAATATTCTCTAGTCTTTAATCATTTTTGTAGGCACATAAAATATAAATAAGTAAATACAAAATACACAATAAAAAAATATTAAGGAAAGATAAATGGAAAGAAAATATGTACCATATAGATAGAAATCAAAATTTGAAAAAGTACAACATGGGGTTCTAGCTGAAGCTGTAGAACATTTTAAATAACATTTTTTTGGTCTAACTGTAAAAAAATGATATATATTTGGAGAGTAGGGATTCAAAATAATCATTCAATGGGTTACTTTTGAAAATCTGCACACATATTCTCATTTTTCCAAGAGCAGAGAAACAGACTATTGACTGCTGGAATTGCAAGGTTGTTAGGTATTTTTTTAAGGCAGTAGTTACAAGTGATAGCTTTTTTTATTCCCTGACAAGGAGTGAGCATCTTGAATTTGATTTTTTACATTTGAGAGAGGAACAAAACTGAGAAAATGTCCTTGTGTTAATATGAGTTATTTACTGAATTTCTGGAGGCTTAATACATGTTTGATGCTGAGTTTGAGAAACATTTGTAACAATAATTCAGTAGTAAAACTTAATATTGAATTCTCAATAGAATTAATATATTTATAATTTTGCCAATTTCACTAGGGTAAGACTATAGGATAGGTGTATATGACAAGTACGGCATGTTTATATTGCTTCATATTTGAAAGCAAAAAGAACAAAGTGCAACAGCTGTCCAGGAAAAGACACATTTGGTTTATGATGCTGCAGACAGATGGTTTTACATGCAAACATGTAAAAAGATGCAAAACATCTTTTTTGCTTTTAAGTATGAAGGGCTGGACAATCAATGCCTTCAAAAGTGTAAATTCAGGAAAAAATAATAGTGCCCCTGAAAAACCAGAATTACTTCCTCCAATGAAATATTTTATTTTAGAATAATAAATACAATAACACATGAAGTGCATACATTACTGTCCAATCCTTTTGACTTGAAAGCAAAATAAGGGAATTGGATTTGAGAGAAATGCAGAAGTGTATGCCTTTTAATACATTTTGTTAGTTGAAAACCATGCTGCAAAATCCATCTGATTTTTTGCGAGGAGGAGGAAAAGGAAAGTTACAGTGTTTATCAGCTTGTCTATTGCTGGCTTTTTATCTAGAGGTTCATGAATTTTGTCTTAACTAGGCCTCAAACATAGAAGAACAAAAGCATACCAAAAAAAAAAAAAGGCTTTGCAAAGATTTTGATGCAAATTCAGTTGGTAATTGTAATTACTGTCAGACAGTTAAAGTTACAGTTTACATTTTGTAAATATACACATCATGCTATCCACTCCTTACATTCCTACTTGGGATTCTGTGATGTATGCGCAAAAGGGCGTGTTGCTGTGCATATTACATCTTGCTCTTCATCTCTCGCCCAAAGCCATGCTAAGCAGGTATGAATAACTAGAGTTTTATATGTATAGAATTGAGCAAAGGATCAGGAAATAGTGGTATAAAAATGAACAGTGTATATATTTTAGTTCAGTATTTTTGTTGCATAGCATGCTGTCAGCATGAAAGAAAGAGAATACTGTGGATTGTCTACTGAGAAACAATTGGGAAGGAGCCAAAACTTTATGGTCTACAATCAGGAACGTTGCAAGGACTTAGAGACAGTCCTTTGTTTAAAATATGAGAAAAGGATATTGTCAGTTACAGTTAGAAAAGGAAAACTGAGTTTTGGGGAGTGTTGTGTTTAAAAATTTTATTTGCATAAAATTGTGTATTTGATTCACTTAATAGTCAACTTGTAGGTAACCGCAGCAGCTGGACAGTTGGATGAAGCTGAACATGGCTAAAACATATTCTTCTTCAATTCTTCAACAAGTCTCTATAGCTTTATTTTTAGCCTGTACTCCATCTGTCACTTTTCATCTATTATTTATTACTTTCCTGGACTGCATTTCAAGCAATGAAACCTATACCTAGCACAGTGAATAAGTCCTTGCCCATTGTTAAAAAGCAGAAAATAAAGTAAGTTGTTCTGGATCAGATTTAGGGCCCATTTATTTCCAATGATTGATAGTAATATCTCCCTAGCAACAATATAAATAAAAAAGGAAACTTTCCATTATAACATTAGCAATTATTATTTAGAGCAGGAGTGTCAAACTGGCAGTCCATGGACCAGATGCATCATCCATAGGCCACACCCATCGCAGCTTTGCAAAAGGAAAAATATTGTGAATCATCACATGACATCAACATGATGTGGCGAGTTTGACACCTGTGATTTAGAGATTTAATTATGTCAGTTGTGAATTGTAAAAACCCGATCACCAGATGGCAGATTTTTTTTTTTAAAGAAATATTTGCTGCTCCTCCTCCTTGCCAATTTATCTACCATAAATTGGCATATCTAACTATGCATGTTCATTGTTAATATCTACTTTTACCATTCTTAATACCCATCCTTGATTTTAGCCCATATTTTAAAACCAGCTATGCAAGTGACCATTTACAATAAATATATCCAAAATTGTTTATTTTGCATAGATTTCATTGATCAAAATCTATAGTTGTTGGCCAAGAATTTTCATTAATTTTATTTTATACTTTTATTTATTTTTTCTTTTTATGTGCTGTCCCTGCATTGAAATCTCACTTTCCAACATAGATTTGTGCTTTGTAAATGGTATATTATAAGTCTAATTTATTTTTCTTTTTGTTTTATTTTAGTCAAAATTAAATATGGACATCCTTGGTTCAGACTGAAAATATAATATGTGCGAAGAGACATTTAATTCTTTCTTCACCATCTGTTCTTTTTCTACCTAATAGATGCCTACAAATGATATAGCTTCAAGACTAGACTGATGTCTGCAATGAGCAGTAAAAAATTGCACTTGATAGCCAAATCATTTTAACTGTGTTGCACCTAAATAACAGTGTTGTCTTATGGTTAAAAGAGACATTTCCACAGAATAAAACTACAATAAAGTTCTATACAAAGCAGGTCCACTCTAAAGGTCTGACTCTGCTTCACTTTTAGATTTTTGAATATAACATGGTGCTATGTATTTCCAGTTTTTCCCTGTAAGAGAATGACAATTTGTTCTGACCAACAGTTCAGGGATCTGTAGATCTAACACCAGGGGTGGGATTCTATCAGTTCGCACCTATTCTCTAGAACCGGTTGTTAACATTCTAAGCAGTTTGGAGAACTGGTTGTTAGAAGAAATTACTGGCCTAATCCTGTAAGGAAGGCAGGAAGGAAACATTCTGGTGTTGCTTACAGAAACTGCCTCTCCATTAACCCTTATTACCTTTTTGGCAGGACTAGACTTCCTGTCTCAGGAACTTCTCTGGAGTTTTTTCCCCTCCTTTTCTGGTACTTTGCTTGTTTGGATTGACCATTCAAAGTTACAATGGTACTGAAAAAAGTGACTTATGACCATTTTTCACACTTAGGACTGTTGCAGTATCCCCACAGCCTTGAGAGGCCAGGCAAGGAGATGCATGCCTAGATGTGAGTGATATTGAGTTGGTCACATCCAGCCAAAACATGACCACCAAGCCATGTCTACCCAGTCACATGACCACCTAAGCCACGCCCACAGAACCAGTTGTTAAAAAATTTGAATCCCACCCCGGTCTAACATATCTACCGTGTTTCTCCAACAATGCGCCCCCCCAATCGGAAGAACCAGCATGTTTTCTAGGCATAAAATGAAATTAAGCCCCTCCCCCAAATTTAGGGTGGGAGGCGGGGGGAACTTGCCATTAGGAGTGCCCCACGGGCAGCTACACCTCATCATCAGCTGCTCCTAATGGCCGATCATGGAAGAGCACAAAGGGCTCCCTACCCTGCCAAGCACCTTTGCTGCAGACCCAGGTCAGCAGGCGGGTGGCATCAGCATGGATGTCAGTCGGCAGTGTTTCAGCCACTTCTCAGGTCTCCGTAGCTTCCACGGTTCCCGCCAGTGCTGGTGCCTCTCTTGCCAGCACCGTCTCCAACAACAGCATCTGAGTCGCTCCCACTTTTCCCCCGTTCCCATAATAACAGGGAAAAAAAAACATTATGAGGTACCTGGGAGCGCCACACGCTGCGTTTTGGTTTAATCCCGAGTGGCTGGTTGGGTGAGAGAAGACCAGAGTGAGCGTCTCTGCTGCTGCTACCCTTGGTGCTCCAGCCTTAGGCTCTGCAAGTTTCCAAAAGTCCCGGTGCACAGCCCATTCCTGCATTCCAAGTGTGACCAGGCCGACTTGCAGCTGTCCCTCTCTTGCCAGTGCTGTCTCCAACAACAGCAGCAGCAGCAGCAGAAGTTATAGAGGCACTCCCCCACCTGAGAAGCGGCTGAAATGTTTCACCGTTCTCGTCACCGCTACCGCTGTTGTTGGAGATGGTACTGGTGGGAGAAGGACAGCTGCAGCTCAGCCTGGGCATGCTTGGAATGCAGGAATGGGCTGTGCACTGGAACTTTTGGAAACTTGCAGAGCCCGAGGCTGGAGCATTAAGGGTAGCAGCAGCAGAGACGCTCACTCAGCTCTTCTCACGCCCAACCAGCCACTTGGGATTAAACCAAAACACAGCACGCAATGCTCCCAGGTACCTCAAAATGTTTTTTTTTCCTGTTGTTGAGGGGAAGGGGACGGGGGAAAGCAGGAGCGACTCAGATGCTGTTGTTGGAGACGGCGCTGGCAAGAGAGGTGCCAGAACCAGCAGGAAGCTACAGAGGCCTGAGTAGCGGCTGAAACGCTGCTGGCGGACATCCACACCACCGACCTGGGTCTGCAGCAAAGGTGCTTGGCAGTGGTAGGGAGCCCTCTGCTCTCCACCATGATCGGCCGTTAGGAGTGGCTGGTAGTGAGGCATGGCTGCCCGCGGGGCATCCTAGGTGAGGATGCACCAGGAGGGCAGAAATTAATTCACCCCTGAAAAGACATCCTAGCCCTTTTTTCGGGGCTCAAAAGACCCAGCCTTATTATATGAGAAACACGGTAGTCAATATATTACTTACAGAGATAAAAGAAGATATAATTTTGAATCTTTTTTAGGGATGTCAATGAAGAATGTATCATAGGATTTCTAATTATATGACCTCAAGTATGATTCAGAGTTTCCACTGAATGTTTTTCTAGAACTTGCGTTCAGGATCACAACAATACTTTAAATCATGAACCATCATGAATTGTTTAGTTCACACACACACACACACACAAAATCTTTAAAACTAAAAAAAATCCAAATCATTTGCCTTTCAATTATCAGTCAAGATTATCTTTGCAGCTGCAAAAGATTATCTTTGCAGTTACCATTATTCAAAAACTCTTAAGGGGGCAATGTATTGCTCCCTATAGACCAGGGTAACCTATTATTGTTAAATGGGTGGTGCAAATGACAATAGTCCAAAGAATCATTTTCACTGATGAGAATTTTTAAAGTTTTCTCAGATGTGATTGAGTGCTTTAGGACAATGTTGCTACCATAATATCAGAAGTTAATAAATAAACTTACTATATATAGCTTTCATAAAGCCATGTTTTTTTTAAGTAGACATCAACACTTATGTATTTATCTAATAAAGAAGAATTCAGTTACAGAAATATTCTTATGATTGAAAGATGAACTGTAGATAGGAAACAGATGGCTGAAACTTTTAATTTTTTAAATTAAATTATTTCCAGCCTATAAGTAATCATTGTAATGTTTCAGCTTTAATAATAAATAGTTGAAACCATCACATGAAGACAAATGAGGATGGCTAATATGGGCTACAACTTTTACAATGCTTACTTTTACGAATCATTCTCAATTCTGCACATGTAAATTATTATATTAGTTGAAAGTGCCAAGATGAGTGCCTATAGAAGAAAAACCACACCTCACATTAAGGCCACATTAATCTGAGGATATAATTTTTAAGTAGAAATATATATTTTCCTGGATTTTTAAAGTATCTAATAATTGTCAACTGTCTTTCCTATTTTATTTGGGGTTTTTTATTAATTTTAGCTAGCAACATATTTCACTGTTGAACTATTCTGGAAAACTCATTGTTTCTTGTCAATAACTAGTGTATTCTATAAAGATTAATCCAATTGATATTTTATTGCTGAAAGGGAAATATTGTCACAAATATATTTTCAATCACATTCAGGCAAAGCAGATTTTATTATATCAACAAAACCCACAATTTTAATCAAATGCAACTGGGAGGTTTGCAAAGGGAAACATGACCAACAAATATGTCCAACAAATATGAATTACCTTGATACTGTATGTTTGTGGAATACAGCTAAAATCATCCCATAGGCTATGATAAGTTTTGAAGATAATTTCCTGAGTCATGACACTATAAAACCATTTGTTTAATTGTAAAATATCTTGAAAGCCCCAAGGCTGTTCTTTTGTCATCCATGAGTAATGGCACGCAAACTACAGGTTCTCCTTTTTCACAACTTTGAATATTCACCAATGACTCATTATTTACTTACTTACTTACTTACTTTCCTTAACTTATAGCGTACTATTCTCCAATACATATCTGGGTTAAAAACATATCATCAAATGAAAAATTCTTGTTGGAATTCTACCTGCACAGCTCCACACATCTCAATTAAGCACCACAGCTAATTATTTCCCCAAGAAATCCTATAGATTTGTCCTTGGCCCACTATGGTACATAGCAAATATGAGTTTCTACTTGCTTCCAAATGTGAATAACATACATCTGAATTCTGTAATAAATTATGCCAAATATTATTTATTCATTTATTTTTCTTGGCAGAGTCCAACTCCAGTGAACCCTGGCTGGTACACAAAATTTAAAAAGACATAAAACAGCAAAAGAAATTAAATCAATAGGCAGCTTGGGTAAACTGCTCTAAAAACAAAATCCATCGAATAAAACAGGGACCATTGAACAAACAGCAAACCTCAACCCCAGTTCTGGGACCATGCCCAGATTTTCAAAGCTTTCTGGAGCCTTTGGAACATAAGTCAAATGTCCACTTGGGAAGCAAAGCTTCATTTTTATAAGTTTTATAAGTTTCCCATATTACATCAATGCTAAGAAAATGCATCAACAACTGAAGATTTTGAATGGTCATTTCACTCATTAGCAGTCATGAAGACTATGTTTCCCACAGAGAAAACATATTTGGTCTATCTAAAATTTTATTTTTCTCCTCGGAGGACTATCAGAAGATTATGACCCAATGGAGAATTCTCACTGAAAATGTTACAGAATCAAGGTTTTCCTGGAGAAGGTTATTATAAATGTTTGATTTGAATTGAATTGATATTTAAGTTGAATGAATAAAATAAACTTAAGAGGGTTATTTCCAATACATGTGACAACTAGCAATCAGACTGTAGCTTTGGTTAACCTCTGCAGGAACTAAGGACTGTATCCAAAGTGTTGGGGTTTCAATGAAACTGTAGTTGTACAGTCTACTTTGGATTAACATAGGCTGAACTTTCTGATGTTAGCATTGGTGGCAATAGGACAGTAAAGACGGCAATACCTCCAAATAATTTTGGATAATAGAGCAGAACTGCGCTATTGCCATGATCTGTGAGATCCTGTGAGATGCATTTCAAATATTGTCTTTAAGAGAGACTTCAGCTAGATAAAACAGTTGCAATTCTAAGTAGAGCTTTTTTTAAAAAAAAATGAATTTAGTATTCATACTGGGACATGATATATTGCTTTATTATTTAATAGATGTTAGATATAATTAGGTATAAATCACAGATTTGTGTGCAAATTATTTAGGATAGGTGAGAAAAATTATAATAGCATATACAATATTGATCAAGTAAAATTTTACTGTAGTTTAAAAAAGCACTTAAAAACTATATATTTTGATTGGGGTTTGGGCACTTCAATGTCCACTACTGTTGTCAGCTTTGGAATCCATATTGAGATTCGATGCTCCCACACTGCCACAATTGAGCCTGAGAAAGTAGGAGGAAGGAATTCATTTGAGTATATGTAGTTAGACAAAATAAAATTCTTTTGGTGGTTCAAGGTCACTGAGTGTGGCACATAAATGAAATGGGAATCTTACTTTAGGATGGATGGTGATTGGACCATGTGATATGGTGATGGCTAAGGGGGAATGGATTTGTAGTTTTGACTTTTGCAAGGAAACCCAAAACTTTCAGATTTGGGATTCCACAGATGTGCAAGTTACTATCCAAATAAAGGTACCTTTGAGATATGTCTGTCTCAGAGTTATTGATTTGAATGGAGGGTTGCTGGAGTGCTGACAACTGTTTCTCCTGCTAAATAAATAAAAAATAGTTCGAAGCCAATTCATGATCTTCTTCACCAATTATGATTCCTACATATACAGAATAGCGTCAGTCAATCATTTTTTTTCTTCCAGACATCCAACTTAACATCATAAATAGCATTACTCAACCATGACTTTTTCTTCCCATTTATGTTGTTAATTATCTTTTCTGCATTTCTCCAGAATTTCAATATTGAAATCAAAACAAAGAAGGGAATCTATTTATAAGGAATAAATGCATAGCTGCCTGATGACTATAGTAGGTGAACCTTTATGTATCTGGTGAAAAAAGGCTAATTTGAATCTAGGAGGCAAGAGATGGAACCAAGCAAGTTATTGTCCATAGTTATTACAGTTATGCCAATAATAAATCAGCTCAGCTGCTGAACAGAAAGAATAATGTGACTTATTAGGAGTGGTGCAAAGATCCTGTGATAAAAATTTCTGTTGTATGTATATGTTACAGAGCACCTGATTATGACATCGAACATGTAGACAAGCTAAATTCACTACTAATGTGGGCAACATCCTGCCCACACACTTTTATCTTTCTTGATGACTTCAATCTACCTCATATTAACTGGACCCTAAATGAATGTACAACCGAACCCATACATGCAATGTACACCCACACTTCTACAATGCTGTTACAAATCTGGGACTGGAACAACTAGTAACCAACAATACTAGACTTAACAACTGCCTTGATCTCATCTTCTGCAATAGTTTGAATTTAATTTACGGAAAGAAACTAAAGAACCCTTTTCCAACAGTGACCACAATATGACTGACTTTTGTCTCAACATACGCCCACACAAAAATAATCACAATGATGTAATCCCAAATTATAACTTCAAAAAAGACAGCTATGATCTTATAAACAACGATCTCTAATCCCTTGATTGGCAATCTCTATTCACTGGATGCAATACTGTTGAAGACCATTACAACATATTTTTACTTGAAGTCAAAAGAGTCATCAAATTATATGTACCAATAACAACTCCCCAAAAAAACAAAAACAAAAAACAAAACAGAATACCCATAACAATAAGGAAACTTCAATCCCAAAAGAGATCACTCTGGTGGAAAAACAAATCTGGTCATGTTGCCAACTTCAAAAGCCGATACAAAAATTATGCCACCAGATAAAGACTGAATGCACCAATTATCACATTAAACAAGAGGAAAACCTTCTACGCACCAATTCCACCACATTTTTTACAATTTTATAAACAACAAACTAAAAGACTCAAGGTCCATCCCACCCCTAATAGGACCTAATGGTAAAGACTGCAACGACGACACCATTAAAGCCAACATCTTTAATACATTCTTTGGCTCAATATTTGTAAACAGCAATGGATCATGGCCAGTATTTCCTAGTCGAACCACAGACAACTACAATGATCTAATACAATCGATTTTACAGAAGACAATATTGAAAAAGCACTATGCAATCTAAAACCATCTCTATCTATTGGACCGGATGGAATATGTGCCTGCTTCTTAAAAAAGCTATCCACTGCCATAGCAGAACCTCTAAGCATAAGGTTTGAAAAATCTTTCAGGACCACCTCCTTGCCTAACCTATGGTCACAAGCCACGGTCATCCCCATCTTCAAAAAGAAAGACCCCAGCCTAATTGAGAATTACAGACCAATCTCCTTATGCTACATCACCTGTAAAGTCATGGAATCAATTATTAACCAATCCATTATCCTCCACTGAGAGACAAACAACCTACTCTCTAATAAACAATTTGATTTCAGAAAAAAACTGTCCTGTAATCTGCAACTCTTACACTGCAAAAACATATGAACTACACAATTTGATCAGGGCAAAACAATAGACGCAATCTACATAGACTTCTGTAAAGCCTTTGATTCAGTGGTACATGACAAACTACTCCTAAAACTAAAATCTTATGGTATCTCTAGACAACTGCATAACTGAATAGAAGCATTCCTGTGAAACAGACAACAAATGGCCAAAATTGGGAGTGTCCTATCAAATTCTGTACCTGTCAAAAGTGGTGTCCCGTAAGACAGTGTTCTAGGACCAACTCTCTTCATACTCTACATAAATGACCTCTGTGATCATATTAAGAGCAACTGCATTCTCTTTGCTGATGATGTAAAGCTGTTCAATACCACAGACAATACTGCTACCCTTCAAAAAGATCTTGACTATGTATCAGAATGGTCAAACAAATGGCAACTTCAAATTTCAACAAATAAATGCTCCGTCTTACATATAGGCAAAAAAAATCAAAAACTAAAATACAAGCTGAATAGTCAAGAACTTGTTGATGATCCAAGCTCTGTAAAGGACCTTGGAATACTCATTTCTAATGATCACCTCCCACCTAGACTATGCCAATGCTCTCTACATGGGGCTCCCCTTGAAGAGCACCCAGAGGCTCTATTTGGTGCAAAATGTGGCCCTGCAGGTGGTTTTGGGGGCTTTTCGGAGCTCCCATGTTACGCCACTCTTGCTTGAGCTGCACTGGCTCCTGGTAGCCTTCCGGGTGCGATTCAAGGTGTTAGTGACTATCTTTAAAGCGTTCCATGGCTTGGGACCTGGGTACTTATGGAACCGCATACTGCTGTCATCGATCTCCCCTCGCCCAGTATGCTCCTATAGGGTGGGCCTCCTTGGGGTGCCACCGGCTGGATGGCTGGCGACCCCAAGGGTACGGGCCTTCTCCTTGGGGGCACGCTCACTCTCGAACAAATTGCCCCCGGAGATGAGGACCATCCCTGACCTTTTGGCCTTCCAGCCTGCGTTGAAAACATACTTATTTCATCAAGCCGGTCTGGCCTAGGGTTTTATAGGATTTAAATTGGGTTTAATTGGGTTTTAATCTTTTATACTCTTGATTGAGTTTTATCTTTGAGCCACCATATTTAATCTTTTTTAATTGTTTTTTAAATATTATATTTGTACTATTTTTTAACTTTGGCTGTACACTGCCCCGAGTCCCTGCAGGGAGAGGGGCGGTATAGAAAACTAATAAATAAATAAATAAATAAATAAATAAATAAATAAATAAATAAATAAATAAATAAATCTGGGAGGAGTTCGATCCTGTAACCGTCAAGGGCATGGACAGGTTGCTGGGGTGGCTGAACACCACCACATGTTTGTTGGACCTGTGTCCCTCCTGGTTGGTTTCTACCTCCAGTGAGGTGACATGAGGCTGGCTCCAGGGGATTGTCAACGCTTCGTTGAGGGAGGGGTCTCTCCCTACCACCCTGAAAATGGCGGTGGTGTGGCTTCTCCTCAAGAAGCCTGCCCTGGACCCTAAAAGTTTGAATAACTTTCGTCCGGTCTCCAACCTCCCCTTTGTAGTGAAGGTTGTAGAGAGTGTGGTGGCGTTTCAGCTCCCTCAGTATCTGGAGGAAACGACGTATTTAGATCCCTTCCAATTGGGCTTCAGGCCCGGGCACAGTACTGAAACAGCATTGGTCGCGTTGGTTGATGATCTCTGGAGAGCCCGTGACAGAGCTTATTCCTCTGTCCTGGTCCTATTAGATCTCTCGGCAGCTTTTGATACTATCGACCATAGTATCTTGTTGCAGCGGCTGGAGAGGTTGGGAATTGGAGGTACCGTCTTGCGGTGGTTCTCCTCCTTCTACTCTGACCGCTTGCAATTTGTGTTGACGGAGGGGAGAGGTCCACCCCTAGCCCCTCATTTGTGGGGTGCCTCAGGGGTCGGTCCTCTCCCCTATCTTGTTCAACATTTATGTGAAGCCGCTGGGGGAGATTATCCATGGTTTTGGAGTAAAGTGTCATCTTTATGCGGATGACACTCAGCTTTACATCTCTACTCTAAACCACCCCAACGATGCTGTGGAGGTTATGTCCCAGTGCCTGGAGACCATGCAGAATTGGATGGGTGAGAACAGGCTTCGACTCAATCCTTCCAAGACTAAGTGGCTGTGGTTTCCGGCGTCCCGATATAGTCAGCTGACTCCATCACTGACTATTGGGGGTGAGATCTTAGCCCCCACAGAGAGGGCTCGCAATCTAGGTGTACGGCTGTCATTAGAAGAGCATATTATGGCTGTCTCCAGGGAGGCTTTTCATCAGGTTCACCTGATGCGCCAGTTGCGGCCCTTTTTTGATCGGGATGCCTTACGCATGGTCACTCATGCCCTGCTCACCTCCCGCCTGGATTACTGTAATTCCCTCTACATGGGGCTTCCCTTGGGGAGCACCCGGAGGTTGCAACTGTTACAAAATGCGGCCGCGCGGGTGGTTATGGGGGCATCTAAAAGCTCTCATGTGACGCCTCTCCTGCATGAGCTGCATTGGTTGCCGGTGGCCTTTCGGGTGCGCTTTAAGGTTCTGGTTTTGACCTTTAAAGCGCTCCATGGCATTGGACCAGGTTATCTGCAAGACCGCGTTCTGCCGGTAGTCTCCCACCGACCTGTGCACTCCCACCGGGAAGGCCTCCTTCGGGTCCCAACAGCCTCTATGTGCTGCCTGGCGACCCCGAGGAACAGGGCCTTCTCTGTGGGGGCACCCGCTCTCTGGAATGGGCTCCCCCCTGAGTTGAGAATGACCACCGACCTGAGGGTGTTCAGGCGTGATTTGAAGACCTGGCTCTTTGAGCAGGCTGGCCTGGGCTGATCCTAAATTAATTTTAATGGAGTTTAAGTATTGAATTTTAAGGTTGGGATTTTAGATTCGGTTACAGCCCTTATTTAATTCTATTTTAACTTTTATATATATGTGGTTTTAGTAGGCTGTACACTGCCCTGAGTCCTTCGGGAGAAGGGCGGTATATAAATTTTAATGATAAATAAATAAATAAATAAATAAATAAATCTAAGTGCTAGAGCCCACTGTAACTACATAGCCAAAAAGGCATTAAGAGTTGTTAACCTAATCCTATGTAGCTTTTTCTCTGGTAATATCACACTATTAATTAGAGCATACAAAACATTTGCTAGACCAATACTCAAATACAGCTCATCAGTCTGGAACCCACATTACGTATCTGATATTAGCACAGTTGAGAAAGTCCAGAAATATTTTACAAGAACAGTTCTCCACTCTTCTACTCATTGTAAAATACTTTATGCCACCAGACTTGAAATTCTAGACCTAGAAAACCTTGAATTACGCCGTCTTTGGTCTGATCTAAGTATGGTATATAAAATCATACATTGCAATGAATACTACCAGTTTCAACCATAACAACACAAGAGCACACAATAGATATAAACTCAAGGTTAACTGCACCAAACTTGATTTCAGGAAATACGACTTCAGCAACAGAGTGGTCAATGTCTGGAATACTCTACCTGACTCTGTGGTTTCTTCTCCAAACCCCAAAAACTTTAACCTTAGACCTCACCCCTTTCCTAGAGGTCTATAGGGGACATGCATAAGTGCACTAACGTGCCTACCATCCCTGTCCTATTGTTTCTTTTATTTGTCTTATATGTACCCATTTCATGTATTCATAACTATTTATATACTTATACCTATTATCTTGTAAGCAATTGAGAAATAATAAATAAATAAATATCTGAACTTATGAGAAACCGTCAAACCTTCTCTTGAACTAGTGTCCTTTATATCTTTTGCAGCTACAAAATAGTTTAACATTATAACATATTCCCCAAACATTCTATCATGGAATCACTGTTTAAAAAAGCAAAGAAAAAAAGAGAAAAGTGAAATGTATGACTATACTCTCGTTTACAGAACCTCTTTGCTATGGCATGAGGATGCCCCATTTAATAGTTGCTGAAGTCATATTTACATTAGAGCCTCCACTTCATACCCAGCTCTCTGCAGAAATAGACAACATTGCTGTCCAACACAATCATAGTCATAGTGACTCTGGACAGTTTACAAAATTTAAAAAATTCCCATGCCTTAGCTGTTTACTTACCAGGTGTAATGACCCAGGGTGGGATACAAAACAAACCCAGTCAAAGAAAACAGGTGAAGCCCCTTTTATTCCTTCACTTTGCTTCCAAGCTCCAAATATTCCCTGATGGAAGACAAAAAACTGCCACACAAACAGTTACAAGAAGAAGGAAAAAAACAATACAAACCAGGCAAGGTAAGGGCTGGAGGACATCTACAGATAACAGAACACACATTGGGAAGGATGCCAAACTCAGAGAGGAACCATAAATTAGAGATATTTCCACACTTTGATTTCAGCATTTGCCCATATGCAGGTCTGTCCTCTTATTCAGTTGTCACAATTGCAACCCATGAAGAGGATCAAAGCCCACTCCTCTTGCATAGACCACATCTCTCTCTTATCCTCTCCTCCCTGCTGCCCTAGGATGGAGAAGGGATGGGCCTGGGTATTCTTCTGATGCTCAGCTGGCCTCTGCCCTTCCCCAGCCTGCTCCACAACCTCTGGAGCCACACTTCAACTCCCTGTCAGCTGTTCCACCTCTCCCTCAGAGTCAGTCTCCACCAGGGGCATGACACTAGGGCCATCCTAGAAGGTAAGCTGTAGTGCTTGAAATTGATGTATTTTGAATCCTGCATGAAAAGCACTCTCTCATAGAACTGGTAGTAAAAAAATTTGAATCCCACCACTGGAGCCAACTGTACTTTGGGTGGAATGGTGTTCTCTAAAGAAGGAGCCACCACTGGAAGGCATTTTTTCATGTTCCTTCTAGATGCTGAGCTCTAATCAATGGGAACCTGTATTGAAACCACATCTATCTTTTCATGAAAAGATATTTCTAAAATGATCACCAATGCTGATTTCATCTAATCATCATCCTATTTATTTTATTGAAAATATGCATATGTGAAATTTAATAACCTACGTAGTTTATTTGGGCTTCAAAGGCTCCTACTTAGTTACCCTATTTGGGAACTTGTATATCATTGTCCTTCATTCTTGATTGAAACAAACATTATTCCAGTAAGTCTATATAGATGCCATCAGTATGAAACAATAAATTTTATTCACATTACAGCTGAAATATATACAGTATTCATTTTTCCTTAAATTTATTGCCAATTAAAGCTGAAAATATTAGCAGGTATTTTAACTAGACCCTATAGGATAATGTAAGTCAGGAATGTTCTAAGAAATGAATGGTTTTGCAATCATGACATTTTCATAGTTTCTGAAATGAAATGTCACAAATCACAGAGAAAATTCATTTGCTTGTTATTAGTAAAGATAATATTTGCTGTGGCTATCTAACCTAACATAGGGCTGTTTGGGGGAAAAAAAGATCAATGGAGTTGAAAACAATATATCTATAAGATAGAGAGTTTATATTATAGCTTTTTTGTTGTTGTCATTGCTACAAGTTCTTACTGTGTATTGTATTTAATGTGCCTGAGAAAAATTAAAATGGCATTTTAATAGTATATATGGGGAGAAATAGTACACTATGTTCAAATTTCATTTCAACATATTTTCTCACCTGAAACTTTAATTTTAAAATATAAATAAGAAGAAAAACTTTGTTCCATTATTAAAATATTTACTGCATACACCTCTCCCCCACAATATAGTTTGTTCTTAAAACTGTATTTATTACTTCAAGTGCTGAATGCTGAAGGATTGCTGGATATAATTTAAGAAGAAAAATGGTATCTATTATCAAAAGAACAGTTTCCATGACTGGGTGAATTCTTTGTGGCGTTTGGAATTGATTCTAGTGAAGAGGTGCTAAAGAAAATGTGTATTTAAAAGTCAGTAGAAAATACGAAACAAAAATACCAAGTTTCAAAACTATTTGAAAATTTAAAACCAGGTAATAGCTTAAGGGTCAATGACATATAAACTGGAAATACACTATAGTTTTATACTATATTTCAAGTGTTCAAAATTCTAGATTCTAGCACAAGAAAGGTTGGCTGTTTGAAATATTATTTCAAAATGACTGTCCTCTTTTTCATATCTCTATCTACTTCTATAGTTTGAAAAATGCTTTTATTCACTAAATAAGCAAATTTGAAATTTAACAGGTGATTATTAGATTTCCTTTGAGGAGTATGGGGGGGGGGAGGAATTGGGGGTTTCCCTAATATCTTTTGCCTTAATCAAGGACCAATTCTTAACTTACAGGCAAAAATGACTTTTATGAATAAAAGCCTTTCAACTTATGACGTCAAGCAGAAGTGAAGACCATTGACAAGAGACTGCAATAGAAAGTTGCAAGGTTTGTAGCAAGTTTTTTTATTTTGAAAACAACTTGGCATATATCTACAGAAAGATTAAAGTTGTGGCATTCCTTCAATTAAAAATATAAAATTATTGAAGTATAGGAGCAAATGATGGTTACACTTTGACTGATGATAAAGGACCAGAAAATAATAAGTAAGAAACAAAATATTCTGTACTACAGAAATCCAAACACTATTCCAACTTTTAGAAATGAACCAATCTCTAAACATTCATGGAAAATGAAAAGATTTTTCCATAAAGAGCAGAGAAGACGACTAAGAGAAAAGTCACAATAGCTAATGATTTCATATTGTAAGGAACTGAAACAAAGCAGTTTATGAAAACAGCCAGTATCAAGTATATCACTTAATATTTTCTGATATCTATCAAGTCCACTGATACTATCTTTGCTCTTAATATAGATCAAGGGTCTTCAAACTTGGCAAGTTTGAAAACTTGTGGACTTCAACTCCCAGAATTCCTGAGCTAACATGACTGGAGGAGGAATTCTGGGAGTTGAAATCCACAAGTCTTAAAGCTGTCAGGTTTGAAGTCCCCTGATATATACCATGACAAATTTTATGAGAGGTTTTTTTTAAATAGAAAAAGCATTCTAGGAAAAACTTAAATTAGAATTAATTTAAGAATTATGATAATGGAATGACGGTCATGATAAACCATAGTAAAATAAGAATATAATTTCTTCAGAAGGAAAAGGAGCACTGGAAAAAAGAAAGCATTGGAAATGTGGCAGAAGTCAATTTGTGTTAAAAATGTCAACATCTACTGAAAAATCAAAATGGCTGAACATGGCAATGCTATTGAGAAAATAGAAGACAGAAATACAGTTCAAAAATCAAGTTAAAAATGGTTTGAATATAGCAAATATTTTTGTTTCATGTAGAAAACAAAAATAAAATGCAACATAAACCTGATTTATTAAGGATAGGTGTGAAAAAGAATGGAATAGTAGTTGAATGCAACCTGAGTATGAATTAAGAAGGTGATGTGCCTCAAAAAAAGCAAGTGCAATTTAAACTGAAATAGCAGAAATAAGATTTCAAAATTACCAGAAGCAAGGGTCGGATAAGACAGGTTAACTACTGGTTCGGGATTTACAAGCTACCCTGCACGCTGTGAGCCGTGCACCTGTTACTCGTCATCAGCATGCTGTGTGCAGAGATGCAGCCTTTGAAACAGCCCTCTTTTCCTGCTTTTTTAACTACAGCTGTGCCTCGTTCGGCAGCTGAAGTTGAAAAATCAGGAAATAAAGATCAGGTAAGAGCCCGGTGGGCAGGTGGGCAAAAACATCAGCAGACATAGAACCGGTTCTATGTCTGCTGCTCTTCAGAGCTTCCAGTTCTACAGAGGTGGACAGAACCGGTAGAAACCCACCCCTGACCAGAAGCAATAAATCCAGTTCTTCCGCCCACTGCTAAAATTTAGAACTGGACCTCAGACTTTAATAGCAATAGCACCTATATACCAATTCATAATGCTTTACTGCCCCTTCTAAATTGTTTAAAGACTCAGCATATTGCCCCCAACAATCTGGGTCCTCATTTTACTGACCCCAGAAGGATTGAGCCAGTGAGAATTGAACTGCCAAACTACAGGCAGCTGGCAGGCAGCAGAAGTAGCCTGTGGTATTGTATTCTAACTACCGTGCCTCCAAGAAGGACTAATGAAACTAGCACTGGTTTAAAGAAGGATGTGGAGAGGACTGGAAAGATATAAACATGAAAAAAAATCTGTAAAATAGTTGGGAAAATTTGAAATTAAAACAATTTTTCAAAAAATAATGAATAAGACAAAATTGCAGTTGGTCCTAGGACTTTCTCTTGTTGCCATCAAACATCTCTTACAATTAAGTCCTGAGTTAAGATGGCTTGGATACTTATTTACCTCTTTTTTACTTTCAAGTAAAATTTGACCGTTGTATTATATGCTTTGTTTGTTTAGATTATTATTGAAAGTTTGGATATTAACTTTTGTATTGGTTGACATTTTCAGCACATTAATTATATTTGAATACCTATTCAGTTGTAAGGCATGAAAATAATTTTTAAATATATAACATTGACATAGAACTTTTAACATAATTTAAGTGTCTTGACAGACTTCAGCATTGGCTGCTACCTTACAAAATGAAATTCAATGGTGAAAAAAATAAGGTTCTACATTTAGGCAAAAGAATCCAAATGAACAGGTATAATATAGCTGATACTTGGCTCAATAGTAGTAACTGTGAGAGGGATCTTGGCAATCTAGTAGGCAATCACTTAAATATGAGCTACCAGTTGCTGCAGCTGCCAAAAAAGCCAACACAGTTCTAGAGGAATAGAATAAGATCACCTGGAGTGTTAATACTACTTTATAATGCCTTGGTAAGACCACGCTTGGAATACTTCATCCAGTTTTAGTTCCATGGTGTAAAAAAGATTTGAGACTCTAGAAAAAAATGCAGATAAGAACAACAAAGATGATTAGGGGACTGGATGCTAACATGAAGAATGGTTTCTGGAATTGGTATGTCTAGTTTAATAAAAGAACTAGGAATAACATGATAGCAATATTTCAATATCTAAGGGTTGTCACAAAGAAGAATGAGTCAACCTATTCTCCAAAGCACCTGAAGGCAAGACAAAAAGCAATGGATGGAAACTAATCAAGGAG
Source organism: Bungarus multicinctus (assembly GCA_023653725.1). NCBI lineage: Eukaryota > Metazoa > Chordata > Lepidosauria > Squamata > Elapidae > Bungarus > Bungarus multicinctus. The sequence goes on from CM042844.1 coordinate 53,539,745, forward strand.
AGAAGCATCCTAGAACTGAAAAATTTCCTGACAAAAGGAACAATTAATCAGTGTAACAACTTGCCTCAAGAAGTTGTGGGTACTTCAACACTGGACATTTTAAAGAGGTTGGACAACGATTTGCCTGAAATGGTATAGGGTTTCCTGCTTGAGCAGGATTAGAAGATCTCTAAGATCCAACTCTGCTATTCTATAATTCTGTAATGGTGTGTTGCAACTGTCAGGAAAAATGGAGTAATGGAACAAAATCTAAGGTTTGCAAAACTATACTAGAAATTATGTACATAAGCAGGAGTCATATAGCCAATATTACTTCATTGTTTTAATATGCATCTAATTTTCTCTTCATTAGAATGGAAAATTAAACAGCAGTTTAAACAGCATTCTACTGAATTAGATAATAAAATTAAAATAGCTTTCTGAAGAACAATATTTGGATTCCTTTCTGAAGGTAATAGCAGAGACTAAGCACAGCTTCTGTAAAAAATTTCTGAAGTTTGAACAAAAAAACTTCAACTGCTTTATTTTTGGTTTTAAAGATTATTGATGTCATCTTTATCTAGTTCATATTATTCATATTGAGATGTAGATATTACAATTGCTACCTCAGATGCCATGTTTGCTGTAGCCCATCTGTAGAATCAAATATACTTTAAGTACAACAAGAAATGCGAAAACTAATAAAAGTATAATTAAAATCATAGAAATATACCCATTGTAAAATATTAAAAATATTTAAATAATTTCAAAAACTTTATCTATGTACATTTCTTTTATTTCTGATGAATACTGGTACCAACATATAGGGAAAAAAACTATAGAGAAAAAAATTCTGTGGCTTCCAGCTAAAGATTATGTTTACTTTCAAAGGAATTTAAAAATAATTCTGATGGAAATGTCTGGAAGTCATTTAAGCTATTCTAAACATTTGAAGAATGCAGTTTGGTGTTTGCATATTTTTTCTACACTTTTATAATTATTTCTTTAATTTATGGTTTGTTTATTTAATTAAATTATTTTTAGCTAAATATCTCTTAATATTTTACTCCAAAAGATTTGCTTCCTATGCCTGTGAAATTTATTACCCTAGTACATGCTAATAGACACTGATTTGGTTGGCTTTAAAGGAGGATAATATACAAGGAGAGGACAGATATATCAAGTCTTACTGGTTTTGAGGATGGTTCATGATCTTCAGATTTGTAGCAATGTCAGTTGCTAGGTTACAACAGGACGTTTTCATCTGCTGCTTTTGAGCATCCCAGAGACATTGAGTTGACCATTGTGAAAAACAAGATTCTGGAATAGGAGGTGCTTGATCCAATACATTATTATGTTTGCATGGGAAACTTAACCTAGAAGCAGTGGGTTTCTGCTATTTCCCAATGATGCTGCCTTCATCTCACTGCAGCCCATGGGTGAGAGAGATTTCATTCATCCTTTATTGTATCACGAAGTTTTTTCCTCCTTATTCTGGTTCTGTACAAGGACAGCTACAAAATCTATACAATTCATTAGTTTTGTCACCTATTATACTTAGAGTTAAATTAGGTGACTGCACAGATTTAAAACAGAATCAATACAGTCAAGATGGAGATCAACACTAGGGACAGCAAATATCATGCTTATGTAGTTTTGCACTGAGTTGAAGATGGATAGATAACTCTTGAACTCAACAGTAATGGCCATGCACTGTTTAAAAAGAACCATATTTAAAGAATTGCTATAAATCACCATGAAAAGTTTAATTAAATTGATAAAGATCCATTGATTGTAATGGACTGCCAATCTCGAAATGACATAGAAGCTGACAGGAAGATTTGATATACTTTTTTCTGGACTTTCTTTTGTCATTTCTTATGGGACAATAGGAATATTCTCATTACTTCTTGTGTGAAAAGAATATATTTTAACAGCATTAGCACTAAATGGAGAAAGGACACATTTGGTAAAAACTAATGCACGATATTAGACCATATAGATACAGAGGATAACAACACTTGTTTGTTATTAATGTGCAGGATTCAAGGTAAACAATAAGAGAATGTCACATCCAAAAACATGTGGGATAATAATATCCATAAGTACAGATAATAATAACACAGCTTACTTTTATAGCTAATTGCCATAATAATAAGAAAGCACGACCAAAAGAAAAATCACACCCCATCAATACAGACAAGGCAAGGTATTGTTACCTAATTGAATGATGAAATGTCTGCAAACAATCAAGCTCAGAAGCATCAAGAACTCCATAGTTCATCCCTGAACTACATAGATTCTCTTCTATTGGATAATAACAAGAGTGAAGAGAAAAAACTATGAAAGAGACTGGTTCTAATAATCATTATTTATGATTCAAAATATATCAAGTAGCTGGTTGAGATCTGAAGCAGTCTTAACAATTGATAAGTGATCTGAAAGTGCCTCATACTTGCCAAATGTATTCATCATCTTTCTAAAGATATCTCTTTTCACCATTAAGAAACATTTAACAGCTCATCAGTACATTAAAAGAACGCATCGCTTATTTAGTTCAGGATAACACTGATATGTAAAAGAATTCCAGTGAAGTAGGTTGGCACTTGCATTTATAGTTCAAATAATCTCTGAGATAATTGTGCAATTTTCTGAAACATATAAATAGTTTGTAAAAAAAAATACATCTAGCAAAAACTGCATACAGCTTATTAAGGACACTGTAGCTTGAAATTCAAAATCTGATGAGGTGAATTAAACACTGGAACAGAGGTGACAATCCAGAATTTACAATTAAGATGTCAAATGTCTTAACCTACACATAACTAGAGCAGGACCAAACCACATTCATCTCAATGAAGAGGAATCTGGTGGCACGTGCCTGCCAAGCTTTTTCCTGGTCAATTCAGTGAGCAGAAGGTTTGTTGGCAGATAATAGAGAACTTCCTCTCCCATTTGCTTCACTCTGTCTGCCAGCTGCTCCTTGTTCTCTTACCATCTGAAATTTGGACAGTAGGGTAAAACAGAAGACTGGGATGTTTTGACTGTGACACGTTAATTATAAAATATTTCCTTCAGGAGGAATCTCCTTATTGCCTATCTGATTATATTTCAATGGACAACTAAAACATGTCTTTATTAGGAACCTTTCAATTATCATTACCTTAATTTGGAGTTTTGGCAGACCATCTATTCTATATTAGTGTTGTGTCAGGGTATATTCAGATAGATGTAGGCATAACTTTAACATTATATTACCTTTGTAATATAATGCAAGTCAATTATATCCACTATCCCTATTTATTAGATGTGTATCCCACCTTTATTTTGTACAAGTCAAGTTGGTGTACAAAATGCTCCTATCTCCTACTGGTATTTTCCCACAAAAACAACCCTGTGAAATATCATACTGGAACTGAGAGAGCTTGATTACTTTATTAGAAACTAGTAAATATTTGGAGAATATTTGTAGGTCAGGGTTGAAATGAGGGGTCCTTGGTACTGTCTGAGCTTGGTTGTTTTCTTGCAGATATTTCATTACCCAAAATAGGTAATATCATCAGTGCATTTTTAGTTTATTAGCTTACTTTCATAGCTAAGTTCAATAATAATGAGAATAGAGTATAATTGATACCAAGACAAAATTGTACTCCAATCAACACTGGCAAGAAAGCTACTGAATATAATAAGGAACTAAAACCTATACCCACTACCACCAATATTGTTATCTAGTTTGAGTAATGAAATGTCTGCAAGAAAACAACTAAGCTAAGAGAGCACCAAGGACCCCATAGAATTTGATTAGCTAAAAGTCATGTAGTCAGATTTCATAGCTAAGAAAGAATAAAAACTTCAGTTCATAGTTTATCATGGATGCCAAACTTGATCATGTCATGGGTCAGATTGTGATGAATTAGGATATTTTTTGCCTTTGCAGAGCTGGGGTGGGTGACTGTGCATGATTTATCCGGCCCTTGGGCCGCCTGTTTGACAGGCCTACATTTTCAATCATTATACCAAAGTAGCTTTCAAACTTCAGATACAATAGACAAACTTTTATATTGGAATTCTTGAACTTCTGACAAAATCTGTTGTTGTCATGCTAGTCCAGTTAACTGATGTAATTTGTAATATTTAGCCCTTACATGATTGGATTATTACATATTTAACATTAATTATATAATTATATTATTATGCAAATAAATTGGCACAAATATCTTAAAACATCAAAGATCACAATCTGAATAATATAGCTTACATTGATTACATACATATTTAATGGTCATTTGGATTGAACATTGACCCCCTTCTCTACAAATGGCTTATAAACTAAGATTTTACTGAAATTGATATTTGAAAGAGTTGAAAAAATATATAATAAATAGAAGGTTGCAAGCAGATCATATGTCATAATAATAATACTTTTTGAGAAATTGGGAAAATATTTGAATGGGAAACCACTGCCTTTTTATGTTAGATTAGGAACTAGACAAAGGCATTATAGAAGAAATATATGGCAACCATTTCATTACTGCTGCCCAAAAGCCTACATGGGCATAGTGATATAACTAAATAAAGATCAGTCACTGCAGTATTATCTTCAGTATGAACATGGTTTTGTTTGGCTGATATTAAAGTTGTCATCTTTATTTGACAATCATTGACCTTCATTAATAATTTGCATTTGCACCAAGACAAATTCCTTGTGTGTCCAATTACATTTGGCCAATAAAGAATTCTACTCTATCTATAATGGCATAATTTTAACAATGTTCATCAGATGTCTCAACTATTCAATTCTAATGAAGAATAGGCAAAAGCTTATTAAAATTAAATGATGTTATAAATTGTAGGAATATGCAAGTTTAATGAAGATTTGATTAATATAGACAAATTTGTTTCAGATATGTATTTTTCTGTTTGGGCTTGCCTGTTGTCTTGGGCATCTTTTAATTCATTCTTTTTAAAAGAAGAAATTGCAAGTCAGATTCCACCTTTAAATCCTCAATCCAATTAAAATAAAGAGATGAACATATTCTATTTTAGGTAGCACACTTTTTCCTATTTGTTCTTATTACTGGAGTTGTCCATTACCAACGCTGCAATTAACTTTGCAATTTTCAAGAGCAGCTGTGCAGCATCCACAAAGACATATGGCATTCAGCAATAGTGCATACATTCCATAGCCTGTTGAATGACAAATATTTTTGCCATGGATCTTAATTACCACTTTTAGATAGTCAGATTTCTTCATTTCTGAGAAATAATTTTAGATGGGGATCATTTCTGTGATAAAAATGAATATCTTGCCTAAAATGATTTCTTTGTTTCAGACAATGCTTGTTTTGATAATTGATATATAATTTAAACAATGGCAGAAGGATATGTAATTATCCTTTATATTATATAATATAAAATCCACAGTTAAATAAATGTTACATACATATGTATGTATGTGCATATTATTTTTCTCTACATAGTACATTGTTTAGATAGTGTATTGAATGTATGCATGAAAGTAACGTATTTATCCCAGTTATTCACGTTAAGGTCCCATAATATGTTTTTTGAATAGTATTTGTAGCTGAAAAGATGATTTTATAGACTTAGAAAATATGCCTGTATCAAATATAGTTCAATTAAATATTCTTTTTTAGCATTTTTTTTTCTGCACAGACCTATCTAGATTAATGTCTTCAAATCTTCCATTTCCAATATAGGCACCCTCATTAGGTATAAACTATTAATTTCCTCATCTCCTGCTTAAACAGGAGTTCTACTAGAAGACCTCCAAGGTCCTTTCTAACTCGGTTATACTAAGTTCTCTGTTCTTCCTGCAGCTTTGCTGCCAATCAAATAGCATTATTTATTTTAATTAAGACTTATATTACTGAAGTACTAATAATAATTTGCAAAACACATTAACTAAGCATTGCAAGCAATATTTTAAATATTCTCTGACAAACAACATGTAATGCATGTACTATCACAGCAATGTGTTGCGATCTTCTAGAGAGATTTATCACAATGATTTTCTTATGTAGTAATTGAGCAAATCGTCATTAATATAGGTTTATGCATCTATGTTGTGCAATATTCAGAATCCTAATTCTAGTGATGGCTTGTGGGGTGGGAGATTATTAATTTACTTTCCTAGAGGTCTCTCTATCATATATACTGTTCATTTTATATATCCAGCCAAACTAGGAAAAGTTCCACATATAATTAGAGAACTGGAGAATTTTAAGTTCCTTTAGTGCTGGACACTGTTAAAGTACTGCAAAACAACTGTCTTAGTCCATATTATTTGCCTGTACCTGTCCTATGCTGGAAGCAGTTCCAAATATAACAATATTTTATTTTTGTTGTTGTTGTTAGTTGTGAAGTCATGTCTGACCCATTGCAACCCCAAGGATAACATTCCTCCAGGATTTCTTGTCTTCTACCATCTTCTGGAGTCCATTTAAGCTCACACCTACTGCTTTAGTGACTCCATCCAGCCACCTCATTCTCTGTCGTCCCCTTCTTCTATTGCCCTAAATCTTTCCCAGCATTAGGCTCTTCTCCAGTGACTCCTTCCTTCTCATTAGGTGGCCAAAGTATCTGAGTTTTATCTTCAGGATCTGGCCTTCTAAAGAGCAGCCAGGGTTGATCTCTTCTAGGACTAACGGTTTGATTGTCTTGCAGTCCAAGGGACTCGCAAGAGTCTTCTCCAACACCATAGTTCAAAGGTCTCAATTCTTTGGAGCTCAGCCTTTCTTATGGTCCAACTTTCACAGCCATACATTGCAAAATATTTTATTATATTTTATAATATTTTATTTATATTTATATTTTATAATATTTTATTAGATCAACAAAAATAAGATCAAAAATATCTAGCTAATAAATATATTCAATAAATAATAATGAACTAGACTGTCTAGAAGAGGTATATAAAAATGAATTCATTAAAATTTGTGCAGAATATCAGACATGTTTCAACCCAATGGACCTTTTTCAGCAGATAATTAAACGATTTATATATTCAGTCACCCCATTGACATTATATTGACTTGTAAGGTGAAAATTATAATGAAACGTGATAAAAATATTTTTAGAAATATCTAAAAATATCAATATCTATAAATATTTTATGAAAAATTAAAAACTGATGTCTCAGAACTACATGCTGTCTGTAAGACTGTAGGTGATCTGTGCAAAGGTCTTCTAAAATTGAATTTGAATTTTTAAAAAGATTGAAAGCAAACATTTGTTAAATAAATATATTTCTGCACACAAAAATTGAATGTGATTCAGCTTTACATATTATCAGACTTTAATACCAGCCTGCCATGATTTTCTTCTCTCTTAAAAGAGAAAGTGGGAAGGAAACCAGGAATTCATCCAAGAATGTAATTAGAAGTCCCAATGGACTTGAGTAGTTCATGACTAGGTAGAACATAGGTTAAATTTTTGTATAACACTCTTAGTTCACTTAGTTAAAATTCAGTGCATTTTAACTAATTTTAACTAATTAGGAATTCTTTTTTTAATGCCTGTAATCTGTACTGTTATCCATAAACCTGTTTCTTTTCAGTGCCTATCCTGCCTTAACTTGCAGTTTTAAAAAAAACAATTTTTCATCTATTTAATTAACTAATCATCATCATAACATTGGAAAGTAATTACAGATGAAAAGCAACAGTTAGTCCATCAGCGGTTCAGAAATTGAACAGATCTAATGTAGGAGAGAATAAAATAAACTTTAAGATCTAGCCAGGGGCTACAGAGAAACACATAAAAGGAATTCCACACACGTACATTCTTTTTAGTGACCTGTTGGGCCACAGTTCACAATGTTACCATTGTTTCCTCCTGAGATCCTTTTTTTTAATACAGGGTATATATACCTTACTTGGAATGCCTCAGTATTCACTCATTCAGATATGGACAAAAGAAGATGAGAACGGAAATGCAGAGACTTAGAATCAACACAAGCACCATCTAGTTAGACTTTGTCTCACAGACAAATAAATATGCACACCAACAGCATGTACTGTATGCATATCTCTTTATTTGATGCCACGCAGGAGAGATGTATGTATAAGCAACCTGTTTTTTCATCATACAGAAGAATACCTCCTCTGCCTATTGTTGGTAAAGTGGTTAAGAATTCTGGAAGCCATGCTCAGCATGCTCTCCTACTTGGTTTAAAGTAAGCAAAGATCTGTTTTTGGTTTTCTCTTTACATCCAAAGGAACAAAAAAATCTTATTTTAATTATTTGATTTAATGAGCTTTCCTTATATATATAAATCCAGATAGTAGAAGTGGCAAGAGGTTTTCCTGGAAAGAAGGTATCATATTCATCATTAAATTGTATTCAAAAACATTTAGAACCCTAGAAATATTTATATAGAGAGGATGAAGGGAACTTTTATGTAAAAAGATGTTAGAATTCTTGTGGTTTTACACCAACAAAAAGATTTGCTAAAAAACCAAACTGGTTCAACTTTGTTTTTGCCTCCTACCTTTGAATTAATATAATATTGTCTATGCACAGCATGTCTGTAAGAAAACAACTTCCATCAATAAATTGTTCTTTATTTTCTGGAAATCTTGTCCAATTAAATATTAAAGAATATCACAGCATATAAAAGTTACTTTAAATCAAGAGGGTTTTTTTTTTTTAAAGAACTGCACAATGAAGAAACAAACCTTAAGAAGTTGAAGAATATGAGGTTCTTGTCTCCAAGTTGATGTTTTTCATAAAGGCTGTCTTCTTACTTCTGTATAATTTGGTGTCATCCTCCAGGATTATTTATTTATTTTATTTGGTTTGTCAATTGCTTACAAGATAATAGGTATAAGTAAAAACATAGTTATGAATACATGGATACATATAAGAAAAATAAAAGAAACAATAGGACGGGAACAGTAGGCACATTGGTGCGCTTATGCATGCCCCTTCAGACCTCTTAGGAAAGGGATGAGGTCAATAGTAGAAAGTCTAAAGTTAAAGTTTTTGGGGTTTGGGGAAGAAACCACAGAGTCAGGTAGAGTATTCCAGACATTGACCACTCTGTTGCTGAAGTCGTATTTCCTGCAATCAAGTTTAGTGCAATTAACCTTGAGTTTGTATCTATTGTTTGCTCTTGTATTGTTATGGTTGAAGCTGAAGTATTCATTTGAAGGTAGGACATTGCAATGTATGATTTTATATACTATACTTAGATTGGACCGAAGGCAGCATAGTTCTAGGTTTTCTAGGTCTAGAATTTCAAGTCTGGTGGCATAAGATATTCTGCAATGAGTAGAAGAGTGGAGAATTCTTCTTGTGAAATATTTCTGGACTTTCTCAACTCAGATACATAATAAGGGTTCCAGACTGATGAGCTGTATTCGAGTATTGGTCTAGCAAATGTTTTGTATGCTCTAGTTAGTAGTGTAATATTACCAGAGAAAAAGCTACGTCAGATTAAGTTAACAACTCTTAATGCCTTTTTGGCTATGTAGTTATAGTGGGCTCTAGCACTTAGATCATTAGATATGAGTACTCCAAGATCCTTGACAGAGTTTGGATCATCAACAAGGTCTTGACTATTCAGCCTATATTTTATTTTCTGATTTATTTTTTTTGCCAATATGTAAGACAGAGCATTTATTTATTGAGATTTGAAGTTGCCATTTGTTTAACCATTCTGATACATAGTTGAGGTCTTTCTGAATGGAAGCAGTATTGTCTGTGGTGTTGAATAGCTAACGCAGTTCCTCTCAATATGATCACAGAGGTCATTTATGTAGAGTATGAAGAAAGTGGGTCCTGGAACACTGCCTTGGGGGACACCACTCCTGACAGATACATAATTTAATAGGATGCTCCCAATTTTGACCATTTGTTGTCTGTTTGACAGGAATGGTTCTATCCAGTTATGCAGTTGTCTAGAGATACCATAAGATTTTAGTTTTAGGAGTAGTTTGTCATGTACCACTGAATCAAAGGCTTTACAGAAGTCTATGTAGATTGTGTCAATTGCTTTGCCCTGATCAAGTTGTGTACTCCATATGTTTTTGCAGTGTAAGAGTTGCATATTGCAGGATAGTTTTTTTCTGAAACCAAATTGTTTATTAGAGAGTAGGTTGTTTGTCTCTAAGTGGAGGATAATGGATTGGTTAATAATTGATTCCATGACTTTACAGGTGATGCAGCATAAAGAGATTGGTCTGTAATTTTCAACTAGGCTGGGGTCTCCCTTTTTGAAGATGGGAATGACCGTAGCTTGTGGCCATAGGTTAGGCAAGGAGCTGAACATTTTTTCAAAGATTATGCTTAGAGATTTGGCTATGGCAGTGAATAGCTTTTTTAAGAAGTAGGCACATATTCTGTCTGGTCCAATAGATAGAGATGGTTTTAGATTGCATAGTGCTTTTTCAACATTGTCTTCTGTAAAATCGATATGTATTAGATCACTGTAGCTGTCTATGGTTCGACTAGGAAATACTGGGCATGATCCATTGCTGTTTACAAATACTGAGCCAAAGAATATGTTAAAGATGTTGGCTTTAATGGTATCGTTGTTGCAGTCTTTACCATTAAGTCCTATCAGGGGTGGGATGGACCTTGAGTCTTTTAGTTTGTTGTTTACAAAATTGTAGAAAGTGTGGGTGGAATTGATGTGTAGAAGGTTTTCCTCTTGTTTAATGTGATAATTGGTGCATTCAGTCTTTATCTGGTGGCATAAATTTTTATATCAGCTTTTGAAGTTGGCAATGTGACCAGATTTGTTTTTCCACCAAAGTGATACCTTTTTGGATTGAAACTTCCTTATTGTTATGGGTAATCTGTTTTTTCTGGTTTTTGGATTCGTTATTGGTACATATAGTTTGATGACTCTTTTGACTTCAAGTAAAAATATGTTGTAATGGTCTTCAACAATATTGCATCCAGTGAATAGAAATTGCAAATCAAGGGATGAGAGATCATTGTCCATAAGATCATAGTTGCCTTTTTTGAAGTTATAATTTGGGATTACATCGTTGTGTTGATTTTTGTGTGGGCGTATGTTGAGACAAAAGTCAATCATGCTGTAATCACTGTTGGAAAAGGGTTGTTTAGTTTCTTTCCATAAATTAAATTCAAACTATTGCAGAAGATGAGATTGAGGCAGTTGTTAAGTCTAGTATTGTTGGTTACTAATTGTTCCAGTCCCAGGTTTGTTACAGCATTGTAGAAGGTTGCATGTATGGGTTCAGTTTTACATTTGTTTAGAGTCCAGTTAATGTGAGGTAGATTGAACTCATCAAGAAAGATAAAAGCGTGTGGGCAGGATGTTGTCCACATTAGTAGTGAATTTAGCTTGTCTACATGTTCGATGTCATAATCAGGAGCTCTGTAACATATACATACAACAGAAATTTTTATCACAGGATCTTTGCACCACTCCTAATAAGTCACATTATTCTTTCTGTTCAGCAGCTGAATAATGTCCAGCTTTTATTTTATTTATTTTATTTATTTATTTTTGAGTTTTATATACCGCCCTTCTCCCGAAGGACTCAGGGCGGTGAACAGCCAACTAAAATACAAGTAGACAAAGTATAAATTATTTAAAAGAGAATTAAACACTAGACTGTCCCAAATCTAAAAACCCCAATTAAAATCAATAAAACTTCATACCCCGTCCCAAGTAATCTAAAAACCCCATTTAAAATCCCATTAGTCAGCTCAGGCCGGCCTGCTCGAAGAGCCAGGTCTTCAGGTCTTGAAGGCCCTCAGGTCACTGGTCGTTCGTAATCCAGGGGGCATCCCATTCCAAAGGGCGGGTGCCCCCACAGAGAAGGCCCTATTCCTCGGGGTCACCAGACGACACATAGAAGGTGTCGGGACCCGGAGGAGACCCTCTCTGTGGGAGCGCACCGGTCGGTGGGAGACTACTGGCAGAATGCGGTCTTGTAAGTATCCTGGTCCGATGCCATGGAGCGCTTTAAAGGCCAAAACCAGTACTTTAAAGCGAACCCGGAAGGCCACTGGCAACCAATGCAGCTCGCGCAGGAGGGGCGTCACGTGGGAGTATCTCGACGCCCCCGTAACCACCCGCGCGGCTGCATTTTGTACCAGTTGAAGCCTCTGGGTGCTCCCCGCAGGGAGCCCCATGTAGAGGGCATTACAGTAGTCCAGACGGGAGGTGACCAGGGCATGAGTGACTGTGCGTAAGGCGTCCCGATCAAGAAAGGGCCGCATCTGGCGTATCAGGCGAACCTGATAAAAAGCCCCCCTGGAGACGGCCGTAATATGATCTTCCAAAGACAGCCGTACATCCAGGAGGACACCAAGATTGCGGGCCCCTTCTGTGGGGGTCAAGATCTCATCCCCAATAGCCAGCGACGGAGTCAGCTGACTATATCGGGCCGCCGGAAACCATTTAACCATTTAACCATTTCGGTCTTGGAAGGGTTGAGTTGAAGCCTGTTCTCGCCCATCCAGTTCCACACAGCCTCCAGGCAACGGGCCATAACCTCCACAGCATCGTTGGGGTGGCTTGGGGTGGAGATGTAAAGCTGAGTGTCATCAGCATAAAGATGGCATTTCACCCCAAAACCACAGATGATCTCTCCCAGCGGCTTCACATAGATGTTGAACAGAAGAGGGGAGAGGACCGACCCCTGAGGCACCCCACACATGAGGGGCCTAGGGGTGGACCTCTCCCCCCCCATCAACACCAATTGTGAGCGGTCCGAGAGGAAGGACGAGAACCACCGCAAGACGGTGCCCCCAATTCCCAACCCCTCCAACCGCCGCAATAGGATACTATGGTCGATAGTATCAAAAGCCGCTGACAGATCTAAGAGGACCAGGACAGAGGAATAACCTCTGTCACGGGCCCTCCAGAGATCATCTACCAACGCGACCAATGCTGTTTCGGTACTGTTCCCGGGCCTGAAGCCTGATTGGAATGGGTCTAAATAGGATGCTTCCTCCAGATACTGAGGGAGCTGACGCGCCACCACACTCTCAACAACCTTCGCCACAAAGGGAAGGTTGGAGACAGGACGATAGTTATTCAAAAGAGCCGGGTCCAGGGAAGGCTTCTTGAGGAAGGGCCGCACCACCGCCATTTTCAGGGCGGTCGGAAGCGCCCCCTCCGTCAACGAAGCGTTGACAATCCCCTGGAGCCAGCCTCGTGTCACCTCTCTGGAGGTAGAAACCAACTAGGAAGGGCACGGGTCCAATAAACATGTGGTGGCATTCAGCCTCCCCAGTAGTCTGTCCACACCCTCGGCGGTCACAGGATCGAACTCTTCCCAGATAACCGTCTGAACTGGAAGACCCTTCAACGCACAGCCCTCAAATAGGCTCAAGGCATATTAATGTATTAATGTATGCTGATGACTTAGTGGTGTTTTCCAGAAGCCAAATAGATATGAGGAGACTCCTCATCAAGCTCTCGCATTATTGTATTACAATTTTTTTGACTACAAACATAGCCAAATCAAAAGTTATAGTTTTTGCCAACAAGAATAAAAAGCACAGTTGGCACATTAATGATGTAAGGATTGAGCAACTTACTCAATATACCTATCTTGGAATTGTTTTTTCTAGTGTAGGTGGTTGGATTCCTCATCATCAATTTCTTTCTCAAAAGGTCAGAGCTGGAGCAAGCCTTGTATACAAATTAAGTAAACGTATCCAACCAACTTCGATTTTGCCAATTCGTAAAGTCTATCAGGCCAAACTTGTTCTGATTATTCTCTATGGTGCTGAAATCTGGGGTCTTACAGAGGCCCCCATATTAGAGAGAACCCAAAACAATTTGTTAAGGAGGATGTTGGGGGTAAACAATTCCACTTCGGCGGCAGCCGTTAGAGCCGAATTAGGATATTTTTCACTGTACACTTCCACGATTACTAGGGCAGTAGCCTACTGGCTAAAAGTGACCCAGATGGAAGCCAGTAGACTTCCTAAAATCTGCCTAGAGGAACAGCAGACCTTAAACTTTCAAAGATATTCCTGGCTAACCCGGCTGTCAGAAACTTTGAATCAATATGGCTTAGGGTTTCCATTGCGTGATACATCGAAACAAGTTAAACAACGGATCAAAGATGTCCATGGGCAAATAGACATGGCAGCTTTATCAACTAATGATTCCCTTAAGCTACTGACAGTAGTCAAAACAACTTATACTCTGGAAAAATACTTATATCTAGAAATGCCAACATTGGAGAGAGAACTATTTGTTAAATTTAGATTTGAACTCCTAGATACTAATGTTAAATTTGACCACTATCAGAAAATCCCGTATAATGATAGAACATGTGTATGTGGGGCAAACACAATAGAGGACACACTGCATATAATATTTGATTGTAGTTTGTATGGAGAAGTAAGGAAAAAGTACCTCGCCCCAATCGTAGATAAATTTCCCCACTGGGATGTAAGGCATAAGTTAATATTCCTATTGAAGGCAGACTCTTCTTCTCTGATAAGGGCAATCACTGGCTATCTCAAAAAGATGACAGTAATACGAGCCAGTCATATTGAAAAGAATTTTATCGATTTTAAGAAAGATGAGCTGAGCTAGAGAGGAGCTACATTATTTAGTATTTTAATCTTTGTAAATACAGTTATCAAATACTGATGTTGCCAATTTAATGTATATATGTATATACTTTTTTTGAATTGTCCCTTTTGTAACCGTAAAGATTTCTTTTAACCATGTGATCTTTGAAAAGGTCTTCGGTCTATTCAATAAACAATACATACATTATATCTCAGTGTTTTTATCTTTCACTGTGAAAGTGGAGAATGGATGTCATGAAAATATTAATCCAATTCAGAAAACACCTGAACATAGTTGCACAGAAAGATCAGATAATGAGTTTTTAGGCCAATATAAACCCTAGATAATATTTATGTATGTAACATCAGTTCTGTTAGGCAAATGTATAAAGTATTAATACATTAGAGATATTTGTATCTTTATTATTGAATATAACAATTTAGCAACTCAAAGGCACATACTAACTCGAGCCAAAGTTCTGACAATATCAATATTCTGTTTCTATGTTGGCTAACCAAATACCCACACATATAAGGATATAATTGCTATATTTAACCACTCTCCAGAACTGTATTTATTGCTTCCAATGATATACAATTGTCCACAAGGGCAAAATCCCTTCTTGAATATCAGAGAAACTCTTTTTAATAAATGAATTAAGATAAATTATTTTTTTTAAAAATAACTTATAAAAATTGGCTGTACAGCATAACCAATTAATTCTGAGTGATAAGCCTGACACAATATTGGAATGGTAATGTTAAATGAAGCCATATCCAAGCATGATTAACTACAGAATATCCTCATATAGATAACTAGGATGAGATAAGTAATTTCAAATTCCAGCTATTGATCCTGGCTTCTGCCTTTAATAATATAATTCCTTTGAGCCAAGATTTGTTACTGTTGCTCTTGTTGTTAAATCCTGTGGACCTCACTGGGCAAAGAAAATAGAAAAGGAAAGGGAAAATGAAAATGTCATAGACAAATACCTTTCATGTCCCTGAAGCAACTCAACTGTTTTTTAATGCTACTTTCCAATTTTCAAGCCCAGAAGTCACTGACCTCTATCATGGAGAGATATTTTGCTCCTAAGGGACCTTTTCTCAATTAAGTCACAACAGTTCATTTTCATGCCATTGCATATATAAACTACTCACTTAATCAGAATGAATCTAATAAAATTCATAGGCAGAGCTAGCTCATTTATATGATCTCAATTTATCAAATTTGTAAAAACTCATGATGCCTTATAAAATAAACTTTGTTACTATCGGCTATATGAACTAAAATAATGTATGTCTTAATATTATAACTTGGGTTAGACATCAAATTTAATTTCTTATTTTGTTTTTGTATATTTCTGTTTGATCACTGTTGTGTGTATAAATTTTAAAATAAAGATCTTTATTTAATTTAAGAAACCTTTTTTATATGCTGAGATTTTTTAGCATGTAATACAGCTGTTTTCACTGCTCTAACACTTGAGCTATTGCAATGCATACAAACAGAACATTAGATCTTTGAATTTTTCTATAGAGATTCTCAGTCATCCAGGTCATGGTTGTCCCAAAGGTGCTTTTTCAAGATGCAACTGGACTTTCTTGTTTTTCTTTGAAGACATTTCACTTCTTATCCAAGAAGCTTCTTTGAATGTTGTGAAATCTTGATGCAATTATATTTTAAGACATTTGCAAATCATCATTCCATTGTCATAGTCAACAGCTCAATACCAGTTTTACATTTTATTCAGTGTTGCCCATTATATCTACTAGCACAAGAATGTTAATGAAGGAGAAAAATTATAGTAATGGTAATGATATTTAGAGATTATTTCCCATAGTACTAGTTAGTTCAAATTTTGGGTGTGTGTGTGTGTATGTATGTGTGTGTGTGTGTGTGTGTGTGTGCATAAAGTTATACAAGAATAAAGTTATTATATATAATAAAGTTATTATATATAACTTTATATATAACTTTAACTATAAAAGAAAATAAATTGCTTCTGTTTGCTATTTCTGAATAAAATATGCTTCAGTGTGTGCGCATGCATGCATACCTCTTTCACAGTGATTACTTCATCATGACAAACAAAGAGAAAATGGTAATGTGATCATTATTTTGGTTATGGGGGAAAATCAGGTGTAGGACTCAAATTTTTTAACAACCGGTTCTCTGGACGTGCTTAGGTGGTGGGCATGGCTTCGTAGTCATGTCACTGGCTGGGATGGCTTGGTGGTCATATTATTGGCTGGGCGTGGCCAACTCAATATCACTCACATTGAGGCACACATCTCCTTGCCTGGCCTCTCATGACTGTGGATGCTGCAACAGTCGTAAGTGTGAAAAATGGTCATAAGTCACTTTTTTCAGTGCCGTTGTAACTTTGAATGGTCACTCCACACAAGAAAAGTACCAGCAAAGGAGGGGGGAAAAATTCCAGAGAAATTCCTGAGACAGGAAGTGTAGTCCTGCCAAGAATGTAATAACAGTTAACGGAGAGGCAGTTTCTGTAAGTAACACCAAAATGTTTCCTTCCTGCCTTCCTTACAGAATTAGGCCAGTAATTTCTTCTAACTACCGGTTCTCTGAACTGCTTAGTATGTTAATGTCATGAGTATGAGCAGAAATAATTAGAACAGTCTTGAAATACTGAAACACGTAGCTGGCTTTATTGAAGATACTGCAGTACCGGCACCCTTTAACCCATACCAAGGATAGTATGAGACAAAGGAGAACCCCGATTACCAGACAGACCATATATTTATACCCAAATATAATGATATAAACAAGTACAGATCACATGTTGTTTTTCAGTTACAAAGATACATAGTTTCTCATAGGAAAGTTATGGGTATTTCCAATGACCTCTTCTTACTTGACATTTGGATTGATACCAACATCCTTTTCCCGGATTTATCTCCAGATATCCGGTGGTGCAATTATCAGAGGATTATATTTTTGATTAGTATGACTATATAATGTCAAGTTGTTCCCTTCACATTCTAGAACCTCGTCCAAGGACAATTTTGCAATACCACATGTTTATTGTACAAAAACATATTTCTCAACTTTTCTGTTCTTTTAAAAAGGTCATTCTACGAACACAAAATGGCTACAGTCTGGTTCTGTAATTTCTCAAGTATAACATCCCAATTTACTTATAACAACTCCTCTCTTTCTTTTTATTACCATTTATACTTGAGAATGATCATCAAACTCTCTCAACATAAGTCTCACTTCCTGTTGACTATATACCTTACGTTTTCCCTCAGGTTTTTTAACCTTACAGCAACGGAAACATGCTTCACATAATGGTATACACTTAACACAGATACATGAAATCAATCCTATTACAAGGATTATAACAATTCCAAAGAATATTTCCTTTAACCATCCAAAATCAGGTAACCAGGAGGTTAAGACATGCCATATATGTTTCAGAGTATTACCCTCTGTATCATGGGTTAAATGAGTTGTGATATTGTGTAGAATCTTAAGCTTAGATTCAATAAACTGTGATTTATCTGAAATATTAAAACAGCATAATCCGTCAAACTCCTCACATCCATGACCTAATCTCAAAAGAATGTAATCAATCGCAACTCTGTTCTGTAACACAGACTTCCTTATTTCCCCCATCTCATCAGCTAAAGCTGCAATAGCAGAGGAGGTTACATTAATACTTTTAGCTAAAGCACAAGCTAAATGCCCTAACTGCATATTATTATAATACGTAGCTCCCCAAGCAAATATCCCTAAGACACCTGCTTCTATTCTTGACAGAACTACTACATTGTCATCACAATTTGAAGAATAAGCATCACTAAACTCTGATCTTTTTCCTCTATATCCCTTACCATGTTCAACTACAGGTTCATGTTTATCACCCCAACGGGCTATAGACCACCTAACTGTAGGAGAAGTGTATATGATAAGGTGTGGTTCTTTATGCTCTTTAGATTTAGATACATCTTCATGTTCTTGAGTATGCACATGTGTATGCTCTTCTTCTGTTTCTGTATCATCCTGTACAGGTTCTTTGTAAAACCTAGGATCATGATATAAACTGGAATTCATTACCTCATAGTATAATTGAGTATTCTTATTTATGTTTTTGGGATGAGCAGTGGCCATAATAGTCGTTAAACGACCTATTGTACAAGGACCACCTGTTGCATTTGCTGGTATAAATGCATATGCATATGTTCCACAAAACATAAACCATCCTCTAGGTAAAAATAACACATGTGTCATTCCATCTACTTCCTCAACCTCTGTACAATGTATAATATCTTCAGTAGGTAGGAAATTATAGACTGTCTTTTCATGTTTCTTTTCTGGATGTTTATATTTCACACAATCATAAGTTGGTAAAACTGTTTTAACTTCAATTACCAATTTTTTCTGATTTGTCCATCTAGTTGGTTTCATAGGAGAACCAAACAAAGTAATCACCTTTGACAAGTTATACACAGTGTATTCATTGGGATTTATAATAATCCTAATTTCACTAAATAAAAACTTTCCTGGCACTGGAACTCCTATAAAACAAGTTGACATTATATCAGTAACTGTTGTCTCTCCTTTCACACAAAAAGAAGAAGTATTCAAAGCTACTCTCATTAATTCCAGAAAAACATTTTCACTTCTTACTGCATTAGGTTCTTTTTCTTGGACACTTCTTATTCCTCTATGTAAATACCTTGGAGCTTCAATATACCCTACAGCACATCTACCTTTCCAGGTAAACGGAAATTTAGCAAGGGCTATACTTCCACATAAAAACATTAACTTTTTCGGGGCACTTCTTAATTCACGGAATGGCATAAACAGTATTTCTTCCAAAGCTCTGATTCTCATATAAGAAGGAGAGTAATTACCAAACATTTCAAAACAAGTATCATGTATACGTTTCATCCTCTTGGATAATTCCCTTGGATTGGTTACAACTTCATAAGTGCAGTTACATGTTGGGTATCTGCCCAAATACAAACCGTCTTCTAAAGTGGATCTTATACAGATACCAGCTTCAACCATAGGTTCCATCAATGTCAGTGATATTTGCCCTTCATTCTCTGTTCTATCAGGTTCAGTCTGGAAACATAATTGCCGCCATGTTACAGGATATCCAGGCCATATGTCTGTAGTCTCCATACCTACCTCACATAAAGCAATAATCACTATCCACATCATTTTCACAATTGGACTAGGCCCCCACCCACCTTAACGTATGTAGTTTTTACACTTCAAAACTTACAACTGGTTGTTGGGGACTTACATCCACTGCTACACCTTCTTCTGCACTTACAGGACACAATATCTGTGTACACTAATCAATTATTTCATCTCTTAAAATAATGAGGAATATAAGAAAGATATTTGTTACACACAGCCAAATAACCAATTCCTGCGCCCAAAGTTCCAAACCTAAACTAAACTAGACATAATACTTCCTATACCTATATCTAAAAACAAAATAAACAGTCCAGTCTTTCAAAACTGTCTTTTACTGGAAACAGCAACCAGAGCAGGAACAGGGCCCTTCACACACGAATGATGTGTCCAACCTCGCTCTCGTGTTCTCACAGCCGATTCAGTAGTTAACAACACCTGGAATGGTCCTTCCCAGATAGGCCTCAGCTTTCCCAAAGCTCTCCACTGCTTAATCAGGACCCAGTCTCCACTCCTAAAGTCATGTGCTTGAAAGTCAAACGGTGGTGTTTGCGCCAAAAGTCCTTTGGACCTTAAAAGAGAAAAACACTGGGACAGTCCTCGTATATATTTTCTAAGGAAAATATCTTTAAGTTCTATTCTAGGCATACCAACACTTCCAGTATAAGGAATGCCAAACATCATCTCATACGGTGAAATCCCAATATTTGTTCTTGGACAAGTACGTATATGCAATAGAGCTAGAGGTAAACATTTTGTCCATGGTAATTGTAGTTCTAACATCAATTTCTTTAAAGTATTCTTTATTGTCTAATTCTTTCGTTCCACTTTACCTGAGGAAGCGGCGTTTCCCACTAGGTGCAATTCCCAGAGGATACCTAGCTCCTTCATAATCCCCTTCATCACATTAGAAGTAAAATGTGTACCTCTATCACTATCAATAGATTCAACCAGACCATATCTGGGTATTATCTGTTCTAAAATTAACTTTGTAGTCATTTGTGCATTCGCCCTTGCACACGGAAAAGCTTCCACCCATCCTGTCAAATGATCAACTATTACTAATAAGTATTTCAATGTACCTACAGCTGGCATTTCAGTATAATCAACTTGTATCCGCTGAAATGGCCAGACAGCTAAATCCCTTCCTCCTAGTAGTGTTTTTCTCATCATTTTCCTATTTAGTCTTATACAATGTATACATTTTCTACATATTTGCATAGCTATTGTAAACATCCCTCTGCAAATATACTTCCGTTTCACAAAATCTACAAGTGCCTGTGTTCCCCAATGAGTACCCTCATGTACTTTCTCTATTATGTTTCTCATAATAGGTTTATTAACTATTTGTAAACCATTATTTGTTACCCATTGTCCATCAACACAGGTAACATCTTCCAATTGCATCTGCTTTTCTTCTTCATCAGTGAACTCTGGTTTTACATCCCATTCCAAAACAGGAATTAAAACCAGTAGCTTCACCTCTCTTCCTTTACGGGCAGCCTCTTTAGCTGCCTAATCTGCTAATTTATTTCCTAAAATCTCCTTAGAATTTCCCTTCTTATGAGCTTCAACATGTATTATAGCTAAACGTTCCGGAACTGCAGCTGCTTTTAATACAGCTTTGATAAGATCTACTTGTTTTACTTCTTTTCCTTTACTTGTAATCAGTCCTCTTTCTACCCATATTTTCCCAAAGGTTTGTAAAATACCGTAGGCATATCTAGAGTCAGGATAGATATTACCCACTTCATTCTCTAAAAGTTTCAAAGCTTGCAATAAAGCAAAAACTTCACATACTTGTGCAGAGCAGTCATTTGGCATTCTGCCCATTTCCAGTACTTCAGACGTATCTCCATTCACAATTGCATATCCATTCATTCGTTTACCATTTTCTACTCTAGAAGATCCATCTATAAACAAATTAATACCTCCCTCTATTGGGCTATCCTCCAAATCCTCTCTTATTTTCGTCTGTAAATCTATAGCCTCAATACAATCATGCTCTATATTATCCCATTCTTGTTTCTCTCCCGAAAGGAATTCAGCTGGATTTAAATTCCTATCCAGTGAGAGGAGCAAATCCTCCTGAGATAATAAAATAGCTTCATATTTCAATAACCTAGCATGTGTAAGCCATTTATGTGCTTTCTGCATTAGAATAGTTCTCACCTGATGTGGACTGCTTACCACTAAAGCACTTCCAAAAGTTAACTTCCTACTTTCCTCTACCAATATAGCTGTAGCCGCTACTGCCTGAATACATAAAGGCCAACCACGTACTACTGGATCCATCAATTTGGATAAAAATGCTACAGGCTTTTTTTTTCCAGCCCAGACCTGAGCCAGAACTCCCTTAGCTATTCCATCTTCAACTGCGACAAACAAATGAAAAGGTTTCTTTAAATCAGGCAAACTTAGTACCAGAGCTTGTATTAAATCATGCTTAAGCTTCTCAATGTTATTTTTCTCTTCATTATTCCATACAACCTCCCATGGTTCATTATCTAACAATTTCTCATATAGAAATTTAACCTTGGTTGTATAATCCATAGACGACAATATCCTAACAAGCCCAAAAACTTCCGAACTTCCTTCTTATTCTTCGGTACAGGCTGTTTAACTATCCCTTCAACCCTTTCTGGATTTATTCTCTTACTTCCATGACTAATTAAATGGCCTAAATACTTAACCTCAGACTCAACATATTGTAATTTCTTCTTTGACACTCTTAAGCCCTGTTGCCCTAAATAATTTAACAAAGCATTAGTGCCTTTTTCTACCTCTCGTTTCTTCTCTCCTGAAACCAACAAATCATCCACATATTGCAATACTGTTATCCCCACAGGTGGGTTAAATCCTTCAAGGATCTGCTCTAATGCCTGTCCAAACAAATTAGGACTTTCTAAAAAACCCTGTGGTAACACACACCAACGACATTGTTGAGTACGATATGTATCTGGATCTGTCCATTCAAAGGCAAAGATATCTCTCGAGTTTTCGGCCAAAGGACACGTCCAAAAAGCATCCTTCAAATCTATTACACTAAAATATTTATGCTCATGTGGAATCCTCCCCAATAATGTATAGGGATCTGGCGTAATAATATGTCGTTCTACTACCAATCTATTTATGATCCTTAGATCAGCCACTAGACGAAAGGACCCATCAGGTTTCTTTACAGGTAAGATAGGTGTATTATATGGTGACATTGCAGGTTCAATCAGTCCATCCCTTAAAAGAGACTCTATCACTGGCTTTAGACCACGTCTCCCTTCTGGAGAGATATTATATTGCTTCCACCTCACTGGCTCAGCATTCTCTTTTAAAATCACTTCAACAGTGGGATTCTCAAAACACCTCTGTTTCCTTTTGCTTCCCACACAATAGGATCTATATATTTCTCCTGTTCACTATCTAATAGCTGAATTGTGCATTTATCTGCAGAAAAGATAAGCTCACATCCTAATAAAGACAAAGCATATCGTCCTAAAAGGTTCATACCTGCTTCAGGTATGTACAAGACATTTAATGTTATCTCTGAGTATTCCCCCTTCAGAGACACATTTTCAACAACAGCAACTTCAAAGGGTTCCCCTTTAACCCCAGAGACTATCATCATTTTTCCCTCCTGAGTAAGACCCTCAGGTAACTCACACAAAGACGTTCTAGCCGGCCCTGTGTCTATCAGAAAAATGCAACTTATTTCCTTAAGTCCCACCTTCAATTTTACTAAAGGCTCCCGGTGGGACTCCAATGTCAGGAGCCCTTGACCCCCCTAATCTTCAATTAGGGTATACAGTCTCTGTTCTCTTCGTTGCAGTCTTTGCTTGTCCGGGCAATTTCTCGCAAAATGCCCCTCCTTTCCACAAGCAAAACAATGTCTACTACCGTTCTGCCCCCTATTCCTATTCAAGGAAAGAAATCCCCTCTGTCCTCTCCCAGGATGCTTCCATCCACCTCCAGTAGATGGACCTCCAGCTCTTCTAGTAGCTGCAACCAGTCCAACTGGCTTATCCACCTTTTCGGTTGTAGCAGCTTTCAACGCTGAAAACATAATTTGGGATTTCTGACGAGACTTTGCAAGATTGCGACCAATAAACACCTTGGTGGCCTCTTGCAACAAAGTAGCTATGTCCGATTCAGCCCATCTCTCTATCTTCTGCAATTTTCTCTGCACATCACCCCAGGCTTTAGTGACAAACTGCAATTTCATTAAAGCCTGATATTCTGGTGTTTCAGGGGCAAGACCAGAATACTTATTTAAACTATCCTTAATTTTAGTCAAGAATTCAGCCGGAGACTCATCTTTTAACTGACCTACCTCAAATGCTCTAGCTAGATTTCTACCCTGAGGTACAGCAGTCTTCACACCCTGCACAATAAGTTTCTTCATATCCATCATTTGTACTCTATCCTCTGGAACCTGACTATCCCAACCAGGATCTGCCAAGGGAAACTTATCTTCACCATCTACCGCATTTACTACACCTTCCTGTGTCTTATTCCAGTATGCTATGCCAGCCCGTCTAATCTGCCCTCGCTCCTCAGGAGAAAAAAGATATCCCAAGATATGCTGTAATTCCACATAAGTATAAATATTAGGACCCAAAAACAAATCCAAACTCTGTGATAATGATATTGGATCAACCTGAATAGATGGCATAGACAACTTATAATTTCTCAAATCTGAAGACGTAAGCGGGACATTTACAAATGTTATTATAGGAACCCCCTCAGCTGTAACTCCATTAGGCATTTCACGTAATGGATATAATATCTGTTGTTCCTTTCTCGCTCTGGATCTAGTTATAGCTCCACTAGAAGGTCCAGCAACTGCTAATGAATCCAACTCCTGCTTTAACTCTCTATACTGAGAAACTGCGGAGGAACTTCCCCCCCTCTTTTCTCCCACATCTTGCACAGAGTTAGCTACATTATAAGGAGGAGGACGTACAGGACCAGCATAATCCAAAGGATCCCATTTATCACTTTCCTTTGTATACAAAAGTCTCGTAGAAGTTTTCCCAAGAGGAGGAAATGGATCAGTATATTGTACATGATACCAAGGCACAACATAAGGCAATTGAGAAATCAACCTCTTTTTAGTCAAGACATCCTTTAAAGCATTAATCCAATATACATTAAACTCACCAAACCTCGACCACCTATAATTTGGACGTTTCAAGATATGATCCGGCCAGCGGGCTGTACACAGCTCAATTAACCGTATCTTATCCAAAAGCTTAGTATACTGAACTAACCATGCCTCATTCCACTGATTTATTAACTCCCCAAGAGGAGATGACATAGGAATGGAAGGAACTTCACTAGCAACAGCTGGTTTCTGTAACCAGGAAAACAAATTCCCCATTTCCACCCCCCTATTCACAGGAAATGAGACAGAGAAAGAGGGAATAAACAATGTAACAGCACAGACAGACCCTTCTGCACAGATACACACGCCAAACACAAAGAAAAGAAACCCACGAGCCAAACAAGCCTTCATTTAGAGAAGAAAAAAAAAATGCATATATGAAACGTTTCAAAAGGGAGGAACAAAAATGTTAGACCGTTTCAAAGAAAAAACCATGCAGCCTAAGGCTCTAGAACGTATCTATAGATATATATAAAAAACACAGATAGAGCTCACCTGACTCCCCGGTGCACCACAACTCACCCGAGGCCTCTGGAAGCCAGCACGGTCCCAGCAATCAGTCAACCAAACGCAGGTCACCAGGAGCAAGGCCCCCAGACGGAGGCTCGTCCAAAGCACAAAACCCCGCAGAACAGCAGCAGGGGGCCCCGTTTTGCAGCCCAGAAGAACCACCTCCAGAGTCCTTGTCCTGTCTCCTGCCTGGCTCGCCAAAACTTGTCATGAGTATGAGCAGAAATAATTAGAACAGACTTGAAATACTGAAACACGTAGCTGGCTTTATTGAAGATACTGCAGTACCGGCACCCTTTAACCCATACCAAGGATAGTATGAGACAAAGGAGAACCCCGATTACCAGACAGACCATATATTTATACCCAAATATAATGATATAAACAAGTACAGATCACATGTTGTTTTTCAGTTACAAAGATACATAGTTTCTCATAGGAAAGTTATGGGTATTTCCAATGACCTCTTCTTACTTGACATTTGGATTGATACCAACATCCTTTTCCCGGATTTATCTCCAGATATCCGGTGGTGCAATTATCAGAGGATTATATTTTTGATTAATATGACTATATAATGTCAAGTTGTTCCCTTCACATTCTAGAACCTCGTCCAAGGACAATTTTGCAATACCACATGTTTATTGTACAAAAACATATTTCTCAACTTTTCTGTTCTTTTAAAAAGGTCATTCTATGAACACAAAATGGCTACAGTCTGGTTCTGTAATTTCTCAAGTATAACATCCCAATTTACTTATAACAGTTAACAACCAGTTCTAGCGAATAGGTGCAAGCTGATAGAATTCCACCCCTGGGGAAAATGTGTAGTTATATTTATTTCTTTATTTATATAAAGAATATATGGTTCCTTTTGGGCTAAAGTTGATCTCAAGCCAGATGGTAACTATTACACAAAACAGTGTCACAATATATTGTAAGACAAACAAATAAATATGATGAAACAAAGGGCAGCAAGTAAATATCCATAGTAGACAACAATATAATATAATTTTTGATACACTCAGAAGCAATCTCAGTAAAATGGTGCTAGTGGTTAAGACACTGTGATGTTAAAAGATCAAATATAATTAGGAGTGCAATATGAAACAGTTTAATTAGAACAATTTGCCTCACTGATGACTGAACATCAAGGTTTTTTTTTAGGATAGCCTGTTTTTTCTCACTTCAGTTGAAAGAATAAACACCAAAAATAGATCTTGTACTAAATATTCTTAAATTAGAAAAGCTGCATAGAAATCGTCCAAACTTTGGTTGCCAAGTTTTACATAGTAAATATCATATAAAACAGAAACGTAACAACCTGGTGTGTGGTATTAGTTTTTTCAGTGTCAGTGTAATAAGAAAGCCATCATTCTCAGCTAACTGATGTCTTGTTAAAATCTAACTCCAATTTTCATTTTTTCAAATCATCTTTTTTTTATTTAAAAATTATTTTGTTATTTTACTTCATTTTTCAGGTGCTTTAATCTCTTTCACTTTCTGTATTTCTTTCTGTCTCTCTTTCCTGAGATTACAATATTCTTGTGGATGAGTCAATGTACTTCAGGGGGCAGTAGAACAGTTGCATATCTCACCATAACTCTATCAATTCCCAACTAACACATATTTCCTAAAGTGGTCATGGGGGGCAGGGAGTCGAATGAAAAGAGTTGCTTCAATTTGACCTTTCAGATTTAGTTATCATATACAAAGAAGATTGGGAGACAACAGATAAGATGAAAGACAACATATTGGTACAAATATCTTTGCTATTTTGAACTAAAGTACAGTAAAAGTAAAAAATAAAAAGCAACCCATCCACCACTCACATACACACAGCTTCTTAAGAATGCATTGTTTTCTCCTTTTTTCACAAAGAATAAAATATTAGTAATAAATGCTGAAAAATTGTGTAGGAAATAAAATTATGTCTATAATGTGTATTCCTTTACAAAGGTATTTATAATTGCATTAAAAACAATACCTACACAATTCTAATATTTAGATGCAATAAAATATAGAAAGAAGTTGCTTCTTATATTCTTTGAACTTGTCTAGTGGAAATTATTTCTAGAATATAACCATGTATAAAGTAAATTAGTTAGATGTATAAAAGTGACTATAGTTTTTACCTATGTTTCCCTGAATATAAGACCTGATCTTATATTTTTGGGGCTCCAAAATAAGCACTAGATCTCATTTTCAGGGAAACATGATTTCAGGATGATCAACCCAGCTGGACACCCCACCCACAACATGTGCAGAACAGGTGTGAAGTGCATGGTGACCAATCATATCTGGAAGAAGTTGCAGCCCATCAGTCCCTTGTTTGGTGCACTCTGGGACTGTGTAGTCCACGTAGTGCAGGTGAGTTGATTTCCTGTCCAAGCAACAGATGGAGGCAGAGGTGCAGGTTGGAAGGTATCTCAATGCACTCCACGGGCTACAGACAAGCCGAGAGATGCAAAAATGAGCCTTCTGTGGTTGCCTGCCATTCCAGCCCACTGACTCAGCTTTCCTGAGGCCTGCCTGGTGCACCAGGATCATCTGCCTCCATCTGCGCCTCTGCCTCCATTTGCTGCCAGTGCCACTGCACAAAGACAAGCTTCCCATGGCCACCCACTGCTCTGGCCCTCTGACCCAAGGCTTTCCCATAGCCCATGCAGCACATCCAGATTGCATGTCTTTCTCTCTGTGCCTCTGCCTCCATCTGCTGCTTGGACAGGTAATCAATTCATCTGCATTGTGCGAGCTATGGCTACTGCCAGACACCTTTGGCAAGCATGCTCTTTCCACCTCCTGTGCTGACCATGCCCGCCCCGTTCTCAGGGCTTATTTTTTGGGTAATGCTTATATTAGGCACATGCTTAGAAATTGGGCTAGGTCTTATTTTCGAGGTAGATATTATTTTGGGGAAAATACATTGTATAATATTCAAACCAAACCTCATTTTTATACATGAGATTACAAATACTGTAAAACTACTTGTTTTCTTTTTCTATTTATAATTTATTAAAAAAAGTTAAAATACAAAATGCAAATACAAAAGTTCAAAAAAATAAAAAAACACAAAACAAACAAGATGTTTAAAAAGTTCATTAAAAATCTAATACATACATGCATATTAAACCACGCTGTTGCACACTGAATAATATATTTCAACAATATTAGTTTCACACTCCTTGAAAATCCCTCTGTTTTCAATTTATTAGCAATAAATTTTGAATTTATTAGCTTGACATCTATATACTATATTTATAAGCCAATAGTAGTAGAACAATAATAATAAGAAAAGCAAATTGAAGTTTCAAAATCATCTGTAATGAACTGTAGAAAATTTATTATGGCATCTTATCTATCTAATATCATCCCTACTGATAGCACCAGTTCATACTGGATCAAATAATCATGTTTGTTTCTTAATACCATCTCTTATCAATTGTTGTTTGGTTAGCTATAATAAGTCCAATCTCCAATGTTGGTCTATATTCCCCAAAAAAGCATAATAATTTTTTAAAAAGGAAGAGAAGGATGAGGACAGCTCTGCCCTGAACTCAAAGTAACACAATCAAAAGATTCTAATCCAAGGATCATATCAGTTTGAATCACCTGAATTGTCTAATGTCAACACAACAATCATTTATAGAGCTTGATCTCCAATTGCCAAAAATAATTAATTGATCTCTCCAGAGAAGGATTTAATATATTTAGATTCAATACCAAAGTTGCCACAGTCACTAAAATTTTCATAGATGTATTCAAAAGTCTGTGGTGCAACAGACTATTCAATTCTATTTTGTTTGGTTTGCAGATGTCACAAGTGTAATTTCCACAACTTAGTAATGAGCTAATTTACAATGCTAATGCAAAGGGAGATACAATTTTATGAGTAGCCATTCAGTTCTTAACTATTTTCTCTTAAATTCACCATGCCACTTGTCAACAGCTCTTCTTTAAATGCATTCTCAAGCAACACTCCAATTCTGTGTATAGCATGTAAATGAGAACTTAAGCAGATAAATAATTCTGCAGAGGCTACTGAAAAGATTTTTCAGGACACCTGTAACTTGGTTATTAAGAAAATAAGATTTCTAGGTAGAAAGACATAAAAATGCAATAATATACAGAGTTACTTTATGACCAAGCTGACATTGCCTTCTGTGTGCATGTGTGTATGTGTATATACATATACATATATATACGCACACTACACATGTACACACATTGTACATGGTATATATGAACCAGTGCGAACCGGCTGAATCCCACCACTGTATATATGTGTGTGTGTGTGTGTGTGTGTGTGTGTGTGTATAAATACTGTTATATATATTTGTATATATACAAATATATATTTGTTTTCTGAGGTTTTCGCGGGTATTTGTATGTAGATCTTTGGTAATTCAGGTTTTCTCCCACGTAAAACTGGAAGTATCTACGCGACGTTTCGATGAAGTCTCATTCATCATCTTCAGGCCTGTGTCTTCGGCTTTGTGCTTCTCGGAGTAATGTGAGCTTGCAGCTGTTTCTTTGTTTTAACTGTCAGTGGGGGTGGCTTGATTGGGTAGGGGCTTGGTTGTGTTCTGATTGTGCCAAGCCCCCACCCAATCAAGCCACCCCCACTGACAGCATGAGACTTCATCGAAACATCACCTAGATACTTCCAATTTTACGTGGGAGAAAACCCGAATTACCAAAGATCCACATACAAATATATATATATATATATATATATACATATACTTTGTATTACAACACCCTGTTAAGCCCCAATTAAGGGAGAAAGCATACTGCTTTCTTTTCTGTCTTTCGGCTCATCACCAGAGACCATACCGACAGAAAGCTATTTGTTTCGTTGCCTTTTGTTTACATGTGTGTAAGGTTTTTAAGCTGATAATTTTTAAATAATAAATAAGGGAGACTAGTATAGATCTATTTCGAGCTAGAAATTATTTAAAAATTATCAGCTTAAAAACCTTACACATATATACATATATATATATATATATATGCAGATCTTGGTGTGTTCGGGTCTTTTCCCATGTAAGATTGAGAAAACAAATATATATATAATACAAATTTCTCGCCAAACAACTCCAGCCCTACCCAGAATCCATCACCTCACACATACAAAACTCTTTCCACTTCATAGAAACAATAAAGAAACAAACCTACAACCCGGAGACCTACTCATGAGCTTCAATGTCATATCCCTCTTCACCCAAATACCTATTAAAGAAGCCTTGACAGCTGTCCAAAACAAATACAACCCCCCTAAGCACATCCTAGATCTGACCAATCACTGCCTAACCAACACATACTTCATCCACAATGGATAAAGATACAAACAGATAGAAGGAGCACCCCTCTCATCCGTCATCACTAACCTATAGATGGAACACTTTGAAACCAATGCTCTAGACAAATCCCAACACAAACACAAACTCTGGCTTAGATATATAGATGACACTTTCGTAATTTGGCCACATGGGAAAGAAAAACTGGACAACTTCCTCACACATGTCAACAGCCTACACCTCAAAATACAATTCACCATGGAAACAGAAGCCAACAACCAACTTCCCTTCCTGGACATCCTACTTTACAAAAAACCCAATGGCTCCCTAGGACATACCATCCACCGGAAGAAAACACACACCAACAGCTACTTAAACACACAATCCCATCACCATTCTGCACAGATCAACTCTGTAGCCAAGACCCTCATCTCCAGAACCAAACACCTAGCTGACAAAGACCACCTGAGAACAGAATTACACACCCTCACTAACATATTAATTTCCAACGGATTCCAAAGAGACACAATTACCAACCTAATCCTAAAGGAGACACCCCCCTGAGAAACCGAGGCACAGAACAGGACAATGGTATCACCCTCCTCCCCTACATCAAAGGCACCACAGAAAAAATCAGCAAAATTCTCCACAAACACAATATCAGGACAGCCTTCGGTACTGATCAAAAAATAGCCAACATCCTAAGAAACCCCAAAGACAAGATCCAGCTAGAAAACCAAGGAGTTTATGAAATACCATGCAACAATTGCCCAGCCACATACATTGGACAAACCAACAGGAGAATAAATGCCCACATCGCAGAACACAAGAATGCAGTAGTAAAGAAGAAAATTCTTCCTTCCTTTTCCAGCATCTTAAAGCCACAGGACATGAAATTAATTTTGAGGGAACCAAATTAATCTCCAATACTGAACACTTCAACAAGAGAATAATCAGGGAAGCCATCAAAATAGAGAAACACCCTCATAACATGAATGAACAGGATGATGCCTCTTGCCCACCAGACATTTGGAAACTAGCCCTTATCAATAAATGAGTCCCAACCATGAAAACCAACACTGGACCCAAAACAATGCTACCACCAATCACCCTCACCAGACTCAAACCCAAACCCACCCCATAGATGAAAGGCAACCACCATCCAGAAACCAGACCACACCTGCATCATCAGCTGCACACACCCCAACCCCCAAACCAAGCAAACTGACACGCACTATGAACACAGAGCCAGGCCTCAAACTCGGAGCCAAACCAAAACCTGGAATGTCACATCACAGCCACCCGCACATCACAGAACTCAGGAGGCTACACCACAAAACCTCAGGATGTTGCAACACAGCCAACGACCCAGGAGATTACAATACAAGACCCAGGGTATCACAAGGTTAGAACCCAGAAGGTCATCACACAGCTCTTTACCCAGGTCATTACGACCCAGGAATTTACAGCACCAGTCCCAGGAGGTCACAAAATTAGAACTCAGAAAGTCATCACACAGCCCATTACCCAGGTCATTATGACTCAGGAGATTATAGCACAAGACCCAGGAGGTCACAAGATTAGAACTCAGAAGGTCATCACACAGTCCATTACCCAAGTCGTTACAACACAGAAGGCGGATAGACACATAGACAATACCTCAGCCATACATGTTCTTAAGAAAAAGCCAGCCAATCTGCAAACATCAACTCCATCAACCAATCAAGAAATGATAACACAACCAACTTCCCCACCAGTATATATAAGGAGACAGCAGCTCAGATTACGCTTTGCTCGCACAAGCACGAAGCCGAAAGTACCATGGCGAGTGAGATCTCGTTGAAACGTTGCCAAGATAGTCTCAATCTCACAGAAAAGACCCAAACACACCAAGACCTGCATACCTGTATCATGAAAATCAATAAACACACACACACACACACACACACACACACACATACACACACAATGATGGGATTCAGCCAGTTCACACTGGTTCATAAAACTTTCTGAACATAAAACTTTCTGTCTGTTGGAAGAAATCTCATGTTTTCCCCACTTTATGAAGATTATCCTGGCAGGAAGGCAGGAAGAAGACATTCTAGTGGGCCTGAGTGTGTGTGTGTGTGTAGTTTCTAGCCTAATCCTTACTTTTATTAGTGCCCTGCTTGAATGCTTTCTGAAACTTCCTCTGCGATATACCTTGTTACATTATAACTGCCATTAATAGTTCTTTGCAGTATGCCCAGACTTTCTATAGCCTGAGTGGCTTCTCTGGAGTTTCTTTTTTCCTTTGCTGGTACTTTTATTTTACGGTTTGGGAACAGGAACTGTTGGATTAAGACCTATTTATTTAATAGAGGCAGAATACAAGCTTGGCACTCTATCTGTCTATCCGATTTTTTTATTGCCCTTTTAGGGGCAGGTGATCTTTTCTTAAATCTGGATGATTTCCCTAGGATATCTTGTGAGATCACTGAAGTCAGCTGGTATCTTTAAGTGGTGCAAATGGATCTAAGGGTGCTTTGTCAGTTCACTGAGCACAGGAGTCTCTTGTCTATAGGGATTCTTCAGTCATTCAGGTCATGGTTGTCTCAAAGATGTTTTTTTGAAGAGGCAACTGGACTTTCTTTGTTCAATTGCCTCTTGAAAAAGCACATTTGGGACAGGAGTCTCTTGCATTCCTTTCGAGTGGCCAAGGCTCATGATTTTGGTCACTGATAGTAAGTGGATCCTCCTTCCAATTAATTTTAGTTTTTCCTCATGTTAATAAGGCTTAGTAACATGGCACCAATTGTAGAAATCTCTCCTCCTAGAAGAATGAAATATTTTGAGAAATATTTAAAAAGAAGAATATATTTTCCTGGCTGAGAAATGGAGAAAAATGTTTTCTTAAAGAGAGAAAGCAGTCCCTTCCTTCCTTAATAGCCCACAGCAGATGCCAGAACTTAAGAGATAAAGAGATAGATAGCTCTATTCATAGGTAAAAATTCTCTGCAGCAAGGTTTGAACAAAGGCAGAATGGGATTAGCCCTCGCTCAAGATCCAAAATAGGAGGAAAGACATTAAGACACAATAGGAATTGCCCAACATCCTTTCAGGACACAAGCTTCTTCATTACATCATCTCAAACAGTCCAAACTTAACCAAACTTCTCAGACAACCTACAGAGCCAGGTACATGGTCCCATGGGAGTCTGATAAAAGCTAATAGAATACATGTTCTTGCACAGGAACAGGAAGTTCAAGTTCAAAGCCCAAGAGAAGGTATTAAAAAAAACCACTCTCAACTCCATGTGGTCAGCTGCAGCATGTGGTTCTCCTTTATCATTAAACCATTTTCCAATCAGCCTCCATGTTCCAGTATCTTTCTCCCAGCCTGGAACTGAACCAGATGAATATTTCTTCCAACATAGGCTTGAAGTTTATTTAGATATCTGTGGCATATACTAATTTTATTATGATCCTGACAAGCTTGAGAGAGCAGAGACTTGAACCTGGGTCCCGTATATACTTTGTTAATTTGTCTCTTTAGCTTGGCATTTTATAGCCCAAGTATGCCCTCCTAATTTCTGGAAGAGTTAAATAATCTCTCTGGTAAAGGGTTTCACTTTATGAGCAAGAGTTGGCTGCTGATAGTTATCATTGCATTTTAACTATTTTAATTCATCAAGGTGCTCTGGCACCCTTACTGATTTGTAACTCTGGGTTATAGGTATTGCTGATGAAAAGGAAGGTATTCAGACAGAATGGGTTAGGCTTCCATGATGGTTGCAACCATCATTGATCTTCAGTTTGTATTCTCCAATTTCTAATCTAATGATTGGTATTTAGAGCATCTTTTTTCAAGCAAAGAAACTTTTTGTATTTCTGTACAGGTAATCCTTGACTTACAACAGTTCAAAAGTGACTTATGACCATTTTTCATATAAATCAGATATGGCTCTTCAACTTCATCCCTAAAAAAGGGTTCCAGAACACGGGAGTATGCAAACATAATGTCCATGTCAACATTGTAATAGTTTCTCTTGCTCTTTCTACTTGCCACCTAATCAAGACATTGGAATGATACAGCAGTTAGCGGTTTCAAGTGGCATTTTCTGACACCATTTTAATTCCCTGTGTTAAATCTGGAATATAGAAGCCAGTCTGAATGACAGAAAATGGCTTCCTCTTTCCATTAACTGAAAAACATGAAGACAGCTTAAAGTTAATATTTAGTTATTAATCTGAAGAAAGTAAGCCTTCTGAGGCATGTTCACATTCTACAGTCCCCAAGACACAGAGTGGCCATGACCACTGCTACTTGGAATTATTTCATCAAGAAAACTTTATATAATCAATTATACTGTTATCAATAAAATAAATGACTATGAACTGAGACAATGAAAATGAATGCTAAAAATGATGCTACCATGACTATAACATTGAGTGAGGATATGTTTATGCACATTTAAAAGAAAATAATTATCACCATAAACTAATAAAATAATTTACCACCATAAATAATCATTGTATATTTAGAAATGTACTGAGGCATGATAAGGGAGAAAAACAATTATGTAGAAAGAATCTCCTCCCTTCTCTCTCTCTTTCCCTTCCTCCCTCTCCACTCCTTCTCCCTCCTCCCCTCTGTCTCTCTTTTCCCTAGAACAAAATCTAGGGAATTTTAAGCAATATTGTGCCAAATGTAGATTTTGTATTCTACACGATAATCTTCTAAAGTATATGAAAGAAACTACTTACAGTAGTAAGCAACACTAAGAAAACATTTTTCAATTTATCATCTTTTAGCTGTGATTCTAATTAGAAAGGTTGGTTTAAAAATGATAGAGGGAGAGGGGTGGGGGGGTTGCGGTGATTATTCGGGAGGATCTGGGTCCTAGGGAATCCACTGTTCCTCAGACGACCAGATGTGAGTCCCTTTTTGTAAAGTGTGGTTCCGGGGTTCAGATGGGCCTATTGATCACATACCTGGCTATGTGACATTGGCTCTGCCTGAGCTCCTCGAGGTCATAGCCGGCCTGGCGGTTGAGACCCCCAGGCTGATGGTCATGGGGGATTTCAACCTGCCTTTAGCTGGTGGGGCCTCGGGGATTGCTCAGGAGTTCTTGGCTTCCATGACAGCCTTGGGGCTGACCCAATTAATTAGGGAGCCCACTCACACTGGGGGTGACATCCTGGATCTGGTTTTTATCTCTGGACAGTGGCAGGGTGAACTTGGCGTTGGGGACATTTTTGTTGAGCCCTTGTCATGGTCAGATCATTCACTCCTTAGGCTGGACTTCCAGGCCGCTCCCTCCGTCACAGGGAGGTGGACCAAATATGTTGGTACCACCCCAGGTGCCTGATGGATCCAGATAGGTTCCTGATGGAGCTTGGGCTATGTCCCAATGTTCGAGCACACAACTCGGCTGAGGACCTGGTCGCCACCTGGGATAGGGTGGCAGCTGGGGCCCTGGACCGGGTCATGCCCTTGCGGCCTCTGACCTGGCGCCACTATCACTCGGCCCCTTGGTTCTCCGAGGAGCTGAGGGAGATGAAGCACCGGAAAAGACACCTGGAGAGTATTTAGAGGACTGTTCGCTCCAGACTCGACCGAACACTATTACGGTCTTATATTAAGACCTATTTAGTGGCGATAAGGGTGGCAAAGGCGTTTTCACTTTTCCACACTTATTGCATCTGCAGGAAACCTCCTGGCCACCCTGTTTAGAATGACCCGCTCCCTCCTGGAAGGGGGAGCGCGGGAGGACCCCTTGCAGGGACCGGGCTGAGGACTTTTCGAATTTCCTGCTGGATAAAATCACTCGGATCCGGGATGGGTTGGACTCTGAATGGGCAACTCTGGGTGGGGGGGTCAGGGATGGAATTTGGGGAAGTCATTTGGGAGGAGTTTGATCCTGTGACCCCCAAAGATGTGGACAGGTTGCTGTGGGGGCTGAATGCTACCACATGTTTATTGGACCCGTGTCCCTCCTGGCTGGTGTTGGCCACTTGGGAGGTGACATGAGGTTGGTTCCAGGGTATTATTAACGCTTCCTTGAGTGAGGGATATCTGCCCGCCGCCTTGAAAGAGGCGGTGGCGAGATCCCTCCTCAAGAAACCGTCCCTGGACCCAACTTTATTATCTAATTATCATCCCGTCGCCAACCTTCATTTTGTGGCGAAGGTTGTTGAGAGTGTGGTCGCACGACAGCTCCCCCAGCACCTGGATGAAGCTGTCTATTTGGATCCATGCCAATCGGGCTTTAGGCCCGGGCACAGCATGGAGACGGCATTGGTCGCATTAGTGGATGATCTCTGGAAGGCCCGTGACAGAGGTTATTCCTCTGTCCTGGTCCTATTAGATCTCTCGGCGGCTTTTGATACTGTCGACCACAGTATCTTATTGCAGCGGCTGGAGGGGTTGGGAGTGGGGGGCACTGTTATGCAGTGGTTCTCCTCCTTCCTCTCTGGCCGTTCGCAATTCATGTTGGCAGGGGGGCAGAGGTCAGTCCCGAAGCCCTTGGTTTGCGGGGTGCCTCAGGGGTCGGAGCTCTCGCCCCTTCTGTTCAACATTTATATGAAGCCGCTGGGTGAGATCATCTGTGGCTTTGGGTTAGAGTTCCATCAGTACGCTGATGATACTTAGCTGTACATCTCTACCCTGGGCCACCCCGATGAAGCCGTCGAAGTGATGACCCGGTGCCTGGAGGCCGTGCGGTGTTGGATGAGGTAGAACAGGCTTCAGCTCAACCCATCTAAGACTGAGTGGTTGTGCTTCCCAGCACCCCGGTACAGCCAGTTGGTTCCATCGCTGGCTGTGGGGGGGAAATTCTTACCCCCACAGAGAGGGCTCGCAATCTGGGTGTCCTCCTGGATGTGCGGCTGTCATTAGAAACCACGTGGTAGCCGTCGCCAGGAGGGCT
Organism: Bungarus multicinctus; assembly: GCA_023653725.1. Taxonomy (NCBI): domain Eukaryota; kingdom Metazoa; phylum Chordata; class Lepidosauria; order Squamata; family Elapidae; genus Bungarus; species Bungarus multicinctus. Next base: position 53,577,316 of record CM042844.1, read on the forward strand.
TTTGGTCAGGTCTGTAGGATCTACCAGTTGCGGCCCTTTCTGGATCAGATGCACTTTGTATGGTCACTTCCGCCCTTGTAACCTCCCGCCTAAACTATGCCAATGCTCTCTACATGGGACTTCCTTTGAAGAGCATCCAGAGGCTTCAGCTGGTGCAGGATGCAGCCGCGCGGGTGGTGTTGGGGGCTCCTCGGGGCTCCCATGTTACGCCACTTCTGCGCGAGCTGCATTGGCTCCCGGTGGCCCTCCGGGTGCGCTTCAAGGTCTTAGTTATTATCTTTAAAGCGCTCCATGGCTTGGGACCAGGATATTTGCCTCCTGCCATTATCAGCCTCCCACCGACCAATACGCTCCCATAGCGTCGGCCTCTTTGGGGTGCCGCGGGCTGGACGGCTGGTGACTCCGAGGATGCGGGACTTCTCATTGGGGGCACCCTCCCTCTGGAATGAATTACCCCCAGAGATGAGGACCATCCCTGATCTCCTCACCTTCCACCGTGCGTTGAAAAACCATTTATTTCAGCAAGCTGGTCTGGCCTAGGGGTTTTTAGAGCTTTTAATTTGGTTTTTAGCTTTCTTAATCCCTTATTTTTAATCTTTTGATATGGCCAATGTATTTAACTCTTTTAACTTTTAAATATTATATTTGTAATTCTATATGTGTATTTTATCTTGGCTGTTCACTGTCCCGAGTCCCTTTGGGAGAGGGGGGCAGTATATAAATTTAAATAAATAAAATAAATAAATAAATAAATAAACATTTCCAACTAACACAGAAGCCTACAGAAAAAGTCGTTTCTGTAGAATACCAATCTGCTGACATAATTTCTCTGCCCTCTCCAGCCATATTGAATAATACATTTTCATAGGAATATGATGATATTTTAGGAGGTTGTTCTTTAAACAGTTGCTGAGAAAGATTTGCCTTCTTGAAGCAGTTGCTGTGAGCTTATAGGCTCTTTAGTCAAAGCTTTTCCTGATATGGGATACAATATTGGTTAGTTTTATAAGATCTTAGTTACCAGCTTGGAAAAATCTCATTAATTCATGTCTAATGCCCCAAATGTAAATGAGAGCCAACTTTGGAAGAATCTACAGGATGTTTTCACAGCTGTCTTCTTCCTTTGCAATCTGTTCCAATACCAAACGAGGGAAGTACAGAGAAAGTTGGTGGGCTGATTATACATTCAAATTGCCTTCTGCTTAAAGCTTCCTAAACTCCTAATGGCCTAATTAATCCAGAAGCATTATGTCATGTGTCTCTTCAAGCTCTGACTTCAAATTCCTTCTTTTTAAATGAGCAAGCAGTATGACATGGAATTTAGAGATAAGTTTGAATCTTTGGGGACTTGTGAAAACAAGGAAGGTTTTTCTTTCCAGATGGATATTGCTTTCCTTTTCTGCCATAACTGTAGTTATGGTAGCAGATACCTATTACATCAATGTGAGCATTGATTTATTTAGATTCTATCGAACTGTTCTTGGAGTGTTTGTTTTCAGAAACAATGACACCAGTGACACTCTATCATGATACCATAAAACACTTGTTGGATCAAAACATTGATAGCTTTTATTCCGCAATCAGTATCAATCAGATTTAAATAATTTAGCTTGGATTAGCAAAATGTTAAAATAGCAGTAACATCCAAAGTTGCTACAATTATGTACCAATTAACTCTAAATATAAATGTAACAGAATCTTTATCTTTCTGTTCAGACTTAAAATTTTACTTCCTTTCTTTTTTTCAAAAAGCAACAAATTTTATGCCAGCTAAAAATAATCAACAGTAATAACACTCCTTAAGAACCCAATATATATATATATCTCCGAGAAGCACAAAGCCGAAGACACAAGCCTGAAGATGATGAATGAGACTTCATCGAAATGTCGCCTAGATACTTCCAATGCTACGCGGGAGAAAACCCGAAGAACCAAAGATCCACATACAAATACCCGTGAAAACCTCCAAAAACAAATATATATATATATATATATATATATATATATATATATATATATATATATATATATATATATATATATATATATATATATATACTTTGTGTTACAACACCCTGTTAAGCCCCAATTAAGGAAGAAAGCATACTGCTTTCTTTTCTGTCTTTCGCCTCATCACCAGAGACCATACCGACAGACCATACATACAGGGTGTTGTAACACAAAGTATATACTTATTCCCCTGCCTCAGCTGAACAGGATAGAGCCAGGTGGTGTAGTGGCAATTACAACTGCCTCACATGTAATACTTCCCTGGTTCGAATCCCAGTAAGGGTATGGCTAGCTGAAGAGAGCTAACTAGCTCGAAATAGATCTATCCTAGTCTCCCTTATTTATTATTTAAATTATCAGCTCAAAACCTTACACACACACACACATACACACACACACACACACATATATATACATTTCATTCCTTAAAATAGTCATGCACTCATTGAAGATATTAAATGAATTCCATAAAATTTTTTCTAAAACTCCATGGAGAATAAAATAAAACTGTCAATTAGAGTTACAAAGAAGAGTTCATACATGGTTATGGGGAAGGTATTTTCCCTTGTGCCAATAAAACATTCATTAAGCAGAGATGAAATGTTCATAAGAGTCTTCATGGATGATCAATTGAAGCAAGCTGAAAAGGTTCTAGTTAATGCTGAAAACATGGCACTAAGATGCTGATATGTAGCTTTAAAAAAAAATCACATTCCAAGAATAGAATAGTACAGAAAAGGTAATATAGGATAGTTGAATATTACTGGAAAGAAATTTATTTGATCAATGCCTCAGCTGAACAGGATAGAGCCAGGTGGTGTAGTGGCAATTACAACTGCCTCACATGTAATACTTCCCTGGTTCGAATCCCAGTAAGGGTATGGCTAGCTGAAGAGAGCTAACTAGCTCGAAATAGATCTATCCTAGTCTCCCTTATTTATTATTTAAATTATCAGCTCAAAACCTTACACACACACACACACACACACACACACACATATATATATACATTTCATTCCTTAAAATAGTCATGCACTCATTGAAGATATTAAATGAATTCCATAAAATTTTTTTCTAAAACTCCATGGAGAATAAAATAAAACTGTCAATTAGAGTTACAAAGAAGAGTTCATACATGGTTATGGGGAAGGTATTTTCCCTTGTGCCAATAAAACATTCATTAAGCAGAGATGAAATGTTCATAAGAGTCTTCATGGATGATCAATTGAAGCAAGCTGAAAAGGTTCTAGTTAATGCTGAAAACATGGCACTAAGATGCTGATATGTAGCTTTAAAAAAAAATCACATTCCAAGAATAGAATAGTACAGAAAAGGTAATATAGGATAGTTGAATATTACTGGAAAGAAATTTATTTGATCAATGACAATATTTCAAGGATTTCAAGGAATCCTAGCTACTCCTGTCATCCAGGTAAAAACAATTTCTAATGTTTATTTTCCAGGAGAGCTAAGAAAGTTACTTACTGTATTTATAATATGTATATAATCATCTACCTTATCACTGACTCTGGGAGGCTCCCAATCAAAAAATGAGTTTTTTCCCCTGTTTATGGATCCTGTAACAATCCCTGCTCTCCCATAAATCTTTGGTTTCTATGCTACTCAATTCCCTCAGATTTTGGGGGAGAAATGTACCAAATTATTGAACAAATAGGTGCTAAAATACATCTATTGGCTCCTTTCCAACAGTTGCATTTAAATTGGAAAGCATGCAGTCTACATATTTCACAAACTATTTTCTAAATTAGTCACTATGGGTCACTGAGACTGCATGGAGTCTATTATGGAAAGCCATTATAATTTTAACCATTATCATTTTTACCAAAGCAACCAATACTTTTAGCATATCACATATTACTTAGTTTAGTCTATTTTCAAACTAATTTGGATGAACATTAGCACTCCCGGCAATGGGCTTCAAAAGCTGTTTTGCATTTAAACAATTATATATATTATGCAAAAATATTACTGTTTGTTTGAAATTAGTTGCATGTTAATTATACCACAAAGTGCTAATATATTTTCTCTGTTCATGATTTAATACAACAGTGGTACACTAGTAATCAGTCATTATGATGTAATTTACCTATTCTTTATGTTTCTATATTTTCTTTATTAAGATGTGTCTTCCTGTATGACATCTACATAATATTTGAAATAATAAATTAGGTTTAATTGTGGGTTCCTGGATTTTCCTATGAAAAGAAGAAAAAGAAAAGAAAAGAAGGGGGGGAGGAGGAGAAGGAGGAATGCAATTAGCACTTCATAGATCAGTTCTTAAAAAGCAAAGAATAGGCAAAAGAATAGTCTCAATCAGGACTGTGACTCTGACACTGACAGCCCCTAAACAAGTGGTGGTATTCAGCCAGCAAAAATTTGGCGTGAGTCGCTGAACCGATAGTAAGTTCTGGCTGGCCACACCCCCCACTGGGTCATCCTCCCGCCTGATGCTCACTCACTCTGCCCACCTGCCTGACATTCCCCGCCTGCCTGCCTGACATTCCCCACTCGCCTGCCTGACATTCACATAAGGTATTTCTTTCTTTTTTTTCCCTTTCGACAATCAGCTGTAGATAAGATCAGCTGTGCCGGGATTCCTCTTGCTGAGGCCCAGGAAGGCAAAAAATGAAGGGAGGAGCTCAGCCCCCCCCCCTGCATTTTTTGCCTTCAAGAGCCCCAGAGGAGCCTTAGGAGAGCATAAACGTCCCCCCAGGGGCTTCTCTGAGACTAGGAAGCTCCCAAAATGGAGCTTGGAGGAGTGCTGCATGCTCCTCCCATGCTCTGTTTTTTTCTTCCTGAGCCTCAGGAGACCCTCAGGAGAGCAAAAACGCCCCCCTCCCCAGAGACTCCTCTGTGGCTAAGAAGCTCCCCAAAATGGGTGGGGACTTCAAAAAAGAAAAGCCATGCCCACCCAGCCACATGGACACCCCAACAAAGCCATTGAAGTGATAACCCGGTGCCTGAAGGCCGTGTGGAGTTGGATAGGTTTAAACAGGCTTCGACTCAATCTGACCAAGACTGAGTGGCTATGGTTTCCTGCGCCCAGATACAGCCAGCTTATTCCATTGCTGGCTGTGGGGGGAGAATTTTTGACCCCCATGGAGAGGGCATGCAATCTTGATGTCCTCCTGGATGTACGGCTGTCATTGGAAGATCATATAATGGCCATCACCAGGGGAGCTTTTCATCAGGTCCAACAGATCTGCCAGTTGCAGCCCTTTCTGGATCGGGACACGCTTCACACAGTCACTTCTGCCCTTGTTATCTCCCGTCTAGACTATTGCAATGCTCTCTACATGGGGCTCCCCTTGAAGATTATTCAGAGGCTTCAGCTGGTGCAGAGTGTGGCCGCGTGGGTGATTTTGGGGGCTTTTCGGAGCTCCCGGGTTACACTGCTCCTGCGCGAGCTGCATTGGCTTCTGGTGGCCTTCTGGGTGCAATTCAAGGTGTTGGTGGTCATCTTTAAAGCGCTCCATGGCTTGGGACCCGGGTACTTACGGGACCGCCTGCTGCCACTATCGGCCTCTCGCCGGCCAGTGTGCTCTCACAGGGTGGGCCTCCGTGGGGTGCTGCCAGCTAGACGATGCCAGCTGGTGGCCCCGAGAGTGCAGGCCTTCTCTGTGGGAGCACCCTCCCTTTGGAATGAGTTACCCCCTGAGATGCGCACTATCCCTGCTGCGAACCTTCCAGCGCACATTGAAACCTATCAAGCCTGTCTGGCTTAGTACTATTGGAAGGTTTTAATTTTGTAATTTTTACCCTGCTTTTTATTAATTGATTATAGTTTTTAATTTCTCAGCCATATATTTAATTCATTTTTAATCTAGTTTTAAATTTTATATTTGATATTGTATTGTTTTAATTGGGCTGTGCACCGCCCCGAGTCCCAATTTGGGAGAGGGGGCGGTATATAAAATAAACAAACAAACAAAAAAATAAATAAATAAATGGCCACGCCCACCAAGCCATGCCCACAGAACCGGTAGTAAAAGTTTTTGAATACCACCACTGCCCTAAACTCCTCTGAAGGTCTTACCTTGCCTGTAATTAAACGTTCAGAAACCAACCCACAAGCTTGGAATACGAACCTTTGCCCCCACTGTGATTATCACAGAATGAAATATTTACTCCTTCTCTTCTGAAACTACCTGAAGCTACACATTGGAAATGAAGATCAAAAGAAACTTCTGGCAATCTGCTAAATTAGTTTTTGTCATCTTGGTTTCCTTGTTAATGCAATGCTTGGAATATTAAACTGCATTCTTATACAATATTAATGAATCAAAATGCATTGTAGAAATGTGGATGCCCTGCAGTATTAGTAGCATTCTAAAATGCCTAATTAAATCTTGCAGCTTCGTAAATTAATGTGGGCCTGATGGCAGAAAAGGTGTTTTATATTTACGTTAAATTATGGAAAATTTTCTTTCTCTGAAATAAAGAATTGAAGATCGGTGTCTATTTATTATCCATCAGAAATGCATCCTGACAATCATGTGGGTAAAGAAGGCTATGACTCAGCACAACCACAATACAAGAAAAATGTGAAAATAGGAGGCCCAGTATATATGTTGCCTTGCTCCTGTAAAACAGGTCTCCAGAAATGGAATTTAATAGGATGGTCATAAGTGCTGGTGCTTAACTTATTCATATGGGTGAATCATATGGCTGCTATATCTGAATAACGTTAAACTTATCCACTGAATTACCCTTGTTATATGTGATGTTTGTATATACAGTAGTTCTACTTCAATTAGTATAAACCAATCATTCCTAAGCAAACTGCGCAAACATCCTTTTTTAAAAATATGCCCTCGAACAGGGGTAGCCAACCTTTTGGACCTCAGGGACCATCAAACTCATAATTTTAAATTCCAGACCACTATTATGAATTTTGACTGACGGTGGCTTGCTGACATTGGTGGGAGAGAAAGAGAGAGATGTATCTGATCTAACCTCAGAGGACTGGTAGTGATGTCCCCCCCCCCCACCTCTCTCTCTCTCACACACACACACACACCCTCCAAGGCAGCTACATCCCTAACCTGCTTTTCAGCTCCGTTCTCTGGGGGAGGAGGGGGAGAGAGAGAGAGGAAAGAGAGAGTGAGAGAGACAGTATTCTGCTATTGGTAGGAAAATGGTGTGAGGGATTTTCCTGCAGACCTTTTGTCTGCAGAGACCCTAGGAAAATCCCCCAAAAAGTCTTCAGGAAAATTCCCCACCCCGTTTTCCTACCAATCGATTGTTCTTTATTTGGGCTTGTAGGATACCATTTCCAGCTCCATTTTCAGGGGGAGAGAGAGAGACTTTTGGCTTCATGCAAGAAAAGCAGCAGAAGCAGCAGAAATCTTTCTTTCTCTCCTCCCAAACTCTGCCAGAAATGAGTCTTTGCCAGTACAGCATCTTGGAGCAGGATGCCTTGCAGGATCCCAAAGACTCATTTCTGGCAGAGTTTGGAAGAGAGAAGGACTTGCTGTTTTCCTTGTGTGCAGCCAAAAGTAGAAGAAGGAAGTATCCCGGCAAGGCAAGTTTCACCCCTCCACCCTTTTCTCCTCCCCTCACTACGTCATGTTGTTCCTTGTGTTCCCTTGGGCCATGTGGATTGCGCAGCCTTGTGTTCCCACACAGCCTGGATTAATTGTTTTGGGGATGACATTTCTCTGCAGACCACCAAAATTTTCTTGTGGACCACCTGTGGGCGATGGCCCACCAGTTGGTTAACAGTGCCCTAGAAAGTAATGCAATATTTTAAAATCTATCTCAAGTGGGAAATTTATATCCACACTCCAGAAAGCTGTCACTTTATTCACATAAAATTAATAGTAATCCAATGGCTCTGTTGCCATTAGCCATTTCTCTACCTGTTCTTCAATCTTGAAAGGCCAGATCCTTTCTTTGCCATGTGCCACTGTGCCACAGCAAAGAGTTTTATAGTGTTTTTTTCCTGTCCTTTGCCATTTCACTATTTCATCAAATTCTTGAGAACTCTCAGCTGTTTATGGATAGGATTCATAAGAAATAACAAACAAAAAGTATACAAATGAAAGATTCATAAACTAATAGCATATAGAATACCACAAAATTAACTAAATCACATAGTAATTAAGCTAAAAAGAGATCAAGGCCCTTTGAAAGACCACTGTTTGAGCAGCTTCTGGAGGGTATTCACAACAAACTGTCCACTGAGAGATTGTTCAAAGAACTTAAACGCAGTGCCATCATATCTCACTTCCTTAAAATAGGGCATTGGTAATAGTTTTTTCTCAGGTAGATTGAATTGGACAGGCCAATTCCACTGGAAAAATGTCCTGCAAACAACTAGTCACCAAACTAAGTGGATCTTTTAAGTCAATACCTGTCATTGACTGACAGGATCCACAGCATCCTCCTCTGCCAGCATGGGTGGCCCTGTCCCATGTGGGTGAGACAGTTCCTCAAGTAACCTTGACCCATCTAAGGTATGTTTTCTGCCTTGAGTCCACCACTGATATGGTTACTAGGTCGAGAACACCAGGAAGGGATCGTGCTGAATAGCATGTTGCCTAGAAGACCAATAGCTTACCTGTCTTGCCTCTATGACTCAACAATAAATAAATATTCATATCATATTATTGGAGGAACAGAATGCTTGATCATAGATAATGTCTCCTAATAGATAAATATTAGCTTTTCCTGCTCTCAGCATCAAGGTTGATGCAGTACCTAAAACTGAGCCAGCCATATTCCAGAAAGATTTATTTTATTTTTACATAATCAATTTATTACTTTTACATAATCAATTTATAACTCCGTTATCTGTCTGCTGTGACACGCTCCGACCCCCTTGTTACATCCCATTCCCCAGGTGGTTTGAGCGATCGGGCCCTGGGCCTTCGGCTGATGTTATGTAACGCCAGGTCCGTCATGAATAAGGCCCCCCTCATTCATGATTTGATCTGTGAGGGGGGGGGTGGACCTGGTGGGTATTACCGAGACCTGCCTGGGCCCAGAGGGAGGGGTCCCTCTTGTAGAAATGTGCCCAGCCGGGTTTCGGGTTTTTCATCAGCCGAGGGCCCAGGGGAGGGGTGGGGGTGTTGCAATGATTATTAAGGAAGATCTATGTCCGAGGGAATCCACTGTGTCTCAGACGACCGGATGTGAATCTCTTTTCATGAAGTTCGGTTCCAAGGTACAGATGGGCTTGTTGGTCGCATACCTGACTCCCTGCTATGCGTCATCTACCCTGCTTGAGCTCCTTGAGGTTATAGCCGGCGTGGCGGTTGGAACCCCCAGGCTTATGGTCATGGGGGACTTCAACCTGCCCTCTGCCGGCGGTACCTCGGGGATTGCTCAGGAGTTCATGGCTTCCATGACAGCCATGGGCCTGACCCAATTAATTCGGGACCCTACTCACATGGGAGGTCACACCCTGGATTTAGTTTTTGTGTCTGATCAGTGGCAGAGTGATCTGGGTGTAGGGAATATAGTTATAGAACCCCTGTCATGGTCAGATCACTCACTCCTAAAGCTTGACTTCCGTTCCACACCTCTTAACCGCAGGGAGGCGGGGCCATTAAAATGGTACCGCCCCAGGCGCCTGATGGACCCAGATAGGTTCCTGATGGAGCTTGGGCCACTTCCCAAAGCTCACACACACGATTCGGTTGAGGGCTTGGTTGCCACCTGGGATAGGGTGGCTGCTGGGGCCCTTGACCGGATCGTGCCCCTGCGGCCTCTGACCTGGCACCGATCCCAAGTGGCTCCTTGGTTTTCTGAGGAGCTAAGGGAGATGAAGCGCCAGAAAAGATGCCTAGAGAGTAGTTGGAAGGCCAGCTGCTCTGAGTCTGACCGAACACTATTACGTTCTTATATTAAGACGTACTTAGTGGCGATAAGGATGGCGAGGAGGACATACCTCTCCACCCTTATTGCGTCCGCAGAAAACCGCCCAGCCACCCTGTTTAGGGTGACCCGCTCCCTCTTGGAGGTAGAGGCACGGGAAGATCCCTTACAGGGAAGAGCTGAGGAGTTTTCTAAGTTTCTGCAGGACAAAATCGCTCAGATTCGGAATGAGCTGGACTCTGACTGGGCATCTCTGGGTGGGAGGGCAGGGGTGGATATCGGTGAGGTCAACTGGGTTGAGTTCGATCCTGTTACCGTGGAGGACGTGGACAGAATACTGAGGGGACTGAATGCTACCACCTGTTTGTTAGACCCATGTCCCTCCTGGCTGGTCTTGGCCACCCGAGAGGTGACTCGAGGCTGGTTCCAGGGCATTATAAACCGCTTCCTTGAGAGAGGGGCTTTTACCCGCCTCCTTGAAGGAGGCAGTGGTACGACCTCTCCTCAAGAAACCATCCCTAGACCCAGTGCTGTTATCAAATTATCGTCCTGTCTCCAACCTTCGCTTTGTTGCGAAGGTTGTAGAGACTGTGGTAGCACGTCAGTTCCCGCAGTACCTGGATGAAGCGAGTTATCTCGACCCCCTCCAATCGGGCTTCAGGCCTGGGCTCAGCACAGAGACAGCGTTGGTCGCGTTGACGGATGATCTGTGGAGGGCGCGAGACAGAGGTTATTCCTCTGTCCTGGTCCTGTTAGATCTATCAGCGGCTTTTGATACTGTCGACCACAGTATCTTGTTGCAGCGATTGGAGGGGTTGGGGGTTGGAGGCACCGTGTTGCGGTGGTTCTCCTCCTTCCTCTCCGACCGTTTGCAATTTGTGTTGATAGGGGGATAGAGATCTACCCCAAGGCCCCTGCTTTGTGGGGTGCCTCAGGGGTCGGTACTCTCGCCCCTATTGTTCAACATTTATGTGAAACCGCTGGGTGAGATCATCCGTGGCTTTGGGGTGGAGTTCCATCAGTACGCTGATGATACTCAGCTGTACATCTCCACCCCAGGCCACCCCAACGAAGCCGTCGAAGTGATGACCCGGTGCCTGGAGGCCGTGCGGGGTTGGATGGGTCGTAACAGGCTTCGTCTCAACCCGACCAAAACCGAGTGGCTGTGGTTTCCTGCTCCCAGATACAGTCAGCTTGTTCCTTCGCTGACCGTGGGGGGAGAGGTATTGACCCCTGTGGAAAGGGCGCGCAATTTGGGTGTCCTCCTGGATGTGCGGCTGTCTTTGGAAGAACATATTGCAGCCGTCGCCAGGGGGGCTTTTTATAAGATTCGTTTGATCTACCAGTTGCGGCCCTTTCTGGATCTGGACGCACTTCGCACAGTCACTTCCGCCCTCATCATCTCCCGCTTGGATTATTGCAATGCTCTCTACATGGGGCTCCCCTTGAAGAGTCTCCGGAGGTTGCAATTAGTCCAGAATGCGGCCACGCGGATGATTGTGGGCGCTCCCCGGGACGCCCACGTAATGCCACTTCTCCGCAGACTGCACTGGCTTCCTGTGGCCTTCCGGATTCGATTCAAGGTGGTACTGTTAGTATTTAAACTGCTCCATGGCTCGGGACCTGGTTACTTACGGGACCGCCTGCTGCCACCAACAACCTCCCGCCGCCCAGTACGCTCCCACAGGGTTGCCCTACTTGGGGTACCACCACCTGATCGTTGTTGGCTGGTGGCCCCGAGGTTACGTGCTTTCTCTGTGGGAGCCCCCTCCCTTTGGAATTATCTCCCTCCGGAGATACGAGCCATGTCGGACATCCTAACCTTCCGGCGTGCAGTTAAGACCTTATTCTTTAAACAGGCCGGCCTAGCCAATTAAGGGTTCTTTTGGGGTTTTTTTAAATTTTAAATTTTAATAAGGGTTTAATTTTTATCTGATGGGACTCAATCATATATATTTATTTTAATTCTGATTTTAATTTCTGTTTAACTGTATCTATTTTATATATTTAGTCTGTACACCGCCCCGAGTCCCTTTTTGGGAGAGGGAGCGGTATAGAAATACGAAAAATAAATAAATAAAAATAAATAAAATAATATTATTATCCATATGGTTTTGAAGTGATTCTAGGCAGTATTGCCTTACTCATTCAACCAGTGCTCAGTAATATATACCAGGCCTGCCCATTTGTCCACTTAAAAATTATGAATGACTATAGACTTAGTACAGACAGACATAGCTTTCAACATCACTGCTTCAAAACCAGATAACCAACAATCTAGACATAAACCCTTCAAGTTGTGGTTGCCAAATCAAAAGGGAAATTTGCCACCAAGGTAGAAATCACTCTTCCCCGAGAACAGCACATTCCACTATACCTGTCATGGTTTAACACTATCAAAATAGCTGTAGGCATATGACCCAAACTCTAACCTATTATTAACATACTTTCTCAACATGGATATTAGTCCATTTCACCATGCATCATACATCAAACACAGTAACACCCACTCAAACCAACCTGCAATATATTTATTTTCATTTTTACATCATACCCTCATTTCCCTCTATCAAGTGTCCCACACAATTTTTCTGTAGGAGATGATCCTAAGCATTCATGCTAGACTAAAGTCCATTTATATTATACGATAAGCCTTTAATTTCATTATAGCTTTATTTTTATTTATTTTATTTATTTTGTCAAACAATTATTAGATAACATGTATAAGTATAAACATGGTTATAAATACATGAAATGGATACGAATAAGAAAAAAAAGAAACAATAGGATAGGGACGGTAGGCATGTTTTGGTGTGCTTATGCACTCCCCCTACAGACCTCTTAGGAAAGGGGTGAGGTCAATAGTAGACAGTCTGATGTATTAAATTAGTTGACAAGTCTATTTGATTACTAACTTTGATCTGTCATTATTTTACAAGATTTTTGATTTGCTTGCTTTTAGCCTATTCTATAATAGTAGACAAGCAGTTACAGGCTGATATTTCATTTTCCCAGTCCTCTATATTTTGCACTCTCACTCACACTAATTGTCCTGTCTCATGTCTTTATTGCTCTATTTAAGCCTTTTATCACAGATGGTGAGCATGACCTGAGCAAATCAAGGAGGAAGGAAAAGACACAGCACTAGATAAACTTTGAAAGCAAGCTCCAACTCTTCTACATAAGACTTGTTGTATCAGTAGGAGCCGTCTCCTTAGGCTACATATATGTCAAGCTGAAACATTTTCTCTTTTCTATGTTCCTTGGCTTTCAAACCGCCACACTTTTGTGATCTTTCTTGCTTCATTCTGCTTTCATGGTGAGTGTCTGGAGCATTTTTCTCTCAGTCATTAGCTCTAAGGCCATGAGTGATAGGTCCTTCTTCAGAACTCCTTTATCCCTTTGTGTTTAGTTAAAACTTTGCCTTATTGACTTAGTTTGTTCAAAGCCATGTCCTTATTTGCTGCTGGAACTTCTGTAGAGTTTTATGTGTTTCCAACTATGAAGATCTAAAAATAACAATACACACAGCAGTAGCTTCTAAAATTCTCAAAATACCATCCAAACCATCCCAGTGAGCCTTTCCTACAGTATATCTTTTTCTAACAATATCTGGTACCTGATAATTCATTTTGCCCAGGCTGAAATGGCCATAGGAGGATATCTATACAACAACCACAGGAAAGGCTGAATGCCTACAGTAAGGAAAAGCAACCAATAGGAATAGGGCAGATCCTAATCAAATCCTGCATCATTACCATGATTGCTACTTAATGAATAGAATAGAATAGAATAGAATAGAATAGAATAGAATAGAATAGAATAGAATAGAATAGAATAGAATAGAATAGAATAGAATAGAATAGAATAGAATAGAATAGAATAGAATACTTTATTGGCCAAGTGTGATTGGACACACAAGGAATTTGTCTTGATATAAATACTCTCATAAATACTATACATAAAGAAAAGATACATTCATTAAAAATCAAGAATCATAATGTACAACACTTAATGATAGTCATAGGGTACCATCAACAATCAAATCATACTAGGAAACAGTCAATATGAATCGTAAGGATACAAGAGACAAAGTTACAGTCCTACAATCACAAGTGGGAGGGGATGGGTGATAAGGAGTGATGAGAAGATTAGCAGTAATAGTAGTGCAGACTTTGTAATAGTTGAACAGTGTTGAGGGAATTATTTGTTTAGCAGTGTGATGGCTTTCGGGGAAAAACTGTTCTTATTGTTCTGGTGTGCAGTGCTCTATAGTGTAGTTTTGAGGGAAGGAGTTGAAACAGTTATGTCCGGGATGTGAGGGGTCTATAAATATTTTCACAGCCCTCTTTTTGACTCATGCAGTATACAGGTCGATTGAAGGCAGGTGGGTAGTAATTAATTTTTCTTCACTGAGTTAGTAAGTCAACTTTCAGCCAATACTAGAGGAACAATTAGATAAGATGATTAGGAATGAAATAGAGCACAGAATTAATAATAATAAATATTTATTTATATACCGCTCCTCTCCCAAAGGACTCGGAGCGGTGCACAGCTGTACAGTTAAAACAATAAATATGTGGAAAAATAAAATAAAATTAAACCAAAACCCTGGCTGTAAACAATTTAAAACCCCTCCCTAAAACCCTAAAATTTAATAAAAAATAAAACACCCAAAACTAAAATCAGCCCAAGCCAGCCTGGTCAAAGAGCCAGGTTTTCAAGGCACGCCTGAAGGTCCCCAGGTCCGTGGCTGTCCGTAACTCCGGGGGCAACCCATTCCAGAGGGCAGACGCCCCCACAGAGAAGGCCCTATTCCTCGGGGTGACCAGCCAGCACATAGATGCCGACGGGACCCGCAGGAGACCCTCCCTGTGGGAGCGCACCGGACGGTGAGAGGAAAATGGCAGAATGCGGTCTTGTAAATATCCTGGTCTGATGCCATTTAAAATGCTTTAAAAGTTAAAACCAAAATTTTAAAGCGCACCTGAGAGGCCACTGGCAACCAATGCAGCTCGCGCAGAAGGGGCGTCACATGCGAGAACCTCGACACCCCCATAACCACTCGCGTGGCCGCATTCTGTACCAGTTGAAGCCTCCGGATGCTCCCATTTGGAAGCCCCATGTAGAGGGTGTTACAATAGTCCAGTCGGGAGGTGACCAGGGCATGAGTGACTGTGCGTAAGGCATCCCGATCCAGAAAGGGCCGCATCTAGCGAATCAGGCGAACCTGATGAAACGCCCCCCTGGAGACGGCCGTAATATGGTCTTCCAAAGACAGCCGTACATCCAGGGGGACATCCAGATTGCAAGCCCTCTCTGCAGGGGGCAAAATCTCACCCCCAATAGCCAGCGAACTACCTGGCTATATCGGGATGCCGGAAACCACAGCCACTCAGTCTTGGAAGGGTTGTGTCGGACCCTGTTCCTGCCCATCCAGTTCTGCACGGCCTCCAGACAATGGGACATGACCTCCATGGCATCGTTGGGGTGGCTTGGGATGGAGATGTACAGCTGGGTATCATCAGCGTACAGATGACATCTCACCCCAAAGCCACGGATGATCTCCCCCAGCGGCTTCACATAAATGTTGAACAGGAGAGGAGAGAGGATCGACCCCTGAGGCACCCCGCAATCAAGGGGCCTAGAGGTGGATCTCTCCCCCCCGCCAACACAAATTGCAGACGGTCGGAGAGGAAGGAGGAGAACCACTGCAACACAGTGCCCCCAACCCCCAACCCCCCCAACCGCCGCAATAGGATAGTATGGTCGATAGTATCAAAAGCCGCTGATAGGTCTAATAGGACCAAGACAGAGGAATAACCCCTGTCACGGGCCCTCCAGAGATCATCAACCAACGCAACCAATGCCGTTTGGTACTATGTCCAGGCCTGAAGCCCGACTGGAAGGGATCCAGGTACGTGTCTTCATCCAGGTACTGGGGAAGCTGACCTGCCACCACACTCTCAACAACCTTCGCCACGAAGGGAAGGTTGGAGACAGGACGATAGTTGTTCAAGAGAGTTGGGTCCAGGGAGGGCTTCTTGAGGAAGGGTTGCACCACCGCCGTTTTCAAGGCAGTGGGCAGTGAGCCCTCCATCAAAGAAGCATTAACAATTCCCTGGAGCCAACTCCGCGTCACCTGTCTGGTGGTAGAGACCAACCAGGAGGGGCAAGGGTCCAATAAACATGTGGTAGCATTCAGCTGCCCCAGCAACCTGTCTATAGCCTCGGCGGTCACAGGGTCGAACTCATCCCAGATAACCGTCTCAAGACTCGCCGCAGTCACCTCCCCCGGGACCTCCCAACTAGAGTCCAACCCGGCCCGAATCTGAGTGATTTTATTGTGTAGAAATTGTGAAAACTCCTCCGCCCTTCACTGCAAGAGATCATCCCTCACTCCCGGTCCAATCAGGGAGCGGGTCACTCTAAACAGGGTGGCGGGTCGATTTTCTGCCAATGCAATAAGAGCGGACAAGTGAGAATGCTTTGCCGCCTCTATCACCACTAGGTAGGTCCTAATAAAGGACCTAACCTGTGTTCGGTCAGACTCAGCACGACTGGCCCTCCAGACACCCTCCAGACGTCTTTTCCGGCATTTCATCTCCCTCAGCTCCTCCGTAAACCACGGAGCCAAGCGGGATCTCTGCCGGGTCAGAGGTCGCAAAGGCACAACTTGGTCCAGAGCCTCGGCAGCCACCCAATCCCAGGCGGCTACCAAGTCTGTGGCCGAGTTATGAGCCAGAGTTTCAGATAATGGCCCAAGCTCCATCTGGAACCGTTCAGGATCCATCAGGCGTCTGGGGCGGAACCATCTCCTTGGCTCCACCTCCCTGTGGTGCGGATTGGCAGTACAGAAGTCTAGTCTAAGGAGAGAATGATCAGACCATGACAAAGGTTTGACGACTATATCCCCTAACCGATCATTCAACCACTGTCCAGAGACGAAAATCAGATCCAGCGTGTGTCCTCCCATGTGAGTGGGTCCAGAAACTAATTGGGTCAGGTCCAAGGCTGTCATGGAGGCCAAGAACTCTCAGGCCACCCCAGAGGACTCACTGAGCGAAGGCAGGTTGAAGTCACCTATAACTAGCAGTCTGGGTGTCTCCACCGCCAGCTCGGCTATTACCCCGAGGAGCCCGGGCAGGGCTGATGATACATAGCAGGGAGCCAGGTACATTATCAAAAGACCGATCTGCCTACCCTGACCCCACTTCACAAAGAGGGATTCACAGCCAGCCATCTGAGGTACAGTAGCCTCCCTAGGACATAGATCCTCCCTAATAATTACCGTCACTCCACCACCCCTACCCTGAGCCCTCGGCTGATGAAATGCCTGGAAACCTGGTGGGCACATCGCTACCAGGGGGAAACCCCCCTCTGGGCCCAACCAGGTTTCGGTGACCCCTGCCAGGTCCATGCCTTCATCCTGTATCAGGTCAAAAATCAGGGGGGCCTTATTCATAACGGACCTGGCATTGTATAACATCACCTGGGTGCTCAGGGCCTGAGACTCTGCACAACCAGGCCTGCAAGACGGGTCGAGAGGGTCGGAGCACGTTACCGCTTGGAGATAGCGGGCATGCAATCCCCTAACCTTAATTCTCTTCCCCACCTTTTTTGGGAGGGAGGGTTACTTAAAATTTTTAATCAGATCTTTACACAAATTAGGGTTAACCATGTGGGAACTAGGGGACAACCCACCTGGGGCTCCGACCTGGTCAGAGTTAGAACACAGCCGGAGTGGTTGGGACTCTGACATGGCTCGATTGAAGATGGGGGGTTGTCCAAAAGAGGGTGTCATTAATTCTATTAAAACGGTGAGCGGGAGAGGCAGATTTGGCGTTTATAAGGGGCCACATTCTGTTTCGGGAGCACGCCTCCGCTACCTATCTGCTGTGGCGCGCTCCGACCCCATTATCACTTCCCGTTCTCCAGGTGGTCTGAGTGATCGGGCCCTGGGCCTTCGGCTGATGTTATGTAACGCCAGGTCCATCATGAACAAGGCCCCTCTCATTCATGATTTGATCCTTGAGGGGGGGGCGGACCTGGTGGGTGTCACCGAAACTTGGCTGGGCCCAGAGGGGGGTGTCCCTCTGGTTGATATGTGCCCGGCCGGGTTTCGGGTTTTTCATCAGCCGAGGACCCAGGGAAGGGGTGGAGGTGTTGCATTAGTTATCAAGGAAGATCTATGTCCGAGGGAGTCCACTGTTTCTCAGACATCCGGATGTGAATCTCTTTTCGTGAAGTTTGGTCCCAAGGTTCAGATGGGCTTATTGATCGCTTACCTGGCTCCCTGCTATGCATCATCTGCCCTGCTTGAGCTTCTTGAGGTTATTGCCGGCATGACGGTTGAGACCCCTAGGCTTATGGTCATGGGGGATTTCAACCTTCCCTCCGCCGGCGGTACCTCGGGAGTTGCTCAGGAGTTCATGGCTTCCATGACAGCCATGGACCTGACCCAGTTAATCCGGGACCCTACTCACATTGGAGGTCATACCCTGGATTTAGTTTTTGTCTCAGATCAGTGGCAGAGTGATCTGGGTGTAGGGAATATAGTTATAGAACCCCTGTCATGGTCAGATCACTCACTCCTAAAGCTTGACTTCCATTCCACACCTCTTAACCGCAGGGAGGCGGGGCCATTAAAATGGTTCCGCCTCAGGCGCCTGATGGACCCAGAAAGGTTCCTGATGGAGCTTGGGCCATTTCCCGAAACTCACACACACAACTCGGTTGAAAACCTGGTTGCCGCCTGGAATATGGCGGCTGCTGGAGCGCTTGACCGGGTTGTGTCCTTGCGGCCTCTGACCCGGCGCCGCTCCCAAGTAGCTCCTTGGTTCTCCGAGGAGCTTAAGGAGATGAAACGCCAGAAAAGACGCCTAGAGAGTAGTTGGAGGGCCAGCCACTCTGAGTCTGACCGAACACTATTACGTTCTTATATTAAGACGTATTTAGTGGCGATAAGGATGGCGAGGAGAACTTACCTCTCCACCCTTATTGCGTCCGCAGAAAACCGCCCAGCCGCCCTGTTTAAGGTGACCCGCTCCCTCTTGAATGTGGAGTCGCGGGAAGACCCTTTGCAGGGTCGAGCTGAGGAATTTTCTATATTTCTCCAGGACAAAATCGCTCAGATTCGGAACAAACTGGACTCCGACTGGTCATCTCCGGGCAAGAGGGCGAGGTCAGATATCGGTGAGGTCATCTGGGCTGAGTTCGACTCTGTTACCAAAGAACACGTTGACAGAATACTGGGGGGACTGAACGCTACCACTTGTTTATTAGACCCGTATCCCTCCTGGCTGGTCTTAGCCACTCAGGAGGTAACACGAGGCTGGTTCCAAGGCATTATTAACGCTTCCTTGAGAGAGGGGTTTCTACCCGCCGTTTTGAAAGAAGCGGTGGTTCGACCTCTCCTCAAGAAACCGTCCTTGGACCCAACATTACTATCAAATTATCGTCCTGTCTCCAACCTTCACTTTGTAGCGAAGGTCATAGAGACTGTGGTGGCACGTCAGTTCCCGCAGTACCTGGATGAAACGGATTATCTCGACCCCCTCCAATCGGGCTTCAGGCCCGGGCACAGCACTGAGACGGCATTGGTCGCGTTGATGGATGATCTCTGGAGGGCACGGGACAGAGGCTATTCCTCTGTTCTGGTCCTACTGGATCTATCAGCGGCTTTTGATACTGTCGACCACAGTATCCTATTGCATCGGTTGGAGGGGCTGGGGATTGGAGGCACCGTTCTTCGATGGTTCTCCTCCTTCTTCTCCGACCGTTCACAATTTGTGTTGATAGGGGGACAGAGATCGACCCCAAGGCCCCTACTTTGTGGGGTACCTCAGGGGTCGGTGCTCTCTCCCCTGCTGTTTAACATTTATATGAAGCCGCTAGGTGAGATCATCCATGGCTTTGGGGTGGAATTCCACCAGTACGCTGATGATACTCAGCTGTACATCTCCACCCCTGACCACCCCAACGAAGCCGTCGTAGTGATGACCCGGTGCCTGGAGGCCGTACGGAGTTGGATGGGTCATAACAGACTTCGTCTCAACCCGACCAAAACCGAGTGGCTGTGGTTTCCTGCCCCCAGATTCAGTCAGCTTATTCCATCGCTGACCGTGGGAGGAGAGACATTATCCCCTGTGGAAAGGGCACGCAACTTGGGTGTCCTCCTGGACGTGCGGCTGTCTTTGGAAGATCATATTGCGGCCGCCACCAGGAGTGCTTTTTATCAAATTCGTCTTATCTACCAATTGCGACCCTTTCTGGATCTGGACGCACTTCGCACAGTCACCTCTGCCCTCGTCATCTCCCGCTTGGACTACTGTAATGCTCTCTACATGGGGCTCCCCTTGAAAACTCTCCGAAGGTTACAGTTAGTTCAGAATGCAGCCACGCGGATGATCATGGGCGCCCCTCGGGACGCCCACATAACACCTCTTCTCCGCTGGCTGCACTGGCTTCCTGTGGCCTTCCGGATTCGTTTCAAGGTGGTACTTACAGTTTTCAAAGTGCTCCATGGCTCGGGACCTGGATACTTACGGGATCGCCTGCTGCCACCAACAACCTCCCGCCGCCCAGTATGCTCCCACAGAATTGCCATGCTCGGGGTACCACCACTGGATCGCTGTCGACTAGCTGTCCCGAGACTACGTGCTTTCTCTGTGGGAGCCCCATCCCTCTGGAATTGTCTCCCCCCGGATATACGAGCCATGTCAGACATCCTAACCTTCCGGCGCGCAGTTAAGACCTTGCTGTTCAAACAAGCCGGTCTAGCTAAATAAAATCATTGGGTTTTATATTTTAAAATTTTAATAAGGGTGATTCTTAGCCATCTTAGATTATTTACCTGATTTTCACTTCTGTTATCTGTATTATCTTGTTTGTTGGATGTACACCGCCTCGAGTCCCTTTTTGGGAGAGGGAGCGGTATAGAAGTACGAATAAATAAATAAATAATAACCTGATATGACCCTCTACCCCCGCCATATCTGCCCCTCCCACTTATGGTGCCAATAAGGTCCACCCTCAATAGTTCTGACTCTGGTTGCCCCCCCAACCCCCGGTCCCTCGGGTCCCCCCAGGCAATGTTGCCATGAATTCTGTCTTGAGTTACAGGGACCACTGAATACATAGACTGTTACTAACAAAACTGAGTATGGACCCTCTGTAAAGGAACCAGGAGTTCTCATGTCCTCCTAAGAAATCAGGTGTTTGTCATAGATAGAGGTCACTTTAGTAAATGCAAGAACCTCTTGTTCTACTTCCAGAGAATTGTGATAAAAAAAGTTTTAAATGTCTTATTATGCAAACATAACAAACTTGATACACAAATGCGATGTAAATTATTTTATTATTTTCTCACTGTAGAAAAATGCTATTGCCATATATGTTTACTTTTTTCAGTTAGGACAGGATATAGGACTATGAGTACATCTATCCAGACTCATGTAAAAAGCAAAGTTGTCATTCATGAAGTTTCAGACGCCTGCTTTCAAAACTGTATTATTTTCGAGCAGATTTCTCTTATAGAACAAATTTATAGAATCTAGAAAGAGCAGCCTGAAGACAAAATTAGGGAGGCAAAGTCCGTGTGAAATATCTATGTCACCCTGATCCTGGCTCTTTCTAATTTATCCTTCATCAGTTAGAACTGTCTTGCTATTATCTCATGTGGAATTTTACTCTCAGATATGAACCTTTTTGTAACTATTTGTATCAGAAAAAAATCCCTCAGTCTTTAAAATAATTAAAAAGAATTTTTTTTTTCTTGAGAATATTATCTGGGAAGAGTTTGACCCTGTGACCGCTGAGGGTGTGAACAGGCTGCTGGGGGGGCTGAATGCCACCACATGTTTGTTGGACCCGTGTCCCTCCTGGTTGGTTTCGGCCGCCAGAGAGATGACACGAGGCTGGCTCCAGGGGATTATCAATGCTTCGTTGAGAGAGGGGTCGCTCCCTACTGCCCTGAAAATGGTGGTGGTGCGGCCCCTCCTCAAGAAGCCTTCCCTGGACCCGGCTGTTTTAAATAACTATCGTCCAGTCTCCAACCTTCCTTTTTTAGCGAAGGTTATTGAGAGTGTGGTGGCGCGTCAGCTCCCTCAGTACCTGGAGGAAGTGACTTACCTCGATCCATTCCAATCGGGCTTCAGGCCCGGCCATAGTACCGAAACAGCATTGGTCGTGTTGGTCAATGATCTCTGGAGGGCCTGGGACAGGGGGTTTTCCTCTGTCCTGGTCCTATTAGATCTCGTGGCGGCTTTTGATACTATCGACCATAGTATCTTATTGCGGCGGCTGGAGGGGTTAGGGATTGGGGGAACTGTTTTATGATGGTTCTCCTCCTTCCTCTCCAGCCGCTCGCAATTTGTGTTGGCGGGGGGGGAGAGGTCCACCTCTAGGCCCCTTATTTGTGGGGTGCCTCAGGGGTCGGTCCTCTCCCCTCTCTTGTTTAACATTTATGTAAAGCCGTTGGGCGAGATCATCCGTGGTCTTGGGGTGCGGTGCCATCTGTACACAGATGACACCCAGTTGTACATCTCCACCCCAGACCACCCCAACGATGCTGTGGAGGCTATGTCCCGGTGCCTGGAGGCCGTGCGGAATTGGATGGGCGGGAACAGGCTCTGACTCAACCCATCCAAGACTGAGTGGCTGTGGTTCCCGGCGCCCCGATATAGCCAGCTGACACCTTCGCTGGCTATTGGGGGAGAGATTCTGCCCCCTACAGGGAGGGCTCGCAATCTGGGTGTCGTCCTGGATGCACGGCTGTCTTTAGAACACCATATTGTGGCCGTCTCCAGGGGGGCATTTTATCAGGTTCGCCTGATTTACCAGTTGCGGCCCTTCCTGGATCGGGACACCCTGCGCACGGTCACTCATGCCCTTGTCACCTCTCGCCTGGATTACTGTAACGCTCTCTACATGGGGCTCCCTGTGGGAAGCACCCGGAGACTCCAACTGGTGCAAAATGCGGCCGCGGGGGTGATTATGGGGGCATCGCGTAGCTCCCATGTGACGCCTCTCCTGCGCAAGCTGCATTGGTTGCCGGTGGCTTTCCGGGTTCGCTTTAAGGTTCTAGTTTTGACCTTTAAAGCGATCCATGGCATTGGGCCAGGCTACCTGCAGGACCGCGTTCTGCCAGTGATCTCCAACAGACCTGTGAGTTCCCACAGGGAGGGCCTTCTCCGAGTGCCGTTGGCCTCTATGTGTCGTCTGGCAGCCCCCAGGAATAGGGCCTTCTCTGTGAGGGCCCCTGCCCTCTGGAATAGTCTGCCACCTGAGATACGTACGAGCACGGACCTGAGAACTTCAGGTGTGTGTTAAAAACCTGGCTCTTCGAGCAGGCTGGCCTGGGCTGACATGAGATTTTAATCCGTCTCCTTTTAATTTGGATTTTAAATTTGGGGTTTTTAATATATTAGGGGGAGGGTTGATTTTTTTAATTCTAACACTATTTAATCTCATTTTAAATTTTGTATATGTGTTGGGGTAGATTTGGCTGTGCACCGCCCTGAGTCCTTCGGGAGAAGGGCGGTATATAAATGTTAAAATAAATAAATAAATTAACATGAAAATTATTCTTCCTTAAAAATATTGTTAACTGGACTGGTGAACACATTTTGAATTTTGGGAGTGTATTGTTTGTGTTTTCATAAAATAACAGTTAGGAATTATTAGATGATAATAATAAGTTAAAAAAATAAATTGAAAGCAACATGGGCTTAAATAAAATCTCTTATTTGGCCTATTTCATAAGAGTACAATTAGTGAAACTTAGGAGGAAAAAAAAATACACACAATACTTTTTTTTTCTCTCTCCATTACACAAACCCCAGATGAAATGCATTGCAGTGGTATGTGAGAAAGATCTGGAGAAACAGAGTGATGAAATACTGTCTAGGGAATGGTCACATTAGGGAGGACATAGCCCACATCTGCATAATGAGTGGCATAAGATGTTCTGAAGGGAAATTTCCTAAATTCTCAAGTTACTTTCAGACTTTCAAAATTCTATTAATGTAATTTTACAACGTATTTCATGTCTGGTCTGCCTGGAACAGCTGACATCTATGTAAATATTTGAAAAAACACTCCTCCAAAAACGAACAAGCCAGTTTACAGATATACAATTTTAAAAGGCAAGGGCCTACAAATGTAATACATCTCCCTTTGAAACTCCAAAGAGGATCTAATAATTCCCTACTCTCATGTCCCATTTTTTCCCTCTCCAGTACTTTATTAGATAGGCAGCCACCTGTCATTTATATTTTTTTTGTAAATGCTGAGGGAGGGGTAAAAAGATATGAAAGAATTCTTTATTTTTCTAATCTTGAAGGCTGAAAATTGCAGCATGCAAGATTCCTAATTATTATTTTTAATTAAAGGATTTTTTAATTAAGTGAGCAGAAAGACTGGAGGTTTTATGGCTGGCATACCCTGGAGAATATTCATCCTAAAACTGTCCCCCTTCTCCCCCTAGTTCCTAAGAACTAAGTTCCTATTTCTTGACTGTGGCAGTTTAAAAGCAATTATCTCTTATTTCTTATGATTTAAAAATGCATGAAAATCCATATTTTTGCATGACAGTTTCATAAGTGTGCATTTTCTTGCATCTGAGCCAAGAACTGTATTGCAAGAATTATAATACACATGGCCGGAAAGACAACTTCATTTTTTTCTCTGTTTAATAATTGTAGTGGTTCATAGGAATATTATGCCTAGATCACAAGTTTTTTGTATATAGGAGCTCTAAGGCAAATTTGCAAGGCACATGAAACTTGACAGCTGATCTGCCTGGCTTTAAATGTCGTCTTTCTGCCTGGTACAAAATAGATATCTTATGGAAATCAGAGACAGAAAAGAAGAAAAGCCATTAGTAATTGCTGATTAGCAAAAGAAAGCTCTAGGCATAGAGATTTAATTATGGCAATCTCACTGTCAATCTTAAAATAGACAAGAGTATAATCCTTCTAAGAAACAAGGTTATTATTGTTTCGGCAGAATTCCTTTTTTTTCTGTATATGTTAAAGCACTGAACACCTTTAAGAGCAACAAGAGATAAGACTAACTTTGTTTATTTATTTATTATATTTATATCCTGCCTTTCTTCCAGAAGTTCAAAGTAGCATACATTGCATACCTACTTTTCCTTGTAGCAGCTAGTATCTCAAATAGGTTGGACTAAAGAGAGTGGTTAGCCAAGATCATCAGAAAGCTTCTATGACTGGGGTGGACTTCAATCTGGAGTTTATCCGTCTTAGTCAGCCACTTTAACCACTATATGGATGGACCCGGATAGGTTCCTGATGGAGCTTGGGCCATTTCCCGAAGCTCACACACACGACTCGGTTGAGGGCCTGGTTGCTACCTGGGATAGGGTGGCTGCTGGGGCCCTTGACCGGGTCGTGCCCTTGCGGCCTCTGACCCGGTGCCGATCCCAAATGGCTCCTTGGTTTTCTGAGGAGCTAAGGGAGATGAAGCGCCGGAAAAGACGCCTAGAGAGTAGTTGGAGGGCTAGACGCTCTGAGTCTGACCGAACACTTCTACGATCTTATATTAAGACGTATTTAGTGGCGATGAAGGTGGCGAGGAGGTCTTACCTCTCCACCCTTATTGCGTCCGCGGAAAACCGCCCAGCCGCCCTGTTTAGGGTGACCCGCTCCCTTTTAGAGATGGAAGCGCGGGAGGATCCCTTACAGACCCGGGCTGAGGAGTTTTCTAGGTTTCTGCTGGATAAAATCGCTCAGATTTGGGACGAGCTGGACTCCGACTGGGCATCTCCGGGCGGGGGGGCGGGGGTGGATATCGGTGAGGCCAGTTGGGTTGAGTTCGACCCTGTTACTGTTGAAGACGTGGACAGGGTGCTGGGGGGACTGAATGCCACCACCTGTTTGTTGGACCCGTGCCCCTCCTGGTTGGTCTTGGCCACTCGGGAGGTGACACGAGGCTGGTTCCAGGGTATTATAAACGCTTCCTTGAGAGAGGGGCTTTTACCTGCCGCCTTGAAGGAGGCGGTGGTGCGGCCCCTCCTCAAGAAACCGTCCCTGGACCCAGCATTGTTATCAAATTACCGTCCTGTCTCTAACCTTCGCTTTGTTGCGAAGGTTGTAGAGAGTGTGGTGGCCCGTCAGCTTCCCCGGTTCCTGGATGAAGCGACTTATCTTGACCCCCTCCAATCGGGCTTCAGGCCCGGGCACAGCACGGAGACGGCGTTGGTCACGTTGGTTGATGATCTCTGGAGGGCTCGGGACAGAGGTTGTTCCTCTGTCCTGGTCCTGTTAGATCTCTCGGCGGCTTTTGATACTGTCGACCACAGTATCTTATTGCAGCGGTTGGGGGGATTGGGGGTTGGAGGCACCGTATTACGGTGGTTCTCCTCCTTCCTCTCCGACCGCTCGCAATTTGTGTTGACGGGGGGGCAGAGATCGTCCCCAAGGCCCCTGCTTTGTGGGGTGCCTCAGGGGTCGGTGCTCTCGCCCCTGCTGTTCAACATTTATGTAAAGCCGCTGGGTGAGATCATCCGTGGCTTTGGGGTGGAGTTCCATCAGTACGCTGATGATACGCAGCTGTACATCTCCACCCCGGGCCACCCCAACGAAGCCGTCGAAGTGATGTCCCGGTGCCTGGAGGCCGTGCGGGGTTGGATGGGTCGTAACAGGCTTCGTCTCAACCCGGCCAAAACCGAGTGGCTGTGGTTTCCTGCGCCCAGATACAGCCAGCTTATTCCTTCGCTGGCCGTGGGGGGAGAGGTTTTGACCCCCGTGGAAAGGGCGCGCAACTTGGGTGTCCTCCTGGATGTGCGGCTGTCTTTGGAAGAACATATCGCAGCCGTCGCCAGGGGGGCTTTTTATCAGATTCGTCTGATTTACCAGTTGCGGCCCTTTCTGGATCTGGGCGCACTTCGCACAGTCACTTCCGCCCTCGTTATCTCCCGCTTGGATTATTGCAATGCTCTCTACATGGGGCTTCCCTTGAAGAGTCTCCGGAGGTTGCAGTTAGTCCAGAATGCAGCCACGCGGGTGATCGTGGGCGCCCCTCGAGGCGCACACGTAACACCACTTCTCCGCAGGCTGCACTGGCTTCCTGTGGCCTTCCGGATTCGATTCAAGGTGGTACTGATGGTATTTAAAGTGCTCCATGGCTCGGGACCTGGGTACTTACGGGACCGCCTGCTGCCATCAACAACCTCCCGCCGCCCAGTACGCTCCCACAGGGTCGCCCTCCTTGGGGTACCGCCACCTGATCGTTGTCGACTGGCGGCCCCGAGGGTGCGTGCTTTCTCTGTGGGAGCACCCTCCCTGTGGAATGATCTCCCCCCGGAGATACGAGCCATGACAGACATCCTCTCCTTCCGGCGCGCAGTTAAGACCCTATTTTTTAAACAGGCTGGCCTGGCCCAGTCAGGGTTTAAGGGGTTTTAGTAAATAGGGTTTTTTAAATTTTAACTTATTTTTAAAATTTTTGGGATGCAGCCATACTCATATTTAATTCGGTTTTAAATTCTATTTAATTTTGTATCTCTGTATTTTATGTATTTATTAGGCTGTACACCGCCCCGAGTCCCTTTTCGAAGAGGGAGCGTATAGAAATACGATTATAAATAAAATAAATAAAATCACTGTGCTCTTTCCAGCAACTTTAAGATGTGGGACTTCAATTCCCAGAAGTCAATAGCCATTTTGCCAACAGACATTAAGAAACCATAGCTCGTTAAGAAAACCATATTTCCCCAATTTTTCCTTTCTTCCAGAATGGTGTAGGATATGTTTGTGAGATATTATAAATTAATACATTAAAAATTTCATCTTCCCCATTCCTCTGATGGAATTTTTTATGGGATGGGGCTTTCTTCCATATTATTTAACTTTTTTTCTACTTGTTTTAAAATATTCATTGCTGGTGTGGAAAAGTGGTTGCAAGGCCTTCATCAAGAACACATGAGCTTCTTCAACAGTCAGGACTTTTTGTGAGAGAAGTGCTAGAAGTCCTATTCCTAAATTAGCTCAGTAAATGGATAGATAGGTTTTCATTTGTAACAATTAAATATCCAACACAGTCAATATAAGGACTATTAACCTCAGTGTAAAAATAATCAAGAATATACAGTTCTTGTTTAGGATTCATCACTGAATTTAAAAAGTTCTTTCTAACAATATGATTAGAATGTTCAGTCACCCAAGAAATGACTGAATCATCTAGCCAGGAAATTGCATTTTTAAAAAGGGCATTTTTCAACTAATATTTTGATCTTTTAGTCACAAAAGGGATCTAGCTCACAAACTTTGGTTTGAGATAAGATGCCATGTGCCAGCTATGTCCTGGAACTGTTGGTGGCAGTTGATATAGTCCAAGTCAGGAAGTAGGGCTAGATGAGAAGATACAGCAGTCTTTTGAAAAAGGGAGTTTGAGACTCTCATAATCTTAGCCATCTGCTACAATGGTAAATCTACAGAGAATCAGGAAGAGGACTTTGAGGGAAACATACAATAACCACAATAGCCAAAACATAAAGTACAATTCTAATCTTCCCATGGAGTCTGTGTACTGATCCGGTTATTATAAATGGCTGCTAAAAACTCTTCTGTGTATCCATTATAGAGATGGCCCATACTGACAAATCTACTTGAAAAGAGGAAAATACAAATAGGAATCTGATTATTTGTTTCCAACTGCTAGAAAGGTCAAACTTTGAAAAAGCCTACATACACATTTTTATTTATAGATGCTCTCTCAATTCACTCATGTACTGTCAGCCCTTCAAAATTACCCAGATCAGGAAACAGACTCCACAAGAAGGCTAGAATTAAACTTTATTGAGGCTATATTAACATAATAGTGTAAACTTGATTGTGTTTTTCCTCCCATTCCTAGTAAATAAGGAGTCTGGATTTCTTCTTAACACTTCTTCATTTCCAGGAGCTCAATGAATTTTTTTATCCTTTTTGACATTGTAACCGCTTCTGAGTATTTGCCTCAGACCCATTTTGACAGATCTCTATGTATGCACAAACTCTTTTCCTTTTTGGAGAAAGATACTTTGGTCAAAGAACAAACAGGCTTTAAGAGCAAGATATCCAATATATTAATGAAAAATAACACTAAAGTAGGATAGCATATTTTAAGTATATTAATTTTGCCTTGGTTCCATTTCCAGATAACTGTTATAGGGGAAAAATTAGGCTTCTATCTTTCTTTCCTTCAAGACTTGCAGAAATACTACACATAGTATTACTATACTACGCATAGTATTACAACCACAATTGAAACCAGAATTCCTTAAATCAGTAAAGATGTAAATGGAGTCATTACATGACCAAACTCAATTATATTATTGTCTCTTTCATGGTTGTTAAGCAAGTCCAGCTTCTCCAGTTAACGACTTTTGTTGGAAACCAGCTGGGAATAAGTCATAATCATATGACTGCAGAATGCTGCAACTGGTTGTAAATGTGAGCCAGTTGCCAAGCATCTGAATTGTGATGTGAGATTGGTGCATAAAGTGTGAGAATAGGTCATAAATCACTTTTTCTGAGACTATTGCAACTTTGAATTATTGTTAAATGAATGATCCTACATCAAAAACTACCTATACTTTATTGTTGTAGGTATAGTAGCAGAATCTTGAAAATTTGCCAGACAGTTCTATGTTATACCATAGAGCAGTGGCCCCAGCCTTTTGGGTTCCAGGGACTGGTTTCATGGAAAAAGGGTTTTCCACAGACTGGAGGGATGTGGTTTTGCATGCTGTCTGCATTCTGCAAATGGGGCTTCACTTGTTTTGCAGCCCAGTTGCTGGCATGCTGTAGAGAATCATGGCTCAATTTTTTTTACTTAGGCCCTCTTATAATCGTAAGCCTAACTGCACTGAGTTAAATGAAAAAGTTTATCAATAAAAAAAAGTATATTCGCATGTACTTTTTGGTCATCTTATAACCAAATAAATGCTAAAATCCCAACCTGCCTAGAGATAGATATCCTCAAAATTCTCCTCTACTTCAAATAAATTTTAAAACAAATTCTTTCATCAGTTTGTATTGGAACAAGTATAAAAAATGGTACAGAATTTTTTTACCTAGCAAATACTTTGCTTTGCTGGAAACTTTAATGTGAGCTATACATGCTTACGGTTTCTTTCCATGCTAGATTGGATAAAGCAGAAGACCACATGCAACATTTTACAGTGAAGCATGACATTTTCAGCCACATCTCCAATAGTATGAAACACCTTCATTCCAAGAGGATCCAAAAGAAACAGATGAGAAGCATTCCAAAATATCACCAAATGACTAGTATGAAAATGTTTTTACTGAGACACCAACAGCCTAAGTACAAAAGTCTTTCTGTATGTGTCTAAATAAAAACCAGATCATGCACGTCTTTTGATGTACTTGTTCTGCAATTAGATATTTCATGCTCCATAGAAGAATGTATTTTTACTTCTGTTTATGCTTCTAAGTGATAAATGTATATAACAAATGCTGAAACAAAATGCAGATCCAAAAGAAATAATGAAGGATCATTGTAGCGTTTATTGTTCAATGAGCATTGGAGGGCTCTCCAAAGAATATTGAGGCACATCCTTGCCCCCTTGTTTATACATCTCAAATATAAGGGAAATGTAATACAGAAAATGTAAGCATATATATCACAAATATCAA
Organism: Bungarus multicinctus; assembly: GCA_023653725.1. NCBI lineage: Eukaryota > Metazoa > Chordata > Lepidosauria > Squamata > Elapidae > Bungarus > Bungarus multicinctus. Next base: position 53,607,834 of record CM042844.1, read on the forward strand.
GTTGCCCCTTTCCCTTCTGTCATATGTTTATCTTCAAGAGAGCAGAACAAACAAAACAAAACAAATAAAGTAAGAGAGGGGGAAATTTTGGAATGCCAGATGCTGGGAAGAAAACATCTTCTATTGGCATCTTGAGGACAAATCTATGGGAATTGTATCCTGATTTTTTTTTAAAAAGGACTGTGTTCAAAACGAAGAATCCTTACATCTTTATATATCAGCTTGATTCAGCTGATTCCATTCATCTAAAAAGTTTTTTTCCCTATATAATATGATTAAACTAGCTATACCAGAATAATTTGTTTATTTAAACAAATATTAATCTTGGTGAATTAATCTGGATGCTCAAAAGCCATGAGAATAGTTAGGAGGAAAGTTTCATGTACAAAAGAAATGCTGCAGGAAATATTACAATGATCTAATACATATTGATTTTACACAAGACAATATCGGAAAAGCACTACACAATCTAAAACCATCTCTATCTATTGGACCGGAAGGAATATGGGCCTACTTCTTAAAAAAACTATCCATTGCCATAGCCGAACCTCTAAGCATAATCTTTGAAAAATCTTTCAGGACCAGCTCCTTGCCTAATCTATGGTCACTAGCCACAGTCAACTCCATCTTCAAAAAGGGAGACCCCAGCCTAGTTGAAAATTACAGGCCAATCTCTTTATATTATGTCACCTGTAAAGTCATGGAATCAATTATAACAAATCCATTATCCTCCACTTAGAGACAAACAACCTATTTTCTTATAAACAATTTGGTTTCAGAAAAAAACTATCCTGTAATCTGCAACTCTTACACTGCAAAAGCATATGGACAACTCGATCAGGGCAGAGCAATAGATGAAATTTACATGGACTTCTGTAAAGCCTTTGATTCAGTGGTACACGACAAACTACTCCTAAAACTAAAATCTTATGATATCTCTGGACATCTGCATAACTGGATAAAAGCATTCCTGTCAAACAGACAACAAAGGGAGTGTCTTATCAAATTCTGTACCTGTCAACAGTGGTGGCCCCCAAGGCATTGTTCTAGGACCAACTCTCTTCATACTCTACATAAATGATCTCTGTGATCATATTAAGAGAAATTGTGTTTTCTTTGCTGATGATGTAAAGCTATTCAACACCATCAACAATATTGCTACCCTTCAAAAAGACCTTGACTATGTATCAAAATGGTCAAACAAATGGCAACTTCAAATCTCAAGAAATAAATGCTCTGTCTTACATATTGGCAAAAAAAATCAGAAAATAAAATACAAGCTGAATAGTCAAGACCTTGTTGATGATCCAAACTCTGTCAAGGACCTTGGAGTACTCATCTCTGTAGTTAAAGAGCCCACTTTAACTACATAGCCAAAAAGGCATTAAGAGTTGTTAACCTAATCCTACGTAGCTTTTTCTTAGGTAACATCACTCTACTAACTAGAGCATACAAAACATTTGCTAGACCAATACTTGAATACAGTTCATCAGTCTGGAACCCGCATTACATATCTGCTAATACAGTTGAGAAAGTCCAGAAATATTTCAAAAGAAGAGTTCTCTACTCTCTACTCATTGCAGAATACCTTATGCCACCAGACTTGAAATTTTAGGCTTATACAGCCCAGAACTACATCGCCTCTGGTCCCACCTAAGCATAGTACATAAAATTATCAATTGCAATGTCCTACCCATCAATGACTACTTCAGCTTCAACCACAACAATATAAGAGCACACAATAGATTCAAACTCATGGTAAATCACACCAAACTCGATTGCAGAAAATACGACTTCAGCAACAGATTGGTCAATGTCTGGAATACTCTACCTGACTCTGTGATTTCTTCCCCAAACCCCAAAAACTTTAGACTGTCTACTATTGACCTCACCCCTTCCTAAGAAATCTGTAGGGAGCGTGCATAAGAGCACCAATGTGCCTACCATCCCTGTCCTATTGTTTCTTTTTATTTTTCTTATATGTATCCATTTTATGTATTCATAACTATGTTTATATTTATACCTGTTATCTTATAATAAATAATAAAATAAATAAAAAAATAAAATAATTATGGAATATAGAATAGCAGAGTTGGAAAGGACCTTATAGGTCTTCAGGCCCTCCTCAAGCAGGAGACCATATATATTTCTGGACAAATGGCTGTCTAATCTCTCCTTTAAAAAACCTCCAGTGATGGTGTACCCCAACTATTGGAGGCCTGGTATTGGATAATAAAATTGTGCAGCTGATGTAGAAGATGATGGATTCATCATCATTTTAATCCATGCAAAATCAGTGTTTTGGCAATAAGCCTAGAAAATACCAGTTTTCCATATTTTATTCTTCCTGAATATAATTTTGGATAGTTTTTTAAATGTATTTTATATATTACTGGGTTTCTTGGTGGTTTTTAATAAATATGTTGTACTTTAATTACAAAAGGAGTTGTACTCAGAAATGACTATTCTGCCTCACTTTCATCTCCGCTGAAAGCCGTATATTCAATAAGCTGTAATGACAGTTGAGAATTTTGCTCCATTTTTACCAAAATTACCAGTTTATTCATTTATGAAAAGGAAATATTTAGGACTTAAAAAGACTGTATTGGGGAGAAAATAAAATTAATAGATTTGTTCTTATATAACAGAGAAACACAAAGAGACAAATTATACCTATAAAATTAGAGTTTGGGCAATTAAATTTCAATCAATTATTTATGCACACTATATATTATTGCATATTTAAAGGCAGATTAGAAATTGCTATTTTCTCAATTCTATAATATTGGTGAATGAGCCAGAACTCTCAGGTGCTATTACATAAATAATAAAACATTCAAATGATCCTTTGATAATGTTATTTCATTCCAGCTAGCATACTACAAAGATATACTATAATTGTTACAGTATATTCTTTGTATGAAATGGGGAAGAAAAGAAGGATAATGTGATACATATTCAAAGCTAAAGGCAGGAAAGACAGAAAAATGCATATAGCTGTGGGAATCATTTATCTGTTAATGATTGCAGAGGTCGGCCAAATTATTTTGTTTGAGACTACAAGCTGATATGGCACATTAAGAAAAATGTTTGCATTTTGTAAGCCTATCAAAGTACTGGAGTTGCCAGCTTGGTGTAGTGACTAAACTGATTGACTAGAAAGTAGAAGTTGAGATCCTCCTTTGGGCATCAGCTGCGGGGTGTCCAGTTACCTCTCAATGTTGTTATGAGAAAAATAAAAGATAAGAACATTAGGTTATGAGGTATCCCTTAGTGTCTCAGATCTTGATTGTTTACTTGCAGATGTTTCATTACCCAAACTGGGAAACATCATGAGTGCTAGTAAGGACTGGGATTTGCTGTCAGTTTGAATTGAATTTTAATTGAGAGCAAACCTCATTCCTTATTACCACTGATGATGTTATTAGTTTGGGTAATGAAATGTCTTCAAGAAAACAATCAAGCTCAGAGACCACCAAGGAACCCTCATTTCAACCCTAAACTACAAATATTATCCTTTATCAATATATTAGGTCATATATGCCTCTGAGCAGATGAAACAAAACTGCTGTGATAAAAATCAAATTTTTAAAATTGCATAGGAAAGATGAGAGCTTTTGGGCATTATTTTGCTAGAGATCTGTCTGGCTTTGGTATTTGCCCGGAGCAGAGGGGAATCAGTCCTTTCCATACGCATGCTGAATATAGTAGTGCAGATATACTAAGAGTAACCATATGCTCAAGGCACATTGCTTATTTTGGCTGCAATTAAACTATTTGTAACTAAAACCCAATCACTGCTACTATAGGGGTCAACCAGGACTATATATAGCTATCCAGAAGCAGTCTAAATTAGATTTTTTTGGAAATAGCTTCTTGGTTATGCACTGGGTTCCATACATGATGTTCTGGCTACAAGCAGGAGTTCTTTTTTCTGAATCCTTTTTTTTTATTTGTTTCAAAATCTAGCTTGATTGTCTACATAATTCTGGCAGACAATTTCCCAGATAATTTCCTGGGGAAAAAAATAATCTTAACAAAATGTTTTTTTATGGCCAAGTTAACTAGATGTTAAAACAAAGGATTAACTAGATGATAAAACAAAGGATTTTTTACATAAAAGATCAATTGGAATCGGTTGTCTCAAAAATATATTCATAAATAAATTTTAGATTTTAAACCAGTTTATTTGTATCAAAATTCAACATTCAAATTTAGAAACTCTTCCTATATTCTACTTCAAATATGTTCCCAAAACAGTTTTGGCAGGGAAATACAAAAAAGTCCTTTTTGAAGGACAGCATCATTGCTGTGCACAGCTGTCATAAAACCTATGGTCCATGTTATTTTCATGATCAGTTTTACAGGTTTGCTAATTTTCAGCTGATTATATCTCTTATCTACAATTCCAGTGTGCTCTGATAAAATTTATTTACGCTACTTACAGATGATCAAAATAATTTACCTCTCTAAATGTAGCAACATTTAATTACATTATGTATAAATTGTGTCCACTGATACTCAATAACAGTTAGTGTCTAGGTATTTATTATGTACAGTTCATGACTTCCACCATTTAATTCATTTATTCATAGCCATTCAAGGGCCATAAAAAAGGCTACACCCATCAAGTTTTATTCTATTGGTATTGTTTAGTCTTTTACTGCTATTGCTGTTCTTTTTTCTATAACACTTTTATACTATATAGTTTTTATATTATCATATTAAATAGAGTTTTAGTGAAATGCTGATTTTATATTTCATGTTGCCTATCCTAATTATTTTAGGTATATTATACCATAGTTTTGTATATTAGCATCCAAATTACATAAAACTATACTGTGATGTACTAATTCCTATCTACATAATCTTAATCCTACAATTTTAGCATTAGTATAGTGATTCTATATTTTGCTCTAGAAACTTAAATGTTAGTGATTTCTCAAAATAATTAGACTAGACTAATATCAAAGAATGCCTATAATTTTATCCTTGAGCAATGTTTTATGCTAGTTAATGTCTGAAATAAAGATACTACTGCTGCCATTGGAGCGGAATTAGATTCTATTAAAGAAGTATGTATAAACTCTTATCAGATTTTATTAAGATTAAATTAGTGACATCAAAGAATGCATTAAATCTATGCCCAATCCAACCCACTTGAACTGTTTTTACCTTGTATGAAAAGTAGATTTGAAAGTATATTTAAATAACTAGAGATCAGTTTCTAAATCCCTTTTCCCAGAATGATTAAAAAAAACACCCTGTGCTCTTGGCACTTCTGGTTGATATATATCCTTCACCCATTTTTAAGCTGACTTCTGCCCAAGATTTAGGATTATAAATGATAATGATTTGATGGGTGTTTTAAATAATCTTCAAAAGGGAGAAAATGAAATCCCTGTGAATAGATGCTGTCTGAAGTATATATAATACCACACAAAGACTAAAATCTGTCAATTCTTTTATTTGTCTCACCTCAAGCTTGAAAAGGTTATTGACTTTAAGTCAAAAATCTATTTCATTTTCAATCTGTCAGTCTAGCAGAGGGCCCATTTAAATGCCATTTATACCATTTTCATACAGTAACATAGCTAATAACACAGGCATTTTGTTAGCAGCATAGCCAGCAAAATAGAAGTAAAGAGAGAAGCAAATAAAGAATTGGGTATATAATAATTGTTTGGGGAGGGGAAGTATCCTTCCATAAGAATAAAAGAATTGCCCTTGCTCTGAAGTTCCGAAGAGGGATCAACATGTAATCATCTAACGTTGAACTTTTGTCATGATAATTAAAGGCAATTACTTATAATACTTGATAAAAAACACACATTATCTATAGCATTTCCCTATCTCACAGAGAATAAAATGCTGTCAAAGTAATTACTGTTCCCCAGCAGTTGCCAGAAGCGGTGATATTATCATGTCAAAAAATTGGTTGAAAGATCCTGCTTAACTCCACTGTGGTCCTTGGAACTAGAAACAGTTTCTACATTGCTTGACATGGAGCTATAAATACCCCTTCCCATGCATACTTTTTCTTCAATATCCTTCCTTCATTTCTGAAGATTATCAGGTCTTCCTTTGTGAGTGTGAAATTGGAGTGAGATAATTCAAAGTAAATTCAGAATATGGTACTGATTCACCATCTTAGCAGAGTAGAAGAAAGTCAACACATGGAAATTTGGGGGGAGGGGGATAAGCAGCAGCCCAGCTTTACTTAAGAGAAAAATGTCAACTTTATCATATAAAAATATTGTTTATAATGTAATATTAATTATTTATTTGGTTTTTTTGAACAATTTTTATGGCTGCCCATTTTGCACAGATTCCAGGTGACATAAAGAAACATAAGTCAGTTTGGAAGATCTAAAATATGTAAAATGAAAAAAAAAATAGATGCTCCTTTATTTTTTAGGCTGATAATTATATGATACCTTTATCATATAAAATTTTCTCCTATCACAACATAGAGATTTTATCTCTTTATTTAACCAATTGATTTGGTCTAGTAGTTAAGGAACTAGGTTTGAAACTAGTAGGCTGTGAGTTCTGTCTTAACATTGGGCAAGTCATTCTCTATTAGTTGATAAACTCAGGCTGAGGTGACAAATTTGTTGGTCAGTTACTTATGCAATAAAATGTATCAATCTTCGGCAGAAGTGGTATTCAACTGGTTCGTACTTATTCAGGAGAACTGGTAGTGGTTATTTGGCATAGGTTGCCAAACCGGTGGTAACCCCTGGCTGGTCACACCCCCAACCTGGTCGCCCGGTCGCCCACTTGCCCCAGTCGCTCTCCTAGCCTTCCGTTCTCCATGTCCTCTTTCTCCTGGGGGAGGGGAAAAGGAAGAAAGGCATGGACGCTGCAAGTATCGCTTTCCCTGTGTGAATTAAAAGTACCTGGAGTGAGAAGGAGTGCGGGCTGACAGAGGAGGCGGGAGAATCCACTCCAGCCCTGGAGAAATTTAAAGGAGCTGCTTCAAAATGCATGTCTGTTAAGCTACAAAAGTGCTCTCTGTGTGTGTTGTGTGTGTGTGTGTGTGTATAAGAGAGAGAGAGAGAGAGAGAGAGAGAGAAAGAAAGAAAGAAAGAAAGAAAGAAAGAAAGAAAGAAAGAAAGAAAGAAAGAAAGAAAGAAAGAAAGAAAGAAAGAAAGAAAGAAAGAAAGAAAGAAAGAAAGAAAGAAAGAAAGGGAGAGAAAGAAAAAAATAGAAAGAGAGAGAGAGAGGAAAACTATGTGCTATTATTTTTAATTGTTCCATTATTTATCATGTGTTAATACTTTACACTGTCCCTATGCCTAGAATGATTTTTCTGCCTTTCTTTTGCTCAGGGCTACCACATTTTTCTGCCTTTCTTATGCCCAGGGTTTACATGCATTCAATGTCAGTAGTCCAGAGCATAAAATACACATGTGTTTAGCAAGAATTGAAAGGGACTTTGGAGGTCTTCTAGTCCAACCCCCAGCTCTGGCAAGAGAATTGAGGATGCCAAACTCTGAGTAGAGATCTTGGGAAAGGTGTCAGAATAACAGAATGACATTTAGAAGGGACCTTGGGGTGAACCCTATACCATTTCAGAGAAATGGCTGTCCAGTCTTTTCTTAAAAACTTCCAGTGATTGAGCACCCAGAACTTCTGGAGATAAGCAGTTCCACTGGTTAATTGTTCTCACTGTCAGGAAGTTTCTCCTTATTCTTAGGTTGCTTCTCTCTGTTCAGTTTCCACCCATTGCTTCTTGTTTGCATTCTGCTTCTTTGGAAAACACATTTTCCCCCTTTCTTTGTGGTAGCCCCTTAAAAGCCTTTGCCTATCACACTCTTGGATAAAACATGTGAGCCATTTCCTCCTTTCAGTGGTCCATGAAAGTACATCTATAGTATGCAAATAATAAAGTCAAAAATGGTGAACAACATTTTTACAGAACTATAGATAAGTTGAGGCTGGGTGACAAGGAATAGCTGGGAGGGGAGGGGACAGGTGAGGCACCTCTTGATGTGAGTGACATTAAGTTGGGCACGTCCACCCAGTCACATGATCACCAAGCACACCCACACAGTCACATTATCAAGCCATGCCCGCAGTCACATGACACCAAGCCACACCCACCAAATAAGCCATGCCCACAGAACCGGTAGTAAAAAAAATTTGAATCCCACCACTGGTCTTCGGTTGATCCTATAAAAGCAGACACTGGACTTGCAGGAAAATGCTAACAAGAAAAGAAAAATAATTAACCAATTTATGTGGCCACTCACCTTACAGTTTGAGACTCTGAGCAGCTAATAGCATTATTACCTGTTCACTTATGGTTTAATATAAACATTAATTACATTTTAAAGCAATTAGCTTCAAAATAAATACAATTATTCAAACATTAAAAAACCATACTACCTAATCCTATGTCACCAACATCTAAATAATCTTGATTCTATGAACAAAAATTCAAGATATAGATCCAAGCATTAGGTACATTTTTCATACTAAGTGGTGGGTGAAGAAAAGGGCTTTGCTCAATTAAATTTAAGGTAAGTCAAATGGGGCACATAATTTAGGAATAATAGATCACATAGAAAATTGTCAGTGGAAACTATACTTGTGGCAGAAAATTTGATATGATATGCAGTTCTAGAGCTTTCATTTGTAGAATGGAATAAAGTAGTAAAGGTGAGATAGGCAATCATATCTTCAGACAAGCAGATGCAAGGTGCTTAACCAAGCCTTCGTTCTTAAAAATCTGGTCGAGAATTTTGAAAGTTGAGTCCCCACAACTTAGACTTGCCAAGGTTTATTAAACACTGGTTTAGGGGAATACAATAAGTCATGGAAGGATATCAAGAAAAACTTGTCAACTATTAGAGCCCCTTCATCTTTGAGCATGTCCTGTGTTTACATGTGCATGCACACTCTCCAGAGACATGAACAGTCCGCCTAAAAAGACACCACTGCAGCTCAGATCACCTATAAGATCTTAGTGGGATTGCAAAGGAGGAGCCATCCTATGTAGTGCCATAAAGTCCTTAAAGGTCTTGAAAATTTGCTCAGTGCTACCCATCAGTAGTGGTATTCAAATTTTTTTACTACCGGTTCTGTGGTCATGGCTTGGTGGGTGTAGCGTGGTGTGGTGTGGCATGGTGAACGTGGCTTGGTGGGCGTGACATGAATTGGTGGGTATGGCAGGGGAAGGGTACTGTAAAATTCCCATTTCCAAGGGAAGGATATATTACAAAATCCCCATTCCCACCCTAGTCCACTAACCTGCTTTCCAACTGTGTTCTCCTGTGCAGGGCAACAAAAGAAGACTCCAATCAGCTGGGATTTGGGAGGCAGTAAACAGATGGGAGTGGGGCCAACCAGAGGTGATATTTACTGGTTCTCTTAACTACTCAAAATTCCTGCTACTGGTTCTTCAGAACCTGTCAGAACTGGCTGAATACCACCTTTGCTACCCATTCTCTACCTCTTCTGCCTTCTCCTCAAGATTCAGGTTCACTCCTATGGCAGCAGTGAACAAATGACCATGTGACTCACCCTTCTTTTCCTTCTTCTGCATATCCTCAATTGCCATAATTCAGGAGTGGTTCAGCACATGAGCAACTTGTTTGTTTGTTTATTATATTAGTATCCTGCTTTTATTACTTTATAAGTATCTCAACAAAGCACACTCCTTCAACCTAAAACTTCATCATAAGGTTGTCCCAATGAATTCAATTCTAAAGTGATACAGAATCTCTGACTAAGGCTGTAGGTAATTATAATGTTCCCCTCCATCTTTTCATTCTCAAAGAAATCTGATCACCCAGCAATCAGCATTTTTACTTGCATCTTCCAGATCAATCATTAATGAAAATAAAATAAGAAAGAACATAAATATTTTCCTGGGACTCCTTACCAACCTAGAAAAAAATTAAAATAATTTTTAAAAGAGGCAGTGTTAATTAATGAATCTATTCATTCTCCTAGAAATAAAACAAAACAATTCATACGTTAGGATGATAGTTCTGAACAAATATTTAGTTTGCTGAGATTTCCAGGACCAGACTTTAATCTTGATGACAAAAAGAAACATGAAATGCATGTAGCCACACTTGCAGTGTTACTCCTATTTGTTCTTCTTTGAAAATGATAGGGAAGAATATTATTATTATTAAAATATTCATATCGTTCATTCTCTCCCTTCATTTCTCTCTTAGTATTTTGCATAAAAAATTCATCCATTGGTAGTCATATGATTTATCTGGTTAATCAGTTGAATCAGAGCCTGATTAGCCTGCTACTATTAAATATAAATACTTTTCTGCATAGTCAATTAATTTAAAGTATTTTAAAAAACCATCAACAGCATCTAGTAATATGGAATCTATATGATCATGGCCTCTATAAAGAGTTAATGATGGACATTTTGTTTATAATATAACAATGTGTGAGTGTGTATGTGTATGTGTGTCTTTCAGTGTCCAAAATAAGAAATCACTGTAGTTAATATTTCTTCAAAATACTTTCCATTATATTTTGAGAAATGAAATGCATTATAAAATAATGTATTTAATTGATTTATTTGGTTCCTAATCATATGATTATTTGCACTCAATACTTCACCACTGGCTTTCTAGCAAGGATGACGTTGTTTGTTTGTTTTTTAAGTAGAATCTCTATGAATCAGAAAAGAACACAGCAAAGAGGAAGCAAACCAGAAAAAAAAGTTGATCATTCTGATGTGTTTTTAAAGGTTAGGCACAAAGGCATATTCTGCTTTTAAAATATCAATTTACTTTGAAAGACATTGAAGCAAAAATAACATTTGAAGTTAATAGAAAATTGCTGGTGTAATGGCTGGAAATTTTATATTTCAAATGGATTTCCAGAAATAATTCAGTATCTGCTCTTTGTGGATATGTTTGTATGCATCACAGAAGGAAAAATTAAACCTTATCTGACTACATATGCTTAAATATTTTTATTTCTTTGTTCTTCAATCATAGTATTTGAAATTAAAATAATCCTTTAGTTGTGGGTTATTCTGGTGATCATAAGCTTAAAATCCTGAATCCCTAAGATTGGTATGAAGAGGTCAAGATGGGGACACTAGTAGCTTCTAAAATAAGCTCTCAGCTTTTGACCACCATGCCCTTTCAAGATAGGCCCTTGTCCCAAAGCTGCCATCCAAGAATAAGAAAAATACCCAGTCCAGCACCAGCAATGATTATAGGACCAATTAATTTAACAAAATGGAAAAACAGATAAGGATCAACTCTTACTGTATCTGCCCATTGCAGAGGCAAATAAAAGGTGAATAACAGATCTACCACTTCCATTCACCTCTTGAAACAAGTTTTACACACACACACACACACACACACACTAACAGCTATATTATTTACCCTTTCCATGATGTTTGCTTTCTGTCTGCAGAAATACCGGTCTTTATATTTGCAATGGCTAAATGAAATTTCAACCAAAGTGAGCAGCTTCCTACAAGCCCTTGATCTACAAACGTCCTACTGCAATCAGGGGTTACTATAATAGGAAAGTCTGGCTATGTTTACTTTAGATATTCAGAAGCAGTTAATTAGCTAACCCCTGCCATGTGCTATAGGGAAAAAAACATTTTTCCTGGACATCCATCAGAACGGTCACAGATGAAATGATCACAAGTTTATTTTGACCTTCCTGTCTCAACTCCTAAAATGCCAAACTAAAACATTTGGCTTAAAAGATTTTCATTATCTGTTCAGCTCAACAAATGCTTAGCACATATTTAAAAAGTTTTATCAGTTATTTCTCTTCCAGACTTATTAAAATAAGAAAACTCTTGTGGCAAACTCATCATATTCAAACTGTCAGAATCTTTAAGGATAACTTTGTCCCTGATCTCATCACTAGAAAAGTGATCAGTGGTCATGACCCTACAGAAAAGAGCCATAAAAACACAGCATCCCAAAGCAATAAATATGCCAGACTTGTGAACAAGAAGAGGTTAAACAAATACCAAGGGAGGAAGGTACAAGCTCAGAACTCATTAATTTGAGGAGAAAAATAGCACACACCAAAACAGCAATTGTGACATGCCCTCTAGAAGTGTTAGTCCTAAAGTGCTAGAAGTGATATGCAAGTCCATCACCAATTTAATTTCTCTGCCCCCTAAAGCTGCTGAACTCCAAATCGTTGCCATCTCTCTTATGACTAAGGCATGCAAAAAGCTGTCAGAACACTACACTGACTTTCTCACCAATAATAGTGAAAGTAACACTGACAGCAGTGTCTCTTCCAGGAGTGTAATACAAGTGATACTCAAGGAGCTCATGCAGTCACAAGCAGATGCAGATCAAAAGAAACTACCTTATAACTGTAACAAAGTTTGTCCAAGCAATACAGAAACTCAATATGCCTGCAAACCTAAGAGGGCTTTGTTGGTTCAATGGGAATCTGAATCCAGCAGAAACAAATTCCTTCTTCCCTACTTATATTTGACATGCCAAAGAATGTCCCCTGCTAAAGAATTGATGTCCCTGCTTACCTACATTTCACACTGCCACACTGATTTTCCCAATAAACAAGCAGTTGGAAGAGCAGCACTTAAAAATTGTCAGAATGAGCACCTAGTTTGTTCTTATAGAATGTTCTGTATTATGATATAGTTTGCCATGTTCTCCTTTGCCTTACTCATCCTGTTACATTCTTTTCAGATTTTTTATTTTTATACTTTTATATGTAAATTTATTTTATTGTATTTGTTATGCTTTATTAATTTCCTATTTCCCACCTTCCTTATGCCAGTCTTTGATTATCATAAAAGTTTGAATTGATAGGACTGGCATATCTGCCCCTAAATTTGCTTTATGGTATTGATTTATTGTTAGATTCATATCTCTCCTTCATTTTGTACAACTTAAGGTACTCCTATTCCCTATGTTTACCTTGACAATAAATCTGTGAAGTGCATTAAATGCAAAGAAATAGACCTGGCCAAACTCACTTAGCTGACTTTCATACCTAAGGAAAGAACAGAACTCACAAATTCCCAGGTTCTAGTCCAGAACTTCAACTGCTACACCAAACTAACCCTCTACAACAGGTCCAGAATCAATTGCTGATGAAGCAAAGAAATGTGTATTTAAAAACTATGTTAGACACCTTTCCATCATTTTGTCAACATTAAGTCAACTTTGGTACCAAATTACTTTTTATACCCTGTGTAGTGGCTGCTGAATGAAACAATTAAATAACACTTTGTTTTCCCTTGAGGAGCTTAAAACTAATTTTTGAAAGAAGATAGGTTAAAAAATGTATGCAGTTGATCTCATCAAAAGTGTCTAAGAATGTGTCAATCATTAAAAATTCTGTTCTCTCTATGTACCAGTCAATCATTAAAAATTCTGTTCTCTTTATGTACCAGTATTCAGTCTCATCATTTTCCCAATCTTGGTAGATTTTAAAAAAGAACATGTCATAACTTTAATGTTTAATTCTTGTAACATGGAAAATTTTTACATGCACCTTTTACTAATTTAAATAACAATATAAATTGCTAAAAATCTTTATATTAATATAATTTACTCTGTTTTTGTTCTTTGACATGACATTAACCTGATACAGGCTTTGACAATATACAGTATATTCATATTTCTACACAAGCTGTTTAAAGGATGTAACTAAGCTGTTTGCATGCAACTTTTCAGTAGTATGCCTTTTATTTTTAAATACTTTTAAAGAAACCCATATTTGATCAAATGAAGAAGAGATTTAATATATACAGTTTCTATAAAAATTGAAAATAATATTTAATTCATGTGGTTGGGAGAAAAAAAGTAATTATAACGTATACATCCCCCAAAAGGATTAAACATATGTAGATATAAAAGGACTGGAAGAAATCCAATAAGATGGTAACATTTTTGAATGCTGCTTCTTTGGAAAAAAGCAATTAAGAAAAGACAGTTCATAACACTGTGTAGAGAAAGTGAACAGAAGGGTTCCTCCACCATATCTCATGTTGCAAGTTTATGATGTGGTGCAATGGTTAGAATATGATATAGCATTGGAGAGACCCAAACTCAGATACTTACTTAATCATAGAGCAACCTGGGTGATTTTCAGTCAATTACTTGTCATCTCCCTACTACTGAGTTAGTGGTATCCCCCTTATCCTTAAAGCAACATAAAATAATATCACCATAACAATTACTATTCAGATTGCCAATCACAATCATATTCTATTGTGCTGGTTCTGAAACATTGCCAGATAATATTGTCCTGATTTGTGAGTGTAGAATTTGTGTTCTTCTCTAATTCTGCTGACATCCATTTTCAGCATATCACCAGCCACAACAGAACATCTATCAATCGTAGCACAGTAGAAGGAATAAAGTAGGCCCAAGTTCAATACTCTGTCTAGGATTATATAGGCTCTTTTATTTCCCCATCCTTCCATAAGACGTAACTTGGAATTTTCAAGTCACAAGAATGTAAAATTCTACAAGAATGAGGAATATATGAAGGAAAAAAAAACACTGGGGAAGAAATAGTTACAAAGAAAAATGAGACAGACCTTGCCATGTTTACGAACCTAGACAGTCCCCATAGAGGCTGACAATTGAAAATAACTAGATGCTGGAAAACTAAAGGAAAAAAATGAGCAACTGGAATTGGCAAATATAAGTGAGTTGGTAAATAAGAAGAAAAAGGCAGTTTCACATCCTTGTTTTCAACATACTTCAATAATCAATTAATTTTGGAAAGAGGAAAGCAAGAAAGAGAGAAAGAAAAAGAAAGAGAGAGAGAGAAAGAAAGAAAGAAAGAAAGAAAGAAAGAAAGAAAGAAAGAAAGAAAGAAAGAAAGAAAGAAAGAAAGAAAGAAAGAAAGAAAAGGGAGGGAGGGAGGAAGGAAGGTAGGGAGGGAGGGAGGGAGGGAGGAAGGAAGGAAGGAAGGAAGGGGCCACATGTTGTATGTATTACAGTGTAGCATGCATAATAAAAAGGTCCAAAATCATGCATTCATACATAGTCTATTTTGCTATCAACAGTGTTATATTGGGAAGCTGTACATAGAATTCTTTTGCTTGGTCTGGAAATATGTTAAGAAGAAGGGTTAGTAACTCAGTGGAGATGCATTTGGAGAAAAGTGTAGTACAGCAGGATATAATTCCATGAATCAATGCTTCTGTGTTTGCAGAGACAAAGCCTTTCAGCATCACAACCTGGCAGCGAAGATTTGGCAGAGGCAATTTGGCAGTGATGAGCTGATGCAGTCAGCTGGTTACACCATGCTGGCCACAATGAGTTGTCCTGGACTTTTCAGCATTGAGGATTTTTCAATAGTTACCTGTCGTGCCCCTGGTGGAGACTGACTCTGAAGAAGAACCTCAGGAACAACCAATAGGTAGTGGAAGTGTGACTCCATAGGTGTTGGAGAAGGCTGGGGAAGAGCAGAAGCCAGCTGAGCAGTCAGAGGAGGACCCAGGCCCATCCCCTATCCATCCTAGAGCACGCAGGAAGAAGAGGATCGGGGTAAAATGTGGTCTACTTGGGAGGAGAGGGCCATGATCCTTTTAATGGGTTGCAGGGGGGAGATTTGCATAAGAGTGTCGGTGTGCTGTCCAAGCCACTCTATGGGAATTGGTTAGTTACTTAGGAATTGTGAGCTGTCCCCTTAAGGGAATGCATCATGGGAAATGCAGTTAAAGGTTTCCTGGGAAATGTAGTTCATGTCACATGGCCACATCTGTAATCCTGATTGGCCACTAAATTGACTCTCGAGGGGTTGAAGGAGGTTGCCCTCCATTCTTGCCTGCACTCATGGACAGATAACATCTTTTCCTTCTATCTGCTGCTAACAGACGCTGGAAACAATTAAGTGTTTTAGTTTGAATGAAGCTTTCTTCCAAGGGACTGTTCCTGGTTATCTTTCTGAACCTGGCAATTATTTATCCTAGTCTGTCG
The DNA here is from genome assembly GCA_023653725.1 of Bungarus multicinctus. Lineage (NCBI taxonomy): Eukaryota > Metazoa > Chordata > Lepidosauria > Squamata > Elapidae > Bungarus > Bungarus multicinctus. The sequence continues at coordinate 53,623,772 of CM042844.1, forward strand.
TGGAACTTTATTTAATACGGTTTGTTTTTGGTTTCTGCTTCATTATCAGCTCTTTGACTGTAAATTGTGTTTATGGCCTTTGAAATATTATTTTGAACCTAGTTTACTCCTCCACTGTGAACAATTAAACAGTGAAGCCAAGTTGAAGGCATTAAAGGACTTTTAGTTACGTTTTGGATTTTGGTATATTTCTGATATACCCTGGGTCATCACAGTTACCTACCAAGACAGCTGATAGAAATATATTAAAATGAAACAATACTTTAATTGTTTATTAATTCATTATTAATACTTCTGAAATTTATTATTTATAAATTGAATCAAGCATAATGATGGTTTAGAATAAAATCTACTAGGCTCTACCTGAGCTCTAGGTAACATCTTGGTCTATTCTGTTTGAAATTCTGTCCAAGACTCTTTGTTTAAGAGCTAGCATTGCTTGACCTTGTTCCTGGTGTACCAGGCTCTCCCTGGAGAACCCATATTCACAACAATAAGATAGATAATCATTTATTTGTAGTCTCCAAGAACAGAAGAATTATCTGACAGGATCACTGTGGTGAAAAGCAGGGCTGTTGCATCTCTAAAAAATGATACAGTTAAAAATACTGTTAAAGTCAAAAGCCCATTTCTTCTTATCAAATGAAACAATTGACAAATGTCTTGCTCTCCTCTGTCTTGTTGTTGTGATAAAAACAGAGCACTTTATGGGGAAGATGACACTTAGTATATGAAAGAAATTCAAGAAAAAATAGAGAGGCAAAAACCAGGAGAGAAATGGTTGCTGTGTAGCCTAACCAGTTGGGAGATTACATACCTAGTATTATCAACACTCTTCTGATCTTACCCATCATTGTCATTGATGTTATCTCCAGGATACTTTTATACATGTCATAGCTGTCTTTGGACAGTGTCAAAAAGGAAGAAATCCTACTTTTCTACTGTTACATGTAATAGATCTTATTCATGACCTGAATGCATGAGAGAAAAATATTTTTTTTATAATCAAGGATGAAAATTTGTATGTTGGAGGATGTCCTTGATATGGCCAAGTGCATGTGGTAAATGTCTGTTGTCTTTCAGTTTAACCTGCTTTGAGAATAAAAATAAGAGGTAACTCCATAACCTTCCTTGAGTGTCTATGGAATTTCAGTCAACCAGATCAGGTGTCTTTCAAAACGCAACTGGATTTTCTTGGGGATTTTTTTTCCATTAAAAACATTTCATCTCTCATCCAGAAGCTTCTTCGGTTCTGAAGAGATCTACTATAGAAAAATAAGAGCAGACCCCATTGCTTTCTAGCAGTGAAGATGTTACCTAATTTGGTAACAAAATGTCCACAAGCAACCTTAAAGAGCACCAACATCTTGAAGTTCTTAAATGAAAAGCAAACTACTGTATGAATGTAACAACAAGAACAACAAATCCAAATGGTAAAATGTCTTATTCACAAAGTATGGAATTTTCTCCCACAAAATTTACTAATCATAGCAATAGCACTTAGATTATATACCACTTCACACTGCTTACAGATCGTTCTAAGTAGTTTACAGAATCAGCATATTGCCCCCAAATAATCTGGGTCCTCCTTTTACCAACCTCAAAAGGATGGAAGACTGAATCAATCTTGAGACTGGTGGGATTCAAATTGCCAAATTGCAGGCAGCCAACAGTCAGCAGAAATAGCCTGCAGTACTGCATTCTAACCACTGCGCACCACGGTTCTATCCACGATCCTGGATTATGGATAGTGGGAGTGGAATATGGGGAAGTTGTCAAATTGATATGATATACGTTCAGAGCAGAGTTTCTGAAAACCAGCTACAATACATTAGGGTATTTGTTTCATGTCTATCTGCCTGATTTCCTTAAAGATACAAATGGTTGAGATAAGAGGGCTATTGAAAGCCTCTGGTTAAATCTTATAGGACTTTCTTGTATTCTTATGCCACATGTGACTATTGAAATGCTGTTTCTAAATCAGTCCCACATTTTCAACAATTTTTGCCTAGGAATTACCAAAGGAAATGTAAGAATTTGTAATGTGATGGTGTGAATAAGATCTGAAAAATATTAAAATATGAGACACCAGTTGATTGCTTGTAAATTCAGGATTTTCCAGATCTACCATGAAAACAGGAATGAAACAAAAAAAAGAATACATGATCTTCCTCAATAGTTAGAGCTGGTAAGGGGTAAGAAAGTCAGAACTAGTAACGAAATAGAATATGAAAAGAAATTCTTAATATAGTATATGTTCATCAGAGTCAAAGCTGCCACTGGGGTAATGCCTGAAAAAAAATTTTAACAGGTTGGGGAGTTCCTCCTTGGGCAAAGTATGTGTGAAGTTAAACTTAATAAGTTTAGCATTATTTCACAGGGAAATTCACTGATCTTTATCAATGTAATGTAGCAGAACATTGGGAGAAGAAATAGGGAACGAAAAGAAAATCATGGCATGAAAGAAAGCTTTGTTTCAGAAATGGATTGATTAACAGATTTGAAAAAGGCCTCAGAAATAATACAAAAAATAAAGAAAGCAGGCATGCATTTGAAATACTACAAGTAATACAAAAAGTTGGGGGGAAATCTTCAAAGGTGTGACTGAAAAAATAAAGAACTGAAAGGAAGGAGACAGAAGAAATATGGGAAAAGTCTAGAAAGAAAGGTAGAAGCCATAGAATGTCAAGTGCAAAGGATCAGGACCAGAGGTGGTATTCAGCAAGTTCTGACCAGTTCTGGAGAACCGGTGGCAGAAATTTTGAGTAGTTTGGAGAACCGGCAAATACCACCTCTGACTGAAGATTTTACAGTATCCTTCCCCTGCCATGCCCACCAAGCCACCGCCACAGAACCGGTAGTAAACATTTTTGAATCCCACCACTGATCAGGACCATATGTTAAGTTGCAGCAGAGAAGATTTATTCAGGCATATAAACAAGAATCTAGCCAACTAAATTTCCATATTATATTGGTGCCAGATAGAAGTCAATGGAATTCAAGAGGGACTGGACTTGAACCGATTGTGGGGATATACTGTAACGATTCTAAACTGATGACACATTTAACTTCCTCGCCCAGCCATTTCTAATCTTCTCCTACAAAAAAAATGGTATTACTTAGGATTTTACTCAGAGACTGATAATCTCTTCCAGAATGCATATCTCTAGTGCCCTTTCCTTCCCTCTATGTGTGTTACATTTTCTCTTCACTGCAACAGTCATTCATCCAGAGTTTGATAGCCACTGAGTAACACAGGGGTTCTTTTCTCCTTTTAATGCCCAGAAGAGCCTTTTGGTTCCCACAAACTGTGGTTTCATAGTATTGCCATTTAATTTTTTCCTTTTTCTTGCCCAACTTTTCTTCCTTCTGAATTGTTATTTTCCTGAAAAATTGAAAAGCAAAGATAAATGTTTAAATATTTTCATAAATGGTTAAATTATATAAATGTTTAAAAATTAACACTTTATTAATGAAAATTGTCATTACCTTTAGAATGTTTCTGGTAAAATTTTAATTGGGCTGACAACAAAAATGCCAGCATCCAATTTAAAAAAATACTGTCTGCTTTCAAGCCACCAGTTCTTCATACAACATAGATGTGTTTAAAATCCCCTTTTGATTCATAGGTTATACCCAGGTAACACTTTCTAACAGAAAAATGACAGCTGTTCTTTTAATTTTTTAACTAAACTTCAAGTTCACATTTTAATATGCTTGCACATTATTCAGGGAGAAGCCTGTACAAATTTCATTACTCAAACAGCACTCATTCATGAAAAAATAATCATCTGCAATGTTTGGAGAGTGTTAATGGTATTGTAGATTTGAGATTATTTGCCGTACCATCTGCAAACTCATTACTAGCTCTGAGCTTTAAAGAAAAATGTTATGATCCTTTCTCTTCTAACATTCACTTTTATCCAGACTTTTAAAAATTGTATGAATGAGCTTTAAAATGTTATTTCCTTACGAAGATTTCTATTATTGGTTTATTTTATTAAATATAATTAAGAAAAAAAATGGCAGATAATTTTAAAAAAGTGATAATAAGGACTATTCTTGCTAAAATAGTATTTATCTTTTCTGTAATGGTTTGTAATTCTTCATTGACATATTTGATCTAAATCTGATCCCTTCATTTGTCATTTTATGTTTTCTTTAAAATGTTTAAAAGAGGCCTACTGTATTTAGCCCCTTAAAGCATTCTTTATCTGCTTGCTCTGCTCAAGTTTACCTGCTATCAAATCCTCTATTTATCTCATCTTTCCCTTTCATACTTGTTGATAGATATCTGTTTCTGTCCAGAATGCTATTTTATTTTCCATTTTTCTGTCTTGTGCAAATCCTCTGCTTTAAAATCTTTTTTTAAAGGGAGGCAATGGGTTAGTTATTTAAAATTCCATCCATAGGGTGCTTCCATATTTGTACTAGACTCATCTCATGCTTACTATATAAATGCTCAGGGTACATACAGTGATTCTATGCTTCCCTGTCGTTCTCAACTACCAACCCCACAACAATGTTGTTTATTCCTGCACTGTAGTACTAAAATCCATCAGAAAAACAATCTGTGCCACCAATCAGTTTTAATGACCACATAGTTTCTGTGTATTATGATGGATTTACAGGTGAAACTTGAAAAATTAGAATATCATGCAAAAGTTCACTTATTTCAGTAATGCAACTTAAAAGGTGATCCTAATATATGAGATAGACTCATTACATGCAAAGCAAGATAGTTCAAGCCGTGATTTGTCATAATTGAGATGGTTATAGTTTACAGCTCATGAAAACCCCAAATCCACAATCTCACAAAATTAGAATATTACATGCAATCAATAAAACAAGCATTGTAAATAGAACAATAGTGGACTTCTGAAAAGTATAAGCATGCATATATATTCAGTACACCCACACAAAAATCATCACAATGACATAATCCTCAATTATAACTTCAAAAAAGGCAACTATGATTTTAGAGACAACGATCTCTCAGTCAATCTCTATTCACTGGATACAATACTTTTGAAGACCATTACAACATATTTTTACTTGAAGTCAAAAGAATCATCAAACTATATGTACCAATAACAACTCCCAAAACAAAACAAAAAACAGATTACCCATAACAATAAGGAAATTTCAATCCAAAAACAGATCACTCTGGCGGAAAAACGACTCTGGTCACATTGCCAACTTCAAAAGCTGATACAAAAATTTATGCTACCAGATAAAGACTGAATGCATCAATTATCACATTAAACAAGAGGAAAACCTTCTATGCACCAATTCCACCCATGCTTTCTACAATTTTGTAAACAACAAACTAAAAGACTCAAGGACCATCCCACCCATGATAGGACCTAATGGTAAAGACTGCAACAAAGACAACACCATTAAAGCCAACCTCTTTAACACATCTTTGGCTCAGTATTTGTAAACAGCAATGGATCATGCCCAATATTTCCTAGCCGAACGACAGAAAACTACAATGATCTAATACATATCGATTTTACAGAAGACAATATTGAAAAAGCACTACGCAATCTAAAACCATCTCTATCTTTTGGACCGGACGGAATATGTGCCTACTTCTTAAAAAAGCTATCCACTGCCATAGCAGAACCTCCAAGCATAATCTTTGAAAAATCTTTCATGACCAGCTCCTTGCCAAAGCTATGGTCATAAGCCATGGTCATCCCCATCTTAAAAAAGGGAAACCACAGCCTAGTTGAAAATTACAGACCAATCTCCTTATGATGCGTCACCTGTAAAGTCATGGAATCAATTATTAGCCAATCCATTATCCTCCACTTAGAGACAAACAACCTATTCTCTAATAAACAATTTGGTTTCAAAAAAAAAACTATCCTGTAATCTGCAACACCTACACTGCAAAAATATATGGACTACACAATTCGATCAGGGCAAAACAATAGATGCATAGACTTCTGTAAAGCCTTTGATTCAGTGGTACACAACAAACTACTCCTAAAACTGAAATCTTATGGTATCGCTGGATAACTACATAACTGGATAGAAGCATTCCTGTCAAACAGATAACAAATGGTCAAAATTGGGAACGTCCTATCAAATTCTGTAACTGTCAATAGTGGTGTCCCCCAAGGCAGTGTTCTAGGATCAAGCCTCTTCATACTCTACATAAATGACCTCTGTGATCATATTAAGAGCAATTGCGTTCTCTTCGCTGATGATGTAAAGCTGTTCAATACTACAGACAATACTGCTACCCTTCAAAAAGATCTTGACTATGTATCAGAATGGTCAAACAAATGGCAACTTCAAATCTCAACAAATAAATGTTCTGTCTTACATATTGGCAAAAAAAAAATTAGGAAATAAAATACAAGCTGAATAGTCAAGACCTTGTTGACGATCCAAGCTCTGTAAAGGACCTTGGAATACTCATCTCTAATGATCTAAGTGCTAGAGCCCATTGTAACTAAATAGCCAAAAAGGCATTAAGAGTTGTTAACCTAATCCTACATAGCCTTTTCTCTGGTAATATCACACTACTAACTAGAGCATACAAAACATTTGCTAGACCACTACTCGAATACACTACTCGAATACAATCATTCTGGAATCCACATTACGTATTGGATATTAGCACAGTTAAGAAAGTCCAGAAATATTTCACAAGAAGAGTTCTCCACTCCTCCACTCATTGTAGAATACCTTATGCCACCAGACTTGAAATTCTAGACCTAGAAAACCTTGAATTATGCCGTCTTCAGTCTGATCTAAGTATGGTATATAAAATCATACATTGCAATGACTTACCTGTCAATTAATACTTCAGCTTCAACCATAATAACACAAGAGCACACAATAGGTACAAAATCAAGGTTAACCGCATCAAACTTGATTGCAGGAAATACGACTTCAGCAACAGAGTGGTCAATGTCTGGAATACTCTAGCTGACTCTGTGGTTTCTTCCCCAAGGCCCAAAAACTTTAACCTTAGACTTTCTACTATTGACCTCAACCCTTTCCTAAGAGGTTTGTAGGGGCGTGCATAAGCGCACCAATGTGCCTACCATCCCTGTCCTATTGTTTCTTTTATTTTTCTTATATGTACCCATTTCATGTATTCATAACTATGTATATACTTATACCTATTATCTTATAAGCATTGACAAATCAAATAAATTCTAAAAAAATTTTTTTTGGTTTGGGCCTTTTTTGCAGCAATTACTGCCTCAATGCGGTGTTGCATGGAAGCCTGTGGCACTGCTGAGGTGTTATCGAAGACCAGAATGCTTCAATAGCGCCTTCAGCTCTTCGGAATTGTTCAGTCTCATGTCTCTCATTTTTTTCTTGGCAATGCCCCATAGATTCTCTATGGGGTTCAGGTCAGGCAAGTTTGCTGGTCAATCACGCACAGTAATCCCATAGTCATTGAACCAGGTTTTGGTGCTTTTGGCAGTGTGGACAATGCCAAGTCCTGCTGGATAATGAAGTCAGCATCCCCATAAAGCTCATCTGCGGAAGGAAGCATGAAGTTTCCAAAATCTCATGGTACCGGCTGGGTTGACCCTGGACTAATGAAGCACAGTGGACCAACACCAGCAGATGACATGACTCCCCAAATCAACACAGACTGTGGAAACTTTACACTGGACTTCAAGCATCTTGTAGTGTGTGCCTCTTCATTCTTCCTCCAGACTCTGGGTCCTTGGTTTCCAAATGAGATGCAAAAGTTGCTCTCATTGCTCTCATCAGAAAAGAGAACTTTGGACCACTGAGCAACAAACCAGTTCTGTTTTTCTTCAGCCCAGATAAGACGCTTCTGACATTGTTTGTTTAAGGAGCGGCTTGACAAGAGGAATATGACATTTGAAGCCCATGTCCAGGACCCGTCTGTGTGTAAGTGGCTCTTGATGCACTGACTCCAGCCTCAGTCCACTCCTTATGAAAGTCCCCAACACTTTTAAATGGCCTTTTCCTGACACTCCTCTCCAGGCTGCAGTCATCCCTGCTGCTTGTGCACCTTTTTCTTCCACACTTTTCCCTCCCACATAACTTTCTATTAATGTGCTTTGATACAGCACTTTGGGAATATCAAACTTCTTTTGCAATTACCTTTTGAGGCTTTCCCTCCTTATGGAGGGTGTCAATAATGGTTTTCTGCACAACTGTCAGGTCAGCAGTCTTTCCCATGATTGGGATTCCTACTGAATCTGACTGAGAGACCATTTAAAGACTCAGGAACCCTTTGCAGGTGTTATGGCTTAATTAGCTGAGTTAGAGTGAGACACTTTGAGCCTAGAATATTGAACCTTTTCACAATATTATAATTTTCTGAGATTGTGGATTTTGGGTTTTCATGAGCTGTAAGCCATAATCATCACAATTATGACAAATCACGGCTTGAACTATCTTGCTTTGCATGTAATGAGACTATCTCATATATTAGGTTTACCTTTTAAGTTGCATTACTAAAATAAATGAACTTTTGCACGATATTCTAATTTTTCAAATTTCACCTGTAGTTCATAAAAACTAAACAGTTTCTACCACTCTTTTTATATTATTTTTATTTCCTTTTATACTTTTTAGCTTTTTATATGTAATTTTTTATTTTGTTGCATCTTTGATGCTTTTTAACTTCATGTATTCCATTCCTCTAACAAGGGATTGATTTGACATGCTTCCATGTTTGGATTGATTGGCTACTTTGTTAACTTATACCTAGAGTGATTTTGGTATTTTGAATTTTCTCATAAATGGAACATGAAAGCAAAGCAACATTAAATAAAGTGATTAAATTTACATGCCATGCAGTGGGAAGAAATCATTTATAGTGACTTTAAATCAAGTTCTCAGTGTCTAAAAGATGTCCCAAAGTTGGTGATATCATATATGATCCAGTTCCATAAATATTCAATAGCATAGAGTGGCTTATATTCTATTATCTTCTACGACCCAAGCCATGACACAAGTGAGATTTCTTTTTATTTTACAGATCTGTAACTGGGTTGAAAGATAATGAAAGGCAAAATTGACAGCTTAGATTAAAGAAAAAACTTTGTTTAATTTTATTTCTACTTGGAAGCCACTTATGGATTTTTTTCAAGAAACTGGGAGAAATGAAATTTTGATTTTGGGATTGATGATTAGGATTATATGAAATTGAAGAAATAATATGGACTACTCTTATAATAATAATAGATTATTATAATTATACATTATTATTATATTATTATAATTACATTATTATTATTTTTCCCATTTATCTGTATTTACTTCCCTCGTTCTTGTTTATTTTCATACTTATACTTGTTATCTTGTACATGTTTGACAAACAATTAAAATGAAATGAAAATAAAATACTGTTAATTTTAAAGTACGAGTTGGATATATTTTTTATCTATATCTGTACCAAATAAAGAAAGAAGCCATTCTTTTTCTTTCTTTTCCTCTTCATACTTTATCTTGCTGTTATCCAATTATTTAGTTCCCATAATATTGTGTTTTATATATTAAAGTATATCAAGACTCTATGAGAAACTGAGATGTACCTCACAAAGTGAAGTCAAGCTTTGATTAGGAAAGTTCCTTTCTTAAAAGAGTCAGCAACCCAAATTGAAATCCTCTGAGGGACAGCCATAAAGGTCTGAATAGGATGATCATGCCTACAATAGCCAGTTAGAGGGGAGGTATTGCTTACAATGAAATGAAACATAGCAGGCAGACTACACAGCATTGTTGTGCCAGCAAAATTGGGATACTACCATATCAGACACAGAATGAGAAAAAAATGGACAGGGTTTGCAATTATGGTGAGCTGGAGGTGGATGGGTTGAAGCCTATGTTATGCATTAGCATCCTGAATAAAATGGATGTTTTTATATCAGTTGAAAAATCATCATTCCTGCTTTTATTCTTTCAAATCCAGATTATCAGAAATTCATATTTGGGTTTTGAAATTCTTATGATGACTTTGTGATGATCTTATGTTCAAAGTATTAATATTTCTTTCTACTATTGCATCCATAATTTCATGAAACAGCAAAAACTCTGAGTAATGAGATACATAGGATTTTAATAAAGGTATTGAATGCTATGAGAGTTATTATTATATATTTTCTGTAATTTAAGATGTATAAGCAATTTACCATGAATGATTGAACACAATTGTCATTAAAGACTGGGTCCCCAGACCACAAGACTATTAATTTATGAGTCTAAAATCACTGATGTGCATGGCATAATTAAAACTGTGCCAAAATAAATAAGTTAACTACTTATGCTCAAGTGCTCAAAGTTCCACTGGAAGATTGGTGAAGAGGAATTGTATATTGTGTTGTGAGCTTCTTTCCATTAGATGCATGGTACACAGAACTCCATATGCTTTTATATTTTGATGTGTTGTAATGCAGAATTAAGCAAGCACTTATTTTAGTCATAAAGGATCATACTTGGTTTATACTTTGTTATGGCTTTTCATCTTTAATCTAACTAAATTGAGAAATAGATTCACTTTATCTTTGAGATAGTCTTACATAAATAAGTAAAGACAGGGTTGATGGTTGATGGTTTCATTTTTTGCAACAAGCAAAAGATTCCAAGATCAGAAAGATTTATCCTCCTTGTTCTTTGTAAAATCCAGTAAATTGAGATTACTAAAAGCAAGTGTGCTTAATTATGGTTCAGAGCCTGTGTAAACCAGTCATAAAATCTTCATGGAATCCACTCTCAGTGCAGACCTAATCAGGGGGGTGCTGTATATTTGCTTACTATTGTGTCTTTATACTTCTAGAAGAAGACATTAACTCTTTATTTGCCCTATTTAATTCTCAAGTTTTTTTGAATATTATTTGATTGCTGTTTTATCTTATTGTGATATTTTATTTTACTGCCTTAGAATATAGTGTTTAGCATTCATACTGTGTGGTCTTTGCTCCCCAGTTCAAAAGAACCGGTGACCCAATCTTGCTGAGCAAGGGACAAAGCAATACAGGTGTTACCTTTCCAAAATTCCTTGATGCAGATAAACTACAAACATCTCACACCAGGATTTTTTAAAAAAAGTTTTGGCAGTGCATGCCAAAAGCTAAAACTGGGCTGAATCCTCTGTGTAGCTATAGCAACCAATAAATATGACTGCGTTGCCACAGGATAAAGCAGCTGTTAGTTAACATTGCCAAGGTTTTCCTCTTGATCACCATTTTTATATGAATAGACCTTTATTCCACAATGCATTTCATGGACTATAATAACAGCAAACTCTTTTTCTTTTAAATTAAACAAATTCTTCTCTTTTTGCTTGGCTGACTTCAAGTGCCACCCTTTATCTGCATTTATAGGACTCTTTATTAAAAAGAATGCTAAAATTAATAATACAACATCAAACAAAATAACATTGCTTATCATGATAGTTCTCTCTGCTACTCTATTGTGGATAACTTTGGTGTTTTTAATTGTAGAATCCTTTTTAATTGTTACTTTTTAAATGTGTTTTATTATATATCACACAGAGACATGTACTTTGAAATTGGAAGCTATACAAATATGATAAGTAAATGTTATTATAAACATACAGTAATCTAATGCTGACTTATTTTCAGATTTAGGTTGCTGAACATAGAATTGCGGTATAATGCCTTTCTTTAAAAGAATATATAACCTGTTGTCATTTATTTATTGTTTAGTATTTATTTATTATGCTGACTGAAATGATCATTGGTCTCCTTACATCTCAGTTAGTGTAATATGTTCTTCCAGAGTTGTTTTCATCAGTTATAGCTAATATAAAATACTCTGCTGATTTACTATCAGACCAAGTTTAATGCTCGGGTAAACATATTATGTGCAATTTTTAGATTTACACTTTAGTATCCATGTACTTTTCTTGTCAAAAATATAAAACCGGTTCCCAGTTTGCTTCTGGATTCAATTCAAGATTCTGATTTTGATCATTAAAGCCTTTCATGGCATGGGACTAGGTTATTTGGGGACTACGTCCACCTAATTACATCTGCCCATACTACCAAGAAAAAAAAAAGAAAGACTATGCTCCTAATCCTGTCTGCTAAGGAGTTGCATTTTTTGGAACCAAGGACATGGATCTTTCTTCCATGGCATCTGTTCTGAAAAACATTAACCGTCCCCTAGCCTCTGCAAGGTAAGATTGGCCACATCTTTGATATGAAAGGCCCTTGAAACATGTGCCAATAGTCTTGGGGATCTGAAGAAGATGGTAAATTATTGAGATAGCTTTATCATCCATAACTCATTGACAACCCTCACTCTGTCAAAAGACCTGGGATTTCTCATATTGAATGACCTAAGCACCAGAGCTTACTGCAACAACATTGAAAAAAAAGGCTTAAGAATTGTAAATCTGATCTTACGAAGCTTCTCCTTTGGTAACACTATTTGCAAATTAGGGCATACATAACCTTTGCTAAACCGATACTTGAATACATGTCTGCTGTCTGGAATCCATACAGTATATCAGACATTAATACAATTGAGTGAGTCCAGAAGTATTTTACAAGAAGAGTACTATACTCCTCTGTTCACAACAGAATACCCTACACCACCAGACTTGAGATTTTAGGCGTAGACAAGCTTGAACTAAACCAGCTAAGATTGGATTTAAGCATAGTACATAAAAGCATATGTTACAATGTCTTACCAGTTAATGAATGTTTCAGCTTTAACCACAACAACACAAGAGCACACAACAGATATAAATTAAATGTAAACCACTCCAAACTTGATTGCAGGAAGTACAATTTCAGCAACAGAGTGGTCAATGTCTGGAACTCACTACCTGATTCTGTTGTCACCTGCTCAAATCTTCATTCCTTTATCCTCAAACTAACCTCTATCGACCTCATCCCATTCCTAAGAGATCTGTAAGGGATGTGTATAAGTGCACAATCATGCCTACCATCCCTGTCCTACTGTCCCCAATTATTAGTTCCTATTTCATATATTTAAACTTATGTTTATTTTTATTTCTATTATATTGTAAGAGTCTGACAAAATAAATAAACAAACAGACAAACAATAAGTCTCTCTGGTATTGTATTATTGGTGATTTAAATGCTTATTTTTTAATTGTTAGTTTTTTATAATTGCTTTTTATTCAGTATTCAGAGTCATGAATTGGTTCTATATAAATATGAGCTAAATAAATAGAGCCTAGAAATGGTAATTTGGGAAAATCTGCAAAATCTCCATGAAAATGCACATTTACTTGGAAAGGATTCACATTTAGGAACTCATGGCCTCCAACAAGATATCAGACCTTAGTATAAAATGTATTTTCCATTGATGTATTTGTGTAATATATACACACTAAAGAAGAAGAAATCCACATTATCACCTTCATTCCAGGGAAGGATGTGAAATGATAAATTAAACTGGTATGCATCCATAGACATTCTATTTACTTTGTCATCTGTCTGTTTAGTATTTAACAGATTAGACTCCTTTGGCTGTAAATTATGCAAAGAACAATGAGGAATAAAATCAAACATAGGCTATAATTTCTAAAAGCTATGAAAAAAAAACCCTCTTCTTGAAAACAAGTTATCAAAATGTCTCTACATACTTTATTAGATATGTATCAATGACAAATGTGTATTGCTGAGAGTTGTATAAATGAATCCAATCCAGAACTTCAGTCTTATCTCTATTGACATTAGCATATCTCATCTATAGCTATGACTCTGTATATCTATGGGTTCATTAATAACTGTCAGGGAAGGATTAAATTAAGTATCCTGTATTTATTTTTCTCCTCATAAAAAGAATATTTTTGTAACTCATTCATCCTGAGGACATTATAATGATTCCTTCAACTTTCCCACTCTTACATGAGTATTTTTCTTATGTCTCTAGTTTAACTAGAAGAACAATTGAAAGATGCTTTTTCCAGAATGCACTTATACAGAATGCCACCAGATAAAGACTGAATGCACCAATTATCACATTAAACAAGAGGAAAACCTTCTATGCACCAATTCCACCCATGCTTTCTACAATTTTGTAAACAATAAACTAAAAGACTCAAGGACCATCCCACTCCTGAAAGGACTTAATGGTAAAGACTGCAAAGACGACACTGTTAAAGCCACACATTCTTTAACACATTCTTTGGCTCAGTATTTGTAAACAGCAATGGATCATGCCCAGTATTTCCTAGTCGAACCACAGACAAGTACAATGATCTAATACATATCGATATTAGAGAAGACAATGTTGAAAAAGCACTACGCAATCTAAAACCATCTCTATCTATTGGACCAGAAAAGAACATATGCCTACTTCTTAAAAAAGCTATCCACTGCCATAGCAGAACCTTTAAGCATAATCTTTGAAAAATCTTTCAGGACCAGTTCTTTGCCAAAACTATGGTCACAAGCCACAGTCATCCTCATCTTCAAAAAGGGAGATCCCAGCCTAGTTGAAAATTACATACCAATCTCTTTATTATTATTATTATTATTTTTAGGTTTTATATACCGCCCTTCTCCCGAAGGACTCAGGGCGGTGAACAGCCAACTAAAATACATATAGACAAATATAAATTGTTAAAAAAGAATTAAATCCTAGGCTGTCCCTATAAAAATCTAAAAAACCCCAATTAAAATAAATTAAAACTTTGTACCCCATCCCAACTAATCTAAAAACCCCATTTAAAAATACCATTTGAGTCAGCTCAGGCCGGCCTGCTCGAAGAGCCAGGTCTTCAGGTCACATCTGAAGGCCCTCAGATCACTGGTCGTTCGTAGTCCAGGGGGCATCCCATTCCAAAGGGTGGGTGTCCCCACAGAGAAGGCCCTGTTCCTCGGGGTCACCAGGCGGCACATAGAAGGCGTCGGGACCCGGAGGAGACCCTCTCTGTGGGAGCGCACCGGTCGGTGGGAGACTACTGGCAGAATGCGGTCTTGTAAGTATCCTGGTCCGATGCCATGGAGCGCTTTAAAGACCAAAATCAGTACTTTAAAGCGAACCCGGAAGGCCACCGGCAACCAATGTAGCTCGCGCAGGAGGGGCGTCACGTGGGAGTATCTCGACGCCCCCATAACTACCCGCGCGGCTGCATTTTATACCAGTTGAAGCCTCCGGGTGCTCCCCGCAGGGAGCCCCATGTAGAGGGCATTACAGTAATCCAGACGGGAGGTGACCAGGGTATGATGGTCACATTTATGCTGCGTCACCTGTAAAGTCATGGAATCAATTATTAACCAATCCATTATCCTCCACTAGGAGACAAACAACCTACTCTCTAATAAACAATTTGGTTTCAGAAAAAAAACTATCCTGTAATCTGCAACTCTTATGCTGCAAAAACATATGGACTACACGACTTGATCAGGGCAAAGCAATAGACTCAATCTACATAGACTTCTGTAAAGCCTTTGATTCAGTGGTACACGACAAACTACTCCTGAAACTAAAATCTTATGGTATGTCTGGACACCTGCATAACTGGATAGAAGCATTCCTGTCAAACAGACAACAAATCGTCAAAATTGGGAACGTCCTATCAAATTCAACAGTGTACTGTCAACAGTGGTGTCCTCCAAGGCAGTGTCCTAGGACCAACTCTCTTTATACTCTACATAAATGACCTCTGTGATCATATTAAGAGCAACTGAGTCCTCTTTGCTGATGATGTAAAGCTATTCAACACCACAGATAATCCTGCTACCCTTCAAAAAGACCTCGACTATGTATCAGAATGGTCAAACAAATGGCAACTTCAAATCTTAACAAATAAATGCTCTGTCTTACATATTGGCAAAAAAAGTCAGAAAATAAAATACAGGCTGAATAGTCAAGACCTTGTTGATGATCCAAACTCTGTCAAGGACCTTGGTGTACTCATCTCTAATGATCTAAGTGCTAGAGCCCATTGTAACTACATAGCCAAAAAGGCATTAAGAGTTGTTAACCTAATGCTACATAGCTTTTTCTCTGGTAATATTACACTACTAACTAGAGCATACAAAACATTTACTAGACCGATACTCAAATACACTCATCAGTCTGGAACCCACATTATGTATCTGATATTTACACAGCTGAGAATATCCAGAAATATTTCACAAGAAGAGTTCTCCACTCCTCCACTCATTGTAGAATACCTTATGCCACCAGACTTGAAATTCTAGATCTAGAAAACCTAGAACTATGACGCCTTCGGTCCAATCTAAGTATAGTATATAAAATCATACATTGCAATGTCCTACCTGTCAATGAATACTTCAGCTTCAACCATAACAATACAAGAGCAAACAATAGATACAAACTCAAGGTTAATCACACCAAACTTGATTGCAGGAAATACGACTTCAGCAACAGAGTGATCAATGTCTGGAATACTCTACCTGATTCTGTGGTTTCTTCCCCAAACCACAAAAACTTTAACCTTAGACTTTCTATTATTGACCTCACCCCATTCCTAAGAGGTCTGTAGGAAGTTTGCATAAGCGCACCAACGTGCTTTCGGTTCCTGTCCTATTGTTTCTTTTATTTTTCTTATATGTATCCATATATTCATAACTATGTTTTTACTCGTGCCCTTGCGGCCTCTGACCCGGTGCCGATCCCAGGTGGCTCCTTGGTTTTCTGAGGAGCTAAGGGAGATGAAGCGCCGGAAAAGATGCCTAGAGAGTAGTTGGAGGGCCAGCCGCTCTGGGTCTGACCGAACACTATTACGATCTTATATTAAGACTTATTTAGTGGCGATAAGGATGGCGAGGAGGTCTTACCTCTCCACCCTTATTGCGTCTACGGAAAACTGCCCAGCCGCCCTGTTTAGGGTGACCTGCTCCCTTCTGGAGGTGGGAGCGCGGGAGGATCCCTTGTAGGGGCGGGCTGAGGAGTTTTCTAGGTTTCTGCAGGACAAAATCACTCAGATCCGGGATGAGATGGACTCTGACTGGGCATCTCCGGGCAGGGGGACAGGGGTGGATGTCGGGGAGGTCATTTGGATTGAGTTTGATCCTGTTACTTTGGAGGACGTGGACAGGATACTGGGGGGGGCTTAATGCCACCACTTGTTTGTTGGACCCGTGCCCCTCCTGGCTGGTCTTGGCCACTCGGGAGGTGACATGAGGCTGGTTCCAGGGAATCATAAATGCTTCCTTGAGAGAGGGGCTTTTACCCGCTGCCTTGAAAGAGGCGATGGTGCGGCCCCTCCTCAAGAAACCGTCCCTGGAACCAGCATTATTATCAAACTATCGTCCGGTCTCCAACCTTCGCTTTGTTGGGAAGGTTGTTGAGAGTGTGGTGGCACATCAGCTCCCTCAGTACCTGGATGAAGCAAGTTATCTAGACCCCCTCCAATCGGGTTTCAAGCCCGGGCACAGCACGGAGACGGCGTTGGTCGCGTTGGTGGATGATCTCTGGAGGGGCCAGGACAGGGGTTGTTCCTCTGTCTTGGTCCTGTTAGATCTCTCAGCGGCTTTTGATACTGTCGACCACAGTATCTTATTGCGGCGGTTGGAGGGGTTGGGGGTGGGAGGCACCGTGTTGCGGTGGTTCACCTCCTTCCTCTCTGACCGTTCGCAATTTGTGTTGACAGGGGGGCAGAGGTCGGCCCCGAGGCCCCTACTGTGTGGGGTGCCTCAGGGGTCGGTGCTCTCGCCCCTGCTGTTCAACATTTATGTGAAGCCGCTGGGTGAGATCATCCGTGGCTTTGGGGTAGAGTTCCATCAGTATGCTGATGACACTCAGCTGTACATCTCTATCCCGGGCCACCCCAACAAAGCTGTTGAAGTGATGACCCGGTGCCTGGAGGCCATGCGGAGTTGGATGGGTCGTAACAGGCTTCGTCTCAACCCGACCAAAACCGAGTGGCTGTGGTTTTCTGCACCCAGATACAGCCAGCTTGTTCCTTCGCTGGCCGTGGGGGGAGAGGTTCTGACCCCCATGGAAAGGGCGCGCAATCTGGGCGTCCTCCTGGATGTACGGCTGTCTTTAGAAGATCATATTGCAGCGGTCGCCAGGGGGGCCTTTTGTCAGATTCGTCTGATCTACCAGTTGCGGCCCTTTCTGGATCTGGGCGCACTTCGCACAGTCACTTCCGCCCTCGTCATCTCCCGCTTGGACTATTGCAATGCTCTCTACATGGGGCTCCCCTTGAAGAGTCTCTGGAGGCTGCAGTTGGTTCAGAATGCGGCCGCGCAGGTGATCGTGGGTGCCCCTCGGAGCTCCCATGTAACACCACTTCTCCACAGGCTGCACTGGCTTCCTGTGGCCTTCCGGATTCGATTCAAGATGGTACTGACTGTATTTAAAGTGCTCCATTGCTCGGGACCTGGGTACCTACGGGACCGCCTTCTGCCATCAACAGCCTCCCACCGCCCAGTACGCTCTCACAGGGTTGCCCTCCTTGGGGTGCCGCCGCCTGATCGTTGCCGGCTGGTGGCCCCAAGGGTGCGGGCTTTCTCTGTGGGGGCCCCCTCCCTGTGGAATGATCTCCCCCCGGAGATACGGGCCATGACTGACATCCAGAGCTTCCGGCGCGCAGTTAAGACCTTATTCTTCCAGCAGGCCGGCCTGGCCCAGTAAATGGTTTATGGATTTTAATCTAATTTGGTTTTAAATTTTCAATTCTTAATTTTTAATTAATCCCGGAATTTTAAATTTTTGTATTTTGTAATTGATGGGATTCGGCCGGATTCTTATATTTAATTTGTTTTTAAACTGTATATATTCTGTGTTTTTAGTAGGCTGTACACCGCCCCGAGTCCCTTTTTGGGAGAGGGAGCGGTATAGAAATTTAATTAATTAATTAAATAAATAAATAAATAAATAAATAATACTTATACCTATTATCTTGTAAACAATTGACAAATCAAATCAAATCAAATAGTCTTCTTGATCTATATTTTCAAGGACAAGTTCACACATGTATATGCATCATTTGATTCATGCTCATAGTTCACTTGGGTGGGTAATATAAGAATACTGAACAGACCTGTGATGATGTGTGTATTTCTTTTTTTTATTTTAATCTCACATTCCTTGCCCCCCCCCCCCCCCCAACTGGTTTACATTATTTTGCTAAGGACCTTGGAGGAATATACATAGTATTCATGGTAATTTCATCTTAAAAAATTACTGTGTGAAGCAGATTAGGCTGAAAGATTATGACTATCTCAAGGTAATAGTGAGCTGAGTTTTATAGCATGGATCCAGATTACCCTGATTCAACCAACCCATTAATTACTATATAATCTTTAATATGACAATTTACACTAGAATTATGATCAGTTTGTAGTGGAAGAATATGGGCAAGTAATCTTTGGATGCATATATATATATATATATATATATACACACACACACACACACACACACACACACAATAATATAGAATTGTTCTTAACATATGAGATGTATTGATATTAGCTTTCATAATCTTTCAAGAAAACAATGTTATTTTACACAATTATGTGTCATTAATTTTCAGGGTTAAGGAAGCATTAAGCATTAGGACATTGCATTATAATGTACGAAATGTTAGGTTAAATCTGCTAACAATATAGAGGAAAAGTTAAATATAATGAGTTCCATAATAATGAGCTCAAATGGAAGAATGTATTTTTATTTGGGTCATTTTCTTCAGTAGTGGTTTTCTGATCAAGTGGAAAATCTTTTTTAACAAAGAAAGCAAATTTCTAATTCAATTTTCAAATTTGACAGAAAATACTTTTTACTATATCTAATGAATTATCACACAATAACCTGATGAGAATACATAACTACTGTCATCTTCAAAAAGTCACATGAACATCAATACCTAGGAAGGTATTACAGATAATTATAAACAGAACAGTATGTTAACTTACAGAAAGTTATGAATATGACCAACCATTTATTACATGGATGGTGGCCTCTTCTTTAGTTGAAAGGGAAGGCTAGATAGCCATCTGTTCAGGATGATATAAGGATTTGCATACCTATAATAAGTAAGTGGTTTTATTAAATTGGGCTGAATGATCTCTTCCAACTCAATCACTACATATAACATATACATCAAGATTAGAAAGCTT
The DNA here is from genome assembly GCA_023653725.1 of Bungarus multicinctus. NCBI lineage: Eukaryota > Metazoa > Chordata > Lepidosauria > Squamata > Elapidae > Bungarus > Bungarus multicinctus. The sequence goes on from CM042844.1 coordinate 53,643,826, forward strand.
ATGGGGAAACAATAAGATATGAGAATCTTAAAAGTACAAATTTAAAATTCAGAAGTGATTAATTTCAATTCTTCATGTTGTAAAAATAACCATATGGTGAAATATTGTATCTGAGAAAATTGTATCATTATAAAATATGCCATATGCAGATTGCAAAAATACAGTATTATTTTCTTATCACTCAATACACTTAAATTCTGTCTACATGTTCCTAAGTTGTGTTCATGCATATATGCCTAAGTGTGTATCTGTGAATGTCTGTGGGTGTGGGTGCATATCAAATATCTAACATTTTCTTTCTAGTACTACAAATTATTCATTCTATTTCTTTTTCTGCATTCAATATTCAACTTTTTAAAGTTTTATTCTGTTTTAATTGTAGATCCCTTCAAGACCTCATTGAGGGTGGGAAGGGGACTGAATTCATGCATGAAAATAAATAGGTAATTCAGTGGAATTTCTATTATATTTGCTGATGTTTCTTTTCCTCTGGAAGCAGTATTAGATGTTCTTTAAGGGAATAGAAATGCCACTGCATTCCTGTTTTCATTTTTTTTAATTGCTCCATACTTCCAAAACATTTATTTATTAATTTATTTCAGTTTATATGACTGCATATCTGGGCAGTTAAAAAATGCAAAAATAGAGCCACATAGTCAGATCTATTAATAGGGCAATTTCATAAATATTCAGTTTCCAGGCCATGCAAAGATTCATGCTGGACAAGAAATGTGAAAATGTCATTCAGTTAAATTAGGTACAGACTTCAGTCATACGATAATCATCTGTGTTCATCTTAAAAATGACAATATTAGTTGTTCAAAACGTTCAAAATTCAAAAGATTTGAATAACCAAGAGAACATTCCCCAAAATGCCGTTCAATTTACAAGAAGAAAAAAAATCCACTAACTTACATTTGTTTGTACTTAACTCCCCAACTCATTTCTCCATAATGCAATCAAAATCTATATTCCTTATCTCATTAGGTTTTCTGTCATCTTTCCTAACACTATCTGCTCTTCTTCAGCTGGTCCATTTAGGCAGAATGATCAGATAAGCTATTTAGAATTCCATAAGTAAAAAATGAGTTTTAAATGAGAATATGCTGTAAAATTGGCCTTTGGCAGAAAGCTGACAAGACCACTTAGCCAATTTTCTAAGGCTTTTTCTGTTTCAAGCACCTGCAACGGGTAATTAATTCCACAACCTGAAATATTGTGGGTCTCATCTGCCAAGAAAATGAGGTAAAAATAGCAGAACAATGGTATAACAGAAACCAAAAGGGCATTTGAAAGTGCAACTCTAAAACATAGTTTGTGGTTACGAAGCAGACAGAGTACAGTTGAAACAAAGAATATTCAAATAACCAGAAGTAACAAATGTTTGAAAATGCTCAGTGAAAAAAAAAGATAACTACATAATGAATTTATGTCTTCATATTCTATAACTAGATTAGTGTTAATCCCAAACAGCTTTATTCATTTTAGAAAATTGATCACTATGTGAGTATGCAGAAATCCTTCCTAACTTTTTATTCAAATTTGTTAAAAACACAGGAAGTTTCCCTAGATAAGATTGATGAATATTTGAAGAAACGGAATTTACTTCCCATTCGCAGAAACTAATTATAAATAGCCCTAATGTTATATATATGTAAATAACGTAGTTGGGTTGACAATATATAAACTACAAATATAACTTTAAGGAAAAATACTGTAATGTATTATGCTGTGTTCTGGTTGGTTAATTATGCTACAAGTTGCCATAAGAGGGAGCTATAGATCATGGTTTAATTCTTCTCTTTTTCACTGATGATCTCTCTTGATACTGATACTAATTGATGACAGACCGATACTGTGCTGTCCAGCCAATGTATGGGAATTGGATAGTTAGGTAGCAATTGTGAGCTGTCCCCTTAAGCGAATGCATCATAGTAAATGTAGTAAAGATATCCTGGGAAATGTAGTCCATGTCACGTGACCATATCTGTAATCCTGATTGATCACTAAATTGACCCTCGATGGGTTGGAGGAGGTTTTCCTCACTCTTGACTGAACTCATGGACTCGTGGTAACTGTTTTACTTTTATCGCTACAATATGAGGGGAAAAGGATAGTAGATAAATCATCTTTTTATCTACAAGAAAGATATGCAAAGGATTGGTCATTAAAGAAGAACTTCATCATAAATGTGAGTTATGAGGTTACCTGATGGACCAATAAATGTACTTTGTTATGGACGTCTTGTTGAGTTTATCTATCTGCATCTGTACAGAAGACAAATCCACCAACAGAATACAGAAAAGATACTGACTAATCCTGTTCATTTTGATATTCTGTTGATATCGAAGATTATCTGTTGTAGTATGGTTTAATACTTGTCTACTGTACAAGACATAAAACCGGTAAGAAGACTTTATAATTGGATATTTCTAGACTATTAAAAATGTGTATGACATGGACTGTTTATTGTTTATTGTGCTATTTCTTCAAGTAAACATCAATACAACTTGTTCAACTCTGTGTGGCTGTATATTTATTCATAACTGTTCTCAAAAACCATTCCTGTGTGCATATCCTTTTTATACAAGGGTTACTCTACACATATCCTAACATTGGTTATGGGCCCAGAGAGATATTGAGAACCAGTGTGAATATACAGTTTCATATTCAGACAGCTAATTATGGTTTATTGTTACAATGGCACAAGAACAGTCAACCAGTCTATTCCTGATTACCTGGTTGGATGGAACAAACTATGTTTCATGGTCTATGAAGTGCAGCCTATTTCTGCGTAAAGAAGGATTATGGACTGTAGTGAATAATCCACCGGATGTAACAACTTTGGATCCATTGAATGATGAAGATAAAAAGAAAATAGCTGACTTTAACCGGTATAATGAAAAGGCTCTTTGTATAATTAGACTGACACTGAGTGATATGCAGCGAGTCCATATTCATGGTCAAGAATCTGCTGCTAGATGTTGGGACATTCTGAAGAAGATTTATGTTTGAGATAGTGTGGGTGTACATATATACCTTGCACGTAAACTGTTTTGAGCTCGTCTTATAAAAGGTGGCAATATGTTAGCTCATTTGGAGTTTATGCAAAGGACTTTTCAGGAACTACAAGAAAAAGAACTGATTTTTTCTGAGTTACAGCAGGTTTACATTATTCTTTCTTCTTTGGATGAAACTTAGATGATTATGTGTCTTCACTGGAAGTTTTAAACAGAGATGAATTTACATTGACTGGCATTACTGGAAGACTGTTAGAAGAGTCAAGAAGAAGGCAAGATAGAATTCAACTGAGAGAAAGACAACCAAGAAATACTGTCTTCAACTGCCTATATTGTTAGGAAATGTATTTCTTGTGGGGCTAAAGGACATATAGCCAGATACTGTAAAGGGGGTAAGAAACAAAATGATATACAGAAAGCTCATAAGAATGTTAGTTTAGCACTATCAAATATAACTACAAATGTAAACCATGATATATGGGTAGTTGATAGTGGAGCATCACAGTGTATAACTAAAAGTAAAGAGAGGTTTGTTAACATGAGAAAGAGTGAGCAGCATATATCATTAGCTAGTGGATGGAAAATGAAAGCATATGGAGAAGGTACTGCATATTGTTATATGTATAAATGAAAGTTTACCGAGGGTATATGTACCTGGCAAAGTTTAATTTGCTATCTGTGAGAGAAATGGAAAAAGCAGGATTTGTAGTAATATTTAAGGGAGATAAATGTTTAATAGACAAACAAGGTAGAAGTATTACTGCAAGATTAGAAAATGGTTTTTTTATTATAAATGATGATCCATCAAGTAATGTTAACTCAGTTTATGAGAATAAGAAGCGTCATGATGAATGTATTCATCTACTCCATAGATGTATGGGTCATATAAATTTCAAAATGATCAAGAAAACTGTTGAGTTGTCTACTGGTATAGATTTAAAACCTTGTATAAAGTATGTAAATTGCAATATTTGTAATAAAAAGGAAAACAAGGTAATTTCTGAAAATATGGTAAATGGACTGAAAACCAGTAAATCATTAGCGGTGGTGTTTGTTGATATCATTGGACCTAGAAAACCTAGTATAGGTGGAGCCTGTTATATATTGAGTATTATGGATCATTTTTCCAGATATGGTTTCTGTTGCTTAATGAAAACAAAGTAAGAAACATACCAGTATTTTATAAACTGGCTAAAATTTACTGAAAGAAAACAGAAACAGAAAATTATTAAATTAATTACAAATAATGATACTGAATTTACTAATAACAAATTTGAAACTATGTTAAAAAAAGCTGGAATTGAACATGAGCGTTCTGTTCCTTATATACTACAACATAACTCATATATTGAATGCAGAAGACAAACATTACAGGTTATGGCTAGGAATATGATGTCTGATTCTGGTATATCAGAACAACTGTGGGATGAGGCAATAATGTGTGCTATCCATGTTTTGAATATGAATAAAAAGGAACATTAAGTCAGGGACGGTAGGCATGTTGGTGTGCTTATGCACACCCTTTAGGAATGGGGTGAAGTCAACAGTAGACAGTCTAAGGTTAAAGTTTTTGGGGTTTGGGGAAGAAACCACAGAGTCAGGTAGTGTATTCCAGACATTGACTACTCTGTTGCTGAAGTCTTATTTTCTGCAATCAAGTTTAGTGGGGTTTACCTTGAGTTTGTATCTATTGTGTGCTCTTACATTGTTATGGTTGAAGCTGAAGTAGTAGTTGATGGGTAGGACATTGCAATTGATAATTCTACATACTATGCTTAGGTAGGACCAGAGGCGATGTAGTTCTAGGCTGTATAAGCCTAAAATTTCAAGTCTATTCATAGGTATTGTGTTGCAGGAAGAAGAGTGAAGGACTCTTCTTGTGAAATATGTCTGGACTTTCTCAATAGTGTTAATATCCAATAAGCAGTGTGGGTTCCAGACAGATAAGCTGTATTCAAGAATTGGTCTAGCAAATGTTTTGTATGGTCTAGTGAGTAGTACAATATTACTGGAGAAAAAACTATTCAGGTTATTGCGTCGGCAGAAAATCGGCCTGCCGCCCTGTTTAGAGTGACCCGCTCTCTACTCGAACCGAGAGCGCGGGATGACCTCTTGCAGGGCAGGGCAGAGGAGTTTTCCCGATTTCTGCACAACAAAATCGCTCAGATTCGGGAGGGGCTGGACTCCAATTGGATGGTCCCGGGGGAGGTGTCCGGGGCAGGTCTTGTGAATGTTATCTGGGGGGAATTTGACCCTGTGACCGCTGAGGGCGTGGACAGATTGCTGGGGGGTCTGAATGCCACCACCTGTTTATTGGACCTGTGCCCTTCCTGGCTGGTTTCGGCCGCCAGGGAGGTGACACGAGGCAGGCTCCAGGGGATAATCAACGCTTCTTTAAGAGAGGGGTCACTCCCTACCGCCTTGAAGATGGCGGTGGTGCGGCCCCTCCTCAAGAAGCCTTCCCTGGACCCAGCTGTTTTAAACAACTATCGTCCAGTCTCCAACCTTCCCTTTATGGCGAAGGTTGTTGAGAGTGTGGTGGAACGTCAGCTCCCTCGGTATCTGGAGGAAACGACTTACCTCGATCCGTTCCAATCGGGTTTCAGGCCTGGGCATAGTACTGAAACAGCATTGGTCGTGTTGGTTGATGATCTCTGGAGGGCCCGCGACAGAGGGTTCTCCTCTGTCCTGGTCCTATTAGATCTCTTGGTGGCTTTTGATACTATCGACCATAGTATCCTATTGCGGCGGTTGGAGGGGCTGGGGATTGGGGGAATTGTCCTTCAATGGTTCTCCTCCTTCCTCTCCGACCGTTCGCAATTTGTGTTGGCGGGAGGGGAGAGGTCCACCTCTAGGCCCCTGGTTTGTGGGGTGCCTCAGGGGTCGGTCCTCTCCCCTCTCTTGTTCAACATTTATATGAAGCCGCTGGGCGAGATCATCCGTGGTCTTGGAGTGCGGTGTCATCTGTATGCAGATGACACCCAATTGTACATCTCCACTCCAGACCACCCCAACGATGCTGTGGGGGCTATGTCCCGGTGCCTGGAGGGCGTGCGGGACTGGATGGGCGGGAACAGGCTCCAGCTCAACCCATCCAAGACCGAGTGGCTGTGGTTCCCGGAGCCCCGATATAGCCAGCTGACACCTTTGCTGGCTATCGGGGGGGAAATTTTGCCCCCCACAGAGAGGGCTCGCAATCTGGGCATCCTCCTGGATGTACGGCTGTCGCTTGAACATCATATTGCGGCCGTCTCCAGGGGGGCGTTTTATCAGATCCGTCGGATCTACCGGTTGCGGCCCTTTCTGGATCGGGACGCCCTGTGCACGGTCACTCAGGCCCTTGTCACCTCTCGCCTGGACTATTGTAATGCTCTCTACATGGGGCTCCCTGCGGGGAGCACCCGGAGACTCCAACTGGTGCAAAAAGCGGCCGCGCGGGTGATCATGGGGGCGTCACGTAGCTTCCATGTGACGCCTCTCCTGCGCGAGCTGCTTTGGCTGCCGGTGGCTCTCCGGGTTCGCTTTAAGGTTCTAGTTCTGACCTTTAGAGCGATCCATGGCATTGGGCCGGGTTATCTGCAGGAACGCATTCTGCCGGTGATCTCCAGCAGGCCAGTGCGTTCTCACAGGGAGGGCCTTCTCCGGGTGCCGTCAGCCGCCATGTGTCGTCTGGCGGCCCCAAGGAGTAGGGCCTTCTCTGTGGGGGCCCCTGCTCTCTGGAATACTCTGCCACCTGAACTACGCACCAACACGGACCTGAGGGCCTTCAGGCGCGCGTTGAAGACCTGGCTCTTTGAGCAGGCTGGCCTGGGCTGAGGTAGTTTTTTAAATTGTCTCCTAAATTTTTGGTTTTAATTGGGTTTTAAAGTTGGGGGGTGGGTCTTATTAAATACAATCAGCCACTATTTAATGACTTTTTAATTTTTGTATTGTTTTTGGGGATTGGATTTTGCTGTAAACCGCCCTGAGTCCCTAGGGAGAAGGGCGGTATAGAAATCCTGAAATAAATAAAAAATAAAAAAAATAAAAGGTTTAGATTAACAACTCTTAATGCCTGTTTGGCTATGTAGTTGCAATGGGCTCTAGCACTCAGATAAGGGATCGCCAACCTTTTGGACCTCAGGGACCACCAAACTCATAATTTTAAATCCCAGGGACCACTAACTGGTTCTGTGGGCATGGGCTAATTTGTGGGTGTGGCTTGGTAGTCATGTGACTGGCTGGGCATGGCTTGTATGTAAATATTATAAATATTGATATAAATACTGTTTTTTTTTATTAAAAAAGAGCAACTTTTACCCCAAACCAAGCAAAGCAGGCAGGCAGATTGAGTTGCTCACAGAATCACAGATTCATTCAGAGATCTATCTATCTGCCATTGGCTAGCTCAGTCTGTCACATAAAATTTGCTAGCAAGCAAACTCACAACATTAACTCACAACACACCATGTGTGTAAATATTGAATTTTTTATTTAAAAAAGAGCTCACTCACCGCAGATTTTTCTGCGGCCCACCAAAATTTTCTCACGGGGCCACCGTGGCCCACTGGTTGGTGACCGCTGACTTAGATCATTAGACATGTGTACTCCAAGGTCCTTTATATAGTGGGGGTCACCTACAAGATTGTGACCATTCAGCTTGTATTTTATTTTCTGATTTTTTTGACAATATGTAAACAGAGCATTTGTTTGTTGAGATTTGAAGTTGCCTCTTGTTTGATCATTCTGACACATAGTTGAGATCTTTTCGAAGGGTAGACATATTGTCAGTGGTGTTGAATAGTTTATTATCAAAGGACAAGATTTAACTTCAACTGAGAATTATAGATTTCATTACTGAAAAATAATGATAAAATATTTACATCAATACTGGCTGATAGATTACAGAATATTTTACAAAGGTTTATTCATGATGATAATTTTTTTAACCAAAATGCAAATAAGAGATAATGTGAGAATTGCATTGGCTATAAAGGAGTGCTTACAATAAGTAAGCAAAGCACACTGATTTTTTTATTAATGGTGATTTAACTAAACCATGTGAAGTAACAAAATGGAAAATGAGAAGGATATCCTTTTTCATTTTTGCTTCTTATTTTTGTTTTAGAAGTGTTGAACAGAGATATTAGACAAGAAGCTGGGGGTACAAAACAATAATTATTTATGATAAAGACTGGTTTTGACTAGCATGAATTTTATGTTATTTCAGAACAATTGTATTGAGGTGTGGAATTCTGTTAAAAAGATTTATTGACATGGGACAAATTGCAATTGTCTTTGTTGGGTATAATTTTAATAATGAAGATGAATGTTTTATCTAATATGTTATTTCAGAAATACAAATATTGACAACTGATATAGCTTGATGCAACAATGGTAAAAAAATATTTCAAAGTTTATATGCAAGATAAAAAACAAGAATTAAATGTAAATTTTTGCAAGACAATAAAAAAAAGGTGGGCTAGTATTACCTGACATAAAATTGTATTTTGCTGCTTGTTGCCCGGTAGGGATGACAGACCAGGTGACTTTGAGAAAGAGTTTATTGGATTGGAAAGAAAGAAGGTTATATTTCGTAACATGGCTACTTACAGAATGACAAAGTCAAGTTAATATGGATTTTTAAAATCATTATTATGTATGCCATATTGAAGAAAGAGCTATAAAGCAAGAAAAATTGAAGTTATTCTTTTTGTGTTTTTTATTTCCTTTGTTTCATTAATTTTTTTCTTTTTTTGATCTTTTCTTTTTCTAATCCTCTTCTTTCTGTTTTGTTATATTTTATCTTTTGTTAAAACTAAAGAAAGTTTTATTAAGGAAAAAGAAAACAAAGTACTGTTTTAATTAGACTTTATAGGTCATATATAAATGTGACTTGCTTATCATAAAATAGTGATGAGTTTTATATAATAACTTCTAATTTCTTCAGCCGTTGTTTACTGAACAATCCACAATCTGATGATCCAACAAGCTAAAGTATTCCGTTACAAACTGTATGGCTATGATTATCCAAAAGACTAAGCTGAAACCCAAACCCTATGATTCAACATGATATGCAAAAACAGTGGTTATTTTTCATCTTTGTCAGATTCTACCTCTATATCAAGGGTGTCAAACTCAACCTGGGGTGTGGATCTGACCCATGGGGTGTTTAGATCTGGCCTGCTGGGCCACCCTGAGCAAAGGAATGGTTCTCCCAAGTTCCGTTTTCACTAGCAGAGGGTTTCAGGAAGCCGTTGCAGTGGAAAATGGAGTTCAGGAGCCTTTTTTCACTGGCAGAGAGCTCAGGCACCACAGGCACCCCTGACATGAGTGATATTAAGCTGGCCATGCCCACCTTGCACACCCACCCAGACTCCTGAGGTCAAACACAACCCTGATGTGGCCCACAATGAAATCAAGTTTGACATCCTTGTTCTATATTATTGTCAACATTTTAAAACTATTTTCATAAGAAGACCACAAGTTTCTCTTTATCAGTAGAAAATGTACCATATTAATGAATTTTCTTAGAATTTACCTGGGGAAAAGAGCTAGAATATCACAGATGAGAAATATAAATACCGATTATCTTGTAGGAATGAAAATTGTTTCATTTTGAAGTATTGACCATTCTTGTTTTCATAGGAAAAGAATTCAAACTCAGATTCCTTCCCTTTCCAGTTTTCCTTGACAAACTAGTAACATTGCAGAATGTTACCAATAATATAAATGTCATACCTTCTTTTTAAAGTGCCATCTACCATTCTAATTACTTTTGCAGTCATGAAATTATTTAGTAATGTTATATATATTTTTCCCAAGTGCATATAACGGCCATTAATTTTTGTCTTGTCCTTGCTGACTGAAAATGATAAGTAGTCCCTTTCCTCTTTATAATTTTCATTTATGTACCTTTGGATAGGTATAGTTGCTCTTTCCAAAATTCAATATGCCTACTCATCTTTATCTTTTTTTGCAGACTCCTTTTCCCAAAGGCACTATCATTTTTTGCTGCTCTTCTATCCGTTTAATCCAATTTATCTTGTTCATTTTTTAAATGTCTTCCCTATCCAATATGCTACATTTTTACAAGAGTATAATAATAAGGGCCTGATCTGAAAGTGTACGTAAACTATTTACAAACATAAAAATGAAGCTGAACTTGCCTTGATCATTCAAAGCTAAAACTGACTGGTGTCTCCTTTAAATATTACCTTCAAAAGATGGTTATTAGATCCCATCTGTTACTTGATGCAGCACTGAATCAGTATCCTGAATGCCCTCACATCGTTGCATAATAACTGCACTGATTTTGTTAACTAGTTTACATCATGATCCCATGATGACAACTAGATTAGAATGCCCCACATATAAAAAGGTAAGCTTTTCAAGAATCTATCAGTGAGCCTGATAAATTCTTGAGTTATCTAGCATAGATAATGTTCAAGATATAATTGCAAGGAGATGATGGATCATTGTCATGAAAATTTTTTGGAGAAACATATGGAATGTAGGAAATGTAAACTGATTCAAGAATAATACAAAGCTTCAATTCAGCTTGGCTAGAAGTTCAAGGAAATGCAAGGAATCTGTCTCCCCTCCAATACTGTTGAACTGAAATATTGTGTGCTCTTTACCATTGATTATACTTGTTGAAACTCCTGAGAGTTGTAACTAAATAGCCTCCAGAGGTAAATAGGTACTTCCCCCCTATCTTAGAATTATTTAAGTTCATTCATACCCTGCCTGAGTGCTTAATATCTTCAAGTATCTGTTTTAACTATGAAGTACAATGTTTTTCAAGTCAGTTCAACATTATTAATATCTGTTCTGCTAAGGTCAGTACAACATTATTAATATCTATCCTGCTGTCTTGCTTTATCTTATATTTCATATTGAAGTTGCACTTTCACATTTTATATATCACTTAACTTCATGATAGATGTGAGGAAGAATTCATACACACACACCTGTGTCAAAAGAAAAAATGAAATCAATTACAGAATCTCATTGCATGGGACAGCTTCTCAATTCTGCTGTGTTCCAACCAACTCTACTACTAGTTACACATTTTCTAGACTGTAAAATTGGGTGTTAGCTTTTTACCAAGGAGGCACCTGTATCAGATGTAAATACAGTATTATATAATTCTGTAATGACCTTACATGCATTTTTCTATTCCTGAACAGAAGATCTGTTCAGGACCTATACTGTACATATATATTCAGTACATATAGTACTTATAGTACATATAATATATATATAGTAGAATGTATAAATAGAAACTTCATCATATATAGTTATTCATAATTATTGCATCCATGAAATTCACTCACCTGTAAATAGAGGAAAACTTTTCTTCATGTAAAATATTTTTATGATTGTTCATATCATGACTGAAAACTTTTAATAAGTAACAGATATGCCTACTATGATCCCTCAAGTTCTCTACTAGAGATGAATAATGCTATAAATTTATATTCTCTGGTAATATCACTCTACTAACTAGATCATATAAAACATTTGTAGACCAATACTTGAATACAGACCATGTCTGAAACCCGCATTACATATCTGATATTAATACAATTGAGAAAGTTCAGAAATATTTTACAAGAAGAGTCCTCCACTCCTCTACTCGTAGCAGAATACCTTATGCCACCAGACTTGAAATTTTAGACCTAGACAACCTAGAATTACGCTACTTTCAGTTTGATCTAAGTATAATATGTAAAATCATACATTGCAATGTCATACCTGTCAATGAATACTTCAGCTTCAACCAAAACAATACAAGAGCACACAATAGATACAAAGTCAAAGTAAACCGCACCAAACTTGATTGCAGGAAATACGACTTCAGCAACAGAGTGATCAATGTCTGGAATACTCAACCTGATTTTGTGGTTTCTTCCCTAAGCCCCAAAAACTTTAACCTTAGACTTTCTACTATTGATCTCACCCCTTTCCTAAGAGGTCTGTAGGGGGTGTGCATAAGCGCACCAATGTGCCTACTGTCCCTGTTCTATTGTTTCTTTTTTTCTTATTCATATCTATTTCATGTATTCATAACCATGTTTATACTTATACCTGTTATCTAATAATAGCTTGACAAAATAAATAAATAAAATAAATAAATCTTTCTGCTTTAGTGTCCATGTTGGTACAGCTATTGTACAAAACATTATTTATCTTTCATGATTCATTTAAGAAGTTACAGCAAATTTTATTTGCAATATTCAAATATATAAAAGAAATTGAAGGACAGAAGAAGAAAGAAGACTACAGGTGGGGAAGAAAAGGTTAAGCATGATTGATAATCATGATTGGACAATCAATAGTCATGTAAAATTGAAATTTTGAATTGCATTAAAATGCGGAGAGTCAGAGTCACAAACCAAAGCTGAAATGTAGTGGGAATCTTCAAGAAAGATGAGAACTGTGTGAAATTACTGTTTAGATATTTACCTACTATTATTTGACAAAACAAGTATTTAATTTTTACATATGACATAAATAAATTTTAATTAATACACAATTCCTGTTTAAATGGAAATTCTGATGTTGAAAAGTAACCTTTAGTAAGCTGGTTTCTGCATCCACCACTGCCCTCCCTCACTCTTGTAGCCACTTATAAGCTTACTATAGAGTTATTGGAGGATTCTGTGAAATCATATTTTAAGAAGTCAAATATAAATGTTCTGACCCAAACCTGATTCCAAGGAAGCAAACATAAAAAGGTAATAGCACAACCTTTTAATGTTTCTTTTCAAATCCCGTTCCTTCGCTGGTCAAACCAATTAGCTCCAATAAGAAAGAGCCTTGCCAAGTTTTGCAAGGCTGCCAAGAACAATAGATAAAGTTACTAAGCAATAATTCTGACACAAAGAGTCTCCAAACACCAATTCAGATATTCTTAACGTCCACCAGGCTCAAGCGTAAAACTTCTTTGCCTTCTTCAAAGAACTGCGGTTTCTCAGCTGGCTTTTATCTCCTCAGAGAGGGGCTATTACTTGTAGCCTTATTCCCGAGTCGCCCGAGCTGCTGCAGCTGCTCTTTCCTTTGAGCAGCCCTGCGTGCGTGTGTGTTGGGCATGGGCTTCTCAGAGACCTCTTCATCGCTGCTGCCAGCGTCCACAATCTCCAAAGGCAGCATTCCACTCCTTGATGGTCCTGGTCCCATCCCTGCATTACACGCAGGCCCCTCATCTGAGTCTTCACTCTCCAGCCTTCAGCTGTCCGCACCTGCTGCTGGCAAACCACAACAATAAATCTAGCTTTAACTTAAAGCATATATCTGTCTCTACTATAACAATCTATATGTTGAAAACATTTGCATCCTAGAATTAAGGCTTTCTGTCCTGATTTCTTAAGGCTTTTAAAAACATGATTAATACTTATCTTTCTGTTGTGAAGAAAAAGCCCTAATCACCATATCCATGTTCAGCTATCAAGATTACAGTTACTGTACTTCATAAACATAAGACTAATGTAAAGGGGAGGGAGGTTGAAGCATATAAGATAAATAACCTTGCCAAGACACACAGATTACCAATCCCCTTTGGATGGCAAATTCAGCAATCACATACAGAATGGTCTGCAAAGCTATAAATCAACACAAGTAAGATTTCACTAAGGGAAGTAAGAGTTTTCCCTTCCAGCCAAAAGAAAATAATGGAACCTGTCTGTTTAGTTTGCTCTTTGGTTTATAAAATATCTTGAGGGTTTTAATAATAGATTAATGGCATTATAAGTTTCAACAACAGCAATTATAAAAGTTGCAACTATGGACAGTCGCTAGGAAGTCAGTTAAAAGTTGCTTATTATGAAATTTAAAAATGGGCATGCCCAGAAATATTAAGGAGGATACTAGGGGGGTTTGCTTGTTATCCCAGAACTATTAATGACATGTGGCACTTGTTTCATAGGGTGGCAGTATTGTATCATGGACATCACATCAATTAGAGTAAGACTTTTAAAGGAAGTTTAAGTAGCATTTAAGGAATTTCTGAGATATGTTTTTATATATTTATATAGGTTGATTCTAAGAATGTATGTAAACAGCAGTAGCCCTCCAATGTATTTGGGTTCTTGGTCAGTTTCTTGAGAAATCCAGATTACCATAGATTAATGAAAAGACAGCACCATGGCTATTGGTTCTGACTGATTAACCTTAAGTAATCTAAGGAAGCCTCAGACCTCCCATATAGAAAGATCTGTTTGCAGATCTTGATAAAACCAAAAGTTAAAAGAGTTCATATAATTCTTAATATGTGCATCATTTCTATCATTTTATAGTCCAAAATATGAAAATTCCAATTTTGAGTTTAGCCAGGTATTGGCTTTTTCAGAATGGAAGCATCTGCTGTTTTCTGACATGGATTTTTTACGCATATCTGATGGCTAAGTATAACTTTCAAGGCTGCAGTTCCTTGATGAGGATTCTAGAAGTAACCTTGATGTTAAATATGCCTGCAGAGTTCCCATTAACCTGCTTCCAACCCATTTTGATCTTTGTATTCTTACAGAACCCTGCATTAATACATTACACAACGAGGGAAAGAAGAAATATAAAATGTCCTCTCCCCCACTCAAAAATGTCCATGGAGCGCCAAGCTAATGGGCCAAATACAGGTTATTGATTTTTTTTTAGTCCTTGGTGTTTTCTGAAGTTGATTATTTGCTTGCAGATATTTGATTACCCAACTAGATAACAATATTAGTGTTAGTTATTGTGGAGATTGCTCCCTGTATGGTAGCTTTTCTGCCAATGATGGTGGGGGTGTGGTTTTATCCTTCGCAGTTCCTTGATTAGGGTAAGGTATTATTTTTTGTTTTATTGTTAGCCTGGTGTTAGTGTACTTGCTGCTTATGTTCTGAAATTTTTATTCCTTTCTAAACTTTTTAGCATATAAATATGGTTTATTTCTATGTGTCTATTGATAGCTGATTTGTTTGAATGCCAAACATCCAGTAATTTGCTATAATTTTTGGTTTGGCTTGTTCTAGTATGTCACAGTTTTTCAGTTGAAATCATGGCTGCGTTTGTCTATGTATTGCAATTAGGGAGTTTTCATTGTGTCTTCTGATAGCTACCATAGTTGGTCTTCATGGATGTGTTTTGCTAGTCTTTTGCCTACATTGTGCCCACCTGTTCCACCAGTGTCTATTAAAATCTTTAGGGTATTGTTTTCTGCTTGATACACTGTAAATAAAGAAGTACCAAGGAGAAAATACTTTTCAATACTAGTAGAACAAGTTACTCCACACTAACTAGCACTGACAATGTTAACTGGTTAGGTAACTAAATGCCTGCAAGCAAACAATCAACCTCAGAGAGCATCAAGGATTCCCAGTTTAATCTTGAGTTGCCCATACAGTTTTCTGCTGAAAGTGAAAATTTTGTGACCATAAATAGTACTTTCAAATGCACTAGGAAATCTTTTTATAGATTTATAGATATCTTATGATAAAGATAAGATATATCTTATGATAAATATATTTATAGATATCTTATGATAAAGATCACCAAATTACAAGACATTCTCTGAAGACATGATAACCATTGATATAAATATAATTGATTTGCTAATTAGTTTGAAACACTCATTGCCACATATTTTTAAAAAAGCATTACAAAATATTCTTCCTCCTCTAATTCCACAATTCAATTTACTAAAACAGGACCCAAATTAACAGGATAAATAATTGCTACAATTTAATTTAGGTTTTTATTGAAGGAACTAGAAAACAGGAATTCTACACCACACGAAATGATTTTGAAAAGATTCTGGTTAAACATTCAGTTTGTTAAAGGGCTATAAAAAATACAGTATGGTGGTATGTAAAATTATATAGTTGCTTGAATATGACATTTATTCAGTAAAGATGGGAAAAGATTTTTGTTTGTGGATATATATAAAATTTCTCAGGACTTTTGTATGTCTACTCTTTTTTTCACAACCCAAAAAGAATCAACACCTAGCAGCAACTCTAAACAGAGCCAAACAAGGTTATGTCCTAAAGCTCAACAGAATTGTCCAGCTAGGGCCAACACCAGTCATTCTGCTGTGGTTAATATTCACAGATACGATTTCTTTTAATTGATTTCATTTGAACACATCTACCCTGTGATGCTTACAGAGCTAACAAAATAAAAATACAATTTATTGCTTTTGCATTTGTAACCACTTCCTTCCAGGAAGAATCTATAAAGAACCCAGTAAAAAGCAGCTTTGGCTTCAAGAAAATCCAGTAGGAAAAGCATGTTAAGTCCAAAATAGGTGAAACCACCCATTTAATGGAATAATATTTCCATTAAAGCAATCAGTGCTAGAAAGAAAGCTGAGAAAAATGGCTTTCCTGTGCAATCACCCATATATCCTCTGGGATAATTGTATCTGATATTAAATTTAGGACTATTTGGCTGTTTTGCAATCTGCAATATATGCAACTATCATTTATCGAAACCTATCCCACTTAGTTATTTTGGCCAGCATATTTTGTTTCCACAATGTATTCCTTCTTAAAATTAAGCCAAAGATCATTGTATAGATATTTCATTGTACAGATATTTCCCAATCTGAAACATTTCAGATATCTTAATCCAGTGTTTTTCAAACTTGGCAACTTTAAGCTGAGTAGTCTTCTACCCCAGACAGCACCGTGGCTGAGAAATTCTGGGAGTTGAAATGCACATATCTTAATGTTGTCCAGTTTGAAAAGAAAATGTCTTAGGCTGCAACCCTCTTCATTTGCAGATAGTATATGGTCAGAAATGAAGAAAACTGGCATCGCTCTAGTCACTGTTACTATTGCATTGAATATATTAGCGTAGAAATTGTCTTTACAAGGTTCTTAATTAACTTTTATAGGCTTTCAGGAACACATCTACACATCAGCATGGTAACAAATCCCTTAATTTGCATGTAAATTCAGGCTTTGTACCTAATCTCCAAAAAAAAAAAAAAATTAAATGTGTTCAGTCCCTTCTATAGAGTCCCCAGTTAGAAGTTCCCAAATACTAAGGGTCCTCTTAAGTGAAACATGGAGCTCCATCCCCTCAATACCCTAATTAAGAATGCTTCAGATTACTTGCTCAAGCTGCAGAGTGTACCCTATTTGCTAGTGAATTCTCTGCTATCAAATCACTACTAGGGAGTCTGAGCACTGAAAAAATTAAAGCCAGTGAAAAGAACTGTCCATATAACAAACATAACTTTTCATGAATAATATAATTATTCAGGAATTATTCAGGTCCTTTGCTTGCACCTGAGTCTTGTGGTATCTCCAATAAGCTTACTTTAAAATCATTCAGTTTTGAGTTTTAAGCTGTGTCTGTTCCATTATTAACAGATAGAGGGAAAAAGAGATCTGTTCATCTCTTTTTAGTTGTTGGCTTTTCCTGAGAAGCTGTCTGTTCCCTTCTAATAACCTTTTCCTTTTGTTTATATTTTGGGCTTCTTTTTTTTCCCATTGAAGCATTCATCTAAGCAGAGCAAAATGAGTAAAAATAGTTTCTTTTCCGATGTTGTCTTACCTTCACTGTGGTTGCATTTTTGTTTGCTTGTTTGTTATCATATTATGTCACTCCCCCCAAATTTAGGCCTAGTTTTAAACATGCTGGGGGGGAAGGGCGGAGGGGGAAACTTGCCTTTAACAGTGCCCTGTGTGGCGCTGCCACTGTTCTCGCGCCAGCAGGAAGTGTAGAAGCGTTTCTGCTGCTTCTCGGGAGGGGGAGCTGCCTCCATGACTTCCACAGTTCCTGCGGCACGAGAACAGCAGCAGCGCTGGCGGGACCGTGGAAGCATTTCTGCTGCTGCTCAGGTGTTTGCGGAGCTTCCGTACACACCCGAGCAGCAGCAGAAATACTTCCACGGTCCTACCGGCACTGCTGCTGTTTTCGTGCCGGCGGGAACTCCGCTGCCGCCCACCCGCTGATGGGGGGGAGAGAAATTAATTCACCCCCGAAAAGACGGCCTAGCCGTTTTTTCGGGGCTCAAAAAAAAAAA
Source organism: Bungarus multicinctus (assembly GCA_023653725.1). Classification (NCBI taxonomy): domain Eukaryota; kingdom Metazoa; phylum Chordata; class Lepidosauria; order Squamata; family Elapidae; genus Bungarus; species Bungarus multicinctus. The sequence continues at coordinate 53,661,838 of CM042844.1, forward strand.
TAAGGCCCTTTCAATAATTTTGAAACTACGAAAATGTGATCACTCACAGGCAAACCAAGCAACTGGACAAGAGTTTTTCTTCCCCATGTTTTTGCTAATACAAAACTGCAGGTGTCTGATTTTGATTATGGCACAAAAGAATGTAAATCTTGTCCCTTTGCCATGGACCTGAGAAGGGAAAAATAATCTATCAAAAGTATAGAAAGGAAACTGTTTTTCCTGCTAGCCATTGGTCCTAAACTATGTTCTTCAGTTATCTCAGTTGATATAGTACTTTTATTTCAAGGAAGCCCTAAACAAAAAAAAATTAAACATGTAATTGGATATGTATTAAGATGTACATTTTTATATATTACATAAATATAAATATGCATATATAGTAAAAGAATAGTATGTGTGATTATATGAAACAAAATTGAGAGATAAGATTCAGCCAAATTGAATAATTATGGGTGAAAACTATAGCAAAGCCAATATAAGTCTGGAATTTTATATATTATCTTAAATAATACATCAGAAACATTGATGCATAATGCATGCAAAAATAAAAATGAAGTTCAGCTGAACTATTTTTCATGTTTATTATTATTTTTAAGAATGTGCACCATTTATTATTTTGAAATGGTTTTAGATAATGCAATTGATTTTTTCGAGAAGCATACTGATCCTTTTGCCTAACTTAGGGATGTAGAAAGTTGAATATTTCAGAAATCTGATCAAATAATATATAATAGCAATATTGATGTGATTTAGAGGAATAATTGAACTTTGTAGATTCTAGATTCTGTGAACATTCCAGTTAAATTTTATACATGCCTTGGGAATCCTTCCAATGTTGCTCAGCTAAACTCCGCATACTCTTCAGCACTTGTCAGAATGGTTGATGCTACTTGGAATTGTAGCTCAGCAATCAGAACATCCATAGGTTTTTGGATATTGATAGATTTTTCCATCCATCTATTCCTTTTTTTCTATTATTGCTGTGCATGGAAGCTATTGATAATATGCATGCAAGGTTAGGATCTATATATTATCTCTATGCTTGCATTATTTCTTAGCAAAGAATGTTCTTTCATATAATAAAAACATACATAGATAGATTTTATGTGGCAGGCAGTTCTTTGAAAACACTTTTATCAATTTAATCTAATTTATTGCATATTTATAACCATTTATTTTCTATGAAAGATAATATTAGGAGTAACAAAAAGACAAGACTGATGGAAATCTGCAAAAGTTTATAACAATGTAATTTAAGAGATGGAAATATGAATTGCCAATTTTCAATGCTTTCATTGTCTGATTTCCTCCCCCCCCAAAAAAAACTTCTAAATTTCATTTTAAAATGTTAATAAACAGTGAGATGGGTGGCCAATAATGTGAACTGTTTGGAAATTAACTGTTTATAAGCATCTTGACTATCTTTTCTACTACACAGGATATATAATCTGCATGAAGAGGATGGAAAGTGTTTTACATCAATAAAGATCTTTCAAGGTCTCTCATTTAATTACATCTCCCAGGAAGGAATTTGTAGCTTGGAGAAAAATTGATTTGTTAGGTACCGGTATACTGCACAAGTCAAAAAAAGGGCTGTGAAAATATTTACAGACCCTCACATCCTGGACATAAACTGTTTCAACTCCTTCCCTCAAAACGACACTATAGAGCACTGCACACTAGAACAACTAGACACAAGAACAGTTTTTTCCCGAATCCATCACTCTGCTAAACAAATAATTCCCTTAACACTGTTCAACTATTACAAAGTTTGCATACTATTACTGCTAATCTTCTCATCACTCCTTATCACCCATCCCCTCCCACTTGTGATTGTAGGACTGTAACTTCGTCCCTTGTATCTTTACAATTTATATTGACTGTTTCCTAGTATGATTTGGTTGTTGATTGTACCCTTTGACTATCATTAAGTGTTGTACATTATGATTCTTGATTCTTGATGAATGTATCTTTTCTTTATATATATTGAGAGTATTTACACCAAAACAAATTTCTTTTGTGTCCAATCACACTTGGCCAATAAAGTATTCTATTCTGTTCTGTTCTGTTCTATTCTACTATGCCATATTTGTTTTCCAATCATGGAAAAAACAATGAAACATTTTTTCACAATTATAAAAATTAAATAACTGAGAGCTGCCAATTTTGCTGTATTATATACCAGTAGATTAATTTATTTTAAATGCTGAATTACAATTAAAATACTGTATTTATTCTTCATTGCACTGAATCAGAATTAAAAAAATAACTAATCTAATAGCAGAGAGAGATTTGGCAAGTCTATGAATCAAAAGATTTTGTAGAAGAGTTATTGTCTTTTTCTTTAAAAAATTATAACTTAATTTTACTGGTGTTTAAATGAAAAAAAATATCTTGCCACTCAGTATGTTGTGTTAAAATTTGCTTAATTTATTTATTTTATTTATTTATTTATTAAACTTATATACCATCCTATTTCCCTAACAGAACTCAGGGCGGTGTACAGCCACATTAAAATACAAAAAAACAGCGCAAAATTAAAAGCTATTAAAAGACCAAATATAAGAGGCTGAAAGCTAAAAAATAGAGGGCTAAAAACTAAAAACCAAACGAAACCGAATTAAAAATTCCCTAAAAACCCTAGGCCAGACCGGCTTGATGAAATAAATAAGTTTTCAACATGCGCCAGAAGGTCAAGAGATCAGGGATGGTCCTCATCTCTGGGGGTAATTCGTTCCAGAGGGAGGCTGCCCCCAACGAGAAGGCCCGCACCCTCGGGGTCACCATTCATCCATCTGGCGGCACCCTGAGGAGGCCGACTCTATGGGAGCGTATTGGTCGACGGGAGGGCGATAATGGCAGGAGGTGGTCCCGTAAATATCCTGGTCCCAAGCCATGGAGTGCTTTAAAGATGATAACTAGAACCTTGAAGCACACCCGGAGGGCCGCTGGGAGCCAATGCAGCTGATGCAGGAGTGGCGTAACATGGGAGCCCCGTGGAGCTCCCAACACCACCCGCGCGGCCGCACTCTGCACCAGCTGGAGCCTCTAGGTGCTCTTCAGGGGAAGCCCCATGTAGAGAGCGTTGGCATAGTCTAGGCGGGAGATTATGAGTAATGAATGTAAATAAGTAGAACCAATTAAAAGAACTACTTCTTTCAACTAAAAGGATAAGCATTCTATTCTATAATAAGCTCCACAGCATTTGGAGTAAATCACATTTCTTTTTGCTACATTAAATCGGAGTGGTCTTCTTAAAGCACATTCCATTTGTCTATTCTTCTCTCTGAAATATATCCTTCTATTAATCACTTTGTTGTATAAGTATTATCAGAGTTTGCTGTATATGTTGCTGGAAAGTATTTTGCGTTTGGGTCTGAAAATACTGTGGACAAATTTCATGAGACATTTGAAAAGTTCAGTAATTTAAGGAGAGGCAAACAGACATCTTGTATGTTCTAAAACACTTTTTTAAACCTTTGAATTGGAAGAATCACAAATGGTTTATTTCAATAGAGGAATATATGAACTTTACTTTCAAATACATATTTTGAATCTTTTAATTGAAATCTTGATGGAAATCAAGGGAAACTAATGGGCCTCTTTATGCAGTTGGCTGGCTATTATGAGAACAAACTACAAGATTTTATAATCTAGGAATTTGATCCATTGCTCATGATCTTATCTTCTTAATACTTCACTTCCTAACTTAGCCAAGCAATGTCAGGATATTTATTTTTATTTATTTGATTTGTCAATCGCTTACAAGATAATAGTGTAAGTATATATATATATAGTTATGAATACATGAAATGGGTACATATAAAAAAATAAACAATAGGACAGGGACGGTAGGCATGTTGTTGCGCTTATGCACATCTTCTACAGACCTCTTAGGAAAGGGGTGAGGTCAATAGTAGACAATCTAAGGTTAAAGTTTTTGGGGTTTGGGGAAGAAACCACAGAGTTAGGTAGAGCATTCCAGACATTGACCACTCTGTTGCTGAAGTCGTATTTTCTGCGACCAAGTTTGGTGCGGTTAACCTTGAGTTTATATCTATTGTGTGCTCTTGTGTTGTTATGATTGAAGCTGAAGTATTCATTGACAGGTAAGTCACTGCAATGTATGATTTTATATACCATACTTAGATCAGATCGAAGATAGCAAAGGTTTTCTAGGTCTAGAATTTCAAGTCTGGTGGCATAAGGTATTCTACAACGAGGAGTGGAGAACTCTTCTTGTGAAATATTTCTGGACTTTGCCAACTGTGTTAATATCAGATACGTAATGTGGGTTCCAGACTGATGGTCTGTATTCGAGTAGTGGTCTAGCAAATGTTTTGTATACTCTAGTTAGTAGTGTGATATTATCAGAAATATCTATAAAAAGCTACATAGGATTAGATTAACAACTCTTAATGCCTTTTTGGCTATGTAGTTACAGTGGGCCCTAGCACTTAGATCATTAGAGATGAGTATTCCAAGGTCCTTTACAGAGCTTGGATCATCAACATATACATAAAAATCTCTAATGACAGAATTGGTCCTGAGAACATAGAGCAGATAGGTCAATTTTTTCAAATTTGCATGACTCTGCTATAGCATATAGCATATTTCAATAAAGTATAGTTCTTCCTGTAGGTTTAGTTTCTTGATTTAGTCTATGTCATAGGCTGGCTTCAGTCTTGAAAGTTTACATGTGTTTTTTCTTCCCATTCTCTTATTGCCCAAATAGTTAAGGGAAATCTACTATGAATATTTTTCATATCCCTATGCTTAATAAAGCCTTTTTTTGAATATGTTGTTAACAGTTTCTAGATTCCTTCTCTAAGATTATAATCATGACTGCCTACAGTCAAACATCAAGGGCATTAAAATCAAAGCAATCCATGAAGCAAGGTCTCAATTAAAGAATCTCAAAAGGTTAAAAGAAACAAAAGCATAATAATTAAATCAATCTCTCTATGCACCATGCAAACCCATGTTAAATCTTGCATTTTACCAATAGTGGGAAATGATTACATTGTTACCATATTCCATTTTGGGGCTTAAGATGTGAGCTATTCAGCCTCAAATGTTATATGTTTCCCAACAGGAACGCAACTGGCATGTTCACAGCTACATTGTTCTCCAGGATGGGATTCAAATTTCTTAACAACCGATTTTGTGGGCATGGCCTAACTTGTGGTGTGGCTTGGTAATCATGTGACTGGGTGGGAATGGTTTGCTGACTGGACGTAGCTTGGTGGTCATGTGATCATCTGGGAATGGCTTGTATGTAAATATTGTAAATATTGATGTAAATATTGATTTTTTTTTATTAAAAAAGGAACAACTTTTACCCAAAATCAGGCAAAGCAGGCAGGCAGATTGAGTTGCTCACAGGATCACAGATTCATTCAGAGATCTATCTTTCTGCAATCTGCTACATGAGTCTGTCACATAAAATTTGCTTGCAAGCAAACTCATAAAATTTTCTAGCAAGGAAACTCACAAAATTAATTCACAACACACCATGTATGTAAACATTGATTTTTTTTATATAAAAAAGAGCAACTTTTACCCAGGCAAACTCACAGATCTACCTTTCTGCAATCTGCTACCTGAGTCTGCATTGAAGAATAGAAGCTTCAGTCCTAAGGAAGGTTGAGCTCTGCTCTCAGGCCACTTCTCCCCACCCCAAACCCCTGAATACCACCCCTGACTGGGCCTCAGGGAAGCCTCCTGGATGAAGGCAAAGCAGTACACAGCGATTTAATTTATTTATTTATTTTCAAGATTTATATACTGCCCTCTCTCCTTGGGGGACTCAGGACAATGTACAGACATTAGAAATATGTTGACGATACAATAATTGGAATAATTAAAGAATAAAATTTGGTTGTTAAATAAATGGGATGAGGCAAGGATTTAAAAGTGAGGACTAAGAGCAATTTTGACCGAATTTAAAGTAAATGAAAAATCCTAGGCCAGACCGGTTTGATGGAATAGGTGAGTTTTCAACACACGCCAGAAGGTCAAAAGGTCAGGAATGATCCTCATCTCCGGGGGCAATTTGTTCCAGAGGGAGGGTGCCCCCAAAGAAAAGGCCCGCACCCTCAGAGTCGCCAGCCATCCAGCCGGTGGAATTCCAAGGAGGCCCACTCTATGGGAGCGTACTGGCCGACGGGAGATTGATGGTGGCAGTAGGCGGTCCCGCAAATACCCAGGTCTCAAGCCATGGAGTGCTTTAAAGATGGTAACTAATACCTTGAAACGCACCTGAAAGATCACTGGGAACCAATGCAGCTCGCGCAAGAGTGGTGTAATATGAGAGTCCCGAGAAGCTCCCAAAACCACCCGCGCGGCCGCATTTTGTACCAGCTGGAGTCTCCGGGTGATTTTCAAGGGGAGCCCCATGTAGAGAGCATTGGCATAGTCTAGGCGGGACATAACGAGGGCAGATGTGACTGTGCGAAGTGCATCCCGATCCAGAAAGGGCCGCAACTGGTAGATCCTACTGACCTGGTAGAAAGCCCCCCTGGTGAGGGCTGCGATATGTTCTTCTAACGACAGCTTTACACCCAGGAAGACACCCAAATTGCGTGCCCTGTCAATGGGGGTAAGAATTCCCCCCCCCAGTCAACAATGAAACTGTATCGGGGTGCCGGAAAGCACAGCCATTTGGTTTTGGCCGGGTTGAGTTGAAGCCTGTTTCATCCCATCCAGCCCTGCACAGCCTCCAGGCACTGGATCATCACTTCAACGGCTTTGTTGGGGTGGCCTGGGGTAGAAATGTACAGCTGAGTATCATCAGCATACTGATGAAACTCTACCCCAAAGCCACAGATGATCTCACCCAGCGGCTTCATATAAATGTTGAACAGTAGGGGTGAGAGCACCGACCCCTGAGGAACCCCACAGATCAGGGGCCTTGAGGTCGATCTCTGCCTCCCGTCAACACAAATTGCGAATGGTTGGAGAAGAAGGAGGAGAACCACTGCAAAACAGTGCCCCCCACTCCTAGTCTATCCAGATGACGCAATAAGATATTGTGGTTGACAATATTGAAAGCCGCTGAGAGATATAACAGGACCAGGACAGAGGAATGACCTCTGTCACGGGCCCTCCAGAGATCATCTACCAATGCAACCAATGTCGTCTCCGTGCTGTATCCGGGCCTGAAGCCTGATTGGCGTGGATCTAAATAGACATCTTCATCCAGGTGCTGGGAAGCTGTCGTGCTACCACAGTCTCAACAACCTTCACTACAAAGCGAAGATTGGAGACTGGACGATAGTTAGATAACAAATTTGGGTCCAGAGACGGTTTCTTGAGGAGGGGTCTTACTACCGCCTCTTTCAAGGCGGCAGGCAGAAATCCCTCACTCAAGGAAGCGTTGATGATAGCCTGGAACCAACCTTGTGTCACCTCTCGAGTGGCTAATATCAGCCAGGAGGGACACGGATCCAGTAAACAAGTGGTAGCATTGAGCTCACCCAGTATCCTGTCCACATCCTCAGGGGTCACAGGGTCAAACTCTTCCCAGATGACCTTCCCCAATTCCGCTACTGACCCCACGTCCAGAGTTGCCCAGTCAGAGTCCAATCCATTCTGGATCTGAGTGATTTTATCCAGCAGGAAATTTGAAGAGTTCCAATGATTTCCTGCTTTCTAGATAATCTAAATGACACAGCTGATAGTTGGAACAGTTGATCGTCAGGGGGAAAAAAGGAAAAATTACCAAAAATTAGGTGAAGGCGCAATGCAGGCAAGTTGGATGGTGCGTATGCCAAGGAGTGACTGGGCAGGGAGGAGCGGGGAGGGGTGGGGCCAGCCAGTGGCGCAATTTGCCAGTTTTCTGACCTGCACAGAATCATAATAATCAGTTCTATAGATCCAGTCCAATCAGGTAGAATCACACCCCTTATTGTTCTGGCCATGCTAGGGAGATAATGCAATAGTCAGATAAACACAAGGTGGATTTTGAAATACTTGTTGTTCTGGAAACATGCTCATTTTCAGAACAGCCTGAACCTTCTCAAGTGAGGAAGAACTTAGCACAAATGTTTTAGGTTAGCTATTTCTCTGGTAAACCTGATTCTAATCAGCTAAGAGACCAATAGCATATCAGCATAGTTTGAAATCTGCTTAGTGCAAAATCTGAAATCAATAGAAATTAGAACACAGCACCATTTCCCAAAAAATATTTTTTAAGAGAGAAAGAGGAAGAAATGAAGCTGAAGAATTAATCCTGAAAGATAGGAGCAAAAGATAAGAAAGCTAAAAAATTATGATGTGTCCGAGCCAGAGATTGCATGATGATCATTTGCAAGACAAGGAAGGAGGAGATGTGAAAATCAAAACTGAAAAACTGAACTGGTAGAATAATGAATCGAGTACAGGACAATTCAAACTTATAATAAAATGCCAAAGGGTAAAAACACACATATGGGTACTATAGCATAGGTGTCAAACTGGTGGCCCACACGCCATGACCTCCCCCTAGCTCTGTGAAGGGAAAAAACGTTGCAATATGTCACATGACAGCAACGTGACAAGGCGAATTTGACACCTGTGTACAAGCTGACTGGGTTGGGTATATTGGAAATAGAAGTACAGAAAAAGTGATAATCAAAACAAGACTGCAGGATTCTCCATGGTGATTCTATCCCAACACTGAAATAGGCATTCAGAAGTACAATATTACAAAGAGTTTTAAGAGCCAAAAAGAGTATGTATCTTTGCAAGACCACTTTCTTGGAAGGCTTGTGGGTGATGAAGAAATTGCTTGTTCATTTCAAGGAATTTAAAATAAAATCCTCCCTTTTTGTTATCTATTTTGGTATTGACAAAGTTATTTGTCATCTGAACAATATATTATATATATTTTTTCTTAAATTATCCCATGAAGTAAATTTTATTGATTTTTTTTCTGCAGCTCTTCTAAAAGTGTAATTATTTCTTTGAATATCACTTTTTATTCTTCCTGCAATTTGCAAATACATCAGCCATAGTAATTTGTTACTTTCATTAATTACCTCTTGATGTGTCATCTGAATGCATCATACTATTTTTTAATGTTTAGTATAAAGTATAAATATCCACACTGTAGTCTGTAATTAGGAAAAGGAACAAAAGGGAAAAAAATAACACAATGTTAAAAAATCTTTTTAGGATGTTTATATTTATGCTTATGTAATTATGCTTAGTAGTAGTTTCTTTTTGTGTTACTCAACTATTGCTATCCCATATAGACCTTTTTTATCATTTGTATCTGATTTTAATAATAAAAATATCTTTGGAAAAATGTTATACAATGTAGAAAGAACATTTTAATCCTGGAATAGCAATTTTCAGATATCCTAAAGAAGGACAGCTGTAATAAGGAAGGCCTAAACTATAAGCAGACTTTAAAGTTGACTTTGTAAAAAGCATTTTAATGCCATTTATAAGGGAATGCAAATAAAGTATATGGTCTAACAATCTTAGATTAAATACATAGGGCCAAATTATCTGTGAACCAGGTTATCTGTGAGACTGTCTCTGCTTGGTTGTTTCTACCTACCTCACCACTCTGAGGGATGGAACATGCTCCGATCCCAATAATTATAAATGTCATTTGATGGGGTGGATTGCTTCATGGTTCTTCATGAAGTATTAAAATCTGGATATAATCTAGATTTTTTTATATTGTATTGATATCATAGAGCCAGTTTGACCTAGTGGTTAAGCTCTGGGCTAAAATGTTCAATTACCACATTAACCATGGAAGTCAGTTGGCCAGTCACTCTCTCTCAACCTAACTCACCTGACGGGATTATTGTTGTGGAGAAAATAGGAAGGAAAAGATGCATGTTGTATGCTCACAACCTGCAGTTATATGTAAAAATAATAAAGGCAGCATATAAATATAAATAAATAAAATATTTTCCTGGTGTTTTAATGTATTGTTAGCTGTCCAGGGTGGCATATGCAAGAAGCATTTATTTTTAATAAATTTATTATTGTAATACAGCATAGGAAAAGCAGCTGGAATAGATAGACGGCAGAGCAGGAGTTGACATAGCAGAAACTATCCCTTATATTTCACTATAGCAGGTATAGAGCATGGCAGAATTGTCCAACAGGGTCAGCTTTCTAAGTATGAGGAACAGCTAGGAAAAATATTTTGCCCCTTGGCATCTGATTTTCTTTGCTCAAAGCTTCATAAAATTTAAAAAGAAGTTTGTGGGTTCTATCCAAACCCAACCATATTGAATATCCCTTAAAGGAATACGATATTCTCTGTTGACATTAGTGTTTTCTGAGTATTCTTATTCTGTAGACCATAAAAGCCTTGGTCTTGTTGTCTAGACAGGGATGTGATTCTTAAGAATCTGAAGACTGAGAGGCATCTCAAAAATCAGATCTCTAGACTATGAGTTCCAAAGGGATGAATAAATTGATTCTGTTCCTAGGTCCCATTTCCCCCTCCCAGTTCAATATTGGTCTTATTTTATTTATTTATTTATTTATTTATTTATTTATTTATTTATTTATTTATTTATTTATTTATTATTTCAATTTGTATACCGCCCCCTCTCCCAAAAAGGGACTCGGGGCGGTGAACAGCCGCAATAAAAACATACAATCAGAAAAGTTAAAAGAAGAGTTTAAAAATTAATTAAATAGATGGCTAAGACCAATAAAACCCATAAAAAATTAAAATCAAATTAAAAACCCTACTCATAACGTTACGCCAGACCGGCCTGTTGGAAAAGGTGGGTCTTAAGTGCTCGTCGGAAGGCCCGTAGATCAGTAATGGCTCACATCTCTGCTGATAGCTCATTCCAAAGGGAGGGCACTCCCACAGAGAAGGCCCGCACCCTCGGGGCCGCCAACCAACATCGGCCAGCCTGCGGCACCCCGAGGAGGCCAACCCTGTGGAAGCGCACTGGCCGGCAGGACGCCGATGGTGGCAGCAGGCGGTCCTGCAAGTACCCGGGTTCCAAGCCATGGAGCACTTTAAAGATGGTCACTAGCACCTTGAATCGCACCTGGAAGGCTACCGGAAGCCAGTGCAGCTCGCGCAGGAACGGTGTAATATGGGAGCTCCGAGAAGCCCCCAAGATCACCCGCACGGCCGCACTCTGCACCAGTTGAAGCCTCCGGATGCTCTTCAAGGGGAGCCCCATGTAGAGAGCATTGCAATAATCTAGGCGGGAGGTAACAAGAGCAGAGGTGACTGTGCGCGATGCACCCTGATCCAGATAGGGCCACAACTGGTAGATCCTACGGACCTGATAAAATCCCCCCCTGGTGACGGCTGATATATGATCGTCCAATGACAGCCGCCCATCCAGGAGGACTCCCAGATTGCGCGCCCTCTCCATGGGAGCCAAGATTTCACCTCCCACGGTCAGTGATGGAATGAGCTGACTGTATCTGGGTGCGGGGAACCACAGCCACTCGGTTTTGGTCGGGTTTATGTAGTTCATGATCTTCATATGCTCTTTCTTGTCACCGTTCACTGATTCTATCTCACTCAACCAGTATATTTTTCCATCTGCAGTTTTTTTGGTATGCTGTACTTTCAGAATTCTTTATTCTACGGATGCTTTAGGGATTTGAGAAAATGCATAACTTTCATGCTTTCTATCACCTTTTCTATGGCTCTTTTGGCCACTCTTCCAAAATTTAAACTTCAGTTGGTTCTATTAGCACCATGTCAAGATCTCAACCAACTCTCCCCTGATAGGTGCTGCATTTCAGTTTATGGAAATCCACACCTTTTCCAAAAGCAGAAGATTTTGTGTGCACACAGTCATTTTCTCCCGAGACTCTTCCTTCTTGAAAGCTTTCTTATCTCAGTCCACCTTCATGTTTTATAACTTTTCTCCAGACTTTATCTGCCTTAACCTTTCTAATCTTATTTTCTCTAGTTGCAGCTATTGTTTTCTTTCATGTGAAGTTTCTGTGATAAAAATAAGATGCTGTGCTGTAATTATCAGCCTCAGAACACATTCCCATGTAGCAAACTCTGGTTTATCTTATCTTAAAACACAATGAGTGCAGTTTCAATGAACAAAGCTGTACAAATTGTAAAACATGGCATAAGTCTGTACAGTATATAGGAAAAAAATCCTTGTACCTCCTTTGTGTCTGATCTTGGAGCAGCCAGTAAAGTAGCCATGATAAATATTTTGGGATCTGTATTCCCAAATCAAGCATTGGCTATATTTTAGACTTTCTATTTAAACTATAAACTATTTTTGAACTGGACAGAGAATTGCATCAGTTATCCTACAGTTCTCTGGATTTAAAATCTAAAAATGATAAAGGGGACAAAAATGTCTACCCTGTTGCCCTTATGTCTGTCAAAGGTAGTCAAAGTTTCTACAATAAAATCTTCATAAATAATAACAACATGTAATTTGCAGTAAATGTTAGTAATATCTTGGAAAAATTGGTATCAAATGAACTCTTTAAATGTTTTCTCAAGAGGATCATAATTTTCCCAAAATTCATTTCCTGATAATTATTATGATTTCCCTTTACTTGAATATATGCTTGCTTGACTACATTTGTCTCTACTGTTCCTAAATGACTCTCTTGAACAATTTATGAATTAAATAACATTTTCCAGATCATTGATCTATTCTGAATTTTGTCCTTTCTCATATATAACATTCATAACTTTCCTAAACTTAAATATGTCTATACCACATTTACTGTAATAAGTCATCACTTATCTGCATATTCATTTATGAATTATTCAAATCAGTAACAATATGGTTACTTGATGCTGAAGATAAATTTCCAGATATATTTTTGAAGTAGTTTTGCTTAATTTGGAACAAAAGTAAGCAACATTTTTGAGTGGCTGGAAACATTTGAGATTCTGAGTGCACGTTAGGGCACTCCAATGGAACTTGTCTATTAATTGTCACTATTACACAACTTTGTAATGACTATCACAGTGAGTGTGGCCAATCTTGAAATACTGATTCATTAGAAAATAGACATGGAAAACTAATTCTCAAATATCCTATGTAATCTCCACAGAATTGTTATCCCTTGTTTTTTCCATGTGCATAGGTTTATATATTTTCAAATTACAGACATCCATTGATTTCCCCGCCCCCCCACCAAAAAAAATCATGTGTGATCTGTGCAACATGGCACCATCCCATATATTACTGTTCATATATACTGAAAGTTTATTTTAACAGATAGTCTGTTAACTAGAGCATTCTGAGATTTGCAGAATTTATGCAATGACCTCATCACACAGATGGCGGGCTATGCAAATGATATAAAATCTGTTCATTGTGATCCAGTACATTGATGTGTGTATTGATGTATTGATGTATGATGATGTATGCATGAATGTCAGCAGTGTGCAGCAGCAGCCAAAAAAGCTAATGCAATCTTTGATTATATAAACAGAGGTATAGAATCAAAATTATGTAAAGTATTAGTAGCACTATAAAAAGCCTTAGTAAGACTACATCTGGAATACTGAATCTGATTTTGGTTACCACATTACAAAAAAGATGTTGAGACTTTGGAAAAAATTCAAAGTAGAGCAACTAAGATGTTAAAGGCTAGGAGAGTAAAACATATGAAGAATGGTTGTGGGGTTTGGATTTAGTCTGGAGAAAAGAAGGACTAGGGGTACATGACTGCAGTATTCCAGTGTTTGAGAGGTTGCCACAAAGAGGAGGTGTTAATTTATTTTCCAAAGCACCAGAGGGCAGGACAAGAAATAATGGTGGAAACTAATCAAAGAGAGAAGCAACCTGGCTTGAGAAGAAACTTCTTAACAGTGAGGACAATTAACGAGTGGAACAGCTTGCCTTTAATCATTGTAGGTGTGTCATCACTGGAGGTTTTTAAAAAGAGATTGGACAGTCACTTGTCTGAAATGGTATAGGATCTCCTGCTTTAGCAAGAGGACTAGAAGATCCCCAACATCCTTTCCAGCTCTATTCTGACTGAGGTATGTATGTATGTATGTATGTATGTATGTATGTATGTATGTATGTATGTTTGTACTGTATGTATGTATCAGTGGTGGGATTCAAAAATGTTTACTACCGGTTCTGTGGGCATGGCTTGGTGGGCGTGGCAGGGGAAGGATACTATTTTAGAAAGGGAGTCAGAGGTGGTATTTGCCAGTTCTCTGAACTACTCAAAATTTCCCTACTGGTTCTCCAGAACTGGTCAGAACCTGCTGAATATTACCTCTGGTATGTATGTATGTATACTTCAATATTTTGAAGTACACAATGTTAAATACTCATTATAAAATTCACTTTTGGAATAAGCAATATTTCATGACTGAATGGATAACACAAATCTATCAAGTATTCCATTGACTCTTACCCATGCTTTATTTCCATCATAAACTATTTTAACAACTAATCTTTAACTTAAAATTCATGCCAAATATTCCATAGGTTTAAGTTTATTTGCTTTTTCATACACTTTCTACAAAATCAGCAAAGGGTAGGGTTTTTTCCCTTCACATTAATACATCTTTCAGTGATCATTTAAAGAACCAAATATGTTTTGTACATACTCTACCAGGTAAAGCTACACTTTTGTTTTTACTATAATTTCTTACATCCTTTTAATGAAAATTTTGCCGAAGACATTTCCATATTTGATAATCTATTTCTGCTGTAATTTCTGCATTTTATCTTGGTATAATACCTGATATATAAGACATGAGAATATACGGTGAGGCAAAAAAGTATTTAGTCAGCCACCAATTGTGCAAGTTCTCCCACTTAAAAAGATGACAGAGGCCTGTAATTGTCATCATAGGTATACCTCACCTATGAGAGACAAAATGTGAAAACAAATCCAGACAATCACATTGTCTGATTTGAAAGAATTCATTTGCAAATTATGGTGGAAAATAAGTTCATCTCAATACTTTGTTATATATCCTTTTTTGGCAATGACAGAGGTCAAACGTTTTCTGTAAGTCTTCACATAGTTGTCACACACTGTTGCTGGTGCCCATTCCTCCATGCAGATCTCCTCTACAGCAGTGATGTTTTGGGGCTGTCTCTGGGCAACATGGACTTTCAACTCCCTCCAAAGGTTTTCTATGGAATTGAGATCTGGAGACTGGCCAGGCCACTCCAGGACCTTGAAATGCTTCTTACAAAGCCACTCCTTCGTTGCCCGGGCGGTGTGTTTGGGATCATTGCCATGCTGAAAGACCCAGCCACGTTTCATCTTCAATGCCCCTGCTGATGGAAGGAGGTTTCCATTCAAAATTCACGATACATGGCCCCATTAATTCTTTCCTGTACATGGATCAGTCGTCCTGTTCCCTTTGCAGAGAAACAACCCCAAAGCATGATGTTGCCACCCCCATGCTTCACAGTAGGTATGGTGTTTTTTGGTTGCAACTCAGCATTCTCTCTCCTCCAAACACAACGAGTTGTGTTTCTACCAAACAGTTCTACTTTGGTTTCATCTGACCATATGACATTGTCCCAATCCTCTTCTGGATCATCCAAATGCTCTCTAGCAAACTTCAGACGGGCCCAGACATGTACTGGCTTAAGCAGGGGGACACGTCTGGCACTGCAGGATCTGAGTCCCTGGCGGCGTAGTGTGTTACTGATGGTAGCCTTTGTTACGTTGGTCCCAGCTCTCTGCAGGTCATTCACTAGGTCCCCCCGTGTAATTCTGGGATTTTTGCTCACCATTCTTGTGATGATTTGGACCCCACGGGGTGAGATCTTGCGTGGAGCCCCAGATCGAGGGAGATTATCAGTGGTCTTGTATGTCTTCCATTTTCTAATTATTGCTCCCACAGTTGATTTCTTCACACCAAGCTGCTTGTCTATTGCAGATTCAGTCTTCCCAGCCTGGTGCAGGTCTACAATTTTGTTTCTGGTGTCCTTTGACAGCTCTTTGGTCTTCACCATAGTGGAGTTTGGACTGTGACTGTTTGAGGTTGTGGATAGGTGTCTTTTATACTGATAACAAGTTCAAACAGGTGCCATTAATATAGGTAATGAGTGGAAGACAGAGGAGCCTCTTAAAGAAGTTGTTACAGGTCTGTGAGAGACAACAATCTTGCTTGTTTGTAGATGACCAAATACTTATTTTCCACCATAATTTGCAAATGAATTCTTTCCAAATCAGACAATGTGATTGTCTGGACTTGTTTTCACATTTTGTCTCTCATAGGTGAGTTATACCTATGATGACAATTACAGACCTCTCTCATCTTTTTAAGTGAGAGAACTTGCACAATTGGTTGCTGACTAAATACTTTTTTGCCCCACTGTATTTAAATTATGGCAATTTGAAATGGAAGGTACTATTTTAGAAAGGGAGTCAATATTCTATTATGGTCAATCATTATTTTTTATTTCCTTCACAGAAAAAGATTTGAGATAGTAATATTAGAATTCAACACCACAATCATATTATTGATGATGGATTATCATCCAAAATTATAAAGTTCCCAATTCCACTTCCCTATCCATTGAATAATCTAAATTTATTTCAAACACATTTAATTCTCCTGCCAATCATGGAAGATAATAACTACAGTTATATGATCACTGCTCTAAATAACATAGAGCAGAGGTAGTCAAGAAACATTTAAGTTTGCATCATAAAACAGCAAATATCCAAACATAATCAACTTGAAGCAATATATGAGACAAGTACATTAGTTACCGTAATAGTTTATATATAATTTATCCTAACAATTTATCCTGACAAGGCAGTAAATTAAGTATTTACCAACCCACCAATCAGTCAATCATTTTAACACCAGTCTTATTTTCACTGTGGAAATTAGAAGACGGCATTTCCTCCCTGTCATTTAAACCATGAGTAGACATGTATTTTGGTCAGCCAATTTATTCCAGGCAGTTTTCCCTATTGGTCAAAAATATATTTGTTTCTGCACCAATTGCTTCCTTATCAATATTGGCAACCCTTGGTTTTGTAAGGTTTTCAATTACTGTGCATATACAAAGAGATAATTTGACTATTGTTTATCAAAGCATCCAAAGCATCATATTGTGATACAATTAGAATAATTTTTGGAAGATATGTAACAAACTTTTATTGTACTATTGTGACTGTAGTCCTTTTCTTCTAAGGAGAAATTTCCTGATAGAAAGATTAATCAGTGGAATGACTTATCTCCAGAAATTGTGGATACTCCAACACTGAAGGTTTTTAAGAAGAGATTCAACAACGAGTTGCCTGAAATGTATAGGGTTTCCTGCTTGAGCAGAGGTTGGACTAGAAGACCTCCAAGTTCCATCTCTGTTATTTTGTCATTGTCTTCATATTTTTCTTTTAGTAGGAACATGTCTACTTTCTCCCCCTTTCCATCAAACTCAAGAAAAAGCAATAGACAAGCATTTCCTTCATTTGGCCTTGAACATCCATAAAGTACACCTAAAAAGAAACAAGTGACAACAGATTTCCTTTGCTAAGTTGCCTAGCTGTAATCAATACTTCTTTTAAAGCTGCTTAGTCTGAATCTGTACCATTTCTGCTCAGTATTGCAATCAAGGTGATCCCTGTTCTTTCAACCAGTTCACTCTGTCTCTACTAATTCAGTGACCTTTTCTAATAAACCCATTTGTGCATTTCTGCTGGAGTCTTCCCTTATTCCAAGAAAACATTTGCTCCCAATATCCTTTGTGTGGTTCTCTGTGAAAAATGCTTCTTTCTGCTTTAGGCAAAAGTATGCCTTTGTAAAACCTCACTTGCTAGATATCCCTCCATCCCAGTTAAATACGATAAAGTTGATAGGTAGACAATGCTTCTTACATGTCATTAAATATTGGTTCAACTACAATAAAGCATTCCAAACACTCCACTTCTTCAAGTGTAGATCTGGAAGTGGATACCTCCCTGTAGACCACATCTTTGGTTGTGAACAAAGCAAGAGGAAATTAAGGGATGTAATTAAGATTAAGTGGTTCTTTTGTTTGCAGAACTGTGTGGGTAAGTCTAAAGTATGAAAAATGAGTCTTTTTTCTTTCAATGGATAAAATACATGACTCTCATGTTAAATATCCATCCACAGCCATATGGTTATGAATATTCAAAGGATTATACACACACATTTACACATAGAGAAGACATAGCTTGATTACATTTTTGAATAGTTTATTTTTATAGAGTTTGTGATGGGGGGAGAGTTGTCAGAAAAACTTTTTGTTTCCCTAATAGCTTAAAAAAAAAGAATTTTCAAATCTTTCTTTTTTTTTTTCTTCTTTCCATATAATGCCTATCAAGGGGACAGAATAATTAAACTCTACTTGCATCAGAAAAATGAACTGATAGAATCGCTGGGCTAGTAGATGACATAAGGGCCACTGCACTTAATCTCTTATAGATAAACTCTAGACATATTTCCACCCCTAGGTGAATGCTGTTGAATTTTATATCAGGCAACCTTAATACATACAAAAAAACTGTAATTAATTTTACAAGAATATGTTTGTGAGACTTATGCATACAAGCAGTAACATTTAATAATATTTGCCGATGGTCATTTTTTTAGTAAAAATATGAATAAGTTACATTGTCTGTGCACTTCCATGAAAGTTGTATACAAGAACTGAAGTAGGTACATGAAAAACCAAACCAACTAAATGTTATATTAGGTAAAATTATATTTATAAAATTTGCATGGCAAAGTACATCAGAGAAAATTGCTTGAATTTTTTTTTACTGATAGGTGTTGAAAATAATGTGTACTAGGGAAGTTGTACATTAGCTAGCATTTTTATAAGATTAATATCCTCCTAAAAAGAATGTTAAATATTGTCTTAAATTTCAATGCCCAAATAAAGACTTTGAAATTGTTTGAAATGGGCAAGTTTAAATAAGATCCCTTTAAATAAGACCCAAAAAACCTCCACCTTATTAAATGTATTGTATTTTTTATGGAATAAGCAACTTAAAATTATGAAATTATATCTTGAATATTTATATACCTATAGAGTTTTCATTATTTCATTATCTTCTCCTGTATTTTATTGGTTTGTAGAAATCTGAAGCAAAACCCAGTGGAATGAGGATATATGTCTTAGGTGGCAACTTCTAGATACCTCTTCATTACAAAAGATAAATAACTCTAATTATGTCTTTGAAATTGTTTGGCTTAATATTTTGTGGAGTGTAGTAGACAGTTTTGATAAGCAAGAAATGGATCTTTATATTTGCCATTCTGACGCACCTCTTTTAATAGAATTAGGTGAGTTAATATAAATGTGTGTTAAGTACCTGTAGTATGAAGTCAACACAAAACTCAAATCGCTATAAATAAATGTTGCTGCAGATTGAGTTTGGATCCTATGTCCATTTATTACAGTAAACGCTGTCAGTTCAAAAAATTTTCTTGCCTGTTTTTTCTTGCATTTCTTTTCTCCTTTTCTTTAACATTGACAATGTGCAAGAATGTTCTTCTTCTTGCTCTAACCTTGCTGCATTGTCATAATAATGCCATATGCATGTTTATTATTGATTTATGTATAAGAAAGATAACTAAAATAACTTGTACCAATTATTCTTAAAGCTGCAATCACAATGGAAAACTGCTTGGAAGTGGGGTGCTGTATTCCAATATCTGCTAACATGTACTATCTGTCAGTTGTGAGGAATGAGACCACACATTAAGATTAAGATTTATTGCTCATGTCTATATGCAAAAATCTGGTCAACTAACAGTCAGAACTAAATTGGCACTAGATAAGATTAGTGGAATTCAAAGGAGGGACTTGAATCAAACAGTATGTGGTAATATAGTGATTCCATATTGATTGTTCTTTTCACTTTACCCCAGCTCTATCTCTCCTTTTGTAAAAACTGAATAGGAGAACTATGAAAAAAAATTCTGAAAAGATTCAGGTGGTTTATTTAAATAAAAAATATTATGACATATACTGTACATCTGCACATATCTATCAATACAGAGTAAGTGGCTCAGTGGCTAAGATGCTGAGCTTGTCAACCAGAAAGGTCAAAGTTTGAGGGTTCAAATCCCTAGCACCACGTAATGGAGTGAGCTCCTGTTACTTGTCACAGCTTCTGCTAACCTAGCAATTTGAAAGCATGAAAAAATGCAAGTAGAAAAATAGGGACCACTATGGTGGAAAGGTAACAGTGTTCCATGCACAGTCAGCATTTTGTCATGTCTTTGGATAGCACTGGCTCTTCGGCTTTGTAACAGAGATGAGCACCGCCACTCTAGGGCCAGAGGTCATATAATTCAAAAGAACCAGTAAGGATTTCACAAAAATAGAGGCCTACCATTAAAGAATCTTTGCAGTCCCAAAGTAACTGTTTTTGTGAGCACGTGTGCAGAATTCTGATTTAGTGTGTTCAGAAGCTTATTTAACATTCCAAGCCATAAAATAACTTCTGGGTGATTGTGTTTAATTAATAATTCAATTGAGCATTATGAGCTGGACACATTATTGTATCAAAGGTAATTTCAAATTGATGATATCGCGGCTGCCCAGTAGATAAATTCTCATTAATCATACACCTATGAATATTGCATTGCATACTTGGAATTGTAACTGTCAGACTTTAGAAATTTGTGCTACAGGAATCAGATCCATTGTGCTTTAGCAAATTAAAGATTTCTCACATTGTTAGAAAAAGTTATGTTAGATCGTATTTTGTGTTATTAAACATTTAATTAGATGATATGAATAAAAGATTTTTTTTAAAAAATATCTATGCAACCCACTTGCCAACTTGGTGGAAAGTTTTTTATGTATACCAGTAAACAGATTCTAAGACTAAATTCTAAAATTGAACAAAGAAGAGAACTTCAATTTTCCAGTAAAATAGTTCATAGATAAACATGGAAGCATCCCTCTTTAATGCACAGAGTAAGTGAGGAATACCATTGAAGTTTATAAATATGTACAACTAGTAACATTTCCTGGGCTTTCTTGATGTTTGCCAGCTATTCAATCTTCCGCTCTGGACTTCAATTTATTCCAATTAAAGAGGGAGATGCAACTTTAGGCCTTTATCCATGGGCACTCCAGAAGTTACAACAATGAAATTAATGTGACAGAAAGGAGAATTACTAAATACATGGAATACAATAATATTAACGGCCTTTGATGTAATTGAAATAAAATCAAATGTAATTATTATCTAATCTTGTTTACTTTTTAGAATGTGGTACGTAGTATATTATTCAAGGACCAATGTCTTAAAACATTTGGTCATCCCTGTGTTTGATGTTGCTGGTTACATCATGTTTATAGCCTGGCAGGAGAAATAGTGGATAATACTATTCCTAAACTGGGAAAAACAATTTCTGCTCATGTCATCCTACATTATGAAAGGGACTCAACCTTGTATATTGATATGCCTACCACTAATATGCCTTTAAGTCAACTGACCCCACTCTGAGGAAATACCATAAACAATGTGGTGAATCCTGATAATAGAATAGCAGCCATTTTAGATTTGCTTCACATGATTGTATATCTGTAAGTTTATTCATACCATGCAGCTGTTACACACAGGCTGTATCTAACAGGAAAAGACAAACAATGCTCTTTTGTTCTTCGTAGACATAATTTTATAGAGCTTTTCAATAACTCTTCTCAAAGGACAGTTTATACATAAGAACAATAATTAAAACAATTAAAGCAAGCTAAAATTTAAATCTCAGTAAGACAATGAATAGTAGAAAATACAGAACAAAGCTAGCAGAACCATGGCATGACTGAATGGTAGCATTTTGGTTCTTTGGCAAAATAACATCCATGATGTAGAATCAGTCCCAGACTAGTATTAATGAAAGCATCACTGGATACATGCCAAGATTCACATCCTAAAAAATACTCCAAGCTTCTAAAACGGGTGTCAAACTCATGCCATCACAGTGGTGTCACGTGGTGTATCAGGACTTTCCCCCAATTCGCTAAACTGGATGTGGATGTGGTCAGCATGTGATGCATCTGGCCCTTGGGCCGCAAGTTTGGCAGCCGGGATCTAAAGTTTTTCTGTCCTTCATTGGTCTTACAGAGTTCTCACCCATCTTTGTCTGTTGCCTAAGTAATAACGTACATTAGCACAGCTACACTTAATGGCATAAAAGCCATTTCTGAGTGGATGATATTTTTTCCTCAATTTTAACTTTAGTAGGAATTGAAAGATTATGCCTATGAATAACAAAAAAACTGCTTCTTTTTTTCTACTAAAAATATAGATGTATGGATAGAAAGAACAACTTTCTATAAACAACATAAATAAGTTTGAGATACAAAATTTTGGATTGTGTAAATCAATTTTTTTGCTCCCATTCAGTTATTATCTCACCTTCTTTTATTGTTCAGTGTTATTGCATGGTTTTATAGATTTTTTTTTACTTGTGAAATAGCCAGAGTTGTTGGGAGCTGGTTGGTATCCTAATATAATAAATGAATACATTTAATAATAGATGTATCTGTTTGGTTGATCATTAATAACTTCTGTGTACTGAATTCTCAGAGTTTAGTCTGAGTTGTGTTATAGAATTAGCTACAGATTCCTCCTGTTAAGAAAAAGCATATTAAAATATCTTGATCTATCAAAGGAAAAAAGTGTTCATTATGTTTTTTTAAACCATTTCTTTCTGAGATTTTACAATAGAACAGAATATATTATAACTTGTCCCTTTATCATATGCTGATATCTTTGAGTCTACTTTATTCATATTGGCAAAATTAGGCTATTTTTGTTACTGTCACTTTTACATATGGGAATTCATACTTTTTTCCAGGTTGTTCACCTCAACATGTGTTTCATCTCACTTCCACATTAACCTATACATTTTGAGAAAAAAACAATAACCATCTGTTTCCAACCAATTCATCTCAAATGAATTACATGTCTTGTTTTGAAAGAAGGACTTCTCAGTCTAATTCTTATGAAATATAAATGTACAAATGTATTTTTGGTTAAATGGTACATTTTTAAGTCTATATTGAAATTGGAAAGAGCAGAAGCCTATGTGCTACACATTTCCAAATTACATATTTATTTATTTATTTGAATTTAATTTGATTTATGTTATTTAGGTATTGCCAGGCTCTAAACAAGTCTGGACAGGTCATAATATAACAAAAGACTGAAACAGAATATAATTCAAAAACAAATCTGCAGAAAGATAACAAAGTAGATTTTAAATAAAATGGTAAATCTGGTCAACAACAAAACTCACAAGAGTCTTCCATACTTTAGTCCTTAACATCTTGGAGAGCTTCATTGAGGTTGAGATCTCCATCCAGATCTTAAAGGGAATCTCATTCCATATAGTAGCCACCTAACAAAGAAGACACATCTTCTGGGTTCCTCAAAATTGGAATTGTTTAATTGAAGGATTGAAAAGCATGCCAATGCTGTCAGCTCATATCAACCAGGCAGATACATGGGAGATATTATATTATACCAGGAACTAAAAATGTGATTTCATTCTACAATGAAAAAAAAAAGAATTCTTCAAGCATTTCTACAATATATTTCAAGTGTTTATGTACTTTTTCAATTTTATATTGCTCTGTAATGTGGTATCTTTCTAAAAAATTATGACAAGTGGCATCACCAGGCATACCTTTGAGCTTTGTGGTCTAAATGGGTCTCCAAGTACCATAACAATAAATATTTGTCAAGGTCATAATCTGTTCTCTGTCAGATGAAACTTCTGTAAATATCCGTCAAAGTTGCCTATTAGATAGTCCAGTGAGTTAAGAAAGAAGATTCTTAGTGCTTTTTACTATCTTCCTATTGACTAACTTTAAAGAATTTCATTATCATTTTAAAGTTAAAAAAAAGTAGAAAGGCTTTATGTCCTGATTGACATTCAAGACATATCTTCAATTATGTTGGTGGAATCAACAGATAAATCTTAAGGGATTTCATGTGGGTCCTGTATATGTAAATAATGTAGTTGGGTTGACAATATATAAACTACAAATGTATATGTTTGTAGCTTTAAAGAAAAATACTGTAATGTATTATGCTGTGTTCTGGTTGGTTAATTATGCTACAAGTTGCCATAAGAGGGAACTATAGATCATGGTTTAACTCTCTTTTTCACTGATAATCTCTCTTGATACTGATACTGACTGATTATGGACTGATACTGACTAAACCTGTTTATTTTGATATTCTGTTGATATTGAAGATTATCTGTTGTATTATGGTTTGATATTTGTCTGCTGTAAAAGATGTAAAACCGGTAAGAAGACTTTATAACTGGATATTTCTGGACTGTTAAAAACATGTATGACATGGACTGTTTATTGGACTGTGCTATTTCTTCAAGTAAACATTAATACAACTTGTTCAACTCTGTGTGGCTGTATATTTATTCATAACTGTTCTCATAAACCATTTCCGTGTGCATATCCTTTTTATACAAGGGTTACTCTGCACATATCCTAACATTGGTTATGGACCCAGAATGATATTGAGAACCAGTGTGAATATACAGTCTCATATTCAGACAGCTAATGTGGTTTATTGTTACAATGGCACAAGAACAGTCAACCAGTCTATTCCTGATTACCTGGTTGGATGGAACAAACTATGTTTCATGGTGTATGAACTGCAGCCTACTTCTGCGTAAAGAAGGATTATGGACTGTAGTGAATAATCCACTGGATGTAACAACTTTGGATCCATCGAATGATGAAGATAAAAAGATAATAACTGACTTTAACCAGGATAATATAAAGACTCTTAGTATAATTGGACTGACACTGAGTGATATGCAGCGAGTCCAAATTCATGGTCAAGAATCTGCTGCTAGATGTTGGGACATTCTGAAGAAGATTTATGTTCGAGATAATATGGGTGCACACATAGACCTTACACGTAAACTGTTTTGAGCTCGTCTTATAAAAGTTGGCAATATGTTAGCTCATTTGGAGTTTATGCAAAGGACTTTTCAGGAGCTACAAGAAAAAGAACTGATTTTTTTCTGAGTTGCAGCAGGTTTATATTATTCTTTCTTCTTTGGATGAAACTTATGATGATTATGTGTCTTCACTGGAAGTTTTAAACAGAGATGAACTTACATTGACTGGCATTACTGGAAGACTGTTAGAAGAGTCAAGAAGAAGATAGAATTCAACTAAGAGAAAGACAACCACAGGTTGCCTATATTGTTAGGAAATGTTTTTCTTGTGGAGCTAAAGGACATATAGCCACATACTGTAAAGGGGGTAAGAAACAAAATGATATACAGAAAGCTCATAAGAATGTTAGTTTAGCAATATCAAATATAACTACAAATGTAAACCATGATATATGGGTAGTTGATAGTGGAGCATCGCAGTGTATAACTAAAAGTAAAGAGAGGTTTGTTAACATGAGAAAGAGTGAACAGCTTATATCATTAGCTAATGGATGGAAAATGAAAGCATATGGAGAAGATACTGCATATTGTTCATGTATAAATGAAAATTTACCAATGTTATATGCACCTGGAATGAAGTTTAATTTGCTACCTGTGAGAGAAATGGAAAAAGCAGGATTTGTAGTAACATTTAAGAGAGATACATGTTTAATAGACAAACAAGGTAAAAGTATTATTGCAAGATTTGAAAATGGTTTGTTTGTTATAAATGATGATCCATCAAATAATGTTAACTCGGTTTATGAGAATAAGAAGCCTCATGATGAATGTATTCATCTACTCCATAGACGTATGGGTCATATAAATTTCAAAATGATCAAGAAAACTGTTGAGTTGTCTACTGGTATAGACTTAAAACCTTGTATAAAGTATGTAGATTGCAATATTGGTAATAAAAGGGAAAACAGGGTAATTTCTGAAAATATGGTAAATGGACTGAAAACCAGTAAAACATTAGCGGTGGTGTTTGCTGATATCATTGGACCTAGAAAACCTAGTATAGGTGGAGCCTGTTATATATTGAGTATTATGGATCATTTTTCCAGATATGAAATACCAGTATTTTGTAAACTGGCTAAAATTTACTGAAAGAAAAGAGAAACCAAAAATTATTAGATTAAATACAAATAATGATACTGAATTTACTAATAATAAATTTGAAACTATGTTACAAAAAGCTGGAATTGAACATGAGCTTTCTGATCCTTATAGACCACAACATAATTTATATATTGAATGTAGAAAACAAACATGGCTAGGAATATGATGTCTGATTCTGGTATATCAGAGCAACAGTGGGATGAGGCAATAATGTGTGCTAACCACGTTTTGAATAATGTAGTAAATTTAACGACTGGTGAATTACCATTTACTCGTTGGCATAAAAGAAAACCAGATCTTAGTTATTTGCATACATTTGGAACCCCAGCATGGGTTCATATTCCCATGCAAATAAGGCAAAAGGGATAATATAGACTAGAGCTATGAAATTGTATTTTGTAGGTTATGGAGCTAATCATAGATTATTTAAATTTTGGAACCAAGTACTACTAATATATATTAGAGTGCAAGTGCTAAATTTCTGGAGCATGTTGGCTGGCAAAAGTTTAAACATATAATAATAAAAAACATAGTATTATTATAAAAACTCCATTGTTTATTAATCATAAAAATGATCTCTCTTGATACTGATACTGACTGATACTGACTGATTACGGATCGATACTGACTAACACTGTTTATTTTGATATTCTGTTGATATCGAAGATTATATGTTGTATTATGGTTTGATATTTGTCTGCTGTAAAAGACGTGAAACCGGTAAGAAGACTTTATAACTGGATATTTCTGGACATGTGTCCATGTATGACATGGACTGTTTATTGGACTGTGCTATTTTTTTAAGTAAACATTAATACAACTTGTTCAACTCTGTGTGGCTGTATATTTATTCATAACTATTCTCATAAACCATTTCCGTGTGCATATCCTTTTTATACAAGGGTTACTCTGCACATATCCTAACAGGTCCTACCCAGGAGTGGGATTCTACTGGTTCAGACTGGTTCTATAGAACTAGTTGTTATGATTCTGCACAGTTTGGAAAACTGGCAAATCACACCACTGGCTGGCCTCAGCTAACCGTCCCCTCCCCACCCAGTCACACCATATCATGCATGCGTGACATGGCTGCCTGCAGACTGCTTTTGTCCACCTGCCACTCCAGCCATTTCTGCCTGCCTTCGTGATTGGTGAGTCATCACTCACCAATCAGGAAAGCAGGCAGCAATGGCTGGAGTGGCAGGTGGGCAAAAGCAGGCTGCAGGCAACCATATTGCGCATGCACAAGCCCTGGTCACCTACCTGTTGCCATTAGTGACCTTTCCCACCCACTTGCCTTTTTCTGCCATTGCTGGTCACCTTCCCTCCCCCATTTGCCTTCACTGGATGACACATGGAGCAACTCCATGTCAGCTCCAGCAGGGTCAGCAACTGCTTCTTTCCCCTGCTGGTCTAGCTGGGACAGTGAAAGAGTCTTTCTTGGCATAGAGAAATTTAGCTTTGGATCATGCAAGTCCCCATTAGAAAATGGCTGTGGGTGGCAGAGAAGAAGCCAGGTTGAATCCTGTTCCTGTCTGGCACTCAGAGCTGTTTCCCGGAGGGAGGGGACTCCCAGTTGCTAAAATAAATTTTGCTGTGCTACACAAGATGGTTTCCCAGGGTCCCGAGGTCCCAGAGCGCTGCTGAAGCTCCCCTTCAGGATGGATCAGTAAGTTCTTATTTTGTTCCCCAGGAAGGGCTCCATCATGGAGGGCCAGGTGCTTTCTGTCGGTCCTCCTGCCTCGCATAGGGCAGTGGGAGGAGGAAGGCTGTGGTGGGGAAGGCTGTCTGCAGTTTTTGCAGTGAAAGCCAGCAATCCTGGGATGTCTGCAAACTTGCATTTGTATGAGGTCAGAGCTCCATGGCTGCACTGGCTGGGAGGACACTTGCCCCATGTGACACTGCTCACCTTCCTGGCCAGTGTGTCAGAAGAGAAGGAGGAAGAAAAACTTGGCAAGTCTTCTCCTCCTTCTAGGGCATTCAACATAGAGCAGGACATGTGAGGCTGGGACCTTCTGTGCATGGGTGACTCCCTCTGGCGCCGTGCACACACAATGTGTGCACGGCGTGCTCGTGTATATGCCGAGAAGGAGGAGAAGAGTTGTTGAACTTTTCTTCCTCCCTTCACAGCATGAAGGCAGCCACTGCAGCCTGCCCCTTTAAGCCTTAACATACCTCAATGCAGGGGTAGTGGTAAGGGAGGACCATAAAGGGACAGCCAGGCCACAGGAATTGCCTTCGAAGCAGCTCCGCTGCGAAGGGAAGGGAGGAAGAAAACTTTGGCAACTTTCCTCCTCCTTCTCAGGTAGTGTGCACACATGGTGCTGGGAGATCTTCTGCAAGGAGATTGCATGTGGGCATGTCAAGGAGCATTACAAGGAGTCGGTGGGCAAGTCCCTCCAGCGCCATGTCTGCATGCTCTGTGTGTGTGTATGTCTGAGAAGAAGGAAAAGAGTTGTTAAGTATTTAGCAGAATATCCTTGGTATCAAGGATTAATACAGCAGACGGAAGTAGTTCAGATTGTAGCAGAACCACACAAGCACAGCAGTTGATGTGCAAAGTCTTTATATACAGTGATGTAAACACAGTCCAAGTTCCATTCTAATTATCATACACAGTTCATCCATCAGTAGATTAGCTTACTAACCATTCTTGTTCAGTAGATATAACAGCAATATATCATCTTCAATACATCCATGCATCAATGGAGGAATATAGTTACAGAGTTGAAGATACTTGCCAAGTAGTAGAGTAGCATAGTAGAAGCCCAGCAAACCAGTAGCAGCATTCCAGTAGCAGCAACCTAAAGTACTCACAGACACTAACCATGTGCTCTCTGGCTTCTTACTATATAGCTCTCCTGCTTCCTGTAGCCAATCAGCATCGTGGCTGCAAGAGAGTGCTGAGTCATTTCTGACTTGCAGCCATATATGGTAAACCAATATAGTTAAGTTTCTTAAAGAAACCTAACAAGAGTTGCTGAACTTTTCTTCCTCCCTTTGCAGCATGAAGGCAGCCACCACAGCCTGTCACTTTAAGGTACCTCAAGGTGGTAAGGGGGGGCCATAAAGGGATAGCCAAGCCACAGGAGCCGCCTTCCAAGCAGCTCCGTTGTGAAGGGAAGGGAGGAAGAAAAGTTTTGCAACTCTTCTCCTCCTTCTCAGGTAGAGCATGCACACATGGTGCCAGGAGTTCTTCTGCAAGGAGATGGCACGTGGGCGTGTCCCTCCAGTACTGTGAAATGTGTGAGTGTTTGCTCTATGTGTATGGGACTGAGAAGGAGGAGGGAAGCATCTAGGTTGAATGCTACAGGAGGCAGCTGCCAGCGATGCCCTCATGTGAAGATGTTGGGAGCAGGGAACCTCAACGCCCTCAGGAGCTGTGAAGCACTCGCCACCCTTCTGACACCCGCCAAGTCTCCTCCCAATGCCTTCACTTCCTCCTCATCAGAAGCGTTATTTTTGGGGGAGATTTGCGGGATTATCCCACCTCCCTGCCAGCCATCTGGTCTTCAATACTGGCTCGTCAGATTCCCACCACCCAGGACCAGTTCAGATGTTCCTCCCCCCCCCCGCCCCAGGGACAGAGAAAGGGAGGTGAGAAAGAGATGAGAAACAGAGAGATGAGAAAGAGGGAGAGGGAGAAAGAAAAAGAGAGATGAGAAAGAGAGAAAGAAAAAGAGAATAATGAGAAAAAGAGAGAAATGAGAGAGATGAGAAAGATAGGGAGAAAGAAAAAGAGATAAAAGAGAAAGGTGAGGAGAGAGAGAGAGAGATCTGTTTAAAAGAAAATAGAAAAATGGCTCTTTGAGTGTTTAAGGTTAGGCAAACACCATGGTCATTAAGTGAACCTTGTGATTAAGCAAACACTGATTGTTAAACAAGTCCCTTTTCCCCAATGGACATTTTTAACCAGAAGGAATTTTTGGAAACTGGCAAAAACATAGAAAACCTCAGTCACATGACTATGTGGGATGTTGTAACTGGTCATGAGAGAGAGAGAGAGTTTAGAGTTTTATTTAATTTATATCCGGCCCCTTCTCCCAAATTGGGACTCGGAACGGTGCACAGCCCAACTAAAAACAATACAATACACGATATAAAATTTAAAAACGGATTAAACCAATGGCTGAGAGAATTAAGACAATGATAAAAATAATAAAAACGGGGTAAATAAAATAACAAATTTAAAACCTCCAATATTACTAGGCCAGACTGGCTTGTTGGAAAAGATGAGTCTTCAATGCATGCTGGAAGGTTCGTAGGTCAGGGATAGTTCGCATCTCCGGGGGTAACTCATTCCAAAGGGAGGGTGCTTCCACAGAGAAGGCCCGTACCCTCGGGGCCACCAGCCGGCATCATCCAGCTGATGGCACCCCAAGAAGGCCCACCCTGTGAGAGCACACAGGCCGGCGGGAGGCCGATGGTGGCAGAAGGCAGTCCCATAAGTACCCAGGTCCCAAGCCATGGAGCGCTTTATAGATGACCACCAGCACCTTGAAGCACACCTGGAAGGCCACCGGAAGCCAATGCAGCTCGCGCAGGAGCAGTGTAACATGGGAGCTATGAGAAGCCCCCAGAATCACCTGCATGGCCAGATTCTACACCAACTGAAGCTCCGGATGCTCTTCAAGAGGAGCCCCATGTAGAGAGCATTGCAATAATCTAGACAGGAAACGACAAGGGCAGAAGTGACTGTGCGAAGCGTGTCCAGATCCAGAAAGGGCTGCAAGAGAGAGAATGCATGGCTGTCAAAACTCCAAAAACAGGTCTGGGGAGGTCAATTGTAAATTAGAACACTTACTAAGCAACTGGCCATTAAACAAGGACTCTTATATTTAGTTTGCCAGTCACATGACCACCTAGCCATGCCCATCCCAGTCACATGACCACCTAGCCACAGCCACAAATTAGGCCATGCCCACAGAACCGGTTGTTAAGAAATTTGAATCCCACTGCTGGTCCTATCACTCTTTATCTCAATCTCTTAACCTTTTTGTTACTGCTGCTACTTGCAGCCTAGGTCTCCCCAAATCCTAAGAAACTCAGTGAAAATGTAAAAGGAAGGTATTATGATCGAACTAGAATAAACAAGTGGAAATGCATAAAACATTTTATTTACCAATTCTATAGCCATGACTGTCCTGTTCCTGATTCTTAAACTGTTAATGTTGAATCACAGAATAGAAAATAAGGAAAATAACCATATCTACAATCCAGACATTTATTCCAAGCAAGATTACCAACCTGATATGTATTACTGAGGCCTTTGGGAAAACATAATTTTATAAGTTAGGATATTTGTGAATTTAGACTTGTGGGGGGGGGGTGATGGAAGCAGTTACAAATATTTCTTTCAAGCGCTGTTTAATATTCTAGATATGCTTAATCTTTGTATTTATATTTACTTCATTTATATGCTTGACACCTCTAATGCTTTTTTAAAAAAATGCTTTTATCTACAGTTGCCCTTGGAATTCACTTGGAGTATAACTGGAATGTTGTAATGGATGTTGCAAATTCAGAATACATTACAACATTATTCATATGTTACTAGTTTTTTTTTTTCCTAAAGTTGCCTACCATTGCTGGTTTTGGCTTTAAAGTTCTAATCATATATAGTTAATTGCCAATGTTATTCTATCTGAATTAGGAGAAGAAGGAAAATCACAGTAGAATCTTTTTATTGTAAGATTCTGGAACTAGATTTAGAAATAAAATCATAGAATATTCACATTGGAAGACATTGTAGAAATAACCTCACCCAACAATACATAAATCTATTATTATAGCATCCTCATCATATAGATATGGTGTACTTATATGTGTGGATATGAATAATAGAGATACAAAAAATATAGAGATAAAAATATATTTCTATATATTTCCATTACCTATTGAGGAATTCTGTCACATTGTTGAATCACTCCTGCTATTAGTATTTTTTCTTGATGTTCAACCAAAATATATTTATTTATAATTTATAACCATTGCTTCATGAAATATCTTCTAGAAAAAAATTAAAACTATTTTGTCCCATATTTCACATGAAACTATGGTAGAGCTATACTTCCATAGTTTTCTCTTTTCTGGTTTTCACTTTTCCAGGCTAGTCACCCCCAATACCTCTAGCAATGTTTCCTAAGTGTTTACTTTCAAGTCCAAATCACTTTGGTTGCTTTTCTCTGGACACATTTCAGTTTGTCAGTATACTTCTTAAAATTCACCCCCAAAACTTGATATAATATTTTTGGTGTGATCTAACCAATACAGAATAAAATAGGAAAAATATCTTCTTTTGATCTTGATATTTACTTCTCTTGATGCAGCCTAATATTCCATTTACCTTTTTGTTCAATCCTGACCACACTATTCAGCTTGTGATCTAACAAGAACCCAGATCTTTTTCCTATGAGCTGTTGCCCAATGTAGTCTTCCCTATTCTATATCATGCCTTTGCTTTTTCATGTCCATGTGAAGACCTCTGCATTTCATTTTGCTAAAATTTATCTTGCTGATTTTTCATTGTTCCAGTCTATCAAGATCCTCCTAAATCTTGGTATTGTCATCCAAGATATTTGTATCATTTTTGTGTTATTACGATTATAATATGTCCTACTCCATCATCCAAGTCAATTATAAATATTAAGCATCACAGTGCCCTGAATAACAGCTCATTCTATCATCCAAATCCACTGGCTCATACTCATTGAGTACAAATATATATCCATCTAATCATAGTATAGTTCAGCCCATTTTTGGAGGAATGGAGCTATATTTTTAACTAAGATTTCATAAATTGGTGTTAGGATTATGCTTGACTAAATATCTTTTCTGACATGAGTACAAAGGTATAAACAGAATCAAGATGGCGCTGTTGACACCTGACTAATAAGTTCTGTTTATAAGAAATCATGCATCTTCAAATTATTTATAGTAAAGCATATAATTGAGGCATTTCAGTAGGGGGAATACTATTAATCAGAGAAGTGTTTTACACATGAATGAACTTTATTTGCTGGTAATGTTTTGTCAGACGGAGGCAATATCTCCAAATGTAATTGAATTCCCATCAAATTTAATTGGCATGGCTAATGGTGAAGGATGCTGGGAGTTGAAGTCTGACAGTGTTGGACACATCACCAGTTGTCTTTCCCTAGTGTTACTTCAATAAAGTCAATTGCTCCCTTTCAATCACTGTTTAACCAAATAATAAATACCATGATGCACAATCTAGAACTTTGGGGAAAGAGGAACTAGAGTAAAAGAAATGGAGCATTACTCGAATGAAGACTTTCACACTGACAGGAAGCTAGCTGAACAAAACAAGACTGAAATTGAATAATTGAAATTCCTGTAGTCTACTTGAACTGACCTTGGCAGGTAGTTTAGTGCCAAAATGCAATAAAATTGAAAACCAGGCTTGTTCACAACGCTTTTAAATCAATAATAAATTATACAGGTTCTTCATTTTTAAATGAGACTCCTCCTTGGCCTAATTGACTGGATGAGGTTTATGAGTTTAGGCATTTTTTTCTTGCCAAGGATCATGATGAGGCTATCAATAGCATTCTACATCAATTGCAGTTTTATTTAGGCAGAAAAGCTACAGCCCAAGAAATGAACACAACTCTGCATTGCAATCCATTATGATTTTGTTTTACTGTTGTTCTCCTATAATTTTCAAAAAGTTGTTTAATACATCATTTTAAAGTTACATTGTATACAAAAGCTTTTTAATGAAAAAAAATACTTTCAACTGTTTTCTTTCAAGTTTGATTTTAATTCACTCAGCCAATTTCTTCTAAACATTTGCATTATTTGCAAAATACTATGGCTTTTTAAAAACAGAGAAACAATTTTAGCATATGTTTACTAACAATATCTTCTATTTTATGCCACTAAAAATTGTAAGGTATAGTAAAATATTCCTTTAAAATTGCAAGACATATTCTGCATGAGAAACTACAGAATTTAGGCAATGTCTTATTTAAATGTATGTAAAAATCAATATAAATATTTTCCAGTGTAAAAAGTAATTTTGTTCATAAATAAATAAATATGCAGCCAATACAGAAACATTTGATATATAGTAGGATACATTTTGTTTTCCAATTAGCTGTCATGCCCCTGGTGGAGACTGACTCTGCGGGAGAGGAGGAACAGCCGACAGGGAGTGAAAGTGTGGCTCCGGAGGTTGTGGAAGACGCAGGGGAGGGGCAGAGGCCAGCTGAGCAGTCAGAAGAGGACCCAGGCCCATCCCCTATCCATCCTAAGGCACGCAGGAAGGAGAGGATAAGGGAGAGACGTGGTGTATTCGGGAGGAGAGGGCCTTGATCCTCTTCATGGGCTGCAGGTGTGAGAACTGCATAAGAGTTTGGACCTGCATTCTGGCAAACACTGGAGACAAATCATGTTTTAGTTTTGTTTGAGGTTATCTTGGTTGGCATCCTTTCAACAGACTGTGCCTTGTTATCTCCTTGAAATTGGTAAATACTTCTCCTGTTCCATTGTGGAAATTTCATCATTACAGTTTGTTTGGTCTTATTTTCACCTCTATCTGCTCATTAAGTTCCAACTGTATTGCTTTCTTTTGAAGACTATTTTTGAGTACGTTTTATGTCCAACTGAGAATTATTGAACAGTGGGGCCAAGTTGGAGGCATTAAAGGACATTTATTTACGTTTTGGATTTTGTTACGTTTGTGTTACGTTCTGGGTCATCACATTAGCTATGTTCAATACTGAAATTGTATATTATATAAAATATAGCTCTGAAATAGATCAGTTTATCATCTAAATTTCTATAGAGAATGAATAAATATCCATTATATTTTCATTCAAACATGTATGTAATTAGAATGAACACATATCTAGTTGGTCCAGGACAATTCATGTTTGTAACTGTTGTGCCAGCATCCCAACCAGTTTAGCATTTGTCCTGGACAATTTGTTTTGTTTGCTTTGTTTTTCAATGAAACCCAGGCAGCCTTTCTCTTGCCTTCTGTTTCCCCTGAGTCATTAGTCCCAACTAATTCTTCAACCTTTGACAAAAGACATGACAGATGCCAAGATTGCCTGCTCATGATGTAAGAAAGAATCAAAACCAGGGAGAACTTTCGGTGAAATAATGGCAAATTGAAGAGAGTTGAAGAGCTCCCCTTAACTTACTTCTTACACCCAGTTGTTTTTGGGCCCCATGCAGCTTTCCCAGAACCTGGAGAATTCTCTAGTTGTAAGGAAAATCCAATCAATCCACATGTTCAACAGACAGCCTGTGCTTGCAAAAGGATGGCAAAATGGAGGGTGGTTTTTTGTTTTTGTTTTTTGCAATTTCTTGGTAAGTGACTAGCTGCGAAGCAGGGTTTACATCAAGCTCAATGTTGTTTGGTATATCCAGGGCATACAGACATTAGATCTGATCTCCCTGCTTTTTAAATACTTTATTTAATCTATTAATCTGTAACTTGAAGAGATATTTCCCTCGGAAACAGTGCTGTATCTCTCTTGCTGATTTTCAATATTTCTGGAGTTATTATGGAATAAAATTTTGATTTTGGATTAGGACTTAGTTTATAGAACCAGAAGACAATGTTTTGGATTGTTAAATTTCTTGTGTATTAAATCATTTTATAGGATTAAAACTTACTTTTTAAACGATCTGTAATATCTGTCACTGTGTTCTACATACACATACACACTCAAACACACACACACACACACACAAAATATTTAGTCACCCATTACTTTAATTGGAGTTGCTGTCTGTCTTTGGCTCTCTCAGTGTTTTCTGGAGAAATCATACATTAAAAATATTTTCTTTGACCACAAGAGTGTGCTATTCAATATGTAGAAAAAAATAAGACCAAGCACTGCATATTGTTGGACACAAAACTTTTATTTAAAAAATCATTACAATCCTTAAAAGCTAAGTTTGAAAAAAAATGAATAATTACTGTATAATAAATTTGATATAATTCTTGTGGAACACAAGAAAGAAAAAAGTAAAATAGAAATTAAAATTTATAAAATGGACCCTATAAATACATGGTTTAAGACGTCTTGTGTATCAAAATAGAATAGAATAGAATTCTTTATTGGCCATGTGTGATTGGAGACACAAGAAATTTGTATTTGGTGCATATTCTCTCATGTACATAAGAAAAAATAAAATACATCCATCAAGAATTATAAGATACACCACTTAATGGTAGTCATAGGTTACTATAGGCAATCAAAAAAAGAAAAGAAGAAAAATATACAGGAATAAGTTTCTTATGATCATTCTGATTTAGGATTAAAAGCTGAAAACCTAAATATAACTCTTTTGAAAGAATCTCCATGGCAAAAAGAAAGGAATATTTGTTTTACCAGATG
This sequence comes from Bungarus multicinctus, assembly GCA_023653725.1. Lineage (NCBI taxonomy): Eukaryota > Metazoa > Chordata > Lepidosauria > Squamata > Elapidae > Bungarus > Bungarus multicinctus. The sequence goes on from CM042844.1 coordinate 53,698,216, forward strand.
TAAACCAAGCAAAGACTGTGTTTTACCAGTCTTTTAAATGTGGGGGGAGGGCTGATTTTTTTTAATTTCCAGAGGTTGAAGTTTGAATTACATCTCATTCAAGAAGTTATTGATTTTTATACTGGAAATATTCTAGACTTCGATCAAAGTTTAACACAAATGGAACAGAAGGGAATGCATGATCAGCAACAGCCTGAAGATTGTGGATGAAAGATTGGAGGAATTAAAGGAACAGGAGCAGAGGTGGTATTCAGCAGGTTCTGACCAGTTCTGGAGAACTGGTAGCGGAAATTTTGAGTAGTTTGGAGAACCGGCAAATACCACCTCTGACTGGAGATTTTACAGTATCCTTCTCCTGCCACGCGCACCAAGCCATGCCCACAGAACCAGTAGTAAAAAAAAATTGAATCCCACCACTGAATAGGAGACGTATGTTAGAAAAAAGGGAAAGGTGTGTATACATATCTGAAAAACAAAAGAGAAATGAGAATGTATATTATGGTAGGGATTCATGTATTAATGATGGCTATTTTGAGCCATGGTGGTACAGTGGTTAGAATGCAATATTGCAGGGTGATTCTGCTCACTGCCGGGAGTTCAATCCTGATGGGCTCATGGTAAGTAAAAGTTAAGTAAAATGAGGGCCCAGAATATTGGGGAAAATATGCTGACTCTGTAAACCTCTTAGAGAGGGCTGTAAGGTACTGTGAAATGATATTAAGCATAGGTGCTATTGCTATTATTTTAAAGTTAAGATTAATAGTGAGTTAAGATTAAATTTGTAAGACTGAAATCTAATATTAATTTTTATTATTAGTAAGTATATGGGTTTAAAATGTGAAAATTGAAAACTATAACAAATATTGTTACAGAAAAGGAAAGTAAAAAAACAAAACCTGGATCAGCACTGCTAGTGTCCAGCTCTTTCCAAGTTCTACTAAGATGATTCTCTTTTTCTGATCAAATTGATATTGCAAGTTTATTCCAATTTATTTCAATTAGAATCTTATTTGTTAATGCCAGTATCCCTCATCCCTGTATTAACAATTATGTAAAACAAGTCTGGGATAAAACAAAGGTTTAATTAATAGTAAAGGGAACATTTAATGCTGTGATGAGTCTGAATAATAGTAGACTGTTTTAATTTTATTTGGGGGCTCATACAAAGCTGAGAATTATCGCATTATGTCAAAAGTTCAAATTGCTGAAAAGGATATTTTACCGACATCTGTTTAGCTCAGATGGCTCCCGAACTTAATCTTAAATTCCTTAATTGAAACTTGCAATTTGATAATAGCAGAAATTTACATAAGTATCAAGACATAATTGAGTATACTACATATCCCCTAACTTGATTGATAGTTTTTCTGTGGGCATCAATCTGAAGAGAGTCATTTGTCACTTACTCTTTCACTTTTAATGCCTATTGAATTGCGCCCTCATGAAACTATAAGTTTTATTAATTATTTTGTAGACAAAAGAGATTATATTGGAATGAAAACTTGGAATATGTTTGCTACAAATATTTTTATTTCTCTTCAAGTGGTAAGACTGAAAAATATAGTTTTTTTTTTCTTTATCCAGCTATGATTTAGATGAGTCTGACAGAGGAGCTTGTTCTGGTGACCTGGTTACATCTCAACTTGAGAATATGTCAAGTGCTGAATCACCTGACTGACATCAGGAGCAGCTGGATCATTCTTAGAGGATGAAGTATTTTAGACCGAGAATGTGCCATGTACACTGGAGAGCAGACGAATAGCCACAAGTTCTGAGGGATAAGATGGGATATTTATTTTAACACTGAGTACCCTTCTCTCAACAGAAGGAGGGGATAAGAACACCACCTGTCTCCTTTCTACAACTCAGCCCTTGCAGCAGTTCCAAGAAAAGCCACCCCCATTTGTACTGATACATGTGACCCTGAGGGCAGAACTAAACCTCCAAGTGGCCTCAAGAGCTCTCAGGGAGAGTACTAACAACCAGATGACTGCAAAGAAACATAATCCTTTCAAACCCTCACCATATTCCATCATCTCCACTATCCTGCCAGAACTGATGAAGCTTCTTGGATGCGAAGCAATCTTCCTCAGAAAAAACAGTCCAGTTGCCTTTTGAAAAAGCACCTTTGAGGAAAAAATTGACCTAGATGGACTGAAAATCTCCACAGACATTTCCAGCTATCAAGTCTATCAATTCTCTTTTTCTCATGGAATCTTCAATCTTGTTAATATACATGAAGAAAAAGTTTCAAACATATTCTTTTGAAAGTTGTAGATTTGCTGGGAGCTCTTCCTCATAGAAACAATAGCACATAAACTTATATATGACTGCATAGTGTTTTACAGACCTGTCTAAGCAATTATAGACTCATAAGGATGAAAGGCTGAGTCAACTTTTAAGCTGATCAGAATCAGACTGTTTCAGTTGATAGAATTAGCATGAAATCCAATGTTTATTGGACCTTTTTTTTCAAAGAATTCTCAACCTCAATCCATGAAGAAAAAAACCCCAAATTTGTCTTCTTGTTTCAGTTGTACTGAGAAGGTTGTATTCAAATCACCAATGTAATAAAAGTTGGTGTCAGGTTTGTATTCCAAAGTTGCAATTAAATTATTTAGATTGTCAGATATTTGTGAAGCTGCCTGAGGGATTTGATAATTATCTACACATAATGGCACCACTTGTTCTTTATATCATCTATATAATTTACATTTTTGAAACCTAATAGGTTTATAAAATAAGTAATTTTCTGTTGAAAATTTCAAAAACTTCCCTAAAAATAAGCTCAAATTTGGCATCTTCATAGCTCCTTCTAGTGATGAAAGAATATATTTGTTTGTTCGTTTGTTTATGGTCAATTGGAATACATAAAAATGGGAGAATTTCAGCCACTCACAACAAAGCAATCCAAGATTGAAAATTATTTAAAAATACTAAAATAGAAACACAGCTTTTTATTCTTAAGTTTCTCCATCAGAATTAAGAAGAAAAGTTACTCAGCACTTTCTTATTTTAGCTTGCATTCAACAACCTCGTCCTTGTCATTTAACAATAAAGAAGTCTCAAAAATGGCAGAGAACTTTAAAAGGCTATGACTAAAAACAGCCTCTGTTAACTCATACAGATAATAATGTCATAAAGGCACAACTTATTGTCCATTTGAAAAATAAATTCCTAAATGGCTGTTTTTCCAACAACCAAATAATTGTAGCCTGTCCCATAGCTGTCTGCTCATCAATGTTGAAAAAATGAAAATCCAGAAAAAGAAGCCTCTTTTGGCATGTAAATTGTCAGCCATGTTCCCAGGAATGCCCTCACCTAAGATGAGATTGGCTGGTATATATAAGAATAATGTAAGAAGTCAGCTGCAGGGATAATTCTGTTTTATAAAAAATCTAAGTAACTTGAAATAGACCTAATACTGTTTCAAGTTACTTAGATTTGCTTCAACAAAAGATTCCCACATTGATTTCTTATATTATGTGTCAATTATCCAGAAAAAAATAATGGGTGATATTTGGCCTTTTTATTAGGTATCACCAACAAAATTCTAATTATTATAACTTTTATGGTCTGCTGCAAATATGTGCAAAATATACTTCATGTTTATTATATATTTAATACCTTTATTTTGATTTTAAAATTTGAATTATTTTGTAATGTATCTGTATACTCCTAAACTGTATACTTCCTTTTTATGACTCTGTAATCCCTTAATTCTGAGTATGTATTTTTACACCAGTTGTTTCAGTGACACTGATTTTTTGACTCACTATAGTAATAAAAGAGCTGAATTATAAAACATGCATTAGAAACAACTTGTCCAATTCAATGAAAAAAAATTCAAAGAACATATGTACAAATTGAAAGAAAGAGCCATAGTTCTATGGTAAATGTAAAAAGTCTTAAAGTCTTTGGAAAATTTAGTTAGTCAGTCTATGTCTGACTATGAAGACTATTTTGTTCTATAAGCACTTGAATTGAAGGAATTAGTCAGAAATGTTTTGGCTCCCTACTCCTCTCAACATAATCCAAACTGGAAATGTATTAGAATCTGGATGACTAGTCTTTGAATCTTGAGGCCGCATTTCAGAGAACCTTCAAAAAGTATTGAAGTTTCACAGCTTTGAGCTCCAAGTACATATGACTGCAAACCATTGATGTTTTAAGCACTTAGCAAGCATGAGACATTGGACCATGCACATGAAATGAAAAGGAACTTTCTTTGAAGATCTAATAATATGTTAGATTTTATTCCTTAATCCATTTTTGTCACAATTCACATTTATTGCCACCTATTTCATTTAAGTGCAAATAAAACTGGCAAGCTGCTATTCTGCCATTGGCATTTTAACAATTCCACTGAAAGAATTGCAGCTATATAAGGCTGAGTGTTTTTGAATTCTTTATATTCAAAGGGGTTCTATTTTCTACATCCCTCAGAACAAATGAGATTTTCAAGTAGTATCATCAATGAACATGGCAATGTGATCTGAAAGATAAGACATCTTCTTATCAGAATAAGACACTTTTTACCCCCTAAAAATTTTAGTAAGAAAAAGAAGGATGTAAATAGATAATGTGAAATATATATATATGGTTTATTATAATTATATATTAATATATTGATGGAACAATTTTTCTACTTCATAGGAAATAGCCTACCCTTTCATTTCATAAAGGTAGAAAATAATTAGGTCTTACAATTAAGACCTAATTTGGTAATAGATACCTTTTTCTTCTTTCAAGTTAAAGGAAATTGTATAAATTAGACATAGGATGCAGAAAAAGATGTAGGGTGAAATGAGCAGCTATATCTCACCAGGAGATATAATGGTGAGATGGAAATCACCATTCTGCATCTTTCAGTATACACTACCTAACTTTTACTAAATATTTGGAAGTGGGGAGCTGGCTTTACAAAATAGTGAAGTATATTTAAAGAACCTCCCTTTGCTTTTTGTGATTTTTTTTTAAAGGAGGAAAAAAGGAAGAAAATTTCAAAGCAATTAGTAGATTTTTACCAGAATTTTGTTATATTTATCAATTCATTTGCATTTTTCTAGCTATTTAAACAGTTATACTTTTTTCTTGGAAAACCATGTCACATTCCTAATATAAATAATTTCATTTACAAAAAAACACCCAAATTAAAGCAATGATCTTTGTCAATGTCAAATGAGAAATTAAAATTTCCTTCTAAATCAATGATTCAGGCTGTTAAAGATAACATTGCTATCATTTATTAATTTGTTCAGTTTTAATCCAATTCAAAGTTGCATTTCCTCAATTGTTCACTTGCAATTACTCTTGAAGTAGACTGAATTGAAAGAGTTATTGGCCAAAATTAGTCACCTGCTATAACTGAGATAGACTGTGGGTCTTTCTGTGATCTCAACTACTACACCCTTAATATGGCAGAAGTTATGTTAGACCCAATTAGCCAAAGCCTAGAATAATCTCATATTTTTATAGCTATGTTGTTATTGTTATCCATTCAGTCATGTATAACTCACAGATGAAATTCACAGGTAAAAATTTTCCATACCAGCTCTGTGGGCATGGCTGTGGGCATGGTTTGGTATAATAGTAATAGCAATCAGGAACAACCAAGAGCAATTTTTTACCAATTCAAATCATTCCTACCACCTCTCCGGAGATGGGCCTAGGTGGTTGAATTTCACCCCTGGTTGAATTTTACCCCTCTTGGCAATTCTGTAGACCAGATCTCTCCACATCTTTCACTGTTTCTTTGAGTTTTTCTATGTTCCAGCTGGTGTCAGCTTTGATGGTTTACAACCATCGTGGCAGCCTGATTTCCTTCTACTGCTAATTCTTCCCAATACTTTCTTTTCCGATTATAACTATACGATTGTAAACATTTTAAGACTATAAATCCAGTTTTAATACTTTTGTCCATTATCTTGAAAAAGTATTAAAATAATTAAAATTTCTCCATTCTTTTTTCCATTGTCCATTGCAGCTACATCTTAAAATAATCAGGCGCCTTAAAAAGATGATTCCTTGATTGCATGGATATTCCATTTTATTCTGCTCATATTATTTTGCTTTCCAGTTTCCATTGCCAAGTTCAATTTTTTTTGTTCATTTACAAAGTAATTTTTTTGATAATCATGTTAATCATATAGGACTTCAAATATACTGTATGTGCATTCTTTGATACTACAAAAATGCTATTAAAATTTGAGCAACAATAAGATTAAGTAAAAGGTTGACCTTGTGATTTATTATTTGGAACTATTTTGCTATTATGTTTAAATTATAAGTCTAAAGTTTTTTTCTCAAATGATAAAAATTATATGTCCCTCATATTTATAAGTCTAATTATATCCAAAAAATGTAAAGTATGTGTTTGAAACCATCAACTTCAATAGCATTATTATAATTTTTATTGAGTTTTCTTTCCTGGTATTCTACAGATGTATTGCATTTCCACTTCCATTTGGGATGAGTTGCAGAACAATGCCATTATATGGATAAATTCATAACATATATGTTAGTGGGATCCAAAGTCAGTTTCAAATATGATATTTTTACATGATAGCTACAGTGTATATAATTATGGTACTGAATCAATAGCGTTAGAAGATTCTCCAAAGCCACCTGTCTGTTTAAAAAACTATATATTCTGCATTCACAGTTTAATACCATAAGTTATTTGTGCTACAAACCTTTCACTTTTCAGAATTTGCAAATGAAAGATGACCTCTTGCTTGTGACTTGCACATAATGTGTTGTTATTCTGTTCCAGGAAAGACAATGTAAGAGCAAGCTTTCCTGAAAACATGATTGATAAGCAGAAGGCAAGAACTTATTGAGGTGAGGTCACAAATTTTTATCACAAACTAGCAAGCCTCATTTGACAATGTACCAAGGAGTATGAACTCAGGTTTCATCGGTTTCAAGCAGAGACTCTTACAGAGTTCTGGGAGTTTAAAAAAATCAGTAATATATTCCAGAACTGCACTTATTTAAGGAGGTGTAGATAAGAAGCTGTCAAAAATATTATTCTGTGCGTTGCTTAGTTACCATTTCTGAGAATCCCTGATGGACATGAGCAGTAAATTGTAAAGATCCTCAGGACAACTTCTCAGCTAGCATACTGTATACTAAAACCCATTTAACAGCATTTTTCAACTTGGTGCCCTCTATATGTGGCCTTTCTATAAATTCTATCCTAACTGCATAGCACAGCAACAATTGTAATCCAGTGACCAGTAAATATTATTCATGATTACAATGTTGGTGGTAATGAATTCTCCCACCATGAGAAGCAGTGGCACTTATTTTTCACTGAGGCAGCATCAATAATGGGAAGAGACATGGGAAGGCAAGAAGGCAGAGTGAAGACCCCCGAGAAGACCCCAGACGATGGCAGCAAGAAAGTACGACAAACCAACAATGAAAAGGTATTTCAGGAAGATTAAAGCATGTAGGTATGGAGGAAGAAAAATTGAAGCACACATTGGCAAGGAGACAGGTGGGAAAGCAATTGGACAAAATTGGAAGACAAGAGGAATTGACATAGAGTACTACAGACCCCCTGATTTGATTGTGATACTAATATTTGGAACTATTAAATGAAAGATTTAATAGAATAACAGAGTTGGAAGGAACCTTGGAGACCTTCTAATCCAACACCTGGTTCAGGCAGTTTCAGACAAATGGCTGTCCAATCTCTTCTTAAAAACCTCTAGTGTGGATCATTCAATTATCATTCTCATCATTCCACTGATTAATTGTTCTAACTGTCAGGAAAATTCTCCTTAATTCTAAGTTGGTTCACTCCTTAATTAGTTTCCATCCATTGCTTCTTTTTCTGCTTTCAAGTGCTTTGGAGAATAGGTTGATTCCCTCTTCTTTATGGCAGCTCCTTCAATATTAGAACACTGCTATCATATCATGCCATCATTTTCTGTAGGATTAATTTCTTCCTTCTTTTCTCTTTTTTTTTTTCTGGACCATCACCAAAAACTAGTTAACTGGATGGATAAATATTTAGATTTTTCTTCACTAACTTTCAGACTTAACTATATTTGAGGGCAGATTTCTATACCTTCTGCATGTAGACCTTAATCCTTAAATCCAATCCAGCATGCAATAGTTTTCAAAATTCTTTGAACAAGAATAACTTCTTTTTTATATAAAGTATATTATAGAACTAAATATTTAGGAAAAATATGGTGCATTTCATAGAAATCCACATTACGTTTTTAACTATGCAACCTTAAAATCTACTTTATGAAGCATCCATAACATGCTTTCCATTATGTCTCAGAATGGAATAAAAGTTACTGCAAAAAAATCTTCCTTACAAAGGAATGAATTTCCCTCAAAATTCATAAAATATTGTTGGTCTGTGTATTTTTTAAGCCAGGAATCTATTTTGATTTTTTCTTATTACTTTTATATTTGAAACAAAATGGTGACAACATTTACAGGGAAAAGTTCATCTATAATGAGAGAACAAATAGCAGCCAGTTTGATTAAGAGAGAACTCTACAAAGAAAAAGATAAAAGATAGTATTCCATTTTTCTGAAGTTTCTAAAGCTGATGAATTACTGGGGTCTTTTATGGAAAATACCATCATTAGTTAATATCTTCTATTTTTCCTTGCTTTTAATTTTTGACAATTAACTGAAGCAGTCATCAAAACATAATATAATTGCAGAAGGTGAGAAAATGAAAAATAATAAAGTGAATAAGCTAAGGATCACTTTTCCACTACATACAGGACTGTGAGGAGGTAAGCAGACTCGGTCTTAAATCGAAAGTCAGTGTATCTTCAAGTGTATATACTTTATCTAGCATTTCAGACAATAAATTTAATGCTGCTTCTTCCCTACCAGCTCCACCATTTTTTTCCACTGCAGTAGTATCTGGAACAAGAAGTTGGCACAAGAACTTGATGGATGATAAGAATTCAAAATATAATAGGTTATACTATCATTCTGCCATGGGAAAGTGCACATCTATTTCAAATTATTATTCCCAAATTTATCTGAGACTAGAACATATATCCATACTGACTATAATACTGGCTTATAACATATTTATGGTCATATTATTAATCATTGTAGGCATTAATCAAATAAGTCTCTTCTAAGGTTGGAGATACAGAACAAAAATATTGTTAATAAATGAATACTTTAGTGTTTTGAAGTATATTTAAGTCTAATAATTGAATTCAAAATTGTTCTCTTAAGTTTCAGAAATCTGTTTATTTCAAACAATGTTCAATGGATGTATTCATAAAAAAACAAATATTACAAACAAAATATCGCAGATTCTGATAACCAAGATAAATGAAATAAATCAGTATTTTCTCTGAACTTTTCACTGTTATTGATTATCAGAAAGAACATAGGATAATAAAACCTTAAGACACCAAATACTATGTTTTCCTAAATGTTACAATTTAGAAATGTTTATGTTTGTACTTTTTGCTTCCTCTGCTGGCATGCCCCTGATCATTTTCATAGACAATTAGAAAACAAAATAGAGAATCCTTTGTAAAGATCTCTCACACTTTTTAATTCTGAAACTACAAGTTGTACAAATGTAAAGAATTTATATTAAGGAAGGCTTATACACAGCCAACATCAATCCAGCAGTGATGAATTGATAGGCTGTGTTTTAGTTATTTGGTACCCTGACATTCATCAGCAACTGTGGCTGCATCTTCAGAGGTGAAATGGTCTGACCCAGAGGTGGTATTCAGCAGGTTCTGACCAGTTCTGGAGAACCAGTAGTGGAAATTTTGAGTAGTTGGGAGAACAAACCAATCCCACCTCTGACTGGCCCCATCCCTATCTATTGCTGCCTCCTGAGTCCCAGCTGATTGGCTGGGTCTTCTTTTGTTGCCCTGCACAGGAGAACAGAACTGGAAAGTAGATTAATGAGTGGGGAGGGAATGGGGATTTTGCAGTATCCTTCCCCTGCCACACCCACCAAGCCAAGCCATGCTCACCAAGCCACGTCCACAGAACCGGTAGTAAAAAAAATTTGAATCCCATCACTCGTCTGACTTATAGAATATTTCTTGGCAGCTCACAAGCAACTAAGCAGGAACTGAGCTCTTGTGTTTGTAATCAAGGCAAATTCTAATTGGATTCTAATCATGTCACTGAATTCTGAAAAGCCAGTTTCTGATTAGTTCTTCATCTACATAAATTATAATTGGTCAGTTTGAAGACCTTTCAAAGGAGGTTTTTTATTGGTCTTTCTTTGAAATATCTACTGTATTATTTTTCAAGTGAAAAATAATTGTTGAAGATTTCAAATGGAGTTTGTAAAGTAAGAGTTGTTTTATTTTGGCATTACATAAAACTGGACACCAATTTTGTTACCTCTCAAATATCTTCCTTGTTAAAGTTATTGAGATGTTTATAAATCTCAGTCATTTCTCTGTGAGTGCATGATGATTTCTTATGATTTCTAGTACTCTGTGCCTTGAAATTTTGAAATAACTGAATTTTGTGTATATTATGTTCATCTACCCCAGGGGTGTCACCACGTGACGTATTATGACATTTTCCCCTTCGCTAAATAGGGATAGGGGGGACAGTGATGACACATCTATCCCATAGGCTGCGAGTTTGACACCCTTATCTACCCAGACTTTGAAGTTGTCTAATGAGTATACCTTTTGGGTATCCATAGATGCAAGGTATGCAATAAACTCTGAATGATCAGCATGAGCTTCTGACATTCTTAAGTGTTCAAAACATTCCTAGGATTTTTTTCTTATGGGTTTATAAATAGTTTTTAAGATTCTTGCCCTAGTAATTTTCCATTTTGCTGTGTATTGATCTTGTTTTACTCAGTTAACTTAACCAAAGTTGAGGGCCAACTCTCCAGTAATTGGAGTCCACATGTGGATCTGCTTTAAGTAGGAAAATTTCCCTTCCCACATAGACATCCAATTAAAAAAAAAACATTAACATTGCCCCAAACTTTACATGAGAATGTGGTAGGAAGAAACAGAAGAATCTACTAACTTCAAAAGGCACACCAGGTGAGTATACCTTTTCAAGTTTAGAGTTAGTCTCAAGATGAATTAGGTCAGTGGTATTACTACAGACTTGTAGGAATTTTTGTCTTATGTATTTTATTATCTATAAAGTTAATAATAATAAGCAATAGCCACTGCCAATAATACTTGCATGGATTTGGCTTCCTGTTAGCACATGTACATGACCCAATGCAAAGTACTACAGTGAAGTAACAATTTTGAATATAAATTGATGCTCTATAATGTATTCTCAACTCAGTAATAATAATTGTAATTTCACTGGAGACTTTGACCCAATAGATAGATTGAAGTTAAAAAGTGGATGTGATTCTTAATAGCTCATTCATTTTGAAAATATATCTAGGTGGCACAATTATTTGTGTACAAGATAGCCAGGGTAATGCTAATAATTGATAACTATTATATAAGTACTATTACAGTTTTGAATGTGTTGTTTCATAGTTAATTTATATTTTCTGTATAGTAATGCCTGTGCAATGTTATTTCTCAGACAATCTTAAGTAGAACAAAAGAGCTAATTTAAGTCTAGCCTTATCATTAGTAATAGTAGTGCTGAGATAAATTTGCAGTGAGTGGTGTTTGCAAGTTTTCCCCACAGAAGAATTTTCTCACCAGACCTTTGATTTTGTTGACCAAGCTGTAGGATGCCCTAAGATAGTGGGAAACATCTTTTTATCCTCATGTAGAATCTATATATGAGATACGAAGCCACAGTCCCAATGGAATATAATAAAACAAAATAGTCTGGGCTTGCAAAGAAGTGACAGAAGGCTTTATACTTTTCCCTTATTTATTCAGCCTATATACTGAATATATATTGTGGAAAATTGGGTAGAAGATGTGTATAATTTTAAAACTGGAGGAAGAAACATCATTGATCCGTGCTATCCTGATAACTCTAATACCTAAAAATGTAATTGATCTGATATCTCCAGTAATGAAAGCCAAAGTGCACAGTTAAAACATTGAGACTACAATGAAATATTAAGACAAATCTAATAATAATATATAGAGCAACTAGCCTTAAAATTGACATTGAAGTGATAAATAAATTTTGCCTTTGGGAATGGGCTATTAAGTTATGATTTGATATTGATTGTTATTACAAATGTTAGTAAGTAAATAAGTTTATTGTTGTAACCCAAGGTCATAACATATAAGATGCCCTAAAATACAATAAAACAATAAAAATAGTGAAATTTATATAAAAAAGTAATAATAGAAGTACTATCTATAAAATGGTTAAAGCAAAATGAAGCCAAAAATTATTAAGTTTTTATTAGTGCTTGTAATATATTTCTTGACTGCTTTTCTCTTTGCTTTTTAATAGTAAAATAGTCAAAAGCTAATGGTTTTAGAATATGTATATGTCTGTATCGGGTGTGTATGTGTGTCTATATCTGCAAATGTGTGTGTGTGTGTGTGTGTGTGTGTGTGTGTGTGTTTCTCGCAACAAGTATAAAGATTTTATAACAAAGTCCGCGGATCAACCTTATACAATATTCTTCTTCCTTCCTTTCTCCTTTACAAAAGTCAAGCTAATTAAAAATAAAGACAATGAGAAGTGTCTTTATATTTATTTTCAGCAAGGGTGCATCTATCAGCAGGTATAAAAATCATTCCCAAACATCACCTTTTAATATGGTATTATATAAGAATCTTTATGAATTAAAATATATTTCATGTCCCTAAAGTATACTTTTTCTAAGAGGCAAATGTTATAATGATGCTACAAATAAAGTGAATCTTAACATGATATTCAGTGTTTTTCCCCAGTCTAGTTTGTAGAGTACATGTCCACCAGATGCTTCTTGAAACCTCTGATGTGACCATTAATTTTGATGGTAGAGAATGAATCTCATTTTTCTGCACCAAGATTACAAATCTTTTGTCTCCATAATAACTCAGTGCATGAGGTATGAGTGCACTGATCTATTCGACAATAATGGGAAATGACATTTTTTTACAAATGTGTGATCAACTAATAGACAGCTCTGAGGGTGATTTAAGTTGCTGCGTTTTTCTCTGTTGAGGATGAAATGGTGTCTCTGACCTTTTATGGGAGAATGATAGAGAGAAATGTAATCAAATACAGCAGATATTGCCCAACAGAGATGCAGGGTGAATCATCATGCCCCTTTATTTCAAGGCAACTTTGGCACATTGTGCAATTAAAATCTAGACAGAGTGACCAATAGAGGGAAAAGAAGAAAATCAATCTGCCAGCTACAAGTTTGGGATAAGACTGGATATTTTGAAACTGTGGCTTGCAGACATATTCATATTTATTACACAACCTCTTCTTTGTCTTTGTTTTGCTTGCTTGTTGAAGAAATATTTAGAAACTCCTCTGGCTAAGAAGTAACTGAAATGAAAATTCCTCATTTATGGAATTAATTAATTTCAGTATTCTTATTTTATTTTTGCTATTACATTTTTTCCAGAGTATAGATAAATTAGAAAATAATATGATACTTTTCTCAGCTAATTAAAGTAAGAATTTGATATGACAAACTCATTAAGAGCCATGGTTAGAAGGCAGTTAAGAGGATAATTCTGTTGACTGACAATAGCCAGCATTTTGGAAGTTCGATTCTCACTGGCTCAAGGTTGACTCAGTCTTCTATCCTTCCAAGATTAGTAAAATGAGGACCCAGATTTGGGGGAGCACAAATGTGCATGTGGCTGCTCAAACAGTCAGAAACAGACTCCATGAGGGTTGTATGAGGGCCAGACGTCCACACGTGGGGGTTGTGCTTACAGCCCAACACCATGCAGGACGTTTGGCATTTGCCAGAGAACACCAAGATTGGCAAATTCGCCACTGGCGCCCTGTGCTCTTCACAGATGAAAGCAGGTTCACACTGAGCACATGTGACAGATGTGACAGGGTCTGGAGACACCATGGAGAATGTTCTGCTGCCTGCAACATCCTCCAGCATGACCAGTTTGGCAGTGGGTCAGTAATGGTGTTGGGTGTTATTTCATTAGGGGGCCGCACAGCCCTCCATGTGCTCGCCAGAGGTAGCCTGACTGTCATTAGGTACCGAGATTAGATCCTCAGACCCCTTGTGAGACCATATGCTGGTACGGTTGGCCCTGGGTTCCTCCTAATGCAAGACAATGCTAGACCTCATGTGGCTGAAGTGTGTCAAGACGAAGGCATTGATGCTAAGGACTGGCCTGCCCATTCCCCAGACCTGAATCCAATTGAGCACCTCTGGGACATCATGTCCACCAACGCCATGTTGCACCACAGACTGTCCAGGAGTTGGGGGATGCTTTAGTCCAGATGTGGGAGGAGATCCGTCAGGAGACCATCTACCACCTCATTAGGAACATGACCAGGCATTGTAGGGAGGTCATACAGGCACATGGAGGCCACACACACTACTGAGCCTCATTTTGACTTGTTTTAAGGATATTAGATCAAAGTTGGATCAGCCTGTAGTGTTTTTTTCCACTTTAATTTTGAGTGTAACTCCAAATCCAGACCTCCATGGGTTGCTAAATTTGATTTCCATTCATAATTTTTGTGTGATTTTGTTATCAGTATATTCAATTATGTAATGAACAAAGTATTTAATAAGAATATTTTATTCATTCAGATCTAGGATGTCTTCTTTTTGTGTTCCCTTTATTTTTTTGAACAGTGTATATAACCTGTATTTTTTTTCCTGAGTTTAAATGACACCAGAACAAAAGTAGCAGCTTGGTTGCTGACAGTTGGGAACACATCTGAAAGAAGATAATTCAATTTTTCAAGGTCAGAGTCCTTGAATTTACTGGCCATTAATAATTTGGCTCTGTTCTCATGTAAAGGAGGCAGTGGAGATTAACATCCTTTGCTTGACCAATACTACAAGGACAGAGGAGTTGTGTGACAAGGCGCTTACAAAATCTTCCTTTGAAATATGTGGAAGAATATTGCAAGCATAATTAACTTGCAAAAGAGCTGTAGACTGGCTCAAGTCCAAACTTCCTCTAAATTTATTTGCTTAAAATTTCTTAAGCCCAGATGTGCAATATATCATCACTTATTGCTATTTTAACAGTGGCCTAGTGACTAAGACTCTGGGCTTTCCAACCAAAAGGTTGGCAGTCTGAGACCTAAGTACTACATGATGAGGTAAGCTTTCATTACTTGCCCCAATTCCTGCCAACCTGAGCAGTTCAAAAGCATGCAAATGCAAGTAGATAAATAGGTACTGTACTTCCTTGGTGGAAAGGTAACAGTGCTCTGTGCATCTCAAAATACAGCAATAGCACTTAGACTTGTATACCACTTCACAGTGCTTTACAGACCACTCTAAACAGTTTTACAGAATCAGCCTATTCCCCTCAACAATCTGGGTCCTTATTTTACCAATCTTGGAAGGATGAAAGGCTGATTCAACTTTGAACCTGGTGAGATTCAAATTGCCAAATTGCAAGCAGCCAGCAGTCAGCAGAAGTAGCATGCAGTACTGCATTCTAACCATCGTGCCACCATAGCTCTTACGGACCATGGAAGCATCTTTGGACAACATTGGCTTCCTCAGTTAGGAAACAGATCTGTACCCACTCACTCCTAGAATCAGACATGCCTGTACAGGGTAAACCTTTACTTTTATTTTAATAGCCGTTTTAAATGTGTTGGTAAAGTAATTTTAAAAGGGTGTCTTTATAGCAAAAATATTTAAAAGCACATAAAGTTTTACTATCCTGTTTAAAATTATAGTACAACTTCTAATGAAAGCTCATACACATTACAGAAAATCTCTTCATCTCACTGCATTATTTTATCAGGTGCGATCACTGTTAACCATTCTTGATATTTCTTGCTTCTAAGCAGACCCTTTCTTATTATTTGTAATCTGGCCAGGCACAATATCACTGTATCAACCCATAAATGTGTGGAAAACATTTATGGTGAATTTATCAAAAGTGGAGATTTTTTATAGGCAAATCATTTAGTCATAAAATGAAATGTCACAAGATATATCTCAGGGAAGATTAATGATTACATTATTAGTTTGACATCTACCCCAAAATAGTGAACATGTTCTTTGTACTCTATACTCATGACAGTTTTAAGAGATGTATTATGCGGATCAGAATTAAAAACCCAACAACATTTGTTAGGCTTCCTGCCTTTTTAAAGATTTCAATTACAGTTTTCCTTGTGTCAGTGGCACTTTTCAATCGCCAAAGAACAATAGAACCAATACTTTTGAATTTCTTTTCTGCTGTTTGAAGAAATACACTAGTCAATAATCAGGACACCATAAATATTTTAACAAAAGGTCATGGAATTTATCATCACAATAATCTTCTGTGATGTTCAGTAATTGCAATGGGAACTGAAATTCATTGATAGATAATATATGAAATCCAATCCAAAATAATATTAGACTATAGCATAATTGTCAAATATCATAACTTTTCTTTGAAATCCATTCTTTTCTTCCTCCTCCTCCTCCTCCTCCTCCTCCTCCTCCTCCTCCTCCTCCTCCTCCTCCTCCTCCTCCTCCTCCTGTATAACAACTGATCATTTATAAAATATAACACTAATGAAATCCGGAAATCTATTGGTGCTTATTGTAATAACAACTGTAAAGACATTTCACTAAGTGTAAAACTTTTGAAGATATATCTCACTAAGTGTGCAAAATAAGTGCTAGCCCATATATCACCAGACAACTATGTGCTGCAAAAGCACATAGATCACCTCTAGTTCTACAAATAATTGAAGGTAGAGTTTAGACCCCTACACAATTTGCTGCTGAATAGTTTTAATGTGACAGTCAAAGAAAATGATGAAAACACTAGTTATCTTCATTTTAACAAAACTGAAATTAAGTTAGGGGGGGGTATTTTTGTCCTGATCATTTCTTCATTCTGGTCTTCTATTTTTAGGAAGGTAAGTCCATAAATTGCAGATGGGCAGCAAGAATGAAATACTGCACGCCAAATCTAAAATAATTCTAATAGTAGAATCCAAATTCTATACCTTTTATTGTATATAGGAGATTTATAGATTTACAGAGTTGGAAGGAACCTTGTAGGCCATCTAATCCAACCCCTTGCTCAAGCAGGAAACCAGAGGTGGTATTCGTCAGGTTCTGACCAGTTCTGGAGAACTGGTTGGTGAAATTTTGAGTAGTTCAGAGAACCGGCAAATACCATCTCTGACTGGAGATTTTACAGTATCCTTCCCCTGCCATGCCCACCAAGCCACGCCCACAGAACCAGTAGTAAAAAAAAATGGAATCCTACCACCATAGGAGACCCTATGCTGTTTCTGACAAACAGCAGTCCAATCTGTTCTTGAAAGCCTTCAGTGATGAAGCTCCCACAAGATCTTGAAGGTTACCATATGGACTTTTAAATAAGTCTGTTTCTAATTAGATTTTTGTCTACTGATATTTCTAGTTCTCAAAGCAAAACAGTATACATATTCATAAGGCATAATTCATATCAAACCATAAGTATAAGGTATAAAATTTATTTTCTTGGCTGTTGAAATAAAGTGAAATATTCAAAGGGAAAATTAAATGACTATAATAATAATATCAGTGAGTACACATTGCATGCTTTGTCAATTCCTCAATTCTTTGACAAGCTTACACCTCATTTAAGCCCACAACCAATGTTCTTTTTTTAATTAATAGCGGTAATACAACTTTGATTGAAACCAATGCTTACTGACTGATTTTGAAGATTATTGTGGTCCTCAAATATCCAAGACTGTAATAATTAAAAGATACAATACAATAATTTATTTTATGAATGTAAAATGTACTGAATTCTCCTAGCAAATCCTGTTTGAATAATGTATGATAGAGACTGGATCAGCCAAACAGAACTCTCTCCAAACTATTATTTAAGGTCAGGATCCTACAGGAGAAAGCAGGTTGTTCTCAACAAACCAATTAGTCCATTTAGATATCCTATACCAGGTTCTGTATTCTACTGCTACTTTTTAAAAGAAAAATTAAATGGAATAGTACACATTCTCTTTAGTATGTGAAAACCACAGTGCCTAGAGGGTTTTCACTCGATTACCATTTCGGTTTACTTGCCTCAGAAATGTTATTTAAATAGGAGAGAGGAAATCTCCATTACTATATGTAGCTATATTTCAGACTACCTGTCATGCCCCTGGTGGAAACTGACTCTGAGGGAAAGGAGGAAAAGCCAACAGGGAGTGGAAGTGTGGCTCCAGAGGTTGTGGAGGAGACTAGGGAAGGGCAGAGGCCGGCTGAGCAGTCAGAGGAGGACCCAGGCCCATCCTCTATCCATCCTAGGGCACACAGGGAGGAGAGGATCAGAGAAAAATGTGGTCTACTCGGGAGGAGAGGGCCATGATTCTCTTCATGGTTGCAGGTGTGAGATCTGCATAAGGTTTGGACCTGCATGCTAGCAAATGCAGAAGACAAAAAGTGGCTTTTTCTGGATGAGGTTTATCTTGGTTGGCGTTCTTCCAACAGTCTGTACTTGGTTACCTTCTTGAAGTTTGTAATTAATTATCCTAGTCTGTCGTGGAACTTCCTTCAGTGCGGTTTGTTTTTGGTTTTTGGTTCGTTATCTGCTCTTTGATATTGAATTGTATTTCTTTCGTTTGGAATGTTATTTTGAAAATAGTTTAATCTCCAGCTGTGAACAATTGAACAGTGAAGCCAAGTTGAAGGCATTAAAGGATCTTTATTTACGTTTTGGTTTTCGTTATATTTGTGGTACACTCCGGGTCATCACACTACCTGTAGATTTACTTATTTAAAAAAGACAAGTGTTAGTATAACATATAGACACATATAAGATTATAATACATATGTTAATGAGATAATATTTGTAGCTTAGGGTTGAAATAAGGGGTCTTTTGTGACCTCTGAGCTTAGTTGCTTCCTTGAGGACATTTTCATTACCCAAACTTAGTATCATAATCAGTGCTAAACAGTGCTGTTGCACTAATATTGTTCCTTAGTTTGGGTAATGAAACATCTGCAAGAACCAACCGAGCTATATAAATTCATACTAGGACAATGTCTCCCACCCCATTTAAGAAACAACTACTTAATACCCACTGTCAGTGTAAAGGCTACAAGTGTCTCTTGATAATCATATTTTCTTATATCTTTATTTTCTGCAGTCTCTCTGGCTGGATTTAATTCCTAAAAAAAATTATTTAGGGGAAACTCCTTCATGATGCCTGTGATGGATATGCACATGTGGGTTTCAGGATCCAGCAAAAAACAGATTTTTAAACAAGCAGAGTCATAAAGGTTTCTACCTTTTCATTTATTTTATAGTAACATAAAGAAACAATTTATCTATTAGTCAATCCTTATAAGAGTGTTTACTTTTTTAGCATCAGTGTTCCTAATAGGCTTACATTCTTTTACCAAGACTACTCTATTCATTCATTTAGGATTATGAAAAATGTTTATAAAATTAATTAGCAATTTATTTCCTCAAAGTTCGCAGAATTGACAAATGAACTTGGCTGGTGACTCCTTGGCCTGTCCTTTCTAGCAGAAAGAGAGGGGGGAAGGAGGGAGGGAGAGAGACGGGGAGGGGGAGAGGGAGAGGGAGAAGGAGAAGGAGAGAGACAGACCCATGGCACTTTTCTTCTTTACCAGTCTTCTTCACGTGACTGTGCTCTTCAAAACTTCAGTGAATCTTCTCTTGATCTTGTCCAGCTCCCATAAATCTTTATTGGTTTAAAGTGCTTGATTTACAGTACAGGTAGAAATCTACATATATAATAGCAATGTGGGTAGTTAGATAGACAAGTAGATCATATAGATAAGTAGGTAGATAGGTAATATAGGTAGAAAAGAGATATGATAGGTAGGTAAGTAGGTAGATTTTACAGGTAGGCAGGTATGCTATAATAGGTTTTGGCAAACCACCTAATAAATGAAACATGAATTCCATCACTGAGAATATTATGCAAAAGTTCTTAGCCTTATTTTTTTCTTTTGCTTTGAATGAAAACCGGCAGAAGAAAAAAGCAAATGTTGTGTCATGCCCCTGCTGGAGGAACAACCAACAGGGAGCGAGAGTTTGGCTCCAGAGGAGGTGGAGGAGAATGGGGAAGGGCAGAGGCCAGCTGAGCAATCAGAGGAGGATCCAGGTCCATCCCCTACCCATCCTAGGCTACGCAGGGAGGAGAGGATCAGGGAAAAGTGTGGTCTACTCGGGAGGAGAGGGCCATGATCCTCCTCATGGGTTGCAGCTGTATAAGAGTTTGGAACTTCGTGTTCACAGACGCTGAAGTCAAATTAGTGCTTTCCTTGAATGAGATTTATCTTTGTTGGCGTTCTTCCCATGGACTCTCCCCAGTTATCTTCCTGGAATGTGTGATTAATTATCATGGTTTGCCTTGGAACTCTCATCAATATGGTTTGTTTTTGGTTTCCTTTTGCTTCATTATCTACTTTTTGAATTTAAACTGTGACTAATAAAACAGCAAAGCTAAGTTGAAGGCATTACAACACCCTGATATTTTAGTTTTTGTGTTATTTTTGAGATATTATGGGTCATCACACGGGCTCTATATGAACTCTTGAAGTATTCTTTCTGTTCTCACCATTGGTAAAATTTATTCCATGTCTTGTAATATTCTGTCTCATCTTTATTTTTCAATTCCATAGTCAGTCTATCCATTTCGTCACACATCAGTATTTTCTTTATCACATCACCTTCATTGGGGATTTCTCTGTTTTCCCATTGTTGAGCAAAAACCATTCTTGCAGCTGTGATAATATGTACTATTAAACAGGCCACCTCTTAACTATGTCTCTCTTTCATAATTCCTAGTAGGAATAATTCTGGTTTGTATTCTACTTTCTATCCAATCATCTCATCTAACCACGTCTGGATCCAATACCAAAACTCCTGTGTTTTTTTAACAAGACAACCATGTATGATAATATGTACCTGGTTCTTAGATACATTTCCAAAAATTTGGTGATAGGTTTCTATACATTTTAGCCAACATTTCTGGGGGGAGATGCCACCAATAGAAAATCTTGTATAGGTTTTCTTTATTGATGTGGCCAACAGTATCTTCCTGTTTTATTCTCATAGTTCTTGCCATTTAAAACGGCTGTGGATTCTTAACCACTTGTTTGTTATGAGTTTGAAGTATGCTTGGAACAGATGCTGGATGTAATCATAACAGTGATGATTGTTTTTAAGACTTAATCAACTGTTCCTAATTGGGAACATAAATATTTTTGTTGTTGTACCATCCATAAAGTGATTAAGGCCAGTGACAAAAAAAAATAAAGAAAATAAGCTACTAATCTTTGATTTCTTTTTCTATCTGGATTTCAAAAGACACAGAGCAAGAAATGTTGAGTATTTACTATTAATTAACTCCTTTTGTTTCATGCTTAATTGGAAGCTGTCTTGTGAGCTTACAGATTCTTAATACTCAATTTCTTATTCTTAAATTATCCAAGGAATTCTGAGCAAAATCTGTAAGAACATAGAAAATACATGAGAGAGAAGTCTATAGGTTCCATTGTTAAAGAAGACATAATATTTTGCCAATGTATAAGCAAGTGATTCTAATGTCACTGAAATTTCTTTCTGATTCATATTTTAGTTTTCTTATTCCAAGTATCATGGTAGTGATTGAGTCCCTCCCCATCTTTCATACAATTGGCTCACACTTTGTCAGAAATCAAAATGATAAGATTTGATTTTGGAAGTAGAACATTACTTTTCAAGGAACAAGATGCAGTGAAATCTTCCTATGCTGAAAATATAGAAAGTATTACAACTTATTATCTATTAATTACATAAGACCTTGTATATTGCGGCCTGCTATAATATCTTGCAGAAATATCTGGGTACAAAATGCAGATATGAAATTGTTTTCTATTAGGTTATTTACTGATGTTCAGAGGCTAGTTATCCTACTCATGTAAAGCAATGGTATGTAATAATCTGATGACAACTGCACATCCTCCTTATTTAGTATTTCCCAATTTTGTCACATTAAAAATTACAATTCAGCAACAACCTTTCAGGGTCTCTAAGAATTTTTGTAAGTTGAATCATGGAAACTGGATTTTTTGTTTGTTTGTTTGAAACATTTCACTACTTATGCAAGTAGCTTCTTTAGTCTCTAACTATTGTATGCTTTGGTTGCCTGAATATGGCCCTGGACCACTAAGTTGGAAGACTCGTTAACTGAGGAGCAGAACCATATTTATGATCTTCAGGCTAAGCTTTCCTGTTTATAGCTTACAAAAGCATGGTTTTAATGCTGCAGTAATTTGGAGACATAATGTCAAATAATTTTGTGACACATAATTTTGAATTAGAGTAAAGATATAAATTGATTTAAAATAATTTAGGCTTCAGATGCATCAAAATGTAATGTGGAATTATAAATAGCAAATTAGATTTAAATTATGAAATTGTAAAACCTACAAGGACACCATGTATTGGGTTGCATATCCATAATATGCAACAACTATTAATAATTTCCATTCTCAGCTTAAAAGAATACACACAGGTACAAACATTTGGGGATATTTTGCAAGATGATGTTCTGATCCAACCTGGTTCCAAGAGAGCAAATACAAGACAAAGGCAGCAGCCCATACTTTTTAAGGTTTTTCACGAATTCTGTTTCTTCACAGACAAAACGGTGCTTCCAACTAATTAGCTCAAACAAGAAAAAGCCTTGCCAAGTTGTTCTTCAAGGCTGCCAAAAACCCACAGATAAGAAATAGTTTACAAAAGTTTTCAAATATTAACTATAATGTCCACAAGGCTGAGTTTCAGAGTGTCTTTGCCTTCTGCAAAGAACGCTTCTTCAAACCTGGCTTTTATCCTCTTGAGGGAAGGCCATTACCTTGCAGCCTTATCCCAAGTTTCCCATGCTGCTGTAACTGCTCTCTCCTACGAGCAATCCTGTGCACATGCGCACTTGGCACAGGCTCCTCGGGAACCTCCTCATCACTGCTGCCAGCTCCCACAATCTCTGAAGGCAGCAGTCCACTCCCTTATGGTCCTGGCCCCTCATCTGAGTCCTTGCTCTCCTCCATCATCCACACCTGCTGCCAGCTAACCACAACAGGTGGTAGCTTGCAGGTAGCACAAAAAAGTGTATTTTATTAAACCTCTGTAAAATAAAAGAATGCCAGAATTCTTGTGTTGGGATATTTGTGTTTAAAGCATCATTTTATAGAAAAAGTATCTTTGAAATTGCTTCTATTAAGGAATAATATGTACAACAATACATATAGATTTTTTTTTCTTTTTAACAGTTTGTGTACAATTTAATAGAAAAGAATAATAAGAATACAGCTGATGCTGATGTAGACTTTGCTTCACTCTGCACAGCCTATTTATATATGCCTACATTTGTAAAGAAGGAGAATTGTATGTGGCCTTGACATATTCTTTACGTATAATTAACATATGGAACATTTTAACTGCCAAATAAGATGAGATGAGAACCTGAAAAACCTTTCAGTCCTTTCTTGGATATTAGACCAGTAGAATCAGTACTAATTTGATTTGGCAAGGCTCAAAGAGGGCATAATTCAATTCAAAAATGTGATTTCAAGATTCAAGAGCAAGCTGATTTGATCTGAACAATTTCCATACGTTATAATGGAGAAGCATCACAATGCCAGCAATTGGTTCATTTATTAGCAGAATGGAATAAAAATGGCAGGGGTAATAGAACTTTTAAAATATACTAACTCTGCCTAGTTTCGTTTGGATATATTCAAGAATGTCATCATAATAATCTTTTGAGATACTCTCTGTACAGGAAATGTTGGCATAAATGAAGAAAAGACAACAAAAGCACCCTATAAATTATTCATCAAAGATTCTTGAATCATGCTAAACCAATACAGAAAATTATCAAATTTCTAGGTTCTACTATATCACATGACTAAAATAGACACCTAACATCAAAAACATCATCAAAAAAGTACAACAAAGAATGTTCTTTCTGCGCCAACTCAGAAAACTCAAAGTGCCCAAGGAGGTGCTGATACAGTTCTACAGAGGAATTATTGAGTCTATCATCTGCACCTTTATAACTGGTTTGGTTCTGCAACCCAACAGGACAGACACAGACTTCAGAGGATAATTAGGATTGCAGAAAAAACTATTACTACCCACCTGCCTTCAATCGACGACCTGTATACTGCACGAGTCAAAAAGAGGGCTGTGAAAATATTTACAGACCCCTCACATCCCGGACATAAACTGTTTCAATTCCTTCCCTCAAAATGATGCTATAGAGCACTGCACACCAGAACAACTAGACACAAGAACAGTTTTTTCCCAAAAGCCATCAATCTGCTAAACAAATAATTCCCTCAACACTGTTCAACTATTACAAAGTCTGCACTACTATTACTGCTAATCTTCTCATCACTCCTTATCACCCATCCCCTCCCACTTGTGATTGTAGGACTGTAACTTTGTCCCTTGTATCCTTACGATATATACTGACTGTTTCCTAGTATGATTTGATTGTCGATTGTACCCTATGACTATCATTAAGTGTTATATATTATGATTCTTGATTCTTAACAAATGTATCTTTTCTTTATGTATACTGAGAGTATTTACACCAAGACAAATTCCTTGTGTGTCCAATCACACTTGGCCAATAAAGTATTCAATTCTATCCTATTTCCAATATATTAAAACTTAAAAACTTTTTCAAAAGTAAGCTTTTCCATAACTTTACCATTTATTTATCTGGGTTGCTTTCATCCCTCTTGGCATTAAATAAGCAAATCAATAATATATATTAATTTCCTATTGTTGTTTCTGATCACCAGATTTCTGGGCTGCCAAGAAGGTTGTCGTACCTGCTGGGCCACCTTGATGGTTCCTGGAAAGGACTCCAATACTTTTGGTGTTCATGGAGTGCTAGGTTGGTCAGGAACCTTGGTAAAACCTGAATCCTTAGAAGGACTAGGAAGAATGACTGTGATGTGCCATTATGTAGTACTGGACTTTCCTGCTCTTGGTCACTGGTTTTGCAGGTTAAAAAGGATAGCTGGACAGATGATTGGATGGGTAAAGTAATATTGACTAGCAAGCAGTAAAATCTATACCTTTTCATAGCATCTTTCTTATCTGGGTTACTACTATTAACATAGACATAGCTGAAGTAGAGAGAAAAAAATATTTCCATTATATCTTCCATGAGATGTAGTTGATACAAACATTTAAATAATCTGTATCAAAATCATTTTTTCTTGAAATAATTTTATGGAACTATTATTATTAACATAAGTTCCCCTAGACTACTTTCTCCACTTTCTCTCCTTTTTCTGAGAGTACAATAAGGAATCAAATACTGATTTGACCAGATCAACATTTATTTTGTTACTTTGACACAATCATCACATTCTGCAGAAACTTCCATGAATTTATGACTTTTTTTTTGGGAGGGGGGGGGAATTAGGAAAATTTGTGATCATCCAGAGACCCACCAACTATCTATCTATCTATCTATCTATCTATCTATCTATCTATCTATCTATCTATCTATCTATCTATTATCTACATATTTTGTAATATATTGCATATTATCTTATTCATGATATGCTATGCTATGCTGTGATATAATATATATAATATGTCATATAAGAGAGCCAGTTTGGTATAGTAGTTATGATGCTGACCTAAAAACCAGGAAACTGAGTTCTAGTCCTATGTTAGGCATAAAAGCCAGCTGGATAACTTTGGGCCAGTCTCTTTCAACCCAACTCACCTCATGTGAGTTGCTTTGTGAGAAAAATAAGGGGAGGAAGTAGTGTCACTTCCTTGAATTTTTATAAAGTAATGAAAGTGGAATAAACACAATTATAATATATTATAATATAGTTATATCAATTATAAATATACTTGTTTTAATGGGGAGATTATTACTTTTTATAAGCAGAAAAAAAAACAACCCATTGTTCCTCAATTCTCATTCCCACAATGAATTCAGAGGATTTGGTGGTCAATGGTACTGAAGGGTCCTGAGAGACACAACAAAATATGGGCAGTTGTACTCCCTCCATCCTGATTCCCCTCCAATGATTGCCAATAAGACCTAACCACCATGGTTGTACACCACACCTAATCCTTAATCCTTTTTAAAAAAGTAACCAGATAATCTGTCCCATCTAGGGCTCATGGTAACTGTAGTCTATCTACTTTTGGAATAATTTTCTCTTAAAAGGAAAGGTTGGTACCAAAAAACATTTGATTAACTGAATGGAATGTTAGTCCCTTGAAAAGGGGAGTGCACTATTACTTCCTCAAATCAGCAATGTAAATGATAGAAGGAGATATAGACAGAAACTCAGACTTTAATAATAAGTACAGCAGTGAGGGACTTTTTCATAAATTTATGTAGAGTATACAGACAGGTGGATGTTAAATTATTATTTTTTAAAAAAATCTAACATGAAATTTTCATTCATCCTTATTTAAGCCTCTTGATCATACATAGCAGATACTGATATAGCTTATTTTGCAAATATTCATTTTTACATTTGATGATCATGGCATATATACTATATACACACAGAGAGAGACACCATAACCAACAATGTAGACACAAATATTACTGCAATTCATAGATACTAATCCTCTTATCACACTATAGAACATGAGCTTCTGTGCTTCAATCAGCTGCTGTTTAGCTAGTTACAAGAAAAGCTGCTTTTATCAAAGTATTACAGAAAAGTTCAACTTCAAACAGAAGGAAAGGAGAGAATTTAATCTTTGATAAACATAAAGCAGTCTTTAATTCAGTTCATGGTTGTTCTATTTTGTCAGCACTTTGTATTACTATTGCTTACTGTTCCTGTCGCCATTGTTCACGCACTTATCACTGTACGACATACTAAGGATTTATCTAATATTATTTTGAATCATTTTAAAAATGCTTGTTGTCAGTCATGCTCTTTACATCTGAACAGAATATATGCTTTTATGCTTCTCATCTCTGATCACCATCACGACAAAGACCACCTCAAAGGAATGAACTCTAATAATTACAGAAGATTCTAAAATTCTAATAAAAGATAAGAATAACCAAAGAAAGGACAGATTAAATGTTTGTGGCTTTGAGAAAAATGTCAGAAGATAAAAAGGAAATATAAAATATAATGTTATGGTTCCAAGGAATAGATCCATATCAAGCAAAACTCCAAGGCAAGTAGATCTCTCAAAGAATAGCTTAATTGGAAATATCATATTGGCACATATCTGGTGAAAACTGACTCTGAAAATTCCTGCAGTTTTCACCTAATTAAAGGCAAAAAAAATCTGATTTCATAAAACAGTCACATGGTCCAATCACGGTGTGGTCTGGCAACTGGGTAGCATCACTCTGCCTCCAATGAAGTGTGAGAATGCCCTTGTTTCCCAAGAGAAAATATTTTGTTTTGGTTACAGAATCTCCTCTATCTCAAATTCCCCCTCCCTATCCATCAGCTTCAGTGTGGCAACACTAAAGTAGTCAAAATAGCTTTGGTCAGATCAGCTTCAGGATTGACAGGCAGCCCTTCCTCAAGTGATAACAACTTCCTGCAATGAGAACAAAGAGATTACTTACAAAGCAGTCTAACCAGGGGTGGGATGCTACCAGTTTGGCCCGGTTCTATAGAACCAGTAGCTCTGAAAAGCAGCAGACACTGAACCAGTTTGGTGCAACAACTTTATGGTCATCTGTTTGGCCCATCCACCTGCCCGAGCTCTTGGCTGTCCTTTATTTCCTGCTTTTTCAATCTCAGCTACTTTGCGCGGCACAGCTGAGGTTGAAAAAGCAGGAAAGAAGAGGATTTTCAAATGCTGCGAACCTGTGCGCAGCGCTTGTCAGCTGTCCGGGCGGCATAGCTGATTTTTTTTGCAATTGTTTTACATGCACGCCTTGAACTCAAAAGAGTCATTAACCTATATGTACCATTAGTAATCCCCCCTCCCAAAAAAACCCAAAAATCAGTAAGGAAACTTCAGTGAAAAAAAAAATAGCTATGGTGAAAAAACAAAACTAACTACATAGCAATTTTTAAAACCGATACCCACTGCAAGCAAGAGGAAAATCTCCTATGCACAAAATCCACCCGCACCTTCTACAATTTTGTAAACACCAAACTTAAAGACTCAAGAACATCCCACCCCTAAAAGGACCAAATGGGAAAGACTGTAGCGATGAAGCTATTAAGGCAAACTTCCTCAACATGTTCAGTTCTTCAGTTCAGTCTTTGTAAACAGCAGTGGTTCATACCCCACATTTCCTAGTGATACCACAACTAATTGCAATGATCTACTACATATTGATTTTCAGAATCAGATTCTTACCAAACCTATGGTCCTTAGCAACTGCTATCCATTGGTAAAAATGGTAAAAAAAAGTAAAAAATAGTAACCCGAGCCTGGTTGAAAACTACAGATCAATCTCACTATGTTGCATCACGTGCAAAGTTATGGAATCAATCATTAACAAATCCATTACTCTCCACCTAGAGTCAAACAACCTATTCTCCAAAAAACAATTTGGCTTCAGGAAAAAGTTGTCCTACAATCTGCAACTCTTACACTGTAAAAACAAATGGACTATCCTACGCCAGGGTAAAGCAATAGATGCAATTTTCATAGACTTCTGCAAATCCTTTGATTCAATGGTACATGACAAACTACTGTTAAAACTAAACTCTTATGGCCTTTCTGGATCCCTCCATAAGCGGATTACTGCGTTCCTGTCAAAAAGGCAACAAATAGTAAAAACAGGAAGTGCCTTTCAAACCCTGCACCAGTTAACAGCAGTATCCCCAAAGCAGCGTTCTAGGACCCACACTCTTTATACTCTACATAAATTACCTTTGCGATCATCTTATAAGCAACTGCGTCCTCTTTGCTGATGATGTAAAACTACTCAACACCACTGACAATGCTACCATCCTTCAAAGTGATCTTGGTTATGTGTCTGAATAGTCAGACAATGTGCAAATCTCGACCAACAAATGCTCTGTCCTACACATTGATAAAAAAAATCAGTACACCAAATACAAGCTAGGTGGATATGAGCTCGTTGACGACTTTCACTCTGTCAAGGACCTTGGAGTACTCATATCAAACAAGATACGCACCAGAACTCACTACAACAGCATTGCCAAAAAGGTGTTAAGAGTTGTTAACCTAATTTTGCAAAGCTTCTTCTCTAGTAACATTGAACTGCAAACCAGGGCATACAAAACCTTTGCCAGACCAATACTCAAACACAGCTCATCTGTCTGGAATCTGCATATCGGATATGAATACAATAGAGCAAATCCAGAAGTATTTCACAAGAAGAGTACTACACTCCTCTGCTTGCAACAGAATACCCTGCACCACCAGGCTTGAAATTTTGGACTTGGTCAACCTAGAACTACACTGCCTACAGTTGAACTTAAGCATAGTACACAAAATTATCTGCTACAATGTCCTACCAGTCAATGATTATTTCAACTTCAACCACAACAATACAAGAGCACACAATAGATACAAACTCAATGCAAACTGCTCCAAACTTGATTGCAGAAAATACGACTTCAGCAACAGAGTGGTCAATGCCTGGAATGCACCTGCCTCTGTTGTTACATCCTCAAACGCCCATTCCTTTACCCTTAAACTATCCACTATTGACCTCACCCCATTCCTAAGAGATATGTAAGGGGCATGCATAAGTGCACAATCGTGCCTACCGTCCCTGTCCTATTATCTCCATTTATTTGTACCTATTTCCTGTATTCATACTCATGTTTATCCTTATACCTATTATCTTATAAGCGATTGACAAATCAAATAAATAAAATAAAATAAATAAAAATCAATTCTCCAATCAAGAAATCACAGGCCTACCAAAATTGATAGGGCAAGCTACCTATTAATGCATTTTTTGTGATTGTGTCTGTTGCCTGCAATGATTGCCTGCAATGATTTCCCCACCACCACTGGCATAGAACAATCACCAGCTCTTTTCACTTTTAAGAAAGCTGTTAAAACCTGACTTTTTCTTCAGGCATTAGGAGACTATTGAGTAGGATTCCCCTTTAGGTAGTTCCATAATATTATTCTTTTTCTGAAATGTTCAATGAAGTAATAATACATATATAAACAAAGTTTCTAACTTTCTGTTCACTACCCACATCCCCAATGCAGTCAAAAATTAACCAAAACCACATGTTTAAAATTTACATTAAATTATAATTTAAAAGAATTTTTAAATAAAACTATATACCATTGGTATTTAAAACCTGATAAATTGTCAAAGATGTATAAAGGAATTTCAAATGCATGTTGGAAATGTAAATATAAAGAACCATTTTTGGTGGACTTGTAATAAAGCAAAGAAATACTAGGGTTGAGTCATATTTTAATGTAGAAGATTCTTAAGATGAATATAATATGCTTAATAAAATTATTAATAAAAATGATAGGAAAAAATCAATAAAATAAATGGCATGGTGGAGCATCAAGAGTTGGTAAGAAGCAAAGTTTTTGTTCAGCTAAAGAGCTGCATGAGGTATCTGATGTTCTAAACAATATTCATGAGCATAAAAGGAAATGTAATGAATGCAAATGTAATGTTTTTATATTACTGCCCAATTTTCAACTCCCAAATTATATGTCAAAAGGAATTGACTTGTATATAAGTATCCATACTTTTCAAAATTTTGCAATGTCATCCACAATTCAATGCACAAACATATTTATGTTTATATTGAGAAACTGCACAGCAGTTTATAAAAAAGGGTGCATAGATACAAAAATGTGCTATACTAAAAAGGTTTCTAAAATCTGAAATCACGTAAAGTAGGAAATGAAATATACAATTGTACTGTATATATTAGAAAATGAAACTGTGCTTATATGTAACAGGACAAAATGTGTAGAAATGGTATATGTATTTTTGTCCAGTTCATTTTGTGAAATTAGCAAATTGTTGCAGAAATAGGCTTAAATAAACTTACACTTAAGAAAATGGGGAATTAGATGAAACTCAAAAGGAAAGTTTTTTTTAACCTCTATAATATTTTTCAATGTTGTCATTTTATATACTTTTTCAGCTGTGTTAATTCCAATATATAATGCGGAATACATCCTTTCCTTATGAAAATTCATAGCTTCAGGCCTGGCCACAAAGGAGCCAGCAAGAAAGGAAAAGGAAGACAAGAATATCAGTGGATAATTGAAGAAACCATTTTTAAAGAAACTTTGCCTTAATTGGTTTAGTGTAAGTCTTCCTGGCAAACTTACACCTACAGTTTTAAAGATTATATATGCTTTTACTTGGCTAGCATTAAAAAGGGCTTTTTGAAAGCTGAATGGTTTTTGCTTCTTTTGTATATCAGTAACTTGTGGGGCTTGCTAATAAGAGTTACAACCAGAAATATAGTAAATAATATTGCTATGTGAAAGGATTATCCAAAATAACTTTTGATCTTAATATATATCAGATGTTCCCACATCTCAATAACATATTTCATAGTAACCTGTCTCTTCAATCAAAGGCTCTCCAAATATCAGATCTTCCGTTGGTATATTAGAGTTTAAATCATTTAAAATTAATTTTAAAAAATGTTGAAATCATTATTTATCAAATACATGCTGCTCATCTCACCAAAGGCAATAATGATAAGTAATCAGATCTTACTGCATAAGTTCTTGGCATTCCTATGTGAGATTTTGCAAGATTTATTTGTGTGTGCGTGCGTGCATGCATGCGTGCGTGTGTGCGTGTGTGTAATAATTTGCTTGCCTCCAAGTCTTCGATATCTTAGCTTTTGTCAGTGCTGTTTTGTATTCAAATACTTACCCGCGATTGGTTGTTCCAACGGCGGGAAGTTTGTACCTCTGTCATTGGCTGGTGAGCCGCGAGCAGCCACTATAAGAAAGGCTGCCGTGGCTCCGAAGCCGTTGAGTTCCTGCAAGTAAAGAAAGAGAACTGATCAACTGAATGTGTGCGCCTCGTTCTTCCGCCGCCAAAACACTGGCGATAAGGGTGGGATCGAGACATTAGAAATTCAGTTGAGTACGGAGCGGCGAAGTTCGAGCGGAAAATGTCTGGCAATAACGCGCCACCTGAACAGTTCAACCCTGCCAAGGAGGAATGGCAATCATATGTGGATCGGTTCCTAATGTTCTTAGAGAGCAGTGACTTAAATGGGGTCTCGGAGCATAGGAAACGAGCTGTTTTCCTGACCCACTGTGGACCCACCATTTTCCAAATGGCAAAGGCGCTGGCTGCCCCCACAGATGTAAAAACATTAACGTGGCCAGAATTAGAGAAGATTCTCCGGGCCCATTATGCGCCGACTGTATCAAGCCTGATCAAGCGGCACGAATTTTACTTAAGAAATCAGAAAGAGGATGAGAGCATCACCGATTTTGTAGCAGCTTTAAGGGACATCGGCGGAGAGTGTGAATTTTTGAACTTTGATGAAGCACTGAGAGACCGCGTGGTCCTCGGGTTGAAAGACCTTACGTTACAGAGCCGTTTACTAAACTGTCCGAAAATTACAGTAAAAGAGGCCATAGAGGAAGCCACCACTGCAGAAACTACACACAAATCGGCTGCCAAAATGAAGAAAATCAATAAATCAGCAGGTTACATCAGTAAGGAGCCATCCAGACCAGAAGGAGAGAAAGAAAAAACCTCAACGCACCACGAGGACATCGAGTCAGGAACCAGTAGCAAGGAAGATGACGTATACCACTTAAAGGCGGGAAAAGATAGAAAAGAGCGGGCCGGCAGGAAATTTGAATTTGAATGTAACTGATGCGGGGGAAACCACCCACGTTCAGAATGTCGTTTCATTGACGCTATTTGCCGAAAATTTGATAGGAAGGGGCACATAGCTAAAGTATGCCGGTCCAGAACCAACTACAGCCCCCGACGGAGATGGAGCCCACCACAGAGAGAAAGAGAGAAAGAGAGAGACCGAGATAGGAAACCGAACAGCCGTTGGAGCCTGGAAGGAAGACACAAGAGAAACAAAGACACAACCTACAGAAGAGAGGAAACCCACCAAATTGTGACCATTGGTCACTCATACACACGGAATGTAAAAAAAGTTCACATCCAAATAAAAATTGAAGATCAGGATTGCGAGATGGAGGTTGATTCGGGATCTTTCCTATCAATGGTCTCCTGGACAACCATCCAGAAATTGATTCCTGACATTCAGCGAAACGAGCTAGAAACCCAAAGTCTTACTCTCAAAGATTACCAAGGGAACAAAATTCCAGTGGTTGGTGTAGGGCATTTCCAGATTTCATTCAAAGACCATACTGCAATCCTTCCACTCACCATCGTCGACCGAAATAGACCCAGCCTCTTGGGACTCGAATGGTTTGAGCCGTTGGGGATTGGAATGACAGGCGTTAACCAAGTCGCTGAAACGGACTGGGAGGAGGACCTCATCAAGGAGTTCCAAGATCTTTTCAGCGGCGACCTAGGCAAGTACCGAGGTAACCCGATTTCGTTTAATCTAAACCCAAATGTGGCCCCTATTCGACTCAAAGCAAGGCGTGTGCCATTTGCATTGAAACCTAAAATTGACGAACAACTGGACAAACTTATCAAACAAGGGGTTTTAGAACCAGTAGATCACGCCAAATGGGAAACCCCTATTGTCACCCCTATTAAAGTAGATGGTTCGGTCCGGATTTGCGGGGACTATAAAGCTACCCTGAACCACGCACTGCAACAAAGTGCATACCCCGTTCCGGATGTTCATCATTTGTTACATTCAATCAAAGGAGGGAAAATCTTTGCTAAACTTGACCTGGCCCAAGCGTATCAACAATTATCGGTAGATTCCCAAACGGCTGAAGCCCAAACTATTGTTATGCACCGGGGAGCTTTTAAATGCAACCGACTTCAATTTGGCATTAGCGTGGCTCCCGCAATTTTCCAATGTTTCATGGAACGCCTTCTCCGCGGGATCAAGGGTGTCATCCCTTATTTTGATGATGTGTTAATTGCGGCCAAAACCAAAGCTCAGCTTAAGGACCGTCTATGTCAAGTCCTAACTAAATTTACAGAGGCCTTTTCTAAAAGTAAAGAGGGAAAATGCACACTAATCACTGACAAGGTTGAATTTCTCAGCTATTTAATTGATAGCGAGGGTATTCACCCCACTGAAGGGAAAGTCCGCGCAATCCAGGACACCCCCATTCCTACCAACAAAGGGGAGCTACAAGCCTTTTTAGGACTTATTAACTTCTATCATGTGTTTTTGCCACAGAAAGCTACGGTAGCGGAACCCCTACATAGGTTGCTTGATAAAGACGCTTCCTGGAAGTGGGGCAGCCGGGAGAACACAGCATTTCAACAAATCAAAGACCTTATTACCTCTACCAAGGTACTGATTCAATACGAGACGCTACCCATAACCTTGACTTGTGATGCTTCGCCTTTTGGCGTGGGGGTGGTTCTAAGCCACATTCTACCAGATGGCAGAGAAGCTCCCATAGCCTTTTATTCTAAAACTCTGTCTAAAGCCCAACGAAACTATAGCCAGCTTGATAAAGAAGCTTTGGCCGTTATATCGGGCATTAAACGATTTCATGAGTACTTCTACGGCCACACTTTTTCCGTCATAACCGATCACAAACCATTATTGGGCATTCTAGCTGGGGATAAGGCCACCCCTAACATCTTATCGCCTCATATGGCCAGATGGTCAGAGTTCCTGGCCGCCTATACCTATACCTTGCTTTATCGACCGGGCCGTTCCATTACTCATGCTGATGCGTTGAGCCGTTGCCTATTACCAGATACAGACATCGATCCTGTTCCGAGCATTTCCACCCTGCAAATTGAAACCATGACTAATCTTCCAATGACGGCTGGCGATATTGCCCGCGAAACGTCCAAAGATTTTGTCCTGACCAGAGTTGCTACCTGGATCACCAAGGGTTGGCCGGAATCCGGCCTCGAGGACTGCATCAAACCTTTCAAACAAAGACAAACTGAACTTTCCTGTATTAAGGGTTGTATACTGTGGGGGGATCGGGTTGTTATACCACCTCAACTGAGAGACCAAATTTTGGACCTTCTTCATGACGGACACCCAGGTATTGTAAAAATGAAGTCCCTGGCCAGAAGTTACGTTTGGTGGCCAGGTTTGGACAATGATATTGGGAATTGGGTGGCTGGTTGCAAATCCTGCCAAGAGTCCCGACCTGCACCCCCGAAGGCACCAGTAGCTGAATGGGAACTGCCTAGGGGTCCCTGGTCAAGGATCCATATTGACTTTGCGGGTCCCATGAGGGGTTACATGTTTTTGATCCTAGTTGACGCTTACTCAAATTGGTTGGAGGTAAGCATTATGCACTCTACCTCCTCTGACGCTGTTATCCGGCAACTCCGTAAATTATTCGCAACGCACGGGTTACCTGATGTTTTGGTCTCTGACAATGGGCCCCAGTTCACCTCCACAACTTTTGAGGGATACTTAGCTAGTCTGGGAATACGACATGCCCTGACTGCGCCGGCCCATCAGGTGGCGAATGGCTAAGCAGAATGCACGGTTCGGTTCACTAAAAAAACCCTTAACAAGTTAGGCCCTGGCCCCATTCAGGAACGCATCGATAAGTTATTGTCAATACAGCACACAGCGCCTAGCACGACAACTAATAAAACCCCGGCCGAATTATTGATGGGTAGGAAATTGCGATCCCCTTTGGACTGTTTACACCCTACCTATTGCACAGAAAAACCGTCTGACTCCTCCAGCAAACTCCGCACATTTCAGGTAGGGGATCTGGTCTATGCAAAAAATTTAGTGGGAGACCCCTTATGGTTCCCAGCTATTATTACCCAAGTCACCGGGCCACGATCGTACCGCCTAAAAACCTCTGACAACAGGGACTGGAAGAGGCACATTGACCAACTACGGTCCCGGACCCTTAGAGGGGCATTTGACAAACCAAGGGGGGAAGGGGATTACCCAAATACACAAGAAGGAGGAGACCCTTCAAACACATACCACCCCCAGACAAGCAAAGACAACCTAGCACTATCACAACCTAGCACTATCACCCCTATCTTTAGCTCCGGTCGAAGTTCGCAACTACGCACCTGAGGCCGAAGAAATCAACATCAACGAGGACCCATCAGGAGATGAGTCAGAAAGAAACCTGGAAGGGAGCGGCCTAGCCGACTCAACTAACAGGGCAAAACCCGTTAGGAGCGGCATGGCCGGCTCTACCTTCCAGACGGTTCCACGAAAAGGGACGGAGAGATCAACAGGTCCGTCTGCACCGGCCGATAGCGAACTAACGAATGACCTGTGCAGGTCCAGTCGGACCCACAGGAGCCCCGCCTACTTACGTGATTATGTAACCTAGGGGGAGCTCCTGATTGGTCGGACTGGACCAAGAGGGGAGGGGTGTTTTGTATTCAAATACTTACCCGCGATTCTAACGGCGGGAAGTTTGTACCTCTGTCATTGGTTGGTGAGCTACGAGCAGCCACTATAAGAAAGGCTGCCGCGGCTCTGAAGCCGTTGAATTCCTGCAAGTAAAGAAAGAGAACTGATCAACTGAATGTGTGCGCCTCGTTCTTCCGCCGCCAAAACAAGTGCTTCATTGTAAACTTCTAACATTTGTGTACTTAATACATCTTGCAGATATTTATAAAGTTCTGCCAGCAGTAAATCTGGCCCTGGTGTTTTGTCATTCTTTTCCCTTTTAATCGCCTCTGTCAATTCCATCATTGTTATTTTTTCATTTACCATAGTGTTCACCATTTCAGATACCTTTGGTAATTCTGCTTTTCCCAAATATTGCAATATTTTTTCATCTGACACTTTTTCTTGGTCATATAATTTTCTGTAAAACTCCTGAATTATTTCTTTTTACTCTCATTTTGATACTGTAAGTCTCCCTTCTCATCTTGCAATTTTCTTATCAGTTTCTTCTCTTTCTCCTTTTTCAACTTATAGGCTTCTCGGTTTATTGGCATTTTAGAAAAAAGTTTTGTTTTGTTCATTTAATTTGTTGTGCCTGTTCGTCTTTTTCCATTAAATTAAATTTATATTTTATTATTTCCATTTGAGTTTTTAAATTTCTTTTCATTTTGTAGATCAGCTTCAAGTCTTTTATACTCTTGTTCTATCTAGTGTCTGGTAGTATTGTTTCTTCCTCTTATTTTTGCCTCGTTTGTCTTGGCTAATCCCCTAACATATGCTTTGGGTGTAATTTTGTAATGATATTTCTTCTCTTCTATTCACTTTGAAGAAAAATTCCATTTATTTTTCTATTTTTTTAATACATTCTTTATCTTTTAATATTGATTGATTCAGCATCCATCTTATCTTTTTTTATCTCTATATCTTGTACATTTATGCTCAATTCCTGGACATTCATATCATATTTTGTAAGATTTCTATGTATGCTTGTAAATTCCTGTGATCTTTCCATGCTCAGAGTAAAAAGATGGAAATCATATAAGATGTGTCAGTCTTTCATGATTTTGGGTCAGAATATGAGAACTGCTAAGGGTATTTTGCAAAAACTCACAAAGAAATACTGTCTGGACAAGGAAAGATTACCAGCCTCTACAAAGTTCCATATATTTTCCAATCCTTTCAGTTTAATTATATATTCCTTTAATCCTTATTATTCCAGTTAAAAATCGATAAAACTTTACCCCCTTTAAAAGAAAAAAGAAAACCTGTATGTTGTTGGAAAACAAATTAAAATTAAATAATTTCCTATGATGAGTTATGCTTAGGGAAGTTAATAAAGAAAATATATTGTTATAGAAATAGTAATATTAGATCCATCATCAGTCAATAAAAGCACCCTGGAAAGTTAAAAAGCCAAATGAATATACAAGTCTTTTCTTAAATTCAATATTAGCGTGTATAAAATATTAGGGCTTAAGCTGAAATTGGTTTTTGTTGAGCATATTTTTTCCCTGTTTATCAGCAGCCTTGCGTTCTTACTCCTGGTAAATTCATTTATTTGCTGTAATGGCTGTTTTGCTTGCCAGCATTTTCCATCATCCTCTACATTATGTTCTATGTCATACATATGGGTCTAGGTTCATAGAATATTTATTTAGCTTTGTGTCTGAAATAATACACAATGGCTAATGTTATTCCTTAGAGTTTTGAGACTGTATAAGAGTTGAACAAAAGAAGAATCCATCCTTCACAAACTCTTCTTCCTTGCTTTATGCCATTAATGGGCTTCTATGGCCTTGACAAGTCTGTCACAAAGTAATAGTTCATGAACTAGAAACTAACATTGCAAGATATAAAACGTATTACTTTATTCATCTATTGCTTTAAGATTCAAGGTACAGTGCACAGATGTAGAGGTGGGATTATGATTATGTGCTATCAAATCAGTGTCAATTCTTAGTGAATAGACTAGTGGTATATTTTCTTCAAGGTAATCTGGAGAAAATAAACAATATACTCCTTTATGTCTTCCAGCACTGTATCCGTTACCAATGTAACTGAATCCATCTGATCATCATCCTTGTTTGTTTTCTTCCACCTTTCCTTTGTTTTTTATTTACCTGATAAAAAAGATGTAAAGGTTTACCCTGTCCAATCATGACTGAATGACGGGGGCTCATCTCCAATTCTCAGCCAAGGGAGCCTGCATAGGCATAGACTTCTCTGAAGGACTATATCTAGTTAAGATGGATCCAAACTATGAAAATTGGAACCTGGTCATTTGTACCTTGAGTGTTTGCTTGGTTTGCTGATCATTTGTTTGTTTTCTTAGCCATCCATAGTATTCTCAGGAATCTTTTTTGAGTTTCTTCCTTGCCATAATAATGCTATTTATGAAAATAATTTTCAAATTAAAGCTAAAGCAATCTGAAAAGAAGTCAGCATTCTGATGTAACTGAAAAAAAATATGAAAGTTTAGATTGCATGAATAGAAATATATTTTTCAAACAATGGGAAATAATCTAAACAGTATGTTAATCTGTGGGCACTATACTCTAAGATAGAGTCAGAAAAATTGGAAAATGTGAAATAAAGATAAGATAATATATAGATTGAAGAAATTGATAAATTTAGTCCTGGAAGAAGATGACTGAAAAGAGATGTGATGGTTCTCCCAAAGCATAAAAGAATAGTATGACTATTTCTATATCTTTCCAGATGATATTCTTTTAAATAACTTATTTAAGCTTAAGAATAGCCAATTCCATATATAACTTAATGAAAGACCCTAGTGCTAAGACCCTTCAGATATCTTAGCAAGGTGGTAGTATTCCCTTTCATAGGATTTCAAGTAGAATATGCAGAGTTATTGAGAGTAATTTAACTTTGATCCCTGTAGACACCAAGGTAAAACATAGTCCTTACGGCTTTTTACATATTTAACACTGTAATTCCATGTTTCAGACCAAAAGGCTTAACATTGTAATTCCATGTTTCAGACCAACAGGCTTTGATGTCCAATTTAAATTATATATAATAATTTATAATATGGAGTTGAATATAGAATTAGTTCCTAAGCTTGAAGACAGTCCACTGATTTAATGTGTCGTTGCTGCATCAACTGTAAGATAAAGACCTTAGCAATTATCAGCCAGTAGAGAACAGGAGAACAGGAAATCCAGGATGAAATGGCTCTACAGAACAGCAACTACCTAGGAAGGGATATGTCAGGCAATGCACCTAATTGAAATTGAAACTGATACTAGAATAAAATAGAGTCGCCATGGGTGAATAGGCAGCAATATAAATTAATTAATTAATTAATTCAATCAATCAATCAATCAATCAATCAATAAAATGGAGCACTGGAGGATGGTGTCTCTTTTTAAGCACATTATTTTATCTTTTTTTTTGCTTTTTTAAAATATACATAACAACAATTGACAATACAATGATGACCTTAATATAAAATATTAAGTTTAAGGTAGGCATTTTTATTCTATAACAAAATGATTTAATGAACTTTACAATGGTTTATCAGTGTTAAATTCAGCTCTAGATGAACAATAAAGCTACCCTCAGTTTATGATTAGCATTTTAGAAACTGTAGTTAATATACATACTTAATTATCTTTAAAGGTTTCAGTTACCTAAGACATTAGTTTTAATAATCTCTAGTTTAAAATATGTGTGTGTGTATGTGAATACTACTGTACCAAATTAATATAACTGATTATGCTTTTATAATATAATAGTGCTCTCTCTCCCTCTCCCCACCTCTCTGTCTCACACACAGGCAGTTTGTATCAGGGAATAACATATTTGAAGTAATCTGTTTCTACACTCCGCAATAAATTTAAGAAAAAAAAATCTTATAGGTACAAGAATGATATAAAATATTTTATACCTTAATTTCATTGTTGTCAGATTTCCTATTTCTTCATTTATTGAATCATTCATAGCACAAAGATGAATGGAAAAAGTGAGGTAGTGCAGAAGTCATCTTACAGTTGCCTCCATTTTGTTGCTTTTTTTTCTTAAAAAGCACCAAATATTATCTGGCTGCTCCATGTTTTGTCAGTTTCTCACAACTGTGAGACAAAACTTTACTGATATTTCATCTAACTTTTGTCTCCATTATGTTGACATCTCTCTCCCAGAATTGGCACTTACCTGATTATTTCTGTGATCTCAATCGTGTTCTGTTTTCTTGTATGCTTCTTGTAATTTTATCTGCTTTGTCTTACCCTTGCTTTAGCTATTTCAAAGGTTTGAGCTTCCATTCACACATCAAATGCCACTCTTAGCATGAATATACATAAATTGCTCACATTGTCAATGGTATTGAGGGAATGAAATCTGTACAATGAGACGGATTATATATATGCAGGTCAACATGCTTCTGAGATAGTGAAATATAACTCACGAAAATTTATGTCATAATAAATTTGTAAGCCTTTTAAAAGAAAACACTTATGTCGGTTCATGATTAAACTATATGGATCATCCCAAACAATAAAAATCAAACTCTGAAATCTTCTGTATGTTTGTTGTCAATTCAAATTGATTATATTTTTTTCACATACTGGAAATATTTATATAATTTTGTCTGGAAGTACAAAATAATTTCAATGTAATTGAAATTATAATGATAATTATAATCATAATCAGCACATCAATGTCTACTATGATTAGACTATTTTCGTACTGTACTTCTGATATTCTATGATGTTCTATATTATTTGTTTTTATCCTATTTTACAGTTGTGATAGATCATGTCAATTGGTGACAGTGAATAGAATTTTGCCTTGTTGCCTTTATTCTTTCTATTATTGTCTTTAAAGTAAAAGGAGCAAAAACAGGTTTGAACCACATAAGTATTCCCCTAAATATGCACTTCACAAGAAAATAAATATTGGTATTAAATTATAAATCTTTGTCCATAATTTTATTTGAAATGCATCGATAGCTTAAATTTGCAAATATTTTTATGCTTATAAAATTAGTTTACAAGACTGAATAGATAGATAGATAGATAGATAGGTAGATAGGTAGAGATATAGATAAATATATTAGTCATAAAATAAAACTTTTATTATTCCAATGAGACAATGTGCTTTCCTTTCTTCCTCCCTCCCTCCCTCCCTTCCTCCCTCCTTCCTTCCTTCCTTCCTTCCTTCCTTCCTTCCTTCCTTCCTTCCCCCATCACTTCATATTATATGTCTATCTATTTAGTTGTGAACTGATTGATTGGGAAATAAGTGGTTGTCTGTTTGGCAATGTAAATAATGAAACTTTATTAATGATGTATGTGACATGTTTAACAATGCTAATTTTCCAAACTGTTCTGTCTAATTCACTTGGCTTTCTAGAAAGCTATAAACTAGAGAGGTTCATGGGAAGCTAAATTGAAAGAATACAGGAGCACTGAATTTAGAAGCATCAATGGAGTGCCACCTAGTGGAAAACTATAAAATTAATTTGAAATAGAACACAATTCTCTGAAAAGGACACCACCTTTAAATGTTTGCATTGTTGTTGTTTTTTTAAGTACAATAGCAAAGGTTTATCTTCCACATGAAACATTTAATCAAGTAACTGAGAACTGCATATCCTTTAGCCACATTGCCAACAAAATAAAGATGAGACAATTTATACCTTCTGGTTCCCTCTGTAGTTTTAAAACTTAGATTCAGGAAGTTTTACTGACTTCTGTACTACAAAATGCCAATTTTATTTGTTGATTTCAATGTGAATAGTGTTTATAATAATAGATATTGTCAAATATTGAATCATACCAATGACTTTATTTAATTAATTATTCTGCATATCAGTTGAAATTTTAAACTAAACAAAAAGATGACATCAGTAACAGTGTCACCCAGACAAAAGAATTGTCAGCCAGACAATTCATTGATTAAGGACATTAATAAAAGATACATAAGTAGAAAAAAAAATATGTGTAATTGATATTACATATATGTGTAATTGATATTACATATCGGTGTAATTGATTTTCTTTTAAACATGAGACTTTTTTTCTGACTGGAATGGATAAAATGTATTGACTTAATGTTGTATTGAAAGATATTTGGAAATGCTCAGCATTTATAAGGTAATAATCATATCATATAAAAATTGTTTATCCTGTCTGACATAATCACATTTTTGCATTTTTAAAGTTTGTTTCAGCTGAATAGAAACAAAACCTAGGTTCTAAAATAATACATACAATAATTCTTTGAATGCAAAACTTTCTTTGCATTAAAAACAGATTACAAGAGGCCACTAAAGAAAAAGAAACTTTCATTTATTCATTATTTCTTCCATCTCAAGCAAGTGACTCTGAGTGGTAAACAATCATGAATCAATTAAAAACAATTACATATGCTAGAGAACTTGATCAAGTTAAAAAAGCTGGGATATGTAAAGACAATTACTTGTTTTAGTAATTTGTTTAATAACCAATTTCCAGCAAGATTTAGTCCTTTATACATGTACTTGTTTTCTCAAGAAGACAGTGAACAACACAGTTTTCATCATATGCAGTTGTACTCTAGCTTATGACGAACCAAAGATTAATTTTAAAATGTTAATTCTGCTCTTTAATCCAAACAAAGAGTTTAAGAGTAACCATCAATAATCTTTAGACATAGGTTTTAAAGAAAACATCATATGAAAAGATTAGAATTAAAGAAATAATTGTTTCTAAAACTTCTGCTTTATTTCCATAGTGAAGACAAAATGAACAGTAATGGACTTATAAAAAGTTGGAAACAGCTCTTTTTCCCTCTCTCTTATCTTGCAAATATTGCAGTTTCTTTTAAGAGCTTGTATGAGAGAGAGGGGGGGAGAGAAAGATACATTTTAAAATATTTCAGCCAGTTTACTTTTAAAGAATAGACTAATTAGGATTTAGGAGGTAAAAGAGCAGTTTAAAAATTCAAGTTTTTTTCTTTCCAAGTATCTGAGACAAGGAAAAATGCTCAACAATTCTAGCAATGGATTGCAATTAATAGAAATAAAACTGATGAAGAAACCGGACAATTTATATGTTCTGTTGAATTTCTCCTTCATCCATCTGAAAAAGATAACCGATTGATTAAGGTAATTTATTAGAAGCTAGAGAAACAGAATAATATGTATTAATTGCAAAATCATAATCAATATTTTATTATGGCTGTTCATAAAATATTTATCTCTCACAGTGGAATAATTAAGAGGATATAACCTCAGGTTTATGAGGGAAGTCATGAAATAAAGTGGTCCATTAAAAGCAACAGTAGTTTGAGCAAGTAGTGCATTTAGAACTTTTTAAATAGTCTTTTTATAAGCGTGATGTGTACAAATTGCAGTAATATAACTTGGAGAAGAGTAAGGCACAAATGACTGTAAATGAGGCCTGAGGATTCAGATTTGGGTACATATGGAAATATAAGATGGACCTGTGCAAAGGCTCTCCTAGCCATAATTGCCATTTGCTCACAGAGCAGGAGTAATGACTCTAAGAGGACTCCCAGATTGTACACTAGATTTGTGTGGGGTACTGAAATGTTCTGGCACCAAAGCTGGTATGGGCTCCCACACCCACAAATCAAAGCCACTCAGTCTTTTCAGGTTTTAGAAAAAGCCTATTAGTCCCCATGCATCTTCACAGTTTCCAGACATTAGAATAAGACATTCATGGCATTACTTAATTTTTCAAGGTTAGAGATATAGTCTTTTCATCCATAATTAAATCACAGATGGGGGTGCCTTATTTCAGACAAACCTGGCATTCAGTAGCAGCCATTAGAAATCCAGGCCACTGAAGAGCCACTGATAGACTATCAGGGTTGAGATCTGGTATGAAGCTGGTATGAAGAACCATTACAAAATAATGATTGCACAATCCCTGAGTATAGCCCACTTCTTGTGTCCCACCATATCTGCCCATGCCTGTCACATCCATTTATTTATTTTATTTATTTATTTGATTTGTCAATTGCTTACAAGATAATAGGTATAAGTATATACATAGTTATGAATACATGAAATGGGTACATATAAGAAAAATAAAAGAAACAACAGGACAGGGATGGTAGGCACATTGGTGCGCTTATGCACAGCCCCTACAGACCTCTTAGAAAAGGGATGAGGTCAATAGTAGACAGTCTAAGGTTAAAGTTTTTGGGATTTGGGGAGGAAACCACAGAGTCAGGTAGAGTATTCCAGACATTGACCACTTAGTTGCTGAAGTCGTATTTCCTGCAATCAAGTTTGGTGCAGTTAACCTTGAGTTTGTATCTATTGTGTACTCTTGTGTTGTTACGGTTGAAGCTAAAGTATTCATTGATAGGTAAATCATTGCAACCCTAAGCCTAACCCTAACCCTAACCCTAACCCAAGTTACCCAAGAGCTTGCTCTTTCTAAGAACATCGTCTGTCAACTGTCCTTAAATATCACATTTCGATTCT
The DNA here is from genome assembly GCA_023653725.1 of Bungarus multicinctus. NCBI lineage: Eukaryota > Metazoa > Chordata > Lepidosauria > Squamata > Elapidae > Bungarus > Bungarus multicinctus. The sequence continues at coordinate 53,743,176 of CM042844.1, forward strand.
TACTATGTTACAGAGCCCCTTATTATGACATTGAACATGTAAACAAGCTAAATTCACTACTAACATGGGCAACATCCTGCCCACACACTTTTATCTTTCTTGATAACTTCAATCTACCTCACATTAACTGGACCCTAAATGAATGTAAAACTGAACTCATACATGCAACCTTCTACAATGCTGTAACAAACCTGGGACTGGAGCAACTAGTAACCAACAATACTAGACTTAACAACTGCCTCGATCTCATCTTCTGCAATAGTTTGAACTCAATTTATGGAATACAAATTAAAGAACTCTTTTCCAACAATGACCACAGCATGATTGACTTTTGTCTCAACATACGTCCACACAAAAATCAACACAACGATGTGATCCCCAAATATAACTTCAAAAAAGGCAACTATGATCTTATAGACAACGATCTCTCATCTCTTGATTGGCAATTTCTATTCACTGGATGCAGTACTGTTGAAGACCTTTACAACATATTTTTACTTGAAGTCAAAGAGTCATCAAACTATATGTACCAATAACAACTGGTCCAAAAACCAGAAAAACCAGATTATCCATAACAATAAGGAAGCTTCAATCCAAAAAGGGATCACTTTGGTAGAAAAACAAATCTGGTCACATTGCCAACTTCAAAAGCCGATACAAAAATTTATGCCACCAGATAAAGACTGAATGCACCAATTATCACATTAAACAAGAGGAAAACCTTATACGCACCAATTCCACCCACGCTTTCTACAATTTTGTAAACAACAAACTAAAAGACTCAAGGTCCATCCCACCCATGAAAGGACCTAATGGTAAAGACTGCAACGACGACACCATTAAAGCCAACCTCTTTAACACATTCTTTGGCTCAGTATTTGTAAACAGCAATGGATCATTCCCAGTATTTCCTAGTAGAATCACAGACAACTACAATGATCTAATACATATCAATTTTACAGAAGACAATGTTGAAAAAGCACTACGCAATCTAAAACAATCTCTATCAATTGGACCAATGGAATATGTGCCTACTTCTTAAAAAAGCTATCCACTGCCATAGCAGAACCTCTAAGCATAATCTTTGAAAAATCTTTCAGGACAAGCTCCTTGCCAAAACTATGGTCACAAGCCATGGCCATCTCCATCTTCAAAAAGGGAGACCCCAGCCTAATTGAAAATTACAGACCAATCTCTTTATGCTGTGTCACCTATAAAGTCATTGAATCAATTATTAACCAATCCATTATTCTCCACTTAGATACAATCAACCTACTCTGTAATAAACAATTTGGTTTCAGAAAAACAAATGGACTACACAACTCGATCAGGGCATAGACTCAATCTACATAGACTTCTGTAAAGCCTTTGATTCAGTGGTACACAACAAACTACTCCTAAAACTAAAATCTTATGGTATCACTGGACACCTGCATAACTGGATAGAAGCATTCCTGTCAAAAGACAACAAATGGTCAAAATTGGGAGTGTCCTATCAAATTCTGTACCTATTAATAGTGGGATCCCCCAAGGCAGTGTCCTAGGACCAATTCTCTTCATACTCTACATAAATGACCTCTGTGATCATATTAAGAACAACCGCATTCTCTTCCCTGATGATGTAAAGCTATTCAACACCACAGACAATACTGCTACCCTTCAAAAAGATCTCGATTATGTATCAAAATGGTCAAACAAATGGCAACTTCAAATCTCAACAAAAAAATGCTCTGTCTTCAATATTGGCAAAAAAAGAATCAGAAAATAAAATACAGGCTGAATAGTCAAGACCTTGTTGATGATCCAAACTCTGTAAAGGACCTTGGAGTACTCATTTCTAATGATCTAAGTGCTAGAGCCCATTGTAACTACATAGCCCAAAAGGCATTAAGAGTTGTTAACCTAATCCTATGTAGTTTTTTCTCTGGTAATATTACACTACTAACTAGAGCATACAAAACATTTGCTAGACCAATACTTCGAATACAGCTCATCAGTCTGGAACCCACATTATGTATATGATATTAACACAGTTGAGAAAGTCCAGAAATATTTCACAAGAAGAGTTCTCCACTTCTCTACTCATTGTAGAATACCTTATGCCACCAGACTTGAAATTCTAGATCTAGAAAACCTAGAACTAGGCCGCCTTCATTTCGATCTAAGTATAGTATATAAAATCATACACTGTAATGTCCTACTTGTCAATGAATGCTTCAGCTTCAACCATAACAATACAAGAGCAAACAATATATACAAACTCAAGGTTAACTGCACCAAACTTGATTGCAGGAAATACAACTTCAGCAACAGAATAGTCAATGTCTGGAATACTCTACCTGACTCTGTGGTTTCTTCCCCAAACCCCAAAAACTTTAACCTTAGACTTTCTACTATTGATCTCACCCCTTTCCTAAGAGGTCTGTAGGGGCATGCACAGCAACATGCCTACCGTCCCTGTCCTATCGTTTCTTTTATTTTTCTTATATGTATCCATGTATTCATAACTATGTTTTTACCTATACCTATTATCTTGTAAGCAATTGACAAACCAAAATAAAATAAAAAATAAATAAAATTTATGTTGAAGTTCTAGAATATAGAATGAAACGAACACTTCTGATGACCATCAACTGTATTTCATATTCAATTAATATTATTTGAAAGCAAAGAGAGATACCAGAAAGATGTAGAAGAAAAGATGCAGCCTCAAATAGATAAATATGTGGTAGGACAATATTTGTGGAAATGCGAGATGGGAGAAAATTTGAATTTGATTTTACTGGAGGAAAATCATTTTGCCCTACATATTGAACTTGTACTTTAATTCATATTCTGTGTGTAACAAATGACATCTGGCTATGTATAAGGACAACTAATAATAGGGAATTGATTTGAATCATTGACTTCAGTTCTTCTGTCAAGCAGTAAAGGTGATTGCTGGTTAACATCATATATTATAGGCCACAGCCTCATAAGTACTTTAATTGTACTTGTAATAACTATGAATTATAGCTGTTAATATGCAATATTCTTTGACATGATTGGCCAAAGCCTAATTATTGTTCTGGCTGACTAAAGGTCCACATAAATGACATGTCAATTACTTTGACCATATCTTTTGCTGCAAATCCAACATTTTGCAGGTGACTGAGCAGCTAGGGAAATTGCTGTTTAAAGTATGCTAAGTCTACAAGTAGAAATTCTTCCCTGTGGTGCTTCTGATTTCTTTTATTTGCACTTTATTACCTAAAAAAAATTGTTAGGTAAACATGCTCTAAAGAAAATAGGGAGAAATTTAATAATTAAGGCATCAAATCCTTCATTATTGTCCATAGATAACTCTCCCTGAAGGTGTTATGGCTTGGGAAGTAGAATAGAAATGCTTAAGATCACAAATCTCAGAAATTTCAAAAGATACAATTAAGCAACATGTATGGTTAACTAACCATATAAACTACAATTCGATAAAATAATCTCCCTTTTATGATCTTGTAATCCCTTAATTTGGGGTAGAGTCAGGGTGACTGGATGGAGTTGAATGTTTACTGGCCAGATACCCTTCCTGATGCCACATGGAGTTTGCAGAAGATTTTTTTTCTTTATGCTCTAGGAGAAAAACATCTGCCATTTCCTAGGATTGAACTGTCAACCTTCTGAGAGGGAGATGAGGTCTTCACCATTAGGTCACTCTATAGAGTACAGTTCAATGACTTGTTATAATGTATTATTTTATATACCGTACATCTTTTTCTGCAATAGAGTGAGCTTATGTAAGGAAGATAGGGAAGACTTGGAATATTATACAGTTTGGGAAAAATGTTATCAGTGGATAAACAATAGGAATCAGAAATGTACAGATTAGAAATAGATAAGTATATACATAGGACAAATTAGGAATGTATTTAAATGTATTTGAAAAACAAATTGATACATTTGTACTGATTGAGTTTCATACAAAATTATTTTTTTAATATATTTGTATAAATAAATTTCATGTTTTAAAGTTTCAATAAAGGGTTTTTTTTTGGAAAAAGAGAATGAGCTTATGTATTGTGGCATTTTATTTTTCTATTGTCAGACTCTTCTAATAATAATGTGATAAAATCAGATAATTTTGATTCTTTAAAACTGATAGAATATTGGGAAAATTGTGTCATAGTAATGCAAAGACCAAGATAAAATATTTTAAATATAATCAAAAGTATAAATAATGTAAAACTTATACATCATGGTTTTATAGGACTACTTGTCTTTGAAAACATGGAGCAGAGTGGAAATATTCAGTATCACGAAGAATTTTAAAACAGTTTTATGGAATATGAGGTAAGCTCAGAGACTTGTACAGATTATTTTTCACTGCAAATGAAAAAGTAATCAAGCTTATAGTATTTTTAATCATATAAGCTTATCTTTAAAATCATTTAAAGAAATGTTGCAAGTACCTAGTTCTATTTTCCGACACTTATGTTGAAAGAACTTGGGAATTTATTCATACCTCTGCAGGCTCTACCATCCTGCCATAAACATTTACCAGCAAGTGAAAGAACAATGTATTTGCTGTCATGTGTGAATAGCACACATCCACGCAAAGAGTAACATCAGTAAATTCAGATCACCTGACCTATTGATTGAATACCAGACAGCGGAAATAGTGGTAGCACTACAAATTAGTTTGTATACTTCTGCTGCAGCCCTCAGCTAATATCTAAGTAGAGTGGAGAACTTTTACAGCCTCTGTATCAGATGGCTTAATGGGTTCTCAGGATAACCAAACAAGTTCAGCAGATAAAACTTTGTTTTACACATATGGAAAAATCTGGGATACTTTTTCAGTCATGTAATCGGCATTTTAGCTCAGTATAAAACATTTCTGTCTTCTTCCAGTTTCCTCATACAGCTTAACTTTAGCTGTAATGAATTTGGTAAAACAATACATTGATTTATTGCTTACTTTGGCATGTCTTGCTGTTTGTAAGAAACTTTCTATATATATGTGAAGTTATCTATTTCATACCATTATTTCTTATGCTTAAATTTATCATCTCCAGGAACATCTTTCTGTCTGGAAATCACATGTCAAATTGGCAGTCTATAATTATCTCGTTACCTAAAACCGATAATGAATTCATTGTGGTTCTGACATGCTAATATTTTACTTATAGCATAGCATAAATGTAAGGTGCTGATATACATACTAGATTAAACTTTAAAAAGATTTCTTTTTTCAAATAGGAAGTATGTTGGGTCACATATAACCTGATACTGTGTAGATACTCTACCAAGAACTAAGCCCTACTGAATTCAAATGACTTACATATAGCAACATTATTTCATTTTTAGAGCCCCAAAATAGCTGTGACACTTCAAAGAATACTCTATTCTTTTTTTAAACGATATTATTGTCTTGACTGAACTTTGAACTTTGGTCAGTATCCACATTACAAGAATTTAATAATACGACTGATATGAGACATAATAAGAAAATTGTACCTTACTGCAAGTAAAGTAGTTTTCACTTTCAATTTGATTTAATATTATCAGCCACTGTGATAATTTATCGTACTTTTTACTAATTCACTTGTGTCTGTAAAGACAAAGCTATAAAGAAAATGAAATCATCTTAATGTGTAATAATAATATACAATTTTAAAAGAATGAGTATTGATTTTAATTAAAGTAACAATGACAGTCAAAAAATTGGAAGTGTATGTTTGCATTGTTTCTATTTTAATAATTTTATTAAAAAATAAAAGTACAATAAAATTAATACAAACTACTAACAAAAGGTGCAGAAAAAAGGGAAAAAGAAAAAAAATCTACATTATTTTCTTATGAAAAAAGTTTATCACTAGATTTGTTTTCTGAATATGTTTATTAATTAACTTTTAACAGTCAGTTTTAATAATTCTTGTGTCTTTAAAAAATTGAATCCTATTTTTTATAGTTTAATATTTCATTTCTATACCACCCAGAGTCCCTCTGTGAGATAGATGGGTAGTTTAAAAAAATAATAACTACTGATATAAATAAATACATGATAGATTTGCAAATTTCCCTTTCACTTTGAAAGCATCTCTAATTGATCTCTGATAGCTAGATCACTGGTTTCCTTACCTGCTCAAACATTGACGGAAACCTGTCAAGGCTGCTGACTGCTTTCCCAGGTACTCAGTGAAGTGTAGAAAAAAGTGAAAAAATGCCTAATTGGACAGTTAGGATACCTGGCAATGGTAATCTAATCTAATCTAAACTAAAGTAATAACACCTATACACACTCAGTATATGACAAAATGAATTAAAAAGAGAAATGTGGTTGAGTTGAGGAAACTGAATACAGAATAGTGATAAAGCTTCACAGCCACTTCTTTTAATTATTAGTCATTCACATAGTCTCCCATCTGACCTTTCCTCTTCCTGTATAAACTCTAGCCTGGTGTCTAGATATTTATGAGATTAAATGAAAAATGCAAAAGTAAAGATTAATTGCCTGTGTGAGTTAGGGTTTTGTGTATGATCACCAAAACAGATGATACGTATCAAAATAATTTATTTTGCAACATAACTAATTCTGTAAGAAATCAAGGCTCCTTGATTAAAATAAATAATGCTGACTCTGCATGCATATCTCAGATAAATTCTGAAACATTGTACAAAAAGACATCTTAATAGTAATAGTTTAACACACACATAAAATCTAATTAATTAATTTGCACCTTTAATTTCTTGGGTTAATCTTTCAAAGAAATTAACTTTAGCTTTTAATCAGTCAAAATACATCTTAACAGTCTTTCTAAGTATTGCAAGTTATTATTTTTATGTGAATTCAATTACCCAACAGTAAATTCTGCTTTCTCACATTTGTGTATTCTTGGCAAATCACCTTTCTGATGGCCCTTGCATGGCCCTCTCCCACTGTAGATACGTTTCCAAGATGGCGGCCGGAGGGCATCCTCAGGATGAGCTCCGTTGGGATGACCAGTTTTTGGGATGAGCCTCTTCCCCCCTGGGTCCCCCACCTGTGGCAGAGGTGGGGGAAGGACCAGGGGGGGTTGGTGAAGCCACGGAGATGCTGGAGCTGTCGGTAGAGCTGGGGCCGCCCGGGTGTTTCACGGGCGGCAGAGGTTCAGCCGCGGCCACGTCTGGCGTTAGGCGGCTGTGTTCAGCGTTGGGTGGTGGCGGCGGTGTTTCCGGATAGCTGGCGGAGCTGTCAGCAAAGCTGGAGCCACCCAGGTACTTCGCGGGCAGCGGAGGTTCAGCCGTGGCCACATCTGGCATTGGGCAGCCGTGTTCAGTGTTGGGCAGCAGTGGCAGCGTTTCCGGATGGCTGATGGAGCTGCAGACGATGCCTCCTTTCCCCTTAGGTCCCCACCGGTGGCAGAGGTGGTCGGACCTGGGGAGAGAGGGTTAGCGGCTCTGAAGAGACTGGGAGACATTGCTGCCGCAGGTTCCATGGTCGCCCAGAGGGCCCTCGGACGGCTGCGAGACCAGGGTGTAATTCTGCGTTTGGCATTCGATGACGGCGAGGCTGGATGAAGAGTGAGGCCTCGTTTGAGACTTTCTTCCCCCCTAGTACCCCACCAGTGGCAGAAGTGGTTAGACTGGGAGGGGCTCATAGGCTCCGAAGTAGCTGGAATGTGTCGAAGTCGCTGGAGGTATTGGAGTCGCCCGGGTGGCTCTCGGGTGGCGGAGGCCCTGCTGCGACCAGGTTTTGTGCCCAGCATTCGGTGGCAACAACTCCGGAGGACTGATGGGACCGCGGATGATGCCTCCTTCCCCCTTGGGTCCCCACCGTTGGCAGAGGTGGTTGGACCAGGGGGGGTCGGTGGCCCCGAAGGGCCTGGAAGGTGCTGGAGTCACCGGAAGCCCCAGAGTTACCCGGGTGAAGCTCCGGTTGGAGTTTCCTTCCCCGCTAGGCCCCCACTGGTGGCAGAGGTGGTTAAAGGGCCGGGGGGGTGGGGGCCCCGGAACAGCAGCAGAGTAGCAGAGGCGGCAGAGGAACTGTGGATAACATCAAAGTCACCAGACAGCGTCGTCGTATGGCTAGGACATTTTCATCAGAGGCTTTAAAGTACTCTATGAAAGACCTCTGGGCATTGAGGGATGTCCCCCTTTCCCTAAAGTGGCCCTCAAAACTTTCTAAAACCTATCTTAAAGACGGATCCTGGGATCTCGAGAGATGGTGCGGCTGCAGGAAATGTGTTGGGGAGAGTTCTGGGGTTTGTAAATTTTTAACGAGGTTTTTAGTGGGGTTAGGGAAATCCGAACCGGGTTTGGCGGACAACCCGCAGGGATTTGGAGGTAGCCAGGCTGGCACGCATGTCTGGGAGGGCTCAGAGGGTCGTGTGTTGAGGGGATGGGTTACCGGGGGGCGGGTTCTATTAGCACAGTAAGTGGGAGGGGCAGATATGGTGGGGGTAGAGACTCATATCAGGTTATGGGATCGCGCAGTCGCTGTCTTCAAGCGGTAGCATGCTCCGACCCTCTTCACCCATCCTGCAGGCCTGGTTGTGCAGAGTCTCAGGCCCTGAGTACCCGGCTGATGCTGTGCAATGCCAGGTCCGTTGTTAATAAGGTCCCCCTGATTTACGATCTTATTCAGGAAGAGGGTGTGGACCTGGTAGGTATTACCGAAACCTGGTTGGGCCCAGAGGGTGGTATTCCTCTGAAGGAGATGTGCCCACCAGGTTTCTTAGCATTTCATCAGCCTAGGTCTCAGGGAAGGGGTGGTGGGGTGGCGGTGCTTATTAGAGAAGTCTTTTGTCCTAGGGAGGCCACTGTTCCTCAGACAGCTGGTTGTGAGTCTCTCTTTGTGAAGTGGGGGCAGGGGGTTCAGATGGGCCTTTTGATAGTGTACCTGGCTCCTTGCCACGTATCATTGGCCCTGCCCGGACTCCTTGAGGTGATAGCCGGGCTGGCGGTTGAGACCCCTAGGCTTTTAGTCATGGGGGATTTCAACCTGCCTTCGCTTGGGGAAACCTCTGGGGTGGTTTGGGAGATCATGGTTTCCATGACAGCCATGGACCTGACCCAATTAGTTTCTGGCCCCACTCATATGGGGGGACACACCCTGGACCTGATTTTTGTCTCTGGTCAGTGGTTGAATGACTGTAGCTTTGGGAACTTAGTTATCAAACCCTTGTCATGGTCAGATCATTCTCTTCTTAGACTTGACTTCTGTACCCCCACCGCAGGGAGGCGGAGCTGTGTAGATGATTCCGCCCCAGGCGCCTGATGGACTCTGAGCGGTTCCAGAGGGAGCTTTGGCTATTTCCTGAGACTCTGGCTCATAACTCACCTGGAGACTTGGTAGCCACCTGGGATAGGTTGGCTGCCGAGGGTCTGGACCGAGTTGTGCCTTTGTGACCTCTGACCCGGCAGAGATCCCATCCAGCTCCGTGGTTTACGGAGGAGCTGAGGGAGCTGAAGTGCTGAAAAAGATGTCCGGAGAGTGTTTGGAGGGCTAGCTGTGCTGAGTCCAACCGGACACAGGTGAGGTCCTATATTAGGACCTACCTTGTGGCGATAGAGGCGGCGAAGCGTTCACATTTCTCTGCCCTTATTGCGTCGGCAGAAAATCAGCCTGCCGCTCTGTTTAGAGTGACCCGCTCCCTGCTTGAGCCAAGAGCACGGGAGGATCTCTTGCAGGGCAGGGCAGAGGAGTTTTCCCGATTTCTGCATGACAAAATCGCTCGGATTTGGGGCAGGCTGGACTCCAATTGGGTGGTCCCGGGAGAGGTGTCTGGGGCAAGTCTTGAGACTATTATCTGGGAGGAGTTTGACCCTGTGACCACTGAGGGTGTGGACAGGTTGCTGGGAGGGCTGAATACCACCACATGTTTGTTGGACCCGTTTCCCTCCTGGTTGGTTTCGACCACCAGGGAGGTGACACGAGGCTGGCTCCAGGGGATTGTCAATGCTTCGTTGAGAGAGGGGTCGAGCCCTACTGCCTTGAAAATGGCGGTTGTGCGACTCCTCCTCAAGAAGCCTGTCCTGGACCCGGCTGTTTTAAATAACTATCGTCCAGTCTCCAACCTTCCCTTTTTAGCGAAGGTTGTTGAGAGTGTGGTAGCGCGTCAGCTTCCTCAGTACCTGGAGGAAGCGACTTACCTTAATCCTTTCCAATCAGGCTTCAGGCCTGGGCATAGTACCAAAACAGCATTGGTCACGTTGGTTGATGATCTCTGGAGGGCCCGTGACAGGGGGTATTCCTCTGTCCTGGTCCTGTTAGGTCTCTCGGCGGCTTTTGATACTATCGACCATAGTATCTTATTTGTGTTGATGGGGGGGAAAGGTCCACCTCTAGGCCCCTCATTTGTGGGGTGCCTCGGGGATCAGTCCACTCCCCTCTTTTGTTCAACATTTATGTGAAGCCGCTGGGGTGCAGTGTCATCTGTATGCTGATGATACTCAGCTTTACATCTCCACCCCAAACCACCCCAATGATGCGGTGGAGGCTATGTCCCGGTGCCTGGAGGCCGTGCGGATTTGGATGGGTGGGAAAACAGGCTCCGGCTCAACCCTTCCAAGACTGAGTGGCTGTAGTTTCCGGCGCCCCGATATAGTCAGCTGACTTTGTTGCTGGCTTTTGGGGGAGAGATCTTACCCCCCACATAGAGGGCTTGCAATTTGGGAGTCCTCCTGGATGCACGGCTGTCATTAGAAGAACATATTATGGCCGTCTCCAGGGGGGCTTTTTATCAGGTTCGCCTGATTCACCAGTTGCGGCCCTTTCTGGATCGGGACGTCTTACGCACAGTCACTCATGCCCTTGTCACCTCTTGCCTGGACTACTGTAACGCTCTCTACATGGGGCTCCCTGTGGGGAGCACCCGGAGACTTCAACTGGTACAAAATGCAGCCGCACGGGTGCTTATGGGGGTGTGACGAAACTCCCATGTGACGCCTCTCCTGCGCGAGCTGCATTGGTTGCCGGTGGTTTTCCGGGTTCGCTTTAAGGTTCTGGTTTTGACCTTTAAAGCGATCCATGACATTGGACCAGGTTATCTGCAGGACCGCGTTCTGCCGGTAATCTCCCACCGACCTGTGCCCTCCCACAGAGAGGGCCTTCTTTGGGTGCCGATGGCATCTATGTGCCGCCTGGTGATCCCAAGAAATAGGGCCTTCTCTGTGGGGCCTCCCACCTTCTGGAACGGTCTGCCTCTGGAGTTATGCAATAAAACCAACCTGAGAGCTTTCAGACATGCATTGAAAACCTGGCTCTTTGAGCAGGCCGGCCTGGGCTGAAGTGGGATTTTTAGTGTAATTTTAGTATTTGGAGTTTTAAATTGAGATTTTAATATTCGGGGTTTTATTAATTTATTGGGGGGGGGTATGATTTTAGGCAGCCTTAGGATATTTAATTCTCTTTTAACTTTTATAATTGTAGAAAGTTTTATGGTTGGCTGTACATCGCCCTGAGTCCTTCAGGAGAAGGGCGGTATATAAATATGTTAAATAAATAAATAATAAATAAATAAATAAATAAATTTTCAAGTGGTTGAAAAGGCCACTACAGCTCAAAAAATCTTGGGAAAAGTTAGGAATCACTTAGAAAAAAAAATACTAAATACACTGAAAAACAACATGAGGTATTCAAAAGTATCTAAGATTATTGCCCTGGTCCTAAAGCATTATCAAGGATAATTCACCCTTGTTCATCAACTTCTAGGCATATTAATATCCAAAAATCTATAAATTTAAAGTAGTCTTTAGAAATGGCAGTATAACATTCCTTGTAAATAAATGGAAGAAAACATTTTTAAATATATTCATTGATCTTTTAAAACATGGAGCCCTTGGGAATAAGAGTCAGTTTGGCAGCTTAGGGTTTACAGCTAACTATGAAAATGAAATATAGGTACCTATCCTAGTATGGGTATGACGGAACCAAATGCCCTTTTTAAGGATATGACACTGAACTGAAAACAGAATAGCACTCAAAAATAACAAAGAAATTAAATCTGTAAAGGAATCAAAGTAATGCAAAGGCTGAGTCAGAAAATATATAGACCAGCTCTTGAAGACCTTGACCAAGAAAATGGACCAATCAGAACGCAGGATGCTGGTTTGGATGTTGCATGATATTCTTGTTAATAAACTGGAAGGATTTTATATCATCTATTTATCATCTATATCTTTCTATCTATCTATCTATCTATCTATCTATCTATCTATCTATCTATCTATCTATCTATCTATCATCTATCGCTTCTTTCCATACTAGATGGAAGGAAAAAGAGAAATAGCTGGGAAGTTTCTTATTTCAGAATTAACCAATATGAGAAAGAACAGCATTCCATGTACAAATGTATAAACACATTTTTCCCAGTCTTATTTTCATTGTGGTTTAGCTGCCCAACATGTGATGTAAGCAATTAATTAATTAAATGGATGAATATGGAAGATCTTTGAAAATGAAATTTTGGTTCATGTTCTATATTTGATACTAACTTGTTTATACACAACATGGGTGCTCATACATAAACACACACACAAACAAACACTATACTAATAAAAGGTGTTGTTTCATATTTATCCTACTGAGAAAATTTGGAGATGATATTACTTAAATATAATCTTTCTGAGCTGTATAGCATCAATATACCTGTAGTGCTTTCCCTTAGTAGCTTCTAGGTTCTTTCTGATTTGCTGGAAGGTGGGAAGGGGGATTTTTACTGGCAGAAAATATTTTGTAAGTGACAAGTTTTACTCAATGGCGAGCTAGAATATTTACAACTTGTTTTCAACATTTCAATTTGAACTAAAAAAATAAAATAAATAACAAGTTTCCCAAGTGACATTAATAAAAAGAACAACTCAGCATTGCTGAGTTGCACATTCATTGCACATTGCACATTCACAGAGCAATACTGAATCTTTTTCTGAACAAAGCCTGTTAAATATTTCAGTTGCACCTTTACTTAATTAGTGCCGCCAAATCACTTCCAGACAGAGATGGGATTCAAATTTCTTAACAACTGGTTGTGTGGGGGTGGCCTAATTTGTGGCTATGGTCATGTGACTGGAGTGGGAGTGACTTGCTGACTGGGCATGGCTAGGTGGTCATGTGACTGGGGTGGGCATGGCCATGTGGCCATGTGACTGGCAACCCAAATTTAAATGGTCCTCGGTTAATGACCAGGTCCTCGCTTAGTGGCCAGTTGCTTAGCAAGTGTTCTAATTTACGACTGACCTCCACAGAGGTATTTGGCCTGTTTTGAGAGCCATACACACACACGCACACACACACACACACACACACACACACTTCAGTTACTTTTAAGAGTCCCTGACACTATAGCTAGTTAGCTAGTTAGTATTTAAAAGATGTTATGGAAGGGAAACAAGTTTCACCAGACAAGTCTGAGACAGAACTGAAAGTGGATTTGAAAATGACAGTCTATAAAAAAGATGTTGCACTGTGTATATAAAAGAATGGCTGATATTTTCATAATTACAATTCATTAATTGAAAAAGAAACACTTAAAATGGAAATACTATTAACAAACCAAGGGAGTTTGTTATTTTGTGCCAGCAAAGACTACTTTTGTGCTAGCCAAGACTACTTATCTGGACCAACAGGCCAGAATGGAATGCTCTCTATATAGCAGAGAGAGAGAGAGAAGCCAGGGGAAGCCATCTTTGGTTGCCTAACCTTTTTAGAATGCAGCTTAAAATGTATTAAAGCTTTTTACAGCCTTATGCAGATATATATAGTATATAAAAAATAACAGTACAAAATCATCTAAGAAGTTAGATTAAGAATGGAATTGATAGGCACATTCACAGAACAATACTGAATCTTTTTCTGAAATTTATTCCTCAATTTACAATATATGAATTCAGTATTGGGCTCTGCTAGTGTAGCTATTCAAGATGTTGTAGTCAAGGTTAGCAAAAATGATAAAGCAACATATAGATTTTAATTTTAAAACCAGAAATATTTTTGTTGGTACCCACATAAATAAAGGGAGTACAATATATATTTAATGTTATACATGTTAACAGTGGCTAGAATTATGTTTGCACAACAGTGGAAAAACGAAGAGATCCCCATAGATGAAAATGAAATTAAAAAATTACAATGTGCAGAAATGGATAGAGATAAGAGGTAGAAATTAGGCAGAGAATGATTATTGCTATATATGAATTAAATACAAAAGGTTGATAATTATAAACATGTTGATATAGTTAACAAAATTAGAAATAAGCCAATACAAAGAAATTTAAATAATTTTTCTGTTACACTGCTGTACTTATTGATATTTGTTTCTGCTTTGCTTTTTCATTTATTATTTTATAATACTTTATAATATAAGTATAATAGAATTACAAAGGTAAGGTAAAATAAGGATATATTGTTATAGAATAGATTGGTGATGATGAAATAAACATTATAAAGTAGATTAATAAAATAGAATAGAATAGAATAGAATAGAATAGAATAGAATAGAATAGAATAGAATAGAATAGAATAGAATAGAATAGAATAGAATAGAAGTGTGATTGGACACACAAGGAATTTGTCTTGGTGTAAATACTCTCAGTATACATAAAGAAGGAACATTCGTTAAGAATCAAGAATCATAATGTACAACACTTAATGATAGTCATAGGGTACAATCAACATCAAATCATACTAGGAAACAGAGGATACAAGCAACAAAGTTATAGTCACAAGTGGGAGGGGATGGGTGATAAGGAGTGATTAACAGTAATAGTAGTGTACACTTTGTAAAGAGTTGAACAGTGTTGAGGGAATTATTTGTTTAGCAGAGTGATGGCTTTCGGGAAAAAACTGTTCTTGTGTCTAGTTGTTCTGGTGTGCAGTGCTCTATAGCGTCGTTTTGAGGGAAGGAGTTGAAACAGTTTATGTCCAGGATGTGAGGGGTCTGTAAATATTTTCACAGCCCTCTTTTTGACTCGTGCAGTATACAGGTCCTCAATTGAAGGCAGGTGGGTGGTAATTGTTTTTTCTGCAGTCCTAATTATCCTCTGAAATCTGTGTCTGTCCTGTTGGGTCGCAGAACCAAACCAGACAGTTATAGAAGTGCAGATGATAGACTCAATAATTCCTCTGTAGAACTGGATCAGCAGCTCCTTGGGCACTTTGAGCTTTCTGAGTTGGCGCAGAAAGAACATTCTTTGTTGTGCTTTTTTGATGACGTTTTTATGTTAGGTGTCCATTTTAGGTCATGTGATATAGTAGAACCTAGAAATTTGAAGGTCTCTACTGTTGATACTGTGTTGTCTAGTATTGTAAGAGGTGGTAGTATGGGAGGGTTTCTTCTAAAGTCTACCACCATTTCTACGGTTTTGAGTGTGTTCAGTTCCAGATTGTTCCGGTTACACCACGAGGCAAGTTGTATAACCTCCTGTCTGTATGCAGATTCATCGTTGTCTCGAATGAGACCAATGACTGTTGTGTCATCAGCAAACTTCAGTATTTTAACAGATGGATCATTTGAGATGCAGTCATTGGTATATAGGGAGAAGAGAAGTGGAGATAGCACACAGCCTTGGGGGGCCCCTGTGCTGATTGTATAGATATCGGATGTGATTTTGCCTAGCTTCACCTGCTGCTTCCTGTCTGTTAGGAAGTTTATGATCCACTTACAACTTTGTTCAGGTACTGCTAGTTGGTTTAGTTTACTTAGAAGAGTGTCTGGAATGATGGTATTGAATGCTGAACTGAAGTCTACAAAGAGGACCCTTGCATAGGTATTTGGAGATTCGAGGTGTTGTAGGATGTAGTGCAGAGCCATGTTAACAGCATCATCTGTCGATCTATTTGCTCGGTATGCAAACTGCATGGGATCTAATAGCGGATCCGTGATGGTTTTCAGATGGGACAGCACAAGCCTTTCAAAGATTTTCATAACTACAGATGTTAGAGCAACTGGTCTGTAGTCATTCAGTTCCTTGATGGAGGGCTTCTTTGGCACTGGGATGATGGTAGAACATTTGAAGCAGGAAGGAACATAGCACATCTCTAGTGATCTATTGAAGATTCGGGTGAAGATGGGGGCCAATTGCTCAGCACAGACTTTTAAGCAAGAAGGAGTTATCTTGTCTGGCCCTGGTGCTTTAGATTAAGCATTAAGTAAATTAAGTAAGATTAAGATTAAGTAAAAATGGTGATTTGCTCACATAAAATGATGTAATATTAGTAAGGTCTAGTAAGTAATTAATAATAGTAATAATATTAATATATATAGTAGATTTATGATATAAGGATTAATGCAAATTGGAATGGAAAGACTGCAGAGATTGTGCACAAATAATTTGTATTAACCAACACACTGCATGTAACTGAAGATGGTTTATGTTTTATGTTTGTGTTTAAAAAAAATAAAAAACTTTTATTTAAAAAGAAAATTTTCATTTATGTATGTATGCAAGTTTTTGTTACAGTGATGTTGCTATATATTGATTTAAGCAGAAACAGATAATGTATAACAACAACAGTGTAACAAGAAGTTGCCTGCCTCATTTTTGGTAAATTGTTTTTTTATTTATGTATTTATTTATTTTTTTAGTATCTTTTTTATATTTTTGTTTATAAAAACAAAAACAAATACTAAAAAAATAAATAAATACATAACTAAAAAAGCAACTTACCAAAAATGAGGCAGGCAACTTGGCTAGCCAGCTACGCCGGGGTCCTCCTCAGTCTTCAAGTTTACTGCGGTGAGGATGGCTGCCCAGGAATTGGAACTTGACTGGGCTGGTGGCAGCGGCAAGAGAAGATAGGTGACAGGGGGGCTTGCTACTTTGCCTCCTCAGTCACCAATCGGTGGTGGGAAGGCAAGGCAGCAATGAGCAGTCCTTGGGCCACGGCGGGCAAGGGAAGGTGGCACTGGCCTAGCCAAGATGGCAGCCTCTGGGTGAGCAAGGCAGTAGCGGTCGGCCTGGGAGTCGGCACTCGACCAGGATTGGCAGCGGCAGGAGGAAGTAGAAGACCAGCGAGGCTTGCTGTTTGCCTTCTCACTCACCAATTGTTGGTGGGAAGGCAAGGCTGCAAAAATGGAGGGCCGCGGGTGAGGCAGGGAGCATCAGAGAGGGTGGTGGGTGCCCTGGTAATCAGCATTTGACCGGGGCTGGCGGCAGCAGGTAGGCGACCAGGTTGGAGGTCGTACTTACCAATCCGTGTCTTCAGAGACCAGGGTAGGCAGTCTGGGTAGGCGGCGGCAACTAACGACGGTGGTGGTAGGGGCTTGCATTTCTTTAATGGCTGCTGCAGCTGTCTCTGGAGGCAGTCTAAGCAAGGCAGGCAGGTAGGCCTGGGAGGCAGGCCAGGCAAGGCAAGGCCTGGGAGCCAAGCCAGCCGGCCAAGGGCGGTTAGCAGCGGTGGCAACTGGGGTTTGCGGCTTGCCCTCACTTACCCAGCAGGGCGGCAGAAGGCAGGCAGCGACTGGTTGCCCTCACTCACCCAGACTGGCTGGCTGCTTTGGCTGCTGTGCTGCTGCTGCTGCTGCTGCTGCCATTGGTGTGTGATCGGTGGCGAAGGGTGGGAAAATATTTGTAGGTAGTGCACATGTGCTATGAGTAGGGGCAGGGTGGGGCAGGCAGGGGAGAATGAGGCAGGAATTGTTGCGCATGTGTGAAAAATGTCATGCATGCACAGTAAAAAAACTGTTTTTTAGAGCATAGGAATAGTGTAGAAGAGCAGGAGTGGGACCAAAGAAGGGAGGGGCAAGAATGAGGCAGGGATTTTTGCGCATGCGTGAAAAATGTCATGCATGTGCAGTACAAAGAAACTGGTTTTGGCCCGTAGGAGTGGCGGAGAGGGGCAGGGCCAGCCAGGGGTCAGTTTTACCGGTTCTAAGAACTACTGGTGACGTTAACAACCAGTTCTATAGAACCAGTGCGAACCAGTAGAATCCCACCCCTGCTTCCAGATATTCTCTATACTGACACAAAGATGTTTGTGCTTATAGCAATTGTTAGGATTAATTCTACTCTAAAAATAGTGTGATGTGCCAGGAATTAGAAATCACCCTAAACACTAAGAGAAAGAATTAGGATGTAAATAAATGAAAGCTATCTGAGCTTATGGGGAGAGATGATGCAAGGAAACAAAGGTATAAATTTAATTATGAAGAAAAAACTGTTTGTGAGAAATTGATGTCATCTGGGTCTTTATGGATGAATATAAAAATACAAATCCATAGGGTAATTTTACGAGTTAAATGTTCTTCTTTAGTGGATAGTAATAATGGAAGAGCTGAGATTAGTATGACAAATACTGTTTAACTCTTAGTTGTTATTAGAAACTATTAAACACATGAATGGACAAAATGAGAAAAAAGCCCCTTGGCTATTTAGAGTCCATAGAATAAATGAGAAAGGTAACTGGTGAATATACATATTAAACCATAACAATTTGAGTGCTTGCAAGATAGAGAATTAGTAAAGGATACTATGGTGATAAGAGATTCTAAAACTAGGTGCAACAATTTTTGGTACAGAATCTCACAGAAGGGAGTACACCCCCTCACATTTTGTAAATATTTAAGTATATCTTTTCATGTGACAACACTTAAAAAAATGACACTTGGCTACCATGTAAAGTAGTAATATACAGCTTGTATAACAGTGTAAATGTGCTGTCTCCTCAAAATAATGCAACACATAGCCATTAATGTCTAAACTGCTGGCAACAAAAGTGATATACCCCTAAGTCTGAATGGGGCCCAAACTGTGACCACCATTCACCAGAGCTTCACAGGTTGCCATTGGATTCCCTTCTCCATGACAAAATCACGGAGCTGGTGGATGCTAGAGACCTTGCACACCTTCACCTTCCATTTCAGGATGCTTCACAGATGCTCAATAGGGTTTAGATTTGGAGACATGCTTGGCCAGTCCATCACCTTTACCCTCAGCTTCTTTAGAAAGGCAGTGTTCATTTTGGAGGTGTGTTTGGGGTAGTTATCATGAAGGGAGGGGATCATGCTCTGCTTCAGTATGTGACAGTACATGCTGGCATTCATGGTTACCTCAGTGAACTGTAGCTCCCCAGTGCCAGCAGCATTCATGCAGCCCCAGACCATGACATTCCCACCATCATGCTTGACTGTAGGCAAGACATACTTGTCTTTATACTCTTCACCTGGTTGCCTCCACACATGCTTGACACCATCTGAACGAAATAAATTTATCTTGGTCTCATTGGACCACAGGACATGGTTCCAGAAATCCATGCTCTTAAGTCTGCTTGTCTGCAGCAAACCTTTTGCAGGCTTTCTTGTGTATCATCTTTATAAGAGGCTTCCATCTAGGATGACAGCCGTGCAGACTAATTTGATGCAGTATCTGATATATGGTCTGAACACTGACAGGATGAACCCCCACCCCTTTAACCTCCGCAGCAATGCTGGCAGCACTCATACATCTATTTCCAAACGCAACCTCCATACATGACACTGAGCACAGGCATTCAACTTCTTTGGTCAACTATGGCAAAACCTGTTCTGAGTGGAACCTGTCCTGTTAAACCGCTGTATGGTCTTGGCCACCGTGGTGCAGCTTAGTTTCAGGGTCTTGGCAATCTTCTTATAGTCTAGGCCAGTGGTAGGGAACCTTGGCTCTTTTATCACTTATGGACTTCAACTCCCAGAATTCCTGAATGAGCTATAAAAAGTTCCCCATCCCTGGCCTACTGGTTTTTCAGTTGTGAGGGAAATCAATTTTTGGTTTGAATGGGATGGTTTAATATACAAATGTCCTAATTTTTTACTTGAATGATCAATATTCTTTATATGTCCTACATTTGTATATTAAACCATCCCATTCAAGTCATAAATTGATTTCCCCCACAACTGAAAAACCAGTAGGCCAGGGATGGGGAAACTTTTATGGCTCACTCAGGAATTCTGGGAGTTGAAGTCCATCAGTGATAAAACAGCCAAGGTTCCCTACCGCTGGTCTAGGCCATCTTTATGTAGAGCAACAATTCATTTTTTCAGATATTCAGAGAATTCATTGCCATGAGGTGGCATGTTGAACTTCTAGTGACAAGTATGAGAGAGTTAGAGTGATAACACCAAATTTAACACACCTGCTCCCCCTTCACACCTGAGACCTTGTAACATTAATGAGTCACATGCCACCAGGGAGGGAAAATAGCTACTTGGGCCCAATTTGGACATTATCACTTAGGGGTGTACTCACTTTAGTTGCCGGGGTTTAGACATTAATGGCTGTGTGTTGCATTATTTTGAGGAGACAGCACATTTACACTGTTACACAAGCTGTATACTCACTACTTTACATTGTAGCCAAGTGTCATTTCTTCAGTGTTGTCACATGAAAAAATATACTTAAATATTTACAAAATGTGAGGGGTATACTTACTTCTGCAAGATATTATATTATTAACAGAAGTTATCAAAAATTAAATAAAACACGTATGAAAGAAAGGGAAAGGAATAAACGAAAGGAGAATGAAAGTATTATGGAATGACTTCAAAAATATTTAATTTATACATTTATTTTTTTATTTGCAATTCTTTAATATTACTCAAGTCTTAGACACATCATAAAAGATAGAAAATCATAAATCAAATAGCTCACAATTCTATCATTGGCCAAAAAGCCATTGAAATAAAAATGAAAAGCCATTTTCTAAAAAAAAGAGAAGTATTGGTGCCAGATACACCTCCAGGGCAAAGATTTTCCAAACAGTGGTGTTATTATTGAGAAGGTCTGACATCTAGTTCATCCTTCTTGCATTCTCCACAGATCTCATCTGGCTGTTCAGCTGAATGGTCAGAAACAAATTTACCAAGATAGTCTGTGAATAGAAAATATGAAACAATCTTAGAAGATAGGTCAACTCCCAACTCTCCCACACAGAGGCAGAAAGGATAGGAAATGGATATGAAAAAAAGTGTGTACACAATACTTGATACAAGGTGAAATGGATTACATTGCAGAGTGCCACTGAAGTTAATGGAGTCATGCTAATAGGAAGAATGAAACTGAATATATGGTGGAATTATGAAATGAAAAAGCTGTGGCTCAGAAAAAACGCAGGAAGCAAGAATAAAAGGAATCTATTGGATAATATGTACATACAGAAAAGGGTAATTACAAAGTTTGTAGTCAAAGAGAACAAGATATGGATAAGGTTAAAAGAGGAAAGGAAATCACAAAGCGATGTTGCAGGAAATAAAAACTTGTTGAAAGTGGATAAAAGGACCAGACATAAGAGCTTTCAGCAGTGTGAATGAAATTAAGAATAAAATGATAAAATGATAGGGGTTGAAATTGGAGTGAGGGAATTCTTCAAAAAGCATTTTAGTTATGTGTAAGAAAGTAAAAATTATACGTCAAAAGGTGGAAACAAGCACTATAAATATTAGTCTCCAAGAAAAATAATGAAAAGAAGACATATCTGTGGTGAAAATGTTGATAAATTTTCAGATAGAGATAGAGTAGGAAATGGAAGATATTGCATTGTTGTTGTTGTTGTTTATTTAATGCACCATAAACCCAGTTGTGCCTGATGTTGTTACTGAATCTTTATTTATTGAATAATATCTATGAGGTAGTCATTTTATTAAACCTGCTTCAGAAACTGGTGGCAGGACTTAAAAAGTACAAGAGGGGATAACAAAATTAGGAAATGCTTTGTGATGTTATACCAGATAGGGAATGGTCAGACGATCTTTTGTTCAAGCCACCAAGAAGTCTGTGTATTTGAAAAGTGAAGTTTGTTATAAATTTGTTGCTGAAAGAAAATGTATGTTAAAATGAATTGGCTAGAATTATTGAATACTTTGTGAAATGAGGTTAAAAGCTAATTGCTAACTATGGGAAAAACAATATATGATGAATGTAACATATGCCTGACAAAAACAGAGCATGTAATGAAAAGTTCCATACTGAAGAATGAGTCTGATACACTTATGGTACTTTAGTATATTTATAGATACAAATGTAAGGAATGTACAGGAAGATAGTAGAGATGAATTGATTTGGTATGTAAATGTACATGTGCTTGTCTTTTGATTAATATTGCTGTACAATGAGATATATGGAACTAAAAATAGTACATTGTACTATTGCTGTACAATGAGATATATGGAACTACAATGAGATATATGGAACTATGGTATGTAAATGTACATGTGCTTGTCTTTTGATTAATATTGCTGTACAATGAGATATATGGAACATGTATCAGAGACCAAGACAATTGTATTTTGCAGCATGAAGTGTATAATTGCAAGTTATACAAGAATAAATAAATACAAGAATAAATAGTGGCAAAATGATTAAGTCAAAATGAAAGGAGAAGGAATAAATCAAGAGGGAAGACAACAGTAATAAAATTTTAGTTGCATGGAGTTAACAAGGTCCAGAAAAATAGAGAGGTCAGAAGTTAAACAAAATGAATGAAGATGCATATGGACATGATGGAAAGATGTAAAGGGTTTGCAAATGGAAAAATATATAGAGATATACAATAAATGATTTTGTTGCAGTTTTGGTTAGGTTTCTTTTATGTCTTGAATTGCTTTTGCATACTATTTTTTATTCATTTTCTACATTTATTGCTTACTCCAAAGGACAATAACAAGATAAGTATGTACAGTATATATGAATATAAGCACGCATGCCTGGTATTTCACATACTGTATGTGTTTTATTAACTTTAATTTATTGTATTGCTTTTTTACTGAATGCTGTTTAATTATGCATGTCCACTGGTTAATTCACACTTAAAATCTGTGTGTGTTTGTTTCTGCCTGATATGAATTTCTCTTTCATGTTTTTAGATAAATAGATATGAGAAAGAGAGAGGGAGGGAGGAGGGAGGGAGGGAGAGAGAGAGAGAGAGAAATGCTGAGATGATGGCCCTCTTCAGGTTGATTTTTCATCCTTGCTCAATGCTTATTACTAGCCCCCAGAATGTGTAAGAACAAGTTCACAGAACAAATTGACAGGAAAATGGAAACAATATGTGTTGCTAAGCAAGTACGGATTCATGGTTACAACCCTAATACATGGAAAGCTTGTTATAAAGGACCTGCTTTAATCATTGCTGACAGATTCTTTCTACTTCCCTTATCGGCCTATCTAGTGGGAGGATGGAAGTGCTTTCCTCCGATTGTTAGTCAGAATGATGGAGAATTGAATTATTTATAATATTTGCCGATGGCTCTGTAATCCTTATTTGTAAGCCTTTATTAGTAAAGTCTGAGATAGCAAAGTGCTGGGTTTCCCATATGGCTCCTCTATTAAAAGTACAGGTAATTGCTTGTGAAGTCTACCACTGATATTCTAGGTAAAGGAGCATTTGCCAAAAGGGGATGCAGGAATGTTTTCAGTATAATTCAAGTTTTTAAACTTTCTTGACAAAACTGTAAAAAGAGGCATCCTAATTTTTCCTATCATTAACATGACATATGCATTATTTGCATTACCAGATGAATAGGCTGACTATGTAGGGGTTATCCTATAGATGTCAAACACATGGTTAAGTTCTGCACTCTATTTCTATATAAAAATCCAACCTCCTCAAATTCTCTCACTCACAAATGTGTCCAGAAATAGAATCTAAGAGAGGTTATGCAGGTGGAACGCAGGTAATATTTTTAATGGCTAGTTAGAGAAGTACAGTCTAAAAAAAAGGAAAGGCTATATCAGAGAAGCACTTCACTTCACTACTTCAAAATCACTGCTGGTCATTCTTTCTTCTCTATGTGCTGAAGGGAGGTTTGATCTTTAATAGTTGAGAGTTCCAGAAGTAGAGAGCAGTTCAACAGTTATCTCAGTGATGTCCTTAAATGCACTCTTATAATTTTCTCTTCATTAAAAAAAAGGTTGCTTTTTCTGTGGAAAAAAATAAAAGAAGTGCACTTTTATAATTAAAAAAGAATTAAATGGAAATAAGAGCTTTGAGGGTTGCTCACATTGACAGTGACATTATACTGTATGTGTGTTTCAATAGAGGCCTGATCAAATGTATTTAATAGGAATAAATTCCAAGTAAAATATGGATATGATTGCAGTCCTACTTCCATACATAGTGGTAAAATTAAAGACATTTATAACAGGAAAGATAAAATTAAACATATTTATATATTTACATATTTTATTACATTTAGAAGACTACCTGACTGCAAAATATTTTTGTGTGAAAAGTGAAAAGTGTGAAACTTGTACTCTCTCAGGTTGGTTGTTTTCTTGCAAATGTTTCATTACCAAACTAGGTTATATCTTCAGTGTAGTAGTTTGATAATGAAACAAGGCCCACTTCCTTTCCAGATATGTATTTCTTCTGCATAGTTTTACAGAATAGAATAGAATTCTTTATTGGCCAAGTGTGATTGGACACACAAGGAATTTATCTTGGTGCAAATGCTCTCAGTACACATAAAAGAAAAGATATATTCATCAAGAGTCAAGAATCATAAGGTACAAATTATAAAGCTTAAGTCAATGAATGTAATATTGAAGAGCTACATACATTGAAAATAACTACATTAATAAAAAAATCAAATTATTGATATGATTAATGCCTTAAGCAAGTTTATATATCTAGAAATTATTATCTACTGAGGACTTTCATTTTCATAAAATCAATGTGATTCTTCTAAAAAAATTATCTACTTTTTTCTGTATCACTTGTAGTACAAGTGGGGAATAATAGCCTTTTTTCATAATTTATCTAGTGTACACACCTTCTATACTCTAAAATTTCTCTGGTTTGAATACATATTTTTTTCAGAGAAGATTTTGAAAGAAAAAAAGGTCTTTTTCTCATAATGTGTTATGAAATTTTCCAATCTAAATAATGTGTTTCAGAACCCTAGTTTGCATATGCAGAGGATTTCTAAAATATGCTCTTTTCCTCTTCAATTAATCCACTGAACAAATTTTATCGGAATTAAAATAGAACTCTTCAGAGTTAATAGAGTGAATGGCAAAAAAAAGTCAGTCAAAGATCATATCTTTGCCTCTGGAATAGTTTATTCTGATCTATAGAAGAACAAATGTGAAATAGGTTCTGTTTAAAGATGCCCATACCACTGTTAAATTTTTATAAGCGTGAATTGTACAGAACTGGCATTTAATTATACAACTTAAGAAGCCCATTAAGCCTAGTAAAGTCAGCCAGTGAGAAGGAAATTTAATTTTTGAGCTTTCAAAGAATATCCCATTTTCATGCCCCACTTTCTGCAATACAAAGACATCTCAATAATAATTTTTAAGAGACATGTCACCATGATGCCACTTCTGTCTTATCCTTCGCAGGCTCAAGGCATCTTGTTCTTCTACTGTAGAAGTGATATTTTTCTCCTCTCCTGGCACAAATTTTATTGCACAATTTACAATTCTTTTTTAAAGATATATCCAATGAAGTCTTTAAAGCTGGGGTCCCATTGAATCTTTTTTCTGCTATGGAAATTCCCTCCTGCTTGGCATCAAACACTACTTTCTATGTCCATTTTGATTAGGACCTCAAGAAAAAATCAGGCAGCAGCTTTATATATATACATACATATATACATGCATACATACACACACACACATACAGCAGACGGCTCATTTTTTTTGTATAAAGCCGCTGCCTGATTTTTCTTGAGGCCCTAATCAATATATATGGATATATATATGGATATATATATATATATCCAATGAGACAGGCACAAACTTCAGAGAGTAATTAGGACTGCAGAAAAGCAATTATTATCAACCTCCTTCCATTGAGGATCTGTATACTGCACAAGTGAAAAGGAGGGCTGTGAAAATTTACAGACCCTTCATATCCTGGACATAAACTGTGTGATGACCCAGGTGTGGCACAAAGGCAACACAGTCAGATAATCAGTAGGAGTCCCTTTATTAGCTCCAACTTTGCCCCCAATATCCTGGTTACCTTCTGGCTGAAGAAAAAACTCTCCCAGGAACAGCTTTTGGTTGCAAAGAATCAAGTCCAAAACGTGATCAACGAAAACTGTAACTATAAGTCCAATCAAGGCAAAATGAAGTAATTGGTCTGGCAGAGCAAAAGCAAGACTTCAGACATGAAAGCACAGCAATAACTCAACATGGTTGGGAAGACGCCAGGAACACACATAATCAAAGCCAACACAAGATAAACTCACGTTTGCTCCCAGCAGCTGCCACACTCAGCATGCATTTCTTTTAAACTCCTTTCCCAGCCGGGGCTAATGAAGGAAATCAAGGCCCTTTCTTCCCTCATAAACCACGCAACCCACATTGTTCTCTTCTCCATTTCTCCCTTCGTGCCCTAGGATGAAGAGGGAGTGGGCCTGGATCTTCCTCTGAACTCCTTCTCCCTTGTTCTACCTCCTCCCTGCTCTGCCCAGCTGGACTTTGCCCTTCCCCAGTTTTCTCCACAGCCACTGACAGCTGTTTATCTCCCTTTTTGGATTCAGAATCCGACTGATTCAGACTATATATGTTTTTAACACAAGATTGTTAATCTATAGGTAGTTGTATCCATTCTGTTTTGTCACAGGATTATTGATCTCCCAGAAGATATTTCCTTTTCTGAAAATCAATGTAACCTAGCATATTGATCAGTAGACTCACCTCATACTGACTTATTTATTGATGGTGATCTACCATTCAAGCTACTCATATGGTATTTTCTCCCTGTATCATTGTGGTTTCGAATGTTGCTGTACCTGCTACCAGCTGTCCTTGCTCACAATTCATCCAGGATTCCAAAGTTTTAGTTTTATGTGAACGCTACTGAAGCAAAATAGTAAAGTTAACGTTGACCAGAAATAGGCTTTTATGTAAACTGATAAAAATATGTATGGTTGGAATTCTTTTCTCCTGGACAAGTTTCCATTCTTGCAGATAGTGGATAGTGGACAGTACACTTATTAAATTCGTATTTGGAGGCATTGTCTGAGAAATAACTATTTTGGTAAACCATAGAAAATGTCAGCTTTCATTCTTATAGACCAGCCTACAATGTCAGCCTTAAAATAAGCCCAGTTACAATAAACCTATATTACATTTTTTTCAAGTTTTACTATCTTTATTGTCAGAGACAAAAAAGATATTAACAATTCCTACTTTCTCTGAGGCAAAAATGGAAATTGAAAAATTAGAATCCCAACTGATTTTCTCCCCAGTGCATTTAATCACTAATCTGTAGGGGGCATGCATAAGCACACCAATATGCCTACCGTCCCTGTCCTATTGTTTCTTTCTTTTTCTTTTTCTTATTCATATCCATTTCATGTATTCATAACCATATTTATACTTATACCTATTATCTAATAATCACTTGACAAAATAAAATAAATAAATAAAAATAAATAATCCCATACATGCAGTTATCTTGCAAAGCAACTCTTTGGGTCATTTTTCCAATGATTTGAAATTGGCTAGGATTAAGATTGGAAAGTTTTTCCAAAGTATTATATCCATAATGGTCATTCATGCTTGAAGACATACATACCTACAGAGGTAGTCCTCAACTTACAACAGTTCATTTAGTGACCATTCAAAATTACAGTGGCAGAAAAAAGTGACTTATGATCATTTTTCACATTGCAATAACCATGGGGACATGGTCACACGGCTGAAAAACAGAGGTTTGGCAACTGGTTCATATTTATGATGGTTGCTATTTCCTGGGGTCATGTGATCACCTTATGCAACATTCTGACAAGCAAACTCAATGGAGAAGCCAAATTCACTTCACCGGCTTACTGATTAACAACTGCAATAATTCACTTAATTGTGGCAAGAAAAGTTATAATTAGGACTAAATTAACTTAACAAGTGTCTCACTTAGCAACATCAAATTTGGGCTCAGTTGTGGTTGTAAGTCAAGGAGTACCTGCATGTGTTAAAAACTACCTCTGTACTTATGGTTTACTATGATTGTAGAAACCAATACTGCTTTCTCATCCACCCATATTGGTTTGAATATCAGATTTGTTCAAAGAATCATTGTTCAAAAGCCATAATATATATGATTCTCAGGAGTCATTTCTTTTAAATAAAGTTAAATAAAATTTACAAGTATTAATCAATACCAGAACCTCAGCATCCTTCAGGATGAAAACAAATGTGGATTGGATCACAAACATGTGTGATGACAGATAGGCCCGCTGTTTTGGGGAGGGGAGGAATGTACAGGTGAAACTCGAAAAATTAGAATATCATGCAAAAGTTCATTTATTTCAGTAATGCATCTTAAAAGGTAAAACTAATAGATGAGATAGACTCATTACATGCAAAGCAAGATAGTTCAAGCCATGATTTGTCATAATTGAGATGATTATGGCTTACAGCTCATGAAAACTTCAAATCCACAATCTCAGAAAATTAGAATATTGTGAAAAGGTTCAATATTCTAGGCTCAAAGTGTCACACTCTAATCAGCTAATTAAGCCATAACACCTGTAAAGGGTTCCTGAGCCTTTAAATGGTTTCTCAGTCTGGTTCAGTACGAATCACAATCATGGGAAAGACTGCTGACCTGACAGTTGTGCAGAACACCATCACTGACACCCTCCATAAGGAGGGAAAGCCTCAAAAGGTAATTGCAAAAGAAGTTGGATGTTCCCAAAGTGCTGTATCAAAGCACATTAACAGAAAGTTATGTGGAAAGGAAAAGTGTGGAAGAAAAAGGTGCACAAGCAGCAGGGATGACCGCAACCTGGAGAGGATTGTCAGGAAAAGGCCATTCAAAAGTGTTGGGGACTTTCACAAGGAGTGGACCGAGGCTGGAGTCAATGCATCAAGAGCCACCACACACAGACGGATCCTGGACATGGGCTTCAAATGCCGTATTCCTCTTGTCAAGCCGCTCCTGAACAACAAACAATGTCAGAAGCATCTTACCTGGGCTAAAGAAAACAAGAACTGGTCTTTTGTTCAATGGTCCAAAGTCCTCTTTTCTGATGAGAGTAACTTTTGCATTTCATTTGGAAACCAAGGACCCAGAGTCTGGAGGAAGAATGGAGGGGCACACACTGCAAGATGCTTGAAGTCCAGTGTGAAGTTTCCACAGTCTGTGTTGATTTGCGAAGCCATGTCATCTGCTGGTGTTGGTCCACTGTGCTTCATTAAATCCAGGGTCAACGCAGCCGTCTACCAGGAAATTTTGGAGCACTTCATGCTTCCTTCCACAGACGAGCTTTATGGGGATGCTGACTTCATTTTCCAGCATTTTCCTGCCCACACTGCCAAAAGCACCAAAACCTGGTTCAATGACCATGGGATTACTGTGCTTGATTGGCCAGCCAACTCGCCTGACCTGAATCCCATAGAGAATCTATGGGGCATTGCCAAGAAAAAGATGAGAGACATGAGACCGAACAATGCAGAAGAGCTGGAGGCTGCTATTGAAGCATCCTGGTCTTCCATAATACCTCAGCAGTGCCACAGGCTGATAGCTTCCATGCCATGCCGCACTGAGGCAGTAATTGCTGCAAAAGGGGTCCAAACCAAGTACTGAGTACATATGCATGCTTATACTTTTCAGAGGTCCGATATTGTTCTATGTACAATCCTTGTTTTATTGATTGCATGTAATATTCTAATTTTCTAAGATTGTGGATTTGGGGTTCTCATGAGCTGTAAGCCATAATCTTCTCAATTATGACAAATCATGGCTTGAACTATCTTGCTTTGCATGGAATGAGTCTATTTCATATATTAGTTCCACCTTTTAAGTTGCATTACTGAAATAAATGAACTTTTGCATGATATTCTAATTTTTTGAGTTTTATCTGTATACATGAATGTAGATTAATAGTTCATCAATTATGAAGTGTCCTTTTGACTGTTCTTGGAACAACACATGATATTTTTTAACAATATAATGCTTTCAATCTGAATTGTACTTTCAGACTTGCAAGATTCTGCCAATGTACATTTATAATAAGTATAAGTAGCTCATCTGGTTATATTTCCTGTCTGGTTTGCTCCATGAGGATGACAGCCTGGGAGTGATAAAACATAGGATAGAGATAGGACAAAAATGAAGTTTAGTTTATCTTTATTTCTTTTCACATTTATTATTAATGGTGGTGGTAGTAGTACTTATAGTTAATAACTTTCATATCATTGTTTCTAATATTTCTAAATTGTTAGAATTTAAATAATAAGATTGTACCATCTCATTAATTTAATAATTATCCTTATCTATTACATTACAGAACAACTTTTGGGAAATCTGTGAAGAGTCACACTCAAGACATTGTGGGGAATGGGTTGCCCTTGATCTTGGAACTTCAGGTTAGATGTGTCTGAGTCCCATATTTCATATTGGATTGTTAGTTGCAAAGATTACTGTTGTTGACGCCTGTGAACAGGCTATAAATTAACTATCTATATCAATAGTTAAGCTTGGATAGGATGTGTTCAAAGGTGCTTCTTATGACAAGCCAAGAAGATCAGTTGGAGCATAGAAAACTTCACTCTAATAACATGGTTACTGAAAGAGAAACAAGGTTACTGTACAGGGCAGAAAATATAACAAAGCATTCATTAATTGCATTCGAGTCCATTTTTTCTTAGACAAGAGATAAATGAAATTAGAAAATTGGAGACGTCCATGGAACGAACTCCCCTGCATACCATTCCTGTGGCAGTATGCTTTTAGCCTGGATGGAGGGCAATTTCCTTTATACATTAAATTAATTAATCAGATCTATCCCCGGAAGCCAGGCTCCCATTGCTGTATTTAACCATCAGTGATTTTACAGAATACTAAATAGCTCTTCAGTTCTGTTACTTTAATGGCCATTAAATTACACAAGTGGAAGAAAGGAGATCATGGCCATCTAACTATTTTTAATTAAAATAAAATGAAGAAGTAGTTGTAATTTTCTTTCCACCTTTGACGGGAAACAGATAGTAAAGTTTATAGCACACAGTACTGAAGTATTCTAGTTTTTAATTAAAACTTTAGTAGTTTAAGTTAGAGATCAGCACATAGCTGCTAATAAGTTTCTGAAAATACTCTTATCTAACGAAAGAAGTTGCAAACATTATAGATAAAGGATGGACTACTATTTGTCTGTTTTTTTCTATGTCATTCATACATCAGAATAGTGAATTCTGACCAGGCTGCTTATTTACTAAGTTGAGGCTCACTCTGGTTACTACTGTGAGCAGAATGGAATGTCAATTTCTTAACATGATAATATTTCCAGTGGTTGCTATTTTATTAATCAGTATTGCTAACTTTAGGTTAACTTTAGACATCTCTTGGCTCTTTCATAGAAATAATGGAACAGAGATGAACTCTTGAGTACTGAAATTTAGAAATGGATATATGCATTTTTATGGATTTTTTTAGCCACAATATTGTTCTAATAGCCTAAAGTTAACAAATAGTTGCATAGACATGTTTATTGTTTGGATAAATTTCATTGTTCTCCAAATATGTTTAATTTAAATCACATGTCAAATATAAATGAACAGTTCAATAAGGGACAAACATCTTACATTTTAATTACCTCTCATTGTTTCAGTGAATCCTTTTTCTATACACAGAAGCTAATTGTTGCTTCTACTTGTTTAGAATAAATGTTATTCTGACATGTATAAGTTGTATAGATAAAGATTAAGTATGTTTCAGAATTGAAAGCATGGAGGCATCCTAAAAACTAAAGGGCATAATCCAGAGTATCCAAATCTTCCTTTATCTCCCAAATCTGTTTTCAAAACCTCAGTGTGTTCTCCACTAACATATTTCTAAACATCTGCCAAATTCCATTCCCAAAATCATCATCATCATCATCATTATCACCACCACCACCACCTTGGTTGTTTTTAAAAAAATGAATGGAATTTAGTTCAGTAAAAATAAACATGCCTAAGACTGCAATGATGAAGCTATAAGCTTTATTTTGAAAAAAAATGTGTACAGATCCACATAGATTTCAAAAGCATCTTACAAAATAAAATGCCAAGCTGTTATTCTTTATGTCCCCCCCTTCTGCTACATGAGTAATTTGCAATTGATCAAACTTATTATGAAAGCCATAATGTTCTCCAAATGACAAAGGATACCACCAAATACTGGAAACCTCTAATATACTACTGAAGAATAAAGTCCAGTTGGAATGGAAAGTCTAAGTTCAGATATTGGGTTATGTGCATGGCTATATGCTGCTTTAAAAATAGGGTTGAGGTTAAAAACACTAATAGGCAGTGGCTAGGTTTCTCCTAGTCTACTCAATATGTACATTTCTTTGTTTAAATTTCTAATGCCACAACTTATGATGTACTAATGGGAGGCAACTTCAGAAAGGTCACAGGAAAAAGGGCTTTTGTTAATGTTATCCATCTTGAGCAATTGTCCAAAGACTGAAAAAATCTAACTGTGACTACCTGTATGTGTTAGACAAAAAATGATCAGTTATGATCAGTTCCAAAGAGGAAGCTCTTTGGCACTTTTAATAGGGACTAAATTTCTTTGAATTTTTAGGAGAAATGGACATAACTATAACTTTGTTACAGGTGGCAAATGATGGAAGTGAATAACCCAGATTTCATTGTACAGCAATTTCTAGTAGTCTTACAGTCTGACTTAAAATTAAAAAGCTTTAATTAAAGTCCAAAGGAAATTAATTTATACCTAGATACTCCAAATAGAATAAATCCACCATTTTATGTATATGGTGGGTTTATTCTACTTAGGATACTTAGGATAAGTGGGTTTATTCTGCTTAGAAAACTCTTTCCATTGGCCTTTTTGCTCATGCCATCATTGGGGAGGAATTCTGACCTTGAGAAATTGTTGGAGAATCTCTTTACAGTAGTAAAATTAAAAAAGAATTTCCACCCAACTTCTCTACTAACAACTTTAGGCATGATTCAAAACACAATTTAAATATTTTAATTATTTACTTAATAAGAAATTAAATCTACTTTTATTCATGAAAACATTTTTTTCATAAAACCAGGATATGTGAAATGCCTATTATTTATGCACAATCAAATTATACATCCAAACAGAGTTCATTATACATCTACAATGACAGTACTTTTTAAAATCATATCCTATCTGAAAATTTGTTTTGTGTATTGTAGTTATCTGAAGAAAAGAGAGAAGAGACCTCAGCCAGAGCATTCCTTTTCCATACTATCTGTCTTTTGCACCAAATAGACTAGGACAGGGGTGTTAAATTCATGGCCCATGGGCTGGATGTGTCACACATTGGCCATGCCCACTCCTGGGAAAAAGTTGTTATATGTCACGTGATGACAATGTGTCATCTTGAGTTTGACACCCCTGGACTAGGATGACCTTTAAATAAAAAAAATTAGGCAACAAGGCCAAATAGCAACCTCAGAGTAATACTTTATGTCATTAATATGATATTCTACAATATAACATTAATTTGGCCACATTAAATGGAACAAAGCAAATAGTTCCAGGTCTTTTTCTAAGAAATGATTAGAAGCTTTTTTTGGATTCTTGTTTCTTATTCAATTAATATCCTAAAAGTAAATATGTTTTCAAAAAGCAATGTGTAGCCAGATAATATTTTAATCTAGCCCTCAGTTGAGGAGGAAAAAGAGCATATTTGAGACCATGTTGTGAAATTTGTTTATTTATTTATGAGATCTTTGTAGCTACCCATCTTATGAGCTATAACTGCTTACAACAAAATAACAAAAAATAAATAAATCTGGAGCAAATAAACAACAACCAAAAAGTCCTAGAATCCTAAACTAGCATGCATTAACACATAAACATCCCTACAAGCATTGATCTGCAGTCTCATTTTATCCCAATACAAGTAAGCAAAGCCTTTTGGAAAGTTAGAAAGGTGGGAGCCCAATTTTGGGTTATTAGAATGAACTCTGGTGATATAGAAGTCATTACAATATTTAATTAACATTTTATTGTTTGCCTATCAGCAGGAAGATTAATTTAAGTGCAGAGCATAGGTATTATAAGGTTGATTATCATAAAGGTATGTAGCTTGCATTTAAGCAACAAGATTCTTATAGTCCATATGAGCCTCTTTCCCTAGTACCATTTCTGTAGAACAAAGACATTTTAGACAGAAACATGTCTATATAAAAGTACAAACCACCTGAGCTTCTTAGGAAAAGAGAATTTTTATTTTTTTAAAAAAGGAAAAAAGAAACTACCTTCATCTGTCTTTGGGTTAACACAGAAACTTTACAATTCCTTAAAGCTTTAAAATCTTCTAACATACCTTCAGCTAGAAATATTTACTTATTTGTTTACTTACTTTTTTAAAGTTATTGGGCATTTCAATTTTAAATTACTCTAAGCAATATATTCTCCGATACAGTAAACAAGAAAGATTAGAACAATAAAATCTAATAACCAAATTTACAAGAAATAATAATTTGTCACACCAAGAAATAGTATTCTTACTAACAATCACGTATTCCTGAAGGCTTTGCAAAATAACTAGGACTGTGTAGCATTTCTAAATGTCAACAGTGTTAGTGCTGATCTAATCTCAAGTGGAGCACTATTCCAAAGGACAGGTAGTAATGGAATAGGTGCATCCCATGGTCTGTGATGATAACACTCAATCAAGAACGGACTTGAAAGGCTATCCTCCCTCGCAATCTTATGACACATAAATGTTTGGAACTTAAATGTCATCAGCCTGTCAAGTTCTTAGATCCTCCACCCTATAATAGCTAATGACCCTGTCCTATAATTTCATCAATATACTTTATACATGAATTTTATGTATGAAGGAAGTGTGTGTGTATGTAAGAGTGTGTGTGTGTGAGTGTGTGTGTGTGAGTGTGTGTAATGTGTGTGTTTTTCAAGAGAGACAATAATTTGAGGGGAATAATTTGAGTAATGTCATACTGTGAAACAATATTACTAGGTACAATTGCACTGCAAGTTTTTGTATTATACTTTTTAGCGCTTTTCCTATTTGTTGACTATTATTTATCCAAACATCCTTCTCCTTGCACTTCTAAATTTAAGAACTATTTCTTAATAAATCGTCCTCTGATTGTTCCTGATATCCTCACTACTCACTAGGTACCATTGCTCTAACAAATAAATTTCTCTTCTTAATTAAATAGGTCCATGCATGTTGAGGGAAGGAATGGAAATTGCAAATAAAGAGTGGAATTTAGATACTCTTCATCAACTTTTGTTGCCTATTGTTTTTATGCTCCCAAGCCACTCATTCAAAATGCTGTCACTTTCTAGGAAACTTCTAATCATTTTTTCTTCCTTTGAATGCATTTTTTGGTTATTGAAACATGATATTCATCTGATATATTTATAGCTGTAACCAGGACTAGTGAAAGTGAAATCTATTCTAATTCCTTTAATGTCAAAAAAGTGTCAGAATTTGCCATTTCAATATGATTTTTGGAAAAAAAAATACATTCATATATTCACTATCCCCTAGCAACTTTAATATCAAATGCTTCAATTTGTAATAAATCAAGCTACCAAGCAAGATAATAGCAATGCAGAATGGAATTAATTTTCCAATAAGTAGGTCAGCCGAAATAATTTCCATGCGTATTGCAATAACCCTACATTTCATTTGTTTAAAATGGTTTTGCATATAATCCAATTCAATTTTAAATAATATATTCTAGAGTAATAAATAAGCAGAAAATAAATAAAATTAAGCTACAGAGGCTATTTATTTTTGGAAAGATCCTTTGGAACTTATCTGCTATCCAACATTACTTATTTATCCTGCCTGAAACTCTATGATTTGAAAACAATTTTGTGCTATCTTAAGTCATCATGAAATTGACAGAAAACATGTAGAAAGGGTAAAATATATTATACTCTACACCCAAATGAATATATACAGGTAATTATATGCAGATCAGCTCCACTAACAACTACCTAAATAAGTCAGCCGTGTCTTAATTTCTGAAGAAGTTAGCAATTTAACTTCTTGGGAAATTAGGCAAGGGATATTAATCAAAACACAATGAAAGTCTAAAATAACTTATTTGAAATTTAATGTCTGGACATTCAAATACACAATTACATTTGGAAAAAGGCTTTTGAACAATATACTTTCCTAGCATTGAAGTGCTCTTTTCCCACAAAAGCAAACTGATAAAACAAAAGGTGAAACATAGTATTCATATTATTATATTGCAGCCCAAACTGTAATGGGATGTCTTCAATGCAAATTATATAATGTTAAATAAATGCAAAATAAAAGGAATTCTAAGTTTTATGTCTATTGTTTTATATTAAAAAGATGCCAATATTTGTATATGGATGTGCATTGGTTAATAACTATGGTAATATGACTAAGACATGTAATACTTTGTAAAAATGCTAAACAAAATTTGGTATATAGTACTAAGTTTTGCAGTCTCCATATAGTATACAGAGTTATTTGATAAAATGAGAAAAAAGCAGTTGATTAGTATGATAGTTTTTCCTCACGATACCTTTTTTATTTGTAATATTTCAAAGTGCAATTCAAATCTGTTATTTTCCATTTGGAACCTCTTCAATCAGTCATCTCTTTCTAACTTCCTCTCTTCCATTGATTTATTTCAATTAAAGATTGTAAGTTCAAGTGTCATAATTGGTCCTTGTCACTATTAATTTCAATGCTTTTAAATTTTTACATGGATCCAGAGTTTGTAATGAGAAGTTATAGAAGGTTTTGTCTTCTCCCAATGAGCTAAATGATGACAAAAAAATTAGAGGTAGAAAATTCAACAAGCTTTTTCAAAGAAATAAAAAAATAGAATTGTTAATAAAGAAACTAAAAATACTCTATATTTTTGGGAGAAAATTTTGATATCTTTAGTTTGATTAAAAGGAAGGAAATAATTTATATATGAATAAGCTGATTTTTGATTATGTTGCAGATAACTCTAGCCATAGAAATATAGACTATAATTTATAATACTCAAGTTATTTTTTAAGTCCAGTACTTGGATCTTTATAGAAGTTATAGTATATTAGTTGATTACTGGCATTGCCCGAGTATTTATTTATCCCAATCCTGTATTAGACAGGAATGGCAATGTCATGTGGCAACATGCGACATGGGCTGTCCTCCCTCCTTCCATAAACGTCTCTGCAATTCCTGAAAATGGCAAGAGCCCAGCCTGTTACAGGCCAGAATGGAGAGTTCCTGGGCCTGATCCAGCCATTCCAGGCTCCCTTTGGGCATTCCTAGGGCTCCCCCAGCCTGTTAAAAGCTGAAATGAAGGATCCCTGGGCCCAATCCAGCCATCCCAGGCCCCATTCAGGCCTTTCTAGGGCTCCCCGGCCTCTTACAGGCTGAAATGGAGAGTTCCTGGGCTCAGTCTGCCCTCCCCAGCCCAGTTCCCATGGCTTTACTGTACTTACTTTTCGAAAAGCTGCAAAAGAGGCTGAGCCACATGACCGAGAAGCCAAAGTCTTTTATATAGAAACTGGTGAAGCTGTAAGTGTCAGTCTCATAGTGGTGCAGGCAGGTTCTCTTACAAATGTCCCTTGTGGAGTACTGTGAAGTCATTCACAGTAATTCCACTGAGATGTAGGCTGTACACACACCCTGAGGCATGCCGACGGGTGTTAGGGGTGTCTTACTCCCACAGTATTTCTTTACAGAGAATAAGTCATCTGTGTACCAAATTTGGTTGAAATTGCTTGAGGTGTTCCACACGTGCGCGCACACGCGCACACACACACATACACACACACACACAAGCAATGTCTTGAATTTTAGATATTATGTATACTAGCATACCAACAATTATTATAGGCTATATTTATAATTTAAGGCTTTCAAGAGAGGGTAGGATACATATAACAGAATAGAATACTTAGTCCTAGTAATGTTATTGTTTGCTTCTTGGCTATCAGTGTATATAGCTGCAAAAATCAAAGGTGAATTTTAGTCCCAGAAAGAATGTTAAGATCAAATAATACATAGATTCAAAAATACATTCTAAACCAATGTTTTTCAGAATTTCCCAAAGAGCCATGAAATCTATACTTCTTAAGGTTGCCAAGTTTGAGAAACATTGGCTGGTGTTGTTTTTGGTGAGTGAATTTATAGTATAAATGAATTTACATTTGCTTAATTCATTTTTGCAAATGACTGCAGAAGCGTGGGGCCACAGAGCCGTCTCTGTTTTTGAGCTCTTGGCCAATGCGAGAAATGTCAAGTATTTCATCAGGGGAGATGCTTGATGCTTGATAGTCACTGATGATGTTGCGGACAATTGTGATATCATTGTTATTGATGTCCTCTAGACCAAATAAGATGGCATTAGGATGCTTTCGTTCGTGCTCGACAGCTTCTCTGATGAGGATTGGGATATCATTATTTGTTGGATTTATCGTTTTTTTGTGGATTAGGTTGCAGTTGTTGGTTTGTAGCTATTGGATGTTCAGGTTTTTGTGTTGTGTCTTTTTTTTTCAAGGTTAGTTAATCTTTCATTTAAAGTGTCCAGGGATGCTACTATGGTGTCAAGGGATGATATTCGTGTTTCTATGGAGTCAACTCTTTCAAACAGGGCTATATGTTTGTCCAGTTTGGGTTTGTATGGTGGGCAGAAAAATGGAAATGCATAATTGGATGTTTCTAGGATTTGAGTCATTTGCTTGGGTAATTCCAGGCAGTCGTGATAAGTGTATTTTTCACATAGAGAACATTTGATGGAATTTTGTAACCTTTAGAGTTACAATCAAGAATAATTGCATACATTTTTGCCACATTTTTCCTGGGAACTCCTTTTTTTTAAACTATTATCATCTGGCAGACAGTACAGAATTATAAAAAAAAAAGGACAAATAGGATGAAAAACAGCTTCTATCCCAGGGCAGTAGCTTTTTTGAATTCTGCTATATAATGCAGTGTAGATGTGGTGTCGGGGGTTTCCGGTTCAATGTGTGAAGGGTGAAGGATGTGTGTTTGTGTTTATTTTCATGGTCATGGTCATGATGTGCACTGAAGATGGTGTTTGGCTTTGTTGTACGAGGTGCAATGACAATAAAGTAAACTAAACTAAACTAAACTAAACTATGCTATTCTGGTTAGTGGCTGTAATAATAGTGATATTCTGTTCTTCCTGCCTTCCTTCACAAGGGTTCTCAACCTTCATTAGTAGGAAAGGAGCGATAGCATTTTTCCAACTGGAAGCCAGCTAAATTTTCTGCCCTAAGTCCAGAGCAGTCCAGGAGGATTGTAACAATGTTAAGGAACAACTGCTTTAAAATATTTTTTCAAACCTGCAAACTGAACTCTCTGTTCAGGAAGTGAGGTGTGCAGTAAAAACTGTCATGTGCCCACATTGATAAGGTCCTTAGAGTGATCTATTAAGAAGAGTAAGGAAGAGAAAATGTGTTCTTATTTATGGCAGATGGAGGATACTGGAATCAAAGAAAAGAGTGTCAGCAAACTTCCAAAGACTGAGCAGAATATATGCATGTGTGTAAAATGTACACACACTCAAAAAACACAAATACACCCATCCATCCACAGGTATGGTTAGCTGACGAGAGCTAAGTAGTTCAAAATAGATCTATACTAGTCTCCCTTGTTTAATTATTTATCAGCTCAAAAACCGGACACACATATAAACAAAAGACAACAAAACAAATAGCTTTCTGTTTGGATGGTCTCTGGTGATGAGCCGAAAGACAGAAAAGGACAGCAGTATGCTTCCTCCCTTGATTGGGGCTTACCAGGGTGTTGTAACACAAGTATATATATACTCATTCCCCTGTATCGCTGATCTGGATGAGAACCTGTGGCCTAATGGCAATTACAACTGCCTCACATGTAATACTTCCCAGGTTTGAATCCCAGTAAGAGTATGGCTAGCTGATGAGAGCTAAGTAGCTCGACATAGATCTATACTAGTCTCCTTGTTTAATTATTTATCAGCTCAAAAGCCTAACACACATATAAACAAAAGACAACAAAACAAATAGCTTTCCGTCTGGATGGTCTCTGGTGATGAGTCGAAAGACAGAAAAGGACAGCAGTATACTTCCTCCCTTGATTGGGGCTTACCAGGGTGTTGTAACACAAGTATATATATACTTATTCCCCTGTATCGCTGATCTGGATGAGAACCTGTGGCCTAATGGCAATTACAACTGCCTCACATGTAATACTTCCCAGGTTTGAATCCCAGTAAGGGTATGGCTAGCTGACGAGAGCTAAGTAGCTCGAAATAGATCTATACTAATCTCCCTTGTTTAATTATTTATCAGCTCAAAGGCCTAACACACATATAAACAAAAGACAACGAAACAAATAGCTTTCTGTCTGGATGGTC
The DNA here is from genome assembly GCA_023653725.1 of Bungarus multicinctus. Classification (NCBI taxonomy): domain Eukaryota; kingdom Metazoa; phylum Chordata; class Lepidosauria; order Squamata; family Elapidae; genus Bungarus; species Bungarus multicinctus. The sequence continues at coordinate 53,783,427 of CM042844.1, forward strand.
TCTAGTGATGAACCTAAAGACAGAAAAGGACAGCAGTATGCTTCCTCCCTTGATTGGGGCTTACCAGGGTGTTGTAACACAAGTATATATATATACTCATTCCCCTGTATCGCTGATCTGGTGAGAACCTGTGGCCTAATGGCAATTATAACTGCCTCACATGTAATACTTTCCATTCGAATCCCAGTAAGGGTATGGCTAGCTGACGAGTGCTAAGTAGCTCGAAATAGATCTATCCTAGTCTCCCTTGTTTAATTATTTATCAGCTCAAAAACCTACACACACACACACACACACACACACATATATATACATATATACATACATACATATACGCACACACACACACACACACACACACACTCACACACACACACACACATAAAAATCAATTAACCTAAGGATTGATTGATTGATCGATTGCCAGAAAGTCAGTATCAACTCCTAGAGATTACATAGATAAGAGTTTATCCATAGTAATTTGTGTCAACCTAGTTCTTCATGTGTTCTTTAGTCTCCGAGGGTAAATTTTGTTCAACCTGCTCCTTGCTTATTGTAATTAACTGAGTCCATCAACTTTGCTGCTGGTTGTATTATCTTTCCTTCCACCTTTCCCAGAAGAGGACACTTCTCTAAAGCAAGGATCCTAAAACCTGGTCCATGGACCAGCACCAGTCCATGGCATGTCAAAAATCGAGCCCCATCCGTGGCATGTAGGCTGCACATGGAACCATTCCCCCTTCTGCCCACAGAAAAACCTCACTCCATGGACCCAATCCCTGGTTCCCAAAAGGTTAGGGGCTGCTGCTCTAGAGAAGCAGATGCTTGCATAATCTGTCCAAATTAGGATATTTGGAGCCTAATCATTTATGCCCTGAGGGACAACTCTGAGTTGATTTGTTTGATGATTCATTTATTTCTTTACTTGGAAAGTTTCTTGGGTATTGTCAAGAATCTTTTCCAGCACCAAATTTCAAATTGGACATTGCTATGTCAAAGGATTATATTTAGTTTATGTTTCTAGATTGCTGTCTGTATACAAGAATCTGAAGAACCTGTTTTAATACCTATATTTTATATTGATGAATTAATGATAGGATGAAGGATCTTCTTGAAGAAGAGTGGTTATGTCTGTGCCATTATGAATAAGGCAGGTAACTCATTACAAGACCATTAACATGTAGGCAGAAAAAGCAACATGCTAAAAGGCACCTGTACAGTGGCATGTTCATGGCCTGGGAACAGATTATAAAAAGAGCAAGGAAAAATCAGATAAAATCAGGAGATGCTCTGAAGAGCATCTCATCTGATGGAATGGAGTCGAGCCTGCCAAGTCCAGAGATTCTGGCCATGGAACAAAGTGGAAGACTGGAAAGAAATCTTGAAGAGGCTTGTGAGAATGTGAAAAGAATAAATTGTGTTGTGTAAGAAGATTCAGATGCTAGACAGTGGAACCTTATAAGTTAAAGGCTTTGTCTGAGAGTTTGCAGACATTCCCATATCAGCAATTGAGGAGAGGAGGAGAAGAAAAAGCTGTAATAACACAAAAGATGAACATCAGGAAAAGATACTTGAGAGGGAGGGAAAATAAGTAGGTTTAAGTAGTTACTTTTTTGATATTACATATTTTTATATTTTCTTACAATGATGATTTGATAAAAATATTTTCTTTTGTAAAAGAGATAAATATATAGATACCACTAGTTTGTCAAGGTAAGTAATGTAACACTCAGAATAATGCTACTCATTTGTTTTATCCCTAGCTCTGTGTTTGTGTGTGTGTGTGTGTGTGTGTGTGTGTGTCTGTGTATGTACATACGTATAATTTTCTATCCTAACTCACTTTCAAATACCTTCAAGCAAACGATAATGCTACTATGTAACTTATTACAACATCTTGATGTCGGAAAACAGCTTCATATTCATATCCTAGCTTACTAGTTATTACTTTTAATATTAGTATTTCAAAAGGAATAGCCTGATCTATATCAAGGTCATATATACATCAACTAATCTCTAACATATCTTTTATGTACCAATACACCAACACACAAAATAGATGTGAACAGAATTCTATTTGCATTAATTTCCCTTCCTACCATGTCTCCTACCCCAGTCAAATGATCTTTTTCAAATATTAGTATGAATAATTTTTCAATTGCAGTTGTGAATATCACATTCCCATCAATAACATCTATGTTTCTGAAAAGTAGAAGAGAGCAAACACATGAGCATGAAAGTTTTAATTTTCAGTTCACATAAACTTCTCATAGATAAACCCGGCATATTCTATTATGCTTACTTCAGTTACCACTGCATTATAAAGCCTGGCTACAAAACTCAGTAACAAGACAAACTCCAGGAATCCTTCCAAATGCTATATTTCTATTTAAAGGGTCAGTTTTAGACATAAAAGCAGGAGATATTGATAATCTTTAAGTAAATAAAAATTTAGATTTATTCTGAGCCATGAAAAATGCTGTGATAAATAGAAAAATGAAATATAAATTCATATTGCATAAATAATTATGCCAAGCAGGAAACTTCAATTTCTTTTGTAAAAAAAGAGTATGCTTTCTGATTGGCGACTTAGATTGTGGAATAACAAAATATGATTATTTTATACAAGTATGTAATGCTTTGTGCAATGCAAATCCTGTCTAAGGCAGGTGTAGGGAAGTAGTGCAGCTACTCTGCTCTTAGAAGAGGTGGGCCACATTTTTCGGCAAAGGAACATCAAAAACTTCCCTTTCAAAACTGGCACAAGTCTAATTAATTATATCAAGCAGAGAAGAAAGCAAAGCTAAACATTTAAAAAGCCAGATATAAAGTCAAATCCTTATCATTTGTAATTTTGGAAAGCAATCTGTTACCCTAATTTAAATACCTTGTGATGCTATTTGTCATTGGAATTAGATTTGTTTTGACACATAATTTATTTCCTATTTCGGCTAAACAAAATTTGCAACAGGCATTTAACATTATATGTGGATTTTGAAATATACTGGAAATCCCACATAGAAAAGGAGATTTGAAGAACCGTTTATTATTATTTTTGAAGCTATATATATGTATGGTATGGACTGAATAAGTTCAGGTCATCCTATGCATCTATATGTCACAATGTCTTTACTTGGATTTCAACACAGGTAATGGTTTAGAAATTTAAATGATCATTTCTGATGTACAATTCTGGTGTAGTATTGTTGCTATTAAGATCATTATTATTTCATTTTAAAATGTGGACCTCTTCAGTTTACAAAACATCTACGCTGATTTATAATAGAAAAACAAAGATTTAGGAGATGTGTTATAGTAATAGAAAATTTAATTCATTGATGGAATTTAAATTAAGCCAAGCTGTTGCGTCCTGAAGAAACTGTGCTGAAGTCTTCACTCCAGTCCGTGTTTCCAGTGGGAACACGGACCGCTCCTATTGCCTGATGCCTTTTGACAGCTGACTATAAAAGGGAGCTGTCAAACGGCATCAGCTGTTTCCCACCAGCTGGTTGCCTTGTTAGTGCAGCAGCCGCAGCAACCCTTTATTGTTACAATAAAGTTAACAGCTGAAGTTTGCTCCGCGTTTGCCTCAGTCATTCCGCCACTCTACAATACTGGTTACGAGGGTGGGATACATATAAGAGGTGACTGAGCAAAGAGTCACTGGAGCGAAGTCACTACAAAAAGAGCCGAAGCCACTGCTGAGCTGAATGTCACTTTAAGAGCTTACTGTCACTATTCGTGAGCACGAATTTCAACTTGCCTCAGGAAGAAGTGGCACTGCTGAGACAAGATGACTTCAAACCCTGCATTCCTGCCCTTCAGACCAACAGCAGAGACATGGGAATCCTACAGAAACCAGTTTGACTGTTTCCTAGATGCCATTGATCTCGCTGACATTTCTGACCATAGGAAAAAATCTTACTTTTTAAGCTTTTGCAGAGCCACAGTGTTTGACACTGCTACAGCATTATTGGCTCCGCATTCAATTAAGACCGTTCCATGGGAAGAATTGCAGGAAATTCTTTCTAATCATTATTCCCCCAAGCCCTCCAGAATTGCCAGGCATCATGCTTTTAGGAGACAGACCCAGGCTGAGGGAGAGACTATTAGTGGGTATAAGGCAGCTTTACAAACAGCTGCCTTGCATTGTGGATTTAGAGACTATTTGGAGGACATGCTATTAGACTAACTAGTTTGTGGAGTCAGGACTTAAGACTGCAAAGGCGTCTATTGGCTAAAGTAGAATTGACTCTTAAGTTAGCAATAGAAGAATCTCAAGCTGCTGAGCTGTCAGCACTTTCAGCAGCAGAAATTCAGGGAAATCCAGTCAGCCAGAACAGCTCAGCCATTCATTATGATGAAGCCTCCACAGAAAAAGGCTCTGGAGAGACTAATGACATAAATCACCTCAGGCAGCCCAAAACCAATCAGAGGGAATACAGGTCAGTTTCCAATCAACTTCCACGATCTCAGCCCATCTGTCTAAGTTGTGGAGGAAATCACCTCAGGGCATCCTGCAAGTTCAGGAATGCCATTTGCCTAAAATGCCAGAGAAAGGGCCATTTAGCCAGGATCTGTCAAGCGGGAAAGACTTTTGCCCAACCACAAAAACCTCAGACCACTCTGAATTTTCAAAAACAAATTGAAGACTGTTTCACCTGCTACCAAGCCAAGCTGACAAACAAAGGCTCCAACAAAATTAGTGTGATTGTTTCTTTAGAAGGAAAATCATGCAGGATGGAGGTAGACACCGGGTCAGCATTATCCATTATATCGTGGGGCACTTTGAAACAACTGTTTCCCAGAATGGCAAGGAAGAAGCTTCAAGGCTGCAATTTAACCCTACGTGACTACCAAGCAGAACCATCCCAGTCATCTGAAAAAGCAAGTTTTTTATTCAATTTCACTACCACTTGCCTTTAGTGGTAGTGGATAGTGCCCTCCCAAGCCTGTTAGGGTTAGACTGGTTCCCTGCCCTAGGCCTCCATATAGGTGGAATCCACTCTATTGCAAATACAGATGTGGACTCCTTGTTCAAAGAATATGCTGATGTATTCAGCAAGGCCCTAGGCTGTTATTTGGGAACCCCAATATCTTTCAACTTAGACCCCCTAGCAGCTCCAATCCGATTAAAGCCTCGAAGAGTACCTTTTGCAATCCATTCTAAGCTGGACAAGGAACTAGACAAATTAATTCAACAGGGCATATTACAGCCCGTAGACTTCACAAAATGGGAGACCCCAATAGTGATACTCCTAAAGAAAGACAGCAGTTTACGAATTTGCGCAGACTACGAGTGCACCTTAAACAAATATTTACAAATCAGCGCTTACCCAGTCCCAATTATCCAGCACCTGCTGCATTCTTTTGAGCCTGGAACCATTTTTGCAAAACAAGATATGTCACAGGCCTATCAACAATTGATGACACAGCCGCAGAGCTACAAACCATTGTTATGCACAGGGGGGCATTTAAGTGTAGGTGCCTCCAATTTGGAGTCAGTGTAGCCCCAGGAATTTTCCAGTCATTAATAGAGAGACTACTTCAAGGATTACCTGGCGTAATACCTTATTTCGATGACATTTTAATATTTGCCTTTGACAAACCTCAATTACTACAGAGAGTCAGCGGTGTCATTGACTGTTTCAGAAAGTCAGGTCTCAAGTTAAAAAAAGAAAAATGCATTATTGCCACCCCACAAGTCAATTTTTGGGGGTACAGAATTGATGCCTTTGGCATTTACCCAATCAAATCCAAAGTAAGGGCTATTCATGAGGCACCCAAACCAACTAATAGATATGAACTCCAGTCTTTTTTTGGGACTCCTTAACTTCTATGCTTCATTTTTGCCACATAAGGCTTCTATTGCAGAACCTCTGCATAGGCTCCTGGACAAATAAGCAGCATGGCATTGGGGACCTAAGGAAGCCTATGCTTTCAAGGCAGTCAAATCACTGCTCACATCTGATGCTGTTCTAATTCAATTTAACAAAACTTTGCCTTTAGTCTTAGTTGCAGACGCATCAGCTTTTGGTATAGGAGCTGTTTTAAGTCACAGACTGCCTAATGGATTGGAGGCACCCATTGCCTTTTTCTCCAGGACATTATCCCTGGTTGAATGCAACTACAGTCAAATTGACAAAGACGCTTTGGCTGCAGTTGCTTCAGTCAAGAAATTCCATGAGTTTCTCTATGGACACCATTTCAAATTAGTTACGGATCTTAAACCTCTTTTAGGACTCTTGTCAGGTAACAAACAAACGCCTCAGATTTTGTCTCCAAGGATGACCAGGTGGACATTATTTCTGGCTGCATATTCCTATACGCTGGTTTATTGGGCAGGCAAAACCCTCAGCCATGCGGATGCCCTTAGTCACTGTCCCCTACCTGTTCCAGTGGAGGATCCTGCACCAACCAATGCTGTGTTCCTGATCAATGACCTCAAGCTCCCTATCACCACTTCTGACACTGCTGCCCACTCTGCCAAGGACAAGGTAATTTCCCAAGTCCTTGACTGGGTGGGAAGGGGGTGGCCTACAGCCCCTTATTCATCTGAATTCTTGCCCTTCAAAATTTGCCAGAAAGAACTACCTTCTTTGCAAAGCTGTTTGCTTTGGGGAACCAGGGTAGCTATTCCCTCCCAGCTGCAGACCTCAGTTTTAGAAGTCCTGCATGAGGGTCATCCTGGCATTGTCATGATGAAGGCTCTAGCTCGCAGTTATGTATGGTGGCCGGGCATGGATGCTCAGATTACTAGCTGGGTGAATGCTTGTCAACCATGCCAGGCTACCAGACCCTCTCCACCAGCATCCACTCCTGGAACGTGGGAAGATTCAGGGGGGCCCTGGTCCAGGGTATATATTGATCTGAATGGCCCTTTTCATGGGCAGACATTCTTAGTGATGGTTGATTCTTTCTCTAAATGGATGGAGCTGACTTTAATGACCTCCACAACTACAGAAGCTATCACTAAGGCCCTTATGAGAATATTTGCCACCCATGGCCTCCCTGACACCATTATGTCTGACAATGGCCCCCAGTTTACATTTTGTGAGTTTGAGGTTTTCCTGGCCAACCAAGGGATCAGACATGCCCTAACAGCTCCTTTTCACCCTGCCAGTAATGGTCTGGCTGAAAGGGCAGTCAGATCTGCTAAGGATGTTCTGGAAAGGCTTGGGACCATAGATTGACACTCCAGGCTTGTCAAGTACTTCCTAGTCCAGCACACAATCCCGTGTGCTACCACAAACAGGTCTCCAGCTGAACTCCTAATGAGATGGCGTTTGAGGACCACTTTAGATAGACTTCATCCCAATTAGGTCCCAGTCACTCCCCTAAGATCAAATAGCCAGGCTAGGAAGTTTGCAGAGAATTGCCAGGTCTATGCCAGGAACCTTTCTGGTCATCCTTTGTGGATGCCTGGGTGTTGTGGCACTAACTGGTCCTAGGTCTTACAGAATCCAGCTACAAGATGGACACGTTTGGCGCCACCATATCAACCAACTAAGAAGGCGTTGGAGCATTGCCACAAGTGGTCCCCTGGATGTTCCTGCCACAGAGAGACCACTAGTGCCTGAGGAAGACCACTACGAAACTGACAAGGACAGAGGCCTACCTGAACAAGCATCGGTCCAGCGCCCCGAACCAACAGAAGCCGAGCTGCCCGCACCTTTGTCACCTAAAGCCGCTCATCAAGCAAAGGAATCCCATCCAGTGCCATTTCCATCGGAGCCGAGGAGGTCTGGCTGTCTGCGCAAGCGCCCAAGTTACCTAAAGGACTACACACGCTCCGTTTGGGGAGAAAGGAGTGTTGCATCTTGAAGAAACTGTGCTGAAGTCTTCACTCCGGTCCGTGTTTCCAGCAGGAACATGGACCGCTCCTATTGGCTGATGCCGTTTGACAGCTGACTATAAAAGGGAGCTGTCAAATGGCATCAGCTGTTGCCCATCAGCTGGCTGCCTTGTTAGCGCGGCAGCCTCAGCAACCCTTTATTGTTACAATAAAGTTAACAGCTGAAGCTTGCTCCTCATCTGCCTCAGTCTTTCCGCTGCTCTACAATACAAGCCATGAAAGAATCCTTTACATGACTCTTCAAAAGAAGCCTAACTCTGTTAATTTGGGGTTCACTTTGTAAAAAAAATTGTTTTAGAAAAGAAGTCTTTTCAGAAGACTTCAGAAGCTAAACTGAAAAATTTCCTTATCAAATATTGGTTGCTTTGTCAACTTTAGCATTAGGGAAATATACACTTAAGAACTGAAGCAATTTAAATTTTTAAAAAGTCTTTAAAAATAAAATTCTTTGGACTTTAATTCAAACACCAGCATCCCTTTCTCTTTGATCTTCAGCAGATATCAAAGCCTGGTTACCGCTAAGTTCACTAAATATGGAAAGTTTGCATTAGTGATAGTATGTATTCCCCTGTACCTCCAAAAAGACCAACAAAGGAAAATCCCTGGAAAATTACTAATATTTTCTAGATCAATTTGATTGAAGCATAATTTATCTATGTCAATGACATTAGAACTTCTGTAGAGACTAGAAAGATCCATCTGTTGTCTTTCTACTCCAGTTAATTTTTTTCTCTCTTTCATCCTCTATCTTTTAAAAGTCCATGTAAATAACTTTACATTATAGAAAGAAATGCCAAGAACATATTCCACTGAGATTAGCTATTGTTTTTCAAATTAGAGAATACTTTCAAAAATATTACAGCATGAAACGCCACTTGAGGAACACTTGAGATACAGGAATATGGTATAAAGCCAAGTTATCTGTAGTCATGTGTGAAAATTCTAGGTAGTGAGTTTCATAGATAATATGTAGCTCATTTCTTGACTTTTTTTTAACCCTTCTGTAAGCATGTGGAGTCTCATATCTAAGCACTAAGGAAAGAAATGTAAATTGTAATGCATTGAGTAGGCTTAACCCTATCATTGAAGAGACTGAACCTCTGTTAGAAGATGCTAGAAAGCAACAGAAGAAAGCTGTGGTACATTCTGCTTCCTCCTTCAAAAACTGGCCTCTGGATCATCAGGTTTAAAGAAGAATTCAAAGGTTGGGCTTGTTGGGAATGCAAGGTGTGGGGGGGAGTTTATTTGTAGTACTCCATAGTTGTAATGAGATCTCCAATTTGATTGGAAACTCTCATTTCTTTCAACTTTTTCTGAGCAAACCTCATGTATAAAATTTTGATATTGTAACATTTTAGATTTATAAAGAAATAAAAGCCTTTATAATATAGCAAGCATGATACAATATTTATTAGAAATTCTATCCTACTCCGTATTAACCATTTCTTCTTAGAAAAGTGACATTTTGCCCATGTTGCCTCTGAGAAATAAAGTTTCATTTGAGTAGAAAAATAGAGTGAGAATATTGCCAGTCTCTTGAAAGGTTGCATGAAAAATCTCATCAGTGTTGATTCACTTAAATCTTAAAGTAAAATTATCTTCTTAAATATACATATAATTTTAATTCAAATGTTTTAAGACAATGAAAATTCAGAACTCTTTTGTGACCTTGGCCATAGGCAGGGGAATCTTGCCAGTTAGCCTAATTGAGCAGAACTTTTTTCATCAACCAAAGTGAGAAAATTTTAAGATGAATTTAATTCAATACTTTCCATTAAAAGTTGAAATTACACAAGCAGAACTGAAGTGTGGTGTGATCAGCCATGAGCTTTCCTCATCATTGCTAGGTTTTTGCTTATCCTAGAAAGAATCTCTTTGAATCTGGAAGCCTCTTCTCTGCTCTCTAGTCTGGACTTGAACATCCTTAGCCTAATCCTTAAGTGAATAGCAAGCTGTGGTTCTTCAGTGAGTTGGAATTGAACCGTGTTTCCAGTATGTCACCTTTTCAGAAGCAGAGCCTTCTTGGGCCCTCATGACATTCCCTAAAGAGCTGGGTTTAACAATCTGGAAAAGCCACAAGGTTTATTTGATCTGCTGGTTCCAAATCAGATACAGGAAATGTCAACTTCTGAATTACCAACCAGTTCAAAAAATATTACGTGATCAGGAAGCTAAGAAATGTGCCAAGTTGACCCAGCCAAAAAGCATTACTGAGAATTATTGATAGATGCCCTCTATTTTCCTCCTCCTCTTCTCAGAAATTTTTAGAGATTTGCTCCACCAGTTCTAAAGACAACATAAATGCAACATAAATGCAAACTAATCATCCACAGTCTTCCTTCTGCCCCACCTTCTTGCATCTTGTTATCAGTCTTTAAATAGAGACTAGATTCTGAGAGAGCTTTCTCTCCATCTTATCTGTTACATATATAAAAGCCTTTATACTCTTTTCCTTTCACTTGATCCTTTCTCTCTTTTCTAAAAGCTGTAGTGGATATGCTCTCTCATTGCTATTCCCTATCTGGTCCCCCAGTATTACATAAACACTGTTTCTCAAATAATTGCTGCTTTTCCCTTTGTTTTTTTTTAAATGGACTGTTACTTCCCTGGGCTTTGTGAATGTTCATGTTTTGTTGCTATTCCTTCAATTCAATTTATTGTTATGAAGGTTATTTTCTCAATGAATGCTGTGTCTCCAAGGACTGCTATTTTTACTTTCATTGCCATTTTTGATTGACATGCTTTCATTCCTCAACCTTATACCTTTCTCTAGGGTATTCACTCTAGGTTATGGAGTTTTTAAATATGATTTAGTTAAAAAGATTTGACTTGCATATCAGTCCCTGCTGGACAATTTCTATGAAATGTACTTGATTTCATATTGCCCTGTTGCTAAGCTTCCCTGACTAGGGAAGGGCTCATATGAACTCTGCTGGAAGGAAATGTTAAGCAGAAAATATTATGGCAGACTTTCACTAATTTGTTATTCATAATGATGAAAAAAAAAATTAAGTCCCTGGGTAAAAACATAGGGAGAATGTTTAACAATGGCAATAGATGTAAATTTTTAGACATTTCCCATTACATTCATCCTAATAATCTCCTTTATTATACTCTTTGCTTAACATTACAAATAGAAAAATAAATAGCTGGAAACCCAGTTACCAAGGAATTATATATACTGGCCGCAGGGAGGCGGGACCGCTAAAATGGTACCACCCAGGCGCCTGATGGACCCAGATAGGTTCCTGACGGAGCTTGGGCCATTTCCCGAAGCTCACACACACGACTCCGTCGAGGGCTTGGTCGCCACCTGGGATAGGGTGGATACTGGGGCCCTTGACCGGGTCGTGCCCTTGCGGCCTCTGACCCGGTGCCGATCCCAGGTGGCTCCTTGGTTTTCTGAGGAGATAAGGGAGATGAAGCGCCGGAAAAGACGCCTAGAGAGTAGTTGGAGGGTTAGCCGCTCTGGGTCTGACCAAACACTACTACGATCTTATATTAAGACGTATTTAGTGGCGATAAGGATGGCGAGGAGGTCCTACCTCTCCACCCTTATTGCATCCGCGGAAAACTGCCCAGCCGCCCTGTTTAGGGTGACCCGTTCCCTTTTCGAGGTGGGAGCGTGGGAGGATCCCTTGCAGGGGCGGGCTGAGGAGTTTTCTAGGTTTCTGCAGGACAAAATCGCTCAGATCCGGGATGAGCTGGACTCCGACTGGGCATCTCCGGGCGGGGGGGTGGGGGTGGATATCGGTGAGGTCAATTGGGTTGAGTTCGATCCTGTTGCCATGGAGGACGTGGACAGGATACTGGGGGGGCTTAATGCCACCACTTGTTTACTGGACCCGTGCCCCTCCTGGCTGGTCTTGGCCACTTGGGAGGTGACACGAGGCTGGTTCCAGGGTATTATAAACGCTTCCTTGAGAGAGGGGCTGTTACCCGCCACCTTGAAAGAGGCGTCCCCTCCTCAAGAAACCGTCCCTGGACCCAGCATTATTATCAAATTATCGTCCAGTCTCCAACCTTCGCTTTGTTGCGAAGGTTGTTGAGAGTGTGGTGGCACGTCAGCTCACGCAGTACCTGGATGAAGCGAGTTATCTCGACCCCCTCCAATCGGATTTCAGGCCCGGGCACAGCACGGAGACGGCGTTGGTCGCGTTGGTGGATGATCTCTGGAGGGCTCGGGACAGAGGTTGTTCCTCTGTCCTGGTCCTGTTAGATCTCTCAGCAGCTTTTGATACTGTCGACCACAGTATCTTATTGCGGCGGTTGGAGGGGTTGGGGGTGGGAGGCACCGTGTTACGGTGGTTCGCCTCCTTCCTCTCCGACCGTTCACAATTTGTGTTGACAGGGGGGCAGAGATCGGCCCCGAGGCCCCTACTGTGTGGGGTGCCCTAGGGGTCAGTGCTCTCACCCCTGCTGTTCAATATTTATGTGAAGCCGCTGGGTGAGATCATCCGTGGCTTCGGGGTGGAGTTCCATCAGTACGCTGATGATACTCAGCTGTACATCTCCACCCCGGGCCACCCCAACGAAGCCGTCGAAGTGATGACCCGGTGCCTGGAGGCCGTGTGGAGTTGGATGGGTCGTAACAGGCTTCGTCTAAACCCGACCAAAACCGAGTGGCTGTGGTTTCCTGCGCCCAGATACAGCCGGCTTGTTCCTTCGCTGGCCGTGGGGGGAGAGGTTTTGACCCCTGTGGAAAGGGCGCGCAATCTGGGTGTCCTCCTGGATGTACGGCTGTCCTTGGAAGAACATATTGCAGCCGTCGCCAGGGGGGCTTTTTATCAGATTTGTCTGATTCACCAGTTGCGGCCCTTTCTGGATCTGGGCGCACTTCGCACAGTCACTTCCGCCCTCGTTATCTCCCGCTTGGACTATTGCAATGCTCTCTACATGGGGTTCCCCTTGAAGAGTCTCCGGAGGTTGCAGCTGGTTCAGAATGCAGCCGCGCGGGTGATCGTGGGTGCCCCTCAGGGCTCCCACATAACACCGCTTCTCCGCAGGCTGCACTGGCTTCCTGTGGCCTTCCGGATTCGATTCAAGGTGGTACTGATGGTATTTAAAGTGCTCCATGGCTCGGGACCTGGGTACTTACGGGACCGCCTGTACGCTCTCACAGGGTTGCCCTGCTTGGGGTGCCGCCGCCTGATTGTTGTCGGCTGGCGGCCCCAAGGGTGCAGGCTTTCTCTCTGGGAGCCTCCTCCCTGTGGAATGATCTCCCCCCGGAGATACGGGCCATGATGGACATCCTGACCTTCCGGCGCGCAGTTAAGACCCTATTTTTCAAACAGGCCGGCCTGGCCCAGTAAGGGTCTTTGGGTTTTAAACTTAATTTGGGTTTTAATTCTTAAATTTTACACTTTTTAAATTTTTAATCAATTCCTGATTTTAAATGTTTGAATTTTGGATGGGATGCAGCCGGATTTGTTTATTTAATCTAGTTTTAAATTCTATTTAAATTGTATTTATTCTGTGTGTTTTAGTAGGCTGTACACCGCCCCGAGTCCCTTTTTGGGAGAGGGAGCGGTATAGAAATATGAATAATAAATAAATAAATATATATATATATATAAAAATAAAATATCACAACTAAACCAGATTGATAGATTATTTGATATTAAGTTGTTTTCAACTTCTAGTGACCAGATAGTACTTAGATATATAGTCAGATATTTGCATGATTATATAGCTCAATAAAGGTATTTTGCAAACAGAACAGTTAAATAATGTAGATCAAATGTATTTATATGGTTCTCAGATTTTCAAATAATAAATGTTAGATTGTAAAAGGACCCTATAATAGAAGGTTTGTGTCAGTCTAGCATTTTGAAATACAGTTCTGATAGTTGATATCCTTAATTCGTTAATTTACTGTTGATTCAGCTTTCACAAGATAAAACTGGCCTGTATATTCAGGAAAGAGGACAAGGCTATATAATTTCTTCATTCAAATTTGATCCAATAAAACTGATAGCTGTTTTACAGCAGAATAACAACCTCATTGAGTTGAACAGAATTCGGAGCTATGAGGTCAGAATCTTTATCAAAACCTAAGTCACTTCCAATTATCTTTTCATAATATTAAAGTATTAACAGTAAATAAACATTCTAACCCTTGGTGTAATTATATAATTATATTTATAACTACAGATCCAATATAGGACTAACAGAATGTGTTTAATTAAGCTAGAGAAAAGATAATCAATTCATTGGTTTGAGACTAAGTCCATGGTTCCCTACTTCTAATCAGGCCTCACTATGATGAGAAAACATGCACCAGTATTTGTGTTCTGGTAATAAATACTGCAAACTATGCCAGTCTGGCATTTGGAAAAATATTTACTTGGCTCCAGAGAATAAAAGCACAAAATACATGATAGATAAAAAGCAAGATGAAAGTTAAAAAAATATTTTAAAATAAAATTTATTTATTTTAAAATTTATTGAAACTATAATTTTTGTCCTTTTCTCTTTGTAATCTCTCTCTCCATCCATCACTTTGATATGATTCAGAAGAAGAATCATGTGGTTGCCAGGTTATTGGTAACCTTATGGATTTTCTCCAGCTTAAAATGACTTTAGCCAAGAATATTTTATGGCTTGAAGACATTCCTGTCTAGATCCATTCCTGAACGTTCATTGTTTTATTAGGATCTACCAATTTCTGTATTCTATTGTTGTTGTTTGTAATTACCCAGGAAAGTCCTCTGGGTCACATTGGTCTACCATGGTATTATATTATTTTATTATGTAATGTTAATAGCTGAGCAAGGTGTCATGGATTGACTCTAAAGACACCATGAGTCTTTGCTCAGCTGTGATCCCCTTTTCAAGCCACCCAGACTTGCCTGTCACTCATCTTCCAAAATATGATGCCAGCTTTTGTTGTAGCCAGCAGTCCTCACTCTGGTCCGCCATTAAAGCGGGAACTGGGGAGGTGTCTGATTGGCTGAACTGTTTGACAGTTCGCTATAAAAAGGGAGCTGTCAAGCGGGCTCAGCTGTTCGCTCCTGTCAGCAGGCAGCCGATACAAGCAGCAGCAAGCCAGCTGAGGTTACTAAGTGGCAATAAAATCTGTTAGCCTTTAGCCTGCCTCTGTCTCTTCATTCCTGCGCACCAAATACAAAACTGGCGACAAAGGTGGGATCGTTAGCGAAGTGAGACATTCTGAGGCGAAAAGAGCTGAAAGTCACAAAGAACTGAAGCAACAAAACAGCTGCGAAAGTCACTGAGCTAAAAGCGCTAACCAGACTGCCACAAAGCTAACCCAGATGGCGGCACCTCCGAACTTCCCTCCATTCCAGCCGGCAGCAGAGACATGGACATCCTACATCAATTGCTTCGGATGTGTCATGGATGCCTCCAACCTGACTGACATACCCGCAAAAAGAACGAAGGCTTACTTCCTGAGCTTCTGCGGAGCTGCTGTCTTCAACACCGCAACGGCTCTACTAGCCCCACAGACAGTGAAAGAGGTCACCTGGGAAGAATTTCAAGAAGTCCTCAGCAACCACTACGCTCCCAGGCCATCCCACATCATGCACCACCATGCATTCCAAAGAAGAGCACAAGCGGAGGGAGAATCCGTCAGTGAATACATGGCAGCACTCAGATCAGCTGCCCTTCACTGTGGATTTAGGGACCACCTTGATGACATGCTTCTGGATCAACTGGTCTGTGGGGTAAGAGACCTCCGGCTACAGAAACATCTCCTAGCAAAAACAGACCTGAACCTGAAGCAGGAATCGAGGAAGCCCAAGCCACAGAGCTGTCAAACCTATCCACAGCTGAAATTCAAAACTCAAACAGCTTCCCGGGGGTCAAAGCAAATATAGCTATACACTATGAAGACACGTTCAAAACCCAGTATGGCGAAGAAGAGGAAGAAGAAGTAAAGCGTCTAAGAATGCCTCAGCTTCCCTAATGAAAGAACAACCCAGCTGAGAGAAGACAAAGCATACCACAAAACATCTGCCTCAGCTGTGGGGAAAACCACCCTAGAGTCACATGCCACTTTAGAAACATGGTTTGCTTAAAGTGCCAGAAGAAGGGACATCTGGCAAGAATTTGCCAAGCTGCTAGGAACATGAGCCAGGCACTATCAAACCATATACCAACAAAAACCTTCAAAACCAAAGAGGATTGCTTTGCAGTTACCAAAGCATATCCCAGAGCTGATTCACTATCTAATTGTTTTAATATTAATAAAATAAATGACAATCTTATTTTAGAAGGAAAGCCATGCCACATGGATGTGGACACAGGCTCCTCCCTCTCCATTTTGTCCTCGGACAACCTGAAGCAGCTGGTTCCAGACATCACCAAACAACAACTGACACCTTGCAAACTAGCCTTGAAAGACTACCAGGGACAGAATATTCCAGTCATCGGGACAGGCAAGTTCCACATACAATTCCATCATTTTAATGGACTTTTACCTCTAGTTATAGTAAATGGGAGCCTGCCAAGCTTGCTAGGGTTAGACTGGTTCAATTCCCTAGGATTGAAGTAACTGGCATAAATGCTATTAACACTTGCAATTTAGAACAACTACTTACTAACTTTTCAGAAGTTTTTGATGGCAAGCTTGGCTGCTATAATGGCACTATAATTTCCTTAAACCTAGATCCCCAAGTGACTCCAATAAAACTAAAACCAAGGAGAATTCCCTTAGCATTATGTGCAAAAGTAGATTCCCAGTTGGACAAACTGATAGCACAAGGGTACTAGAACCCATTGATTTCTCCAAATGGGAAACATCCATAGTCATACCCCTTAAACAAGATGGTTCAATTTGCCTTTGTTCAGACTACAAATCGACCATTAACAGTGGGTCTTCAACCCAATGCATACCCAGTGCCCATTATACAATATTTGTTACATAGCCTGGGCAAATGCTCCATTTTTACAAAACTTGATATGACACAGGCATACCAACAGTTCCCAGTAGATGAACAAACTGCAGAGGCGCAAACTATCATAACTCACAGGGGAGCGTTTAAGTGCAAACGTCTCCAAATTGGAGTTAGTGTAGCCCCTGGTATTTTCCAATCAATTATGGAGAGATTACTATACAGCATACCAGGGGTCATTCCCTATTTTGACGACATCCTTATTGCTTCAGATAATTCTCAGAAACATTTACAACGATTACAAAAAGTCCTACAATGTTTCAAAGATACTGGACTCAAACTGAATAAGAAAAAATGCATTTTTGCAACTTCACAAATTGATTTTTTAGGGTATCACATTGATTCTTCAGGAATTCATCCAATCGAATCTAAGGTCAAAGTTATCCAGGATGCTCCAACCCCTACAAATAAGATTGAGTTGCAGGCCTTTCTTGGCTTAATTTTTACAGTTCATTCCTTCCTCACAAAGCCACCACAGCTGAACCTTTGCACAGACTTTTGGATTCTAGCACTGCATAGTCATGGGGACCAAGGGAGCAAGCCTCTTTTACGGCTGTCAAAGCCCTACTCTCTTCAGATTCTGTTTTAATGCAGTTTAGGCCCTTCCTTTAGTACTGGTGTATGATGCCTCTCCTTATGGTATAGGGGCAGTTTTGGGTCACAGACTGTCCAATGGCCAAGAAGCCCCTATAGCTTATTTTTCAAGGACACTTTCAAAAACAGAATGGAATTATGCCCAAATTGACAAAGAGGCCCTTGCTGCCGTAGCTGCAGTTAAGAAATTTCATGAATACTTGTATGGCCACCATTTTGAACTAGTCACTGATCACCAACCACTCCTTGGTATACTGGCTGGGGACAAGCCCAGCCCACAAATTATGACTCCCAGAATGACTAGATGGGCCATTTTCCTATCAGCATATAATTACAAATTGCTTTACAGACCTGGAAGCAAGTGGCCCATGCAGATGCTTTAAGCAGATGCCCATTACCTGTTTTTGTGAAAGACCCAGCACCCACAGCAACCACTTTCCTAATTGAGGATCTGCAATTACCCCTCAATGCCAATGACATTGCCCACTCCTCCTCCAGGGACCCCCAATTTAATAAAGTTTTAGACTGGGTCAGGAGGGGATGACCCAGGGACCCTGTTCCAGTGGACTTCCGTCCTTTCAAAGCTCGCCATCTAGAGTTAAGCATACTAAAGGGCTGTTTGTTGTGGGGAAATAGGGTGGTCATCCCTCGGGACCTGAGACCCTGTATTATAGCTGTTCTACACGAAGGGCACCCTGGTATCACTAGGATGAAGAACCTAGCACGAAGCTATGTCTGGTGGCCGGGCATTGATGAGGCAGTTGCCAGGAAGGTGCAGGACTATCAGGCATGTCAAGCATCACGACCTGCACCCCCGGCTGCCACCGTCAGCGAATGGGAAGACACTAAGACTCCTTGGTCCAGGATCCACATCGACATAGCAGGACCGTTCCAAGGAAAATCTTTCCTAGTGGTAGTGGATTCCTACTCCAAATGGGTAGAACTAGCCCTTCTTAAAACCACACCACCACTGAAGATATTACTAGAGTTCTTGATAACCTCTTCGAGACACATGGGTATCCTGACACCCTCGTGTCAGACAGTGGCCCACAATTTACTTCCTCTCCCTTTGAACTTTTCCTAGCTAAAGGGGCATTAGGCACGCTCTAATTTCTCCTTTCCACCCTGCAGCTAATGGGTGGGCAGAAAGGGCTGTAAGGTCAGCTAAAGAAGCCCTGAGGAGGATGACTGGAGAAAATTGGTTTTCAAAAATTGCCCTATACCACCTAACACAACATACCACTCCAAATGCCCAGACTAACCTACCCCCAGCAGAGCTACTAATGGGAAGGAGATTAAGGACAACCCTGGACAGACTTCATCCAATCTATGCTTCTAGCACACCCCTAGACTCCCATAGCAAGACAAGGATTTTTAGACTAAGGGACCCAGTCTACGCCCGTAACTATGCAGGAAATCCCCTGTGGCTGCCAGGCTGAGCAGAGAAAGTAGCAGGCCCGAAGTCTTACAGAGTACGATTAACCGATGGAAGACTATGGCGCCGGCATATGGATCAGCTGAGAAGCCGATGGAAGACTCCTGCTGCTGAATGAAGACGCCCGGTCTACCGCAAGAGCCAGTCCAGAAAAGGTTCCAACATCGGCTGAAGACGGCAGCACCCAGGCCGATTCTTCCCCGTCGACGGGGCCAGCCACACTGAGAAGATCCAAGAGAATGTGGCACCGGCCCACCTATCTGGAGCGCTACGCATGCGTGTTACCAGGGGGAAGGGGTGTTGTAGCCAGTAGTCCTCACTCTGGTCCACCATTAAAGCAGGAACTGGGGCAGTCTCTGATTGGCTGAGCTGCTTGACAGCTCGCTATAAAAAGGGAGCTGTCAAGCGAGCTCAGATGTTTGCTCCTGTCAGCAGGCAGTCGATACAAGCGGCGGCAAGCCAGCTGAGGTTACTAAGTGGCAATGAAGTCTGTTAGCCTTTAGCCTGCCTCTGTCTTTTCATTTCTGTGCGCCAAATACAAAAGCTTTGTTTGGAAACTGAGCTGTTTCCTGGAAGTTGTGATTTTAAGCTCATTTCTTTGCCAGAATACTAAAACTGAAAATTATTTGAGATAATTTGGAGTGAAGATGAGGATGCATTTAACAAGAAGATAGAAAATTGGTTAATGATACTTTTAAATTTTAAGATTCAGAATGTGCATGAATTGCTGTGTTGAACATACTCAGAAAAACATTTTAACATATTTGTAGGGGCTGTGAGATTATAAAAATAGGTGGGAACCTCCAAACGTTCAAGTATGTTTTAGAGGTGATTGAATTTACATTGTTGGGGGTTTTTTGTAGCAATCAGAGGCATAGTCAAACTGTTTTTTGTTAGTGATCATATCTTAGCAATTATTAGTAACTTTGAAGGCATTTATAAACTTTTTTATTTATATGCCATACCTTCTTTATACATTTTTATTCCATTAGATCTATATCTTTTATCATGGTTATCTTTTGTGTAAATATTTGATTTTTCTAATTTTCTTAAATAAATACTTGTTTTTATCCATTTTATTGTTGGTTCAATTTCTATTTCTTATTTAGATATATCCTGTTGACTCTTCTCACTTTTCTTCAATATTCTGTATTTAATTGAATAATTTATCCTCTGTTAAAGTTATCTTTTGATTTTAACAATTTTTAACAATTTTTAGTGTATCAAAAAACAGTTATTCCTCTTGCCTTTGCTTTATACAATAAAGAATTATTTTTAATTAATACATTTAATGATATTGTAATTTTTCATCCAGAGTTCTTTGGGCACTTTATTTATCAGAACCAATTAATCTGTGTTTTGTCTTCCATCATATACCCATGTGAAATATTGCTCAGATTTGAGCAAATATTGCTCAAATATTGTAACCATGTTTGCCCAAAAATAAGACCCGGTCATTTTTTTTTTTTCACCAAAGAAGGCACCAGATCTTATTTTCATGGGATATCTTCCACTGACTCACCTCGTGGCAGTGGTACTGACAGTCATGCCTAGCAGTAACCTGCTCCTGGCCTACTTCTTTTGTAGGCCATTTGCTGCTGCTTACATGTAGCGCCCCCATTTTCTGTTTCACTGTCAGAGGCCTTCAGGAAAGGCATCTGCAGCCGAGAAACAAGTTTCAGATTGATGTGGACATTGCCTCTGGCATTGTTTTGCCATCAGAGGCCTTCAAGAAAGGCTGCAGAGGCCTTTCCTGAAGGCCTCGGACAGCAAAACATAGCCGGTGGAAATGCATACAAGGGGTGGCAAGAAGAAGTAGACTGGCAAGACAAGGCAGGTTTTGAGGTGTAACTGGCTGCAACTGTCTGAAGGCAACTACTGGTACGGAAGCTCCACACACCCCATCCCTACCCTAGCTTGATTTTTACCCACATGGTCATCCCAACCTGTGAACCCCAGAGTAAGTGGTGTCTTAACTAGGGTTTATTTTGGTGATAGCACTTATATTGGGTACACATGTAAAAATCAAGCTAGGACTTATTTTTCGGATAGATCTTATTTTCAGAGAAACATGGTATCTTGTTGGATCGTCTACATCCTCCTCCTTTGCTGTACTTACAGCTGTTGTGCAAAAAAAAAAAAGCAGTATCTCAGCCATATAAATATTTGTTTTTGTGGACCAAACACAGTTGTTTTATCTATGCTTGCAATAAATGTAGTGAGAATTTGATGCTATCCATACAATGATGTTAATGCGTACAATCCTTTTGAAGGATTTTGGGGAAAGATGTTTGGTATAAGCATAGAATTATTATCACAGATCTCTACTAATTTAACAGTTGCTATTTATAAATGCAGAAGCTAAATTTTCTCATTATTCCTGATATCATTTTTCTTTTGGCTTTAGTATTCTAGCCAGCTATTATAAGCACGACATGTTTTTAGTGCTATATTAATGAGTTACAGCAAGCTAATATTGACCTATTCAATTTCAACTTCCTCTAAAATTAAGATTGGGGTATAAACTTGCATCATTGAAACACTGAAAGACATACCTCCAACTCTAAATGAGATTATCTAGTCATTTTGGGAGAGATATCCAAGCAGTGACATTAGCACTCTGTCAGGTTTCCAAGTGATTAAATCCATTTAAAAAGAAAAAAGCAAAGTCCATCTTCCAAAACAATTTATTTTATTTAGGGAAGCATCAAATTGGGAAAGTCCATGGTAATTACATATCTGACACAATCCAGAATTACCACACAATATCAGAAGTTAGAAACAACCCCCAAAAGTCACATTCTCCAATAGAAGTAATTCAACGTTGCTTGATGTCATAAATCTCCACCTCAAGGGGCATGAACACGGTCAGCTCATTTTCCCAAGGGAAGAAGAATCACCTAGCCTAAACAATTCTCCCTATATCCACTTCTCCCCCCTTAGGAATGTGGCAAGCCTGAAACCCTTCCCCCATGACTGTCACAGAGAAAGTAAGAAAAAGAATATATACTAAGTCTACTAAAATGGCTACACATATGTCAATTTTGGGCTTAACACACTCTTCTGTTCAAGGGTATTCCATTTCTTTTATGATATTTTTTTACACAGTTAGATCTAGTGCTTGCCTGTAGTGACCCAGTTGAGTCCATTTGCTCAGTGCAAGTATTGCATGGTTTGAATATTCCACACACTGATTATGGAAGAAAGACAAAATTGAATCAAGGCTGCATACCACTAATATATATCAGATACTCCCATAGTGAATATGAGTCTGTGCTATCTCAGAATTTGTCCAACCTTTATTTGTGGAAATAGAATAGCAACAGGGAAGCAATGAACTCTCAAGAATGGACCAAGGAGTAGGAGAAAAACAATGAACTCTCTTTTGCAAAAGGCAAGCAAAGATAATGTAATATTTAGATGATTTGAAGCTGAAAAGATCTAGAAGTTACCTTACAATGTACAAAGAGCCTGATTCTTCTTTTTCTTTCACTGATACCAATCAAGAGTAAATTCTTTTGATGCTTGTAGATTTACACCAGAAGCCAGCAGGTATAAGGGAGAGAGGATTAGTTCATGGGTGTAAAACAGTTATTTCTGATACAGATCTGTCATTTAAAGGAGATGAAAGGCTGTTGCTCAGTAAGGAATCTTTTAAGGAATTCAAAGATCTGATGGATCTTTTCAACAGCTGTACGGAGCAACACTGCAAGTTTTCTTTCCTTGAAAGGACTGAATATAAACATTTTCTTTTCCTTCAAACATCTGGCAATATGTATTCCAATAGAAGCTTTACATTACTTTAGAGTGCTTTTTCTAATTAGAATTCAAACAGCTGTGAACTTGTGAGAAATGACATGTTTTTACACTTTATACAAGAAAGCTAATATTTTTAAATGTTATACTTTTCTCAGATTATTAGTATTCCTGACATATAATATTTATCTGTTTAAACTTTTTAAAACTCTTTAGCTAATAGTTCCTCTACCATAGCATCTGCCTAGCCAAACCATAATTGCTTGGAACAATGCAACAATTATAATTTTCTGTCCCCATCTTTTTGATCCCTTAGTTAAGATTATAGGAACAAGGCCAAGAGAAGGAAATGTCTTCTACCAATTGAGAGACCCATTTCTGGCAAAATGATCCAGGCCCTATACGGTACATAACCAAGATAGAAATTGACATCAGACACGAATATTTAAAGAGTAATGACAGCATATTAAAATTACATATCTCTATCTCTATCATCTTTATCTCTATCTATCTGTCTGTCTGTCTGTCTATCTATCTAACTATCATTATTAACTATATCAGTTAGCTTTAAAGAATGTTCAAATGAACAAAAAATTTGGAGAGTCTACCTAAGACACACACACACACACACACACACACACACACACACTATAAAGGAAGGGGACAATGAATGCTTGTTGATAACCTGAAATGGCATTTGGACCAGAAAAATAATCATTTCTGAGAATTCCTAGAATTCTATTTTCATCCATTGTTTTTGCCCAATGACAATTTTGAAATTAGTTCATTTAAAAAAAAAAAAACTCTTAATTTTTTTTTATCATTGTGGGAATTAAGTTCTTCTTGAATGGCCTATAATAGTATGAATGTATATAACCTAAACTGAAAAAAGTTAATGAAAGTGAACAATAGTCCATTGGTCTCCTGGTGTTCATTTTTGTAATAAAACTACATTAATTATTATTTCTGAGGTAGTAAAATTGAGAACTGGAGAAATTTCTCTCTAACACATTATTGTGATATTCTTGAAGTTATTTATACCAATGGGCTTCTCTTCTTTTGATTCTTTTGTAACTGTGCAACAATCAACCCACTGATACATAAAATGAAAATATCTGGATCGTGTATTACTTTGGCCCCTTTTTAACGTTGACTTTTTGTTATTCACAAGCCAAAATCTATCAGGATTCAACATCATTACAAATGCTCAAATTCACCATATTTTTCATATGAATGCAAATGTATTGTAATTCTATATAAGTGTCTATTGCTTGAATTATTCCAAAGCAGAACTGCTTTCTTAATTTTTTAGATATCGATGACAATTGTTGCGATCATTCACCTAGAATAGACTATTAAACTAGTAGACCATTAGACAGTAATATACATGTTAAATAGAAGACATTCTGGTATTGCTTCTTTCTAGTTAGCTAACTATGCTTATTAGAATCAGTAGCAATTATAAGATTGACTATATTATAAACATAAAAATAATAAAGAAGCACATTATCTTTTTAATAACATTCACTTTTAGTACACAATTTTAATAGTTAAGAAATTTCAAAAACAATGTAGTTTAATTGTGTTTTAATAGGAAAGCAACATTTGAATTTTCCTCAAGGTGCAATACAAAAACTGCATTAAAACTGAAATATTTTCACCTTATTGAATTTAATAAAATGCTTTGAATATACTAAACATGCTTCCACCATGTAGGTATTTCTAGCTAAGTCTAACTATTTAAGTACTTCTGTACAATTATCAGATACATAAAGAAACAACATTTTCTTGATTGAAGAAGAAGCAGAACTTTGGCAAAATTAAAATAGTATAGCAAATATGTACTTTCATTAAACTATTAGCATGTTGTATGAATTTTCATAAATAAAAAAGAACAAGGTATCTAACATTTATTTCCCATATGAATCCTGTGTGCATATTTGACAAAACATAAACAAAATTCTTGCTCCACTGATTTTTTTTTTTTACTATTTTTGGATATAACTGCTTCTATAGTTCATATACAAGAAAATATGACTAGTAAATGACAAAACTGAAATGTTGTTGCAATACATTTCTATAGGCAGTGCTCTTCAAAGATGATAAAGGGAGGGAGGGAGGAAGATTTCTGATGCTTCCAGTCAGCTTTCCACAAGGAAACTCAATGGGAAATGTAGTAGGAACTCACAAGTGGCTTCTACTCCAATTATTTTTTGTTTTTGTTTTACTTATCATGATCATTCTGTTTCTCTGTTTAGGTAAGGAAATACCTTAGCTTGTCTAGTACTACTATATAAGCCACTCACAAATACCATGGATGTTATCTATAGATTTACTCAAAGTGTTTGACCAAAACTAACCTTTAAGAAGCCAAGAGATGATTTGCCTTTCTTTTCAAAAACTGCAGCAGGAATAAGTAATGATACCAGTTAATATAACTGGTGTTAGAATAATTTTTGGTCCAATTACAAACTGGAACTAAAATGAAGGATGCAGACAATTGTTCAAAGTAAATGTAGGCTTTATTCATAAACCTGAATTGCAAAATGGAGGGTCAGCAATTTGAAGATGGCTACAAAATCAGAAAACTTGAAAGCAGTATATTTATAGAAATACTGGGATTTGATCCTGAAATTTGAATTTGAATTTTGAATTTATTTGATTTGTCAATTGCTTACAAGATAATAGGTATAAATATATACATAGTTATGAATACATGAAATGGGTACATATAAGAAGAATAAAAAGAAACAATAGGACAGAGACAGTAGGCACATTGGTGTACTTATGCACACCCACTACAGACCTCTTAGGAAAGGGGTAAGGTCAATAGTAGACAGTCTAAGGTTAAAGTTTTTGGGGTTTGGAGAAGAAGACAGAAGGAGACATTGACCACTCTGTTGCTGAAGTCGTATTTCCTGCAATCAAGTTTGGTGCGGTTAACCTTGAGTTTGTATCTATTGTGTGCTCTTGTGTTGTTATGGTCGAAGCTGAAGTATTCATTGACAGGTAAGTCATTGCAATGTATGATTTTATATACCATACTTAGATCAGACCGAAGACGGCATAATTCAAGGTTTTCTAGGTCTAGAATTTCAATTCTGGTGGCATAAGGTATTCTACAATGAGTAGAGGAGTGGAGAACTCTTCTTGTG
This sequence comes from Bungarus multicinctus, assembly GCA_023653725.1. Classification (NCBI taxonomy): domain Eukaryota; kingdom Metazoa; phylum Chordata; class Lepidosauria; order Squamata; family Elapidae; genus Bungarus; species Bungarus multicinctus. The sequence continues at coordinate 53,809,137 of CM042844.1, forward strand.
AAATATTTCTGGACTTTCTCAACTATGCTAATATCAGATATGTAATGTGGGTTCCAGACTGATGAGCTGTATTTGAGTATTGGTCTAGCAAATGTTTTGTATGCTCTAGTTAGTAGTGTGATATTACCAGAGAAAAAGCCATGTAGGATTAGGTTAACAACTTTTAATGCCTTTTTGGCTATGTAATTACAATGGGCTCTAGCACTTAGATCATTAGAGATGAATATTCCAAGGTCCTTTATTTATTTATTTATTTATCGTATTTTTATACCGCTCCCTCTCCCAAAAAGGGACTCGGGGCAGTGTACAGACTAAACATATAAAAGATACAGTCAAACAGCAATTTAAAATCAGAATTAAAATAAATAGATGAAACTAGAATAAATGAGTAAAATAAGTAAGTAAGTAAGTAAGTAAATGACTGAGTCCCGTCAAATAGAATTAAAAGTCTTATTAGAATTTAAAATTTAAAAATCTCAGAAAACCTTTAATTGGCTAGGCCGGCCTGCTTAAAAAGTAAGGTCTTGACTGCACGCCGGAAGGTTAGGATGTCTGATGTGTCTCGTATCTCCGGGGGAAGATAATTCCAAAGGGAGGGGGCTCCCACAGAGAAAGCATGTAATCTCGGGGTCGCCAGCCGACAACGATCAGGTGGCGGTACACCAAGCAGGGCGACCCTGTGGGAGCGGGCGGCGGGAGGTTGTTGGTGGCAGAAGGCGGTCCCGTAAGTAGCCAGGTCCCGAGCCATGGAGCACTTTAAATACTAACAGTACCACCTTGAATCGAATCCGGAAGGCCACAGGAAGCCAGTGCAGTCTGTGGAGAAGTGGTGTTAAGTGGGCGTCCCGGGGGGCGCCCATAATCATCCATGCGGCTGCATTCTAGACTAACTGTAACCTCCGGAGACTCTTCAAGGGGAGCCCCATGTAGAGGGCATTGCAGTAGTCCAAGCGGGAGATAACGAGGGCGGAAGTGACTGTGCAAAGGGCGTCCAGATCCAGAAAGGGCCGCAATTGGTAGATCAAACGAATCTTATAAAAAGCCCCCCTGCTGCAATATGTTTTTCCAAAGACAGCCGCACATCCAGGAGGACACCCAAATTGCGCGCTCTTTCCACAGGGGTCAGTACCTCTCCCCCTATAGTCAGCGAAGGAACAAGCTGACTGAATCTGGGAGCAGGAAACCACAGCCACTCGGTTTTGGTCGGGTTGAGACGAAGCCTGTTATGACCCATCCAATCCCGCACGGCCTCCAGACATCGGGTCATCACTTTGAAGGCTTCGTTGGGGTGGTCTGGGATGGAGATGTATAGCTGAGTATCATCAGCGTATTGATGGAATTCCACCCCAAAGCCACGGATGATCTCACCCAGCGGCTTCACATAAATGTTGAACAATAGGGGCGAGAGTACCGATCCCTGAGGCACCCCACAAAGCAGGGGCCTTGGGGTCGATCTCTGTCCCCCTGTCAACACAAATTGCGAACGGTCGGAGAGGAAGGAGGAGAACCACCGTAAGACGGTGCCTCCAATCCCCAACCCCTCCAATCGCTGCAATAAGATACTGTGGTCGACAGTATCAAAAGCCACTGACAGATCTAACAGCACCAGGACAGAGGAACAACCTCTGTCTCGTGCCCTCCAGAGATCATCCATCAACGCGACCAACGCCGTCTCTGTGCTGTGCCCGGGCCTGAAGCCCGATTGGAGGGGGTCCAGATAACTCGTTTCATCCAGGTACTGCGGGAACTGATGTGCCACCACAGTCTCTACAACCTTTGCAACAAAGCGAAGGTTGGAGACAGGACGGTAATTTGATAACAGTGCTGGGTCCAGGGACGGTTTCTTGAGGAGAGGTCGTACCACTGCCTCCTTCAAGGAGGCGGGCAAAAACCCCTCTCTCAAGGAAGCGTTTATAATGCCCTGGAGCCAGCCTCGAGTCACCTCTCGGGTGGCTAAGACCAGCCAGGAGGGACACGGGTCCAACAAACAGGTGGTAACATTCAGTCCCCTCAGTATTCTGTCCACGTCCTCTACGGTAACAGGATCGAACTCAACCCAGTTGACCTCAGCGATATCCACCCCCGCTCTCCCGCCCGGAGAGCTTGGATCACCAACAAGGTCTTGACTATTCAGCTTGTATTTTATTTTCTGATTTTTTTTTCCAGTATGTAAGATAGAGCATTTATTTGTTGAGATTTGAAGTTGCCATTTGTTTGACCATTCTGATACATAGTCAAGATCTTTTTGAAGGGTAGCAGTATTGTCTGTAGTATTGAACAGCTTTACATCATCAGCGAAGAGAATGCAGTTGCTCTTAATATGATCACAGAGATCATTTATGTAGAGTATGAAGAGGGATGGTCCTAGAACACTGCCTTGGGGGCCATCACTATTGACAGGTACAGAATTTTGACCATTTGTTGTCTGTTTGTTATGCAGTTGTCCAGAGATACCATAAGATTTTAGTTTAGGAGTAGTTTGTCATGTACCACTGAATCAAAGGCTTTACAGAAGTCTATATAGAATGCATCTATTGCTTTGCCCTGATCGAGTTGTGTAGTCCATATGTTTTTGCAGTGTAAGAGTTGCAAATTACAGGATAGTTTTTTTCTGAAACCAAATTGTTTATTAGAGAGTAGGTTGTTTGTCTCAAAGTGGAGGATAATGGATTGGTTAATAATTGATTCCATGACTTTACAGCTGACCCAGCATAAGGAGATTGGTCTGTAATTTTCAGATTAATTGCAGTGTTTTTGCTCTGGCATGTGAGTTCCATTGGGGAAAGTAGTTTCTTTGTCTGTGGGGTTGATCTTTTCCGGGTGTGGAATATTATGAAGGATCTGACATCAGAGATTTGGATGAAGGGCTTGGCGATAGGGGAGCAATATTCTCATTATGGCATTTCCCTATCTTGGGATTTCACTTCCTGATTGATTTGCTTGTATCAGATGCTTCCTGGGAAGACATGCTTTGTCATTTTCAGTGCCCATAGGATCAAAAGTCTTTAAACATTTTTTAATAACTCTGTATTTGGGACAGATGAGGCTTTTGTCTGTGAAATGGATGGAAAGAGATATGACCCAGGTATTTTCTTCTTACAATGTTAAAGAAAATAGAGTGAGTTATGTATAGAAAGCTTTTTGGATATAAAGACAGATCCAAAGCTCAGGTTTTCATAATTTGTGTGTACTGGTTCATAAATTTAATTTTAGTTAATAAAACAATTATTGTTTTGTAAAAAGTGAAGATTCTGTAACTGTGTCTCACAACAGGGCTCCTGAGAATTCAATATTAAAGTTATGTTTTTATATATATGAATAGAAAGAAGACACTGATTAAAATTAAAATTTATTCTAATTATATTAGAACTTATTTAGCTTATTAAGCTGAACATGTAGACTTCATATGCTTTAGATTTAAAATATAGCAAGGAAAGTAATAATTATGGATTTATGAACAAGGAATAATGTGTAATCAATTTAACCTGCATTCCATAATCTTAGTTAAAAACAACAGAACTGAATTGACATTGTGAGCAGGATGTATTCATTATTTAACTTAGTCAATGAAAAAAGAAAAATATATAAGAACTACCATATATGGCATTTACTGACCCATTAATTTTGTTTTAAACAAAACAGTTCCGTTCCCTTTTAATTCTCCCCTTTTCTGTATCAAAAATTATTTCAAGTTTTCCACCTGATGGGATAGTAAAAATATTTAATGTTTTAAATTAAGCAGGAAGATTTCTGAAACACTGTCATTGCCTAGTTTTCAATTAGGTAGAAATATAACCTTGATTAATTGGTTCTCTCCAGATATGTAACATTGTGAAGAAGAAGAAAAAGATTCACTGTGGATTTCATTTGATTTCCATTTATGCAAAATCTGCTTGAGGCAATTTATTACTAAGTCACCAATAACACTCAGTGGGGACAATGGTACCTTTTGTTTTGATGTAACTTTAGAAATACTTAACCAAGTTTTATCAGGTATATTTTAATAAACTGTCATTGACTAGATTCTCTGAAAACAAAGAAAACCTAAATTTAATAATTAGGAATTTTTCCATATCAACATTTTTTTTTTCAGAACAAAGGTGTCTTCCCACTTCTTCTGTTGGTTCTAAAAAAATATTGCTCTTGTCTTTTTGCATTATTGAACAAAAGGCATGCTTATGCCGAAAAGAAGAATTCCATGTTTAGTTGGCAGCTAGTTTTCCAAAAAGTAAACTCCTAAGAAAGACCTAGACAAAAAGGGGGAAAAAACTAGTCATGAATAGGAACAAAGGAATCAGTAATGAAAGGGAAGAGAGATAGAAAAAATAGAATCTGATTACTAAGGAGATGCTATGTAAAAGATATATTGGGCAGTGAACGCTGTACCAAGAAAATAAATGAGCAAAAGTTAAAGAATATTTATGAGGATAATATCATTGTATATACAAGAGCAAATGATTCCTTCTGTGGAAATATTCCTTCAGGGGGCAGTGGTATCTAGAAAAAAGGTTAAGAAAGAAGTTTTATTTCACTATCAAAACTGGTACATTCAAAATAGTGGACAAGACAGAGAACCATAATCTGATCTAAATTATTAAAAGGTTGGTAAGAAATCTATAATTATGTGGACAAAAATTCACATTTGAGTTCTGTCTACAATATATTTAAGTTTCATGCCATTTATCAAAGTACAAGAAATATGGTATATTGATCTTCTGAATCTTCAAACTTCATTCTTCCATGTTATTTTATCCCATGTCTCCTAGTTCTGATCATATGCAATTGGCAAACAGCTGTCTCCCTGGCAGTACAACTTCATAAACATGGACATTTTTGCAGCTATTATCCACATGGCCTTTGAAGTAGGCAATGGAAACAATTATCTCAGGCTCCCAAAATATAATCAGGCCATTCTGTGTTAATGTATACGATTGATAAGTTAAAATTTATTTCCAACATTTCCTTTCCTGCACTAAAAATGTCAATACAGGAAAAAGAATGGAGAGAAAACTACATTGTTGTGGGAACCAGCAGGAAGAAAAACTCTGTGTGGGGTAAAGGCTAAAATGAATATTCCATCATTGGGCATCTGAAAGTTTTAAAAGACGCTAATCATTAAAGCTTTTAGGTTTAATTTTCTGGGACCAATTACTGAGGAAAGGATGTTTAACTTTCTGTCTTCTCTGTGTCTATGCATGGAGGTCTTGTCCTTCAGTCTGGTCAATTTATTTCTTGATTGTGCCCTTGTTAGCCCCTCCCACACCCCCACTTCCCAATACAAGGCTTTATGCAGTCAGGGAATTATAATATCTATGCTTCCATGTACTCCTACACTGCGGTAGCAATAAAAAAAATACTGAAAAATGCTTTAAAAGCCACCTAATTTGTTCCTACTCGTTGATTCTGCTTGCCTCATGATTAGACCCATTGATGCACAATGCTATTTCCTTCTTTTGCAGCAGCTTGTGTCATTCTCTCTATCTGCTTGAGGGAGTGATGCTGTAACTATCTCTGTTCAGTCCTTGAAAACAGGTGATATTGATGCATTGCAAATCAGTCTTGAACTTACATTTCATTTTAGCAGAACCCCTTGGACTGAAAAGCTATAAATAATTCCCTCATTTCTGAACATCAGCATGGCATGAATTATGAGCCTTTCATCAAGGATCAATAGAACAATAGTCTTTCAGCTTCAAAATCAAAATTTGTGTGTGGGAATGCATGTGTGCATAAGATTTATAAGGAATATTTCTTTTATAGTGTAGCTTTTTTCTTCAATGCAGTTTCAAAAGGACTTGTGGTAAACTCCATATACATTCTATCATATTTTATCTAGTATATTTATAATCATTCATTATTATGTTCTTATTAACAAAAATGAATTAATAATTCAGTTACTCTTTGATTTATTATCATGTTCTGGATCATCCTTTGGAAATAATCAGAAGATTTTCTCAGTCTATTAAAGGTCTTTTTCATCAGTATTCTCAGGTAATGAGCTTGAAATGGATTGTATAATATGAGTTACATAAGTTACTTCTCGGTCATTAAGCTAATAAACTGTCAAACTTTGTATTAAAAATGCACCTGAACTTTCTATTTTATGTGGTTTTAAAAAGGAAAAGAAAATGCAGGATTCAGGATTAGATTAACATCAATTGATGACCTTAGCACAGTCAAACAATGGTACATTTCAATGGAAGCAAAATTCTTACAGTCATGAGATGGAAATATTGTCATATCTGAAAGTACTTTCAAATTAAACCTTTAAATTTTAGTCATCATGCCAAATACATTTTTTAAATGCAATTCAGGTTGAATGCAAGTAATGCATAAGGACAATCACAAAAAATTTACTAAAGTTGTGTGATAATGAACATGTTAAGAGTATAACAGCTAAGAGAGAAAACTCTAGTGTTCTCCTTCTCTTATATTGCCTAATGGTTAATCCAGGGCTGGGAGTGCTCTATGTAAAATATTTTTGCCATGGTCCAGTAAAATAAATCAAGAGGCATTTACCTACTTACTTAGTTACTTAGTTACTTACTAATTTTGGAAAAGGGAAACAAATCAGTGGTGGGATTCAATTTTTTTTTACTACCGGTTCTGTGGGTGTGGCTTGATGGGCGTGGTAGGGGAAAGATACTGTAAAATCTCCAGTCAGATTTTCCAGTTCTCTGAACTACTTAAAATTTCTGCTACCAGTTCTCCAGAACTGGTCAGAACCTGCTGAATACCACTTCTGAAACAAATACTCTAATAATATCATTTTAAATGAACAATATGTCAGTATTGAAACTGAAGCATCCCTACTGTTTTGCCTTTTTTCCTCCTGGCTTAGTTTTTGGTAATTTTGTTTATGTGATTTTATTTATTTATTTATATTTCCTATTTCTTAACCACCCATCTCCTTCAGAGATGGAATACTTTTCTGCCCTTAAGAATAGAAAATGGTAGATATTTAACTGAAGCTCCATAGCATAATTTCTAATCTAAGTATGTTATTATTTCATCATTAGTAAATAGTTATATCCCTATCGCCATTAATCTGTGTGTTGTTCCATAATTTTGAAAGATGGATACTAAAGAATAGGAACACTAAGGGTGACACCAGAGGGGGCTAATATTGAAAATCTTTTATTAAGAAATCACTCTGAACATACAGCATAAGAACAATAGGCTCCCAAACATCTGGATGAACCCAAATGGCAGGGAAAGTCCCCAGAATATGACTCATGAGAAAGCTGAGAAAAAGGAGCAACTCTTATAGCCCTTTTCTCTCACTTCCCTGCTCTTGAGAATCTTCACCTCTGGTTTAGGTCAACTAGCATTTAGAAGTTAATGAGTATAAATACAAACATTAATTTCCAAATGCTAGTTGTCCTAACAGAATTCTATTATTCTGTTAGGGCAACCAACATTTTGAAATTAATGTTTGTATTAATACTCATTGGAGACAAAAAGATGACAAGAGAATAAGCAAGCACCCAATCAGGAATACACATGGAAAAGAATGCCTTATATCTGGCTATTTACTTAGCATGCTCCCAAGAGCTTAGAAGGCAAAAGAAAGTTTTAAGGTGAAACTGATTTGGGTTTTGCCAATTTAAGATAGCAGCACAAGCCAGCTAATTTTGGCTCCAGAATTGAGTTTATTAACTTATGATCAGCACCTTTTTAGGGAAGCAGTGTGCTTCAGAAAAAAAAAAAAGCAATTTAAGAAGAGATAGCTTGTTAAGCAATCTTTCCCCTTTGCAAGAGGGGAAAGTCTAACAAAGGGTAAAAAAGGGGGAAACCCCTCCCTCAAAACTGCAGTCTTGCAGTCAGACACAGGACACTCATAAACATTATTAAGTAAAGCTACTAGTAATGAACTGTACAAATGCACTCATACACATGCACAGACTCTTTATTGGATTAACTTTAAACCCATTAGGGTTACTGTGCAACTATACAAAACAGCAAGATATATTTCAACAATTTTTTTATTCAAAGTTGCAATGCAATTGCTTATTTATTTTATTTTATTATTGTATTATTTTATTATCACAAAATGCCCAACATGAATCAAAACATTTTCATAACATTGTAAATAGAGCAAGATCTATACTAATTAATGTTACTAAGATTGCGTCTTATTACCTTCCCATTATAAGGCGGTTGTATTTTTATTTGTTTGTTTGTTCAGTTTATAAACCACATTGGTTATCCAAGCAACTTTAGGTTAGGTATAAGATAGTAAAATTAATAGAAAATAGTTTACTACAGGAAAGAGAAAACCTAGAAAATGCATTCCGATTCACAAACAATTGAGGAATAAGCAACCATCTATCCATCTGTAGATACTGCTGAGACTAGAAAAACTCCAAGCTGCAAAACCATCTAGCACTGGTCATTCTCTTCAAACAAGAAAGACCACATTTATCTAATTTTTAAAAGATTTTTCTAAAATATCAAACTTACCATGGATATGCGCTATGCAAGATTGATGGAAAGCTCTGTGGCCTTAGGCAAAACATACTTTACAATACATTTCTTGAAATATCAACTCAACAAAAGTTTGCTTTTACATTATATAATATGTATTGAGCCACTTGTTTAATCAGCTGTCTTTTAATGTACTTTATGATTGTGTCCTCTGTGAAAATGATTTCTTAATATAAAAATTCACATAAATTTAAGTACAAAATTCAAGACATTTACATCTCTTCCCATAACTGGCCAATATAATACTTGGCAAAACAAAACTGAAGTTTATAAAAAGTTTAAGGGACAGTCAAAATACAGATCGTCAGAAAATTAAATAGATATGAATGATAATTAAAAGTATCAAAATTTGAATTCTATGTAAATATATATCTTACTGAGATGACAATGAAGGGTATGTATATAGATACATGTAGGTATAGCATCTGTGTATCTTTTTAATGAAAATTGTACTCTAACATTTATTTTATGGTGCAATATTTTAAAACTCTAAAAGTTATTTTCTGATGTACTACTTCTTTCATTTTTTACATTCACAATAAAAAAGGATGATATGGTGGCTAAACTAATATTTTGGTTTTGGCAGTTTGAGTTTCAAAAACCAAAAGATTAGTATTAAGCACTGTCCACTGCATCAATATTTGACAATATGATTGCAATAAACTGTTTCCTGCTGAAAAAGTGATAGCAGCTGATTTGTTTCACATTGGCTTACTGTGTTTCAACTTTATTGTCCCACTTATGCAGGGCTGAGTCTTTTCATTGGTAGATGATGTTAATTTAATTCCATATTTCAGGAAGAAATATTATGGGGTCTCCATTTAAATAAGTAGGCAAGATATATTCAGAATTAGAACCAATTAAACCCTACTAAATTCATTGTGAGAAATAAGCATCCAGCAAGAAAAAAAAGTCACCCGTATTCTTCTCGATATATCCTGTATATCAATTTTTAAATCATTAATTTCACAATTTAACTTCCATAAAATTCTCATCTTTTGACCAACTTTAGGAGAGAGGTAAATCCTGTGTTTAGCTGCAAAACTTATATCCACCCATTCATTATTGGGAGTCTTTGATCAATTAAGGAAAATCATTTGAGTAGAAACTGAAAATAGGAATAAAATAGCTTACCCACTTCTAAAAAGAAAAATTAATCCTTTGCTATTCTTTATGAGCATTTTATGAGTATATAAGTTGTACATGGATGAATTCATTCTAAATGGATGAATTACTTTTATTTATCTAATAATTCCATTTGTAATTATGTTAATTCTTAATTTACAAATGCTTAACTCTGGTACTTATCTGATTAGTGGCTATAGGAAACCAGTTGTATTACTGGCTTATTATGTTGCACCAGATGTCTGATTTTGTTGTTATGATTTACCTTTGGATTCAAAATTGCTTTTAAGCCTGCTAAAATGATAGTCACACTGTTTATTTTCAAAGCAACCTAGTGAAATAAACCTTGAAAGATACAAAAACTAATCTCTTTAGGAGATGAAGCAGCTAATACAATTTGAAACAGCAACTTAAATTAAATGTAATGCTTAAATGATTTCCCAATTGCTTTCCTGTATAAACAGCATAAATATCCAAATTATATTAGCCTTTAACATAATTAGCTGAATATATAAAGTGTCTGGTTAAAACCCATTCCTTATTCCTGCCTTTGCTCGTCATTTTTTTGGGAAACCAAAGATCATAAAATAATTTAAATTCTAAGCCTATTTTCATGATTTTCCAAAAATCAAAGAATTGTTACTGGTTTTTTTTTCATGCATTCGTACACCACCATTGGAAAAAAATGCCTGGCAAAATCTTTTTTCTTAGTAAGAACAACAAAACATTGAAAATATCCAGAAGCATTACAATGATAGAATGAATTTTAGATTCAGTTGAGCATCTTCTCTTCCATCTTTACAGTTTCTAAAACCAATTGAGCATGTTTCATCCAACTATTGTATATTGTCCCAACCTAAAAGTAGGCAGAATCTGGATCTACTGCAATGTTGCCAATGTGCCAAACATTCAACCTTAAAGTAATCTTGAAATGAATTTTAACCTACATAGACTTTGAATAAGATGGTGATAAGAAAGTTTCCCTCAATTATCTACTGGATTTGGGTTTTCTCTTTTTTTGGCTCTAGTAAGAATAACAGTCAAATGAAAAATATTCCAGATGGTCAAACTTTCAAACAATAATCATAGTCGTGTCCCATTACAGCAATCCTTGGCATCCTCTTTGCTCACTGGAGAACAATGTTGCCTGACTGTCATGGATTGAGGGTGGAACTTTCCACTCAAGGTAAGGACAATGGCAGCAAGGTAAGGGCAGTGGCAGGTGTTAACAAGGGTTCAAGGTTTGGGAAACTTAGGAAGCTCCCTTTTGCTCTTCATTTCTCCCCCAGTAAGTGCTTAGGAAAAGGCACAGACAGTCAGGACAAAAGAGAAATGAAAGTAGAAAGCACATGGCAGGGTTCACATCTCTTTTCAGGATGATAAATGAAAAGGTGGAATGAAGTTCAGTGTGAATCTGTAGGTTTGGTAACTATTATTTTCCCCTTCTACCTTGTTTTATTTATAAATGTATAAATAAATAAAATATTCCATAATTGTTACTAACCCAGCTTCTCTTTTAAATGAAAGCCAAGTAAGAAATGCCAATGGAATTTCAATGGGCTCCAAAATGCAGCAGGTGGTCTTCTTCTTCTTCTTCTTCTTCTTCTTCTTCTTCTTCTTCTTCTTCTTCTTCTTCTTCTTCTTCTTCTTCTTCTTCTTCTTCTTCTTCTTCTTCTTCTTCTTCTTCTTCTTCTTCTTCTTCTTCTTCTTCCTCTTCCTCTTCCTCCTCCTCCTCCCTTCCTCTTCCTCCTTCCATGCTGTAAATCTTTTCTATACACTTGTTCTATCAATACAAGACATTTTTTATATTTGTAGGTGTGTGTGTACACATTTACCACTAGTTGGCATATATGGTAAACAGATGCATAATATTTTGAATCCCAAATTATGGTATTATCATTCTGGCAAACATATTGCTATTCATAATCACAAGAGGCTCTGGGCATCCCTCCAAAGGCTTTTAAATTTCCAGGGTCTTTCTAAAATGCATGTGTTTTCATAATTATATGCAGCTAGGGCTGCATCTCTAATTTTTATAAACTTCTAATATCAAACAAAAATATTTTCCCCACCCTCATTTTTTCATTTTAGCAGTTTTCTACTATCTTTGGGAGCTTTCAGTAATTTGAATGATTACTGATGAGTATTTTAGCCCAAATCATTGCAGTAGGTGAAATTTCTTAGTGTAGAACATTTTTTGTTCGGTAGGTAAATGAACTGATTCAATTTATACACTTGTCAGAATGCATCTAGTTAGCCATTACTAGCTGAATCAAGCATTTTAAAATATTTTTTCATTAGGTATTAAGGACAAGGATAATTCAGACAATTGTCCCCCCCCCTTTTTTTTTTTTTTTGTTCTATGCTTAAAATCCAAGCTATTCAACGATTATGGCTAGTTTAACACTGTAAACTCAGGATTGACCACAAACAAACTACAAATGGTAACAGCCACCACTCAAAATGCAGATTATTAAGTGGCAGGAATGAATAAATATGCACAAATATATACACACAGATAGATAGGCAGACAGGTACATTGCAAAGTTCATGAAACGTAGTTCATATGGCAATAGCAATAGTGCTTAGGTATATATAGTGCTTCACAGTGCTTACAGCACTCTCTAGCACTTTACAGAGTCCACATATTGCCCACAACAATCATTTACTGAACTTGGAAGGATGGAAGACTGAGTCAACTTTGAGCCGGTCAGGCAATGGGCAGAGTCAGCCTGCAATAATCTATTATATTATATTATTAATATTCTAACCAGTGCACCACCACAAAAAGGGGAAAAAGTGAGTTTTCTGTTCTCTTTGAAGATTATGGATATTTAAATAGATACTTGTTTACATTATCTTATTTTCTTCCTTTCTCTCCTGACCTGAAGCCTACCATGCCTTTGAAAAACTTATCTAAAGGTTCTCTCAACTTTCAGCACAGATTTTTAAGATATACTGGATCAGCAAAGAAAAAAAAAAGGGTCTATCAATGTAATTATTCTGATGATGATTCAATTGAATCCTCCCTTTTAATAAATCTTTGAACCAAACAGTTGAATCAACTTATACAACTAATTTGAAATGTTCAAATCAATTTTATTCAATTAACTTTTGCACATATGCTACACATATTTTCATGGAATTGAATCTTCAACTAGATTGTTTTTATTATTTGAATCACTAACTTGAATTGAATCAATTCTTGCAAACTGAAATTGAAAGAAATTATTAAATCACAACTTCAAATTGAATCTGGACTAATTCAGATACGTATTCTAGCATTTCATGCCAACCTCTAATTTATCTTTGTTTCAAAATGTGGTATAAGTCAGCATTCATGTTTCACAATACATGAACATAGAGAAAAGTAACTGTATAATGTGTACTTTTTTCATTGGGCTATTGACATATTTTAGGTTGGATGAAGATGGAACAGATCTGGTTCTATAACTTATTTATTTATATGGAAAACAAAGTGATTCTGTCTTTTACAGAAGTAAACCTAATGAAGAACTTTTAAACCTTCGTTTAAAGTTTGTACTCCAGCAGAATCTTTGTAGCCTAACAGGCCTTATTCTGGCCTATTTTCACATTTTCTTTTCTATTGTAATAGACAATAAGTTTGCATGGGAATCATATGTTAAACACCTTTGAAAAAAAAAACAGGAGATACATGGATTTACTGCCTATTTAATAGTGTTATTTGTGGTCATTTTATTGTTCCTAATTTAATAAATTACCTCCTTTCAGAATTTTTTACTTGTTTGTTTTGTTCTAAGCTTGTCTATGACTAAAATAGAGGTTGAATTAGGAGCTCTAATATTAGTGTCATAGTCAATATTGACAATTTTTGAGCTGTCGATTGAAATGTAGGGATATATGGCTAAATTTGCATATTTAATTACAGAGGAAATATACCCAGTTATAATTGCTAACAATGCATTTTAATGCAATGCAATAGTTGTTCAAAATTGTGTTATTGTATAATTATCTCATTATTAATGCTGATCATGAAACATAATAAATGATTTAATGTTTGAATTATGATGTTCCAAATGTTCTAAATTATGCCTAATGATCATCAGCATCTTTGTCATTTCTGAGCAAATATGGATTCACACATACTTTCTCCAAAGACAGTGGATCAGTAGCTGAGAAAATATAATTTTTAGAATTTTCCTGTAACTTCTTATCAATATTGGCAGCTAGAGAGCTTCCTAAATTATCAACACATTCTTTACCATTTATACAATCAAAAGCTCAAGAACAGAAGGTCTTTAATAATGGAAAAGAGTCACTTTTACTACCACATATCTCATCTGCTCACAGAATAAATTGAATTAACCTAAATTAATCTAAAAATCTCTGTACATTTTCAAAATCAGAGAAGATAATCCTATTATGCTTGGAAATCAGCCTCATATGCTTTCATTTATTATACTACAGTAGAGAAAACCAATGATGTCTTTAACCACTGTAGAGAAACAAAAACTATTGTGCACACAGCTAGCAGATAGTGAAGAAAGATGAATATTTATCAAAACATTTACAGGTGAAACTTGAAAAATTAGATTATTGTGCAAAAGTTCATTTATTTCAGTAATGCAACTTAAAAGGTGAAACTAATATATGAGATAGACTCATTACATGCAAAGCAAGATAGTTCAAATCGTTATTTGTCATAATTGCGATGATTATGGCTTACAGCTCATGAAAACCCCAAATCCACAATCTCATATATTAAAATTAGAATATTACATGCAATCAATAAAACAAGGATTGTACATAGAACAATATCAGACCTCTGAAAAGTATAAACATGCATATGTACTCAGTACTTGGTTTGGGCCCCTTTTGCAGCAATTACTGCCTCAATGCAGTGTGGCATGGCAGCTATCAGCCTGTGGCACTGCTGAGGTGCTATGGAAGACCAGGATGCTTCAATAGTGGCCTTCAGCTCTTCTGCATAGTTCAGTCTCATGTCTCTCATCTTTCTCTGGGCAATGACCCATAGATTCTCTATGGGGTTCAGGTCAGGCGAGTTTGCTGGCCAATAAAGCACAGTAATCATAATCAGTAATGATATGGATGAGTGGAGATCTAATACAAGAAGTGACAGAAGTAGAAATTATATCGAACACTTGGGCAGACCACAATCCTCTTAAAATTAATTGGCAGGGTAAGAAAAAACCAAGGAGAAGGTGGACTTTAAACTCTCAACTATTAAAAGATGAGGAATTTATAAAGAAACTTAAGAAAGAATTAAATTTCTATCTTAAAGAAAATAATAATTCAGATACAACTATTCAAAATTTATGGGATGCGATGAAGGCCATTATAAGGGGAATTATAATATCTTATACTGCTCAAAAAAATAAAGAAATAAAAGACTAAAACCCAAGAACAATTGATTTATTATAAACATAAACTCAATTTAATGGAACAGGAAGAATTGATTAAAAATTTGAAAATAACTAAGCAAATAGAATTTGAACACGCAAACAAGCCTGGTAGATGGCTCTCTTACAAACTCAAAAAAGAGAAAGAGAAAAGAACTATTTACCAATTACAAGATGAAAGCGGAAATTTTCAGCATACAATAGAAAAGAAAAAAGAGATTGTATATAAATATTTTGAGAAGCTGTATAAAAAGGAGAAAGTAGATGAAGATCAGATAAGGAAATACTTAAGGGAAAAAAGTATCTGTGAAATTAAGGATGAGATGAAAGAACTGTTGACAAAGGATATATCTATGATAGAATTAAAACAAGCAATTAAAATCCAGAAAATTAACAAAACTCCAGGCCCTGATGGCTTCCCAGCAGAGTTTTATAAAGTAATAGAAGAACAGGTAGGACCAATAATGGTGGATTTATTTAATGAGATAATAACATCAGCTAAAATGCCAGACACATGGAAGGAATCATTAATTTCGCTAATCCCGAAGGGGGACTCAGATCCCAGGATGATACAAAATTATAGACCAATCTCTTTATTGAATGTGGATTATAAAATATTTACTACTATAATTGCTACCAGATTAAAAATAATCTTGAATGAGTACATACACCCAGATCAAAATGGATTTCTCCCAAATAGACAGATTAGAAATAATTTAAGGATAATAATGGATGTTCTGGAATATTATGAAGCTCATCCAGGGGAACAGGTAGCTCTTGTATTTTTGGATGCTCAAAAAGCTTTTGATAATCTCAATTGGCAATTTATGATTCAACAAATTTATGATATGAACTTTGGCACTAAATTTGAGAATATTATAACGGCAATCTACTCAGTACAAAAAGCAAATATAATAATAAATGGAGAAAATACTCAAACCATAAATATAGAAAAAGGAGTACGACAAGGTTGTCCATTGTCCCCTCTCCTCTTCATATTATCATTAGAAATATTATTAGAAAGAGTGAGGCAAAATTCTGAAATAAAAGGATTAAAAATCAAAAATGAAGAATATAAACTGCAAGCTTTTGCAGACGATATGGCCTTTATTATGGAAGATCCGATAGAAAAAGGACCAATATTAATTAAGGAACTAGAAAGATACGGAGCAGTAGCGGGATTAAAAATTAATAGACAGAAAATGAAACTCTTAGTAAAAAATCTAACAGATCCACAAATAATAGAATTAGAAAGGGTGCTGGGACTTCAAACAACAAGGAAAATTAAATATTTGGGAATATGGCTGACAGCACACTGCAAGACGATAAAGGAAAATAACTATAATAAGCTATTACAACAAACACAAAAAGATTTAGAACTTTGGAAGAAAATGCAATTGTCATTATTAGGAAGAATAGCAGCCATAAAGATGTCTATATTACCAAAATTTCTTTATTTATTCCAAACCATTCCAGTTAAACTAGATAAGACCTTTTTTGATAATCTCAATAGAATGACATTAAAATTCATTTGGCAGGGTAAGAAACCCAGAATAAAAATGAATTTGTTACAAGATATGAAGAGCAGAGGTGGTTTTGGATCGCCAAATTGGGAATTATACTATAGGGCAGCAGCATTGGTTTGGCTAAAAGACTGGATTAATTTAAAGAATAAAAGAATATTAGTTATAGAAGGCCATGATCTTCAAAGGGGATGGCATGCATTCCTTTGGGAAATAGGACCTACAAAACAAAAATATTTTTATAGACATTTGATTAGAGACTCGCTGATATACAATTGGATTAAAGTTAAAAAGAAACATTATATAAAGATCCCAATTTGGCTATCTACAATGGAAGCAATGATTCACCCAAATAACCTAGATCTGAATAAAATGTTAAAATATAAAGATCTACTGGATACAAATGGAAATTTAAAAACAAAACAAGAGCTCCAAGAACAAGGGCTGCTAATAGACTGGTGGGCCTACCTTCAAATACAAAGCCGATATAATAAGGATATAAAAGATTATGGAATATATTTGAAACCACAACAATTAGATAAAATCTTATTAGGACCAGATAAAAAAAATATTACTAAAATTTATAAGTATTTTTTAGAAGTAGAACTGGAAGAAGAAGTAGTGAAAGGATGTATGATTGCCTGGGCTCAAAACATCGGACATAATATAAAGTTAGCAGATTGGGAGACTATATGGAACAGAAATCATAAATTAACAAAATCAGTAACATACAAAGAAAATGCATATAAAATGTTTTACAGATGGCACTTACCCCCTTCGAGATTAGCGAAAATGTATCCTAAACTGAATCCCACATGTTGGAAATGTGGGAAAAAAGAGGGAACATATTACCATATGTGGTGGTCTTGCCCAGAGGCTCGAAAATATTGGCTAAAAATTCAAAAATGGTTACAAGAAATTACCAATGAACAATTAGATTTACAACCAGAGCTCTTCCTATTGGGGATCTTCAAAAAAAAATATGTAAAGTCTACAAAATACTTATTATTACATATATTGACTGCGGCTTTTGCTCAGTGTTGGAAACAGTCATTTACACCTGTAGAAGAACTGGTTATACAAAAAGTCATGAACTGTGCTGAAATGGATAAATTAACACTGAGTTTAAAAGATAAGGAATCTTCAATATTTTACAAGGTATGGGAACAATGGTACAATTGGATAGATCGGAGACAGACTAAGGATAGATGATTATTAAATATAGAACATAGATAGAATAAGAATATAGTTATGTATAAATTATCACTATCACACAAATGATTGTTATATGATAATGCACCACAAACAGTTGTTATTGAATTATATATGTTTTTAACTTTTTTTTTCTTTTCTTTTTGTAATAAAGTTCAATAAAGTTTATTTAAAAAAAAAAAAAGCACAGTAATCCCATGGTCATTGAACCAGGTTTTGGTGCTTTTGGCAGTGTGGGCAGGTGCCAGGTTCTGTGGAAAATGAAGTCAGCATCCCCATAAAGCTCATCTGTGGAAGGAAGCATGAAGTGCTCCAAAATCTCCTGGTAGACGGCTGCATTGACCCTGGACTTAATGAAGCACAGTGGACCAACACCAGTAGATGACATGGCTCCCCAAATCAACACACACTGTGGAAACTTCACACTGGACTTCAAGCATCTTACAGTGTGTGTGCCTCCAGACTCTGGGTCCTTGGTTTACAAATGAGATGCAAAAGTTGCTCTCATCAGAAAAGAGAACTTTGGACCACTGAGCAACAGACCAGTTCTGTTTTTCTTTAGCCCAGGTAAGACGCTTCTGACATTGTTTGTTGCTCAGGAGTGGCTTGATAAGAGGAATACGACATTTGAAGCCCATGTCCAGGATCTGTCTGCATGTGATGGCTCTTGATGCGCTGACTCCAGCCTCAGTCCACTTCTTGTGAAAGTCCTCAACACTTTTGAATGGCTTTTTCCTGACAATCCTCTCCAGGCTGCGGTGCACCTTTGTCTTTCACACTTATACATTCCACATAACTTTCTATTAATGTGCTTTGATACAGCACTTTGGGAACATCCAACTTCTTTTGCAATTACCTTTTGAGGCTTTCCCTCCTTATGGATGGTGTCAATGATGGTTTTTTGCACAACTGTCAGGTCAGCAGTCTTTCCCATGATTGTGCTTCCTACTGAACCAGACTGAGAGACCATTTAAAGGCTCAGGAACCCTTTGCAGGTGTAATGGCTTAATTAGCTGATTAGAGTGGGACACTTTGAGCCTAGAATATTGAATCTTTGCACAATATTCTAATTTTCTGAGATTGTGGATTTGGGGCTTTTATGAGCTGTAAGCCATAATCATCACAATTATGACAAATCACTGTTTGAACTATCTTGCTTTGCATGTAATGAGTCTATCTCATATATTAGTTTCACCTTTTAAGTTGCATTACTGAAATAAATGAACTTCTGCAAAATTTTCTAATTTTTTGAGTTTCACCTGTATATCCTTCTTTCCATCAAATAATGGAGGAGGCAAGTAAAACATTAGAATACTGAAACTATCATGAAACATGTACAATACAGAATAAGACCAGCTTCAAAATAAGAAAACATAGCTACCTTTATCTTACCCTCTTCTTTTAGATATAATTTTTTTAGCTTCTTTTCTAACCCCTATGAATGCAAAAGCCTGAGGTTTTTTTTTCTCCTTAAAGGTTTCAATAATCGCAGCAACAACAATCTAGTTTTGACTAAAAATGAATTCTTGGTGCATTTAAAATACTGGTCACAAACAGAAGACCATTTTCTTACCACACTTTTAATTCCTGTCCCCACCAGTTCTACTGTACTGGCCAGCATGCATGCACTGAATTTGAAGCTAAAAGGTGGATTTTTTTGTGTGGGTGTATTTAGGTAAAAAAAAAGAAACCCATAAATTGTGCAGTTGATAAGGAACATAAGACACATGAAATGTTCCATTTATTTATTATTTATTAAACATTAATTGTTCAAATGAACAAAGTTTAAATAAGTTAAAAAAAACAGAATACCATGGGTGCAAGTCGAATCTATACCACCACTGCCCAAATCTTTCTTTGTGGAGCTCAAACATATACCCAAGATAATAGAATTTTAGCAGTAAAGTAGAAGTCATAGCCTATTTCCCATCTTTTTATCTTTTTAGTATATTTTTATGTTCAATCAATTAAATGTTTACCAAAAAAGAAATAAGAACAGGTTGATTTAAAATATGTACTTGCCTACTCAATTCTGTCTGCTGCTTCCCTTCTTCCCCCTTATTTTTCAATCATGAAAAAGGCTGTGTTTGCTTTTGGTGCTATTGTGAATTATTCAGGCTTACCGTCTTTGCTAGTGGTGTCCATCATTTGATAGAGGCTATTGCACAAAGTATAATTGATTTTTTCCCTCCACACAACAAAAAATTGGTATCTAAACATATTGCAATGTATTATATAGACCCTGTTTAGAAATGTCTTACTAGGGCATATCTTATGGTCTTGTTTTTCCTATGTCAAACAGCAGGATTTATTACTTTGATCATATTAGAAAAGTAAAGTAAAAGATATTTTCCCTCTTTTGCATTTTAGAAGATACATGTTTGAATCATATTTCTGTAGATAGTTGGACAGGAAAGCAACCATATCTAGTGTAAAAACACTTTACTTTTCATGTCACTGCAAAAATTGTGTCATGCAGCATTTTTTGGACTTGGCTATGAAGAGAAAAGTGGATCTCTCAAGCTGCAATTCAGAATGAATTGTTTTAAGAGGGTAGGAAGATTCCTAATATCCTGTCCAAATGGACTTTATGTGCAGAAAGCAAATTAGTCTTCACTTCTGTCCCATATGAGAACTGTTTTCTCATATCACTGTATTATTCTTACCTATATTACACTTTTGCCATTTATGGTTGAGAGTTTATAAGATATATATAAATATATTTTTTTTCCTCACAGGTGTGAAATTTATGACAGTGAAAAACAGGATTGCAGTTCATCAAGAAGACCCAACCTTAAGTACTTAAATATTTCATTGCCTATTTTGATGGATTTTAATTGATACTTTATTATCTAATACTGGGAGACATTTGATAATAAAAAGTATTCGGGCCCCAAAGGGTGACCAACTACATTCAGAAAAACATTAGTAAATATCTGATGTACATTTTGGACAATATCTTGTAAAATTGTTGAAATCACCTATACAATATTGTCATTTGTATTTGAACTTTTTTTTTTTACAATAAAATCCTATCCTCAGAAGACTATTGAGGAGTGGCTGAAGACCTTTGCTTTTTATCTGATAGAAGAATAAGAGATTTTAAAAAAGAAAATAATTGTGTGACTAGTTAAAATTAGTAGGAGGTAATAGATATTTAGGACACTTTAGGGATACCATTAAAGGCTAAATCTTCATTACAATGAAGAATGTGAATAACTTCAATGAATGATGACTAGCCCCTTTCCTCACTATATCATGAAATCCTAGCTTATCTATGAAAGCATAAAATTGTAGGATCAATATCAGCGGAATAGATATCCTGCTGATTTCTTATTTTACAACTTAATCCCTAAATTAGATTAACTTTCAGCTAAATTAGGTCCCCTATCTGTTTTAAGCAACTGCCCACTCCCCCAGAAAAATAATCCAATAAAAGAAAGAAAAGAAGAAATTTGAATCCATTCCTCTATGGATCATTACTATTATTACTATTTTTCTTTGGCTACTATTTTTCTTCGGATTAAAAGGCAAACAAATAAACAACAGCATGCTTCCAACCTGAAAGAAAATTGTCCCACGTTGAATGAGAAGTTACTATTTAGCTTATTACCTGTTTCTGGGCAGCCACTGTTGGAATTGAAGTCTAATTTAGATAATATGGTGCGTTAGTACTCTTATGCTTTTATAAATACAGTTCTTTTGGCAGGCTTTTTGGGGAAGCCTATTTGTTGTAATGAATACAATAATGCATGCTGAGAGAGCAACAAATGATAGATTCATTTGTTTTTCCTTTGAAAAGCCAATATTTTGCATTTTAGGAATAACTGAATTGTTTTATATTTTTTCAGCATTTGGGAAAAATTGATTTTTAAAAATTGAAGCTAGGAAATAACTTAAAATATTGTTGAACTAGGCTGAAAATGACTGTTTGCATTAGTGACAGCAAATCCTGTTCAGATCATTCATAAATTAATGAATGGAAACTCCTTGTGAACATTTTGCTGAAGAAATAAAAAAATAAAGTTATGGGGTTGACCATTAGAAAGAATAGACTATGGAAAGTAGGAAATAAGGTTGCAATCTTAGAGAGGATAAAATATAATATATTTATAACCAGTATGAAGAAGATTGAAAGCCATGTCTTTCTTCCTCTTCTTCTCTCTTTCTTCCTCTTCTTCTCTCTTTCTTCCTCTTTTTCTCTTGTTCTTTTTTCCTTATTCTTTTTCTTATCTATTCACAGGATCCAACTCATAACCAAATATTAAGCTTATATGCTTAATTTTGGAACTATCCAATTGTATTTAATTAGATAGAGATAAAGGGTCCTTTGACCTAATAGAGATTTTTGTTAAGAATACTGAGTGCTATTCTCCAAAATTTGTTCCCCAAAATTGTGGCATCATGCTACTTTTTCCTGGAAGACCTACTATAGAAAAGTTGCAGAGAAATTATGACATTGGTGGAAAATTCCATTAAAGAAAGGAATGATCTCTTTGAATATTTTAATATAAAAATATAAATATATATACAATTTTTTGTCAAAATCTTGCATTAAAGGAAAATCAGAAATTACCACAGAACCATTCCTGCTACTTGTGCAATGAAGATAAGGAGTGTCCTGTCAAATTCTGTACCTGTCAACAGTGGTGTCCTCCAAGGCAGTGTTCTAGAACAAACTGTCTTCATACTCTACATAAATGACCTCTGTGATCAGATTAAGAGCAACTGCGTTCTCTTCGCTAATGATATAAAGCTATTCAGCACCACAGACAATACTGCTACCCTTCAAAAAGACCTTGACTATGTATCAGAATGGTCAAACAAATGGCAACTTCAGATCTCAACAAATAAATACTCTGTCTTACATATTGGGGAAAAAAAATCAGAAAATAAAATACAAGCTGAATAGACAAGACCTTGTTGATGATCCAAACTCTGTCAAGGACCTTTGAACTCTCATCTCAAATGATCTAAGTGCTAGAGCCCACTGTAACTACATAGCCAAAAAAGCATTAGTAGTTGTTAACCTAATCCTACATAGCTTTTTCTCTGGTAGCATCACATTACTAACTAGAGCAGCGGTTGCCAACCAGTGGGGTGTGGCCCACTGGTGGGCCTTGAGAAAATTTTGGTGGGCCGCAAAGTAATCTCACCACCAGAGCACCCCCCAAAGCAATTAATCCACAATTAACAACACAAGGCTGCGCCTCCCACATGGCCCGCAGGAATGCTCCCACCCACTCACTCCTTACCCAGCAAACTTGCCTGCTAAAATTGCTATTTTTCCTGTTTCCGACCATCATCTGTTCTGCTGTGCTGGGAGATTTAGATTAGCTAGGAATTCAATATTTACATACATGGTGTGTTGTGAGTTAATTTTGTGAGTTTGCTTGCTAGCAAATTTTATGAGTTTGCTTTCAAGCAAATTTTATGTGACAGATTAAGCTAGCCAAAGGCAGATAGATAGAATTCTGAATAAATTTGTGATTCTGTAAGCAACTCAATTTGCCTGCTTTGCCTAATTTTGGGTAAAAGTTGCTCTTTTTTAATAAAAAATTCAATATTTATATAAATATTTATAATATTTACATACAAGCCATACCCAGCCAGTCACGTGACCACCAAGCCACACCCATAAATTAGGCCATGCCCACAGAACCAATTAGTGGTCCCTGGGATCTAAAATTATGAGTTTGGTGGTCCCTGAGGTCCAAAAGATTGGCGACCCCTGAACTAGAGCATACAAAACATTTACTAGACCAATACTCAAATATAACTCATCAGTCTGGAACCCATATTACGTATCTGATATTAACACTATTGAGAAAGTCCAGAAGTATTTCACAAGAAGAGTTCTACACTCTACTCATTGCAGAATAGCTTATGCCACCAGACTTGAAATTCTAGACCTAGTCAACTATGCCATCTTCGGTTCGATCTAAGTAATCTAATCATACATTACAATGTCCTACCTGTCAATTAATACTTCAGCTTCAACCATAACAATGCAAGAGCACACTATAGATACAAACTCATGGTTAATTGCACCAAACTTGATTGCAGGAAATATGACTCTAGCAACAGAGTGGTCAATATCTGGAACACTCTATCTGACTATGTGGTTTCTTCCCCAAACCCCAAAAACTTTAATATTACTATTGACCTCACCCCTTTCCTAAGAGCCTGTAGGCGGTGTGCATAAGCGCACCAACGTGCCTACCATCCCTGTCTTATTGTTTCTTTTATTTTTCTTATATGTATCCATTTCATGTATTCATAACTATGTTTATTCTTATACCTATTATCTTGTAAGCGATTAGCAAATCAAATTAAAATAAAAAAACAAAGCTTCTGAGCTTCACATTGAGTTATTCAGTTTTCTGTCTAACATTCATTCTGCAGAAATCTATGCAAGATGAGTTAGTGCAGCTCAGTTACTTCAATATATTCTGATATTAGATTTTCTCTATTAATTAAGGCTGGAATTCATTCTTATTTGGGAATGAATGTACTAAATTAGATGGTAATTAAATATGTGCACATTTTTAGGCTATAAAGATTCAGGTCTGTTTACACTTAAACTTCAATTTTATATAAATCTATTGGAGATGAAACCTCATTTTATCCAGAGCTTTATTCTCAATAACTCTGCATGGAATTGCATGTAGATTCCATAATCCTAAACTTCTTATAAAGTTCTACATTTATCAAATGTCTTAAATGTATAAATATTAAGTTTCATTAGCACCAAAAAAAAATTATAAGCTCTTTACTTAAACATGACAATTAATCTAGGTTCCTAGCAAAATATTCAATAGCATATAGATGTAATGTAGATGTAGGTAGAAACAATGATAGATAGATAGATAGATAGATAGATAGATAGATAGATAGATAGATAGATAGATAGATAGATAGATAGACAGACAGACAGACAGACAGACAGACAGACAGACAGACAGACAGACAGACAGACAGGTAGGTAGGTAGGTAGGTAAGTAAAAATAAAAATAAACCCCAAAATATTGAAATAAAACATGATTTAATTGAACTGATAGTGAAATTATAGGGCTAGAGAAGAAATCATAGAGTGCAGAGAAGTGAAGGAGGAGGGAGAGGGCAAGAAAGAAGAGGAGGGGAGAGAAGGACAATCAACCCAGATAATAAAACAAAATTGCAGTCAAAGTTTGGTCCTTGAGAATAACTCAATTGTGCTGAGTTGCAAAACCCACTGCCTATATTTCATTTGTTTTTAAAATTCTTCACATGGAAGTCATTTTGTTGACTTGCCCTTTACAGAAAAGACAGTGCAGAATAACTGATTGGATTGCAGCGATCTGTTTGGAATAGATCTTGCCTACAAAGAGAAAAGTGGATATCTCAAGCTGCAATTCAGAATGAATTGTTTTAAGAGGGTAGGAAGATTTCTAATATCCTGTCCAAATGGACTTTATGTGCAGAAAGCAAATTAGTGTTCACTTCTGTCCCATATTAGAACTGTTTTCTCATATCACTGTATTATTCTTACTTATATTATACTTTTGCCATTTATGGTTGAGAGTTTATAAGATATATATAAATATATATACTTTTTTTCCTCACAGGTGTGAAATTTATGACAGTGAAAAACAGGATTGCAGTTCATCAAGAAGATCCAACCTTAAGTATTTAAATATTTCATTGCCTATTTTGATGGATTTTAATTGATACTTTATTATCTAATACTGGGAGACATTTGATAATAAAAAGTATCCAGGCCCTTGAGAATAACTGAATTGTGCTAAGTTGCAAAACCCACGGACTATATTTCATTTGTTTTTTAAATTCTTCACATGGAACTCATTTTGTTGACTTGCCCTTCACAGCAAAGACAGTGCAGAATAACTGATTGGACTGCAGCAATATGTTTGGGATAGATCTTTGACTACATTTCTTTTCTTGTCTCTTTCTTAACAGAAAAAAAAATCAAAGCAGAATTTTCACAGACTATAAAATCATTTTTCTCATATTTTTCCTCTTATCTCTCATAGCTTGGATTGAAAATATTCAACTCATCTTCTCTTGAATATAAAAATAAAAAACATAGACTACGAGGTCTCAGGGCAGACGTTATCTATTGGTCATCAGGAATTGAGAGAAAACAGCAAGTAAACGTTTGTTTTATTATCTGAAATAACTTCTAGACTTTTTATAGCTTCCGTTCTTTCATTTATTTTCTAAAGGTGCCACAGAATTTTCTTCTAATAATAAGTGGCCTCAGATGAGGTTTTGTTTTTGTTTGGATTTGGTTTAAAACTTCACTGTCATTAAAAATCCAGACATTATGAAACTAGTAGGAAAATGAGCGTGGCAAAAAAATATTATTTGTCTTATTTGTCTGCACTTTTTTAAAAAGCTCCCTAATTTATCACAAAGTTAAAAAATGTAGGTCCAGAAAACTTAGTGACTATGAAAATAATAATAAAAAATAGAAGTAATTCTTCTCTCCCTCTCATACACAGATGCTATTTCAACCTATAGTTTTAAGTATTTATCCTTGTGAATTTTCTACATGTCTGCATGTTTTTGTTGCTGAACATTATAAGATGTGTTTGCTGGAAGCTGTATGTGAAAAAAAGCAAGATCACAGGCATGATTTTTACATAAATGTATGGATAACCTAATTCCATAGACTACATGTGTCTAACAAATACTGAGAAACAATACGTAAAAATCAAGGCACATAATCATCTAAAACCTACAGGCAATCCATGCACCAATTATCAATCTCATAGGCAGAGATCTGTCACAGTGATTGACAAAAAGGGACTCAGAAGGTATTTCGCAAATTATACAGTGCTTTGCAATACTGGCATATTTTCTAGGACTATTGATATATCATCTCAACAAATAAGGTGTTCTTTTTTTGTGGGGGTCAACTCTCAGAACTTTTACCTACTCGCCTGCAAAGTGAGGTGTTTTTTTTTCATGTATGTAATTTTCCACAATTTCAAACCATGTTCTTCAGAAATTGCTCTGGGTAGATTGTGGTATGATTAGGAGATAGATTGGAAATGGTAAAATTCCCTGTACTGCAAGAAATTCGCAGAAATGAAGTGTGCCCGCTGATATGGGAGAAGCATCATTTCTAAGCCCTTGCTGTTTCTTATATATCTATTGCTGGGTACTTTTATATAAACAATAAGCCTGATACAAAAAAGGAAACACAAAGCTAGTTTTAAGACACTTAAGGCTCCAGTTTTCTATTTGTACGTGAACAATATTTTAATAGAAGATACTACCACACTACATGTTGGCCAATGATAACACAGAAATTTCATTAAGAACCCCCTCCAAAAAAAATCATTACATTATTTGAAGAACCGTCTCCCACTTTGGCAATGCCAGGAAAATGCCAGAATGCCAGAAAAAGTGAGAGGGCAGTTTTATTCAAGGAATTTTCTCACATGAAGTCATGGCAACATTAGAGATTATATCTCAAAACAGCAGTGTCTGTGAGGGAAGGACAGCAGGAATCAGAGTGATGCAATATTTCCAACAGTGAGAACAATTAAGCAGTGTAAGGGCTTGCCTTCAGAAGCTGTGCACGCTCCATCACTGGAGGCTTTAAAAGAAGAGACTGGACAGCCACTTGTCTGAATGGTATAGGATTTCCTACCTGAGCAAACAGTTGGACTTGAAGACCTCCAAGGTCCCTTCCAATTCTGTATTTTGTACTCTATAAGTAACATCATGAGACAGAGATTGCACCTCTTTTTCACATGCTGTGATGCCAGATCCAGGAGAGATAAAGCTTGAAGTCAACTGCTGCTGCTGAAGGCAACAAAACCCTGCAGATAAAGCTGATGCAAAACTAAAATGTCACCACTGACATTGACAAGTTCTTAAAGAACAAATACATTTTATTCACCGAAATAAATGAACATCTCTGAGCTATAAGAAATTTAAATAACTTTATTATTTTTATTTATTTTATTTAGTTATGTTTTGTGCCTCAAGGAGGGACTCTGGGCAGTGTTAGTTATGTTTTGTGCCTCAAGGAGGGACTCTTTAAATATATCAACAAAACAAAATTATTGGCAAAATATAACTTTCCTTACTTTTCCATACATTGTTAGTTGATTCGCTAGCCAGTGACATCCTGCTTACTGAATATTGGATGAATATATAATGGAAATGAGATTGGAATCTTACCTTTGCTAATTGGTAACTTTATTTAGTAATTTTATTGTAGGAAGAGATAATAAAAGTAAGTGGGAAACATCCAATTTAAATACTGAGATAGTAGAATGTGGTGCTGGCAATAAGACTCTATCTACATATAATATACTAGGTGCTATTTAAAAGAGAGTGGGGGTGGGGGGGAAGGAAGCTTCTCACCATCCTGGAAAGAATGAAAATCACAGATTTTGTAGCTAATTCTACAAATATGCCATCATTTATTTCTTTATTTATTTTGATTTGTCAATTGCTTACAAGATAATAGGTATAAGTATATACATAGTTATGAATACATGAAATGGGTACGAAAAATAAAAGAAACAATAGGACAGGGATGGTAGACACGTTAGTGCGCTTATGCACGCCCCCTATGTTCAGTCTATGTTCAGTATAGTTCATGTTCAGTCTATGGCAGTTAATAAATGTGACTTTAAGAGAACATTATACAATTTGTTGTGGTTGTTTTTTCCCTACTGGGAAAGTTGAGAAAATCCCATGAACAATCCAATGATTTATTCTTATCCAACAGTTTTGCTAAATCTTTAAGAAATTGAATCTATTTCATATAAAACTATATTTTTGTGGCTGATCTGATTCAGCTTGTTTCACACACATGCCTCTTCTCTTTTAATGATATTGGCTACAAAGTAAAAATATTAAGTAATAATTATGCAATACACCGTGCCAAGCTAGTTTTCTACTAAATAGAAAATAGCTACATAAGAGAAAGAGAAAGCTATTTGCATAACTAAATGGCATACAAATGGTTATAACTTGCTCTTTCACTATATCTGATCCAGCATTGCAATTAGTTCAGGATTATAAATTTCCTAGGGTATTATTTACCTATTGTGTTTAGTCATTAGAGCTGAAAAGGAGAGATGGGAGTTAATCACAAGTTTAAAAAAAAAAAACTTTCCTAGAATGAGATTCCCATCTCCCATTGACATGAACTATTTCTATCTATCCTTAAAAATCAATTTATAATATTCTTGGGACATACACAGAGACATGCATCTAAAACAACAAGTTAATCCAAATATGATAATCAAGTTTAGTGATAAAGATACCTAGCCATTTTTACGCATTGACAGTGCAACTCCAAACTGATAAAGATAGTGAAGATAATAATGTAAATAGAATCCTGCAAACATATTTGATGTCAATTAAACACACACATACACACACAGAGAGAGAGAGAGAGAGTCTTCATTACTTCATAGAAAGAAAATAAATATGCTCCACCCTAATGTACTTGGGGATAAATTGGCTTTAGATGGGAAAACATTTGCTTCCAGAATTCTCGTAACAGTATCCCTTTATTTTCAATAACTATGGTAAAGGAACTCTTTGACAATCATGCATTGAAAATAATTACTTTTGCTTTTAGGCAATTGCCATGTCCTGATAGTATAAGTAAGCATTTTGTGAATCTAAATGGGCTTTCTTTTGGAAGTGATGTAATGCAGACCCATAAGGAATCAAAGAGTACATGGATGGAAGTGATTGAAATTAACTTCAGCATTTGTAGTATTATGTTAACAGAAAGAATGCATGTAGACAGAAATAAAAATGGTATAAAAATTATATTTTCAGGAAGAATTCTGAAAGCTGATGCATGAAAGTATCAAAGTTATTTTTGTTACAAAATATACTTCTATTTTAGCTTAGAAAATAAAATTTCTTACTTTTGTTACAAAATCTACTTGTATTTCAGCATGGTGCAACCTTCATTATTGGAGAGAGGTAGATATAGATGAAGGAGAATCAAGAATTGGAAGTGGTGACAGCCCTAAAAATATCAGCATGACTAGTATGGCACCAATGGGGCCTTGGTGGTGCAGGCTGTTAATCATCTAGTACTTAGTGCAAACTGCCTGCAATTAGTGCAGGCTCGAATCCCACCAGCTTAAGGTTGACTCAGCCTTCCATCCTCTCGGGGTAGGTAAATAGAGGACCCAAGATTGTTGGGGGCAATAAGCTGACTTTGTAAAATGCCGCTTAGGGGGCCAAAAGCCCTAGTAATAAACAGGCATATGCAATGGAATGAAGGCTATTGCTGAGCACTTAGCATGGTGCTCCATAGACTGTAAACCGCCCTGAGTCTCCAGAAAAGGGCGGCATATAAATGCAAATAAAAATAAAAAATAAAAAAAAATAAAATGGGAGCCATTCTAGTCAGAATCATGAAACTGAGTGTTCCTATACAAACAAAATAAGATAAAAATGCAGAGTTTCTTTGGTAGTCACTTCTACAATATTATTTCTAGGGAATTTCTGTTTAAGCTGCTGTTGTCCTTATGTTTATGTCAGTTTGATTGTAAGCCACTTTAATAAATTCTTGTCTGCGCTGAGACACTTTGCAATATATTCAGTCTAGATTGACATGAAAATGTTTCATTGCCAGGTTCTTTAAAACATAATATGAATATGTACAGATCTACTGGCCTGTCTATCTATCTATTCTAAACACTCAACAGAATCAGGAATTTAATGATAACAAAAGGCTTTTTATGTGCACGCTTTTGTGACTATCACAGTGCAAAAATATATCATTGAACTTATTATTTCATATTTTGAAGAAAAAATGTCTTTGGAGAAAACCAAATCCTGGTCATAGCACTATCTGAATCATGTTGAAATGTTCAGCATCAAGTGGGAAAGCCTTTCTTGATTTACTCAGCACAGATCCTGTATATTATTTATTTTTTTCTCTGTGCCATCAATCATCAGAGCTGTAATCAAATTTTTCAGAAGGCCAAAGGCAGCATTTTAAATCATTTATTATGTACCAGCTTACCTCTCTTACTTACCAAGTGTCAACAATACTGCTAAATATATTCTTCACCTATTATTCTTTTTGTTCCGTTCATTTTAAAATCTATTATTACTTCATTTTTCTCTCTAGATATAGTCTTAATATTCTTGTTACTAGAGCAATTTTAAGTTTTTGTACACACTAATATTTTTTAAATATTCTTGATTAATATTAACATTTAAAATGTATGTGTAGTTATATATTGTAATTGTAGTTATAGGCCTGTTTGAGGAAGATGAGTGGTTAAAAAGTATGAAATATAAATAAATAATAAATATGTATATGTGAATATAATTAGACATCTAATATCCTACTAAAACTCTGATTCTTGTCATTCTTAACTGGATGAAACAGTGCACCATGAGAAAAAATATTTTGAACCAAGGTATCTCAAACAGCTAATTTACAGAATATATGCAAAATCTGGACTCACAACTCCCATGGAGTTGATATTTGGCAAATTGAATAAAATATTTTATGAGATAAAGATTAACATGAATCAGTTTATTATACATATAATACAAAATGTCATAAAATATTTCTTGTTCTGATACTTGACAGCTCAGTACAGTTCAACATGGGTTAAATAGTTTATGACATAATACAAAATGTCATAAAACATTTCCTGTGCTGATGTATCACTGTGCTAAGCAGTTCAGCATGGGTTATTTGTAAGGCAGATACATCTCTGAAAGTATCCCAACTTTTCCAGTGAAGGCTGCACATTAATTCTGTCATTGTTGGAAGCACTGTGGAACCTGGTAAAATACTATTTCTGAAATGATTACCCAACAGGGAATGGGTTGTCTTCTATGTAAATAAAAATTCTATTCTTAATCTTTAATAAATGTGAGTTTTCTATCAATTATGTGTGGAGTCATATCTGGTGAAGTAAAATAAATATGTGTGTTTGTTCATCCCTACATCAAATCTCAAATATAATCTAATCCTGCTGTAATCATTTCAGATTAACAGTTCTTCAGTAGCGGAGTTTTCCATATTAATATATAAAAAGCACAATTAGGTGAGTGATCAGTCAAGTCCAATATTTCTGATTTGTGAGTGGTGGTTCTTGAATATGCACGGAAGCCCTGTTGCCAATTTAATGTGTAGAGGCACAGCCTTTCTGTACTAGAAAGGATAGTAATAAGATACACATTGCCCATTCCTATTAAAATATATTCAGGGTATAGTCTTTATTTTTCCAGGTGTCATTATCATTATGAATTTAGAGAAAATGTTATTGTCTTAAAGCCCTTTAAACATGTTGGATTCTAAACAACAATGTGTGCAATTAATTAATTTGTTATTTCAGAGCTCAGTATTGGCTCTCAAAATAACTCATCGATTTGATTACAGAGGTGCTAACCCACATTCAAAATGCATGGTCCTTTTCCTAGTTTTGTACTCTGCCCACAGTATATTGGGTATAAATAAATGAATCAATAAATACTATGTGAGAGATTTCAAAGGTCTAGTAAGTCAATCAGGAAACTTTTCTATGGTTAGCCTCTCTAGAAAGTTTATACAGTGCTTTCCCTCCCAACCATTATCATGCTAGACATTTTACCATATAATAATATGCAACTTAACCTAACGATACAGATATAATTATTTATTTATTATTTAATTGTTTTACTATTTTTTTAGTCTATCCGTCTCTCCTATAAAGCAACTGGGCAGCTTATTTAGGCTATTCTAAATGCATACTTGGAATTGAACAAGTAAATATTGCATAATTGTTGGTAGAAAATTTTAGATTAGTTGGAAGGGATATTGTAAGTCATCTAATCCAGCAGTCACCAACCGGTGGGCTATGGCCCACTGGTGGGCCGTGAGAAAATTTTGGTGGGCCGCAGAGAAATTTCACCCCCCGAGCATTCCCCCAAAGCAATTAATACATGCTGTGCAGAAACACAAGGCTGTGCCACCCACATGGCCTGTGCAAACTTGCCTGCTAAATTGCTATTTTTCCTTTTTCCGCCCATCATCTGTTCTGCTGTGCCGGGAGATTTAGATTAGATTTCTTGCTTTCTAGCTAGTCTTTAGATTTTTGGCTCTGCTTTTAAGCACAGCCAAACCTCCCTTAGGACTAAAGGTTCTATTATTCAGTGCAGGCTCAAGACAAGCAAATTTGAAAGACTGAGCTAGCTGATGGCAAATAGATAGATCACTGAATGATTCTGTGAGCAACTCAATCTGGCTGCCTGCTTTGCCTGATTTTGGGTAAAAGTTGCTCTTTTTTGATTAAAAAAAAAGTCAATATTTACATAAATGGTGTGTTGTGAGTTTTGTGAGTTTGCTTGCAAACAAATTTTATGTGACAGACTAAGCTAGCCAATGGTAGATAGGTAGATTTCTGAATGAATATGTGATTCTGTGAGCAACTCAATCTGCCTGCCTGCTTTTCCTGATTTTGGGTAAAAGTTGCTCTCTTTTTATAAAAAAATCAATATTTATATAAATATTTATAATATTTACATACAAGCCATGCC
Organism: Bungarus multicinctus; assembly: GCA_023653725.1. Lineage (NCBI taxonomy): Eukaryota > Metazoa > Chordata > Lepidosauria > Squamata > Elapidae > Bungarus > Bungarus multicinctus. The sequence continues at coordinate 53,842,423 of CM042844.1, forward strand.
CAGATAGTCACATGACCACCAACCACACCCACAAATTAGGCCATGCCCACAGAACTGCTTAGTGGTCCCTGGGATTTAAAATTATGAGTTTGGTGGTCCCTGAGGTCCAAAAGGTTGGCGACCCCGATCTAGTTCAATCCCCACCCACCCACCCAAACAGGAGACCCTATGCCATTTCTGACAAATGGCAGTCCAATTTTCAGGACAATATTAAAGTAAATATCAATCAGAGGTGAGGGTTAGAGTAGAAAATGTTGATTACTTTTAACAAAAGCAAACAAAGTTTTACTAAAATTGTCAGTGCCAACAGAGGACAATACAATTAGGGCCACGTTATTTATTAATTTACAAGACTGCAATGATCACTAATTTAGAGAAAAATAGATTTGATTTATTAGCAAATGTTCCTATGATTTAATATGAAAAATAAAGAAATAAGAAAATCACATTTCTTGCTGTATATTTGACTTTTGAGGTAGAAGCTTAACTCAAAGTCAAAATTCATTTATTCCTATATAGTACTAGTCAGCCCTATGATGAAAACTGAAATGCTCAACACATGAGGATTCTAGTTGCAACTTTCACTGCAATGACATCTATTGACTAAAAATGTTTTCAGGATAAAACATGGTTGACAGAGAAGCCAACACAAGTAACTAGTTCATCTGAAGATATCATGTGGACAAGACTAATGAGAGCAGTTTCAACTTAGAAAGGATTGATAATTGCTTTTGTTAATATTCCTCTTGTGGAGTTATTAAGGAAAAGGAAAGCAACACAGCTGACAATTTATTGAAGTATAGAAGCTTTTTATGTGAGTTCATTTTTGACTCTATTTATTTCCTAGTTATATGGAGTAGCTATGATCTACATAAGGAACGAGACAACAGAAATAGTTTTTAATTCTTAGTAAATGAAAACTTGACATGAGAATAGCAAGCACTCCTAAACAACTACAATGATGAAATAATGCATAGTATAGCTAGTAGCAAGCTGTCATACCAATTAATAGATTCTAAGTCTTATATTATAAATTAATTCCCTGCAAGATCTTCAAGCAGAGATTAGTCAGGGAAACAAATTCAAAGTGTTTTTTTATACAGAGTTCCTTGGGCTCCTAGCTAGACTTTCCAAGTAAGTCCATGCATCCCAGTGACTTCTGCTTTGGTTGCTATCTAAGCATGATTGCTACTAGATTTCATGACTAAATCACTATGCTATATCTCACACCTTTCTTATCAGAGAACTGCACAGGATTGCACCAATTTTCCATGAAAACCTACTGCTCAATCTAGCTGCTACTTTAGAGAATGTGAAATATACTGATAGCAAGGCTCAATAAGAGCACTCATGTGCTGAGCAATCCAGCTTTATACAGCAATGCCCAAATAAGCCAAATAATTCTAAAAGTTTAAGAATTTATACCTATCGAAGACTCAGTATATAATATTTAACATCAATTTGCTTTGTTATAACTAATGTTTTCTTGTCTATTTTCTAGTAATGGTCCTTAAAGAGATATTTGGTCTTAATATATAGTACACTACATTTATGTAAAAAAACTAACAGGCAACATTTGTACTATGTAGCCAAGACATCAGTTATTTATTTGATATGTTGAATAAACTAGTGTTTGTCATACTTATCTGAAGATCTGGGGTTCGTATTATTTTCAACACAAAAGAAACAGCCTGCTGTTAAAAACTTACAACGCACTTAGAAAACAGCTAAATAAATTTTTCAGTCAGAATCAAAAGAAAAAGAAATATTACTTATTATTCATTTTTTTTATTTCTAGTACTCTTCCGTCTCAGTGGCCAAATGTTTTCTCCTATTTCTGCACTACAAGAAATAATGGCTGTAAACAATAAGTCCACTGCAGAATAGATAGTAGTTTAGTCTATTAATATCAGAACTCCAATTAAATTGCTTATACTAATAATAATAAGTATTTTAAAAATAAATGGCTAAATGACAAATATATTCATTTAATAAGTTTAAAATAATTGTAACTAAAAGACTGGGCAAATGAAAGTAATGTCTTTCAACAACTTTTAGCCCCATACATAATAATAGTGTATTTATTATTCTTAATTTATAGAAACCCATCAGCTTTAAGAAAACTATACAATAGTACGCCGCTTCAATAAAATGTTCAAAACAGGAAAAACACCACTCCAAATAGTAGATGTTGATCCCAGTTGGTTCACAGACTTTTGATCATTTTGACCAGTCTCTCTCTTAAAGTCACAGCATTTAAGATCAAGATTTAAGCCAGACCAAGTTTTATCCAAACAAACTTGCAGCTCTCTTTAATTCTTTCTGTATCAACCTCAGTTCCCAGAATATTCTAAAATAAGCTAAATTATTTGGAGCTACAACTCCAAACAATATTAGTACAATATTTGCTTTGTCTAAAATTATGAACAAAGGCTGTACTAAATTTTTTAAAATAATAAAATCCTGGTTTATATCTTTCAAAATGGTTAATTTCTAATTGGCAAAGAATACAACTTTTTTGCAGCTATTATGCAAAATTTCTCTATGGAATATTACAGACTATCTGGAAAATTGGAGAAAAAATTTTGGGAGGTAGATTTGGGATTGGAATTTATATTACTGCAGCTTTCGGTGGCATACAATTCCTTTTAAATATATTTCAACCACAATATAGAAATCACACAGTATCGTAAACAGATTGGTGCATATTAACATATTTGGTAGCAATATCCAATTATTCAATTTTCCTATTCCTAGTTTGTTGTGGACACTTCTTAGTATATGTCTTGTACAGTATAAGAAGTTAATATAATTCAATTGTCTTTGCCAGGTGTGCTAATGCAAAATATTTAATAGGCTGTATCAAGGAGAAGATGCTGAAATTAAGACAGTGTTGGCAGAGAGAAAGTTGGCAATAATCACAATGAGCAAAGATATTTCTTATGCATTCATACATACATCAATCTATCCACTAAAAAAGGTTTAAAAAGAAGACTTTAGATGATTGATGAAAATTAAATAAAGGTTGGGTAGAAAGACATCTGCCTCTTACTTGTCTACAATTTGGCCAGAGCTCCTTTGACAATATAATGTGAAATAGAAGGAATACTGCCTAGAAGAAAGAACATGGCACTTTATTCTGCTGGTTCATTTTTTAAAAGTTCTGAATATTAGGTGATCAGTTTAGCTCTCTACTGCAGCCTTCTCCAAAAGAACCAAATCCCTAGTCAAACCTCTAATCAGTATCAAATTAATCCAGGAAAGTAGGGAATAATTGAGAAATATTCCAGAATAGAGAAAACAAGTGGGCAGGCAAGCAAGTTGTTGTCTAAGATAGAGGTGTCAAATACAAGGCCAGCAGGCTGAATATGGCCCATGGGGTGTTTAGATCTGGCATGCAGAACCACCCTGGAAACAACCGGCCCATGGTGCCTTTGCAGAGAAAACAGGCTCCCGAGTTCCATTTTCACTGGCAGAAGGTTGCAGGAGGCCATCATAGCCAAAAATTAACTTGGGAGCCTATTTTCACTGGCAGAGTGCTTGGGCCACCACAGGAACCCGCAACACAAGTGATGTCGAGATGGCAAAGCCTACCCCACTCTAGCCCACTCCAGCCCCCAAGGTCAAACATAACCTTGAGGTGGTCCTCAATGAAATCGAGTTTGACACCCCTGGTCTAGAATAATCAATGACAGAATTTAAGAAAGTGAATACAGTACCTCATTCCATGTTCTTATGCATGAGCATCAAAAAGTAGGTTCCACTTTCAGCCACTTTCTATTTTTACAAATAATTAATATTGAGTTGCTGTTAGAATCCCATAGGCTCAGGGTCATTATGTTTATTTGGAAACTCTGCCTTTCTTCCTACTGCATTTTCTTGTTTGCTGAAGTCTATGACCCTAAAAACAGAACTGCCTGGAGAAATCCAAAATGCTGAAAACTTTCTCGAGAGAATATATATATATATATATATATATATATATATATATATATATATATATATATATATATATATATATATATATATATATATATATATATATATATATATATAAAAAGCAACTTTAGAAGTTCACAAGAAAAAACCCATGGGCTTCCAAAGTAATCAAAATTCAGCAGTAGCTGTTGAAACTATAAACTGAGGAAACAAAGATAAAGAATCTTTTCTGTGGTACTGAATGTGTTGAAATGAAGAATCTTTTCTGTGGTACTGAATGTGTTGAAATGAAGAATCTTTTCTGTGGTACTGAATGTGTTGAAATGAATATTGAAATAAGAGTATAATTAGGCACCTATAGAAAGCTATTAAATAGGTTGGAAGAGATGCTACTGCAGTGGAGAGTGATACTTTTCAGCAGTATATTTTCTCTTTTTTGTTCTTGTTGAGTAGATCTCATTAAGACACCTTGGTGCATTTAATTATCTCATCAGAATTAATGCAGCTTGTTCTGTATAATATGTTCTATCACATTCACAGTCACTCTTACTGTGACAGAACAGGAAAGGTCAGAAGGTCTTAATGTGCCTAATCAAACTGAAAACATAACATTTTCAGCTTCATCTGCATTTTATATAAGAGGCACATCAGGAAACTGAAGGAAAAGAACAGACTTTTATAAAATATTTTTTTAATTCTAAGATGATTTTAGTGTATACATTTCTTCTCCTTTCAAGCATTCTCTTAACCCTATATATCGAATAGAATAGAATACTTTATTGGCTAAGTGTGATTGGACATACAAGGAATTTGTATGTGAAATTTGTATAATTTGTGAGGAAAATTTGAAGGAAATTAAAAGTTACTCCAGATTTATTTTTGTTTCACAACAGTCATATTTTTAGTATTGCAGTTCTGCATTTGTTCATAGTAAGTAACTGTAGCTAAAATCTTCTTCTGGATGGGTGGATAAGAGCCTGAAAGTCAAAGCTAATCATGCAATGACTTGATCACACCAATGAAATCAATATTGCCCCTGCACAGGTCAGAAGTTTTTAATCCAGTGAGATAACTATATAGTATCTATTATCTATATAAAAACTGACAGGTCCATAATTGATATGAAGGTTTGGGATTTGTAATCCATCCACTCACAGTGGGTTTGGCAAAACTTCACTCAGACTGCCCTTGTGAGTATAAGCAGATAATGTTTGAGTCACACATTCCTGCTCTGGAAATTCTGAAAAGGTGTATCCATTTGGTTTGTATTATCTGGTAACGTGATGGAAACTTCTTCTTGATATCTACCTTTCTCATGTTTAGAAAAACATTTTCACATTCTGCCAGAAGTTTAGCAGAATTAAGTCTGACATGATGCATCTTTTCTCATCAGCAGTCTAGAAGCAAGTGCAGACAAAGTCTTTAATTCTTGCGGCTTGTTCACCTCACTGACCTTTTCCCTACTGTTTCTTTAAATGATTTGGGTGCTGTGTAATCTATACTATGAATTCAGGGCATCCATTTATAATCACATATTGTCATAGATAATGCTGGTTGTATCCTCTTTATGAGCAATAAAAGTTAAAGGAGATAATGAGCAGTTGAATATATATGTTGATAATCTCATTTTTTTGCTAATCTTCAGCCAGATTGTATAACACAATATCCAGTGTTGGGTTTAACTACCCTAGGATCAATGCCATCAATCCATCTGGAAGTCACTAGAAAACAAGTATTTCTCCCAAATAAAATCAAATATTATCCTTAAAGTCCATGAGTTTTGAAATATCCATTTTATTCCAGTTTACTTCAGCTACATCATTCCAATGATTTAACAAATAAAGCACTAAATTATGTATGCATCACTGAATAATTCTAGAAGTTTTTTGTACACTGCCTTATCTGACATTTCTGATTCCAAAAAATGTAAAGACATTAAATTATTGATCAGTGCATCTTGAAAGCCTTTCTTGTAGTCCTTGTTTAAAACTATGTTATCAACAGGATTAGGCTGCTTTTGTCAATAGCCATATTGAGTGTCCTTGAATATAGCTTCCTTTTCATGATAGCAAAGGCTTTTTCAAACATTGCTGAATTCACTTCACATGAAATACTTTGGTGTTTGGGGACTTTGGTACAGAAATGTATAAAATAACAGCAATAACTGGCAGTTAGAACATATGATCAGATTCAGTTTATACAAAATACATCTACGAGGCTTTTTTCATGTGGAGGCTCCACAAGTCCTAAATATGGTCCTTGATTCAAAACAGATTATTTCTCCTCTACTTTTAAATAATTGTCTTTTAAACCATTGAAATTATTTTAGTGATAGCATGGTTGGCCAGATGCTTAGGCTTGATTTGGCATTTTATTCCAATTATTGATTGTTTCCCAACGATCTGAAAAAAGTGTATATTATTGTTGAATAACAATAAAGTTATTGTTTTAGAACAGGGCTGTGAAACTCCATGTCCACACCTGGTTTAGCAAAGAGGGAAAAAGTCCCGGTATGTCACATGACACTGCCATGACAATGTGAGTTTGCCAGCCCTGTTTTAGAATGTAAGTCTAATCAAGCTGCCTTTTATTATGGTTAGTTGGGCAGTAAGTCAGATATGGATTTGCCATTTTATCTACTTATTGACTTCTCAAGAAACTGGGATAGGTAGGTGTTATTATTTGATAGTGTTAAACATATCATCACAGCATGTAAGCTATTCTAAGAAAAGCTGACTTTTGCAATTGACCGATACAATTTTGTTCAATGCTGATAGTGTGCAGGCTAATGATATTTGCAGATATTACAATGTACTATTATTACTACTTGTCATTCCCTTGTTTATAATCAGCATGTGTGATAATCTTGGCATAGGTGACTGTTAGGTGACTGTTTCTTCAGCTTTTTTTAAAAACAAAGGCAGCATTTGCTTTTTATTGCTGTCTTCTACTTTCTGGCTTTGTATGCATTTGTTCTTAAGACTTGATCTTGTACTCCCAGAATTAGCCCTTTCATCAAGTTTCCATCTCTTAACCATTGCCAGGTCTTGTTGTTTTCAGTTTTGCCTGTTTTTTTTAATGTAGATCAGTTTGGTCTCTCCAGTACATTGAAAAAAATTCTATTTCCTACTAGATCTATTCTCTTTATGGTCAGCTAGGATGCTTGTTTTTTCTAAGATTTTCCCCCTAAAATCTAAACATTAATTCATTTTATCTTATATTTTTAGAGTCTTTTTAGTAATATTTCTCATAAGGGACCCATGTCTAAACCATAACATTTTCAGGAAGTACTGGAGAACATTCCAAACTGAAAACTTGAAGACTCACCAAGGCAATATATGTGGTATTGATATAAAGGGACCACAGGCATAAAAGAGCTGACTATTTTCATAGTGATCATATAGCTTCATTCTTTCACCTTGTGTAAAATTAAAGTCATCATAATATCTTAAATTGTGAGTCTATAACTGTCACTATGGTTATTTTTATATGCCTTGATTAGGGTTATGGATACAAGAATTCTTATTTTTTTCTTCTAACTGGAAACACAAGAGGGCTAATGTTATTTTTCACATTTCTTTCTTGTCTTTTGAAATGAAATTGAGTGACCTGACACTTTCTATAATTTATCCAGTCTAATAACCAAAACCAAAAATCATAAGCTCCGTACATAAAGTCCACAAGGGGTTTCCAATCTGCAATAAACATACAATGTCTTCTTTTATTCCACCATTTTCACCAACCATTTCTCCCTTGTAGGTATCTTTCCATCTTTGTGCAGTTATCATAAACAAGAACAAAGTCCCAAAACTTTTTTTGTAACTGTGTGTCCACCAATTCCAAAAGAAACACCTCTGGCCTCAATTGAATATTAATCTTTAAAATCATCTGACTCAACGTTCAGTATGTGTTTGAATCTAAAATTTCTACCTTTTTTACATGTCCACCAAGCATGATAAAATATGCTTCCTTATTATTCACATTTTCAAAACGTATTTGAAGTGCCTTTATGCATTCTAGACAATTTTTATGATGGTATATACCAACAGTACATGATTTTATAAAAATTCTCTTTAAGACTATAACATACTGTATTGTGAATTTCAATCTTTTCAACCACATATTTCCCCATTTCTACATCTGAATATTATGGCCAATTTTTGTAGTCCACTTTATCATAAATGTTATAATTCTATCTGCCCAGAGTTCCTCTGTGAGTGAGAAATTTTTTACAAATTTGATATATATTTGGATACCCATGGTACCCAAATCTCAGACCATGTCCTTCTAATTCCAAAAGCCTTCAATTCTCAGCAGCATTCACTCTTTCATCCAAAGCAAACAGCAAGCTGCAGAATACAATTTTAAGTCAGATAAACCTAATCCTCCTCTTGCATTCAACAACACATTATATTTAACTTGTATTTTTTGAACGGTTACACAAATTTAGATATATCCTTTTGTCACTGTTTAAATGGTGCATCAGTTGATGAGTGGATATTTTTCCATAACCTTTTAAATGAATAAATTTGGCTAAAAATAACAAATTGTACTAGCCTATTTTTCCTCTTAAACTGCTAGATTAGACAGAAAACAAGCAGAAAATAGCAGATAATTTCCATAATTCCATAAAAGCTACAATGGTGCAGTGGTTAGAATGCAGCACTGTAGGCTACTTCTACTGACTGCAATTTGGCAGATCGAATCTCACCAGACTCAAGGTTGACTCAACCTTCCATCCCTCCAAGATTGGTAAAATGAGGACCCAGATTGTTGTGGGCAATATGCTGAATCTGTAAACCACTTAAAGAGGGCTGCAAAAGCACTGTGAAGTGGTGTATAAGTCTCTTTTAGTTTGTACTTTAATGACCCGGTAATCCTTTGCATCAGGGTGGAGTTGGGGCAACTGAATGGAGCTGACTCGGTAGCAGGCCCTTCCTGTCGCCAATCCAGAGTTCGCAGCTGATATTTACTCATTGTGCCCAGAGAAAGAAATATCTGCCCCTACTTAGGATTGAACGCACAGCCTCCTGATTGTGAAGTGAGAGCTCCATCTCTAGGCCACTGCACCACTCTATATAAGTCTAAATCCTATTGCTATTTTGTGGAATAAATTGTTGCTTTAACCATCCACTTGTTTTACCTTATGGAAAGAGCTGTTAAGAAAACATAACATCTTTAATCTGTCACTATAGGGAAAACAAAATTGTCTTTATTCCTATTATCTTCATAATCATTCACATCATGGACCAATGAGTTTGACTAGAACTAAATGAAGGGTAAATTGATAACTATCTACCCCATGTTGAAAAGCTATTAAATGTTTTACTTTCATAACAAATTTATGAAAATAATGTTTTAAATAAAATTTAAAGCACATTAATTGTGTCTCCTCCTCCTCCTGAAAAGAAAATTATTTTTCAGGACAAAAAATCTCCACAAAACAGGATTACATGTGCAGAAAAATGCAGAGAAAGTGTTTGAATATCAACATGGTGAGAACATAATAAATCAGCACTTTCTAAATACATGGTATTTCATGCCAGAATAATAATTATTGGATTGTACACATTTTATTCTTCCTAGGATCAATCTCTCTTTCTCTTCAGAAAAAAAACAGAGAACAGTTTAAAACAAACAGAAGAGAAGAGAAAAGAAGAGTGAGAAGAGAAGAACATAGTTGGAAGAGATCTTGGAGATGTTCTAGTCCAACTCCCTGCTTAGACAGGACACCCTATACTAGTGCTGATTAACTTTTTTGTTACTTAGTGCTGAAACGGGAGAGCTCATGTGCCAAAAAGGAACCTAGTGCTGAAATGCATGCACATTGGCCACCTGGTCTTTCAAGCTTCTAATGTGCATGGACATGTGCAGTTTAGCTGGCTGACCAGTTTCTCATGCACATGCACATGCTGGCCAGCTGGTCTTTGCATGCACATGTGCATTAGAAACCAAAAGACCAGATGGCTGGCCAGTTTCTAACATGCATGCACACCAGCCAGTTGGTCTTCGTGCATGCATGTGCATTAGAAATTGGAAGACCAGGTGGTCGATGTTCATGCACGCACCGGGATCTGATCTTCTGCTTTCCAGCATTCCTGTGCATATGAAGACCAGTTGGCTGATGTGCACTGGAACTGGAAGAGCAATGAGCAACAGCTGGTGTGCCCAGTGAGATGGCTCTGCGTGCCACTTCCAATATGCGTGCCATAGATTCACCATTACAGCCCTATACCATTTCAGACAAATGCCTGTCCAATCTCTTTTTAAAAGCTTCCAGTGATGGAGCACCCACAACTTCTGAAGGGCAAGCCATCCCACTGATTAATTGTTCTAACTGTCAGTAAAATTCTCCTTAGTTCTAGGTTGTTTCTCTCCTTGATTAGTTTCTATCCACTGCTTTTTGTCTTGCCTTCTGGTGCTTTGGAGAATAGTTTAAGCCCCTCTTCTTTGTAGCAGCCCCTTAGATATTGGAAAACTGCTATCATGTCACTGTTATTCCTTCTTTTCATTACACTAGACATAAGGATACTACATAATACTAAAATAAACTAAAGCATGTTGATTTGTAACAAACCAATTATTGATCAAGTTGAATATTAAATTGAAAATATTTCATTTTTAAATGTCTATTTTTTGAGAAAGAAATTGTGGAGCTTTCATGAGAGTTTAATGAATTGAAATTTATTAACCAATTAATATCTTTCACTTCAGGAAGAAGCAAAATATTACTGTATTATATGTTAAGTGACTGTCCAGTAGTCCAGTACAAGTACCTATGTATTTGGATTTCATTGTGTGTTGATGTTTAACTCTCAGTAACTAGCTGAAGAAAATGTGCTTCAAATGGTTATCATTAAACTCAGCAATGCACAACTATTAAAGGGTTTGCTGAAGAATGCCAAAGAAAACATTGTTAACTCTTCATATAGACAAATAGAAAATACATTTGTCACTGGCTGGCTTTTACCATTTTTCCTCTACATTGCAAGAAATGACATTTCTGTGTATTTTAAAAGCAAAGGAAGTAATGTCTACATAGTTGAGCCTTGCTTATAACATGGGATTTTTAAATTTTAAACTGGGTATCTGGAATGAATAAAAAACAAAATATTCTAAAATCAGAGTTCTGATAACAACTAATTGTTCTAATTGTCAGGAAATTTATCCATAGTTCTAGGTGGGTTTTTTCCTTGATTAGTTTCCATCCATTGCTTCTTGTCTTGCCTTCAGGTGCTTCCACAGAATTAGTAGGTGATTTCAGTTTTCAGCAATGTTTTATTGATGTCTACTTTGGAGGAATCAAAGAAAATTGAAATGCCAACCTCTAGCTGTAGGTGCATTCATGTGTTTGACCAGGGTCTCAATCAAATAGAAAACATCCACTATGAATCTACTGTTCATTAAAGCCTGATGTAAAAGCTATACTATTGTAAGAAATCAAATAAATCCTCATTTCCAAATTATCCATATGCTAATAGCTCTTAACTAAATTATATTAGTTCTGCTATTGGAAATTAAAATTCATAAATGAAAGCATAGTGAACTCAGACTGACACTTAGTTACTTCAGGTAATAAAAATTACCTCAGCTGGGAAAATTTGATTATTTCTTTTATCACATGAAGCAGTAATAAGAAGATTGGTACTTCTGGTAGTGTGACAATGAGCTGAAATACAGATTCTGTCTTATATCTGTCTTATTACTTAATTGAAAGCTTTAAAAAAGGCTATCTGCTATTTGTTGTTTCTTCAAATTACTGCTTTGAGATATCTTTCAACTAATAATTAGAAGTTTGAGGAAATAGACAAAACAAACATGTATTCCTTTTTTCCCTTTTGAGTGAGAATAGATCTTGAATAACAGGAAGGTGATTAGATCCTTGTTAGATCTGTGAAACATCAGTAAAACATCACTGTGGCAACCACTGAAACTTTTCCGATCAGGTACAAGTATGTTTCTTATTATAGATGATCTTATTATAGATGATATTAAATGAATAAAATACTGTTTTCATACATTTTGGAATGTAAGGACCCCACATGAGTGTAGAGTCATTCTTGCAACCCACCAGTGTGGTAAGGATAGTCTTTCTTTCCCTACAGTGATAGGGGTATGCTGGAGAGTGGATGATAGAGCATGTGGGTGGTGAATGTTGTGTATTGACTTGAGTTTTCATTCAGGTCCGTGCTTTGAACGGGAAGCACGGACCTCTCCCATTGGCTGGTGCCGTTTGACAGCCGGCTATAAAAGGCGGCTGTCAAACAGCATCAGCTGTTGCCGCTCCGGCTGGCTGCCGTGTTAGAGCGGCAGTAGCAGTAACCCTTTATTCGTTGAAATAAAGTTTGAGCTGAATTCTTGCCCTGGTCTCTGCCTGAGTATTTCCGCCACTCCACAACACTGGCGACAAGGGCGGGATCCTAAATAAGGCAAGCCAGGCAAGAAGAGAAAAGAGCAAAATCACTAGCTGAGAGCTGAAATCGCTACAGAGTTGCTGTCACTGTTCGCAAAGTGCCTTCTCTAACTCGCCTCAGGAAAAGCAGCACAGCTGACCGAAAGATGACTTCGAATCCTGCATTCCCGCCCTTCAGACCGACGGCAGAGACATGGGAATCATACAGGAACTGGCTTGACTGTTTTTTAGATGCCATAGACCTGTCAGAAATCTCTGAGCATAGGAAAAAATCTTACTTCCTAAGCTTTTGCGGAGCCACGGTATTTGACACCACAACAGCATTACTGGCCCCACGATCTATTAAGACTATTCCCTGGGAGGAATTGCAAGAAATTCTCTCAAATCATTATTCCCCTAAGCCTTCCAGAATTGCTATGCTTTCAGAAGGCGCATTCAGTCAGAGGGAGAAACAATTAGTGACTATATGGCAGCACTGAGAGCAGCTGTCTTACATTGCGGTTTCAGGGATTACCTCGATGATATGCTGTTAGATCAGCTGGTATGTGAAGTTAGAGACCCCAAATTACAAAGACGACTACTAGCTAAAGGGGATCTAACCTTAAAGCAAGCCATAGAGGAGTCCCAGGCTGCTGAGCTATCAGCACTCTCAGCAGCTGAAATACAGGGAAACCCAATCAGACTAGAAAATCCAACAGTACATTTTGATGAAGCCTCCACAGAGGAAGGTTTAGAAGAGGCTACTGAGATAAACCACCTCAGACAGCCCAACGCAAATCAAAGAAGAATACAGGCAAGGTATAAGCCAAACCCCATGTATACAGATTACCTGTTTAAGCTGTGGGGGCAACCATCTCAGGGCATCCGGCAGATTCAGGAATGTCATATGCTTAAGATATCAAAAGAATGGCTATTTGGCCAAAATATGTCAGGCAGGAAAAACCTTTAATCAGCCACAAAGGCCTCAGAAACTCATACAATATCCAAGACAAATTGAGGACTGCTGCACATGCTACCAATCTAAGATACAAAAAAACAAATCTAACAAAATTAGTGTCACTGTTTCTATAGAAGGTAGACCCTGCAGAATGGAAGTAGACACCGGCTCTGCACTATCCATCATCTCGTGGGGCACCTTGAAGAAATTACTCCTCAGGATATCAAGACAGAAGATTCCAGCCTGCAATCTAACGCTACGGGACTACCAAGGCAGAACCATTCCTGTCATCGGAAAAGGCAAGTTTCTAATTCATTTTCAAGGGTTTAAGGGTCACTTGCCTCTAGTAATAGTGGATGGCGCCCTCCCAAGCCTATTGGGACTAGACTGGTTCCCAGCCCTGGGCCTCCACATAGGTGGAATCCACGCCATTGCAAGTTCAGAAGTTGATTCCCTGTTCAGAGACTATGCTGACATATTCAGCGAGGGCCTAGGCTGCTATGTGGGAACCCCAATATCCTTCAGGGTAGACTCCCAGGCAGTACCAATACGTTTGAAGCCCCGCAGAGTTCCTTTTGCAATTCGTCAAAATTTTACAAATAGGTCACCAGCTGAGGTGTTAATGGGATGCCGGCTAAGGACCACTCTTGACAGGCTGCACCCAAATTATGCCCCATTGCTTCCCCTCGGGTCAAACAGCCAAGACAGAGGGTTCCTAGTAGATGACAAAGTGTTTGTCAGGAATTTTGCTGGGCAACCACTATGGTTACCGCGTCGTGTGGTAGCAGTAACTGGTCCCAAGTCTTATGGGACCACGATGGACATGTCTGGCGGCACCACGTAGACCACTTGAGGAGGCATTGGAGCACGGCACCCAGAGGTCATCTAGACGGGCCCCATACAGAAGCACCTCCACCACCCGAAGAAACCAGCCTCCAGCCCACGGGGAATGACAGCCTACCTGATGAAGAAGCTGACCAAGGTCCTGACCCAGCTCCCGACAGCCCAGCAGCCTCACCGTCGTCAGAAGCCACGCAGAAGGCACAAGACAGCAACCCGGTGCCATTTCCAACTGAGCCAAGAAGATCCGGACGAGTACGCAGGCGCCCAACTTACTTGCAGGACTACGCATGCTTCTCACTGGGAGGGAGGAGTGTTGTGTATTGACTTGAGTTTTCACTCAGGTCCGTGCTTTGAGAAGGAAGCACGGACCTCTCCCATTGGCTGGTGCCGTTTGACAGCCGGCTATAAAAGGCGGCTGTCAAACAGCATCAGCTGTTGCCGCTCCAGCTGGCTGCCGTGTTAGAGCGGCAGTAGCAGTAACCCTTTATTCGTTGAAATAAAGTTTGAGCTGAATTCTTGCCCTGGTCTCTGCCTGAGTATTTCCGCTGCTCCACAACAGTGAATGTATGGATTATATGGCATCTCTGCAGGCATACTTAGGCATATCTTATATGAGTGAAAGGCAGAAGGGCTACTGTACCAGCCTCTCTGCTGCATAGCAATCTTTCTTTCTGATCTGAGCAGCCATCTTAGAATTGGCTGTGGAATTGTCCATACTTATGATCCCATCTGTATAAGGTTCTGCCCACTGAGCGGGGATAGGGAAAAAAACCTATGTAGTGACTTTATTTATTTACTACATTTATATAATCACTCTCCTTATACCAAATGTTGAAATCAAATTAAAAATAAACAGTTAGAGACCTCTTCCCACCCTATCTAATCTGGTAGGATAGGTAGATGTTCTTAGGGAAAGGTGACCCGCAGATAACTTTGCTGCTAGACCATAAAGAGCTTAAATACTGAGCACCTTTAAATGACCGGGAAGACAACTGGGAACCAGTGCAGCTCATGCAGTAAAGCTAATATATGAGTAAACCTAGGGGCACCCATGCATTCTGGACCATTTGCCACAGCATCACTTGACAAACTCCCCTACTGCTGTTTTGGCCCACCTGCCCACCTGGGCTTTTACCTGACCTTTATTTCCTGCTTTTTCCATCTCAGCTGCATTGCGAGGCACAGCTGCAGTTGAAAAAGCAGGAAAAAAGTGCTTTTTCAAATGCTGCTTCCCTGCATGCAGCGCTGCTCAGCTGTCCAGGCAGCAAGCTGATGAAGATTTACATGTGTGCGCAGCGTGCAGGGAAGCACATCGGAAATCACTGAATCCTGTCAGATCCCACCCCTGCTTAAACCTGTTTATACTTATATGTTTATATGTTATGTTCATACTTATACTTGTTTTCTCATACATGCTTGACAAACTAAAATAAATAAATAAAAAAATACAGTGCCTTCCATTCCCAACTCCCCAAGTGAGCTTTTAATGTTATCAAAAGCTGCTGAAAGGGCCAGAATGGTTGCCAAAGATCTTCAAAGGTTATTGACAAGGCCAACCAGTGCTATTTCAATGTTATGCTCTGTCTGAACTTAGAAAGGGGCCCTTGTGTTGTAGAGTGGCAGCAATCACTCAGGCAGACACCGAGGCAAAGGTTCAACTCTAACTTTATTTTAAAAAATAAAGGGTTACCACTACTGCCGCTCTAACACGGCAGCCAGCTGGAGCGGCAACAGCTGATACCGTTTGACAGCTGCCTTTTATAGCCGGCTGTCAAACGACATCAACCAATGGGAGAGGTCCATGCTTTCCCGCTCAAAGCATGGGCCTGAGTGGAAACTTTAGTCAATACACAACACTCCTCCCTCCCAGTGAGGAGCATGCGTAGTCCTGTAAATATGTTGGGCGCCTGCGTACTCGTCCAGATCTTCTTGGTTCGGTTGGAAATGGAGCCGGGTTGTCGTCTCCTGCTTGCTGCATGGCTTCCATCGGAGGTGAGGCTGCTGAGACGTCTGGAACTAGGTCAGGACCTTGGTCAGCTTCTTCTCCAGGTAGGCTGTCATCCCCGGTGGGCTGGAGGCTGGTTTCTCCGGGTGGTGGTGGTGCTTCTGTATTGGGACCATCTAGATGACCTCTGGGTACAGTGCTCCAACGTCTCCTCAAGTGGTCCACGTGGCGCCGCCAGACACGCCCATCTGGTAGCTGGACTCTAGAAGACTTGGGACCAGTTACTGCTACCACACGACCAGGCAACCACACTGGCTGCCCAGCAAAATTCCTGGCAAACACTTTGTCATTTACTAGGAACCCTCTGTCTTGGCTGTTAGACCCAAGGAGAAGCATTGGGGCATAATTTGGGTGCAGTCTGGCAAGAGTAGTTTTCAGTCGGCGCCCCATTAATACTTCAGCTGGTGACCTAATTGTGGAGGCACAGGGTATTGTATGTTGGCTCAACAGGTATTGGGCCAGTCTAGAATGCCAACTAATGGGTCCCAATCTCTGTAGAACCTCCTTGGCAGATCTGACTGCCCTCTCAGCCAGCCCATTACTTGCAGGGTGAAATGGGGCTACTAACATGTGTCTGATACCCAGGTTTGCTAGGAAGATCTCAAATTCACAAGAGGTAAATTGGGGACCATTGTCAGATACAATGGAATCAGGAAGGCCATGTGTGGCAAACATCCTGGTCAGTGCCTTGTTAACTGCTTCAGTAGTTGTGGAGTGCATTAAGGTTAACTCCACCCACTTCGAAAATGAATCTACTACCACCAGGAATGTGCGCCCGTGGAACGGGCCAGCCAAGTCTATATGGATTCTGGACCATGGGCTGCCTGCTTCCTCCCAGGTCCTAGGGGTGGCTGCTGGTGGGGATGCCCTGGTGGCTTGGCATGCCTGACAAGAATTGACCCAGCTAGAGATTTGGGCATCCATGCCCAGCCACCATACGTAGCTGCGGGTGAGGGCCTTCATCCTTACTATTCTTGGATGACCCTCGTGCAGCACCTTTAAGATTGAGGTTTGCAACTTGGGGAGAATCACTACTCTGGTTCCCCATAGTAAACAGCCTTGCAATGAGGAAAGTTCCTGTTGGCGTAGCTTGTAGGGTAGGAATTCTGATGAATAAGGGGTTGTAGGCCACCCCCTCCCTACCCAGTCAAGGACTTGGGAAATTACCTTGTCCTTGGCCGAATGGGCAGCGATGTCAGAAGCAGTGACTGGCAGCTTGAGTTCTTCAATGAGGAAAATGGCAGTCGCTGGTGCTGGGTCCTCGACTGGAACAGGCAGGGGGCAACGGCTGAGGGCATCAGCATGGCAAAGGGTTTTTTCCAGAGCGGTGGACTAGAGTGTATGAATATGCAGCCAGAAAAACGGTCCATCTGGTCATCCTTGGGGATAAAATCTGGGGAGTTTGTTTAGTGCCAGATAAAATACCTAACAGTGGCTTGTGGTCTGTTATGAGTTCGAAGTGATGACCGTAGAGAAACTCATGGAATTTCTTTACTGAAGCAACTGCAGCCAAGGCCTCCTTATCAATCTGGCTATAGTTGCATTCAGTGGAGGACAGTGTCCTTGAAAAGAAGGCTATAGGTGCTTCTGCACCGTTAGGCAGTCTGTGACTCAGAACGGCCCCTATTCCGAAGGGGGAAGCATCAGCTACTAGAACTAGTGGTAAGTCCTTGTTGAATTGAATTAATACAGCTTTGGACGTTAGTAGTGATTTGACTTCCTTGAAAGCAAGACTTTCCCTTGGTCCCCAGTGCCATGGTGATTTCTTGTCTAAGAGCCTATGAAGAGGCTCAGCAATTGAAGCTTTATGGGGCAGGAACGAAGCATAGAAATTCAGGAGTCCCAGGAAAGCTTGGAGCTCTGTTTTATTAGTAGGAGTGGGAGCATCATGAATGGCCTTGACCTTTGACTCTGTTGGGTGAATACCTTTGGCATCAATTTTGTAACCTAAGAATTCCACTTGTGGAGTGGCTATGGTGCATTTCTCTCTTTTTAATTTAAGACCTGACTGTCTGAAACGCTCAAGCACACTTCTGACCCTCTGTAACAATTGATTTTGACTGGTGGCAGATACAAGGATGTCATCGAAGTATGGCACAACACCTGGCAACCCTTGCAGAATTCTTTCCATGAGAGATTGGAAAATCCCAGGGGCAACACTAACTCTGAATTGTAGGAGTGTACATTTAAAAGCCCCTCTGTGTGTCACTATTGTTTGTAGTTCAGCAGTTTCGTCATCAACAGGGAACTGTTGATAAGCCTGGGACATATCGAATTTTGCAAAAATGGAGCCAGGCTCAAGGGAATGGAGTAGGTGTTGTACCACGGGGAGTGGATAAGCGCTTACTTGTAAATATTTATTTATTGAAGATTTATAATCAGAGCAGATTCTTAAATTTCTGTCCTTCTTTAGAGGCGTCACTATAGGGGTCTCCCATTTTGAAAAATCTGTAGGTTGTAGTATGCCCTGTTTAATGAATTTGTCTAGTTCCTTGTCAAGTTTAGGACGAATTGCAAAAGGAACTCTGCGGGGTTTTAAACGGATTGGTACTGCTTGGGGGTCCACCTTAAAGGATATTGGAGTTCCCACGTAGCAGCCTAGGCCCTCGCTGAATACGTCAGCATATTCCCTGAACAGGGAGTCAACTTCTGAGCTTGCAATGCCGTGGATTCCACCTATGTGGAGGCCCAGGGCAGGGAACCAGTCTAATCCCAATAGGCTTGAGAGGGCGCCATCCACTATCACTAGAGGCAAGTGACCCTTAAAATCTTGAAAATGGACTAGAAACTTGCCTTTTCCAATGACAGGAATGGTTCTGCCTTGGTAGTCCCGTAGTGTCAGATTGCAGCCAGGGATCTTCTGTCTTGTCACTCTGGGAAGTAGTTTCTTCAAGGTGCCCCACGAGATGATGGATAGTGCAGAGCCGGTGTCTACTTCCATTTTGCATGGTCTGCTTCTATAGAAACAGTGACACTAATTTTATTAGAACCACTTCTAGGTATCTTAGCTTGGTAGCATGTGCAACAATCCTCGATTTGTCTTGGAAATTGTATGGCTTTCTGAGACCTTTGAGGCTGGTTAAAAGTCTTCCCTGCCTGACATATTCTTGCCAAATGACCCTTCTTTTGGCATCTTAAGCATATGGCATTCCTGAATCTGCAGGATGCCCTAAGATGGTTGCCCCCACAGCTTAAGCAGGTGGTTTGTATTTGTGGAGGTTGGCTTGCAACCTGCCTGTACTCCCTTTGATTTGAGTTGGGCTGTCTGAGGCGGTTTATCTCAGTAGCCTCTTCTAAGCCTTCCTTTGTGGAGGTTTTATGGAAATGCACTGTTGGGTTATCTAGTCTGATTGGATTTCCCTGTATTTCAGCTGCTGAAAGTGCTGATAGCTCAGCAGCCTGGGATTCTTCTATGGCTTGTTTTAAGGTTAGATCCCCTTTAGCTAGTAATCGTCTTTGCAATTTAGAATCTCTAACTCCACAGACCAGCTGATCTAACAGCATATCCTCGAGGTAGTCCCTGAATCCACAATGTAAGGCAGCTGTTCTCAGTGCTGCCATATAGTCACTAATAGTTTCTCCCTCTGACTGAATGCGCCTTCTGAAGGCATGGTGTCTAGCAATTCTGGAAGGTTTAGGGGAGTAATGATTTGAGAGAATTTCTTGTAATTCCTCCCAGGGAATAGTCTTAATAGAACGTGGGGCCAGTAATGCTGTTGCGGTGTCAAATACCATGGCTCCGCAAAAGCTTAGGAAATAAGACTTTTTTCTATGGTCAGAGATATCAGAAAGGTCTATAGCATCTAAAAAGCAGTCAAACCGGTTCCTGTATGATTCCCATGTCTCTGCCGTCGGTCTGAAGGGCGGGAATGCAGGATTCGAAGTCATCTTTCTGTCAGCTGTGCTGCTTCTCCTGAGGCAAGTTAGAGACCGTGCTTCGTGAACAGTGACAGCAACTCTGTAGCGATTTCAGCTCTCGGCTAGTGATTTTGCTCTTTTTTTTTCCTTTTGCCTGGCTTGCCTTTATTTAGGATCCCGCCCTCGTCGCCAGTGTTGTACAGCGGCGGCAATCACTCAGGCAGACACCGAGGCAAAGGTTCAGCTCTAACTTTATTTTAAAAAATAAAGGGTTACCGCTACTGCCGCTCTAACACGGCAGCCAGCTGGAATGGCAACAGCTGATACCGTTTGACAGCTGCCTTTTATAGCCGGCTGTCAAACGGCATCAACCAATGGGAGAGGTCCGTGCTTTCCCGCTCAAAGCACGGACCTGAGTGGAAACTTTAGTCAATACACAACACCTTGTTTACATGAAAGACAGTAGCACTTCTTGGCAACAGAACCCATCCTAACTCACACTTATTGCAACCTGGTATCTTTAGCCTTTGGTTTGCTTTGTCAGTAAGCTTTGAGTAACTATCAGGTACTGATTTTCTCTTTTCTAGTAACTATCTACTGCAATTTCAGATCTTTAGTAAGCTATTTATATCTTTTATTTTTAAGCATTTTCATAGGAATTAAAGCAGACCAGAAGCCATTTTGTTTGTCTGTGTTATTTCTTTGGCTAATTTTCTCCTTCACTCTTTAATGAACAGACTTATGGTATCAATGTTATTCTATGTGGTCAGAATATAAGGCTGTGCTTAAAACAGAACTGTTTTATATGTATTTTGTTTCTCTTCTGTAATAATTACTTTCATTTCTGTATCCTATAGCAATACAAACAATTTTTAACTAAAGATATATTTCCCATGAAAATATGAACGATAACCTGCTAAATTACTATCAAATAATTATTTATTTATTTATTTATTTGATTTGATTTGTTAATCGTTTACAAGATAATAGGTATAAGTATAAACATGAGTAAGAATACAGGAAATAGGTATAAATAAATGGGGACAATAGGACAGGGATGGTAGGAATGATTGTGCACTTATGCACGCCCCTTACAGACAGGAATGGGGTGAGGTCAATAGTGGATAGTTTAAGGTTAAAGGAGTATATAGAGTTGTATTAGTACCTCACTTGATCTCAACTGTATCTCTCTCATAATGCAACTTAGGACTGCATTAGCTTTTTTGACTGCTGCTGCACACTGCTGACTCATATTTAGCTGGTTGTCCACTAAGACTCCAAGATCCCTCTCACAATTACTGCTATTGAGCTTGGTTTACCCAGCTATATGTGTACTTTTAGGTTTTTTTGCCTAAATGTAGGACTTTACTTTTCTCTACATTGAATTTCATTTTGTTAAATACGGCCCAGTGTTCTAGTCTATCAAGATCCATCTGGATCTTGAACCTATCTTCTTGGGTATTAGCTATTCCTGCCTGCTTAATATCATCTGTGAATTTGTTAAGTTCCCCTTCTATTTCCTCATCTAAGTCATTAGTGAAGATATTGAAGAGTAGGGGGCCTAAGATGGAATCTTGTGGCACCCCACTGCTTACTTCCCTACATGTAGACTTAGACCCATTAAGGACTAGTCATTGATACAGTTACTCAGCCAGTTGCGGATCCATCTGGTGGTGGTAATATCTATCCCACTTTTTTCTAGCTTACCAAGAAGTAGGTTGTGGTCTACTTTGTTGAATGCCTTGCTGAAATCTAAATATATTATGTCCACAGTATTTCACTGGTCTACTAATTCAGTCACTATGTTGAAGAATGAAATAAGATTGGTTTGGCATGATCTGTTTTTAACAAACCCGTGCTGGCTACTAGTTATTACTTTACTTTTTTCTAAATGTTGGCAGATCTGTTTTTTTTTAATTATCTTTTCCAGTATCTTCCCAGGTATTGATGTTAGGCTGATTGGTCTGTAGTTTCCTGGGTCTGTTTTCTTCTCCCTTTTTTTGAAGATGGGAACCATATCAGCTCTTTTCCAGTCTTCTAGTAGTTCCTGGTTCTCCAGGATTTTTGAAATATATGGTGCAATGGTTCTGAGATGACCTCTGACAGCTCCTTTAAAACTCTGGGATATAGTCCATCTGTTGTGTGCTCTTGTATTGTTGTGGTTGAAGCTGAAGTAGTCATTGACTGGTAAGACATTTAGCAGATAATTTTGTGTACTATGCTTAAGTCCAACCATAGGCGGCATAGTTCATTTAATATAATAGTAATATAATTATATTATATTACTATTACTACTATTATTGTTGTTATTGCTATTGTTATTAATGTGGCCAAGAAGGATTGCTCTTAAGTTTAAGTTTAATTTAATTTATATACCGCCCCCTCTCCCATTTGGGACTCGGGGCAGTGTACGGCCAGATTAAAAAGACAGTACAAAAAAGTTTAAAATTTAAAAACAAATTAAATAAGTGGCTGAAATTAAAATAATAAAAACAATTATTATTATTAATTATTATTCAAACTTAAAAATTAAAAGAAGAAACAAATTGAAAAGAGGATGAATGGTTGGTAGATAAGCTGGAAGATGGCAGGGATCAGAAATTCCATTAATTCTTTTAAACTGTGTTTTTTTAAATAAGATTTGAGCGCCTTAGAGACTGAAATCTATTTTTAACTGAATATTAATCTCAGAAACATAATTGAAACCTGAAATGAATTATTTTCTGTTGTACTTTTAAATCTCTTTTTCATTTAGCTGATGTGTTACTAAAAATAAAAACCCTTCATTTAGGTTTTTTTTACCTTTTCCATGGTGTTCCTCTCCTCTGTCACTCTTCTGTTCCAGTCATCTATACCTCTTTTTTCCCCATCCTGTTGTAAGCTCTGACCCAGATTCTTTCCTCTCTTTAGAGGAGACCCATAACTTAGTGATGGCAGATGTGCTTCTCTGCCAGAGCCACAAGTTAGTATTAGTTTCACCCTGGTGAATAAATGGTTATAAATCTTTATCTAGGAACAAAAACAGGTACATCCAAGCTTGGCAGAGGATGATATAAGGCTTAGAAA
Source organism: Bungarus multicinctus (assembly GCA_023653725.1). Classification (NCBI taxonomy): domain Eukaryota; kingdom Metazoa; phylum Chordata; class Lepidosauria; order Squamata; family Elapidae; genus Bungarus; species Bungarus multicinctus. Next base: position 53,865,484 of record CM042844.1, read on the forward strand.
GATCAGATAGATATTGTTTTAATTGCAGATGTGAAATACATTCTTATAACAACCAAGATCAGCTACTGCAGAATCTTTATATAATCTTTATACAGTTATAGACTTTGCTGTCCATGTCTCAGCCTTGAATTTTGAAGACATTTGGACAATGCTTTATTAGTTTATTTACTTAGTTACCTACATTCTTAGGGTTATGTACCAGTCCAGCCTAGCAGTTTTGAGTCAGTTTCTGATCTTGTTGGCTTCAGATCTCATAAATAGAATAATCAGTATATCCCTCAACCAGGTATAGGTGCATAAACTATAGTCCCCAATAGTTTTGTTTGTGGTTCATTATGGAACCTGGACTTCCATGTCTCTTCAACAACTATTCCAGATTTACTCCCTTTCAATAGCTATTCTGTTGAGAAGGTAGGAGTAAAAGAGTAATTCTTTCCTAACAAAACAATTATGTTCCCAATATCCTACTAAATTGCTCCTTCTAAATGTGGTGGAGTAAGCAGAGACTATGCAAGACAGGCAGTCTAACAAATCATGTATGTCACATAAGGCTTTATAGCTGATTACTTGCATCTTGAATTATACTTGGAAACCCACTGGAAGCTGGTGCGGCTTTCAGAATAGTGTTAAATGTTACAATGAAAAGCACAAAACTGCCTGTATCATTTTGAACCATCTGTAGCTTCCAAATATTCTTTGATGGTAGCCCTAGATCACATTACAATAATCCTACCAGGAGATGATTAAGGCACAGATCAACATGTGCAAGGCTTCCCAGCCCAGGAACAGTGCAGTTGGTACACAAGACAAACCTGTGCATAAGTCCCCATAGCCACAGCTGCTAACTGCTCTTTCAGTAGGAGTTGTGAGTCCAGGAAAGCCCCAAACTGCTCATCAGCTCTCTTGGGGAAATGCACTCTCATGCAAAGTTAAAGATGAAAAATCTCTGATCTGTTGTTTTTTCAGCCCACAGCATTTCATTCTTACAGTTTAAAATTGTTCTTCCCTAGTGAGAAAGTATAGAAGGGGTAATCATTGTGTGTCTGAGGGTGTGTGTGTTATGCAAGAGAGAAAATGAGACATTGAACAAATGTGCTGAACTATTGACAGACCTGCCTATTGGTACATTCTCTTGAAAAATTCTGAAGAGTGGATGACTACCTTACTCTCTCTCAAAAAAGTTGCTCAACTGATGTCATGGGTATTGGAAGCAAAACCATAAGATGATAGGCTGGAAAATATAAAAGTCCCCAGATCCCTTCCCTATTTCTTTTCCTCAGGAAAATTTTTAATACTTGATCATGCTTTGAAAATTGGTAAAGTTCACCTCAATTTTCAGACAATTGTTTCCTATTAAAAATTACATATGTTTATTATTTAGCATATAGACATACATATGCTTTTAATTTTAAAGAATTCAGTTGGATGCTCTGGATTTGAAGTTAGATTTTATTAAAAAATGCGATGCATCTCTAGCTCAAGGTTACTATCTAATCCATTATTAAGATAAGATTCATTAGAACATTCCAGTTCTAAATAATATTCAAATTCTATCTACCAAAGCAAATTCAGCAAAATGCACAAGTCAGCAAAACAGATGGAAGGAAGCAAAATAAAATAAGCAAACAATGTTTTTAATCTATAAAAACTTCATTTTCTTGTGTTAAGAAAATGTCCTTGTGTTTTGATTGGTTAGTAATATATTCAGAACACACAGATTTCCAATATTGTTCATTTATACAAACAGATGGTAGACAGTTTGGTGTTTTATCACTATTATAGAATTGTGTAAGTCTACAAAGAAAGATCATAACTGAGTAACAGAACATATGCTATACACACTTAAGGTTTCAAAATTTGGCAATAATAATAATAATCCAATTTTTTGAAATTGTGCCCAAAACAACTATTACTAATTGTTATACCTTCACTTTATTTTGCCAGAGTCATTCTATTTCTATTTGCTGGTCTTTGTATTTCGTATCTTCTTTAGTTCTTTTTCTTACATTCTGCTGTCTCCAAGTACTGCCACATACATTATTTGAACACCATTGGCACTGATAAAATCAGATAGATCAATTGCAAAAAACAGCTTTGCTTACCTCCTGCAACACTCTGTCCTGTCTCATGCACATACGTGGATTTGTGGCTGTGCAGAGGCAGATAGACAATTCCACAAAACATCCATAACAAAGTACATTTATTGATACATCAGATATTGTCATGACTCACTTTGTGACGAAGCTCTTCTATAATGACCAATCCTTTGTATATCAGCATTTCAGGTAAAAGATAGTTATTTTCCTAACCCATCATGTAGTGATAGAAAGAAAGCTGTTATCAGTCCATGAGTCCAGGCAAGAATGGAGGTTAACCTCCATCAACCCCTTGAGGATCAATTTAGTGACCAATCAGGATTACAGATGTGGCCACGTGATATGAACTACATTTCCCAGGATACCTTTAACTACATTTCCCATGATTCATTCCCTATAGGTGACAGCTCACAATTCCTAAGTGACTAACCAATTCCCATAGACTGGCTGGGACAGCACACTTCCTGCCTGGAATTGTAAATTCCACTATTAAGAGAAGAGAAAAAAAAATTAGCTATAAAGTAAGATAAGCAGTAAACATTAATACTAACTGAATAGCAAATAACTATATAGCTAAGATAAACAGTTAGCTATATAACTAAGAAAAAAGGTAAACATTAATAAAGCATCAAACAAAGCAAAACAAGCAAAGCTTGAGGTTCAATCTTCAAGTTCGACCTTTCTCCGCAGTATAACATCTTCAAGATAATCTATTCAAAGTTAAAACATCAATAATTTTTAATCATTACTATAATCTTTCTCGTATATATTAACTTCTGTGTGCATTTATTTTTCATAGAATGTAAATAAAGTAATTAGAAACTAGAAAACATGCCAATAGAAGGATTGTTCTTTTCCTTAGACAACAGCATGAAAAAAAATAAAAGTAATTCTAAAGAATACATGAGAACTGTTTTAACTTAGTCCTTTTATTTCATATGAGTCTTGTCCAAACATTTGACAATATACTTTTTATTTTTGAAAATCCTAAGAAACATATTTTTACATCCAACACTTTCAAGCGGATTTGGCTTCCTGAAGCATGCTTGTTATACTTTTGCCTTTGTCTGATATGGATATGGATATAGAAGATCTATTTAAATTGGGATTGTTTCTTTTGTTGTAACCAGATGGAAACTAAAGAATAAATTCTGTTCATCTTTAGAAAAATTGAATTTGAATAATGTTCCTTCCAAATAAATTATCATAGAGTAAATAATGTGACTCTAATAATAATAATAATATAATAATTATAAAAACATAATAATCTGATGTCCTAAACAATGTGACTGAATGATGTGAGATTGTTTAGCCTTTAGTGTTATCTTAGAGTAGATGGTGAAGCTCAGTGAAAATGTCAACCTAGCCTACAGTTGCTATTAAAACAAATTAAAACAATTACAGTTACCAGTACTTACCACTCTTTCCTAGGGTTTAAAGAAAACTTCTGTCCTTTCTTTTTATGTAACAGTTTCTGAATATTTGCCAAAATACAAAGCAAATAATTGATATATTTAATTTTAAAAGTAGAAAAAAGTTGAAAAACAAAACTATCATTTTTGTACAGGGCAGGTTGAGTAAAGAATGAGATTCTTAACAGGCACCTGGAAGATATACTTATAGAAGCAAACAAATTTCTGGAACGAAAGTATTGAAAAAAAAGGTAATTACAACTGCCTGCATAAAGTTGTTACACTTTTCAACATAAAATATCAATAATATTTGATTAAAAATGGAGGGATTTTTAATTATCAAGTTGTCAAAACCAAACTTTATAACTTTTCTTTGGTCCATAGTCATTTGTATTGTTGTGGGAAATATATTATATATACTTTCTTCATCGTTAGTAATATATTTGCAGATTAATTATAATGTAAATACTTTGCAGATTTATGTTTCCTAAATTATGTAATACATTATATACACGGAATCCTGAATGTAGTTTTTTTTTTTCTTGAGCTGAATATGATTTTTATATTAAGGGTAAGAAAAGAAACATCCAGAAAATGCAATTTCCTGCCACCGGCAAAATAATTTTGAAATACAATGCAAAGACATAAAATATCTATGTGGTATAAAGCCTAAAGGGATCTTCTATTTTCTTTAAAAAAGAACTGAAGTTTCTCAATACCTTAGAAAGTTGCTATATTGCTTTTTTTTTGCTTCAGTTAACAATTCTAAGAACTGATAAGTATTTAAATTTCCTGACAGAACAATTGATCAGTGGAATGGCTTGCTCCAGAAATTATGGTTGTATCAACATTGGAGGCTTTTAAGAAGAGATTGGACAACCATTTGTTTGAAATGGTATAGGGTCTTCTCCTTCATTCATTGCACTGATTGGAATGTTTTTGAAGATGCCTCTGCAGACCTAGGTGAGCTCACAGATACTGTAACATCATATGTTAGCTTCTGCAAAGACTTATGTGTACCAACAAGGAACCTGCAAATATATAGTAATAATAAATCTTAGTTCACAGCTAAACTTAAGCAGCTACGTCATTCCAAAGAGAAAGCCTACAGAAAAGGTGACAGAATGCTATACAGCCAGGCCAGAAATATATTAACAAGAGAGATCAGAGCAGCAAAAAGAAGCTACTCTGAAAAGTTAAAAAAATCAGTTCTCAACAAATGAACCAGCAAACATATGTAAAACTCTTAAAAACATCACTGGCTTCAGCAAAACTCCTTCCCAGGCAGAAGGAAATCAACAACTAGCAGATGATCTGAATGTGTTTTAATACAAGTTTGTAAGAAACTACAACCACCTATCTCCACAACCCACATCTCAAACACACCAACAACAGCCAAGCTTCCTATAACTGGCCCAATCCATTGGGATCACAACCTCTGGTGATCACAGAAAAAGAAGTGCAAGATCTTCTACACAGACAGAAGCCAGGAAAAGCACCAGAGCCAGACAAGATAACTCCTTCTTGCTTAAAAGTCTGTGCTGACCAATTGGCCCCCATCTTCACCCGAATCTTCAATAGATCACTAGAGATGTGCTATATTCCTTCCTGCTTCAAACGTTCTACCAGTGCCAAAGAAGCCCTCCATCAAGGAACTGAATGACTACAGACCAGTTGCTTTAACATCTGTAGTTATGAAAATCTTTGAAAGGCTTGTGCTGTCCTACCTGAAAACCATCACAGATTCTCTGCTAGATCCCATGCAGTTTGCATACTGAGCAAATAGATCGACATGATGCTGTTAACATGGCTCTGTATTACATCCTATAACATCTTGAATCTCCAAATACCTACGCAAGGGTCCTCTTTGTAGACTTCAGTTCAGCATTCAATACCATCATTCCAGTCACACTTCTAAGTAAATTAAACCAACTAGCGGTACCTGAACACATTTGTAAGTGGATCATAAGCTTCCTAACAGACAGGAAGCAGCAGGTGAAGCTAGGCGGAATCACATCCGATACCTGTACAATCAGCACAGGGACCCCCCAAGGCTGTGTGTTAACTCCACTTCTCTTCTCCCTATATACCAATGACTGCATCTCAAATGATCCATCTGTTAAAATACTGAAGTTTGCTGATGACACAACAGTGATTGGTTTCATTCGAGACAACAATGAATCTGCATACAGACAGGAGGTTATACAACTTGCCTCGTGATGTAACCGGAACAATCTGGAAGTGAACACACTCAAAACCGTAGAAATGGTGGTAGACTTTAGAAGAAACCCACCCATACTACTATCTCTTACAATACTAGGCAACACAGTATTAACAATAGAGACCTTCAAATTTCTAGGTTCTACTATATCACATGACCTAAAATGGACACCTAACATCAAAAATGTCATCAAAAAAGCACAACAAAGAATGTTCTATTTGCATCAACTCAGAAAGCTCAAGCTGCCCAAGGAGCTGCTGATACAGTTCTACAGAGGAATTATTGAGTCTATCATCTGCACCTCTATAACTGTCTGGTTTGGTTCTGCAACCTAACAGGACAGACACAGACTTCAGAGGATAATTAGGACTGCAGAAAAAACAATTACTACCCACCTGCCTTCAATTGAGGACCTGTATACTGCATGAGTCAAAAAGAGGGCTGTGAAAATATTTACAGACCCTTCACATCCCGGACATAAACTGTTTCAACTCTTTCCCTCAAGACGACGCTATAGAACACTGCACACCAGAACAACTAAACACAAGAACAGTTTTTCCCGAAAGCCATCACTCTGCTAAACAAATAATTCCCTCAACACTGTTCAACTATTTACAAAGTGTACACTACTATTACTGTTAATCTTCTCATCACTCCTTATCACCCATCCCCTCCCACTTGTGATTGTAGGACTGTAACTTTGTCCCTTGCATCCTTACGATTTATATTGATTGTTTCCTAGTATGATTTGATTGTTGATTGTACCCTATGACTATCATTATGATTCTTGATTCTTAACGAATGTACCTTTTTTTATGTATACTGAGAGTATTTACACCAAAGACAAATTCCTTGTGTGTCCAATCACATTTGGCCAATAAAGTATTCTATTCTATTCTATTCAGCAGGGAATTGGGCTAGAAGACCCCCAAGATCTCTTCCAACTCTGTTATTCTGTTATTGTATACTAATTTCTATTTTCTCATTTCATAGTTGATATGCTGATTTTTTTCATAGTCAGTTGATTATGGTACACATGTACTTTAAATAGAATTTGAAATCTGACGATTTCAGTGATGACATTGTTCTTTATTACATTGCTCAAAAGCAAATATAAGCTATGGAAGCAGCTGCTAAGATAATACAGGTTGCCTAAAAGCTATATTTGATAGTATCATTTCAAGTGAATCCAGAGAATAGCTTCCTGATTCTGGAAGTCCTTTAGATGTTAGGATGTGCTACAGTATATGATCTCTTCTTACCTATTTCTGTGAAAAAGGCTGCCTTACTGTTGTGTTTTTTTCTCTTTCTTGATATATGTGTGTGTGTGTGTGTGTGTGTGTGTGTGTGTGTGTGTTAGGTTTTTGAGCTGATAAATAATTAAACAAGGAAGACTAGGATAGATCTTTTTCGAGCTACTTAGTTCTCGTCAGCTAGCCATACCCTTACTGGGATTCGAACCAGAGGAGTATTACATGTGAGGCAGTTGTAATTGCCATTAGGCCACTGGTTGTCATCCAGATATATATATATGGATCTTTGGTTCTTCGGGTTTTCTCCCGCTTAGAATTGGAAGTATCTAGGCAACGTTTCGATGAAATCTCATTCATCATCTTCAGGCTCGTGTCTTCGGCCTTGTGCTTCTCAGAGTAATGTGAGCTTGCAGCTGCTTCTTCCTTTTAACTGCTACTGGGGGTGTGACTTGATTGGGTGGGGGCTTGGCTGTGTTCTGATTGGCTGGGGGTGTGTTCTCATTGGTTGGGGATTTGGCTGTGTTCTGATTGGTTGGGGGGGTTGGCTGTGTTCTGATTGGCTGGGGGTGTGTTCTGTTCCGGTGGGGATTTGGTTGTACTCAGGTTAGTCTTAGTTGCTGGGGTATTTGAGCTGGTGAACTGTGACCCTGCTGTTTGGCTTCGCGTTCATGGTCATGCCACATCTTCATGGTGGGTGTCAGTTTGTTCATGTATGGGTTGTGGGGGGGGGGGGTTGAAGCAAGTAGTGATGCAACTGCGGTGCGGCTTCTGGTCCGTGGTTGTGTCTCATCTTCTGTGTGAGTGTGAGTCTGCTTTCTACGTGGAAGTGTGGTGGCAGCTTCTTGTGTGGCCTCCATGGGTGTGGGTCTGGTGTCCTTTTTCATGTTAGGTGCTCGTTTGTTAATGAGGGCGGGTTTCCAAATGGCTGGTAGGCAGGAGGTGTCATCTCGTTTATTCATGCTGTGTGGGCATTTTTCTATCACTATGGCTTCTCTGATTATTCTGTTGTTGAAGTGTTCAGTTTTGGTGATAGTTCTGGTATTTTTAAAGTCAATCTTATGTCCTGTGGCTTTGAGGTGTTGGACCAGGGAAGAGGTCGGTTCTTCTTTTTTGATTGAGATCTTGTGTTCTTCAATGCATGCACTTATTCTTCTGTTAGCTTGTCTGATGTATGTGGTGGGGCAGGAGGTGCACGGGATTTCGTATACTCCTTGGTTTTCTAACTCAGTTTTGTCTGAGGGTTTCTTAGGATGGTGGATATTTTTCCGTTTGTGCAGAAAGCTGTTTTAATGTTGTGTTTTTGGAGGACCTTGCTGATTTTGTCTGTAGTGCCTTTTATATATGGGAGGAGGGCTGTGCCGTTTTCTTGTTCTCTGTCTTGGATTTTGGTTGGGGTTTCTTTTTGGATTAGGTGAGTAATCTTCTTTCTTTGGAATCCATTGGCTGTTAGTACATTAGTGAGAGTGTATAGTTCGGTTTTTAGGTGTTGTTCATCGGCTAAGCATTTTGTTCTGTAGATGAGTGTCTTGGCTACGGAATTGATCTGTGCTGGGTGGTGGTGTGAGAGTGCGTGTAGATAGCAGTTTCTATGTGTTTTCTTCTGGTAGATGGTGTGTCCTAGGGAGCCATTGGATTTTTTGTATACTAAGATATCTAGGAAGGGAAGTTGATTGTTAGTTTCTGTTTCTATGGTGAATTGTATTTTGGAGTGTAGGCTGTTGAGGTGTGTGAGGAAGTTGTTCAGTTTTTCTTTCCTGTGTGGCCAGTTTATGAAGATGTCATTTACGTATCTGAGCCAGAGTTTGAGTTTGTGATCATATTTTTCTAGAGCTTGTGTTTCAAAGTGTTCCATGTAGAGGTTTGCGATGACAGGTGAGAGGAGTGATCACATGGGGGCTCCTTCTATTTGTTTGTATTTTTGTCCATTGTAGGTGAAGTATGTATTGGATAGGCAGTGGTTGGTCAGATCTAGATTTGTTTGCATCAGCAGGGTTGATTTTGGTCAGGCTGGTTTCAACTCCGCATATGATGGTTTCTGTGGGGATGTATTTGGGAGCGACAGCAAAGTTGAATCCTTTCGAAAGGACATTGGTTTCGACTTTGCTAAGGATCTTGTCTGAGATGTTTGTTTTATGTGTGGCTGTGAGGGGGGAGGAGTTTGTTTCTGGCATTGTTGTAGTTTTCTGAGTTTGTTGGTGTGTGTGTCTGTCTTGAGGGTGGTCTGTGTTTCGGCTCTTCAGACAGCGAGTTGTTTGGTTTTGTCCCAAAGTGCGGGGTGAATCTTGTTGCTGAGTCTGAGATGAAGTGTGAGGAGATCTTTGTTGATTTGGTCTAGGAGGAATCTTTTTGTGTGAAGTTCATCTTCACACAAGTATCACTTCTTACCTATAATTTCCCAAAGTTACAAATCCATGATACTCAAAAAATATTTCAGAAGTCAATGGGAAACTGATATTGTAGTATTAAACCAAGGAAACTGTACAGGTCTACCTATACAGTATCAAGGGATTGAATTTAACTTGATGGAAACTTTATGTTTTAGTATGGCTATAAAAACAATTGACTATACATTCCACTGTGAAAAATAATTAGAGAATCTACTCAAATATTATTAATCCATAAAATAAAGATGTAATTCTAACTATACTAGGAATGAAGATATGAGGCTTCAAACCAAGAAATTTATCTTAAAAATAATTTTTCTAATTATTTTCTAATTATTTTTAATTTTCAAAACTTCCAATGATGTTTTAGTTTAACAAAAGTAACATTTTAAATTTAGCAACAAATTGATCAAATTTCATTCTGAGTATAGTTCACTACAACTATAACTGGTGGTAAACTGTTTTGTTCATATTTTATACAAACTTTCTAAACCATTTATTAATATAAACACAGTCTATGCTAGTAGACTCCTTCCCTACTTCCTTTCCTTCCCTTCTTCATTCCTCTAATAAATAATTAAAAGCTTTTGTATCACTTGTTCTAAAAAAAAAATCAATATCTTCTCTTCAAAAAGGAAATAGTATGTTTAGGTTATATAATTAAATTTCAAAATATAATTGTTGCCTTCTATTGTCTTCAGAATGGAAACTTGATAGTGTAAAAAAAAAACTGCCATATTGTTTTGCTGTTCTATTTTCAAAATAACTAAATGGCTAGAAATGCAAGATCCTTGGACTTCCCACTGCATTTATCACTTTATGTAGCAAAAGGTTACTAAGAAAAAAAGTGGATCCTTTTTTTTTTGCTCAGGTTCAAAGCTTAAAAGAACATTGACTTTCAGCTCATGCCACATTAAAGCACAAAATACCACAATTCTTCAGCTGAAGTCTAGAGGGTCAAAATTAAGTCAGTAAGTCAAAGTATCATTTAAGCAATAGCCCCCATAAGTTCAGAAGAGGGAGAAAAAGATCAAAAGTGTTTAGCCTGTAAGGGAGAAAAACAAATCTTTCTCATTGTGAATTAGTAGGTGCCAATTACATGGAAAATGTTTACTATCCCATCTAGGTAGATTTGTTCTTTTGTCTATTATACAGAGTAAATGTCTTTAGCATCTTTAATGCTAGAAGGAAGACAAATTTGTTCAGGTTGATCAGCATCCAAAAGAAATTGAAATACTTCCTCAAGGTCAGATTGATATTATACACAAAGAAACTAATTTATGGCAATTGCTTTCTACCTGGTATTAATAGAATAGAATATTTTATTGGCCCAGTGTGATTTGACACACAAGGAATTTGTCTTGGTGTAAATACTCTCAGTATACATAAAGAAGGAACATTCGTTAAGAATCAAGAATCATAATGTACAACACTTAATGATAGTCATAGGGTACAATCAACATCAAATCATACTAGGAAACAGAGGATACAAGCAACAAAGTTACAGTCACAAGTGGGAGGGGATGGGTGATAAGGAGTGATGAGAAGATTAACAGTATATTAAGATGTAGATATTGTAAAAGATTTGGTTTAGTCAGATTAGAGAGAAGCAAGATGTAAATGGCTTGCTAGTTTGCTCTTGGAGAAAGAAATTTAGGGGTTCTATCACAGGCAGGTTTACATATGGAGAATTTGGTTTCACTACTACTAAAAATAATGGAAGGACAAACAATGGTTAATTATTTCATTCTCTCTCTCTCTCTTTGGTAAGACTTAACTTCCTCACCATCATCAAAATTAACTAGCAAAGATTTCTGCTGGGAAGAAATGGATGCTGTCACTTTGTTGATTTACTTTCAAAGTAATCTCCACATGTGTTTTTATGTTTAACTTCAAAAGTTCACTTTTCTGCATGTAATCTAAAGTGCTCCTGTCTATTAGGGCTTCAGTTTGCTGCAAGCTGACCTAAGCACTTAGTCAATCCCAGATCCATCTTGAATCAGATTTGGGGCTGCCACAAGGGAGGAGGGGGAACTGTGGGAACAAGAGTGAAGTGAGAAGGGACCACCTCCATTCTGAACTTCCGCCAAGTCCAGTCACTCCCCTCCAAACTCCAGCAACTCGACCTTGACCTCTGGCGAAAGAATGTTCTTTTGGCTATCCCCCTTTTTCACTTCACTCTTATTCCCACAGTTACCCATCTTCCCTTGTGGAAGCACCAAATCTGATTCAAGATGGATCCGGGGCTCCATCTTGAATTCAGATTTGGAAATTCAGATTTGGGTTTTCCCCAGATGTGCCAATATGACTTTCTAATACATTCTTACTTGGATGGACTTTGTCTCTGCGTGCTGAATTTGGGATGGAGAGTTTGGTTGGAACGCTGACATACTTTATGGACTATTTTGCAAAGGAAAGTCTGTCCCTTTAACTGACCCAATACTTTTATGTACTCAAATAGATATTGTAGTAATAAGAATTGTACAATATTTAAGATCTTCACTTAGCGTGGAGACTATTGCTTGCTCTTAATCTTGCCGAAACTTAGAAAAGTGCTATCTGGAAGTAAAATTTTAAAAAAGAGAAAACTACTGTTGCATTTATTGTTGTTGTTGGTGGTGGTGGTGTTATTGTTGTTGTTGTTGTTGTTGTTGTTATTATGTCTGCCAGGTTTTGAACCAGCGTAACTTGACTCTATAACTTCCTGGATTTTGTAATCTACATACTGCCAAAACAACAACAGTGAAATTATAGAAAAATCAGAATGATTTGGGTTTCAAAGGAAAGACAAAATACTGTTGATATCTAATAATACATGATCATTTCTAGATTATTTGTCCTCTATCTTGCACTATTGATATGATTCACAAATCCTGACTGAACCTGTATTCAACTTTGGTTTTTCTGCCAATCCTTTCCAAACATTTTTGAAAGCATCCATTTGATCACATTGAAGTGGAATCCATTAGTCGATCAGTAATATATCTAGCTGGACAATATGAGATTGTTAAAACAAAATTTACCCTTCCCAAACCATTATAGTTGTACTTGTTTAAAAAATAACATAAAAGAATGTATAACTTTTTGGTAGCCACCAATGCTTCAAATCACATATGATTTGTAGATATTTTTGTAAAAAATATGTGTTGAGGTGGAATCTAGAAAGGAAATCAGATAATAATATTGTTTAAAACAAAATTAAGTTACAGATACTTCACTTAGTTTTGTTATGTATCAATATTATTCTTTCAAACCATACCCAAACCGTGCATAATTTACAAAGATAATAGTGATTGTAAACATAATAATTTAACAACTTACTCTTTGTTAATTATCAGTATAAACTCAACATTCTATACCAAGTTATAATATTTTCTATGTATTATATAACATATTATAAATTATATATTAATGGGGAGGTATTGAAAATAAAAAGTTTACACACACCTGTTAAAATGCCAGATTTTTGAGATGTAAAAATGAGTAACTCTTTATTTGTTATAAAAATGTTATAGAGGAAAAGGTAAAGAGATATAAATGGCTACTAGACCAATAGTAATGTCAATAAAATGCAACTTTAGTTAACAGAAGTATTCAAAGGCAAACAATTATAAAATGCTCTATGCTTTGATTAGCAGCTTTGCTTAAACACATATTATGACATATCTACTTAAACCAAATTACATCTAAAATGACCATACATGCTGTCAATTATCTAGCTAATAGGTTTATAATCAGAACCACTATAACCATGTTGATTTCCTAATAAGCAACAAATTAGATAACAGAAATATCTATTATTGATTGAAGCAAAGTAATATGATTGGTATACTCTGATGAATAGAAGGATGAATAGGATGCTGTTTCATTTGTCTTTACTGAGAGCAGGCAAGATATGGAAAACATTTATTTTTTTGCCAATTTTCAAGTGACACTGTCAGCATATTCTATCATATGCCCAATGTTTTACAATTTTCATCATTTGGATTTTCAAAGCATCTTACCATTTAACAGGCACCTTAGGGAACCCATAATACATTATAAAAAATCAAATATAACTTCCAATCCTATAAGTTTGCCTAACGTACATTTGCAAAATATATCATTGGAGGACATACAATTACAGAAATTTACCACATGACAACATGACAACATAAACTAGCAATTGAGAATGTATTACTTGAATTTTTTCCAAGAAGATTCCAAATTCAGTGTAGTGTGGCAAAGAAATTGTATTAATACCAAATGAGGTCTAGTCCTTTCTGCCTTGTCTTTTTTTGTCTCACAATTGGTTCTTGGTCTCCCGTGTTTGCTTATTCGTCTTAAATTAGTTCTAAACCTGCATTAGATCTTATCTCACACATCAAAAATCTGGTAAGTAATGGGAAATGGATTAGCATGGAACAAAAATACTATAGATAGTATCTACAGAATTATATTATTTTTTATTTGTTTTTAAAACTAAATTCTCATGAAATTCTCTCAATTTTTTTTCAGCATAAATGTTTTGGACTTTTTGTACAAGCTCTTATAAGATCTCAAGTAAAAATGATATAAATTTGTAAGATTTCCAATAGAAGTTTCAATATTTGTATATTGGTCTGCCATACCTGATACAAACTGATACTGTAGATATCAATAACCATGTATGGTAAAACTGAGAATCAAAGCAAATTTCTTTGGAAAATAAAAGTGCATTCCTCATTATAGTAAAATAGAAGTCACCTTTAACTTAGAACTTTATTTTCACTTTGAATGTACACTAATTGGCATACATTAAAATGAAATTTTCTGCATACAGCTTTCAAAGGGTCATCACCTCCAATATACACTGCATAAACATGACAAAATAAATAAATAAATAAATATGCTCACATATATGATACAGAGAAATAACACAGTCTACTTTGGATGTATGCATGTATGTGACAAGAAAAAGGAATCTTGCAAATTTACCAGACAGATGGCGTAGGGAACAAAGCATAGTCCTGCTAGAAAAACTTTGAAATCTCCTCCCAAAGAGGAGCAATAGGAACAGACAGTAAAGTAGGTGTGTGATGTCTAACAATGCTTTGAGCTCTAAGCAGTGTTTATAAGCAGTATCCTGAATAACAGGAAGCAAGCTTCCTATAATCTTCTTGGCTGTCCTTAGCACTCTCTGTATGGACTTTCTCTCTGAAGCACTGCTGCCACCAAACCAAATAATGATGCTGTTTGTTAAAATGCTCTCAATCGTGCTTCTGTAAAAAAATGGCCAGGACAGAAGGAGAAAGAAAGAAAATCACCAATATTCAGTGTCATACGTACTTTAACTTTTATTAATGCAAGATAGACACTGTATGCTGTCAGTGTTAGAGCACATATATGAATAGCTTTGTTTTTTGTGATATTTTAATTCAGTTGTTTTTTTCCCCAGACTTACATTGTTCTAATGTCCATAAAAAAAGAAGGATGTCTTCTTAAGATAATTGCTTTTAGACCTAGACATTGTAGAATTATTTTCACTGTCTTGCTAATGAAACTTCTTTGTGAGGAGATATCAAAGAAGCTGAAGCAGAATGGCCTTGATTTAAATGATCATTTCAAATGTTATAAGAATCAAATAGTTATTATTTTTTTAATTATAAGGTCTTTTTCTATGACAGCACATTGACCTCATCAGGATGATGATAGGTTTAGGGTATTGAGGAACACTGAACTAGAAGAAAATGAAGTCAACTTTAAAGCTTTATTGATTGGGGGAAGTAGACATATGCTTTTCATCTATAAAACAATTATATATTCTCAATTGCCCTTTGCAGAACTAGAAATTATCTAGGTGTATAATAAAAGCAGGAGGGTCTGGCCACTTAGAACCAGGGGTGCATTGAAAATATGGTTCAAAATATCCATTTTATTTGCTTAGCGTACCTGTCACTTATATTGTCCTGGAATCTTCTGTATCTAATAAAGCTAATAAAGTTCCTTTGCTTCTTAAATTAATCAATTTAATTGAACAGTGATGTAGAACATGGTAATTATAGTTCACACTGAAATTGAGAGCCTTGTTTGGGAACTATAGGCCCATAGTTCTTAATGGGAAACATGGAGATAAGTTTTTGTTTGTTTTTATTAGAGTCTATGAATTGAAAAATACAAATAGAAGAAGAATTCCAAATTTAATAGAAATTAGTACAGGGATTTTTGAGCTTTACACTTTTTTAAAGTGCACAGAACCTATTAATTTTGGATTTATTTTTTTTATTAAACTTGAAACTGTGAAAATTTATCCATGCTCTCTTTGACAATTGATGTCAGGGAATAGATTCAACATGCCAAGTTCATGATTTTTCATGAAATATCTTGCTTTATCTTTAGCAGATATCCTGGCCTTGTAATGATAAGCTCACTAGTAGAGTTTCTAAGATATTTAGTATAGCGTGGCTTGATTAGATTTTCAAGTCATACTCAAATGGAAGCTCTCAGGTGCAATATTCTTTGACTTGTATTTCTTGGTGTGGAAGCTAGAAGACATAATTGACAGGCCGGCCATGATAAATTTTGACATAATTTAACTCAAAGCTGCAGTTCAACATGCTCGTCTCTGAGCATTGTCTATTAACGATACTGACTAAAGATAGTGTCTTGCTATAACCTAGGAAATCCTCATTCACTCTTAGAAAGTTCCTCATTTTTCAGAATATATCAAAGATAAAATGTGATATGTTACCTTTAAGCTTTTTTTTAGCTGATAGGTGGGAAATATATTAAATCCATAATGAGAAACACAGTAACACAATCTTTTCTGTCATTAGCTACATATGTCTATACTTTTGTGGTCATCCCTTAGTACAAACTGTGTTATTACAAAAGAAAAGAAGTGGCATTTTGTAAAATTAAAATTATTTGGAAGTTAATAGCAATTTCAACAAATTAAAAATATAAGGATATGCCATAAATTGGTTGGAATAAGTAGTTTATCTCCCACAGTATTGGTTATAATGTTTGGAAGTGTCCCTCCAGAGTTTCAGATGTTTTAAATCTTGTCAATGCCAAGAAGAACCTAGGATTATTTTTATGAAGAGCATATGCTCTGTCACTGAGCCATATCCAAATAAATACAGTAGATCATATTCTAATCCATTCTTATCAAAGCCAATTAAAACTGCTGCAAAGTTTCATAAATTAATTCTCCTTCCTAGGTCTAATTATTTCTAATATCTTCTGCAAGACATTAAAGTTCTAGTAGAGCTGTAGATCAAATGCAGCAACAGTGTTGTACGTTTCTTAGCACTTCAGATCTTTGATATAAATAATGGATCTGAGGAAACTGAGCATTTCTCCTGTATGATTGATGAAATGGGAAGAATTCTCTTTTCATTAACATTTTAAATAATTTTAGTGTGAAGTAAAAATATTGAAATAATCCTAAATGAGGACTATATTCAATACAGTCTTCTCTATAGATTGAATTCCATCTGAAGATTTCTGGGTCTCCACTCAGTTATACAGTTCTCTGTTGTTAGAGAGGAGTCATCTTAATATTGAGTCAATATGTATTGTAAGACAGTTCTATATAACTATTGCATATTTTAAAAACTTGAAAAGTCAGAATTATTGTAGACAGCAAAAATTAGATGTTAATAAAGAATTCAACAAAAAGAATGTATGAAATGGCATCTGAAAGATCATAATGATTCAAAAATAATTGGATTAGCCCAAAAATTGTATGAGAGGACTTAAAAGGATGCAAAATGGGAAAACAGACTTTGAAATTAGATTTGAAATCTTAATGCACATTGTAATATTAAAGAAGGTAGTAAAAAGATTTGTTGTTCATAGGTCATCATATCCCACAGACCGTTGCAATAAAACATAGCCCAAAATACAAAATAACAGTAACAGTAAAATAAGGTAATAAAAATAGGGTTAAAGAAATCAAAACAAGATAAAGCTACGTTTATGGTTAAGAACTTGAAAAATAAAATAAATGACAAAGCAAAAGTAGCAACTGACTAGTAAAATTTCTGCGAGATCACTCAAATGTTTGAAATTCAAGCCCTTGAATTCACCTATCAGCAATCATTTGGCTGTTAATAAAAATACAATAGACTTTATTATTTCATGACATTACAAAAATCTCCCATCAAGACCTGCTGAAGGCCTGGTCTATATGGGAAGGGGTGACCCAGTTAATTTTCTCCAAAGATGGTATGGAATACAGTGTAGATCTTAGTATTAGACATCACAGATAATCCTTGATGACCATTTGTTTAATGACATTTCAAATTTGAATTAACAGTGCTGTTAGAAATAGTTATAGTCTGAATATGAATTTACAACCATTGGCCCACAACCATTGCCCCACCCCTGAGGTCACATAATTGCGATTGGCAACAGACTCACATTTATAATGGGTTGCAGTGTTCTACAGTCACATGATCACAATTTGCAATCTTTTTGGCCAATTTCTGATTTGATTAAGCTGGATTTGGATTTACAGCTATGTGACTCAATTTATGATGACAGTGACTCAACATGCATTTCTAGGCTCCCCATGCAAAACTACAGAGCCATGTTTTAATCCCTTTTTTGGAAGGCCAGGAGAATGGAGGCCTGCCTCACCTGCAATACAAAAGAACATTCAATAGGATTGGAGCAACAGCAGAGAAGTTCCAAGCCCCACCAGTCAGAGTTCTTTAACTGATGAGGTCTGAACATACCTTCCCTACCTGACCAAGTGGGACAGAATAATGCAATGGGATGAAGTCAACACTGTAGATAGCTTGTACCCATCTTATTTATTTATTTATTAATAGAATTTCTATACCGCCCTTCCCCCTAGGGACTCAGGGCGGTGTACAGCCAATCTAGACCCCAAAACAGTACAAAGGTTAAAAAAGGATTAAATTAAATACTGGCTGATTAATAAGAAAACCCACCCCCCACCCTTAAAACCCCGGTTAAAATCGAAGATAATAGGGAGACAAATTAAAACCATCTCAGCCCAGGCCGGCCTGCTCAAAGAGCCAGGTCTTCAACGCGCGCCTGAAGGCCCCCAGGTCCGTGCCGGTATGAAGTTCCAGCGGCAGAGTATTCCAGAGGGCAGGGGCCCCCACAGAGAAGGCCCTACTCCTCGGGGCCACCAGACAACACATAGCGGCCGACGGCACCCGGAGAAGGCCCTCCCTGTGTGAACGCACCGGCCTGCTGGAGATCACTGGTAGAATGCGGTCCTGCAGGTAACCTGGCCCAATGCCATGGATCGCCCTAAAGGTCAAAACTAGAACCTTAAAGCGAACCCGGAGAGCCACTGGCAACCAATGCAGCTCGCGCAGGAGAGGCGTCACATGGGCGCTACGTGACGCCCCCATGATCACTCACGTGGCTGCATTTTGCACCAGCTGGAGTCTCCGGGTGCTCCCCGCAGGGAGTCCCATGTAGAGGGCATTACAATAGTCCAGGCGAGAGGTGACAAGGGCCTGAGTGACCGTGCGCAGGGCGTCCTGATCCAGAAAGGGCCGCAACCGGTAGATCCGACGGATCTGATGAAACGCCCCCCTGGAGACGGCCGCAATATGATGTTCAAGCGACAGCCGTACATCCAGGAGGACTCCCAAGTTGCGAGCCCTCTCTGTGGGGGGCAAAATTTCCCCCCCAATAGCCAGCGAAGGTGTCAGCTGGCTATATCGGGGCGCCGGGAACCACAGCCACTCGGTCTTGGATGGGTTGAGCCGAAGCCTGTTCCTGCCCATCCAATCCCGCACGGCCTCCAGGCACCTAGACATAGCCCCCACAGCATCGTTGGGGTGGTCCGGGGTAGAGATGTACAGCTGGGTGTCATCTGCATAAAGATGACACCTCACCCCAAGACCACGGATGATCTCACCCAGCGGCTTCATATAAATGTTGAACAAGAGAGGGGAGAGGACCGACCCCGGAGGCACCCCACAGACCAGGGGCCTAGAGGTGGACCTCTCCCCTCCCGCCAACACAAATTGCGAACGGTCGGAGAGGAAGGAGGAGAACCATCGAAGGACGGTTCCCCCAATCCCCAACCCCTCCAACCGTCGCAACAGGATACTATGGTCGATAGTATCGAAAGCCGCCGAGAGATCTAATAGGACCAGGACAGAGGAGAACCCTCTGTCACGAGCCCTCCAGAGATCATCAACCAACGCGACCAATGCCGTCTCAGTGCTATGCCCAGGCCTGAAGCCCAATTGGAACGGATCGAGGTAAATCGTTTCCTCCAGGTACTGAGGGAGCTGACGTGCCACCACACTCTCAACAACCTTCACCACAAAGGGAAGGTTGGAGACTGGACGATAGTTGTTTAAAACAGCTGGATCCAGGGAAGGCTTCTTGAGGAGGGGCCGTACCACCGCCGTCTTCAAGGCGGTAGGAAGCGACCCTTCTCTCAAAGAAGCGTTGATAATCCCCTGGAGCCAGCCTCGTGTTGTCTCCCTGGCGGCCGAAACCAACCAGGAAGGGCACGGGTCCAATAAACAGGTGGTGGCATTCAGACCCCCCAGCAACCTGTCCACATCCTCGGCGGTCACAGGGTCGAACTCCCCCCAGATAACGTTCACAAGACCTGCCCCGGACACCTCCCCCGGGACCATCCAATTGGAGTCTAGCCCCTCCCGAATCTGAGCGATTTTGTCATGCAGAAATCGAGAAAACTCCTCCGCCCTACCCTGCAGGAGGTCATCCCGTGGTCTCGGTTCAAGTAGAGAGCGGGTCACTCTAAACAGGGCGGCAGGTCGATTTCCTGCTGACGCAATAAGGGCGGAGAAATACAAAGATTTCGCCGCCCCTATCGCCACAAGGTAAGTCTTAATATGAGATTCTCACCTTATGTAGGGCTTTGTAAGTCATAGCCAACTCCTTGAATTGGACCCAGAAGGAAACTGGTACCCAATGCAGAAGTGTTACATGTCCCTTCTTTGAGCATCCAATATAGCTTGTGCAGCTTCACTCTGCACCCATTGAAGCTTCTGGATACTTTTCAAAAGTAGTTCCATGTACAGTATTTTGCAGTAGTACAGATGGGAATACCTCAAATGAAAAGATAAAATAAATATATTTTGATAAAAATAATAACACAAACCATTTATTTAAGAATACTGCAAAAAAAATCTTATACTGTCTGGTTAATAATGGCATAAGAATCACAGACCACAGGGAAAATGAGCCTTTATTTTACAGAAGACTCTTTTAAACTAAAAAAAATCATACAGGATACTGTATTAAATAATCACAGAAGTACATATTGGAATTTGTTTAACTGATGTAATGTGCTAGTTATAACTGCGTTAGCCAAGAATATCCCTGGCCTTTTGTGGTCAGCCTCCAACTAGTAAAAGGATTTATCACATTTTGTTAGGGGAAAAGTTAGGGGGAAATTTGTCAGCTGTTCTAGCTTTTTCCATATTTGCTTTTGTTTGCAACAAAAATCTAAGTAATAGAATCCTTCAACATTGCCATCTGTTGAAATAGAATTGATATAAGCAACAGGAATTCAGTCAAAATTCATCTACATCTCAAGAACAATACTTTCTTATCCAAATCACATACATGCATCAGCACTCAATTCATGAAAGGATAGGCCTTAAAGATTATTGCAATTCTTTCTCTTGTCTTCTGCTATCTATTATTGTTATGCTTTGTTTTACAATCAGTCAAATGCTTAGACTGGGTTTGGCATTTTTATCTTTCTCTTCATTTGATTTGGAACATTGATTTGATCTGAAGCATTGAACTGGATCTATTCTTTTTTCTGAAATTGATTCCAGTTCATTATATGTATTCAGAACCAATTGATTTAATGACTCACATGTAGTTTTCAATTTGATTTTATAAGCTATTTTGGTAGGATTTAAAATGTATTGACTGGATATTCTGTATTGCAATTTAAACTGCTGCTTCTTATTCTTAAATCCAATTTCAGTCTGGATTACATGGATTCCCAATGTGACTATCTAGACTATGGCCACTGCAAACATGATTGTTCCTGTTTTTTATTCCTTCCCATCCATACAAGGAAATTAAGCTTTAGCGACTAGAAAATAAACATTTAAATCAAAGGATATTTACAATGGGCTGAGAGTGGGAGGAAGCCCCTCCTCAAGAAACCGTTCCTGGACCCAACATTATTATCGAACTATTGTCTGGTCTCCAATCTTCGCTTTGTGGCGAAGGTTGTTGAGAGTGTGGTGGCGCGACAGCTCCCTCAGCACCTGGATGAAGCGGTATATCTAGATCCTCTCCAATTGGATTTCAGGCCCGGGCACAGCACGGAGATGGCGTTGGTTGCATTGGTGGATGATCTCTGGAGGGCCCGGGACAAGGGTTGTTCCTCTGTCTTGGTCCTGTTAGATCTCTCAACGGCTTTTGATACTATTGACCACAGTATCTTATTGCAACGGTTGGGGGGGTTCGGAGTGGGAGACACCATATTACAGTGGTTCTCCTTCCTCTCCGACTGCTCACAATTTGTGTTGGCAGGGGGGCAGAGATCGACCCCGAGGCCCCTGTTCTGTGGGGTACCTCAGGGGTCTTTGCTCTCACCCCTGCTGTTCAACGTTTATGTGAAGCCTCTGGGTGAGATCATCTGTGGTTTTGGGGTAGAGTTCCATCAGCATGCTGATGATACTCAGCTATACATTTCTACCCCAGGCCACCCCAACGAAGCCGTTGAAGTGATGACCCGGTGCCTGGAGGCCATGCAGAGTTGGATGGGTCTAAAGAGGCTTCGGCTCAACCCGACCAAAACCGAGTGGCTGTGGTTTTCTGCACCCAGATACAGCCAGCTTATTCCATTGCTGGCCATGGGAGGAGAAATTTTGATCCACATGGAGAAGGCGCGCAATCTGGTTGTCCTCCTGGATGTACGGCTGTCATTAGAAGACCATATAGCGGCCATCGCCAGGGGGGCTTTTTGTCAGGTCCATCGGATCTACCAGTTGCGGCCCTTTCTGGATCAGGGTGCATTGTGAACGGTCACTTCTTCCCTCGTCATCTCCCGCCTAGACTATTGAAATGCTCTCTACATGGGGCTCCCCTTGAAGAGCATCCGGAGGCTTCAGCTGGTGCAGAATGCAGCCGCGTGGGTGATCTTGGGGCTTCTCAGAACTCCCATGTTACACCGCTCCTGCGCGAGCTGCATTGGCTTCCAGTGGCCTTCCGAGTGCAATTCAAGGTGTTGGTGATCACCTTTAAAGTGCTCCATGGCTTGGGACCCGGGTACTTACAGGACTGTCTGCTGCTACCATTGGCCTCCCGCCGGCCCAGTGCGCTCCCACAGGGTGGGCCTCCTCAGGGTGCCGCCAGCTGGGCGATGATGGCTGGTGGTTCCGAGGGTGCGGGCCTTCTCTGTGGGGGCACCTCCCTCTCGAATGAGCTACCTACGGAGATATGAGCCATCACTGACCTGCGAATCATCCGGCGCACGCTGAAGACCCACCTTTTCCAGCAGGCCGGTCTGGCCTAATGTCATTAGAAGGGTTTTAATTTTTAAATTTTTATCAGGTTTTTATGGGTTTTCTGTATTCTTAATTCAGTCATTAATTTAATAATTTTAATCTATTTTAAAAATTTTATGGATTGTACTGTTTTATTAAGGCTGTTCACCACCCTGAGTCCCTATTTGGGAGAGGGGAGGTATAAAAGTTTAATAAATTAATAAATAAATATCCTTGTACTTGGAAAGTTGTGAGTATCCCATTATGACAATGGCCAAGAAGAAAATGTGAATCTCCCCTCTGAATTGCAAATCTAAATTTACACAACTGTAATATGAACATTTTAAATTAATTAATTAAGATAATTGAATATTTCAACAGAGACATGATTATTTGTCTTGTCCACAATATCATGCATGGAAGCTCACTTTACCCTAGAGCAATGAACCTCAACATTTTGGGCACCAAGGATCAGTTCTGAAAAAAGCATTTTTTTTTTCTGCAGACCAGGGGATTTGGTTTTGCATGCTGAATGGTATGTGAATGGATGGGGTTTCACTCATTTGTGTGGTCCAGTTCCTGATGGACCATGGACCACTCCCTGTCAGTGATCTGGGGGTTGGGGATCCCTGCCCTAGAATACTATCTACTTTTTCCTATTTATTTTTATAGTTCCAAATTGCACAATTTAATTTATCTAAAACTTTTGCCACCTTAAGAAATGTTGCCTCCTCTCAGGTCACTGACTAATAATAAAGTTGGATGGTGAAGTAAACTGCTTTTAAAATTATGTTAATCAACCAGATTATTTAATTAGCGTTTTAAGCTATATTCTTATTTGGACCACAGCTCAGATATGTATTACCAGTAATTATGGAATGACTGTAGCTTTCAGTATTATCTTGGCATACAGTAACCTTACAACCTTACAAAGCAAGGTCATTAAGTATTATCTGTCAGTGATTATTAGGACCCCAGTGATATGATTTGCAAACCAAATAGAATGGAAAGCAGATGTATAGAAGAACTACACTCTTTAGACAAACCAAACACATATACATATTTACAAGATGAAAGGGCGATTTTGCAGTTTAGGAGAAAGAAGAAACCTAATTAAATAAATTGTGAGCTGTGTCCATCTTACATAATATAGTATGCCTAAACTGGAAATTGCAGCTGATAGCATAACTTCCTACTGCCATGATAATTTTCATGCTGCTGTGCTACTCTGCAAACAAATTACTTTTATGCAGGATTAATTAGTACCATTCTCGGTGAAGTTAATATTCGTTGTAAATGAGGCACATTAGCTTGGAGTTATGTGATAGCTTTGAGAATGGAAACATTTTTTTAATGAAAGAACTATTAGAAAGTCAAATTTAATAGAAACAAAACAAAACTTCTTGAATTTCAAATGCAACTGTTGTAATTGGTTTTCTACTGGTACAGAAAAAAAGTGAATATGCAAAGGTGGAGCTGCTGAGTGATAATATGTTTGCTGTATATCCCATCACAGCTATAGTGTATTATATTAAAATAGGAGGTATTTAGTAATGACAAGATTAATAATTGACCTTGATAGGCTTATTCAAACAAAATGAGAGATTTCTATCTGAATAATGCTTGAATCCAGTGCAATTCTCAATTGTTATTATATTCTAGTTGATTTTTCCATGCCAAATTCAAAAATGAAGCCATTTTTTCTATTAGGTTTTGTTTTTGTGTGACACATCTTTATTAAGCTAAAATAATGATATTAGAGTACCTTATTTTTACTTTAGTTGCATACCGTATTTGCAAAAATAATTGACCAAAATTTAGTGGCTTGATCATTAGTATAAGATAAAGTTAGAATGTATAATGCATGGTACAGAGCAGCACATAAGACAAACAAAATGTTTAAAAGTTAGGATATTTATGTAGTTACTTACCGAGCACATCTAAATTATATTAAAGTAATCAAAATATCTTTACAATCCGCAAGGCATGTCACAACTTTTGAACACCTCTAATGTTTGGAAATTGAAAGTTGAAAATTTTGACATGCCCTATAATATGTTTAGGTAAGATTCCTGTTATTGACTGGATAGCAATTCCTTCTTAGTTTGGTGCCAGAGTTCACAATGGAAACAGTTTAAATATATATACTTTCTATTCTTTTAAAATATTGGATTGATTTTAATAGTGTTGTGCTTATCTACACACTGTTATCATGTCATGAAACCATGTAAATCATCCTGAGCCTTTCTGCCATCATTTAAATGTTAGAGAGAAAATTTCACCCAGTTTGTCAAAAATGCCATGACCTTTATTTTGCTTATAAAGTGCTTGACCAGGATAAGAATTGGGCTGCTTACATTTGCTGTGTGATGTGTGTTAGATTTCTAATGGGGTAGTTAAAGAATTTACACCATGTATCTTTTGATGTTCCTATAGTTTGGAGGGAGCCAAAAGATGATTCATCAGATTGCTTTTGATATTTCTGCTTAACAAATATAATGATGATGAATTTAATGAATTCTTCTCTCAGAATTCTATTTGTTCAGTTAAAGAAGCTCTTGGCCAAAGATACAATATAAATTAGGTGGCTTGAAAGCTGTCCCTTATAATGGAAATAAATTGCCATCTGTATTATTAGCCTATGCTTCTAATATGAAAGAGTTATATGTGAACATGAAATTACTTTTAGAAAATATATAAATATAAAAATATATAAATAGAGTATCTGTGGAAAACTGAAGATCATTGCAACTCTGCTAAGCCTGCAACTTGGATACAAAGCACTGAATAGGGGGAAAAAAACATTATATTCAAAAGGAATGCCCAAAATGTAGCTCAAATATCCAGGGAAAAAAAGATTGCAGTAAATGATCCCTTATCCATCTTGAAAAAGTCTTCCTTTTGATACTTTGCATATCAAACCTGGACTTCAAAAACTTCATTAACATGATGGATAAAATGTACTTGAGGAATAAATTTTCTCAAGTAACTTGAGGAATAAATTTTCCAGGATTAGTGACAGTAAGATTAGGGAACTCAGAACCTCTTCTTACCTATTCCTCCTCTTATTCAAAAGAGATTTACCCCATAATAATGTATCATTTATCCATTATTTTGGAATTAAAATAAAGGATATGTAAATCTACAGTTAATGTAAAGTACAGGATTGCCTTCATTTGGTTTCTCTTTTCAGTGGATAGAAATTATTTGCATTTGACTTCATTTTTTTTCTGAACACCTGATATCATTTATCTTCTGTATGTTTTGCTAACTTCTGAAGTTCAAAGAAAAATTCAGAGGAAAAGCAGAGCTTTTAATAACCAGAACTGATGAACCCACAAAAATGTCTATTTAATAGTTCATATTATTTACAAGTGGACTGAATAACCATATATCCCAACTCTTACCTTCACAAGCTGTTCTCTTCTGCATTTTGATATTTTCAGGGAACAGGTGAAATTTAAAGAATTTTCAGTAGGAAACTTGTTTGTTTTGAAAAGTCTTCCAGCTCTTATATCCTCCATTTCAATATTCTTAGAGATATAATGACCATTAAATAATGCTGTGTTACATTTATACCCAGTTGCTTTATTATGATACTATCCTAACTAAAGGTGTTCTTATGAGGCATTTATACTGTACCTACTTTAAAAGATTAATAAACCAAAAGCAAAAGTAAATAGTAAATATAAGCCTTACTGTATCCCTATCTCAAAAATTGATTGCTCTCATGAAAATATTTAGATCATTTTCTGATTTCCATGTGTGCTACGGTAATACATTGTTTCTTCCTTGTGATATTTCTGTTCTGTTAGCCAATCTTGGAACTAAAGAGTTGAATTAAAGTTAAGGTGCCCAAGATATCAAGATCCACCCACTTTAAATATGTTGAACATCAATTTTTTGATCATCTTCCAAAGACTTTTTGTCTGCATGAATCTAAAGTATTCATTTGGCATAAATTTTATTCATGGCATTGATTCATAACATTAGTTTTGACACTTTGAGATTATTTTTATATTCAAAGTAGTTGCAGAACAAATAAAGGATTTTATGAAGTACATAGTTTATCTTTAAATAAAATTATTTCCTGCAGACGCCTGCTATTAGGTTTCAAACAAATTCTGTCATAAACATTATTGCAGAATTAAATATTAAAGCTGAATATACAAAGAAATTTGCTTTGGGATTTCCTCAATCAATGATTACCAGAATGTATCAGGAATAAATTATGAACAAGGATGGAGCCAGGTCTACTGATTCAACATTTATGTCATCTCTGAATCTGTTCCACCTTTTCAGACTCTGAACAACCAGGTAACCATGATTTGTGGCCTCCTGAAAGCTTTCCCACTGATTCCTCTTGTCAAAAACTGGTTGTGAAGTACACAAAAGGAAATGTGTACTTGTCATAACAGCAAAACACAGTAAATTCCAGTCAGTTGCAAAGTGGTCAAATCTCCATCATGTGACTACAGGGATGCTGCAATAATCTCAAGTGTGAAGACTGGTTGTAAAGTTACTTTTAGAACACTGTTGTACAATTGAATAGTCACTGAACAGAGCAGTTAAGCAAGGGCTTTCTGCATTTGTTCTGGATGACAACTGGTCCTATTAAATTATTAACTTGTTTTTTAACGAGATGCAAGCAATTCTTGGCAGTCAAAATCATACTTTTTTAAAAATCATATATCCACTGACAAGTAGCACTAGATAGCTGACTAATTAGGTCATATTTACAACTATGATGCCAACTTTTATCCATTTTTATTTAAAAATATATGTTACCCCTACATGGCACAAAGTATGCTATTATAACATAATCCAAGCCCCAATATATCACACCTTTCAATGCACACCATAGACAGATGAGTCCTCTTTGACTCAAATCAAGAAGCAGCCTCTAAAATTTTTATTTATTTATTTATTTATCTATCTATTTATTTATTTTTGTCAATTGCTTACAAGATAATAGGTATAAGTAAAAACATAGTTATGAATGCATGGATACATATAAGAAAAATTAGATAGATAGATAGATAGATAGATAGATAGATAGATAGATAGATAGATACACACACACACACATATATGCAGGTCTTTGTGTGTTCGTATTTTTCCCCGCGTAAGATTGAGACTATCTGGGCAACGTTTCGACGAGATCTCACTCGCCATCTTCAGGCTGGATCCCACCAGTATATAGAGGGAGACAGCAGCTCAGATCACGCTTTGCTCGCATAAGCACAAAGCCAAAAGCACCAGCCTGAAGATGGCAAGTGAGATCTCATCGAAATGTTGTCCAGATAGTCTCAATATTACATGGGAAAAATCCGAACACACAAAGACCTGCATACCTGTACCCGTTATATATGTGCTAGGTTTTTGAGCTGATAAATAATTAAACAAGGGAGATTAGGATAGATCTATTTCGAGCTACTTAGCTCTCGTCAGCTAGCCATACACTTACTGGGATTCGAACCAGGCAAGTATTACATGTGAAGCAGATGTAATTGCCAATTAGGCTACTGGTTCTCATCCAGATCAGCAATACACGGGAATGAGTATATATACTTCTGTTACAACACCCGGGTAAGCCCCAATCAAGGGAGGAAGCATACTGCTGTCCTTTTCTGTCTTTCAGCTCATCACCAGAGACCATCCAGACAGAAAGCTATTTGTTTCGTTGTCTTTTGTTTATACGTGTGCTAGGTTTTTGAGCTGATAAATAATAAAAAAATAAATAAATAAATATATTTATTAATAATATATTTATTTATTATTATTTATCTATATTTATTAATAATATAATTAATAATAAATATTAATTATATTTATATAATATAAAAATATAATTTATATATATATATATATATATATATATATATATATATATATATATATATATATATATATATATATATATATATATATATATATATATATATGTTTTCGGAGATTTTCGCGGGTATTTGTATGTGGATCTTTGGTTCTTCGGGTTTTCTCCCGCGTAGAGTTGGAAATATTTAGGCGACGTTTCGATGAAGTCTCATTCATCATCTTCAGGCTTCTGTCTTCGGCCTTGTGCTTCTCAGAGTGATGTGAGCTTGCAGCTGCTTCTTCCTTTTTAACTACTAGTGGGGGTGTGACTTGATTGGGTGGGGGCTTGGCTGTGTTCTGATTGGGTGGGGGTGTGTTCTCATTGGTTGGGGGTTTGGCTGTGTTCTGATTGGTTGGGGGGTTGGCTGTGTTCTGATTGGCTGGGGGTGTGTTCTGTTCTGGTGGGGGTTTGGTTGTACTCCGGTTAGTCTCAGTTGCTGGGGGATTTGAGCTGGTGAGCTGTGATCCTATTGTTTGGCTTCGCGTTCGTGGTCGTGTCACATCTTCATGGTGTGCATCAGTTCCCTTCATGTATGGGTTGGGGGGGTTTGAAGCAGGTAGTGATGCAGCTGTGGTACGGCTTCTGGTCCGTGGTCGTGTTTCATCTTCTGTGTGGGTGTGAGTCTGCTTTCTGCGTGGAAGTGTGGTGGTAGTTTCTTGTGTGGCCTTCGTGGGTGTGGGTCTGGTGTCCTTTATGTTAGGTACTCTTTTGTTAATGAGGGCGGGTTTCCAAATGGCTGGTAGGCGGGAGGTGTCATCTCGTTTATTCATGCTGTGTGGGCGTTTTTCTATCTCTATGGCTTCTCTGATTATTCTGTTGTTGAAGTGTTCAGTTTTGGCGATAGTTCTGGTATTTTTAAAGTCAATCTTGTGTCCTGTGGCTTTGAGGTGTTGGACCAGGGAAGAGGTCGGTTCTTCTTTTTTGATTGAGTTCTTATGTTCTTCAATGCGTGCACTTATCCTTCTGTTAGTTTGTCCAATGTATGTGGTGGGGCAGGAGGTGCACGGGATTTCGTATACTCCTTGGTTTTCTAACTCAATTTTGTCTTTAGGGTTTCTTAGGATGGTGGATATTTTTCCGTTTGTGCAGAATGCTGTTTTAATGTTGTGTTTTTGGAGGATCTTGCTGATTTTGTCTGTAGTGCCTTTTATATATGGGAGGAGGGCTTTGCCATTTTCTTGTTCTCTGTCTTGGATTTTGGTTGGGGTTTCTTTTTGGATTAGGTGAGTAATCTTTCTTCTTTGGAATCCATTTGCTGTTAGTACGTTAGTGAGAGTGTGTAGTTCGGTTTTTAGGTGTTGTTCATCGGCTAAGCATTTTGTTCTGGAGATGAGTGTCTCAGCTACGGAATTGATCTGTGCTGGGTGGTGGTGTGAGAGTGCGTGTAGATAGCGGTTTGTATGTGTTTTCTTCTGGTAGATGGTGTGTCCTAGGGAGCCATTGGATTTTTTGTATACTAAGACATCTAGGAAGGGAAGTTGATTGTTAGCTTCTGTTTCCATGGTGAATTGTATTTTGGAGTGTAGGCTGTTGAGGTGTGTGAGGAAGTTGTTCAGTTTTTCTTTCCCATGTGGCCAGATTATGAAGGTGTCATCTACGTATCTGAGCCAGAGTTTGGGTTTGTGATCATATTTTTCTAGAGCTTGTGTTTCCAAAGAAGAAAGATTACTCACCTAATCCAAAAAGAAACCCCAACCAAAATCCAAGACAGAGAACAAGAAAATGGCAAAGCCCTCCTCCCATATATAAAAGGCACTACAGACAAAATCAGCAAGATCCTCCAAAAACACAACATTAAAACAGCATTCTGCACAAACGGAAAAATATCCACCATCCTAAGAAACCCTAAAGACAAAATTGAGTTAGAAAACCAAGGAGTATACGAAATCCCGTGCACCTCCTGCCCCACCACATACATTGGACAAACTAACAGAAGGATAAGTGCACGCATTGAAGAACATAAGAACTCAATCAAAAAAGAAGAACCGACCTCTTCCCTGGTCCAACACCTCAAAGCCACAGGACACAAGATTGACTTTAAAAATACCAGAACTATCGCCAAAACTGAACACTTCAACAACAGAATAATCAGAGAAGCCATAGAGATAGAAAAACGCCCACACAGCATGAATAAACGAGATGACACCTCCCGCCTACCAGCCATTTGGAAACCCGCCCTCATTAACAAAAGAGTACCTAACATAAAGGACACCAGACCCACACCCACGAAGGCCACACAAGAAACTACCACCACACTTCCACGCAGAAAGCAGACTCACACCCACACAGAAGATGAAACACGACCATGGACCAGAAGCCGTACCACAGCTGCATCACTACCTGCTTCAAACCCCCCCAACCCATACATGAAGGGAACTGATGCACACCATGAAGATGTGACACGACCACGAACGCGAAGCCAAACAATAGGATCACAGCTCACCAGCTCAAATCCCCCAGCAACTGAGACTAACCGGAGTACAACCAAACCCCCACCAGAACAGAACACACCCCCAGCCAATCAGAACACAGCCAACCCCCCAACCAATCAGAACACAGCCAAACCCCCAACCAATGAGAACACACCCCCACCCAATCAGAACACAGCCAAGCCCCCACCCAATCAAGTCACACCCCCACTAGTAGTTAAAAGGAAGAAGCAGCTGCAAGCTCACATCACTCTGAGAAGCACAAGGCCGAAGACAGAAGCCTGAAGATGATGAATGAGACTTCATCGAAACGTCGCCTAAATATTTCCAACTCTACGCGGGAGAAAACCCGAAGAATCAAAGATCCATATATATATATATATATATATATATATATGTAAGGTTTTTAAGCTGATAATTTTTAAATAATAAATAAGGGAGACTAGTATAGATCTATTTCGAGCTAGTTAGCTCTCTTCAGCTAGCCATACCCTTACTGGGATTCGAACCAGGGAAGTATTACATGTGAGGCAGTTGTAATTGCCACTACACCATCTGGCTCTCTCCTTATCAGCAGAGGCAGGGGAATAAGTATATACTTTGTATTACAACACCCTGTTAAGCCCCAATTAAGGGAGAAAGCATACTGCTTTCTTTTCTGTCTTTCGGCTCATCACCAGAGACCATACCGACAGAAAGCTATTTGTTTCGTTGTCTTTTCTTTACATGTGTGTAAGGTTTTTAAGCTGATAATTTTTAAATAATAAATAAGGGAGACTAGTATAGATCTATTTCGAGCTAGTTAGCTCTCTTCAGCTAGCCATACCCTTACTGGGATTCGAACCAGGGAAGTATTACATGTGAGGCAGTTGTAATTGCCACTACACTACACGCTTTCTGTCGGTATGGTCTCTGGTGATGAGCCGAAAGACAGAAAAGAAAGCAGTATGCTTTCTCCCTTAATTGGGGCTTAACAGGGTGTTGTAATACAAAGTATATACTTATTCCCCTGCCTCTGCTGATAAGGAGAGAGCCAGATGGTGTAGTGGCAATTACAACTGCCTCACATGTAATACTTCCCTGGTTCGAATCCCAGTAAGGGTATGGCTAGCTGAAGAGAGCTAACTAGCTCGAAATAGATTTATACTAGTCTCCCTTATTTATTATTTAAAAATTATCAGCTTAAAAACCTTACACACATGTAAAGAGAAGACAACGAAACAAATAGCTTTCTGTCGGTATGGTCTCTGGTGATGAGCCGAATGACAGAAAAGAAAGCAGTATGCTTTCTCCCTTAACTGGGGCTTAACAGGGTGTTGTAATACAAAGTATATATATAGGCCTCCTACAGACCTCTTAGGAAAGGGGTGAGGTCAATAGTAGATAGTCTAAGGTTAAAGTTTTTGGGGTTTGGGGAAGAAACCATAGAGTCAGGTAGAGTATTCCAGACATTGAACACTCTGTTGCTGAAGTCGTATTTCCTGCAATCAAGTTTGGTGTAGTTAACCTTGAGTTTGTATCTATTGTTTGCTCTTGTGTTGTTATGGTTGAAGCTGAAGTATTCATTGACAGGTAGGACATTGCAAGGTATGATTTTATATACTATACTTAGATCGGACCGAAGGCGGTGTAGTTCTATTTTTTCTAGGTCTAGAATTTCGAGTCTGGTGGCATAAGGTATTCTGCAATGAGTAGAGGAGTGCAGAACTCTTCTTGTGAAATATTTCTGGACTTTCTCAACTATGTTAATATCAGATACATAATGTGGGTTCCAGACTGATGAGCTGTATTCAAGTATTGGTCTAGCAAATGTTTTGAACGCTCTAGTTATTAGTGTAATATTACCAGAGAAAAAGCTACGTAAGATTAGGTTAACAACTCTTAGTGCCTTTTTGGCTATGTAATTACAGTGGGCTCTAGCACTTAGATCATTAGAGATGAGTACTCCAAGGTCCTTGACAGAGTTTGGATCAACAACAAGGTCTTGACTATTCAGCCTGTATTTTATTTTCTGATTTTTTTGCCAATATGTAAGACAGAGCATTTATTTGTTGAGATTTGAAGTTGCCATTTGTTTGACCATTCTGATACATAGTCAATGTATTTTTGAAATGTAGCAGTATTGTCTGTGGTGTTGAATAGCTTTATATCATCAGCAAAGAGAATGCAGTTGCTCTTGATATGATCACAGAGGTAATTTATGTAGAGTATGAAAAGAGTTGGTCCTAGAACACTGCCTTGTGGGACACCACTGTTAACAGGTACAGAATTTGATAGGACGCTCCAATTTTGACCATTTGTTGTCTTTTTGACAGGAATGCTTCTATCCAGTTATGCAGGTGTCCAGAGATACCATAAGATTTTAGTTTTAGGAATAGTTTGTCATGTATCATTGAATCAAAGGCTTTACAGAAGTCTATGTAGATTGCGTCTATTGCTTTGCCCTGATTGAGTTGTGTAGTCCATATGTTTTTGCAGTGTAAGTGTTGCAGATTACATGATAGTTTTTTCCTGAAACCAAATTGTTTATTAGAGAGTAGGTTGTTTGTTTCTAAGTGGAGGATGATGGATTGGTTAATAATTGATTCCATGACTTTACAGGTGATGCAGCATAAAGAGATTTGTCTCATCAGTAGGCATACTTAACGCATGGCTGGGAAGATTTTTAATCAGAGTCTGTCATTTAGTTTTAGATGACGATTCTATCATGAACAGAATATCTTCTTTTAGAGCAGGGAGATTGGTTAAATAAATAATTGTTTACTCTTACTATTCTACTACTAGAATCTCACAGCTTTTAGTTAATCCCAAAATGATCAAGACTGCCAAATAACTGACTAATAAAACAGTGAAAATCATACTGAATATTGGAATTTCACCTTGAAAATTAATACTGATGGAGTATAGGATGAAAAAAATAGTATTGTAGTTAATTTCAAAAACTTGCTATTCATTTATTCATGGAGCCTGTCTAATGTCCTATTGTCTTTAGGGATTAATGCTTAGGGATTGATGCTTAGAGATAAATGATGAAAGCTGCCACTTAAGAATGGCAATTGACAAATGTCATCCCCTTGACTCATCTGCACCATAAGAGTCTGATTGTCTTTCTCCAGTAATTCTCAATAAAACAATTGTCTTTCTATGCTCATATCTCTATTGTCAATGTGTGCTTCTTTGAAATAAAGTGGTTGGCTAATAAGAATGTATGTATTGGTTATAAATGGAGATGAACTCAAATGGTATTTGTTGAATAGACAGAATTCAAGGAATTTAGCTCCCATACTAGCTAAAACAATGGACAATGCTGGCATACTGCATTCTACTGTTGCCCATTTTGTATGTATCAAATTAACTATTTAATGGCTACTATTAAATGTAAAGAGTCATTCCATCCTCCTCCTCCTCCTCCACCACTACCACCACCACCATGGTGGTACAGTAATTAGAATGCAGTATTGCAGACTAACTCTGCTCACATTGCCAGGACTAGCTGACTAGCTCAACGTTGATTCAGCCTTCCATTCTATCAATGTTGGTAAAATGAAGACCCAGATTGTTAGGAACAATATGGTGACACTATAAACTGTTTAGACAATGCTGTAAAACACTATGAAGTAGTACATAAGTTTAAATGCTATTGCTACTGCTATCATCATCATTATTATTATTATTATCATCCTATTACCTAATCAGTTAAACATAGCAATATTTAGTGTCATTTTTGGTTAATGCATATAATGATCCTTTTCTCATCATATCTGATCTCACAAATAGAGAAGGCTTCAAAACAAACATACTGACAATATGAATAATAAAGAACTTTTTTGTAGAAGTGTTCCTTTTTTTCATACGCATTTCAGGATTCTCTGCTCTTGATTTAAATAACTTTTTATTAAACTTTCTTGAACATGGCTTTCTTCTCCTCTGATGCTTTAATCTTAGTTCCTTAATGTTATTGCATTGGCATTTGCATATAAATGGAAATAAAGGAAAAAAAAGACATAATGTAACATTTTGGTGCCTGATATGAAAAGTTATCCAATGAAATGCTGCCCTTTATACATTCCACAAGGCCTTAATAGTGCCCTTAAGCATAGCTCACTCCTTGTTTTGTAATGCAGTGCAGATCATTACTACTATGTTGCTCATCTCTTTCTTTCTATTTTTGACATGCTCACTTCTCATTGATCTACAATAAACCAGTCCAAACAATCCCAATAATATTTTGCTGGTTTTGTTATCTGAACTGGAATGTGGCATCCATCCTCTGTTTCAGGCAACACCAAGTATGTCCTTGGTTAATCCTCCCTCTTAAAACAACAGCAGCAGTTGTTATAACGGTTTTACCCTTCACTGCTCTCTTTTTCACTCCAGAAGAAGAAATACATAACTGTATGTGGCTTCTTGTACTATTTTATGTATACATGCTTAAAAACAAACACAACTTTAAAAAAAAATTGCTGATAAGCCAGTTATTTTTACCTGATATCTCAATACCTTACTATGGCTTTACCTAAAGTTTGTCCTCATCATGAAAATTGTATGTGAAGATAACAATCTCTCTGCTCTAGGTATGCAAAAAATAATGTTCCTTGACCTGCGAAGGAAATTGAAGCAAATGAATAGGAAGTCAATGCTGGGATGAAGAAAGTGAGAAAATGAGCTTAATAAGTAACACTCCATTTGGAAAGCAAGTTCTAATATTCAGATGACAGAATTAAAGTCATTTAATAGTATTATATTTTCCCTGTCCTACTATCTAGTGTCTTTTAGTTATCTAGAATAGAATTTATCAATTTTGCAAAGTACTAGAAGCTCATTTTCAAAATATTTGCTGTAAGAAACCAGTAATCCATCTGAACAATGAGTTGTGCTTTTGTTCATCTTCACATATTTTACAAATTTCCCTTTCCCTATTGGTCCATCCATTACTTATCTTTGAATACCTTTTATCTTTGATAGGTTTTGGGGCTTTTAGATATTAATCTGCCCTTGCCAATGAAAATTTTTATCTCTTATATAACTTTGCATAGTACTGGTGAAATATTCTTTGAATACATGCATTATTAATTAGCATAGTTTTGTCATTTTGTAATTTTTAGTATATTTCTTCACTCTCCTTTCTCAATCTTTAAGCTAGGCATTTCTCTTATTTGTTATCTCAGAGTCCTGAATTGAAGAAATTAATTTTATTTCCATTGCTCTTACTATTTAAATAGTTATCATAGTAGAAGTTTAATTTGCTGTGAAATGTTTTTTCTCCCTTGGGATTTTATTAGTTCTAAAAAATAAAAAAAAATATTTTTATATACATTAAAAACTTTTGCATCTTTTTGTTCTAAATCTGATGTTCTGCTGTATAAATTGCCTTCTCATAAAGGCTTTGCAATTGTGGATTTATATATAAAACAACTCATTTTTTCTTGCTTATACCAGCTGAAATGTATTCTTATCTCTGTAAATCTAATATTTTTATTCTTTTTTATGTAGACAAATTATATTCAGCTTTTCCTTTTGGGGAGACTTTTACCTCATTTATATTTGACATTAAGCAGTTAAACTCCATACTTATTTTATAATTTTCAAAGAGCCTATACCAATTTCCTAATTGAACTATATACCCAGTGTTTTCTGCTAGCTTTCTATCGGCTACTAATTAGTTTGACTTTTTAAAACTCTTTAGCTTCAGTCAAAGTTCATTTGTTGTGGCCACTAGCTAGGAACCACAATAATAAACGTAGAATAATTTGAAAATATAAAAAATATCCTATGTTATGAACTGTCTCTCTTTAAAAATCAGTTATATACCATATTACTAATATTGTTCATGTTTCTGAAAATGGAATAATTATGGAATGCTTTTAGTTAATGAAAGGGCCTTTAATTGGTTATAAATAGTTGTATTACAATTTAAGTTCTTAGGCTAGTTTATTTTTTCTGCTGTGTTGTAGTAAAATTGCTTGTATCTCATACTTTTAACTACAGTAAACTGCCAAAATTTGACTGATAATAACAAATAATAACAAATATAAAATTGGAATATTTACACATACACACATATACATGCACATACGCACACAACATATCTTTCTATATCTATCTATCTATCTATCTAATCTCAAAAATATGGAAAGAAGTATGCTAATGTTCTTCAATTGCTGATATTAATCTATTTTGCCTATGATTTAGAAATAGCAAACCTACAGCCAGCAGAATTAATAATTACTAATAATAGAATAACATAAATAATTCAAAGGAGAAATTTAATCTTGCCAACATTGAGAACAAAGAGACATTCCCAAGAGTTGAGTGTGATCAGTTTGAGGGTCTTCCTCATTCAACGAAGAAACCTCTATTATTGCTGCAAACAGTACTATCTGCAAGACAATTAGTTTAGTTTTGTTTAGTTTACTATCATTGCACCCCATACAATGAAATTAAAGCCATCTTCAGTGTACATTATAACTATAAAAATAAAACACAAGCACACATCCTTCTCATTCTATACAACTGAACTGAAAAACAAATATTGCATAATATTATACTATACAGTAGAAGTCACTATAGTTACTGCTCTGGGATAGAAACTGTTTTTCAGTCTATTTGTCCTTGTTTTTATTGTCTTATAGCATCTGCCAGATAGTGAAAAAAAAAAAGTGCCCAGGATGAGATGGATCTTTAAGACGGTTTTGAACTTTCTTAAGGCAGCGGCAGCTATAAAACTCTTCCAAAGAGGGGAGAGGGCAATCAATGATCCTCTGGACAATGATGTTAGCCGTCTGGAATGCTGTTCTATTGCCACAGTGCAATTGACAAACCATACACGGGTGCAGTAAGTTAAAATACTCTCTATGGTGCAGTGGTAGATGGTCACCAGCAGTTTTTCATTTAGCTGTTGTTTCCTGAGAAGTCTCAGGTAGTATAATCTATGTTGGGCCCTTTTGACCAGTGCTACAATGTGAGTGCCCCAGGTCAGGTCCTCCTTTATGATAACACCCAGAAACTTAAAACTGGCCACCTGCTCCACTTGGTCTCCATTGATAAGGGTTAAATATTTGATCTATTTTTTCTATAGTCCATTATAAGCTCCTTGGTGTTAAGGAGCAAGTTATTGTCTCCACACCATGAAAGCAACCAATCCATCTCATCTCAATAAGCAGACTCTTCCCACCCACCCCTGGAAATGAGTCCCACCACTCTTGCAAAATTCTCTGCAAAATTAGTAATAGTATTACTAGTGTGAGTGGGAATGCAGTCATGCACATAAAGCTGTCTCTTTATATGCCTCTCTCTCTCTTCTTTGTGTGTGTGTGTGTGAGAGAGAGAGAGAGAGAAAGAGAGAGAGATGAAAAATAGGTGAAAACATCCTCAAGAGAGCTTGATTCCTAGCTGCTACATTGATATAATTATGCAGTATTCTTAGCTGAATATGAATGTGATTTGTCGTTACTTTCTTCCCAGTTTTAAAAATATATTAGTTGGAGATTCTTAGGCAGCTGTGGATAGCCATTTCTATTTTTGTCTATTTTAACTATAGAAATGCTTTTTAAATCAATGCTGAACCTCCATGTGATCCATTTTAAAGAATGATCCTTATTTAATACTGTGAGAGAGAGTGAAAACTTTTCTCTATTGATGTTTTCCATGCCATGTATTAAATTAAGGTACTTTCTTTTATCTTGCCTTGCCTTCAGTCTAAACTAAAGTTGCAACTTTAAGTTTTCTTTCAGGGGTCCTTGGAGAGCTAGTACACTGACTGGTGCCCTTAGCATCTCTATCGGAACAGAATTACCAGCAGATAATTTCCCACGTTAGTGCCAACAAGATTAGCAGCTCCTTTTAGCGAGGCAATGGACTGGGCCGGATCCAGTAATGTCTAATTTATTATGTAATTTAAAGTGTTACTTGGCATTTTTCCAACTAGGAACCCAAATCTATTTCTAATGCTCTGAAGAGAGGAATTGCAGCAAAGCTGTTTTTTAACAAAAAGATCTTTACAAATTTACATGGAGTAACTGAACGTCAGACTTATTTGATATTTGTAGTATGAGGGGAAATAAGATGCAAAAAGAGCTATCAACAAGGTTGATGCACAAATTATATATTTTAATTGAATATCAAAAATGCTGCATACAAAAAAGCATACACAGATATTCAGAAACATGTGCTTTACCCTAACATAGAATAGATTCAGTACTGGATTATGTAGAATAATATACAAAACATTAGAAAAAGACCTGATTCCTTGTTATATAAAGTGTGGAAAACATAAAATTTCAAAGTGACAAATATAATTGTTTTGCTTATTTAAATTAAAGCATACTTTCAATTTAATTCTAATATAATTGAGAGGGCATTTGCTTTAAGTAGAATTATTAAAAATGTTTAAAGATTAGTATTTTTCAGTTGTAATGAAGCTGCGGTGTTTCCAATTATTTGTTACAAAAATAGACATTCTCAATCTGTCCTTTATATAATCAGTACTGAAATGGTTATAGTTTAGAAAGGAAAGTAGGGGGGAACCCTTACACTTGAATACAGACACACACCTTTGCTGGAAAAATAAGTGGTTTATTTTTCTTTTTTCTTTTTAACTAGAAGTAGTGAATAAATTTTCTAAATGACATCCCAATAACAATTTTCCCCTACTCCCTACAGAGAAAATATAGTTTCCAGGGCTGAATAAAATGTTTAGTTTAAAATTAAATAAGTGGTTATTTGACTGAAAGACATTTAACAAACACAATCTTCTTAAGGGCCTTCAGGTGAAGGAAATAGTGAGTGAAATTTAATTAGCAATGGGATTCTACACTGACTTCCATTTAACTGAAGCCTGCAGGTATTTGTAATGGTAATTAAAATGTATAGCACTTCTTAAGTATAATTGTGTAAAGTTTTTTTAAAAAAAGGAAAATTCTAAGAAATGACCAGTGTTTCCAAATGATTTTTCATGGTACCTCCAAACAATATTTATACAATATTTATGCAGTATTCATAATATTTAATTGTGAATGATGGTATAATTTTGGACTCTGTAATTTTGGAGTCTAATTTTGGAGTCTAATTTTGGAATCTATTTTTTGAAAAAGGAAAGCCTGGTATCAGATTTTCTAATCATATGGTGGGTATCTGGGAGGTGAATGAGACGGAGATACTGTATGCCGGTAAATATGATTTATAATAGTTTTGGAATTATATCTGGCTAAAAATATTTTGATGTCATGTATATCAAAAAGAAATGATTTTAAAAGCCATGCCCCTTTAAAATTTGGGAAATCGCTCTTGTAAACTAAAAGTTTAAAAGATTGCAAAGAAGGCAAGAAAGCTAAGTTTCTTCCAATACTGACATTTACCATTTAATAATAATATTAATACTTTATTTGCGGTCACAGACCAAAACACAAGTACAACAAAAGGAGAACATGGGAAAATTAATCATAAACAATTGGTCACCAAAAACTTTGGGGAATTACATCATTTACCATTTGAAGATTTAATCCATTCTCCTAACCCGGACAAACATCCTGCTCTGTAATAGAATTTGCAATTTGGAAGACCAGGGTCAGCTTTATTGTTTGAGTCTTGTAAAACATTAAGGTTGATTTTAAAAAAAATTTTCCACTACATATAAACCTTACTTTTATTGTTTCTTACCAATCATGTAATTTTTTTCTGGAATTAGAATTTGCCCCATTTGAAAAGATAATTTATTCTGAAGAGTACATTATTTTTGATAATTATAATTGATCCCAACCAAAAAGGCCTTAACCCAAATGTGCTTTTCAAGAAGCAACTGGACTTTCTGGTTTTTTCTTTGAAGACATTTTGCTTCTCATTCGAGAAGCTTCTTCAGTTGAACTTGGATGACTGAAAATTTCCATAGATAAAAAAAAGGCTTTAAGTTATTCCAACTTTCAAGATATCTTTATTTCTTGCCATTATTTTTCCAGCATTGTTTTGATATATATTTCTTGATTATTGCTCTTAGATGCAACTGCAAGAGAAATCTTCTCATGTTAAATGTTTGTGATTATTTTTGCTTACTTTGTATACTGATTTTTTTTCTGTAATGAATGCTCCAGAGCTATGGATTATTTTCATCTACCGTCTTATTATCCTTGTGGTTCTGTTAATACTATATAACTTACATAACATTTTAGCTTGTATTACTTTCCTTGAATTTTATGTGCAGATATTTGTTTGTCAGTTCAGATATTTTTCTGCCAATATTTCTAAACAAATAACAAATAATAAGAGAAAAGGTACCTTAGCTTATTTTAAAACCTACTGAGACTGCTTCATTGGCTGTATAAAAGTTGTTTTTTGGCACTTACACATGTTTTCGCCCCACTCTTTGACCTCTTCTCCAGGAATTATTCTGCCAAAAAAAATGGACACTTTCCTATTGATTAACTATTATCTGTGATGTTTTTTATTGGAATATAACTTGTTTGGCTGATGTGTATTATATCTGAGGCAATTACCTTAGGCATTCAAACTATTTTTTTGTGAATGGTCTACATTCAACAAAGAAATTGGTCTGTAGAACTGTTTTCTATACATCACTGCTTTTATAGATAAAGATTCTATATGCTTTTTTTCCATGTTGTCAGTCTCAACTTAATCTTCTAATTTCATTCAATGTGTTTATCAGTGGTTTCTGCAGGTTTTTTTTTCTTCTAATTCTTTGTATTTCTATTAGCCTGCTAGACCCATCTGCTTTTACAAGTCTAATTTTTGGATTGCCTTATTTGCTTCTTTGATAGTTATCTGATTTCTTAAAATATCTCTATGTTGGTCATTATTTTTATAGACATTTCAATATATTTCTTCATAGCAACTTCATCCTTAATCATGAAATATATTCTTTAAATTTTTCTGTGATTTCTGATCTTAAATGTAACAATTTAGCCCCTTTTACTGCTGATATTTTCTGTGTTTCTTTCCTTTTTCTAAGCTGATAAGATCAATATTTGCTTAATGTATTTATGTTTAAAATCCTTTTATTCAGCTTTTTATATTTTCTTTATACTCCTTCTACTTCTAGTAACCTTAATTGTTTAGCTTCTTGCAATTCTTTCATCAGTTGTCTTTTTCAGTTACTTTTATACAATTGTTCAAGATATCTTATTTAGATGCTTATTTTTCCTTTGTTTTGTTAAACTTTACATTTTATTTCTTTAGTTTAATGAGAAAGCCTCTCATTTATTCTTTCATATTTCTCTCTTGTTTTGGTTTTTTTAAATAAAAGATGAAAAGGACTGTGAGGTGGGATTTTTTTTTTAAAAAATGTACAATTGAAAAACTACTATCATCTATCTATCTATCTATCTATCTATCTATCTATCTATCTATCTATCTATCTATCTATCTATCTATCTATCTATCTATCTATCTATCTATCTATCTCTGTCTCTAAATCTAGTCTGGAAGGTGTTCAGTATTTTTGTCCAGTAAATGGCATATGGAAATTGCCAAAACATTACAACATAGTTTAAACTAGCAAAGGTTCCAATATTTTCCAAGAAAACAGCCCTAACAAGTTCCTTTCATCATCTACCCCACCTTCTTTTGAGAACTCTACAAGAATAATAATAGGAAAAAAATCCATCCAGACAATTTAGTGTTATTTTTTTGAATGCAGGATGCAGAAGGGCAAGGGTAAATCTACAGTTTATATATTGATGTCTCAGTTTTCTTATTTGTAGGTTTAAGTGATTATCTAATTCCCTGATCCTCCAAAATCAGATCCACATAGCTTGAAATACTTAATTCTATCATATGTCAGCTATCTCATGGACTAGAATAGATATGTCTCTTGGAAATCTAATGAAATCTCCTCTTAAAAGTAACATACATGAAATATTTCATTGATCTTTGACTGACAGGTTTAAAAATATATAGTATTTTGAAACAATACATGTATAACAATGTTTGATACAGAGTTTATTTTAATTTCATTTTATATTTCTAGTGTTACAAATTGTTCTGACCCAGGCTTCAAAGTGTAATTATTCATAAACTTGTTTTAAAAGCAAAACCTATTTTATTGCAATGCTGGGAATTGTTTTCATTTCCAGCTGGAACTAATTGTGATGACCCAGGGTGGGATACAAAATAAACAAAGTCCCCTAAAACAGATGAAGCCCCTTTTATTCATTCACTTTGCTTCAACACTCTATCCTTGACTAGAGACAAAAAAACTCCCTCACAAACAGTTACGGAAAGGAGAAAATGCCATTTAAACTAAAAATGCTTATAAATTATAAAGAGTAAAAACAACACAAACCACACTGAAACAATTAAGGGAACCAGGCAAGATAAGGGCTTGAAGACGTCCACAGATATTGGAACACACACTGGGAAGGATGCTAAACTCAGAGAGGAATGACAAATTAGAGATATTTCCACACTTTTTTTTTCCAGCACTGGCCCATATGAATGTCCGTCCTTTTAACAAGTTCTCACAGCTGCAGCCCATGAAGAGGATCAAGGCCCTTTCCTCCCCTGTAGACCATGCCATTCCCATCTCTCCCTTATCCTCTTCTCCCTGTGTGCTCTAGGATGGAAAGGGGATGGGTTTGGGTGTTTCTCTGACTGCCCAGCTGCCCTCTGCCCTTACCCAGCCTCCTCACAACCTCCGGAGCCACACTTCTACTCCCTGTCAGCTGTTCCTACTCTCCCTCAGAGTCAGTCTCTAACAAGGACATGACACTAATCTTAAACAATCTCCCAAGATAAGCACACACCTTTTAGTTCTGTGGAATGCTGCCAAAAACAGAAGTATTCAATTAACTATAAAAGAAACCAACCGAAGTACAAGAAAAAAACAACCAAAGTACACAGAGCTTCAAGGATAACTCAGAACTGATCGAAATACTTTGCTTCCTGCAAAGGTTTCATCATTTAGGCCTCACTTTTATCCTTAGGGGCAATCACCTCCCAGCCTTACTCTTGAGTCACCTCTTTTGTTTCAGCTGCTCTTGCTTCTAGCAGCTCTGTGCACAAGCGCACTGGGAACAGGTTCCCCTGTGTCCTCTGCTTCACTGCTGAAGGCTCCGAAGGCAGCACCCTATTCCCAGATTAT
This sequence comes from Bungarus multicinctus, assembly GCA_023653725.1. Classification (NCBI taxonomy): domain Eukaryota; kingdom Metazoa; phylum Chordata; class Lepidosauria; order Squamata; family Elapidae; genus Bungarus; species Bungarus multicinctus. The sequence goes on from CM042844.1 coordinate 53,909,692, forward strand.
CCTGTCCCCATCCCTGCATCAGACGCAGGCCCCTCATCTGAGTCCTCTCCAGACTCCCTGACTGGCCCCCTTTCTTCCACACTGTCCAATTCTGCTGCTGGCTTCACTGGCTGCTGGTGAACCACACACATATTTTATAGCAAAACCCTATGGATATTAACCAAGAAGTAGCTCTTTGGATGTATTTCAATATTCTTTTCCATATATATGCCAACAAAGTTGTCAAGACTAATCTATTAAATTGCATACTTAATTGATTAAAGCTTTAATTTCAGATTAGAAATATCCCATCTCTGCAGTAATAGGTGGGCTTAAAATAAATCAAGGCATAAAGCCATGTAGACAATAAGAAGTAGTAGCATGGTTCTTTAAATAAAAATGTGTGAAGTGAAAAAAATGTCCTTGTTTAAGATGAAAGTTAATTGGTTAATGTGTGTGTTTGGAAATATACAAATACAGAGAGATAATTTATGAACTTGTTATTTTCTAACCGACTCTGACTTTGAGAGCTGTTATAATTTTTTTAAAAATAGATGTGTTTGACAAACTAAAGCTTGGATGGATAACATAGGATGGGAAGGAACTATAAAAGATCCCGGAAGTCATCATCTGTGATAAATAAAAATAACTCAGTTGCATGCCCTAGGTTACAATTAATGTTTAATGTTTTATATTCCCATTTTATGTTGTTGCAAGCTGCCTACAGTCATTCAATAGTGACATGAGAGGCATATAAATTTAACAAATGAATAAATTTAAAAATTAAATAAATATTGCAATTGTCTCTCCACCAAGTTTCCAAAAAGGGCACGCAAAGTTGCAAATCACTCATAATTTCATAAGCATAAATAAGACTGCAAACATATGCCAAATTGGAAAGTGTGGAATAACTCCTATAAATTTAATGAGTTTTTTTTAAAAAAACACTGCCGTTATTATTGTTATAAATATATCACAATGGCAAACATACGTAACACTCCTTCCTCATAAAAGTGCTTATTTAAAAATGCAACGCTTCCTTCTTTTGTGAGGCATCATAAATAAGAAACTGTGTTCCTTGGCACCTTGAGAAAGATACATTGCTTAACGTTTTGCAATATTCAAAGGCTTTAAACAATTTAACTTACGTGATAAAAAGTAAATTAATGGAAGATTAGGTCATATTTATTCAGCAGACAACACCAATTATTACTGGTTGAATGAGACTGTATAAAACTGTAATATAAAATAGGAATTAGACAACTGTCTGAAAGCTGGAAGTTCAGCAGCTGGTAACTGACCAAAGATACCTGTAAGCATAATGAGACCAAATCAGAGGCAAAAAAATGAAGTAACTGTAAAAGAGCCTGACTCTAGTAATCCCCCCCCCCACTTCCACCAATATCCCTGATATATTTACTATTTTTTTCTTTCTGGGAATCCTGACTAACTTCTTGTCATTTCAGGTTATTCTCATTGTGAGAAATAGAAGCTTTTTATTTCTTGGCAGGCAAGATTTGAAATTGCACAGATTTCCTCGGGGAACCTTGTACTAGAATAAGCATATTTTTTAACAATAGAGTTTTCTGTCCATCACGAAAGCGGAAAAATGTTCCAAAGATTCCAAAGTCAAAGGCTTGAAAGTCAAATCCTTTAATCCTACCACTAGGTATTTGAAAATACCTGCGGAGTTCCATTTGAACAATGGAAAGTAATGTCATTTCAAGCATCATCTGGCTCAAGAATGAAAAATAAATATTCTCCAGCTCAGGTTTCAACTACCCTATAATCTTTATTCATAGATGATTTTTTATTAGATTAAAATAAGTCATACTTTAGAATGGAATGGAAAGCTCCAATGCTTCAAAACTAAAGTAAAACTTAAAACTCATGATTTGACTTTGTTTATCCTGTTCTCTTGCATGGTATGAAATATTGAAAAGTGTTCTGATTGGTTTGACTTTCATCATTATATGGTTGTACAAAAAAAACAATAAGCAAAGTGTTAGTGGAACCTTTATGCACTTCAACATGTATTCAATCAAAATACTCATCTTTTACATTGGACAGCACAGTAATGTTTTGTTCTATGTACATTTAACATGGATACAGCAGTACAAAGCTATTCATTTGGACAGTTATTTAGACATCAGGGGAGAGAAGAGTCAACGTCCCACACATTTTTTACTAGTGCAATTCTTCTAGAAGTCTTGATATTTTTTCTACTCTTCTGTTGTTTTTCAAAAGGATGTTATCGTGGTAACACTTTTGCTCAGAAAACTAAAAAAATATATACCAGATGTTTGTATAAACATGTGCACATGAGAACATGTATATTAGTTTTAACATGAGCCTTATTTAAATCAATAATATGCATTTTTTTTGCTAGGAACTAAAAATACACTGTTACGTTAATCCAGTGAGCATCTGTATCTGATCTATCCATATATTGTTCCTTAGTAGCCAAGCTATCAACAGATACTGTATATTGTGTATTTATTTATCTGCACTCATTTCAGTTCGGTTTCAAACTGGAATATAGTTCAAAGACAACCATGCTTGATGATGACCAATGTATTCTAGCTACACATACCCTGGTAATCACATGACTGCTTTATTTCAATATACTCCACATCTGCTTGCCATGTAGGTCTCTGAAAACTATAGCTGGTGAAATGCACAGTGCTTATAGTAATGGATAGCTCTCAGCATGCTCATATGTTACCACTGCTATGCAATCAGCATTCTTTGCCAGTTTTCCTGATGTAATTCAAGATGCTGACCATTCCCTATAAAGTTCTTCATGGACTAGGGCCTGAATACCTGGGGAAATTCCAACTGTTTCTGCCCATCATGCATATTCTCTCAGAGTGGGTTTGCTTCAGGTCACTTCTATTAAATGTTGTCATATTAAGAGACTGAGGAAATATACCTTGTAGATCACAGACAAGAGATATGGCAGTGATATTTCTCTTAGCATTTTAAAAAACACTTTAAAAGTTGTTTTGGTCTTAGTCTTGGGGTTTATGTGTTTGTGGGGCCTCTAGTTTGTAAATCAATAACTCTCTGTGTGTGTGTGTGGGGGGGTGTTTCAAGAGGCATTTTGTTCTTAAGGCGCCCGGCTAGAAATCAAGAGATTCTGAGTCCTGCCTTAGCAATAAAAGTCAACTAGATGATTTTGGGCCAGTCATACTCTCTCAGCCCAACTCACCTTAGAAGTTGGTTGTTGTGGTAGACAAAATAACTGCAGGAGGAGTATTAGCTATGTTCTCAGTCTGAATCAGGAGTATCAAATTCAAGGCCCACAGGCCAGATTCAACCTCGGGTAATTAGATCTGGCCTCTGGGGCCAGCCTGGAAATAGCAAAGGGCCCATGATGCCTCTGCTAGTGGTCCCCCGAGGCCCATTTTGGCCTGTACAGCCTCCTGAAGCCGGCCAAAATGGGGTGGACTCCAGAGTCCTCCCCTAGCCCATTGCTGGCTGAATGGGAGCCTTTATAGAATGCATCCAACCCTCGAAGGTCTGTTCAAGTCTCCAGAGGCCTCCCCAGGCCTGAATAGGCTGAAATGGTGCCTCAGTCAGCCACCTCCAGCCCTCTCCACCCCATTTCCCATGGCTTTACTTTACTTACTTTTCAAAGAGTTCAAGAAGAGGCTGGCCCACATGGCAAAGAAGTCAAAGCCTTTTATTCAGATGCCCGTGAAGCTGTAAGAATGTGAGATGTAAGGAAAACAGCTTTTCCCATCTGAATAAGAGACTGACTTCTCTGCCATGAGAGCCTGTAGGCTTAGTTTCTGCCCAATCTGGTAGACAATGAACAGCCTCCTGCTTGTTGCTGACTGGCTAGTTTGAATGAGCAGCTTCGGGAATTGGAAATGGCAGCCAATCAACAAGGGCTTACAGTTCAGCCTGATAATACAAAGGAAGCAAGCTCCTGGTTGACTGGCTGCTACTGCTATCACAAGCAGGAGGCTGTTGTAGCCCAATTGATGCTTTTCTGTTACCAGTTGACCACATGGCTCTCTCACATTCTTACAACTTTGTCATCATCTGAATAAAACACTTTGCTTTTCTGCCTATGTGTCATCCTCTTCTGGAGCTCTGATCTTCAAAAAGTAAGTAATCCAGGGGAAATGGGGTGAGGAGGAATCTGGGACATTAGCAAAGCAGGCCCAGTCTGTGGGGACCTGGTGGGGCAGGATGGGAGGAATCAATTGTGGGGACTCCAGGATAGCATAAGGTAACCCAGTGGACTGAGAGAGGCCTTGAATGGATTGCTGCAGCTCTAGGCACCGCATGCTCTTCCCACTCTGAGATGTGTCATGTGCGTTTAATGATCTGCCCATTTGATTAACAAATGCATTGCGAAAGCAGGGAGTGATCACATTCATTTAGCATGATTCAATCAAATGAATCCTCGGGTTACGAATGTAATTGGCAGACTCTATTACATTTGTACTTGAGGCTTACCTGTATAATGAGATGAGGGAGGGTCTCAGGGAAGTCCTGCCTTAGTACTTGGCCACCACAGGTTTCCCATTCTAGCATGATTCCCATGTTATGCCTACTATGACCATGCCCCCTGGGCATGTCCTGCCCCTGGCCCCATGAGGTCAAACAATGTTAATGCAGCCCTCAATGAAATCAAGTTTGACACCCCTGGTCTGACTTATATATAAAAATAATAAAGGTGGGAATTATATAAATAATTTATATAAATTATTAATTGTCATTATTGTTAATTGTTATTAACAATTATTAATATTATTAATATTAATATGTTATTATTATATAAATTATTAATTGTTATTATCAATTAATAACATGTACTTGAAAGGAAAATTACCTGATTTTGCATTTCCTGCTCTATGTCAAAAGTAAATGAATTGGAACAAACAAATTTGAGATCATCTGCACTTGCTCTTCCCCTTATTTACTTCTCAACCTTCTTTTGCATTAATGAGGCCAAAGTAGCCATTGGCCTCTTCCTTCTGAAAGTTCTCTCTCTCTCTCCCCCTCCCTCTCTTTTTCCAGGAAAGCAACTGCCAAGAAGAAGAGTGGCAATTTCCTAGATCAAGTATGAAATGAGACATTATATCTAAAGTAGAATCAGCTTAATATTTAAAATATTTTTAAAAAATGTTTGATCCTAAAGAACCATTTCATTTATTAAATATTGTGCCTTGTTCATATATTTATCTCATCCTTTAGACATGCAGTGCTACATATAATTATTAGGTGAGCATTATTTAGGTACCTGAAGATAGCAAACTATACAGTACCCATGACACATTTGACATTTCTCTTCTTTAGGAATATTTGGCATATGCAATGGTCAAGATTAAAAAAAAATAGCAAGCAGTTGCCAATACAGATGACAAAGAAATGTATTTGGTATGAACTTATTCTTTAAAAAATCATTTTGTTCTGTATGTTCTATTATATACTAAAATCTGGACAAAATTTACATCTTAAACACAATAATCATATGCATTAAGAATAAGTATGGACAAAACCATTTACCACATATTACCAAAAGTTCCTTCCTGAATCTGGCTGTTCTAGACAATTTTTATTAGGTTTCAAACCTTCTCTTTCAAGTACCTTTCCGTTTTCCAGTCAGGTATCAGACTTGGATATGGAATCAACTCTTGGATAACTTCTGATGGAAGCAGGATGGGAACAGGCTGTTTGTCCTTGTTTGTCTTGATTTCTTATCTACTTTTGATACCAGCAACCATGGTTTTGGAGATTTGAATAGACAGCACATTCTTCTTATGGGAATAATGCCAGTCAATGTTGATAGATACAGACAGATCTAGCCTTGTCACAGTGCTAGTCTTCTGGAACATAGTTCCCCAGAAATCAGATGCACTTTGACCCCATTGTATTTTTGTAAGATTTTTAAGACCTGGTTTTGTTCTAGAGTTTGGGGCCTTGTAAAGCCCATATGGTTTTGTTAATTGTTGTTGGTTGGTTTTCTTGACTTCTACGTGCTATTTATAATGATGTTATATTGCTCCTATCTTTTTAAAGGTATTGTTAGTCATCCAGACTTTTTTATTTGACGTGGATGAACATACCACCACAAACACACATAAAATACAAATACAATATAAATTTTGGAGAAGATTTTTTTTACCCAAAAATTAAGACAAAAGGCCAAAATATCAGTACTGAAAAAATATACAGAGAAACTGAAGCTGAAGAGTTGGATATTTTTGACATAATTTCTCTAGAGATGCTAGAAGGAGGAAGCAGTATTCCAGAATACAGAATGTCAAATGGTTCCCTCCAAAAATGTGGTTCATGGAATTGATATACTAAAAAGTTGGATATGGGTACAGTATCCATTTCTTCAATAATTCCTACATGCATACCAGGGGTGGGATTCAATTTTTTTAACAACCGGTTCTGTGGGTGTGGCTTAGTTGTGGGTGTGGCTTGGTGGTCATGTGACTGGGTAGACATGGCTTGATGGTCATGATATTAGCTGGGCGTGGCCAACTCAATATCATCAAGGCACACATCTCCTCGCCTGGCCTCTCATGACTGTGGGGATACTGCAACAGTCATAAGTGTGAAAAATGGTCATAAGTCACTTTTTTCAGTGCCACACAAGCAAAGTACCAGCAAAGGAAGGGAAAAAAACTACAGAGCTGTTCCTGAGACAGGAAGTCTAATCCTGCCAAGAATGTAATAAGGGTTAACAGAGAGGCAGTTTCTGTAAGCAATACCAGAATGTTTCCTTCCTGCCTTCCTTACAGGATTAGGCAATTTCTTCTAACAACCGGTTCTCCGAACTGCTTAGAATGTTAACAACCGGTTCTAGCGAATAGGTGTGAACTGGTAGAATCCCACCCCTGATGCATACTGTATATAAATGATAGCAGTCCATATGTAGTTAATTTTTAGATTTTGAACATTAGAGATGGATATTTAATAATAGGGATGTGAATTTGTCCCCAGTTCTTTCACTTCTGTGGATATGACCAAGAAAACAGCAATTAACTGTCTAAATGACTACAGACCTACAGCGTTAACATCAGCAGTGATGAAATGCTTTGAAAGACTGGTTGTCCAACACTTTATGACATGCCTCACACCAGACTTTGACAAACATCAGTTTGCCTACAGGGGAAACAGGTCGACAGACAATGCCATAGCTACTGCCTTACATTCTGTAGCGAGCCATCTGGAGAAACCCGGAAACTATGTGAGGATGCTTTTCATTGACTTCAGCTCAGTCTTCAATACTATCCAGCTGAGCATCCTTATCGAAAAGCTGACTGACTTGGACTATCCCTTTTCCATCTGTGACTGGATCAAAGACTTTCTGAGAGACCGACCACAAATAGTCAGGGCTGGGTCTGTCATATTCACCTCCCTGAAGCTTAGTACTGGATCTCCACAGGGCTGTGTGCTCAGTCCCTACCTGTACTCATTGTACATACATGATTGTGTATCATCTGACCCATCCACTGTGATCATTAAGTACACAGATGATACTACTATATTGGGTCTCATTACAATTGGAGACAAAACAGCATATGGGGGAGGTTCAAAAATTATCCTCATGGTGCCTAGAAAATATCTTGCACTTAAACATGAGCAAGGCAAAGGAGATGGTGTTAGACTTCCAGAAGGAAAGAAAGGAACCCACCCCACTTTACATCGAGGGGGGCTGTGTGGAGAGAGTTTCATCCTTTAAATTCCTGGGAGTCTACCTCAGCTAAGATCTTATCTGGAAAATCAACACAACCCAGGTAGACAGAAAGGTCCAACAGAAACTCCATTTCCTTAGGGTCTTGCAAAAGAATAAAGTGGAACAATGACTGATGACCTTCTTTTACTGATCTACAATAGAAAAGGTCCTCATATATTGCATTATGGTGTAGTATGCTGGCTTGACAGCTGCAGATAGAAAGATATTACAGAGGGTGGTGAGCACAGCACAAAACACTGTGGGCTGTTCCTTGATACCACTAGATAACATCACTAGGACTCCCTGCCTTAGAAGAGTGAGGAAAATTCTCATCCTGATCAGCACTTCTTCATTCTCCTACTATCAGGTAGGAGATATAGAAGCATATAGAAGCATAGCATATGCAGCAACAGGCTAAAGAACAGTTTCTACCTATGGGCTGTCAGATTTTTGAATGGAAAATAACTTCATGTCAACATAGTATGGTAGACTTGTTGGGATGGCGTGTTGTGCAACAAGACAAATAGTATAATAAGATTGGGACTGGGTTAGGGACTTCTGTCCTCACTGTGAGTTGTGGAGGTGCACGGAGGGAGGCTCAGCCAATTTCATTGTACGCATGTTGTACTCTGACAATAAAGGTAATAATAATTTGCCAGCGGGGGTGGGGGGGAAGGAAAAAAATGTCATTTATGAGAATGAAAAAACAGCAGTTCATGGCTGTTACATGAACTGTTATATTTTGATTTGCTTTAGAAGAAAACACTTGTCAATTTTTAAGAGATATTCAAGCAACATTTTTCTCCACTTTTTAATCTTGCTATATTTTACACTTTAGTCATTATTTTGTCCTATTATTATTTTCTATTGTGATGAAATTCTGTGACAGTACCTCATTAATTAAAGGAGTTTGTGTGAGGAAATAACTTACAAAAAAACCCCACTACCTTGTACTAGCTATTACATCAAGTGGTGCCATTGTAAGCCTTGAATGCTTGGAGACATACAAGTAGTGACATAAATAATTATGTGTACAGTCAAAGAAAGATGAATATTCAGATATAACTGTTCTTCTGTCTATGATTTATGAATCAGAACTAAAACTGTTGTCAAATATTCACTTAAACCCTTAACAATTAAGAAAAAAAGCCAGCTTTCTTCAACTCAACTAGTACTTTGGGAAGCAACATACCTTAAGAACATTAACAAAGCTTTGTTGAATAATACATTATAAAGCATTCTACAGTACAAAATAATATTTGGTGGATATTTTGTAAGCAATGATAGTATCTTTTAGCATTATGGATATAGTACAGGTGTTGCTCAACTTACAGCCTACTTCCTAGTATCTTCCTAGGTATATCAGACATCCAAAATGCAGTGTAGGAACCAGAAATTGGAGAAGTGTAGGCCACTCAGCTTGGACACTTCCATGTACAGATTTTAATTATGAATTATTGACATCAAATATGTAGAATCATTTCAGAAATCTAAATATAGTAAGTATTCAAGAACATTTTGACTTACAAGACTGAGAATAAGATTGAATAAATCAATATAAGGAATAGATTCAATACATTCAATCTATGCATAAAAAAACTAGAAGAATTTTGGGAAGAAATTTAAAAAAAACAACAGTGAAAACCAAAGCAGAAAACACACTTTTCTAACTTTGAAAGAGAGAAAGATGTTGAAGAGGCTTTTTCAAAACAATATCTAAAAAAAGATGTTGAAGAGGCTTTTTCAAAACAATATCTAAAATAAGGAAAATGAAAAAGTAGCATAAGACAAGTTACGTCAAATAATGAAAGTTAACCAATAGAGAAAAGTTAGAGGTGATTGGTGAAATCACAGTAAAATATACAGTTATGGGAGGATTAATCAAGAGCAATTGAGACATTGAGGCAATCAAATTTAAAGAAAGATGGAAATATAATTTGATATTCAGGAACATCTCAACTAGAAAGTGAAATGAGACAAGCAATATATATCTACCAAGCAGAAAGCTACCTGCGTTGTTTATTCACTGCATTGTTAAAGATAAAGAAGTTGAAATATTGAAAGTGGCAGATAAATTGCTAATAGCTGTATGTAAGCAAATATAAAATAAACCATAGTCTAAAGGCTAGAGAAAAAAAAGTGCTTATATCTGCAGTAAACAAAGAACATATAAAAATTACCATGTCATTATTTAAATCATTGTATAAGTTAAGTTTTGCTTACAATCTTACAAAAAAATATTAGAGCATACATGGAAAACAAAAAGCCAAATCAACAGAATGGTGGCAGAAAAGAGAGAGGAACATGAAATCAGGTAGCTTCTGTTCTGACCTAGGCTTCCCCAAAAAGCACTAAGCAGACTCTTTGTCCTGGCAAAACCCCTTTTATTAAACAAAGGTGAATTTATTGCATTCAATTCAGCCAAAGTCCTGACAAACAGTCTTTCAAGGATGTAGTTAGGAGACCTGCCAAGTAAATATTTTCAAACGCAGTAGTGACAAGGAAGGACTCGGAACAGAGTCGCTGAGATGCACAGACAGATCTTCACACTACTGCAATGAATGAATGGTTTCCTGCAAAAGCCCCCTCCCCCTTTGCTCTTCTTTTAATCCCTACGGGAGGGCCATTCACCATCCACCTGTGGCTTTATTCCCATGTTGACCCTTAATTCATAATTGTTCTTTTCTTTTGGCAACTCTGCACATGTGCAGGCTGGGAACTGGCTCCAGCTGCTCCCCTGCCTCACTGCTATCCGACTCCGAAGGCAGCTGATAACTGCCAGACTGCCCTTGCCCCATCTCTGCCTCTGACATAGAGCCCATGTCTGAGCCTTCTTCAGCCTCCAGGACTGGCCCATGTTCCTCCTCAACCTCCTCATTGTCTGACTCTGGTGCCAGCTTTGCTAGCTGTCAGCGGGCCGTAACAGCTTCCTTAAGATGGTTAGTGAGAGATTAAAAGAATTTAGGAAGATTTATATTTTATTTATTGACTATATGAAGACCTTTCATTTTGTAGATCATGCAAGAATGTGGAATCAATTAAAACTAATATATGTGGTAGTTGGAACCAGTTTGATATAGTGGTTTTGGCTACAAACTAGGAGACTGAGGATTTGAACTTCAGGCAGGCAGGGACCTTCAGTCCTAGAAAGCAGTCAAAGGCAAACCACTTCTGAAAAATGTTGCCAAGAAAATCATGTAGTCCACCAAAAGTCAACACTGACTTGAGCACATAAATTAATCAAGATAGAATATTGAATTATTTTTTAAAGAAACTTTACAGTGAAAAAATAAAGTGCAAAAACAATGTTTCATAATAGGAAGGGGAATAAGACAAGAATATATATTGTCCTCTTATCTTTTCAACTTATTCAGCAAACTTGAAAATGGAAAAGCTGACAGCTGGAATCAATATAAAAGGCTAAACTGCTACCTGCTTTAAATATATAGGCAATGCCATTTATTTAATCAACAGATTTAACTCATTAATTTCATTTCATAGAAAAACTCATTAAAATGTTAATATTTAATATTAAGATAGAAGCATACAAAATAACTGTCTGCTATCATACTTAGATAAAAATGCTATTAACAGTGAAAAAAAAATAAAATGGTAGATAGTTTGGTTTCTTGGGATCAAAAATAAGAATGAATAGTGTATTGAAGAAGTAAAGAGGTAAATCTAATGAGAAAGGCAATGATAAACTTAAAACAAGATAGTGAGTAGTATTTTTTTAAAAACCAGACTGGTTGGAAAGATACTTTAGAGACATAGAAGCCAAGCTGAACCAGATAGAATCCATGTCTAACTCTTGCTTGCTTGCCCAGCCAATTATATTTTCTAGTGATCATGATGATTAATATGCTTAATTGTATTATTGATTTTTGGACTAAAACATACATATAAACTACCTGAACTCAGAAATGCATGGGAATGCAACAACATGTTAAAATAGACTAAATACAGGGGTGTCACCTGGTGCCCCATGGACCGGTTGAATCATGTGCAGGCCATGCGCACCCCAGCTCTGCAAAGGCAAAAAAAATTGCAATACGTCACGTCACATGACATGATCGAGTTTGACACCAATGGACTAAAACAATGGTGAGCCAAAGATGAGAATATTAAAGAATGACTGATACCTAAATACGAGTCATGACAACAGCTTTCATGATCAAGAACATCTAGATGACTGCACTCTTTGCCTTCTAAATTGCAATAATATTTCATGACAAGATTGATGAAAATCATGAGGTCAGAATCCAACACTTGCTTATAAACCAAAGGGGAAATATGTAAGTTCATAAGGAAATATGAATAGAGCATTAAAAGCATTTATGCATATGTTTATTTGCTGCATTTTATTTTTCAGTTACTTTTCTCATTTTCTTTTCTAAGTGTTCTATTTTAGGAAATACTTCTGAAATCAAGGAGTGTGAAATAATTTTGGTACATATCTGATTACTAATTTAGATAATCTCTGCTTATAGGAACTGAGAAAATCCTGTTTTCCATGATGTGTAGATCTGATTAATTGTACTGGAATTAAGAAATATATTGAGGAACAATTTTGTCTTAATTTTTATTCAGTAAACCTATGCCATTATTATACAGGTTACTGTTTCCTTCTATGGTTTCCACTGGTGATAAATATCCTGAGGAAAGTGTATACTCCCTCTGTTTCCTCACCTCCAAGAAAAATGGTAAGAGCAACAGTCTTTTATTGGTTATGTATAGCTGTAAACCTGAACATCGAGAAAGAGCAAGATAAATAATATACCTTTACATTATGGTTCTTTAGATAGTTAATAAGAGTATTGTGATCAGTGAAGTAGTGGGTACTCCAACACTGGAGATTTTTCAAGAAGATTGATGACTGTTTCTCTGAAATGGCATAGGGTTTCCTGCTTGACCAGGGGGTTGGACTAGAAGACCTTCAAGGTCCTTCCAATTCTGTTATTTTGTAAAATCAATCAATACCCAATAAAGACTATTCTTTTGAGGAGTAGTCATGGGACTATTTTAAGACATTTGGAATATTTTAAATAGATATTTGGGCTATTTTGGATCACATGATGCAAATGGAGGATCAATGGGAGGGGAAACTATATTTATCATGGAAAGAAGAATAGAAAAATGAGTCATATTGATTATAGGACTGTACTTGACAGAACTACACATGACAGGCTGAATTATCAAGCATTTGCCAATGTCATCACTAGAGCTGAATCTAATTGGATCATATAACAAGTTAAATTGTAGAGAAAATTGACTTTGATAACCAAAGTATTTGAAATTGTCATATGGAAATTGCTTCTATTGTATGATGAGAAACAAAGGCACAATTGTAATTTTGTTAGTATTTTATGTAGATTAGATTACATTTTAAAAAAATATTTGTGCTCCACTCTAAGGAGAGAAATTAATAACTGACAATCCAATACTTTCCTTTAGAGACATAATCTGTTTAATAAATATGATTGTAAAATCAATAAACAATAGCAATTATACATTACACTACATTGTATCCAACCAAGAGGTGAAAATTACATCAAAAAGTCATTTCAAAATTAGCAATAGTTCAATGCTATAAGAAAAGAAATCAAATTTATTTCCTATAAAAATAACACCACTAATATTGGACTTCTATCCGTTATAATTGTGAAAATTATTGTACAGTTATCCTTGATTATTTTCCCATATCCTGACAGCTACACCAATTGATACACATAATTCCCATCTGGTGGAAAAAGCTGTAGAAGAATTCCAAAGGCTTATCAATATGACTTATTTTATAGTTATCTACTTTTTGTGTTTTGAGACTATGGATAGTATTCTGTCTTTGTTATATGAAAAAAATATGGATTTGTTCTATATCCCTGATTTCTTAGCATTACAATAAAGCAACTATTATCCTTACTCTAATTTCATATATTCACATGTAGCAATTTGGCCTTAGTATTAAAATGGACTTCAGAAAAGAATAAGGTTGAAGATTAAAATTAAATGATTTCTTGATTTATAGGGGACACATTTAAGTAATTAATTCTATTATTTAAATAATGGGACTCTAAAAAATTTAAAACTGAAAACTTTGTTAGTATAATACTGAAGCTTTCCTTATGGCCAGTTGTTTTGCCAAACATGCACCAATGTTTTCTTTGGGTGGGAGGCATCTATAAGGCAGCAAAGCAACATCATGATTCATGGAAGCAGAAATTCTAGTTGCTGAAATAACATGAAAAATATCCAATACAGTTGTCCAAATTAATTGTTAGAAATATTGAGTTATGAGCTTAATTGCTTTTCAGATCTTTCACATAACCAAATGCTGCACAGGAAAGGCACCAGCTTTTTATTTTAAATCATCCCCCAAAAGGATTCTGTGCAATAGTGCTTTATGTTGTACTAGCAGCTTAACTCAGGATACTTGAGTTCTATCTGATTCAATCACACTGACAGTAAGAATACATGTGCAGCCTTAATAACAGAGCTGTGCCAAAACAATCACATCAGCATCTTTATATTAGGGAAACTTATCTTGCCGATTTCAATTCCAGTAAAGGAGGATATTTATAAATATCATCCATTGATAGAAGATAAAGCATATCAAAGCCTGTTGCATAGGCAACAGTTTCTCATTAGGTAATGATTACAAGATTTGCAATAAATATCCATATAACAGTGCTGATGCCAACAGCTTACTAGACTGATGATCTTAATGATATATTTCCGATCTCATCGCTTCTCAACGTTTGCTAGAATTAAGGGTCTGACCTTTAAAACTGGTATAAGTCTGAAATAATCTAAGTTAAATGATGTTTAAATTAAGCTTAAGAAAACTGTCAAATTATAAAAATCTGAAACAATGTATCTCAGTGGATCATTTTTCATTTTCCCCTGCATACATGAATTTCATTAATTTTATTATAAATAGCAATTACCATATTAATAATCATATTTATTAATGCACTCACTTTTTAGTATTCATTTTGAAGTTCAAAGTTTCATAACACTTTTTAAAAAGTTTTAAGTATAAGTATTCAAATATCGGGCTATTGACGTTTTAATACATTGTTTGAATACTAACATATAAATCAGATTATTTAAATTGATTTAGAAATTAATAACTATAGTTAATAACCTTAACTATAATGTCTTCAATTATCCTTCTGAACACTATCTTACCACTGGATATGTTTTAAAATATCTAATAGTAATAATATGACTTCCAAAAATTAATACATGTTTAGGAATTCCAGTAATTTGGGAAACAGTTTCATTGGACTAATTTACTTACCTGGGTAAGCGAGGTAGATATTTTATTAGTATTTTATCTCTCTGCAATATATCTCAACCAACACTTTATGGAATTGATGCTTTAGCATTGAATAATAGACCTTCAAGACCTTAATTTTTCAATGAATTACATAATCCCTGATACTCCTTACTTTATCTGATGTTACTTTAATATATATGCTAGAAACAGATAGACTAAGAGACAGATAAGGACAGTTCATTCTGGGGAGATGGTTATTCCAAGAGAGTGTTCATGTTCCATTAGTGCATGTGCACTCCAGGAGCTGGTGTTATGGAAATATATTTCTCATACTGAATTCAATATTTGTAAAAAGATAATGTCTTTACTGGGAGTGTAACTTTTCATGAAGCAAAACATTACAAAAATCTAACAATGGGGAATCAACAAATCACTAAAAAATAGGCCAGGTTTTCAATCATCAGTCTTATAATTAAAACTCATTCTCAACGTGTGGATAATATCTTTAATCAAGTTTCAGTTTACAGCTAACATGTACATCGAGTCCCCCAGTGAGGATTATTTTCAGTTGGTTACAAATTTGGAGGAACTAAAATCTGCTCAGTGGAGCATTTTCACTGACTCAGTCTAGAAAAATAATGTATTTGAGTCTAGTCTGTAGAATTGTAGCTGGACCTATTTTATTCCACAATGCAATAAAAACAATGAAATAAAATGGTAGATGGTTTTTAAATAGATATGGAATAAATATTTAGCATCTATCTGATAAGTTAATTATATGACAAAGGATGTTGATATATTCCAGCTACAAAATGTAAAATTAGCCCCAGTATGGGGAAAAAATTTCATGTAAATAGTACAACTTGATTTAAAGATTTCTGTTATGTCTACATCTTATGCAAACATATCTATTATACTATTATCTACATTTTGTGGAATGTTTATAATGAAATCACACAAACATCATTTTTGTATAAAGTCCAGGGATAACAGGACTTGCAATTTATTTTTCTGGAACAAGTCCTTTTGAAAGTTGATGATTGTTGGATCATAGATTGAACCAATTTATCTATAATATGCCTTCAATGTACCAAGTAACTCTCATTTATTTGGGTTTTTGTAACCATTTAAAAAAAACACCAACAAATTTGGGAAGAGGCAATAATAATATGGACACTACTGGAAATAATATTTTCCTCAATTAGTTCCATTCTACTAATCTCCAAAGTGAATAAATAGGATGCTGGCAAAAATGCTTGAAATTATTAATACAAATGCTAAGTAGAACAGTCTTAACTGGATGTCTATATTAAATTGGAGGCTAAAAGAGATGCCTAATGATATCAAATGGCAAAGACAAGTTGAAACTGATATTCAAACCCTCTGACTAGATTTATATCTATAAGGATAGTTTTGATGTTGTTATTCTTGTACTAGAATGACATGAATGAAAGTGTCAAACAACTACATATAAAGTATTTTGATTTTGGCAGTGGAAAACACATTTTATCTGTTTGTTTTACACTGCCTTTAACAAAACTAAAAGAACTCCAGACAAATTATTTCAGGGAGTACATAAAATACCAGATGAAAACACAAGGAAAAAAAGTCATAAAACGGTTACATTTTTAAAATTCTATTACATTTTTTCTGTATTTCAGGAATGTAGGCTATAGTGCCAAAGTCATCTATAATCCCTCAGTGATAAATATACATTAGGAGTTATACTGAAAGTCAGCAAGTTAACGTTCAACTAATTTCCCTTCCAAAATACCCCATGCACATTCTTGGCCTATATCAGTATGGATCATCTAAAATTAAATCTTGATTAGAAAAAGCAATGGGAAGAGGATTAAGAGGAAGTAGTGTTTTCCTTTTACCTCACTAAAATAGAGCATCTGTACATTCTAAATATGTTACCCAAATGACATCCACATGCACAGGCTTAAAGCTAAAAACCTTTTTTTTTTTTGTCATCAGAAGAATCAAAAGTCCAAAAGCAGTGAATGGTTCCTCTCTCTCTCTCATTTTTGTATGAGATCTTGTAATTTATATATATATTTATATATATATATATATATATATAAATTTTATATATATAAATAATTTTATATATATAAATTTTATATATATAAATATTTAAAAGGGATAAAGATAGATTGGTGTCCTGCTTTCAAACATTAGCACAGGTAGGAATTTCTTTTGTGCTTTGAGTCTCAGCAACTGTGGAAATACTTCCTGTAGTAAAAAGAGATAAAAACAATAAATTTAAATTAGCAAAATAACAAAATGTGACTGGGGGAACAGACAACTTCTCAGTATCCTGATATTCGATACTTTGGATGTAAATGTTCCTCACTGAGACATTATGCTCATCTTGAGTTCCTGCTTGTCATTTAGAAGGCTGAACATATCTTGTTCTCATACCAATGAGTATGTCTTAACCCTGTCAAATTAAAGTCCAGCCTATGACAGAAGGAAGAAATTGGACTGGTTGGATACCTTTGAGTTAAAGTGCTTACTTTTGATAACATTTGAAATTAAATATAAAGTGTCAGGGCTCTGACAATCTGCTGAGGTTCTTGTTTACCTCAAAGACTGAAAGCCTGAAACAGCAATCTCTCTCTCTCTCTCCACCCCCTCTTTCTCCCCCCTCTCTGTCTCTGTCATCATATTTTACATTTAGTGGTTTAGAGAATTATTGAGGAACTAAGTTTATTCAAAAATTCCTAAATTTTTTATATTTGGACTATCTAAAACATCTCTATGGAATTGACCATGAACTCTACTTTCTTTGCTGATACAGCCTGGATTTCAGGAAAATCTTCTGTTCTATGAATCTATGCTCCTTTTCTTTCAATTTTTAATCATTATGTGCATTTGGAGACATATAGTTTTGTCACATACATTATAGGCTTTGGCAACTCTCATATATTAAGAGTACTTCTGAATTTTCATTCCAGTGTATATGCTTCTGGAAATCTATTTTTCCAAATTATAGAAGAATACTACACAAAGTAAGCATGCTCTTTCTAAACCTGCATGAAAATTAAATTCCATATGGAATGCTTACAAACTTGAAAGCCTGTTTATTTATTTAATTATCACTGAACCTGGCCATAAAAGGGTCTTGAAGCAATAAGACAGATATATGCACAAAATCTGCACTTTATATTAAAATATGATTTCAGAAGGATATGATTTCTTTCTTCCTTTCTCTCTCTGTCTGTCATATTGTCCAAGACTGAGCCCAAACATTTCAAAATACTTTTAAGTTGAATTATGGTAATTAATAGCTTGGATACCACCAAGGCTAAATCCAAATAGGGTTGCCAGATATCCATGATGAACTTGGACAGTATAGAAACCACCTGTTTTGTCCACTGCCCAGGACAATATTTATAATCAAACTTTATGACTGGCAGCTCTGGAAGACCTCCAGATTACCCATGTACTTTAACATGGTTTTGGCCTTGTGCCCTACAGGCAGTGCTCCAGTCCCCCACCCATTCAGCTGACCACCAGTATACTAATCAGTAGGTCAGCAACCCAGCGCACCTGCGCCTGACGAGCATTCCTCAGACATCTGACCGCCAGTGTGCTTATCAGCAGGGCAAGAGTCTATGCACTGTCTGGTCCTGGACCCAGGGCAGTCCTTGGCTGTCTGGTCACGCTCGCTGGTTGGTGTCCAGGATGTCCAGGAGATTTTCCTCCCAATAGCCTCTTGTGAACAAGAATTGGTCTTTGGAAATCTGGCAACCCTACAAATAACCCCAGCCAGAATCAGTTGGATTCATTAAAAGTACAATCCTTGAATACTAATCCACACGTGCAAAGGAAAGGGAAGGAAGAGAAATGAAGCTATAATTAAGGATAAAGTACAAAAAACAGCTTCAGTAATAAAAACACTTGCATGCATTTGATCATACAGTAATTAATAATTCATTTCCAGAAGGATACATAACTTGTGCCCTTCCAAAATACTGCTGGTTGGCAATATATAGCAATAGCACTTAGACTTATATACTGCTTCATAGTGCTTTACAACCACTCTAAGCAGTTTACAGAATCAGCATATTGCCTCCAACAATCTGGGTCCTCATTTTACCGATCTCAGAAGAAGGCTAGGTCAACCCTGAGCCATTCAGAATCAAACTCCTGGCAATGAGCTGAATTAGCCTGCAATACTAACCACTGTCTCACCACAGCTTACTTACATATTACTTTTGTTTTTGTCAAATTTGGGGAAATATTAAATATATAAATCATATACATGTTAGCTGTATCTATTAATTTAATCTACCTTTGAATTTAAAATGACATCAGTTCAAATATACTTCATTTTTATTGGCATCACCCACTTTATCGTTCACATCTTTCCTCAAATGTTGACATTTAGCTTCAACATAAAGCAAAAAATACTATCCTTAAATTTTGTGAGCTGATCATGCTACTGTAAGGTAGACAGCAGGAATACAAATGGATGAATTGGACATAGTCCATTCAAAATCTACATTCAAAGAACAGAGGGTCTCCTGCTTGAGCAGGGGGTTGGATTAGAAGACCTCCAAGGTACCCTTCATTCTATGTTCTAAAGGCCCACGTCATGCTAATACGTGCAGCAGAGAATTTGAAAGTAGTGGATTGGCAAACTCACCTCCAGTAAAACTTTCTTCAGAGTTTATCCAAACTTGGTTAATATAGGGCTGCCTTTATATGAAATTCAAAAATTTTAATTGAAACTGAAATAATAGTTGGTCTCTTGGACCTATGTGGAGAAGCGGTATTATACCTGCTTTTAAAAGTTTACCATGGTTGTAAATAAATTTCTGGTTGTAAATACATTTCTGGCTGAAATATAAAATAATGACTATCACTAACATCAGAAATGGTTTCTACCGGTTCTGTCCACTTCTGTAGAACCGGTAGCTCTGAAGAGCAGCAGACATAGAACCGGTTCTATGTCTGCTGATGTTTTTGCCCACATGCCCACCCGGGCTCTTACCTGACCTTTATTTCCTGATTTTTCAACTTCAGCTGCCATGCGAGGCACAGCTGCAGTTAAAAAAGCAGGAAAAGAGGGCTGTTTCAAAGGCTGCTTTTCTGCACGCAGCATGCTGATGATAGCACATCATAAATCACTGAACCTTGTAAATCACTGAACCGGTAGTTAACCCTGTCGTATTCCACCCCTGACTAACATCTTAAATTAGTTAGCCTTAGGTTACTCAAATTATCTTTTTTTTCCATGGTTCCACAGATCAATAAAACTATAAGGAGATGTCAATCTTTAAGAGCATCTTATGCTGGCTGGGGAGTTCTGGAAGTTGAAATCCATGCATCTGAAATTTGGCAAGTTTAAGAAACGTGTGGTGGGATATACCGCAGTGACTGTACAAAGTTATTTAGAAAGCACAAATTTTTATCCAGAGATATGTAAATAAAATATCTTGTATTAATTGTAATGATTTCCATTTGTGCTCAGTTTAATTCTTGTGAGAGATTGCCTAAATGGTGTGATTGATATAGCTAGCTAGCTAGCTAGCTAGCTAGCTAGCTAGCTAGATAGATAGATAGATAGATAGATAGATAGATAGATAGATAGATAGATAGATAGATAGATAGATAGATAGATAGATAGATAGATAGATAGATAGAGATAGAGATAGAGATAGAGATAGAGATAGAGATAGAGATAGAGATAGAGATAGAGATAGAGATAGAGATAGAGATATAGAGATATATAGATATATCACACCATTTAGGCAATCTCTCACAAGAATAATGACAGTTAGTAATTTGTCATGATACCATAAAGGAAATGTTTATATTTTGTTTAATGATTAGTGCAAGTTTATTTATTTTTTGTTTATTTATAACATCTCAGCAAGTGACTCTGAATGGCATATGTCATAAAACATAAAAAAGTTCATAGATAGATGATTTTGTGGCAACAAAATATGAACCAAAAACTGGGAAACGTTTTCTTGAATAAAGGCATTTATGATGGTAATAGAAAAAATTTCCACAGTCCTATGCAACTATTGTGACATTTATTACAATGAAAATAAAATTTTACTTCATGTTTTATGACTCATTAATTAGAAGAGGGGTGTGGTAAAGATATTTGTGTTAGTTTAGAGAAATTTAGATGTGTTAATGAATCAGTGGGAATATTGAGTATTTTAGCAGAAGAGGTTGGAAAAGTCAGAATAGGTTTAGCCAATCAGAATGCAAACTTTGACCAGCTATTGGCTGGCTTAGTTTATTTACCTATGGGCTGGTATCCAACTTCTCATCTACTAGTTGCTGTGGGTTCATCAGTTCCCTCTGAGGGACATTAGGAATGTTTTCACTTTGACTGCCTGGACTGACCATCTCTTGATCTTTCTCATTCTGCATCTGTGCATAAACATTAATGCCCGGAATCTTCCTAAAATATTAACAAAAACCATCATTGCTATGTGTATGCTAAGGCTCTCTTTGAATTATGCTTTCACACCTGACAGACGGTTGGAAGGAAAGTCAGGGAAAAAACCCCCACATACCTTTTGAATTTGTAGATTACAAATACTGCCAATCCCACAAATACTACAGACAGCAACATTAGCATGGCTGAACCACTATGGCTAGGCGTGACATCTATGAGTGGAGCTATAAAAAGTTAAAAAGAAAATTCAAAAATTAGATAATAGTACATACAGTCATAGGCACATAAAGAAGTGTAGAATGAGCACTCCTTTTTTAAACAAACCATCACTGATGTTCTTGAACTTTTCCAACCAAAGTTGCACTGTTATTGAACAGTCTGTACAATTGTCTGTCTTTTCTGCATTAGGGCACTATGCTTCTATAATCTTAACATCTGATACACAGATTGACAGACTTTTCAGAGCAGAAGCCAATAATGCTTTATTTAAGTTGGTTGTGGCAGAAAGTCAGTGACTCATTTGACTTTAGTTCTCAGACTGTCACCTATTGCAGATAAAGCTCAAGGAATTTAATATCAAGGAACACTTTTTAATCTGGTATAGTTGTGACAATTCAAGTTAACTTTTTCTTTTTATCATATGTATTAAAATAGCCAAAGGTAATAAGCAAAAATGAATATACAGTCTATGGAATAAAAAAGTCTTTCTTTTTACGTAATCATCATTGTAAGTACGTTTGTTCTAGCACTTTTGAATGAAATTATATAAATAAATTGCATCTTCTTAGAATTAAAATTTGGTGTATGATGTACTTTTCTATCCTTACATACAAAAGTACTATACCTTTGGAGCCAGTGCTATATAGACATATAATTTCAACTACATTTTCAAGACTTGGCTTCTGGATGTATTTATTTATTTTAATGAAGAAATAGAAAGAACTGCTAGCAGTCATCAAAATCATGAAAAGTGAATTTAAAAATGTATGTATTATATCTCTATTGTAAAAGTGTCCCTCACTACTAAGTCTTGAGGACTACCTCCATTCACAGCATTTTCCCTTTTCTAATGTTTTGGATATTAAATGTAATTAAGTCTCAATAAAAGTAATATAATTTAAGTAGCTATATATTGTATTTTATTACAAAGAAGTATTTTAAATACATGTCAATAAAAGAAAAGTAGAAAAATATTCTGAACATTAAAAATCTACAACTCTAACATCAAAGCATTGTCAATTAACTGTTCCAGCAATGCTAGATCAATTGTTAAAGAATCAGCACCAACCTGCTGTTAAATGAGCCGCATGAACAAGGATTCTAACTCCAGGTTTTAAGTAGAACTGAATGGCATTTTGGTTTAATTTCTGGACCAATATTTCTGAAATCTAGAATAAGAAAGAAAATATATAAATTCTTTTATATGCTACCACAAAGGACAAAAACAATATCCTAACTCAGAGAATGCTTATTGTTAAATAAAGAATGAAAAAGTCTGGGTGCAGAAATGAAATAAATATGTTATATAAATCTTTTCTTAACAAAAAAAATGGATGTTTATGAATGGTTTTCAACCCCATAATTTAATCTGCCAGTTGGTGAATGATGTTATTATGTACATTAAAGGAAATAACAATATATACTGAAGTTCTACACCAAAAATATTAAAAATTGCAGTCTATGAGCTACATTTAGCTTAATAGGACTTGCCTTATACCCACAAATTGACTAAGGCAAAATAAAGAGCTTGGTTACCATAACTGTCTCTTACAATCAGGACTTCTTACATCACATATTTTTGAAATGCCACCCATCAAATGCTGCAAGAAAATTTTTAATACAAGTTATATACATTTTTTTCTACACAAAGCTGTTTTATTTTTCCTTCACAAAGAGATGTTACAAAATAAATATAAAGAAAATGGTATTTGAAGAATACATACATAAAAAGAATGAACGAATCTACCAGGGCAGGTTTCTCTTTTTTGTTAGATGCCGGTTTAATAATCAAATGTCTTTTAACAGAAATATCCCCTACTGAAAAACTTCAGATTCAATGGTAAATATAACAGCAAGTATACTTTCTTTTTTGTTACTGGATGCTGATTTCAGAGAAATCATTTTATATACAAGACCAATGCAATCACGTAAAATTATTTTAAAAAATTATTAGACATCTGCAAATGTTAATGATACATTTTCATACAAAATACATTTCCATCCATTGCAAGTCCATTTTCAATTTTTAACTCTACTCTAAAATGCAGCTCTGATGTGAATATATGCTCTCTCTTCTATTTTTCATATATGAGACTATTGTTGTTTTCTATTATCTATTATTGTTTTTAAGTACTTCTGGCTCCTTAATTTAATACTGGCTACTGCTTATTTGGCAAATACCATTCAGGGCTCACTTTGAAATAGAAATCATTTTAGTTACCTAACATTGAAGTAGTTTGTAAAGAGTGCATTTCTTGCACATGCTATATATATATATGAGGATACTGATAGACATTCCCTATGGATACTGATAGACATTCCCTATTACTCACATTAAGTCTATCATATTTGGAAATGCCTTTTCTGATCTCCCCCAATTTTAGACCCTAGCAGGGGTTTCAGGCTTTCTATTAGACAAATACTGACTAGGGCTAGAGCTATAATTATTATAATACTTAATCTCATGGTGACAAAAGAAAACCTGCTGAAAAAGGAAAATATGACCTTTATAGTGTTATTCCTTGATTTTGTTGAAAATGGTTGTTTTGAGCCAGATTTTGCCCCTATCCCCCCAAATATATAATGTACTGTAATTGATCTGCACATGATAAAATAATATGTAGAGTTCAAGAAGCTACTGGGGCAAACCCTCATTTAAATAAAATTAAAATTGATGCAGTACCCTTTCCTCTTTAAAATATTATTTGTTTTACCGGCACTTCCATAACAAAATTTCAGTCAAACTCTACTTTTAAAGCTGCTGTATTGAATGTCCTAACATGAATTTTGAAGTATAACAATAACTAATTTTAACAGAAAGACAGACAACTTTCATTCAAAACTACTATCACAATCCTTGAACACGTTTATTTTACATTATAAGTATTTCATTTTTTGTCAGCAGGACCCATATTCTTCAGCAACCTGTTTATTTCAATTAATATGTGAACCTGAGTGCAATGTAACTATTTCATAACATACAACACCATGATCTGCAAACTGAAGACCACAGTAATTCAAAAAGGTAAAGTTTGTAAACAAAACTTTCAAAATAGGAAACAGAGGAAGTTTAAAACAGGAGCCAGTAAGCTGAGGCCCAAGCACCATGTGGTGAGCCATAATAGTCCTTAAACACCCCACCAACAATTTCTCCAAAAATACGGCAACAGTTTTCTGCAACTCTAATAAGATTCATATAAAAACTATAGTACAAGCTCCAAATAGATTTAATCCATTTTTTAAAAAGGAACTTAAAAAAGAAAGAACTACTGTATATCTAAAATTCTGCCTCTACCTCTGTGCATTTAATTATCTACCAGCATATTCATTGTGACCTATGCCATCCTAAAAGTGAAATTAGGACTTCAGTTAAAAGTGCCTGCACTGTTTACTTACCTCTGATATAGTCATAACAATGATAGAAGGACACATTAAACATATGATACATAGTAAAAATAATGTATTATTTAAAAAATCCTTTTGATAATACTGCAACCCGAGGCAATTAGGGTTGGACTCAGAAACAGTTAGGTAATCTATCTTGCATCTGAATTCACATGAACAGAAGTAAATATTCACCGACGTGAAAATTTCAAAATGAATAATATGTTTAGCCATGATCTCAAGTTTAAAACAAACATACCTCATGTTTTGTGAATTCTGAATAAAATGTCAACAGCAGATTTGTTATATTCAGCCATTGGTTTCAATATGAATTTCAATGTGATGATAATCCAATCCAGTGTAATTAGGTTATAAAATGAATGAACTAAGATTGTATGTGGATGTACAAGACTCTGAATTCACAGGGAAAAGTGCAATGCTGCCCTCCAGTGTCTTGTTGAAAGCTGCTTTTCCTCTGTGCCACTAGGACTGATTTTCACACTTTCTGCTACGCTAAATTGTAACTTTGACATCATGAGAATTTATTGTAATTTCGCTATTCTTCATATTCTTCTTTATAAGATAAATTCATTTTTCTTGGTTCTCACATCACTTCATATGTCATTGTCATACATTGCATTGTAAGCTTGAGTTTAAAAAGTGGCAAAATGACAGTAAAATGGAAACTTTAGCAGAATAAATACATATAAAAATCTCATAATTTAGGGTAAAATACTTCCCAAAACAATACTTTTATTCATTTTTAAAAAATCTTTGAGTGAGATGATAATGAACCAACATGTAAGAAACAAATGAATACCTAAGACATTGGCATAGAACTGATTAGCCCACCCTTCAATGTTATCAAATTACATTGATACTAAAGAAAGGTTCCTGAGCCTCCTTTGACAAACTAAGGCTCCCAGTTCACAGTATACTTCCTCATCCTATGACGTTCTGGAAATGATATTATTTGCATGCCTTTAGGCTGTTTTATTTGTGTGACATTCAGAATAATAATACAATTTAAAATGCAGATTTGGAACAGCCCACTTCCCTACTCCTTTATGTGCACATTTATCAGTGGAACCACTGGAGTATAATATTGGTCTTATTTTTAAAAGCTGGTGTGCCTTCTAATTTTCACTGTTGGTGTATAGAATCCCTACAGCTATGTCCACTTATAAATCCAGAATACTTTAATTAGTAGTGTGGTGATGCTGAACTCTAGCAGTTCAAAATATTGGAATTAGAAATTCATAACAATTAACTCTTGCTATAGGATATCACATATCTTCAGAGCGTAAAATAGACTTTTCTCTCATTTAAGTCCCTTTATACAATTTTATTTTTTTCTGACCATATTTTACTTATATGATTATTGGATTTATCAGAAATGTCTCTGGAGTGTTGTAATATAGTGGATAACTTCATTCCTTCCGCTTTTGCATATAAAAGTCTTGCATTGATTTAACAGATAATCAGACTTGGAAGGGACCTTGTAGGTCATCTAGTCCAATCCCCCACCCAAGTGGGAGACCCTACACCATTTCTAACAAATGGCAGTTCAATTTCTTCTTGAAAGTCTGAAGTGTTGACGCTCCCACAACTTCTGAGGGCAAGCTGTTCCATTAGTTGATTGTTCTCACTGTCAGAAAGCTTCTCCTTATTTCCAGATTAAATCTCTCCTTGTTTCCATCCATTATTTCTTGTCCGGCCTACAGGCACTTTAGAAAATAGCTTGACCACTTCCTCTTTGTGGTAGCCCCTGAAATATTGAGACTGCTATCATGTCTCCCCTGGGGCTTCTTTTCACTAGACTAGCCATGCGCAGTTCCTGTAATCTTTCTTCATATGTTTTAATCTCCAGGCCCCTAATCATCCTGGTTGATCTTCTCTGTACTTTTTCTAGAGTCTCAACATATTTTATAATGTGGTGACCAAAACAGGATGCAGTACTCTAGGTGTGGTTTCACTAAGGCTTTATAGAGTGGTATAAGTATATCACTTGATCTCAATTGTATCCCTCTGTTAATGCAATTTAGGATTGCATTAACTTTTTTGGCTGCTGCTGCACACTGTTGGCTCATATTTAGCTGGTTGTCCACTAAGACTCCAAGATCTCTCTCACTGCTATTGAGCCTGGTTTCACCCAGTATATATGTGTACTTTTGGTTTTTCTTGCCTAAGTGTAGGACTTTACTTTTCTCTACACTGAATTTCATTTTGTTAGATACGGCCCAGTGTTCTAGTCTGTCAAGATGTATCTGGAACTTGAGCCTATCTTCTTGGGTGTTAGCTATTCCTGCCAGCTTAGCATCATCTGCAAATTTGGTGAGTTCCCCTTCTATTTCCTCATCTAAGTTGTTAATGAAGATATTGAAGAGTACTGGGCCTAAGACAGAACCTTGTGGCACGCCACTGCTTATTTCCCTCCATATAGACTTAGATCCATTAAGGACTACTTGTTGAGTATGGTTTGTCAGCCAGTTGCTAGTCCATCTAGTGGTGGTGCTATCTATTCCACTTTTTTTTAGCTTACTATGAAGTAGGTTGTAGTCTACTTTGTTGAATAGCTTGCTGAAATCTAAATATATTATGTCCACAGTATTTCGCTGGTCTACTACTTTAGTCACTATGGTGAAGAATGAAATAAGATTGGTTTGGCATGATCTGTGTTTAACAAACCCGTGCTGACTGCTAGTTATTAATTTACTTGTTTCTAGATGTTGGCAGATCTGTTTTTTATTATCTTTTCCAATATTAAAATATTTTAAAATATTAAATAAACACAGAATTTTCATTGTAAATCATGAATTAGAAACTTCAGCAAAATAGATGCACTAATGTTGTGGCTTATACAATCAATTAAGATTAGTACTATAAATCTCACCAAGCTCAAGATTGACTGAGTCTTCCATCCTTTTGAGGTGGATAAAATGAGGACACAAATTGTTGGGGGCAATATGCTGACTCTGTAAACTGCTTAGAGAGGCTGTAAAGCATTGCAAAGCAGTATGGAAATCTAAGTGCTACTGCTATTAGTACTATGAAGTCAGGACTGTGTTTTATGTCAGATGGAAGTTGCTTCAATAGGAAGCTTATTAGTTCATTAGCACACATTCACCAATTCATTAGGAATAAAACCTATTTAAAACTATGTCTTTCAGGGTGGAAAGTTATTCTCATGTTTAATGTACCATAAGAATCTCATCTGGGATAAAGAAGGAATAAAATCACTATAGATATTCTAATACTTTTAATGTATTGTTCTGGCTACTGAGCATAAACTTCAACACCAGACACAATGAACTAGGCTGATTTCAGTCTGATTTAACAGAATCTTTCTGGATTTGGCTGGTGTGTGAAGGTATGAGTGGCTGGACGTCGAAGAAGCACGATAGAAAGTGTATTGACACTTTTGAACATTGGTATTGGAGAATACCTGGACTGGTGAAAATATCCTGAGAATGCTTGTATTTTTATGTGGGAAAGACCTTAGGAGACTGGGTGAAGAGATGCTGCTTTGAAAATGGACAGGCAAGAGATAGCATAATGTGTGAAGCAAGTGGTAGAGAACTAACTATCCCTATATTATCAAGCTGTAAAGATGACAGTGGAAGAATTTTCAAACCTGCAAGTTTATCTTAATGTAGCTTTACAATAAAGTAGAATATCTGCTTATCTTCCTGTCTGGACTATCCGTGAAATGGAATGTGGTGAGGAGCTTGGGGAACAAGGAGAAAAGTTGCTGCCTAGAAAACAGATAAATCAGACAAAAGAGGCAGGAGCTATCAGTGACTGAACAAAGAAAAAAAAACTAGGAAGGATCCACCCTAATGTATTAAGCAGTTAAAACTGGGAGCAGGAAGTCTGTACTTTACATTTGCAAGATTCTGTTAAAGTAGGCTTAAAATAAAATAAGTTAATAAGTCCTGTTTCCTGCGTGATTTACCTGGGAGAGATGACATACTGCTAAGACTGACATCAATCTTGCAAGTCTGAAAGTAAAATTCATACTATGCAGTGGTGTGGTTCAAAATTTTTTACTACTGGTTCTATGAGCATGGCTTAGTGGGCATGGCTTGGTGGGCATGGCAGGGGAAGGATACTGTAAAATCTCCATTTCCTCCCCACTCCTGGGGCAAGGTTACTGCAAAATCCCATTCCCTCCTCACCACTAATCTGATTTGCAGCTCCGTTCTCCTGTGCAGAACAACAAAAAAAGACCCAGCCAATCAGTTGGGACTCAGGAGGCAGAGAATAGATGGGGGCAGGACCAGTCAGAGGTGGTATTTGTCGGTTCTCCAAACTACTCAAAATCTCTGCTACTGGTTCTCCAGAATTGGTCAGAACCTGCTGAATACCACCTCTGCTACTCATTATGCAGCTGGGGGCTATGATGACATTTACCTAAGATTTCCCTAAGTAGCATCTCTTTGACCATTTCCCAAGGTTTTCCTACATACTATTACATTTGTTTAAAAAAATTGATAATTGGATCAATTAACCCAGACTTCTCACTCATGGCACAAATGACCAGACTTAAATTATGGCATTTTTGAGATCTTATGCTGTATATCTAGCTGACTGGAGAACTGAAAAATATGGAAGGAAAGAGAAGTTTTAACCAGCAATAAAGTTATTAGTGCACTATTGGAAGACCTAAAGGACTAGGTTAGGGACAGATAAACATGAAGAAAATTTATCTATGTGATCACTAGGTTACCCAATGATACACAATCACTCAATCAATCCAGCTAAAGATTGTCTATCAGCCTTGTACTGATAACATGTTTGTTAAGTATAAAATACATATCAACAATAAACAGTGCTTGACATACTCTTGCAGGAAAAGTAAAATGGCCTGAACTAAAATTTGTTCAGGTTCATGAGTTACAAATTTTATACGCTCATCATCAACACAGAAATTTTAAATCTTTGAGTTTGTGCCACTGCTGGCATACTTAAGTTTGCAGCTAAATGAAAAATGTCTAAATATAAATAATCTTATTTCAGCTGAAAAATCAGATTATTGCCGTTTCCAGTGACATATATTTTCTGCACATATAAACCTTCTGTTGTTGTTGTTATTATTATTACTACTACTATTATTATTAATTTGTAAAATGATTAAATACTATATCTTTCAGGGTAAAACGTTATTCACATGGTTAATGAATCATAAGATTCTCATATGGAATAAGGAAGACTAAAATCATTAGAGGTATTCTAATATTTTTAATAGGTACCCAAATGATAAAAAGTTATTAGAGCTGGCATCCAACAAAATATAATCTTGGTTATAAATATTTTAAATAATTAATTTATCATTATTAGAGTTCAAAGTCAATGAAAGTAAAACTGGCTAGCTGATTAAGCATGTATGTAATACACTAATAAACTGATTTCATTACTCAAATGAAAATATATTTGCATTAACGAGAAATTTAATATTATGGTTTTGTAGACTTATAGACTTACAAGAGAAGAAATTAACACATTCCTTTCTACCAAAACTATATAAAAATTATCAGAAACTGACCAAGTCATTATGGCTCCTCTAAAGCAATAAAGACTTAATAAACATTAAAACCTTTCTAGGTTAGAATTCTTTAGAATATAAAACAAAATGTGTCAACTCATTTTCATTCTGTCTGTGGCTTACTGATTTTCTACCACAGAATGTGAACTCTACTTTTATATCACCCGTCATGTTACAGAAATCCTCAATCAAAAATAGATTTATGCATGTGTGCAATTCTTTTTGAAGTCAGAATCTTTCATTCATCCTGTCTTATAAAATGTATGATACTAGTAGAAATAGAAATAGTGCTCAATAGATATTGTTACACTGAAATCTAAAATTTCAACTATTTTTCATTTCTTCCCACTCCCTTCCTCAAAAAGATGAATGCTTTGAAATAAACAGATTATTTAAGCTGTGGATTCTAAGGTTGATTAGATCCAGATAAGAAAACCTGGATCCAAACCATGATTTACTGGTTAAAACCAACTGAATTCTATTGATTAAAACTGCAGTGACACAAGCATAGAAATAATCCACTAAAATGGCTATCATCTTCAAGCAGGTAGGTAACTTCAATCTACAGTTAATGTTTCCATGTGGTCTTCCAAGGAAACGCCAAGAACTGAATGTTGCGGTAATATAATCTTATAATGATAAGGACATCAGTTGCTGTTGACAAAGCTGGGTTATTAAGACTTTGAAATCCTGAGCCTTTTTTTTCTCTTTGTCTCCTTTAAATTTGTTAATGTGCACTTATTTAGTGACTGCAGGAACAATTTAGAGAAAACTGAAAGATTACAGAATCATGAATAATAATGATGCAAGTAAAAATAAAAATGGCTACAAATTAATATTAATGCAAAATGTATGTGATCTCTAGCATGTATGTGATCTCAAGATGTATATGATCTCAAGCATTCCAGAAATGCTTAATGTAAATTTCTGAATAGTTCAACATTATTATATAAGCTAAAAAGAACCAACAAAACCAGATACCTGTTGCAGATCTTCAGCTGTTTCTTTACTTTCTCCATTGGTATTCTTATAGGGCAAAATAAAGAGTTCAGCTGAGGTGGGTAATCCTGGCAGGATTGCTACCAAAATATGTTCACTGGAAATGATAGTTGCCTAATTTGGGGAAAATAAAAGTAATAGCACATTAGACTGACAGGCAAAGTTCTGTCTCTGCAGCTAAAATAAACTTGAACTAGTTGTCTTCTATTACATTTTTTTTTCTAAATTTACTGACTATTAATACAACTAATTTTATTTATTTCATTTATATCTCATCATTCCAACATTTAATATTTGTCATTACTATATTTAATAAATAAACATGCACACCACCTTTAAACCCAGAACTGTTTTTTTTTTTGCTTCTTGTGCTCTCAGTCTATCATCAAATAGCAATAGCACTTAGACTTATACACTACTTCATAATGATTTACAGTCCTCTCTAAGTAGTTTACAGAGTCAGCACATTGCCCCCAATAATCTGGATCCTCATTTTACCAACTATTTGTGTAAATAGTGTATACTATTGACCTCACTCCCTTTTTTTAAAAAAAAAATTACATTTATATGCTGCCCTTCTCCAGAGACTCAGGGCGGCTTACAGTCTAAGGAGCACCATGCTAAGTGCTCGACAATAGCTTTCATTCCATTGTATATGCCTGCTTATTATTAGGGCTTTTGGCCCCCCCAAGCAGCATTTTTTACAAAGTCAGCTTATTGCCCCCAACAATCTTGGGTCCTCAATTTACCTACCCTGAGAGGATGGAAGGCTGAGTCAACCTTGAGCCTGGTGGGATTTGAACCTGCACTAATTGCAGGCAACTGATTAACAGATGATTAACAGCCTGCACTACCAAGGCTTTCCTAAGAGGTCTGTAGGGGGCGTGCATAAGCGCACCAATGTGCGCCGTCCCTGTCCTATTGTTTCTTTTATTTTTCTTATATGTACCTATTTCATGTCTTCAAAACTATGTATATACTTATACCTATTATCTTGTAAGTGATTGACAAATCAAATAAATAAAAAAAATGGAAGGCTGAGTCAACCTTGAGCTGGTGAGTTTCAAACTGCTGAACTTCAGGCAACAGGCAGTCAGCAGAATTAGCCTGTAATACTGCATTCTAACCACTGACTCATCACAGCTCTTATAACAATTGCATTCAAATCTACATCTTCCACCAAGAAAATGCACTTTCTAGTTTTTTGATAAACATTATATTCCCGCTCCTATAGGCATTTCTCGCCAGGGAATCATTGACAGTGGTAAATGTAATTTCTCGTTTTGCGGACTTAAAATATACAGTTTAAAACTATCTGCAAAGAAAATTAATTAACAAACATGAATGACATGAACAAAGATTGTATCACACACTATGGTATTTACAAAATCAACATAGAAATAAAAAAGAAATGCCAAAAATAATCCAATAATTGCTATGTGAGAAATAAATTAATTCTGAAGTTCAAAATCTTAGGAAAAAGAAATGTTAGAAATTTTATAAACAGAGGTGAAAAGTCATATAACAATCCTTATATGACAATCCTTATATCCTTAGATCTTGCACATCTCAGAGTCTGATTGCACTGGAAATAGAAATAAACTAGTGGGAACTCTACCACACTGATATATTAGACTTAATCAGGGGTTCTCTCTACAGTCACAGAAATATAGCCATTGAGATAGTTATAATAACATCAGTTAAAACATTCTGTATAGGAATATATATATGCATATAGGAATCCCAGCGCCTGGTTATTATATGAGACTTTTGTTTCCAATTATCTTTGCTATTCAGTAAGATCTGATAGGGTTATGGCATACTCTTGAGTTCCATCATTTTAAACACTATCATATTATACATTGCAGTACACCTCTGCCACACACCAGTACACATACCCACCAAAATCTGGTTGTCCTGACCCTGCTTATCTACCAAAACCTTTCAGTCAGGAATGTTCATTTCAGTCAGGAATGTTCAGTTTCAAGACTATCCTTCTTGGGGGAGAGATGTTAACCCCCACAGAAAGAGCTCATAATCTAGGCATCCTCCTGGATGCACGGCTGTCTTTAGAAGATCACATTACAGCCATCTCCAGGGAGGCTTTTTATCAGGTTCGCCTGATTCGCCAGTTGCGGCCCTTTATTGATCGGGATGCCTTATGCACGGTCATTCATGCCCTGGTCACCTCCCGCTTGGACTATTGTAATGCCCTCTACATGGGGCTCCCTGCGGGGAGCACCCGGAGGCTTCAACTGGTGCAAAATGTGGCCACACGGGTGGTTATGGGAGCGTCACGAAATTCTCATGTGACGTTTCTCTTGCGCGAGCTGCATTGGTTGCTGGTGGCCTTCCGAGTTCGCTTTAAGGTTCTGGTTTTGACCTTTAAAGCGATCCATGGCATCGGACCAGGTTATTTGCAAGACCACATTCTGCCAGTAGTCTCCCACCAACCGGTGCGCTCCCATAGGGAGGGTCTCCTCTGGGTCCCGACTGCATCCATGTGCCACCTGGTGACCCCGAGGAACAAGGCCTTCTCTGCGGGGGCACCCGCCCTCTGGAATGGGTTGCCTCCTGAGCTACGGATGACCACTGACTTGAGAGCATTTAGACGTGCGTTGAAAACTTGGCTCTTTGAGCAGGCTGGCCTGGGCTGATTTTAAATGGGGGTTTTAAAGTGGGATTTTTAGACATTGGGGTTTTAGAATTTGGGGTTTTATATTGTAATTATTGGGGTTAAGAATAAATTTTAGTAGCAGCCTGAATATATTTAATTTTCTTTTAACTTTTGTAATTTGTATTGTATTATAGTTGGCTGTACACCACCCTGAGTCCTTCGGGAGAAGGGCAGTATACAAATTTGATATAAATAAATAAATAAATAAATAAATACCCTGATTGCCTTTATTATTTCTATCTGACTTAACTACCTCTGCTAAAAATGGTTAATTATATTAAAATCCTTTAAGACTACTATTTTTTTTAAATTTTGTACCTCACTTAAAATCACATATCAAAAAAGTTGCTATATAAAATGAATGAAATAATATTTTATGAGTAAGACTTGTACCTTAATGTACTTTTTGGGGGACAGGGAGCCATAAAAGTTGTAAATATGTTTTATCTGGTATAAAGTGTGATGACATTATCTAATTTGTATCAATCATACCACAAATGATGTCACTTCCTCCCCTCCCGCATTCCAACCTGAATCCAGGTTGGAAACTATTGGAACTCATTAGCCTAGAATTCAAAAAGTCTGAAATAGGTCCCTTCTATTTATGAGACCAGTTTAAGAAAAAGATGTTCTCCCTATGGTAAAGCATAGTTTTAATGTATATTCTATGTATCAGTATTATAAATTTATGTCATATTCTCACTGATGATAGTAATAGCACTTAGCAATAGCACTTAGACTTATACCACTTCACAGTGCTTTACAACCCTTTCTGAGCAGTTTACTAGACTCAGCATATTGCCCCCAACAATATGGATCCTCATTTTACTGACCTCAGAAGAATAGAAGGCTGAGTCAACCTTGAGCCGATGAGAATTGAACTGCCAAACTGCTGACAACCAGCAGTCAGCAGAATTAACCTGCAATACTGCATTCTAACCACTGCACCATCATGGCTCTTTCTGCTGAGGCTTAAAATCATGATGAGTCTAAATATGGTAGCCCATGTTTATCCATTTTTTATGTCTTAACTATGACGTTCAAATTTTGCACCAAAATATTACTTGCATCCTAACAAGAATATTTGTTTCTACACTTCAATACTTAAAAACTATTTAGAGTGAAAATGTCCTAATCTATATTCCATCATATTCTTGAATTGTTCTCATCAAGTCTTTACAATTTCATTAATAAAACAGAACTATGGATTGATTCCACAAATCTATTTAACACCATTGTGTAAATAGACTTGATCTGTCATTCTGCACCATAACAATAAGAAAGTATGATGAAAGATGATTATTACATGATTATATAATACAGGCACAGGACAGACTGCAATGACCCATATGGACAAAACGTTAGGCTTAGACTGCATAGAAATATGAGAATGCAAGATAAAGTTACCAAACTATATATTTTAAACATTCTTCTCCAGCTAGTAAAGAAAAGAAATACAACTCTATTTTTAGCATGTCACATAAGAATCCAATTATAATGATGTGAGACCAAAGCATTTGTGACAAGCTTCAGTTAAAAAAACAACACAGTGTTTTTTTTTAAAGAATCTGAAATTAAATGGATGAGAATTGTTTATATTAATCTGATAAGTGGAAATAGTATTTCTATAAATCATTCTTGTGTCTTCTAAATGCTCCTTTCAAATAAATTCATGGAAATTAATAATAAAATGTGGCAACATTTTTTTACCTCAACTAGAACGGTTTTGATGACATGACCAATGTCCCGTCTCCATTCAGGAATATCTGGATTATAGTCATCCAGATTTGGAGAAAACGAAATGCGTAAAGACTGAAAATGCTCTAGAAGGAAGAAAAAAAAGAGTGAAATGGCAAGAAAAAAACAGAGAATCACGGACTATTAAATGGTGCTCACGTTAAAATAGTATACATTTAGGCAGAGGAGGACATTGATATATTAAATTCTAACTAATAAATCCCCCGAAATATCTATCACTGCTGAATTTAGACTTTTTGAGGCCCTTGTTAAAAAGTTGCACAAGATATCATAAATATGCATACCAAAAGAAAATCTTGGATCACTACAAAAAAATTGAATACATATGTTTTGCCTTTTAATTATTTAATAGCAAAGTATTTAAAGTGGAAAATACAAATTATTTTCAAATGAATGCATTTACTGATTACATATTTATCATTTGCCTGGCTGGATTTCTTTAATAAATAATGATGTAGTCTGATTAAATGTAATTTAAAAAATATTTTTAGTATACTGACAAACAATGCTGATAAAAGAAGTAACGAGTCACTTTTATTAACATAAGTAAAATGAACTTGTTTTCATAATAAGAAAACTGATATTGTAAACTTTTGTGAGGTCCGGCAGATTGTGAGGCCCTATAATACAGTAAGTTTCGCTTATGCCTAAATCACCAACTAAAGAGCTTTTTGCATGATCCCTAGGATGCAATATGGTTTTTGTCATTATTTCTGAATTAGTTACTTGGAGTTTAACTACAAACATCTCATGAAAAAAAGGACATTTGAAAGAACTGTTATTTTAAAGCAATGATTGCCAACCGGTGGGCCGTGGCCCACTGGTGGGCCACAGAGAAATGTCATCCCCAGAGCACCCCCCAAAGCAATTAATCCAGGCTGTGCAGGAACACAAGGCTACGCCACTCACATAGCCCGTGGGAACCCTCTTCGCCCACTCACTCCTTACCCAGCAAACTTGCCTGCTAAATTGCTATTTTTCCTTTTTTTCCCCCCGACCATCAGCTGTTTTGCTGTGCTCGGAGATTTAGATTAACTAGAAAGCAGGAAATGGTTGGATTTCTTACTTTCTACCTAGTCTTTAGATCTTCGGCTCTACTTTTAAGCACAGCCAAACCTCCCTAAGGACTGAAGGTTCTATTATTCAGTGCAGACTCACAGCAAGAAAATGCTGTCATTTATGTGACAGACTTAGGTAGCCGATGGCAGATAGATAGATCACTGAATATTCTGTGAGCAACTCAATCTGTCTCTTTGCTTTGCCTGGTTTTGGGTAAAAGTTGCTCTTTTTTATAAAAAATTCAATATTTATATAAATATTTATAATATTTATATACAAGCCATGCCCAGCCAGCCACATGACCACCAAGCCACACCCACAAATTAGGCCACACCCTCAGAACCAGTTAGTGGTCCCTGGGATTTAAAATTATGAGTTTAGTGGTTCCTGAGGTCCAAAAGGTTGGCGATCCCTGTTTTAAAGGATTATATATTGAAATATTTCAAAGGTATCTTTTTAAAGTACAGGTAGTCATCGACTTACAATTGTAACTGAGTCCAAAATTTGTCTTGCTAAATAAGACAGTTAAGTAAATTTTGCATTTTATGGCTTTTCTTGCCACAACTGTTAAGTGAATCTTTGCCATTGTTAAGTTAGTAACACAATTGTTAAGTGAATCTGGCTTCCCCACTGACTTATTAGAAGGTTATAATGGTGATCACATGACCCTGTGACACTATAACATCATAAATAGGAATCAGCTGAATTTTGATCAAGTGACCTTGGGGATATTGCAATGGTCATAGGTCACTTTTTTCAATGCTGTTATAACTTTGAACGGTCACTAACTGAACTATTGTAAGTTGAGGACTATCTATATTGCCATGGTCCACATAATCACAGGTGATGAAGAATGAGAGGAGAAGGAAGAAAAATTTGCTATAGAAAAAGCTCCTAAATGTTCATCTTTCCATTGCATTTAACAAACTGTAATGCTGTAATTGTATTATGTGCCCATTTTAAATAGTTAAGGCATTTAAAAAGTCTGCAAACATAACAAATATCCAATGATTTATGCACTGAATTTATAGTGCTTTCTTTATAAATCCCACTGATTAAACCAATTTCAACTTTTCACTGACCCAGAACAATTTCTAAATGAAGATAAATCTGAAGCCTTATTGGTAATCAGCTGATTAAGTGTTAGTGCTCTATGAACCAAGTTACTAGAGAGTTTAAAAAATAATCTAGACAAAGTCTTCATTTACATATCTTCAAACACATATGGTAGTTTGGTATAT
The DNA here is from genome assembly GCA_023653725.1 of Bungarus multicinctus. Taxonomy (NCBI): domain Eukaryota; kingdom Metazoa; phylum Chordata; class Lepidosauria; order Squamata; family Elapidae; genus Bungarus; species Bungarus multicinctus. The sequence continues at coordinate 53,947,967 of CM042844.1, forward strand.
TTGTGTGTTTTCTTTAGTACTCTTCCAAATACAGACAGCTTGTAAAGCAATTAGGATGTTTGCATTTTGAAAGCATTCAGATGAAACACTCGAAAACATCCCTTAAAATAAGACAAGCAGCATGGCAATTGCTTTAACGTAGTGCTGTAAAGAATGAGCAAACTGAGTGGGGATTTAAGAGAAGTAATATGCTCAGCATTTGAAATTATGCACAGATAGAAAATACACTGTAGAAAAAAATGGAGGCGCCTGTTGAGGTCAACCATTTATATGGCTAAGTGATTTTGTTTCTGTTTGTAGTAAGGGACAAACAGTAAGCTAACATTCCTACTAAAGATTCCCTTGAACTGAATGACAGAATAGTTGTGACTGAAACACACATGTGATTGAACATACCCATATTCAAAAGTATGTGGTGATGATGAAAGTGAATATGTGTATTTCTCTATTGTCTTAGACCTACTGATTGTCAAACCTGATTGTCAAACCTGTTAAGGAATAAATTCAGTGAAATTCAGTGAATAAATTCAGAGAAAAAACATACTCCTCTAGGTTGGAAGAAGAAGTCACATATCTACCTTGAACTAAGCTATGGTATTAATGCTTCTGCAGAAGCCATCTTTCATTCCAACTATTTTAAAGAAATATAGCCCAGTCTTCAAAATTTCCATTTGGGGAAAGATTTTGAAGAAAGTAGAGGACCTTTAGCTATTAATTTGAATCTCTTACAATCATATTGAGACCTGGCTATTCTGTCAAGACAGAATCTGTTCTTCTAGAGCAGGGGTGTCAAACTTACAGCCCATGGGCAGGATGCTGGCCATGCCCACCCCTGGTTTAGTGTAGAGGAAAAAGTCACAAAACATCACATGATGACAACATGACACCGCGAGTTTGAACTCCTGTTTTAGGGGATATTTTATATCAAGACACTTCCTGGTTCTAATAGATCAGTTGCTCAACCAATGCTATCCCTATCCCTAACCCTAATCCATCACTTATGGTTCTTTTCAAATTGCCTGCATAGACTGGGACTTTAGAAATACCTTTTTATTTTAAGTATATTTTAATTGACCAGAGCCATGATGGTGCAGTAGTTAGAATGCAGTACTTCAGGCTAACTCATTGCTAACTCCAGGGATTCAATTCTGAGCAGCTCAAGGTTGACACAGCTTTCCATCCTTCTGAGGTCAGTAAAGTGAGGACCGAATTGTTTGGGGCAACATGCTGAGTCTCTAAACTGCTTGGAGAGGGCTGTAAAACACTGTGAAGTAGTATATTAGTCTAAATGCTATTGCTATTAATTGGAGGTTATATTTTTTCAAGTTAATGAAGAAAAATATTTTATCGGAGATTTTTTTTGTTTTGGTTATATTTGTGTTGAATAAATTGCCTAGACTGTTTGTGATAGAACAGAATAAAACTTTGTGTTACCTAGTAGCTTTTATGCATTGAATTTTGCTCAGACAGCAAAATTAATCTTGAGTCAATCCTCTTTCCCATGGCAAAATATATATTTAGGTTCCTCATATCAGAGAACTATTATGTTTACATGCAACACTAAAGAAGCTTTAACAAAACGGAGAATAAACTGTTAAAAAGAGAGCTACTGTGATCAACAAGCCATATGAGTTGCCTGGTCATTTTTGGAATCTGCACAAAGCATTCAGATTCTCCTCCCAGTTTTTGGTCAAAATAAGGCCTGATGTCTTGATTTGTTTCTTTGTCCCTAAACCTTAAACTTTTTTCCTGATGATTTCACTGGATCAACAAAAATGCTTACTGAGGGAAATTTATAAAAATTCAAAATGCGGCTCTCTGTCAAAATCATGTATTTATTTCTGTTTCAATATATGACCCAGGTACTGAATTGCTGAAAAGTAAGAATTTGTCTGGTGTAAATCTATTGTGAAATACAAAGAATGCACTTTGTGAAAAATAAATGGATCCCTGAACTTAAAAAAGATAATATATATGAGTTCAACTTCAAAGCTCTTGATTGATCTGATTGTCATATAGTTGCCTTGTATACTTTTGTCCTTATGTACATTTTTTCCAAGCCAAGAACATAGCAAAGGGAAAACGACCATGGAAACCTAAGGAATAAATAAACAAGAGTGAAGAAAACAAGGCTCACCATATACTGCAATCATCTTGGTGTCTTGCAGAATTGTATTTCCTGCAGAAACTTGTACTGTGATTATGTTCATACCTTCTGTAGAGAAAGTAAATGTGATACTCCCTTCTAGAGTAATTAATGGCTGCAAATACATAAAAAGGAAACAAGAAAAATAATTAATTTAGTAATTAAAAGCCAAGACAAACATGTTGATAAAAACAAACTGGGATTAAAGATATCCAAAGAATCATTAGGAAGATATTGTTTATTTTTCTTACATTTTTATTTTTCTTACATTTTTCAATTGTATGACAAAGCATAAATCATGAAAGGTTCTGTAAACTATGAAACCTATCATTTGGAAAAGTCTCATAAAACATATCCTGAAAACAATGTATAAACTCATAAGATGCTAAAAGTTAGTGATAATAAACAAATGCTTGTCTTGAGTTTAAAAAGTTAAACTCACGTATTCTTTTTCTGCATCCAGCCAATTCAAAATAAGAAATTTGTTAATATGGAGGGTGCACATTAGAACTTCCATTCTATTTTTTTCTGTTAGTAAAGCTCATTAAAGTAAAATGGCTCATTAAAGAAAGACCTTTCTAACCTTTCAGTTTGGGCTAAAAACATCTAGATCAGTGAGTGGTGTTAAAGCAGTGAAGTTTCCCTGCATTAGAGTGGTGTCATATATTTGTTACCTAGCAGTATCCTTTGCACGAGTTTGAAAAATATCTCTCTGCAGATTTCAAACAAAAAGAAAGGATCATAAAGATTAGATGGAAAAAAGATCAGGCTATCAAAAGGAGAAATAGAAAAGTAAGAAAAAAATGAAGAACTAAAGAACCACATAACAAAAACAATAAAGTAAGGATTCTTGGTACTAAGAATTGTGTTGTGTCATATTGGTAAATAAATCAGTATCAATTTGTATCTATTATCTTCCAATGTCATCTAGTGCAGGGGTCGCCAACCTTTTGGACTTCAGGGACTACCAAATTCAAAATTTCAGATCCCAGGGAACCACTAACTGGTTCTGTGGGCGTGGCCTAATTTGTGGGTGGGGCTTGGTAGTCATGTGACTGGCTGGGCATAGCTTGTATGTAAATATGTATAATAAATATTTATATAAATATTGAATTTTTTATAAAAAAGAGCAACTTTCACCCAAAATCAGGCAAAGCAGGCAGACTGAGTTGCTCACAGAATCACATTCATTCAGAGATCTATCTATCTGCCATTGGCTAGCTCAGTCTGTCACATAAAATTTGCTTGCAAGCAAACTGACAAAATTAACTCACAACACACTATGCATATAAATATTGAATTTTTTATAAAAAAGAGAAATTTTTACCAAAATCAGGCAAAGCAGGTAGATTGAGTTGCTCACAGAATATTCAGTGATCTATCTATCTGCCATTGACTACCTAAGTCTCTCACATAAAATTTGCTTGCCATGACTCTGCACTGAATTTGCTTGCAAACAAACTTTAAGTCCCAAGGGTGGTTCGGCTATGCTGAGCCGAAGATCTAAAGACTAGATAGAAAACAAGAAATCCAGCCGTATCCTGCTTCCTAGCTAATCTAAATCTCCCAGCCCAGCAGAACAGCTGATGGGTGGAAAAAGGAAAAATAGCAATTTAGCAGGCAAGTTTACCGAGTAAGGAGTGAGTAGGCGGGGAGGGTTCCCATGGGCCATGTGGGCAGCGCAGCCTTGTGTTTCTGCGCAGTCTGGATTAATTGCTTTGTAGGGGTACTCTGGGGGTAAGATTTCTCTGCGGCCCACCAAAATTTTCTCACGGCCCACCAGTGGGCCATGGCCCACCGGCTGGCAACCGCTGATCTAGTGTGTGAATAAATTACCATTGAAGGTAATCATGCTATTTTTTAGAATAATGATAGAACATTATAGAAAAAGTACAGCATCGTTCCATGTAAGTCTTGTGGAAGAAAATTATATATGTAGTTTTTGAGTTATGACTAATCATTTAATTACCATTCAGGAAGGATATTTTACAAGAGGCAAAGCACTTCCAACTATTATAAAATGTCATGCTACCCACCCCCATGGTCACATGACTGCATTTCAGGTGCTTGACAATCCGCTCACATTTACAACTCATTGCAGCATCAACGTGGTCATGTGACTGCAATTTGTGATATATATATATTTGCCAAATTCCAGTGGTATTTCATGATTCCCAAGAAAAGTGCACATCCAAGAAAATGTATTTGGACTTAGGACTACAGGATTCACACAACAACCACAATAAAAACAGTACATTGCTGTCATGACTTGTAACTCTCATGGCTTATGACTGAAATTCTGCTCTGAATTGCAGTGATAAGTCAAGGACTATCTATAGTTCAAGTATTGATAGAAATAGTGGTAAAATCATACAGTAATATTGTTTTTAAAAGCCCGTTTCCCCCCGACCCCAGTAAACTCTATATTCTCAAAAGAACAATTCTATATTTCCTTTCATTTATTTGATTGATTTAGGCTATCTATCTGAAGTTTCTGGACAGTATATAAAAATGCCAATTGAGTAATGATTTAAAACATGTAACATGTTTTAAAAATGATATTCTTGCTAATCTAAAAAGCAGATGAGCTCAGGCAGGCAGGACAACTTAAAGTTTCCCTTTCTCTCTTTCTCTTCCATGTCTTTGAAAATTAGATGAAATATAAATCCTTCCTTACAATTTGGGTGCATTAAGTGATTGAAAATATCCTGAATTCTGGATTCTTTCTTATATTTAATGTTAGATGTATTTAATATTTTTTTTCTTTTTGTTAGTGTTAGATGTTTATTAGTTTGTTTTACTTTCTTTTCTGTTTTAAATATTTTTTAATGGTAAAAGAATAAATAAATGTTTTTATAAAAAGCAGAATACCCTGAATTCAGAATTTTGCCCTGAATATTATGTCAAATAATCTTATTATGCCTACATAAAGTTGAATAATTTTTAAGTATCCAGAGGTTTGTATATCATTGAGTTGTCTTCATCAAGAACCTATTTTAGGACAGTTTAAAACAAACTTTGTTGAATGAAAATGGGACTAAACAGAAAACAATACTGCCCGGTTTAATTATGTAACAGGACCCTGCTACCTTCATGAAGTGCAAGTCCATCACTGTTGTTTGTATTTCACATTGTGGAATAACCTTGTTGTTGTTTCTCCATTCAGTAAACAATAAATGTTTAACTTCACGTGATCTCAATGGAACACCTTAATATAACTTCTGTAGTGGTTAAAGTCCATTCTCTAATTACTTTTAAATGTAGCAGTACAGCAGCTCAAAACCCAAATTCATGAGGGAAAAGAAATCAGTGATAGATAGCAAATTAAATATTGTCCATTGGCTATGCATCATTTAGCTGAGTGATTAATAATGCAAATGTTATTACTTTAATGCAGTGTTTCCCAGTCTTGTACTTCCAGGTATATCTGTTTAACTATGAGAATTCTTGTTAATGGTCATGTTGGCTGTAGAGTTCTGGAATTTGAAGTCTACACACTGGGGAAATTGCTATGGATCATAAATAGTGGTTTAATATAGCAGACATATGAGGAATCTACAAATATTCCATTAATGTGGGGGGGTGTCAAACTTGATTTCATTGAGGGCTACATAAGGGTTGTGTTTGACTTCAGGGGGCTAAGGTGGGTGTAGCCAGCTCAATGTCACTCATGTCAGGAGCACCTGTGGTGGCCCAAGCATTCTGCCAGTGAAAACAGGCTCCTGAGATCCATTTTCAGCTGCGTCAACTTCGTGTAACCCTCTGTCAGTGAAAATGGAACTCAGAAGAACTGTCTGAGGCCCGGCAGGCCAGATCTAAGCACCCTGAGGACCTGATCCGGCCTCTAGGCCTTGAGTTTGACACCCCTGCATTAATGAAACAGTATAAACAATGGTGTACAGGGTAGGAGGCAGTGGTGGTATTCAACTGGTTCGCAACGGATCGGGAGAACCGGTAGCAAGAATTTGGTGTGGGTCACCAAACCGGTAGTAAGTTCTGGCTGGCCACGCCCCCCACTGCGTCGCCCTCCTGCCCAATGCTCACTCCGCCCACCTGCCTGACATTCCCTGCCCGCCTGCCTACCATTCGCCTAAGGTATTTCTTTCTTTTTTTTCCCTCCCGACAATCAACTGTAGATAAGATCAGCTGTGCCTGGATTCCCCTTGCTGAGGCCCAGGAAGGCAAAAAATGGAGGGAGGAGCTCAGCCTCCCCTCCATTTTTTGCCTTCCAGAGCCCCAGAGGAGCCTTAGCTCCCAGGCTAGGAAGCTCCCAAAATGGAGCTTGGAGGAGTGCTGCATGCCCCTCCCATGCTCTGTTTTTTTCCTTCCTGAGCCTCAGAAGAGCTTTAGGGAGCAAAATGTCCCCCCAGAGGCTTCTCTGAGGCTAGAAAGCTCCCAAAACGGAGATTGGAGGAGTGCTGCATGCCCCTCCCATGCTCTGTTTTTTCCCTTTCTGAGCCCCAGAGGAGCTTTAGGGAAGTAAAAACACCCCCCCAGAGGCTCCTCTGTGGCTAAGAAGATCCCAAAAATGGGTGGGGACTGCAAAAAAGAAAAGCCATGCCCACCCAGTCATATGGCCACGCCCACCAAGCCATGCCACAGAACCGGTAGTAAAAGTTTTTGAATACCACCACTGGTGGGGGGGGGGGTTTAAAGTAAAGATAGTAACTAAGGACATTCAATCAAAAGTACATCCCTTTCTGGGTGATAAATACAACCCTGAGTATAAAAAGAATAGAAAATGGTATACTTTCAAACTCTACAATAACAGACATATGTATAAATGAACTTGAAGCTGAACAATTATATTATTTTTAAGCTACATTTTGTATAATGAGAAAAAACAAAAATATTTTGTATTAAGCAAATTAATTAAAAAAGCTGATTTGTGTCATAAAAGTGCGAGAATTTTTATCTGTGATTTTCAGGGCCCTGTAATCTGTTTCTTTAGTTAATTCTCCCCTATTCATAATGTGGCCACAACATTAATTAGCCATTGACTTTACTGCATGAAATACAGACCTCAGTGTTGTTTCCAAACCACCAAATATATGTTAAGGTTCCAACTTGACTGGGCCACAATATTGCTGTGGCATTAACTTCTTTGTTCTTTGTTGTTACAAATGGAAGTGACAAATGGACATGCTCTAAAGGACCTAGAAATTAGAAAGGAAGAAATAAGAAAAAAAACATGTTCATAAAAACATTGTCATATTTTAAATTTTATGTTCTGCAGTTTCAGTAGGACTGTAGACTACTTCATTTGCAAACTAATTTTAGCATTGTTGTAACCTGCACATGATTAAACCAGTCTCACTACAGGTTGTGCATTCACCCAGAGGTAGAAGGGAAGGGAAGAGAAAGGAAGGGGAGACATAAATTAGAATAATCAAAAATAGTTTCAAAGACCTGCAAATCCTTGCTACCAAGTACTATTTCAGAGAAATATTGCTGGATTATGTATATACTATTGATAGAAATAGTATGACTTAATATGTTTAGCTGACATTTATTAATGCATCATCTTTGTCACATTCAAATAAAGCAGTGTATAATTTGTATGTAAACTTCCAAAGTTTGAAATCAATTTCCAGAAAAGGGTTGGAATCCCATAGAATAATGTATACATATGTATAGTCATGATATGTCACAAATTGAATGAAAGTGTTCTGTTTCTTAGCTGTCAATGTGCGTAAAAGCATCATACAGGTTTTTTAGATATGAAAGTAGAGAAATTTCTCCTCCTTTTGCCCAAGATGGATGGAAAGTCATGTAAAATCTTATGTATGAGGATATGTGTAACTTCCATATTTCTCTGCTATGATAACTTATGAAAAGCAATACAAACTGTACATATAAGAGCTGTTTCAAAAACCTCATCTGAAGAATAAAGTATATATTCTTCATTGAAAGATCTGCTGTTTTTGATATTGGTTTAGGGAAAATTCACTGAAGCAGGTAGTTCTGATTAACTATTACAAGATAAAAAGACAGATTTAAAAATGCAATTTTGGAACAGCAGATGGTGTTGTACTACTATTTACATGAAGTTAGCAATGTTTAAATATCTAACAAGTGTTGGAAAATTCATTGTGTTCTTTGAATTAAAAAGGTTTGCATTCACAAGGATTAATTAGTTCCATGAAGCCTATATGCTGGTGATTCTGGATGTTATTAAGGAATTGTGCAGATACTAGTGGTAGTGGAGCTATTTGGAACTATATATTTGTGAGGCAAATATACAGTTTACAATTTGCTGTCACAAATACGCTTTGTGTAAAACAACAGAGTCTAGGGTTTTTGGGGAGCAAAGGGTGGGGGTAATTATATTATTCAAGACTGGGAAAAAGTAATTGAATCTAATAATTTAAAAACCATTGTTCTAAATATTCCATTGAAAAGTGTGAGAACTGTGACTATGTATATTTCCCTAAAAAAATAAATATGAGGTGATATGAAAATACTTCAGCTGTCATAAGAGAAAACATTGGTGTGATTAGTTGAAGTATCCCTGTAAAGTATGCCCATTCATTAGAGATTCCCACAGTAATATGGCATTGCATACCACAATAATTTTTTGAAATTGTTATTATATTTCATATATCATTAACCTTTTATTAGTTGCTTTCTAAAATGGATGTTTCACTGTTCTAATAACTTTAAAGCAAAGATTGGTAGTATGATGGATTTGTATTCTCTATCCCTGGAATTTTCTTTCTGTCCTTAAAAACAAACACCACATATGAGGAGTCAGTGAGATATAAGTGTTGAAAAGTTAGATTAGGCATTTAATCTGTCATTAAAATATGACATGGAGAAAGAACAAGTAAAAAATTATATAAAGTAGATTAAAAAAAAATCTTAAAAAGCACAATAAGGATATAATCGTGAGAGGAATTATGTAGAAAATAATAAACAAAACAAAATTATCAGTAATACCTATGAGAAAAATTGGTATAAAATCCTTATGGCAATAGATCCATCAATAACTAAATAGATAAAGCATATAACAAAAAGGAGTAAATAAATGTCAGATAAAGAAGCAACTGTCTATTACATGCAGTGGTTATGTAAAAAAAAACCTCATAAGTATTGGAAAGAAATATGTAACAAAAAAGAGACATTTTGCCTATGGTATCAGATGGGAAGCAAAATTTGGAGAACATACAAAGTGGAAAATCTGCTTTATTTATTTATTTAGCTAAAATGTTCAATAGAAAAGGTTGTAGTCTAGTGAGGAAACCTAGTGGGGAAATCCAGGTTCTAGTACTTTTTTAAGGCATGGATATGGCAGAATGACTTTGGCTCAAGAAGGAGAATGGGAAATCAAGACATATTTATCTACTGTGCTGATCAGCCTTTTAGATCTTCATCCTATGGTGAATTTATAAAATAATTTAAATGGCCCAAATCAAATCAAACTGAAAAAACTTTTAACAATTCGGTGTTGTTAAATAAGATCTCCTAAGATACAAGGCAAGCATATTGAAATCTCACAGGGTTCTATATTCTCACATGAAATTTCAGTCCTTATCTGAAATTACATGAGATCCTGGATGTTAGATCATCAATTATTTATTAGACTGTAATTTTAAATTTAGTTTTAGTTTGGTTTCACTGCATGATTATACATGCTATCATGCAAATGTAGAATTAGTTCTCTATGTAAAATACAGAATAAACTCTTTTACTTTCCTAAGCCAGAATAAAACCTCTACAAGCTAAGGAGTTCTATCCCTACACACACTGTTCATGATTTAATCTTTGAACTGTTGAAGAGAATATCACATCCTATGCAGTTTAAGATCTGACAAGTAATGTAATAAATTATATGGTGTTGAAACACACAGAGCTACAATCCTGTTACAATCCTGTTACCAGATGGAAATGATAGAGACAATGCCATTTCTCTTCAGATCATGGCCTGCATAAACAAAAAGGTTTTCCATCAAGTAACCTTGTTAACTTGCATATAAAGTGCGACATGATGGCATGATGGTTTCTTAGCAGACAACAGCGTATTGATTGGCTGTGGGTTAGGTTATTTAGGATATTACCCTCTCTGTCTACTTATGATTAATTTTGGGGTTTTCAACTAGCATGCATAAAATGGAAATAAAGAATAAGCTGTTTAAATACTGATTAGAATTGTTTAAATATTAATTGTATTTACTTATTTTTTATTGATTTGATTTATGTGCCAGCCATCTCGTCTGGAGGCAACTTTGGGTGGCTTATAAGCATTAAAACCAGAAATGTTAAAAATGTGAAAAAAGCAATAAAAATAATCATAGTAGTACTAAAAAATTATAATTAAAATATTAAAAGAGCGGGGGACAATGACAAAGGAGCATCAAAACTACAGGGGGAGATGGGATCTTTTAGCTATTAACTTCTTCCAAAGTGACACCCGCTCATTGATTCCCCAGGTCCACTGACAGAGTCAGGTTTTCAGGCCTTTACAGAAGGTCAAGGGAGTCAGTTTGGATCTCACTTTGGAGAAGTATGGTGTTCCAAAGGGCAAGGTGCACTAAAAGAGTGGAATTATTTTATATATTTGTTTAGCTGTACGTGTTTTTGGCATTGTGATACTAAAAAGATGGTATAAACTTAAAACAGCTTCATTGCATTCTTGTTTAACTTTGTAGGTTTTTAATGTGTTCATAATATGGTTAAGCATGATTTCCATTTTCCTCCTATGTAAAGTTTCCACTGTACTCCACTGATACATCCTTTTTCTCTGGTCTTCTATCTTTTATTAAGTAACTATATCTTGTACTATGTAGCCTTTATGTATGTGGAAAGGTAAGGTCAAGGTATGGAGAATTCCCAAAAATTGAAAGATGTATACATTATACAGTCTTTATAGGTGTAAAAATTAAGAGAAAGAGAATCAAAAAACAGGGGAAAGGTAGTAAATTAACAGGTAGCTATAGAAAAACAAAAGGAAATATTTGATCCTTGAAACATAGGTGGTAGCAGTGGGAGGAAAAAGGATTAATTTTTCTCTCCAACACATTTCTACTGTTCTTCACCCCACATAACAATGTGAATAATGAAATTTTAAAAAATTCAATATTGAAGTTACATAATTAACTTTTCTGAAATTTCACCAAGGTATTTCTGAGACTTTTCTGTCATATTTATCCAAGGTTCAAGTGCGATTTTGAAAATGCAGAATATCAGGAGTATTACACCTTTGAACTTTAGTCTTTAACAAGATAACCAAAACTAATTCCATGGACAACAAAAAACAAACAAATCAATGGATCATTTGCCTTGGACAAATTACAAAGACTTAGATCTCCGGAAAAGACTGGGAAAAGTGGAAGAAAGCTGGATGGACTCAATTACAATGGTGATGTGTATACTATTGGAAGACCTGAAAGACCAGGTTAAGGATAGATCATCATGAGAAAAAAAACTATGCAGTAGCTAGGAGTTGAAAACAACTTGATAACAACTTAGACTGTCTACTATTGACCTCACCCCTTTTCTAAGAGGTCTGTAGGGGGCATGCATAAGTGCACCAACATGCCTACCGTCCCTGTCCTATTGTTTCTTTATTTTTCTTATATGTATCCATTTCATGTATTCATAACTATATTTATACTTATACGTATTATCTTGTAAGCGATTGACAAATCAAATAAATAAGTAAATAAATATAATCAATCAATTAATCTCAAAAATTAGCTGAAGAAGTTGCTATTTGATCTTTTATGTTTAAGCTTAAAACATGGCATCTTGTTTTGTTCTATTTAATCAAACTATTTTGTAAATTATATACAATTGCATATTTAAAAAATCCATCAATATCCATAAATTTCATTTTCTCTTTCTTTTCAAGCAATATTGGAAGCAAAAGTTCATATCTCAAAAGTAAAACAAGATATTCAGTTCCATTAAAGGGTGTGGGAGCTACACATTTTATATCCAATCCCAGGACCAACATTCCTAGGGAAGCAACAATCCTAAGGGTTACACGTGCCTAAGAGTGGTAGATTGATCAGGTATCATGGTAAAATATCTGGCTAGAATATATGGGCTTGGACAAATGTCCTAGTATTCTAGGTTGCTAGCAGACCCTTTCAAGTTACCAGATGGGTCTAGATCTGTTCCGGGTTTCAAAAACTTGAATTTTAATAGAAATAAAAACAATAATATGTGAAGTTATGATAAAGAATTAAACATGATAAACTAAAACAAAGTAAACAAAAGCAAGTCTATGTTTAAAAGTAAGATCTTTTTGAACTTGGGCCATTGGACTTCCTATTATTTTCCATTGGCCCTGGGTTATGACACAAGGCTTCAACCATGATACGGTATATAAATAACAAAATAAAAAAAATAAATAAAAAAAATGATACAAATTTATGAAAAACTATACTTTAGATGTTACATGAATCACTAAATCACACCATCATAAATCATAGCCTAAAGCAATTCCTGTTTATTTTCTCATTCTTTTCCCTTTCCACCCACTTTTCTAATTCTTGGTTCATCTCTAAAATATGTTTTCATAAAATAAAACCTAACACCTGTACCATCAACAGTTTTTATAAAAGGCAGAACATCCAAATTGACATAATTTTATCTTTAAGGTATTGTTATACCAACAGTTATTGGTTATACATACAATTTACATGCAAATACAGAACTGCAGTGTCAGTCCCAAGGCTGTTTTTGATCTGCGCAGTTACACGGAAGATGCCAACATTCTGATAGATGTGCCTGATTCCATCTTCTGTTGAGTTGAGATTGGCATATGACACAGCACTACCATCTCCAAAATCCACACGGATTATTGATCTTTGAATGTCACCCTAAATAGGAGAGCAGGAAGGAAACCTCAGATTAATGAAAATGTTACAAAATTAGAGACAATTGAATGCCTACTCTTTTTGTGTATTAATTGTCCTGGATGGAAGGCTGCTTTAGTTACGAATATTTTCAGTTTGGAAGTAGAAATCTTTGTTTCCAGGATCCAGTAAAATCACTAAAAGACTAAAATATTTAAAGGCAGAGAACACAGTACAGTGAATAGAAAGCATTTTTATTATTTCAGTGTAGGGACTTTCTTCTTAAATTTCATTTAAAGAAGTTCATTTTGTCACTGGTCGCTGACCAGACTCCTGTTAACAAAACATGGGAATAAAATAAGATAAAATAATTAAAATAAAATGGAATAAAAGATAAATTAAACACAGCCAGCATGAATGAAGCTTTCCTACCTCTTGGAACAGTGAGATTCTAAACACATAAGGCTCAGTGAAAAGACCACCATAAATATAGCTAGAAATATATAAACAAGAAGATTAACAATTATTGTAATTCTTAAACCTGAAAGAAGTTTAATCAAGTCAAACTGTACTTAACAAGCTTCACAATTCTAGTGGAGCCTGGAAAATGAAAGTGAGATAAATAAGATGATCAAAAAAGGAACAAGATATCTTTCATTTGTTATATTTACAAACATACACACACACACACACAAATACATCTAGGATCGACTAGAGTTGTGGAGCCAATGCATTTAAATAAATAAAAAGAAATTTAAAAAGTCAATCTCTTACTGAGAAATTTCATATAAGGCAGTGGGCATATGAGCATGCACACACATATGTTATATGAGAGAATTAGAGACATTATCCTGCTGTAATATCCTTATAAATATTTGAACATGATCATTTTATTCCTTCTTTACAAACAGCACAGTTCTGTGTGTTTAACTGGAATCAATTCTCAGATTTATTCTAGGTTAAATATATGCAAAGAACTGTATTGCTATTTTATGCAAACTTCTTTTGCAGAAAGAACTAATGAAACCTCTCTCTCTAAAGAAAACACTTTCTCTGGCATTATCAACAGAGAAGTAAATAATTTATGCATGTCCTCAAAAAGGTCCTTTTGTTGCTCAAAATTGACATATTTAAATCTGGTGCAAAGACTAAAACAAGCAAATAATTTTGGCAATGAAATAGTATAAAAAATGTACAAAATTGCTTTTGTTGGTTTATTTATATGCAAACTTAATTTGAAAAGCAATGAGAGTATTTTTATCTTCCAGTGTATAAAAAAAATCTTTAAAATTTGATGAATTATCAATAGCTGTTGACAGAACTTTCAAAAACATTGAAAAAAATTGTGGAGACTTTATTAAAGATGATGCAGAATGTCTCCAAATATATGTATTTCTTATTACTAAAGACTGATAGGTCAAATATACAGTAGTATATATTGCTACATGAAGGGGGAAAAGTCATTTCTAAGCTCAGCATCCTTTCTAAACACAGCGTCCTTTGGTTTCTTCCCAAGATTTCCTGCTGGGGGACAATGACATCTTCCTGTCTAATTGGAGTAGACCCACATCTGCTACTCACAAAGTTTCTTTTATGGGAAGAATTAAAATGGCTCTGAAAGTTCCTTTCTTCACAATAATTGCTTAAATTATTTGAACTGAAAATGCTTTCTGCCCATTAAATACAATTCAGGCTCTAGCAGATTTCTGAAAAGGGCACATCAAAATGCTGACATTTAAATATCTGAAGCATCAAGACAAGAAGCAAAAGTAAAATATGCAACTAGTGAGTTATTTTTCTGCCACAAATGAAATAACTCAAGGAAAAGAGACAAGGGAGCAGAGCTAGAGTGCCTGTTCTATACAACAAGTTTTAACCTATATTGTTTTCCATACATATTTTCTTGTGGTCTGAAGAACATACTTTCTATATGATGATGGATATACACATGTGTTATAGCAGATGTTAGAAAGGCAGAAATATAGAAAAGATAACTTTCTTCTTAAAATTTTTTTTATCACAACCTAAATCTCACAGCAATAAGTAAACTGTAAAGATTCAAGTGAATTTTTCAATTTACTTTAACCTTTTAACTTCTGCCAATTGGCTTGATTTGGTTCCTATCAATGAATAAATTTATACAGATACAGATACATAGCCCTTGCTTAATAAATCTAGCCAGAATGCTTAAATAAGTAGTTGGAATAGATTTCATATTGAATGCTATTGAAGTTAGCAATCAAATCAAGTAGTCAAATAAAACTTTACAATAGAGGTATATTTTACTACATCTTTGCCTTTCAATGTTCCCTTTTGTAAAGGATGGCTTTAACAGAATAGAGTTGGGAGGGACCTTGGAGGTCTTCCAGACCAACCCCCTGTACAAGCAGAAGACACACTGCAGAGCATTCTGGACAAATGGCTGTCCAATCTCTTCTTAAAAAGCTGCAGTGATGGAACACCAACAACTTCTGAAGGCAAGCTGTTCCACTGATTAATTGTTCCCACTGTCAGGAAATTTCTCCTTAGTTCTAGTTTTTTTCTCTCCTTGATTAGTTTCCATCCATTACTTTTAGTCCTGCTTTGTGGTGCTTTGGAAAACAGAGTGATCCTTTTTTTTTGTGTCACCCCCTCAAATATTAGAACACTGCTATCATGTCATTCATAGTCCTTCTTTTCCCTGGATTAGACATATTCAATTCCTGCAACCATTCTCATATGTTTTTAGCCTCCAGCCCCCTAATCATCCTTGTTGCTTTTCTCTGCACTCTTTGTAAAGTCTCAAAACTTTTTTATATTTGGCGACCAAAACTGGATGAAATATTCCAAGTGTCATGCTTCACATGATCTTGATTCTCTGCCTCTAATTGCTGCAGCCTAGGATTACATTAACTTTTTTGGTGGCTGCAGCACACTACTGGCCAGAGGTGGTATTCAGCAGGTTCTGACCAGTTCTGGAGAATCGGTAGCGGAAATTTTGAGTAGTTCGGAGATTCAGCAAATGCCACCTCTGACTCGAGATTTTACAGTATCCTTCCCCTGCCACGCCCACCAAGCCACATCCACAGAACTGGTAGTAAAAAAATTTGAATCCCACCACTGCTATTGGCTCATATTTAAGTAGTTATCTACTAGGACTCCTTTTGCATGAAGACAGATACAAATAATTATTTAATAATTCTGCTTTCTCCCTGCTGCCTATCATTTCCTTGCCATTTTCTCCCATTAGTGGCCCAATTGTTTCCTTGACATTTTTCTTGTCTTTTATATGTTTAAAGAAACTTTTTAAAAATTATTGTTGACAGTTGTTGTGAATCTTAGTACTGACCCTTAGCTTTCCTGACTTCATCTTTGCAGATTCTGACTATATACTAGTATTCTGCTTTAGATACATGTCCCTCTTTCCATTTTTATACTTCCTTTTTGTTTTTCAGTATATCAGACAGCTCTTTATGCAACATTTATTTGACCCTTGATCAAATAAATCATATATGCAGACTGATTTTCTCAAGTCTATATTATTTTGGTCAAGTTAAGGCCATTTCAATAATATATAAAATAAAAGACATTTCCACATACACACTTTACCTTGTCTAATGAAAAGCATTCTGAAGCCAGCTAAGCAATTGCATTTCTTCCTGCTGGCCTCAGAACATTAAGATCAGGCAAGGAGCAGCTGATCTAATCAGTATTTCTGCAAAGTCAAAAATAGTGCACAGAAGAAATAACAAGAATGACATTCATTACCCCAGCATCTGTTATGACAACTCATGAAATACAAAACCCCTGCATTTATTATCATTCCTTCTGAATGTAAATTCCTATTGAAAGCAATAGAGCTAGGCTGACATGAAATTTTAGCAGTCAGGTGATTTAAGAAGCTGCATTCAGGGATTTAGGCATGAATTCAGTATAAGCTGTTTATGCAAAGAGAGAAAATTAAGAGGAATCTAATGGGTCATAGGGGAGAGGGAAGGTGGTATAATAGGCTCTCTGACTTCCACAGTCTAAATCAGGGGTTTCAAACTCATGTCGTTAAGGTGACATTACAGGATGTATCAGGACTTTTTCCTCCTTTGCTAAACTGTGCGTGGGCGTGATCAGCACATGATGCATCTGGGCTACAGGCTGTGAGTTTGACAGCCCTGGTCTAAATCCTCAACCCACCCATAACTCTGAAAGACCCTACATGATGATGTGGCTAGCAGCCATTTTATTCCAAGGAAATCTTACACAGGTCAAATTTACTCAAGAAGAAGCAACTGGTAGTCTCCCTCATTCATTATTTCCACAGCTAACTGACATTATATATTGTCAGACTAAAGCGCTTTCCAAAATAAAAATCACTGATTAATTAAAAATTCAAGTACAAAGTTAAAGAATAGGAAGTGAGTTAAAAGAAAACAAAAGACCAAAGGATAAGATAATATCTCTGAAAAAATGAAATTTATAACACAAAGACACAAATGCACACAAAAAGAATTCTCAATTCTTCCTTGTATAAAATAAAATTAGTATTCTAATGTGGACCCTACTTTCCTCAGATTGCTTCACAATATTCTAATCTCAAAACCAGATTTTTGTTGGTGGAAGCTTTTTGTATTACCTGGTTTTTCAGCCAGCTCTGAGAAAAAAAAACTCCAAAAGAACAAAGGACAATACACAGAGATCCACCTGTGACAGAATCTTGCTACTTAAATTATTAGAATTTGATTTTTGCAGACTTCAGATGTCCCTGCCTATCTAGATTGACAGGTCAGCTGTTGATTGACTGATCAGACAAAGGTAGTCCTTTAAATCCTTTAGTGTCTGAACCTGTTAGGATTAACTTTATTTCAATTCACCAGTGGTCCTGGATAATACCTGAATGGAACAATTAAGACTGGTTGTTAACTTTAAAATTCATGAACAGCTTTGAGTTCAACCAGTAGGAGATTGAGTGGCACAAAAGTTTCTGTGAAAACCAAACTTCACCATGTCCCACAGGGCTCTTAGTGTCCATAGATTACAAAGAAAAAAAAACTTGCAATTTTATTTTGTACTACAAAAATGGATGTAAATCACCTCAGTGACCAGCCCAAATTATGCTATAAGAACATAGGTGTACAGCAGCTCTCAGTCGAATGCAGAATCTTTGTATGGATTGTGGGGAGAATCAGTTTTCAGATGAATGTCTATTAAACACATTGAGACATAAGGGATAGACCATTTAAGCTCACAGCGATCTGTATTAAGTTTTACCAGAACATTTCCATAGCAACCCCTGAATCTCAAGATGCAAATGTTTCTTCTAAATCCATTGTTCTCGGTAGATAATGGGTTACTTCCTGCCCTTCTATTATTGTATTCATTATATTGTTACTTATGAATATATATGCACACATTTCCCCCTCCTTTCTGAAATATGAGTGCAGTTCTTTTTCAGCAAGGGTGTGTCTCCCATTATTCTTTTGGAGGAGACTCCATCTGGAATATACTGTCCAGTAAATAACTGTGGTAAGCCTTGATTATTTGCTTCAGGTACTATAAGTTAAGCAATGACAAAGTAACTGTAATAAATTCCCAATCATTTATATTTTAATGTTGTCAACTAAAAAAAAACCTCCTTTGGTCTTTTTAGATGCCAGTGGAAAGGGGGGGGGGGGGGAAAGCAGTGCATTCCTCAAATGCCTTAGATAATCGCCTTGGCAGCCCAAAGCTGTCGGCACACAAGAATATTACTGGAGAGCATGATTGATGACTCTTGGCTATGGATGTGTCCCATTGGGGAATATACATCCAGGGGATGGCGGGGAAGACCAGGGTCAAGGGGAAATGAATGATGTATTTTTAGTGTTTGCTGCACCTAGCTAATATTAATATGGCCATTCCTAATAAAACTTTTTTTACTCTGAGAGATGCAGCTACAGACTTATGATTTGAATGGTGGGGATTTGTTGGAGCCCTGACAAACACATTGTTTTGTTTTTTATTCTGCTAGATAGAAAGTGTGTTCAGTCTGATTTTAGATCTTTCTCAGGTGTTATTGTCCATTAATGGGAGAAAATGGCAAAAAGGTGATGAGCAGCAGAGGGAAAGGAAAACTGCTTAACTTTTTTTTTTTGAATCTGTCTTTACGCAAAAGGAAATAATAGTCCAACCTTTCAAAAAATACTGTAAAATGCAGATTAGGAATGCAAGTCAAAATGAGCAAGAAAATAGTAAGAGAACACCTATGTACTTTAGATGAGTTCAAATCATTGTGACCAAATGGATTACACCAAAAGGTTCTGAAGGAATTGACAGATATGATCTCAGAACCATAGAACCATATCTTTCAAAGATCCTGGACTACTGTATCAAAGTAGTGGAAAACTACCAGAAGACTGAAAAAGAAAAAAGAAAATGGACCCAGGAAACTGAAAACCTATCAGCCTGACATCTATACCTGGGAAGATTCTGGAAAATATCATGTCTGCAAACACCTGGAGGCAAACAAAATCATAAGTAAAAGCCAATTTGGGTTTGTAAAAAACAGATCATGCCAGACAAATCTTATTGCATGCTTTGACAAAGTGACAAAATTAGTGGACCAGTGAAATTCTGTAAAAATAATTTATTTGGACTTCAATAAGGCATTTGATAAACTAGATAATAACAAGATACTAGATAACAATAGCTTGATAAGATAGAAAAAGATGGTTAGACAGCATCACTACCAAACTTATAACTGGCAGACCAACATGTAGTATTTAATGGAAAATAATACTGCAGGATTTTCAACTTCTGTATTATTTGTGCTACAAAATTGATCCCCAAGTAATACACCAACATATGAAATTAGGGATACTATTTAACCACAGTGTTGCATTGTTTAAAAAAGTCCGTAAACCTTGGGTTTCTGGTTTTGAACTTCCCCAAAGACGGATTGCTGACCGCGACTTTGCGTGGCTTTGGTCTGTGCTTTGGCGTCAAAGAGCCCTATTGATCAGATTTGGGGAAGAAGCCATCTCGTAGGGGTGGAAGAGGAAGGGGAGACCATCAGCCAGGTAGAGGGGAGTCACAAATCCCCTCCCCGGCTTGGCAATTTCTCCCTCCCAAAGACGCCTGAAGCGGTGGTCTAAAATAACCACCTTGTAGGGAAAGATTAAACTGGAATAAGATTGTGCAGGAGAGAGAAAGAAGCAAACAACAGGAGGATCAGTATGATATAATTAAATGGAAAGTATCCCCAGGATTAACATTTCACAGAATTTTTAAGAAAGGATTTAAAGCGGTGAAGAAAAAGAGAGAGAAAAGGTGTGAATTGCTTTTGACAGAGGCGGGGCTTTGAACCAAGAAAGGTAGAAGCTGGAAGAAGGAATCATCTAATCAATTTGGATAAGTATATTCTGATTCTATATAGGCATTAATAAAGCTGAACTATAGATCGTTAAAGAGAAAATTTAATACCAACTGGATTTGATCCTTTTGTTTGGAAGACTGTGGTTTAAAAAGCTTTGAATAATTGAAAAGAAAAAAGAAAAGAGGGAGTAAAGATCTGTTATAAAAAGAGTGCCATCTAATTTAAATCTAACTTGTTCTTCTTTTAAAAGACTCTGTTTCTTAAAAAACTGTAAGGAAAATTGATACAACAAAACAAGAACTTTGAATAATTGAAACATTGAAACAAAGAAAGAAATGGGAAGATTCTGCCCTTGGATTAATTGTTGATTCTGGCATGGATTTGGCATTGGATTAGCTGAGGAATAAAACTTGAGAGGAAGAAAATAAAAACTGTCTGTTGGAAATTAACTTCAAAGACACTATTTGGATTAAATTGTTAACTAGAAAGTTGTAAAATGGCGATATTTTTTCTGGAATCAAAAATGGAACTTAGAAGCAAGAAAGAAATATTACAAGTGTGAGGTGAATCGTTGGGATTTGCTTTAAAATTTATGGAAAATGCAATTGCAGATATGAACAACAAAGACAAAAGACAGAAGAGGAGGTGGAGCAAATCGTAGAAGGGGCCATCTTTAATTATCATCGAGAACAAAGAACTCTGGAAAGAAAGAGGAAAAGAGTTGAAAACAAATATAGGAGATTTAAGAAGTTAAATAAAGAGGAATATCTGGAAAGTTAAAAAAGGGAAAAAGAATCAGCAGAAATTCAAAGGGTGGAAGGAAGCTATAAATAGAGGGGGATAAAAACAGGAGTGAAAGAATAAAGGGGAAAATATAAGGGGAAAGAAGAGATAAGAAACAGGATTTGGGAACAAAGAAACATGGGAATTGTAAAAAAATGGGAAAATTGTTTAATTAGAGATAAAGATAATGGTTGATTAATATTTAGAGAGGGGATTCTGCAAGGTGCTTGGGGGAAACATAAATAAATTTATAGTTATGAAATAGGGACATATAGATTGATAAGATGGAAAACAGAACTGTTATTTCTTGATAATGGAATCTAATGCTCTTTCCTTTATGTATAGAGATAATTGTAACAAATAATGGAATATGTTTATTAAATATATTGAAATATTTCTAGGACTGAAATGCAGGCTTTTTTGTTTATGAATGGAATAATTAATGGAATACATGTATTAAATATATTGAAATAAATGAAACAATATAGGAGGAGAGCTGAAATGGAATTAACATTAGGGTTTAGGATTAAATGAGTAGATTAATATGTCCTTTTTCTGAAATTGTAAATAAATCTTATGAAAATAAAAAGGAGAAAAACCATGCAGAATCTGATTTACATATGCTATGTAACTTTAATTGGATTATTTATTTTAATGTTAATAAAACGTTAAACGTTTAATGGGATTTAAAAGGGAAAATAATTAATGAATATGTAATTATCTCAGAATTTATTTATTTTTATTCAGAATTTAAGATGAAATATACAAATGTGACAGTTAAAAGTAATAAAGTATAATAATTATGAAGCTAACATAAGTGAATTAAATAATGAGATAAGCATTTGGAATAATATAATAAAATAGAAAATGTATAAAAACATTATTAAGATAAGAAATTGAATACAAAAATTGAATATGTAACTATGATCATATTTGTATGTATATGTGAAACCTGTAATCATGCTGTTCACTAAAAAGAGATGTTAAAATGTGAAAATTGAAATAAAACTTGTTTAAAAATAATACTCTGTAAACCTTGAAATTGTTAGGTAGCCCATATATTCAGTAAAACAGAGTCCTGAATACTCTGAAACATCTGTTAGTGCATCTTCTCAAGAACTTTTCCAATGTCATGTTCTACTCTTGTTCAGTTTGCATTTCCTCCACTTACAATGGCATTTACTCTGCTATTATTATGGTTTCTATTTTAAAATAGCAAAATAGGTTCCTATTTAACACAGGAAGCTTAGCATAGTTTGAAATTTAGCATGGTTTTCTCTCAAAATCTATGTCAACATATAGTTCAGTTTGGAAGAATTCTTTTTTACTCCTCTTCCATTCATGGGAAATTATTATTCCACCAAGGCATGAAAGTAAGATACGTTTCTGCTGGTTTGCCATAGTTATTGCTTTTGTTTGACAAATTTGTTAGCAAAGTCCTAGTGAAGATTCCTTTTTTTTAATGTTTGCCTGATGATCATGTTACTTAGTTATATTCATTTTCCAGTTTTCCTGATTCATCTGATATAACAACCTGACAGGCTTATCAAACATCATTATACCTTGATTACATCCTCTGCATTTTGGCTCTTAAGAGATGGTATTGCTAATTTTAATCATTCTAATGAGAATAATATCCTCAAACAGTCAATTTCAATCTCATTCAAGAGGCTGCAAGCATGATTCTTTTTCTACAAAGTGCAGGATTTATATGTAAATCAAAATATTAAAACAATGAGATGCAACTCAAATTTTATAAAATTGAATCCCAAGCTTCACATTCTAGTTGGAAGTCTTTAGTTATGTTAACGTGTTATCTCTTTATGCTTGCAGATGTTTCAAATGAAGTTTTAATTGGTCTTTGTATCAGACACATGTTTCTTCTACTTCTCCTCCAGAGTGAAATTATCTGTAATTTGCTTTATATTTTCTGTATATATATATATATATATATATATATATATATAAACTTTTTGCTTATGCTGAAGATGCAGGGTTGATGGAAATGGTATGGAAGATTCTTCTGGTGGAATAATTTTGTTTTATTAAATTTAGCTTATGAATGTTTTTAATCTCTTGCATTAATTAAAAAAATATGTGTCCAATTAACATTAAGTCCCATGGACTTGAATAGAGTTTATTTCTTGATAAATGAATTCAGGATTATAATGCAAATGCACATCATTCCATCTTTACTATGCAAATTAATTTCAGCCATATAATTCTATATCCCCTTCAGTGAAACTCAGGTATTCAAAGTGAACTTGAAAACTATCATCATCAAATGGTATTGCTTGTCCATAATATTTTTTCCAATTTGCCCTTTTCTCAAATTTATTTTATTTATTTAACAAAATGTATATGACTACCCAACTAATTCTCAGTGACTCTGGGCCACTTACAAAGTTAAACACTCAATATAAAAACATTAGAAAGCAATAAATTCCCAGCCACCTGGCAACAATAGTAAATCAAATAAGCTATTTAATATGCTCCATCAAGCTCTAGACTTATTGACAAAACTAGATTGTAATGGCTCCCTTGGGCATTGGCTCAGACAATGAGGAAGTGCCAGTTCTGGGGACATCTAAGAAGGCACTATGGGGAGCACCAGGAAGATATGAAGGCTCTCCGACAAATTTGGATGGTGTAGGCGAGGCTACACCAGGAATGTCAGGGGAATCCAGCAGCAAGAAGCAGCTGGATGATCAGCCAGCTGTGCAAGGAGAAGAGGCACAGTTGTACTAAATTATTGTGGATGACCAGTTGGCCTCTCAGGTCAGAGAAAAGATGCAGCTACAGCTGGCCAGCAGAAGAGGAGCTGACATCTACACCCAATCAAGATTTCACAGAGCTGAGCAGAGGTGCTGGTACATGAGTGCTGGTGCGCAGACAGTTTTTCATACAGGAGCCCAAAAAAATTAGCCACCACTGATCTATACCTCTCCCTGCCTCCATGTTCTGGTACATAGGGAAGATGTAACCAAGAAAAGACAGTTCTTCATACGGCAAATCTATTGTACAAACAAGGTTTCCAGTTGCATAATGTAATTTTTCCTCCTTTATACATTCATATAGTTCCATCTATAGCATAGTTCATTTTTTTACTCCAATACCAATGCAGCTTTGAATCTTGCATATACTTCGTGCCATCGAAAAGTATAACAGAGACAATGTGATATACCAGTTAAAAATGTTTAGAACTGGTGAGATCTATGGAAATGCAAAATCATGTGCAAGCTGCAAAATTCAAGATCATGGATTTTGCTGGGGGCCATACACTGCAGATTTTTCTTTATATTTAGCAACCCTAAAATTTACACATGTGTCTAAATAATTTTTGGTTGATTATTTTTTATATATTTTTTACCCTTCAGTTGATAGATACTACATAAGATCCCTTGGCTATATTCTTGTAAGACATCTTTCTTACATTTAAGAAACATTTTTTATCTTTTTCTTCCTTAATCTTTCTATAGTGAAAATAAAGTAAACACGATTATCTGAAATAGTCAGTTACAAAACCACTTTAATCTAGACTTTTTAAGACTGTGAACATGCTAATTGCAAAATGACATGTTCTAGAAACCCATGTTTTACAAATGCTGTACATGATATTCTTGCCATTTGTTTTTCAACATTAGCCCAGATATTCTTATTTCAACGTGCCAGTGAGGGCAGAGGTACAAATAGCTGACAAGATAGACCATGGAGGAAAGAACCAAGCCCTTTTTATAACAGGATGATAGACCAGATGTACAGCTCAAATTTGTCAAGTCACTAATCAGTTAAATCACACTGGTTAATTAATTCTGTTCAGTCCCGTTCATTTTCTTCTAAATGATTCTGACTCAGAAACCCCAGTGGGGAACATGTTAAACAGACCATACCTCTTCCAGCTGCACCATGAAGGTAACATTATGCCCTTGTTCTGATGTCAGTGTGCCATCTGATGTGACAACCCGAAGTCCTCGCGGGGCTTTGCCAGGACACTGCTGTGGCTTGGCTGTGTACTGCTCACGCACACCGTCTGTGCAGTTATTAGACACGACCTTTCTGTACCTGTGAAAAGAACAAAGAACCCTGAAGAGACTAGCTACAAGCTGCTTGTTTCTAATGATAGCTCCCTTTTCCAGACCATCGCTGTCACATGTCAGATATTTAAACCACTGAATCATGAAACAGTATAAATTGACTTGGTACAGAACTTTAGCCACATTCATGCTCTGATATTAAGAAGAAGTAACAGACCAGTTATCAGAGTTAATGGTACTGGCAAATGTATATGGTGCTGTTTTGTCACAATAAAGTAGCAAGTAACATTTGTCACTACTAAGCTGGGCCATAAAAGGGATAAAGAGTAAACTTTCACTTTTATAATTCAGTATAAATTTTTACCTGCCAAATATAGTGATAGGAAATTTATAGGATCATAGACAATATTGATAAATCTTAATCTTCCTTATTTGTTGAGGGACAAATTAAACCTATCATTTTGGAAAACTTGCTGTATTGTCATCAATAAAGGATAATTATACTTTTTATAGTTTTACAATAATCCTGACTCAGCTTTCCATTTGCAAAAAGTATCATTCAAGATATAAAGAAAACCACAGACTGAGGAATAATATGGTAATGGGTCAGCAGCATTGCAGTTGATATCTTCACAAACAACTACTACAGCTTTAACTACTTACCCAGTGCTATTGAGATAACTTTGACCAAGACTGCATTCTTTTGACAAAGATGATAGGTTATACCAAAAAGCTGGCAAACACTGGCCATTGCTGTGGCGCTCAAATCCATAATCACTAGTTTGGGAAAAAAAAATATTACTTTGGTGATATGCAAGTGGATTGTTGCAGTGGATATATAATTTTCAAATATAAATTGATGTATAAAACCATATGGATTTCTTTCAAACACATGCACTTACTTCACATAGAGATACACATATCCTATAAATTCCCCATGGCATCTGGCATTCATTCATAAACCCAATTATCAGAAATTTTAGTCTTCTTTCTGATCAAGAAACTATAATCTTCCATCTACAAGACCTTACTGGGACAACAACTTAAAGTTGTCAAGTTTCTTATAATAGCTTTGACTATGTCAATTCCGTTGGATAAGTATTTTATTCTGCTGTTGTTTTTTCTCCTGACATGCAGTTGTAACATATTTTATATTTAGACAAATACTAAATTCTAAAACCAAGGCTCACCAATTTAGCTTATGATGGTTTATAATATTCAATAATGTCTTCAGGGTACTTCCTTGTTCTACTGTAAATGTCAGAAACTGGTTATAGTTCATACATGAACAGGAAATGCACAGATCAATTATCTCTGTAAAAATAATCATCTGTGGTTGTGGAGAAGAGAGCAATAGCTTAAAAAAATCCTGGATTTTGTATTGCTTCTTTAAAATCCTGAGTTTTTTCTGTAATATGTTGATACTAGGAAGAGAGATAGCTGATTTCAAATGTAGATGTGCTTATTCAACATTATCCAAGTTACTTTTTATTCTTACTAAAGAAACCATAAAAAGACTTTTTGATCATTAAATCAATAATAAAACTAATTTTAATATTCTAGAAGAAAGCAAATATTTATAAATGAATGATGCTTTCTCTGAATCTGATTGTCAACAAACTATAATTGTCTGTATTGCCAAATTCTTTTGTATTAATATAATTAAAAAGTGATAACATTGTATCCGTATCAGGTATTTAGTTAAAAAAACCAGCTACAAAATACAGAATAACAAAAATACAGAGCATGATTTCCTGTAACACAAGTAATTTATGCTTATGTACTACTTGTGCTTTTCTTTTTACAGGTGGAAGGTTTTTGGGGTATTTTATCTCAATGTATGGTTTATACTTCATGTACTCTAGTGAATGATTTTTAGGAGAAGAGAAGCAAGGTTTAAGTCTTTCTGAGGGACTGCATAATTCTTTGATTGGGCTTGGATCGTTTAAAAAGGGTAAACATAAGCTGTACGATTCAACAAGAATAACCGTTTTCCAAGTTTTGTGTTACAGGTAGTTCTCAATTTACAACCATTCATTTAGTAATCATTTGAAGTTACATTATTTATGGATGGTCCTCACACTTAGGATTGTCATTGTACCTTCAAGGTCATATGGTCCAAATTCAGGCACCAATCAACATGTATTTCAATGTTTTCAGCATCCTAGGTTCACATGATTGCCATTTTCAGCCTTCTTAGATGGCTCCTGACAAGTAAAGTCAATGAGGGGCTGGACTCACTTGACAATTGTGCCACTTAGTGATTTGGGAATGATATTCAGGCAAAATAGATCATAAGATTGGGTGTGAGCCACTTAACACAGCATAAGCAATGGAAATTCTAGTTCCAATTTTGGTTGTCAGTTGAGAGCTACCTGCATTAATTCCAGGGCCATTGTCTATATACATATCTATAGATATCTCTCCTGGCTTAGGACTCGGATACTGATTTGGAAGAAGCTATTCTAGCAATGTCAGCTGTATAATGTCAGCCCATTGCTGATTTCTCTCAAACACACACACACACACATGTATGTGTGTGTGTGTGTGTGTGTGTGTGTGTGTTTCACAGAATAGTAATCACCCACTCCACTTTCTATAGATCTGGTCTTAAAGTACATGGATTTTTTTCCCACTACAAAATTAGCTATATATGCTAGGACATAAATGATATCAATCTGTATATCTGAATGGCAGTGTAAGAACACAAACAAACACACAAATAGGCTGCTGAGAAATATAACCAGCAGCTCCATTGCATCTCATTATAAAGGCATCAGTATCTTTTCCTCACTTTGCAGACATGCAATTTAATGAATTTGTTGTTTCCTTTCTGTTGCACACATAGCACTGATGATTGTGACAAATTGCTGCCTACATGTAGGCACAATGCTCCTACCATCATCTGGAGCAGCAGAGGATGAAAATGACTGTTAAAATCTGAGCAGAGGAGTGGAGCACACCCAGAGTGACTGCATTACATCCAAGCATCTGGTGTTTGCAAGGCATATTTTGATTTGTGACAGGCTGAAACCAACATATACATTATATGCTTCTCTCTCTCATATTCTTTTTCTCTCTCTCTCATATTCTCTTTCTCTTTTTCTCTCTCTTTCTCTCTTTGTCTGTGTGTCTATTTCTGTCTCCCTGTGTATGTGTGTGTGTGTTTGTGTCCTATTAAGGGAAGACAGCAGATATTCAGTGGCTATGAAAATAATAAAGCCTTTTCCAAACCTTGCTATCAGCCTTTTTAGTCATGTGGTTTTAAATGAATATTCAACTCATATCTGAAATTTCACAGGGATAGGACACAATCTCCACATCTTTTCGTACTGTGTTCCCAGTGAAAATATGCCCATGTACATCAATATGCCACATTATATAATAGCACCTTAGGACTATATAATTAATTTCTGAAAAGTACATCCCACGCTAGGAATATTAGTATTGTAAACAACATTATGAATTCTAAATGGCGTTTCTTCAGAACTATCTCAATCAACTAATGAAAATTTACATTAGCGTCCTTCCATTTGAGTTTTTTTTTCATATTCCAGGAAATGTTACAGTGACTTTCCTGCCAACCTCAGTTTCTATTCCCAAGTTACGATTATGTTCCTCTTTGAGGGAAACTTAATAATTATGTTCATAAATCACAGATATATAGGCTTCTAATACACTACAAGTAGTTCTTAACTTCTGACTGATCATTTAGTGAATGTTCAAAGTTACAATGGACCTGAAAAAGGGAACTTATTATCCAGATACAAAGTTCTGATGGTTGCCCCCCTCTCTGCATTACATGACCCACACTTCAGGCTGTCAGCAACGCAGCTACATTTATGGCCATTTGAAGCATCTTGTGACATAAATGACATGACATCCTTGCCAAAAAGCAGCACTTTCAGTTTTCAGCAAAATCACAGCATTTGTTTCATGGCCAACACACAGTTGTAAAATTGTGTTGGTCATTTGACTGATCTGTTTTATGACTGTCATGACATTACCATAATGGGCAGTCCCTATTATGGTCATAACATATAATCAAACTACTTTTAGCTGGTTGACAAACTTCTTATACATATAAGATCATATAACTGGAACATGACACTGAAGATTCACACTAGAACTTTTTCATGAAAATCTAGATGTAATTATTGACAAACACTGAAAGTTTTCACCAGGACATTGGCACAAATGAAAAAGGATATCAGGACAACTGGATATTCTCAATGCTAGTTGATTATTGTTGGATACGGAAGCAAAATGCATTGGACACCAAGTACAAACAAAAATCATCAGCAAAACATTTTTGGCCCTGGTCAACTCATGGTGCAACTCAGAAATATTATGTGATATGTTAAATACATTATAGACATTAAATTAATTTTGTATTTCTCAATATTATAAAATTATATTGATGTTTAGTTTGAAGGTATCTATTATAATCACCAAAAGTATTTCAAGAAGCAAAACTTTTGAAAAAAAATGTTGTCTAGTGAAATCAGAGACTGCCAATGATGGGTGGACTGCATTGCTCTAAGATATCAGAATTCATCCATTAAAGGTATCAGAATTCATCCATTAAATTTAGTCACTTTAGAAATAGATCTATGAAATCTGAGGGAAGCTATTGAAATGTGGGGAGGGAAGTAAAGAATGTGGAGGAAAAAATAAAACTGGTCAAAAGGGAGAAAATTACAAAAATAAGGATTAGTGGAGCAACTAGGAACAAAGTGAGGAATGGAAATGATTATATGCAAATGTGGTGAAAGCTGAGAAATTTAGGAGAAAACATGGAGAGGCAGGATGGAATTTCTGCTAGGAGCTTGAAGAAGTTACAAAGAAATCAGAAAGAATGCATACAGTAAATTGGAAGAAGAAAATAAAGAGAAAGTTTAGGAGAAAGAACATTATGTGCCTCAATGTTCAGTGAAGAAAAGTTATATGTATCTCTAATTACAATATATCTCAGTTGTTAATCAAGGTTATTATGTGTTTGGTTTGCTCTATCTGAGCCTATCTGAAAAACCTAAGTAGAAAGCATGGGAGGCCTACAAGATCTATGTGTTTCAATAGACTTTGAGTGAGTGAATAAGTGACTGACCATAAATTGAACCTGGAAAGTTTCTTAAGGAGCATGCATATGATTTCCCATGTTTTTCCAGTTTTAAATCCAAGCCTTCATATAATATGTCACACAGATATGCATTTTAATATTAATTTTAAAATAATGGAGAGATAAAATAGACAATCTGTATTAGAATGTAAGAGTAGGCCTTAATGAAATTCTAATATTTGAGAATTTAAGTAGCTCAGGGTTGAACTGCAGAACCCTTGGTTCTTGTTTGCTTGCAAATGTTTTTTTTTTCTTTTTATCTTATCCACTTTTAGATTAATTCTCCAATGTTTACATAAGAAAAGGAACAAACAAATTAATCCTATTCACTAATATTACTTTCATTATAGACATCTTCTTAATTCATTTCAATTTATTTCAAATATTTTTTAAACATTGACGTTTCTTTTAAGCATTACCTTTTCTTGATACTCTTTTCTCATTTAAATCACTAATAATTCCCATATCTTCATACTTATTACCTTTTAATTCTTTTATCTGTCAGATTTGCAATTCCATTGCATATTCTTTCCATAGATTCTAGATTAAACAAGCTTTTACACACAAAATAGAACATAAATTTTCCTCTTCCCTTTAACTAATTTCGGAGTGTCACTTAAGTAGTTTACCTTAATTCCCTCATCTTAATTCCCAGTAAACATTTATTTTAATTAGTTATAATAATCATTCCCTAAAAAAAAAAACTACAAAAAATTGTACTTTTCAGTCAGATTCCGCAGTATATTTTCCCCCTTTACTTCTGCAGAGTTTTATTTATAATACAAAAAAAAAAACAATAGAAGAAGAAGAAACAATTAATCCATTTAGCTAGTCCTGGTCACTGATATTACTCTCATTTTAAAACCTCCTCACAATTCATTTCAATTATTTCAATATATATAATAAACATTTACCTTTCTTATAACAATAAAAATAAGAACATACATTCATCAACTAAGAAATATCAGTGCCCTTCTCTCCCCTTAATAGTCTATATTTCCCTATTTTCTAGATAACTTGTAATTGCAAATACATTCTTATTACCCCTCATATCAGTGCGGAATCCCCTTTCTTAATTCATTAACCATTATCTCTGTGTATTCTAAATAACCAATTTTTCCATTTTTTTACAATTCCATAATTCTTTCTTTCCTGTTCCTGTTCCTCATTACCTCTCTTCTCTTTTGTTTTTACAAATCTTTTCTCCGTCTGATTTGTATCTCCTCCCTCTTTATATCTTCCTTCCCCCTTTTACTTTTCTGCTGTTTCTTCCTGTCTTTCCTACTTTTACAGGTATTCCCCTTTTTAGTTACTTTTTGGAATCTTTTATTTTTAACCCCCCTTCTTTTTTCTCTTCTTTGTAGTGTTCTTTGTGTTAATAGTCTATTTAAGATGGCTTCTTCTTGAACTAACTCCTCCTTCTCTGAAGTTTCTTCTTCATGTTCTTCAATCGCCATTTTCATAGCTTTTAACACATTGCAAAGTGATTCACCTCTTGCATATAGTAGTTCTTTCATATTTTAAGTGCCATCTTTAATTCCTGCAGAGATATCATCATTGCACACTCTTATATCTTATATTCTTTAAAATCCACAGATCAACTTCTCTTTTTCTTTTTTCTCCTTCAGGCTTTCTGGATTCACAATTATTCTAACACTAGGTTTATACCAAAGTCACCAATTAGCCCAACAATCTGTTTTTTCTTACTTTTTCTTTTATTCTAGTTCAACTTTCACTTTCTGGGGTGCTTGTTTTGTTTTTCAGTCTTTCTTTTTCATTGTATCAAGTCAAATTCACAAAGGAACAGGAATTTTTTCTTTATATTTTTCAGTATAAATTTTTGCCCACAAGATGGCACTCTCCATCATATAAAGCCCTCACCTTTCCCCCCCTTATTTTATTGTTCAGGGCTTTCTGAGCCTCAATACTCCAAAACAATCAAGTCTCCAATTTGTATATTTCCCCCCTCTTTTTAATGCTCTTAAGTCCAGCTTTAATTTATGCCTGTTTGTTGCCAATATATTTTAATTCAATTTATTTAAGTTTCTTGTTCCAGCTTCTTCCTTTCCTGGTCCGAAGCCCCATTCAGCTGTCAAATTTATTTTCTCTCTTTTATTTTTTCCCTTCCTTTTATAATTCCACTGCTTTTTTCTTTCTTTCTTAAAGGTTCTTAAAGCATCAATCCCGGGTACCTTTTATTTAGTTGTTGCACCAAATTGTCCTGGTTCTTATGTTGTCCACCTCTTTCTTCACTCCTGCACAAATCTCAATCCAGCTAAGTCCTCCTCTTCAGGATGGCCATTTTAGAGCACCACTTGGTCAACTTTGGGGGGGGGGGAATTGCCAAGCCCGGGGGGAGATGCGGCTCCTCTCGACCTAGCTGGTGACTTCCCCTTACTCCACCACCCCTCTGAGGCAGCTTCAGCCCCTAATCATGATGACTGGGATTCTCCAACGAAAGAGCACGGACTGAAGCCGCGGACAGTCGCGGTCCCCAGTTTGTCGGCAGGGAGGGCTTAACCCAGAAGTCCACTTGCAGATGTTTCTTTACTCCAATAGATAACATCATCAGTGCTGGTGAGTGTGGGATTTGCTCCCTTTCCATCCTGCCAGTGTTACTGAGGATGGTTTTCTGCTTGATTGTTTATCCATCTAGTATAATCCCAGTTTATTTGTGTGTTTATGCTGAAAAGGATGTACTCTGCCCTTTTTGTTTCCTTCTTAGTTTTTTTATTGCCTCTTCTGAACACTGTGTAAATATTGTTTATTTCCATGTGTCTAAAGATGACTAATTTGTCTGAATGCCAAGTTTCCGGGAATTTCTTGGCATTTGGATTTGCCTAGGATGTTCTGAAATTGTAGTTGCCATTTGCTTGAGATGAAGAAATTTTCACTGTGTATTCTGGCTGCTAGTTGGTGTTCATGGATGGACTCTGCTATTTTTCTGCATATCTGTCTCCATAATGGCTGATACAGTCCGTACACTGTATGTTGGTGTTTTTGGCTCCTGTTTTTTTTTTTTCTCCTTGTGGGATTACTAGGATTTTGGTTTTAATGAAATCCTATTGTTTTACTTGAAAATTGTTTTACCCAATTATTAAATTAGAAAAGAAACTTTCTTTCTTGTCAAAGAACATTGATGCAGTAGGTACAGATGGGAAGAAATATGTTCCAGTTGTGTTTTAATGTGAACCAACCTAATTTGTACCCATGGAATGACTGTGTTCTCTGGATCACAATTATCCATTTATTCAGCACTTCTTCAAACCCTGTAATGCATTTATCTGATGAAAAAAAATGCTTCAGAAATTGATGTCGTGTAAAATTGCATTTAAAATGACTACATTAGAGAAAATAGAATTCACACAGAATGATCAACAACAACAACGATGATGATGTATTCCAGAGGTGGTATTCAGCAGGTTCTGACCAGTTCTGGAGAACCGGTAGCAGAAATTTTGAGCAGTTTGGAGAACTGGCAAATACCACCTCTGACTGGAGATTTTACAGTATCCTTCCCCTGCCATGCCCACCAAGCCATGCCCACAGAACTGGTAGTAGAAAATTTTGAATACCACCACTGATGTATTCGCATGTTAATCTAGACT
The DNA here is from genome assembly GCA_023653725.1 of Bungarus multicinctus. Lineage (NCBI taxonomy): Eukaryota > Metazoa > Chordata > Lepidosauria > Squamata > Elapidae > Bungarus > Bungarus multicinctus. The sequence continues at coordinate 53,981,783 of CM042844.1, forward strand.
TATCTTTTTTCTTAAAAAGCAAATACTTGATCAGTTGCTGGAATGATCCCATTCATGCTGAAATAAAGCCCATGAAAATCTGACAAAGAAATGCTTTAATAACACATATGTCACTGTGTAATCCATTTATTACTTAAATAAATATGGGTTGGTTTCTAGGCAGCTGCTAGGAAATATTATTCCTGGGACTAAGTGCACCATTTCCATTCTGACATTAATTCCTGAAACACTATTGCCCCCTGGCTGTAAAAAGTGGGAAATACATACAAATAAAAAATTTCTGCATTAACTTACTTTCTTTCCTATCCTTTAATATACAATTCTTTCAGCACAATTCAGGAATTACTTATTCTGCTGTCACAGGAAATCTGCACACTTTTACCCAGAATTTGTGACAGATCTGAAAATAATTCAAACTTGCAGGTGCAATGTCAGATTTTCTTTTGGACTGATAATCAAACATGATTCTTGATTTTTTTTTTAAAAAAGATTTTTTTAAAACTAAAACAAATAGAATTTTAAAATAATATAAAGCTAAAAAAATGATCTTAACTGTAATTCCATTTTTATCATTTTAGAAATATGCCTTTTGTTTTTAATACTTTTAATGCTATAGGTTGCCAGAGTCTCATTGAAATATGATGGAAGGCAAATAAAATTAGTAAATAAAAAAAATAAATATGATTAATAGAGTAACAGAGTTGGAAAGGACCTCAGAAATATTCTAGTTTAACCCCATACTCAAGAAGGAAATCCTATACCATTCCAGACAATCTCTTCTTAAAAACCTCCAGTGAAGGAGCACGCACAATTTCTGAAGGCAAGCACTTTCACTGATTAATTGTTCTCACAGTCAGAAAATTTCTTCTTGGTTTTAGGTTGGATTGCTTCTTGAGAAATTGCTATTAATTTCTTCTAATCCTACTGCAGATGCTTTAAAGATAGGTTGATACCCTTTGCAAGATCTGGGCATGTCTAATCTAACAGATTCATATAATCCCTAGTCCTTCTTTTTGTTAGACTCAATATACCCAGTTCTTGCAACCCATTCTTCATATGCCCTTATCTTTATTGCTCTTTCTAGAGCCTTAACATCTTTTTAATACCATGATGACCAAAACTGTACTAAGTATTTAAATGTGATTTTATCAGATAAGTATAAAGTGGTACTAACATTTCATGGCTTGGGACCCGGGTACTTACGGGACCACCTGCTGCCACCATCAGCCTCCCGCCAGCCAGTGCGCTCCCACAGAGTGGGCCTTCTCGGGATGCCGCTGGCTGGGCAATGCCGGCTGGCGGCTCCGAGGGTGCGGGCCTTCTCTGCGGGGGCACCCTCCCTCTGGAATGAGCTACCTACAGAGATACGAGCCGTCAGTGACCTGCGAATCTTCCGGTGCGCGCTGAAGACCCACCTTTTCCAGCAGGCCGGTCTGGCCTAGTGTCATTAGAAGGGTTTTAATTTTTAAATTTTTAACTTTTTATTGGGTTTTTATGAGTTTTCTGTATTCTTAATTCAGCCATTAATTTAATATTTTTTTTAATTCTATTTTAATTTTTTATGGATTATACTGTTTTATTAAGGCTGTTCACTGCCCCGAGTCCCTATTTGGGACAGGGGGTGGTAAAAAAAATTAATAAATAATAACAATAAAATAATAATAATGTGATTTTAATTCTATCCTTCCGTTGATGCAGCCTACGACTGCATTTCTTTTTTGGTAGCTGCAGCACACTGCTGGTTCTTGAGACCATCTTCTAAAGTGTTGGCTATTCCCTCCAGGTTTGGGTCATCTGCAAATTTGATGAGTGCCTCTTCTATCCCCTCATCTAATTTTTTTTAATGTTGAAGAGTATTGGGCCTAAGACAGAACCTTGGATACCACATTCCATGTAGATATATAGTAGTTCCGTTATGACATGTTGAATGTCATGGTTCAGCAGTTACAAATTCATCTAGGGATGATATCTAAGCCACATTTTTCTATCTTAGCAAGCGTAGGTTGTGGTCTACTTTGTCAAATGACTAATGAAGTCCAAGTATAATATGTCTACAGCATTTCACTGATCCATAATTTAGTCATTCTGTCAAAGAATGCAATAAGATTTATCAGGCATCATTTATTTTTGACAAATCCATATTGACTTCTAGTAATAAGAATTATTACTAGATAATAATTATAAGACTAATTCTGTGGTTTCTTCCCCAAACCCCAAAATTTTCAACATTAGACTATCTACTATTGACCTCACCCCTTTCCTAAGAGGTCTGTAGGGGGCGTGCATACCAAACGTGCCTACTGTCCCTGACCTATTGTTTCTTTTTTTCTTATTCGTATCCATTTCATGTATTTATAACCATATTTATACTTATACCTGTTATCTAATAATTGTTTGACAAAATAAATAAATAAAAATAAAATAACTTTGTTTGCTTCTAGGTGTGCACATGTTTGTTGCTTGATTAGCTTTTACAGGATCTTTCCAGGTGTTGATGTCAGGTCTGTAGCTTCCTGAATCCATTTTTTTCTATTTTTTGAAGATGGGACATCGGCTCTTTTCCAGGCTTCTAGTAGTTGCCCAGTGCTCCAGGATGTCTGAAAGATCTGGTCCAGTAGTTCCAGGATCACGTGCACCAGCTCATTCAGAATTCTGGGCTAGAATCCATCTGGTCCTGGTGATTTGAATTTGTCTATAATATATAGGTAGTATCTTACCATTTTCTTGCCTATTTTGACTTGTATTCCTGTTTTTATTAGGTTGGATGTTTAATTTGGGACTGATTTATTAGTAAATATTTGTTGAGATGGACTAAGAAATCTACATTCCAATTATCTTGAATTCTGATTTTTAATGAACAGAATTTTAGCTCCTGTTTCTTCTCAGGAGTAGCATAACCCCAGAGATTGGGGGGACCTTTTGCCTCAATAAGATCGCAGAGACTTGGCCTTTCTTAGAATGAGGCTTTTTGTAATGATTGGAAATCGAATGACTGTAGTTGGCATTAGTTACATTATATGTTTATTTGTGTTGTTTTTCACCTTGGTGAATTTTCTTCTACCTTTAATTCTGTTAGTTGCCCAGATTTTCAGATTATGGATTGAGCAACCATGTAAATTGATTAAATGCAAAAGAAGCAAACAAATGAATTATTAAATTCAGAATTAGGCTATAAAGTATAGCTTTCCAGAAAATTCAATTTTTACTATATGCTTGATTCCGTTCTTATAGTTTGTCACTGATATTATAAACATTGCAAAGCAAACAGGATTTAGGAACTGAATGCAGGAATCATGGAGGGTGAGGAGTTATATTTATAAGAAAGGCTGCAGTGAAACTAACTATGTTAAATGAGACTACAGTACTTGTATAAATGGGAGACCTGTAGGGTACAAAGCCTATAATTGCATTTAGTTGAATTAAGTTGCAATTACCCTGCAGCACCTTTTTGGGCAGCCATGAAAAGATTAGAGCTTGATATCCCCTTAATGCTGCCCTTTTTTAAGTGCTTGGAGAACATTAGCATATATCATTGCACCAAGATTACTTCTGCATTATTCTTCACTAACGTAGAAATGAATTGGTAATAGTACGTTACTTACTCATAAGACGGTACAAAACATGCATTCATATCATGAAATCCTGAATCTTGATGTCACCATTTATGAGGTATATATAGGATGTTCTATAACTGTACTGATGTTAGGAGCATGTGCTGAGGTGGTACCACATTAATTTAAAAAGACAATTCCCATCTATCCAATCTCTAGGATTTTTTGGTCCCCTGGGAGAAAATCAGGCTACATGCACATCTATATATCAAAATCCTTATAAGCTGTGACTTTATTCATTCTTTGTTATTAAGCACAACTCACCAGTCAAAGTCTGCTTCTGTGCAGACACATGGCTCAGAGGACATGGCTCCGGCGTACTTGCCTTGCATGCATTTCTTTTCTGACTTACGTTTCTTGTAAGTCCTTTTGGCTCCCATGATGCATGCTTCTCCCTAAGTAAAGAAAAGAGCGGAGGGGGCTTTTACCAGAGTGATCAGGTATATTTTTGCAAATTATAAATGCAAACAATTATGGTACACTAACGCAAAAAGAAAGTATATTTTTCTACTGTGAGAACAAAGTCGCCATATAGTCAGTGGCACAAAGATTATGGTGGTAGGACTATAATGGCAAAGAAATACGTGTGTGCAGATAATTGGGATTAGAATTTTCATTGTTAACCAAGGTGGTTGTTAAGTGAATTGTGCCTAATTTTACAAAAAAAAATTGCCCTGCGATGCTAATCACTGTAGTTGTTAAGTAAATCACACAGTTGTTAAGTGAATAATAGCTTTCCCTGTTGACTTTGTTTATTGGAAGCAGATGGTGAGGTTGAAAATCTTGATCATGTGACCTCAGAATGCTGCAACCCTCATAAAGACATTGCCAAGCACCGAAATTTTGATTCATGTCACTGTGCAGACACTGCAGTGGTCATAAGTGCAAGGTTCAAGTTTTACAATGGAATTGTAACTTCAAAAGGTTGCTAAATGATTGGTTGCTATCAAGGACTACCTACTATATATGTATGACTAAGAGCAAAAAGTATGAGCCTGAATTTATTCCTTTCCCATTCCTATATCAGATGAAAAAAAACTTCCACCCACATTCTCCCTGGAGTGAGACCCCCTGAAATAAAACACAGCACATACAGTACAGAAACGAGGTTTTAGTAATTTGACCAAAATTCTATCAAATAAAAAGTAAGCAACTTTTTTTTAAAAGGCAGCCTCAATTTTTCAATAGATGACCGGCTGCTTTCTAATGTCAAACAGTCATGAATAAGTTCACCCTGACTTCAAGCTCCAAGCTCAATATGTTATCCAAGCTACTTGTCCTCATCTGGTTATAAAGCTCCTAGCCATCTTTTACAAGATTGAGGCTGCCTTAAAAAAAAGATGTGAAGTGACAGGGCCTAGAAATTCTATACTTTTGTAAATTTAATGGATGTGATGCGGCTTTCCAAGTAGTTAGGTAGTTTCAAGTAGTGCTGTCCATAACACAGAAAATGTTTTGCTGTTCAGTAGCAATCTCATTTCAGGGCCTATGAACTTTCCATGACTCAGCCAGCTAAACTTGAGAAAACAACCATGTAGATCCCCAAACAAGAAGGATTAAGACCCTGGCAACAGTGAAATTAACATTGAACTGATTCTTACTTACTGCCCTTAACCAATGTCTAGTGTAACAGTGTGACTAGATTAAATTCTTTTGAATTAAAGGTTATTTTGGTTTGCAAGGATGGCAAGTGACACAGAGAAACTAGGACATTGAAAACATTTTTTTAAAAAGAGTGAACTATTCCAAGATTGCACATTTTAAAAAGAGAAAGATATTGTTTTCTGTCCAGAAACTGAACTGAACATGGTAGAGATAGCTTTTTTTGTCTGGCCTTGGGACCCGCTCTTTTTCTATTTCTGTACTTCCTTGTCTTTTAAAATAGATGGGGAGGGAGAGAATTCACCATTCAGTTCAAAACAATGAAGCATGAAGCCTTTTTTTTTTTTCAATTTCAAGTTTTACCTTTCACCATAAATGTTTACTAGTTGCAGGTAGAATGTATACCAAAGTGTTAACAGGTAGTGAATTCAATGATTTTGGAGCAATAAATTAGGTTGATTCCCAATTTTTTAATTAATTATTATATTAATTGCAGTTCAATTCTAGGTCAGACTTTTTACCTGGCTGTGAAGCTGCCAGGGTCGGTAATCATCTTCTGCACACCGTCTATCAAAAATGGACTTGTAATCCACTTTTACCAACTGCCACTCAGAACGATGGCTGAAGTGTCCAAAAACACTGAATAAAACATTGAATGATTACAGTAGAAGCAGACAATTATTTTAACAGATAAGCAAAATTAAATGAATATAATTCTATACATATCTCCTTACAAATTATGGCCCTAGTAAAAAAAGGGGGCTTTTCTGGTGTATACAGGATTGTGACCTTAATCATAAAAAAGCTTCTAATCTCTCTTTAGTGATACATTCCAATTATAATAACAGCTTTCAAATGATACTGTAAGTTACAGGTTTAATTATGAACATAGATGGCTAGTATATAGAAAGTGGGATTTATGGGAAGGAAGGCAGGAAGGAAGGAAATCAAAATACAAGTATTATTTATTTATTTTTTCATTTATTTACAATATTTATAAATTGCTGATTCCCAGTATTATTGATGTAGATGGAGATTTTTCTTTTGGAACTGGCTACATGAAATTGAACAAATTAAAACTTCAGTAATCAAATATAGCAATAATAAAAGCAGCGTAATTTTTCTTTCAACATTACACATAAACACCCACCTACACATACCCATGCACATATCTATTTATTAACAGAAATTAGTGGATAAACTTTCAGCTACTTAGTACTTGATGAAAAATTAAGCATTATGTTATCTACCATAAATCAGCCACAATCTACTTTGGTGCTTCTTTTCACAGATGCAAGTAACTCTACTGCAATATGGTTAAAGTTCAAGACAGGAGAGAATTACTGAAATAGGCTATTTTGTTTTACAGACCGGGCTTATGTGCATCCACATGGTAAGGCTGTGAAGTACATCTGATGTGCTGAAGAGAGGCACCTCTTTCCTTCTTTGCATGTGCATATCCAAAGAGGTCCTTTGCTTGAATCTCAACCCAAATCAATTTGTGTATCTGCAAAAACCCACTAAAGAGTGCACAAGAATCATATTGACCAGTGGTGGGATTCAAAATTTTTTACTACTGGTTCGGTGGCCCTGACTTGGTGGGTGTGGTGTGGTTTGGTGGGTGAATTGGAGGGCATGGCAGGGAAAGGATACTGTAAAATTCCCATTCCCTCCCCACTCCAGGGGAAGGATACTGCAAAATCCCATTCCCTCCCCACCCCGCTAACTTGCTTTCCAGTTGTGTTCTCCTGTGCCGAGCAACAAAAGAAGACGGAGCTGATCAGCTGGGACTTGGGAGGTAGAGAATAGATGGGGGCAGGGCCAGTCAGAAGTGGTATTTGCTGGTTCTCCGAACTACTCAAAATTTCCGCTACCGGTTGTCCGAATACTCAAAATTTCCGCTGTTCTCCAGAACTGGTCAGAACCTGCTGAATACCACCTCTGATATTGATGTAATTAGTGTAACACTCCACATTCTATTTATATTCCTAGCTTACAAATGATATTTCATCTGTTAGATTTCCTATATTTAATAATAATAGAATGGACCTTAGTGCTGTTATTTCGTGAGATTTACCTATTTAATAATGCCAAGGGGCCTGGGGAACTCAGAGCAAAATGGAGCCCATTAAATGGCTGATGTGAATGTGTGTGGTCACTAGGGTGGGGAGTTATTATTTTATTAATTTTCTTTTTTAATATTTTTCTTTTTATTTCTTTTATATTGTGTTTTTATGTCCTTGTAAGCCACCTTGAGTCGCCATGTGCAAGTAGGCAGCAATATAATTTTTTAAAATAAATAAAAATAAATAATATTACTCACGTCATTATTAAAGTCTCTTCTCCAGGCTCTCCCAAAACCCCATCAACAAAAAGCGGGATGGAGGTGAAACTGTACTTGCTCCAAGATCTTCCCTCATCAAAACTTAACCTGGTGGTAAAAAAGCAAAAGAAAACAGTAACAGAAGAAATAAATATAATCTCTTTCTATATTGTAAATAACTTTTCATAATAGATTATAGTAAAGAAAAGAATAATAAAGAAAAGCTGTTTTAAGGACACACAATCTTCCTAAGAACTATATATTCCTATGTGTTATTTTGTATAATGTTCACATATATAATGGCCTGTATTTTTCTTCAGAAAAGGAAAACGCAGGTAGTCCTCGAATTACAACTGTTTGTTTAGTGACCGTTCGAAGTTACAGTGACACTGAAAAATGTGACTGACTGTTTTTCACAGTTATGACCTTTGTAGCATCTCCATGATCATGTGACCAAAATTAAGATGCTTTGTAACTGGTTCCATATTTATGACCATTGTTGTATCCCAAAGTCATGTGATCATCTTTTGGGACCTTCTGACAAGCAAAGTCAATGAGGAAGCCAGATTCACTTAACAACTGGGTTATTAACTTATCAATTGCCGGAATTCACTTAACAACTGTGGCAATAAAGATCGTAAAATGGGGCAAAACTGACTTAACAAATGTCTTACTTAACAACAGAAATTTTGGGCTCAATAGTGGTTGTAAGTCAAGGACTATCTGTATTAGAATGTTAAAGCACGTGGAAGAAATGGAATTAAATGCAGATTAATGGCAAAAGCTGAACGTAAGTCATCTAATATTATTCTTATACATTGCAGGCATAATTAAGCATAATTTCCCTAATTTGGAAAAGCTTAGAATGAAACTGTCATTATCAACATATTAAAAATAGAACACCAAAAGAAAGCATTTAAAAAACAGGACACCCAAAGGCATACGTAACAAGTGTTGACACACTCTTAGGAATGACTGGAAGTAGATAATGCAAGGTTGTGGTTATTGAATTACAGCTCCCAAGTTCTCTTGTGATATGTTCAGCAGTGGAGGATCACCACTGGAGGACATGAATTAAAATTGTAGAATGTGGAATTGTGAAGTACACTAGAAGTATAATAACAGATGTCAAAGTGACAGAGGGACAATTCTAATATAAAAATACCTTTTTATGTACAATACAATAGTTTTAAACTCAGATAAGAAACCCATTTCATATGTATTTTTATACATCATAGCTACTACAATAATGGAGATAAATAAACATTCAGAAATGTATGAATACTGACAATAACTCAGAATTAGGACTACAACTGCTCTTACACTTAGTAATTGTAGATACAACCATCCACTTGAGATCCTGTCACATTGGTTCCATGGCAAATCATAAATTCTAGAACTCTACATATTTTACTAATGGTTTCAAAGAGATGCTCTTGAAAGTACAGGAGAACAAATACAGTATCTCTTTAAAGAAGCTTTTTTTAAAACTTGCCCATGTTAGAAATACTTAGTATAGGAACAAAACAAGGTCAGTTGCATTTATATCAAAATGTGCTCTTCCGTATAGAATCTGCACTTTTTCTGGTTACATTTGTCCTTGGTTACTACTTTTTTAAAAAATAATAATTTGTTTTTCCTCCACTTGAATATTTACACTATGTTCCTTTTTTAATCTCTTGTTGTACTTATTCTTATTATGTTCTTATTCTTCTATTTCAATAGGGTTTAACCTTCAGTGTTCTTTATATCTTTCCAAACTGCAGCTAAATTTCCTAACCTTCAGTTAGACCAAAACAATGCAACTTCTTAATACAGTATCTAGATACAGTATCTATATATAGATTATAATATTGCCCTGCAAGTGCTTTGTTTGTCAAAAAAATTTATGTATTAAATGCAGATATAGTTTTATTGGGATGAACAGGAGGCAGCATGCTCATTTGTTTAATTGACATATTCTGGCACTTAGTAAAAAGTTTGGTCACAATCCAACAGCTAATGGCATATAATACACACTAAAGGACTCTATGATGAATGGAATTAGAGAAGTCACATTAATTACCAGAGATGTCTGATAGGCAGAGATGTATGTTTCATAGCAACCAAAACTCCACCTTGGTCCAGATAAAGGACGCTGTGTTCATCTTCAAAGATCTAGTGAGACACATAAAAAGATAATGGAATCCTTTGTATGTAGAACCATGGGCCGACAAGTTTCTTTTGTAATAAATAAGTACACAAACATTTAATCATTATAATGTCCCCCCCTCTAAAAAATTATGTTAGGAATGAGAATGATCAAGATTTTATTTCATTGTTTAGAAAAAAAGAGGGAGGGAGAGAGGGAGGGAGGGAGGGAGGGAGGAAGGAAGGAAGGAAGGAAGGAAGGAAGGAAGGAAGGAAGGAAGGAAGGAAGGAAGGAAGGAAGGAAGGAAGGAAGGAAGGAAGGAAGGAAAAAAGGAGCTTGGTCTCTGCAGAATGGAAGTCTTCATCTATATAGATGTATACATGGTAAGAATATCAGGTAATATGATGCCTGAATAGGATTAGTAATAACAATTTATTTAAAAAAAAAGGTTTACAGTTATTGAACAATGACCTAATCATTATTCTTTTTTTTTTTATTAATCATTTAGTGGTGCCTTATCTGTAGCTTTCCAAGCCAGACACAAACAGTAAAATATACATGCATACATTTTTCATGTATTGCAGCATATGAACTTTCTTAGATGAAAATTCTAGTTACATGAAAAAAAATGTTGTAAATTCCAACATTTGTATACTTTGCTAACCATAGCTCTAATAAGTATTCATTTGATTAGAAATGTGGGATATCGATCAAATAAATAAATGTTGCAGATTTAACAACCACAAAAATGGAATGGAAAGTTTTCCTTTTGGTAAACCAATCAGTTGTTCTGAGAAGTGGTGATTCAGAGAAGAGGGGGAGCCTGAACCTCAAATTTCCCCCTGGAAAGTCTTGCTTAAGAAGTGGAGGTTCTCATCACATTCCTAGAAATATATTCTTGGTCTACATTTGGAAGCATAAAGGCCATCTATTTCTGATTAATTTAGAGCAACCTACTCACAGTGATAAATGCTTTGTTTACTTTTAGATTAGATCTATATAATCTATGCAATCTATGTGGCATGGAATGTGTTTGCAAAGTTCATTTAGTCATGAATACTTTTCTCCAGACCAATCTAAAATTAAAGTGTGGTATCTAGCACTTTTTTGGAACCAATTCTGGCTGGTTTCAGTTTTAAAGCCTAAAAGTTTAAGAAATATTGTCTCTCCTGTACTTATAGGATAGTCAGTTTGAGGATATCTTTTCTATTCCACCACCAAAAGAAGTTTGATATGAATGTTGGATGCTCCTAAAATAATTCTTGTTAGATATCAATTCAATTTTGTGCAGAACCATATTTTTTAGATATACTACATATTTTTAATTGGCACCATAAAAACATCTGCATTTATATTTAGAGACCTATAGACAGGACTCCCAATGTTTTATGTCTAAGAGATTCAATAAGTATTAATAGAGCACTTACACTTTGCTTTGTTAATTCTGTTAAGTATGTACTTGATTTCAGTTTATGAGGTGGTAATTGCATATTAATTAAATGCCAAGCATTTGCTAAAATGTATTCAGTGATATACAAGAGTCATGCATATTGTTGTCCATTGTATTATTTTATTGTTAGAGCTCTTTAAATGCTTATACTTAGTTAATGGATATAGAGTTAATTTGGAAAGTAGAAAAGCAAAGGGAAAACAAAACATTTTATTTAGTAATTCTCATTCTTAGCTTTGTGTAAGAGATTGTAGTTATATCCATATAAATATAGGCCATTCTGAAAATTAATCTACCTGAAATACATGTAAATCTTTAACATTTGAACCAAGATAATGTTCTTATGTATTGGTTTTATTGTTGTTTATTTCTTGTTCTTATCAATAAATGGTTCACTAAAAATGAGAAGGCATACCTGGCAGTTAGATTTGCTTATGTCTAGTTGTATTTTGCTACTTATGGATGATTAAAGTAAACAGCATAACATAGCTTATGTTAAAACTTATCCTTGCCAAGCATGAATATGAAACTTTAGATTTTGAGACAATAATTAAAGTTATAATAATCCATAGAAATTAGTCCACTTAATTATATTTAACAATATTTAATGAGCAAACACCCATTGAAATAAAGCATGCTGGTGGGGAATTCTAACTGAATGCCTTATCTAGACTCTGCAGACATATATCCATTGTTTTTCTAGCAGCCAATAGCTTTCTTTCTCTTAATGTTGATGTTTTCCACTGACCTGCCTTCATCTCTGCTTTTCTCATATATCTAACCATCGAGCAATTACTTTCCCAGAATAGATTCAAGAACAAGTTTTCCACAATTCCCCTTTCCCATTCCGCATACATTTACTAGAAAGCTGTCTTCATGTCTTTGTTCATCAGATCAAAGAGATGAAGATCGTCTATCTGGGATCGTCTTTTCTGATAATTCCTTCAGATCTACATTCTATATTTATCCTCTTAGCTTTAAGAACAAGGCTCAAGAATCCTGAGGCTATAGGAATCTGCTTGGAGGTTTTTCTGGGTAAGGCGCTAGTTTCACTCCCCCCACTTTTTAAGCTACATTACATGTTTGTCTTCTTTAGCCAATGGGAAAGGATTTAGTTACGTACACACCCACCCACTCTCCATCCCCATTTTGCTGTCACCAGACATTTTTAAGCAGCAACATAATCTTCTTTTTGTTCATTAAGATTTTGAGTTTTTGGCACCTGAGTGAAATATGGGAAGGAGAAAGCACATACCTGACTGAATCAGGCTTGTTTAGTCACTGTAACATCTTTTTTTCAAAGGTTTTGTAACCAGGAAATTAAGTTAGTATAACTTTATAAATGAGAATGAACAGCACAATAGCATGTAAATGATAAACCACATTTTCCTCTTGTCATAAATCAATGAGAAAAGGATTAAATAAAAGGAAAAAGAAACGAATTAAATAACAATAAAGTAAAAAGTAACTACTGAGATGCCATAGTACCTGCTAAAGGATATTATGCAGGATGAAAATATGTGAGTCTTCCAATAACATATAATATCTATAATGGTAACATTCATAATTGTACAAAAAAGGAACAGATGCCCTAAATTGGGATTCTAGTTTGGTCTACTTACATACAGGAAGAGTGATTATTGATAATCTTACTTATCAGACCCTTTTTCACAGTTTCCCCTTGGAAAGTAAAAAGTAATTAAGATAGGCTACCACTAGTCAGACCAAAACCCAGGGCTTTTTCTTCAGCCTACTTCTTAAAGCATAAAAAGGAAGGTAGAAAAATAAAGAGAAATTAATAAATTTTATGCTAGCTCAAGGGGTAACTATGATGGGATGAGCTCCCTTTTTAAATCAATAATTTAAGCCAAACATTAATTATATAAACAGATCTATCAAAAAGGGGAATACATGAAAACAATGGAAGGCACACAAAATTCAAGCACACAAAATACCAACTAAATATAATAATCATAAATACTGTATATTAGTTATTTATTAACTTTTGGCCCAAAATCAACACATGTTCAAAGTTCAATGAAGAGAGGATAGCTGAGGGGGAAATTATCTGCTCCCAGTCCACATTATCCTCTGTTTTATGAGGATTGGAATGTGGAGGCTAAACAGAAAATTAGCCTCTTTATAGAGATTAACAGTTGTTTTGCACTATCAAGTAAAGTGCTCCAATAAACTGTTCCTCAGAGGTATTTCACACTATTTTCCTCCCCCAGTTGACCACTTTTTGCTTTCATTGCTACTCACTTGTCTCCAAGTGTTTCCAGCATCAGATGAAACAAACATGCTGATATCATTTTCTGACAACTCTGATCCAATGTTACCTGTAAAGAAAAGTACCCCAACCTATAAACTTAAATGTAAAAGAAAATTGAAATCTTTGTGCTTTTGGTAATATATATTGTGCTGAATGGTGATGACTTAAGGATGCAATTTATTATAAAGCAGAAAAATGTAACAATGTTAGTTTATCAATAGTTTGTGTGGATATTATATATATTTAATTATTTCATATATATTACTTGGTTAATCATGTTGCAATTCTTGCACCAACCTTAAAAAATAAAGGTAAGACAAATGTTGTCCTTTAGATCATGGCAAGATTCAATTTCATAGCCAGCAACCAGCAAGAAAGGGTATCACAAAACAAATATTTCCCACCTCTTTTGTTAAGTTTTGTTAAGTCAATTTTGTTACCTTCCTTGTTTTGCTGACAGAAGATGAGACACAGTGACTTGACTCAGGCCAAACTTGAGAGTTCATGAAAAAAAATGAGATTTGAACTAGATCTTCTTGGTTGCAACTATTACTTCATGTCACCTTTGAACCACAAGTTGAAAATTTGAACTTTTATGTTCCACTTAAATAGCAATAAGAAATTGTAGACTTTTGTTATATAGCATGGAATATTTCTTACCAGAGGCTACGATGATTCCTGGAGCTGTATCGCGACTGGCAATATTACCAGAAGTGTAAGGATTCTCTGAAACCTTCAGGTGGAGATGAAGGGAGCAATATGGCTTGAAAGAAAACAATCAAGGAAATCCAAATCAGTACTCGAAAGAATATAGCAAAGCATAGCATAGCATAGATCTTAAAGAAATTAATACAGCTACAGTATTTTTATAGTAATGCAGATGCTTTTATACAATTGCATTTATTCCCAAGTTACAAAAACCTTGGGGAAAAATCCACAATCCACAATATTCAAAAGCATCTGTCCACCAGATATTAGTCATACAGCAGGACCACTTTCCCCTCCTTCCTTAGTCTATTTGGCTCTGACTTCTAAAATGTAGTATAATGTGATACAGATGGATCAAAAGTAGTGTCTCTGTTCAAACAGATTTCTCCAACTTAGGTTTAGTTAAAAATCAAGAAATTACAATTCTTTATCATATTACTGTTTTAAGGGTTTATCTACTATGTGCATGAGAAGGAATTTGAAAAGAAGCATACTTATGCCAAGTGGTTGTTGGCAGAGAAAGGTTGTTTAGTTTATCAGAATGACTCTCCTTCCCATTAATTTTATCTTCACATAAATCACATATGATCCTTGAGATTGAGGTTTGAAGAAAATGCAAGTTTTTGATGTAAAAGTAGGTGAAAAGGGCTAAATAAGGAGTCTCCAGCAGAGAGAATTGAATTGAACATGAAAGTGAAGAGATGATTTAGGATGAAACTGAAGTGATAGAATGCTGGTAGGAGGATTTAGATATCTGTACTTGGATGACAGTAATATGTCAAGACCAGAATTCAAATGAATGTTCTAAATGTTAATGTTCAAGAAAATGAATGATAAAAAGGAAGTCACAAATGCTGTGAAAATGTTAAAAATGGTAAGGCTGCTGTAAGTATAGAAACATTACAGTGTGGATGTGCTGCAAATGCAGAAATATTACAATATGTGAAGTGGTTTAGAGAAAAATTTAGGAAATGCAGTGTAGTTTTATGTCAAGCAGAGAATACACAGATCAGATATTTCTTCTTTAGAAGGGGTATTAAGGAATGTATGACTATGCGAGATAAAGCTTATTGTGCACATGTTGGCTATGACAAATGAAGTGGCTTGAATTAGAAAATGTTTTCTATGACCATGGAGTTAAAAGTTCCTACATGCAACTGGAATGATATAAGACACAAGTAAAGTCCACATTAAAATGGAATGTATAATAAATAATTCAACTTGTCAAATGAATAAGGAGTATTTAGGTGCCATTACATATAATTGGTCAGAAAATGAATGTGCATATAGATTTGTATGGAGGTGACATTGGCTGAGAAGCTGATCATTTTCAGTGCATATCAGACTACATAAAGGAGTGAGGAATATTAATAAATAAATATTAATAAATTAATAAATCTTCAAATTAAGAGTAAACTGTACTTTATATTAAATGGCAGAAAATTGGAGGAAATAGATTAAAGTCATATATTTTCATAGCACATTTACTAAAGATAGTGAAATTGACAAATTTTAATATGTGCAATTGATAATACAAAGGTACTAGATAATATATGGTCTGTTGCAAGGAATGAGTGTTAGTTGAAAGAAACAGAGGGCTGTGTATAACAGTATGTTTCTGCTGGCTTTGTAACATAGAAGTGACTCTTAAATATGTCAGGACAAACATGAAAGTACATTGAATGCAATGGGAACAGAGTAAATAATGAAACACAGGTAAATATGCTGAATGACCAATATTAGCACAGTTAAATAGTTTAGTCATATGGGGAGATTTCATGAGGACTGAATAACAAAAGAACTATATGAAGATGAATGGGTTAAGAGGAAGGGGAAAAGTGAGAAAAGTTGTTGTAGGAATGAGTCCTTCCAAAATAAAGATTATAATAAAAGATAATGTATAAACTCAGTGGAAATAAAGTTAGGTTGCAAAGGTAGAACAATGGGGGAGTGTCAATATTATTTCTGAAAATTAGTTTTGGCTAATTTCTTGCAGTTTCTTATGCTATGGATTTTATTAGTTTGGCTTACTATTTCTCATTACCTTCCTGCAGATTTCATAATATTGCTTTCCCCAAGATAAATATTATAATGGATATGCATATATGAATGTAGATTGAAAGCCAGTTTGCTTTATGGCTCAGATTTGGGATTTGGACTTTAACTTTCCAATTTATTTCACCATCATAATTTCATTTTCTCAGAGGTTGTTTTGGTTCTATTAACTGATGGCAATAAATCAAAATTTACAGTTCATGCCACCAAAAAAGCATTGGGATAAGCTCAAGAGAGGGGAAGACTGATGAAGAAATTCCAAATAAATCTCCAATAATTAGATGTTTGTATGTGTGTGCATGTATGGGTTGCTTATTTTTGGGAAGCTGATTTCTTTTTGATCCATTTTATTTATTTATTTATACAAATTGTGTCAAAGATGATGCTGGAAATTGTACAAAAATCGAAAGCTAAAAAATAAAAATAAACAGCTTTGTTCATAAAATCAAATACATAAACCATACTATTACACATGATTGAGATTATAACAAAATAAAAGCTATTCCTTTTCAAACCATGAAGACAAAGGGCTCAGTTAACCTCCTGGCCCAAATGCTTGCAGGAACATTCAGTTCTTTAATGATTTTCAAAAAGCCAATAATGCCAGACTCATCCAGGTCTCCAGGGGGATGCTTTCTAGAGGGTAGGCACAGCAACAGGAAAGGCCATTAATTAGATCAAAGATAATCTATTCAATTTCAGAATTGGAATTAAATGAAATAAATACACTTTAATATTCACAGAAATCATTCCTTCAACATAGCTATTTTTTCTGGAATCTTATTTTGTTACTCCTCTCAAAATCAGGCAACACTGAATACATTTACATTATTACATTAAGTATATACATCAGATACATCAGATATATACATGCTTATTCTTTGTATGACATAAACATTAAGCTGGATTTATAACATTTTATTGTGTGGATATTGGCTGCAACTCCTCAAGTTAAACCAAGGCACCAGCTACCTAATCCAAGGTAAACTCCTGGAAATTACATAATTGTCCATGTTCTCCAACATTTACAGTATATATCAGAAAGACATTTTCTCCATTATTTTATTTTTATAAATTGATCGCAAGGGTAGTATATGAATTCTCTTTCTCTCTTTTCTGCACATATGCATAATATGACATTAAAAGAGGTGGACTGCAACAATAAAAAGGAGGCAAAGGGACTATCCAGTAAATATTTTTTATGATTCACAAGATTTCAAACAAACCCTTCTAGGGAAGAGGTAATGGTCTTGGAATTTGGGAGCCAGCCAGAAAAAAGGAGGAAGTTGAGAATGACTTTTTCCAAGATTGACATATCTCTTCCAAGTTCATCCTCACTAATATTCTATCTCAAGTTAGACCATTTGTTCAGCACCTGTATTGTTGTGATCTGTTTAAAGGAAAGGGTCAAGGTACATCTGTCATTCTTTCCATTTGGAAAGAGTGACAAATGTACCTTGACCCTTTCCTTTAAAATTGCCTGAACACATTACCTAAAAGAAGTGCTGTGATCAGGTCCACTTACCTTTCATTTGACAGAAAAGAGCTACAAAACTGACAACAAAGCAATGTTTATTTCTATGTCTTTGAGAGAGGAAAGAATAAAGTGATTAGTGTTTCTAAGTGAATAGCTTGTAGTGGAAATTAAAAGATGGATTTCCCGTTGTTTGATTCCTTTTAGAAGGGATCCTACCCGTGATATGGAAAGAAATTCAAATAGTGTGACTGGCAGCCAACATTTTTGCTGTGATATATGAATATAAAAATGATATTAAGTTAGGCAAGCAAATTACTTTTCTTCAAATACACTTTTCAAGTCAAAAATAAACTATCAGCTACACGTTAATGTTAATTTGGGCATTAAAAAGATAATAAACCACTGGGCATCAAGCATACTTAGAAGAAAGCAACATCCCAACAGGAATGTTCTTAGACTCCTTGTTTAACTCAAAAATGTTATTATTTTCACCACTGTTGCTTTACTCACTGTATGTTAACATGCATATGCCAAAACAATTTTGAGGACCTGCTACATTGATTAAATGTATATTGCAATTCGCATAACTCCCTAAAGCACCTCTTCCACCCTTTTTAGGTTTATCTTATTGCCCCTGGTACAAAAATAAAATAAATTATGCTTCTGTATAATTGCAGGCTGCATTCTGTTCCTAAATAAAACAGGAACTATTTAAAAAAAGAAACAAATCATAATCCAGAAAACAAACTCTGTACAATTAGTCCTTGATTTATGACTACAATTGACTCCAAAATGTTGCTAAATGAAATATTTGTTAAGTGAATTTTGCCCCATTTTATCAACTTTCTTGCCACAGTTATTAAGTGAATCTTGGAGTTAGTACAATGATTGTGAATTTACTTCTCCATTGTTAAGTGAATCTGGCTTCCCCGTTGACTTTGCTTGTAAGAAGACCACAATAGGTGATCACATGACTCTGGAAAATAGCAACTCTCATAAATATGAGACAATTGCCAAGCATCCTAATTCTGATCACATGACCATGGGGATATTGCAATAGCAGTTAAGTGTGAAAAACTGTCATAAGTAACTTTTTTCAGTGCCATTGTAACTTTAAATGGTCACTAAATGAACTGTTGTACAACTGTTCATTTACAATTACAACTGTTGAACTGTTGTAAGTCAGGACTACCTGTATAACAATAGAAATTGCATAAAATTAGGGGTCAGGAGGCTAAAATATATGAAGAATGGTTGCAGGAACTGCGTATGTCTAGTCTAATGAAAAGAAGGGCTAGGGAAGACATGATAGCAGTATTCCAATATCTCAGCGGCTGCCACGAAGAAGAAGGAATCAAGCTATTTTCCAAAGCATCTGAGGGCAGGTGCAATGGGTGGAACCAATGGGGGAAACTAATCAAGGAAAGAAGCAACTTAAAACTAAGGAGAAATTTCCTGACAGTTAGAACAATTAATCAGTGGAACAACTCCAGAAGTTGTGAATGTTCCAATGCTGGAAGTTTTTAAAAAGGTGTTGGATAACTATTTGTTTGAAGTTGTGTAGGGTTTCCTGCCTAGGCAGGGAGTTGGACTAGAAGGACTCCAAGATCCATTCCAACTCTTCTCTTCTTTTCTCTTCTCTTCTCTTCTCTTCTCTTCTCTTCTCTTCTCTTCTCTTCTCTTCTCTTCTCTTCTCTTCTCTTCTCTCCTTTCCTCTCCTCTTTCTATTCTATTCTAAAAGACCCTTAAAAACCCCAAGCACAATTCTGCCCTAAAGCCTGAGAAAGCAGCTAATTTTTCCATTATTTTCTGAGTGTTATTGAGGTGGGATCCAAATGGATTTCTGGAGGGATGCTGTTCCAGAGAATAGGAATTTTAACAAAGAAGGCATATTTCCTGGGTTCCAATGAATACTATTTTATGAAGGGAACAATTTATCCTGATAATGCTATCTGCACTCTACTCCATGGTTAACCACAAAAAATTAATATAGCAAGTCCATTTGCTTAGACAAATAGTTCGTTTCTTGCAACCTTATTGCCCTGACTCATGAGGGCTAGTCTGTGTTGGACAAAAGATTCAATTGGACAAAAGTGTTCAAAATTGACATTTCTTTTTCAGTGAAAAGAAAAAAATAACCTCATTTTCATATATAATCTGTATAATAAGAAGGCTTTCCCTTCCCTCATGCCTAAATCATTACTTACTATGGTAGGAGGCAATGATCTGGTTTCTTTTTCAACGTTCAAAAACATGCATTCATTTTTCAGTGAAAAGAAAAATAAGTTAATTTTCATCTCAAACATTTTAAAAAGTTACTTTAAAACAAAAACAATTGTGGGGAAAGAGACTATGTCATTGTATAATAAGAAGAGAGTTTCCCCTTCCCTCATGCTTACTACCCTCATCACTTACTAGTAGGCAATGAACTGGGTTCCCTCTCAGATCTGTGTCCGGGGCCTGCAGCAAATGCCAGTCTCGGCCTTTGTTGTAGGTGATGAAAGTTTTTACTTGGTTGTCAATCTTCTTGTTAGCCAAGAACATTCCCTTTATCCCTGCTACCTAGGAGAAATTGACATGGCTGAAAAACAAGATAAATTTGACACAAATTGTGTGTGCATTTGGTACCTGTCAAATCTAGCTTTAGAAATAGCATGCAGAATGAATATGTAGCAGGCTTTGAGGTGAAAATTGCATCAAAAGATTTCTTACTTATCAGAGGTTGGGAAAAAAATAAGATGGAAACTACTGTGGATTCAGATAGGTTAGAAGAAGGCATTGCAGGGTTGAACATTAAAAAAAAAACAAAGTGTAGATTTTGATGAGGTGACTGGGACAAAAGCAGTTACAATCATCTGAGTTTTATTTAAGCTTGTAGATGGTTAAAAAAAGTGTGTGTTTTTTTTAATATAAATTCTACACTTTCATATAAATCATGCTCATCTGTGTTTGGGTAGATAGGGATATCTGTGTGTGCATCTCTCTCTCTCTCCGTCTCTCTCTCTCTCTCTCTCTCTGTCTCTCTCTCTCTAGATAGTCTAATGTTGAAGATTTTGGGGTTTGGGGAAGAAACTACAGAGTCAGGTAGAGTATTCCAGACATTGACTATTCTGTTGCGAAGTCATATTTCCTGAAATCAAATTTGGTGTGGTATATCTTTAGTTTGTATCTATTTTGTGCTCTTGCATTGTTTTGGTTGAAGCTGAAGTATTCATTGATAGGTAGGACATTGCAATATATAATTTTATGTACTATACTTAGATCGAACCAAAGGCGGCGTAGTTCTAGGTTGTCTAGGTCTAAACTTTCAAGTCTGGTGGCATAAGGTATTCTGCTACGCGTAGAGGAGTAGAGGACTCTTCTCGTAAAAAAAACAAACTTTATCCTATTAGACCTTTCAGGGGTGTTTGATACTATCAGTAGCATTGTTCTGGGCCACTTGGAGGGGTGCAAGTAGAGATGGCACTATTTTGCAATGGCTTCACTCCATTATGAATGGATGGATAGTTGGAGTTGCTGTTCAAGGAGAAGTCAATGCCAGCGGAAACATTGGCTTCATATTTGCTATTATTTTAGCTCTAGATGGGAGTCACTCTCTTTCAGAAGAAGCAAGTTCCTGACTTGAGGGCTCTTCTGCTCTCCTGGGTATTACTTGACAGTTGGTGTCTATACTCAATGAAACTTTGTTACATTGGCTCCAAGTTTCAACATTTAAACTGATTGCTTGCTCAATTTGTAAATGTGAAAGTAAAAAAGCTTTATTTTTTTTTCTCGTTTTGATGTTAATTTACTTTTAACCAGTTTTTATAGATTTGTTTTTATGGTTTGATGGCACATATTGTATGTTTTATTGTAAAATAATTTTCACCAAATTGAAAGACCTAGTAGGAAAAACAACAACAATAGAATCTTTCTGCACAGCAGTAGTTATTATTTTATTTATTTTAATAGATTCTGCTAACTCTTTTTTCATAAATTTGTCTGATTCTTCCTTAACACCACTGTATATAAGGAAATATATCCAGAGCCACTTTTGCTTCTTATTATATCTTGTTTTATCATGAATTGTCAAACTGTCATCAAGTCTTATATAGTAATTCTAATTAATGCAATGGAAAGAAGCAAATGACACAATTTTTCCCATCAGAAATGATATCAAGCAATTGATGATAATCTTTCACAATCTGATATTTTCCTGTTATGTTGGTTTGACATTTCCATAATTCCAAAGGAAACCAAGAAGGTACAGGTTAAGGGAAATGGTCTACAAATTTTCAGAACAATTCATTTCACTGAGAATAAAAATGGAAAGGATAAGGGAGAAGATATGAAAAATAACTTTCATTCATCAGAAAAGCTTGACTTTGTCTATGTGCTTAAAATCAATACTCCAATATCTCTAGTTTCCCTTAAGATCAAATAAATCTTTTGCTTTTTTACCCAATATTTACAGCAGCATGAGACTCTGCCTTTGGGTAAGTTGCTGCTTCTGTGAAAGAGTAAATTGGGTGGGAGAGACTCCTTCTGTCTTTCAGCGAGGAATTTCTGATTACTACATCCTAAACTGCTTCCTTGATATGGCTAAAAACTCTCAAAGGTTTTTTTTTCTTTATAGCCATTGTTATTTAATTATTATTCAACAGCTAGGTATTGTAGTTTTAGAAAATATTACCAATGCTTAAACTTTGATTGTTAAAGTCTAGCTTTAAGGAAGGTGAAAGGAAATAGAAAATGAGGACATATTCTAAGAAAGGCAGTACAAAGATTTCTGCTTGATCTAAAATTTTGCTGGGATACCAAGCAGTTTTAATTAGCATTTGGCACCACGTTATTATTTTTTAGAGTTGTAGGTAAGTAATAAAAGCATACACATACTTTTCCATGTTAAAGGCAATGAAATCTGGAAATTTAAATTTGCATCCTTATTTCAGATAATAGCCCCATATAAAGAAGTTATTTCACATTTGCTAAAATATAATACACATGTTTACTGAATGCTTACTGAAGGCAAGAAAGAAAGGTCACAAATATGTGGAAAACTATAACAAAAAACCCTGAATCACTGATCTATACAAAAGTACAGTGATCAAGGTAGAACTGCAACTTTTAGCAAATAAAGTTAAATGTGCCTCAGAAAGTATTGTCAATAACAATGTTCATTTGAGTAGACAAAATACAAGCAGAATTGCTTAAAATCTTGCAAGCTGATGCTCTTAAAATACTGAACATGAAATAAGGAAACTTAGGCAAAAGATTGTGACAAATATAAACAAAATAATAACATTGCCTAGAAAGATACAGATTATTAATGGAATGGTATTCTTGTTTATAAAATGTCTGTAAAATTTGAATGAAGAAAATCAATGCTTTGAACTGTCATGCTGGATAAAATTATTGTGAGTACCTTGATAAGTAAAAGGAGCATATCATTCAATTACAGATTAAAAAAAACAGGTCAGGAAAGCACCGATAGTGAAGTATTTTGTATACATAAAGAGGAAGCAATATTAAAACTTTGGAAAAAGTCTTGAAGTTCATAAAAATTGATGGTAATTAAAAAAAAAGAGATCAACGGGATCTCTGAAGCCTAGATACCATTACTGATATGAGCATGAGAAGAACTCATTTACCAAAAGACAGTTCTGGAGTATGATTGTCTACCACATCACAAAGTGTTGGAAGTGTCTAAATGATTGAGCAATAATTATAATTAAACATTATGACCAAAGAACATTATGACATGAGAATCTTGAATATAATCCATACATATTTTAGTGCAAAAATAAAATCACTCCAATGTTATACTGTATATAAAAACTTATTTTTGTTTTTAACAAAACTTTCCTTGTTAATAGTTAATAATGGGGTAGAGTATCTCAAAATGCTTTAAATAGAAAAGATGTCTTCACATATAAGTGATGTCTAAAGTGAGTATATGGACAGCAGAGTCATGTACAATGGCACTACTTCCTACATCTTTGCAGATTCAAGTATATTTTTCATTTAGATCTTCTGGATAAACACCAGAACTTGAGTGAGAGCAAGGGCAGAGTACAAGGAACACAAATATGTGCACTATACCTAGCCTCATCTATAACAAACATCCTTACACACTTGCTGGATATGTCTCCAAATAGCTCTTTCCAGTATGTGTATTATTAAAAAGCAGCATCCCTACCCAAATGTGTCTCTTTGTGAAAATGATAGAATGAATTAAAAGGGATGTTTCATTATAAATCAGAACATTCATTCAACTATTCAACAGACAGTCAAAGAGAAAAAAATATAAAGAATAAAATAAATAACCCACCCATATAGACTTTTATAAGCTTTATATATATACACTTATTTTCTATCTTTTCTACTTGATCAACTTTTTCCTCCTCCTGTTCTTTCTCTTCATTTATTCTTAAATGCTCATCATTCATAGCAATCTTCGCAATTGGCCAGAGCAATCAGAGTGAAGGAAATGGTTTCTGCCAAGTTCAATGTCAGCCAATATTCCTTCTATCTAGGCAATCAACAGATGCGACATGACTAGTCTGATCACATCAATTTCAATCCAGACTGCTATGAATGTCAGCTTAATAAAACAAAGGCTTTCTTTATATCTTTCCTTTTCTTCTCCCTCCCTCTCTCTCTCTCTGAGCTATAGGACATCTTTACATAATGCAGCAGAACCATTAATCTGATGGTAATTGAAGACAACAGCTTTTCAACAACTTGCCAAAACTCACAGGGGATTAATATATTGTTGTGAAAAAATTTTTCTTCACTATAGTCAAAAAATGCCCTGCTTATTCACCCACACTCGTCTGCTTTTAAACACTGACCTTTAAGGCTTTATCTAGGTTTACTGAGAGTGCTTACTATTTATAGATGCTCAAAATAGGATGTCAAGACAATCAATCCACCAAAATTTCTTTAATGTTGACAAAAGTATGGAACAGAGATATGGACCCTATCCTTTCAAATACTAGGTTGGTGGGGAAAGTACAACAGTAGTCTTTATTGTGCATGTAGGTGAACTCAGGTATGACTTTTCTTCAAAAAAATTCTGGGTCATTTCTAGAGTGTCTGAACTATGAAACATGGGACCCCTGTTCAGTTAGATCCATGCCAGTACCTCATGCAGATGTGAAGAGAGAATTAGTGTACTTAAGTAACAAGGTAGGATAAACAACTCTGTAAGCTTGTGCATATGCTTATGAATATGCACGTATATTTCTGGCCCACCACTCATCAACACATGAAAGCATTTTCAATTTTAGGTGAAGAAATATATAAGCGTGTAGAAATCACTTCATGCAAATCTAAATATTTAAGACCTGCCTATATATTCAGCAGTTAAATGCAATTGATCAGAATGTGCTTTTGTCCTGTCTTAGGGTTGAAAGTAGAGGTGAGTGCTGATGAAAGTTATCTATAGATGTACAAATCAACATCAGTACTACAATTGTGCACTGATATGCAATATTGATATATAATACTGATTGCAAAGATGAATGTAACTGCAGAGAAATATTATTTTGTATATTCTTTCCTCACGTAGAGATTACATTACAATCTCCAATTAAATTTCCAGTTACAGATCAAGGACACTTCAACCTTAGCTAATGATTTTCATGAGATGAAAATACGCACCGTTTTCACATACCTCATACAGGTCTATCATCATGTTGCCTTCTAGGTCTCGACTACTTTTGACATTTTCTAAAGCCAGGGTAAAGTAAATCCCCTGGGTATCAGAGATGTAAAGGTTGTATGTATCGTTCTGGTTCCATTCCTGAACTGCAGCAAACACTTGATTCTCATCAGTGCTGATAACATGCATGTCCTGAGGAAGAAAGCATGGGAAAACATTATGGTTGGCATTTCATTTGTCACTGTTCCAAGGACAAGGTAGGGTAATCCTCCAAAGCCAAACTCACAACCATTATGGAATCTAATCAGAAATCCAAACCAATTTACTTGCATGCACACGTCCATATTTTACAGATTCTTTGTTCTGCTAATATATGCAGAGTTATAATGAAATGAAATCACATTAAGTGAGCATGTATATTAGTCATTGTATTGTATAGCAGTGATGAAAATGAGTGTATTTGTTGCACAAAATGTCAAAATTTACAGTTAAGACTCTTGTTGCATTATGGATGGGGATTTTCAAAAAAAAATCCAATCTATTGTTTAAAGTTGAGAGTAAATTCACGCCTTCATAAACTTGATGTTGCTTTACACCACAGCTGTGGAATTTAATTGTAGTGCATTTCATTTAATTTCCTGTACTACTGTAACTCATAAACATTCTTTTTTAAAAAAAAGTTCCTAAGAACTTAACAGTGTGGCATTATCTTGTTATCACCCAAAATATAAGTCTACATTCTCCATTTTTAATTAGTCCATGTCTGCTTTTTACATATATGTATGTGTATATATATCTATGTTTTATTTCAGCAACTGTTTCTTTGACAGGCAATACTGTGTATCTCTGTGCTGTGATTGAGTTTACCGATCCTATATGATCTATTGCAAAGACAAAGAGAATAGGTTTATTGTAAGATGAGCCAAAACCATCAGGCATAGATCATACTACCCAAGAGTCTGAATCATACTACCCAAGAATCTGAATCATACTACCCAAGAATCTGAATCATACTACCCAAGAGTCTGAATGCAATCAAAGACACTCCCCCTCCCGCCCCCGGAAAAAAAAAACCTCAGAGTGACAGTCCTGTATTTACTTTGCTGGGAGATTGAGGAATAGAAATAGAAAGAGCAGTTAAAAGTCTGCTTAGCCTTAATGAGCATAGGCAATGCACATTCTGCACTTGGTTGAGTTTGTGCTCAGACGTTAACTCGGGCTGAATATAATTTGTAACCAGATGGGAATCTAGCAAATGGAATCTAGCGAATGGAAGCTCACTTGCTTCATGGTGTACTTGTCAGCTCCTGGGGTGTAGGGACAGAGTTTACTGACAGGTGCTGGTGAAGAGATTAACTTTACCTGCAAGATTCTGATTCCATGATTAATCCATGGATTCCAAGTAATGCTGGATAAATAGTTGCCTCTCTTCTTCTCTTGCCACCTTTCAATACCTGCTATACTTGGAATATCTGTCAGAGCTTATAATAAAAGTGAAGAGAGATGTCTCTTTCTTCTTGAAATCTCATAATCCCATGAAGCAGTTTTGGATGATTACAGGTAGTACAGAGGGACAATGTTTTTTGAAAGAATCAGAGTGTCCTATTGTCAAATGCAGAATGGGCCTGGAAACTGTTGATCTGGGAAGGGAGATATGTCCTCAGAAACCTAAAATGGTTAATGACCAATTGCCAGATCCTGACCACATCATTGACTATATCAAAGAGGCACTATTTTTTTTTTTTTTACAGAGGCATGATTGAGAGTATTTTAATAAACTGTATCACTGGTTTGGTGGCAGCAGTGCCTCAAATAGAAAGTCCATACAGAGAGTGGTAAGAACAGCAGAGAAAATTATAGGAAGCTTGCTTCCCGTTATTCAGGATTACTGTTTATAAGTGTTATGTGCTTATAGCTCATAGCATTGTTGGAGACCCCACACATCCACTTTACGGTCTGTTTCTGTTGCTCCCCTCTGGGAGGAGGTTTCAAAGTATTTCTAGCAGGACTACCTGATTCTGTAACAGTTTTGTTCTTTATATCATCTGTCTGGTAAACTCACAAGATTTGTTTTTCTCACCATGTACATTTATACATCCAAACTAGAATGTGTTGTTTCTCTGTGTCATATAATATATGTGGGTATACACTTACTTACTTACTTACTTACTTACTTATATTTTTGTCACGTTTATGTAGTATACATTAGAGATGGTGACCCTTTGAGAGCTGTAGGCAACGAAATTTCATTTTAATGTATACTGATTAATGAACATTTAAAGTGACAATAAAGTTATTCTAAGTTCTAAATTATTAGCAAAACAATGTCAAAAGATGAAAGACAGCTGTTGATAAAACAACTAAAGATATGTTCAAACTGCCTCAGGGGCAGGGAGAAGGGATGTTAACCGGGCATCTTTGTGTAGTGGTTAGCAAGATGTGAAGTTGAGCTCTTATAATCATAATTGGATTAAACAGTTTTATAATTGGCTCCAACTTTCTGCTAAGATCTTATATTTGCAATTTGAAGATAGTGAAAAAGCAAGGAAAAAACAGTTTCACAGTTGCAGAGTTTGTTGGTTCTACTGTACAGATGATCAAGTTCTTTCTCTCACTCTCGATGTATTCAACCAGTTTTGAGAAACAGTACTTAGTATTCCTGGTGGCTGATTGTACATTGTTTATCTGCCACTCTTTCCACCATTCTTCTTCTTTTTCTCAGTC
Organism: Bungarus multicinctus; assembly: GCA_023653725.1. Taxonomy (NCBI): domain Eukaryota; kingdom Metazoa; phylum Chordata; class Lepidosauria; order Squamata; family Elapidae; genus Bungarus; species Bungarus multicinctus. Next base: position 54,009,781 of record CM042844.1, read on the forward strand.
TATATTTTACTAGGCTAAAGAATTGTCAGCAAACTTGTCATGGACAACAACTGCTACTCAAGTGCACTACATAATAACGCTCTTGTTCTTTTTGTCAGATTCAGCAATTTGTCTGTTGTTTCTGCTGGGCAAATCACACCATGAAACATGTTTCCACTGACATAGAGGAGTTAAGTAGAAGAGAAGGCTGGGGGGAGGGAGATAAAAGGCAGAAAAGAAAGGAAGAAGAAACAGGTTCAAATCTAATTGGTGTAACCCCCAGCCTCCATCTTGACAACAACCATAATGGCTTTGTTTTAAGCCTGTCTGGAAAAATGTGGCATCGCTAGCCCTGAAAATATCCCAGCCTCAGCACTGAAGGACAGTTCACATTAACATGCAGCACATTTATGTGACCTTTGTACTTTCCTAAAGAGGAAACAAAGCACAATATTATGTGCATCATTTGAATTGGGCATATGAAAAGAACTAAAGTCTAGCGCTTTCTGAATCACCATGAAATTGCAAGTTCCCCTTTGCTCAGTTGATATGGTGAATGTAAACTTTTTGAAAATTTAATGAAGGCAATCTAGGATATAATTAATTTAGCTGTTAAAACTGTAGGTTATTTTTGAGAGTTTATTTTTTAGAGAAAGAACTCTCCTTTTTCACTTTTCTTTCCTAGCATACTAGTTTCGGTTGCCCTTATAACTTGATTAAAATGATTCTTTCCATAATTACAGAAAATGTACCTTGTTTTCTTCCTCTCTGTCTCTCTGTGTGTGTCTCTGTCTCTGTTTGTCTCGCTGTCTCTGTCTGTCTCTCATACTAACCTATTCCTTATTCCTTATTGTCACTGAATGACTATGCAAAACTTTGGAATCTTTGAAATGTTATTGTCTAAGCAATCTAACATTTTTTTAAAAAAAAAGTCAATTAAAACATAATATTGTATTGATGTTATCAACTTAAAGACAAGTATCTTGAAGTACAAGCTATAAGACAATCATTATTTATTTTTACTTGCAGACAATTAGTTATGTTCCCTTGGAAAATGGCTGGTTCACATAACATTCTTAATCTGCTTATGAAATTTACACTCTGGTTTGCATTGAATCATAAACTAATCAATAAGCCATGGAAAAATAAAACCAAGCTATGACTGATTGTATAAGTAAAGCCAGGGGATTGTTACTCTTTCTGATTAAATGCATCAATCCAAATAGACTTGGGGAAAAAGATGGCCGGCAACTTAACAATAAATACATTTATTCTAGGAGTTTACTTAATTAACAATAGATCTTTAATGGTAGAAAGAAAGCTTCTAAATTAGGCTAGTTGATAGGAGTAAATTTGACATAGTCCCAAATATTGTGATAATATTTGATTTCTCAGTGCAGTTTTTTTTCAAATTATTTTCAAACTAAGTACAGTGAATTGGAACCCAAATATTTATAGAAAGTTTTATCTCAGAAACTTAAAAACAGGCAGTGTTGTAATGAAACACTTTACATCTATTTAATATCTTCAATAGAAAATCACATATTTGTCAGATAGTGTTAAGTGATGTATTGTATACTATTTTTGTATTTGAATCTTTCTATTGAATTATATCTGTACAACTTTATTATTTGTACAGTAGCAAGAGCTGAAACTAAACATATACAGATGCTACATTTCTTGATGATTTTTATAGTTTGAGAGTGATAGGCATATCTAAATGCCAAAGTACCTGGCACCAAATAGACCTCTTTACATGCTTATCATTCTTAATACAAATCCATGGACTAAATTAATGATAATAGCCAACATCCATTGACAGGAGCTATTATGCATGATAATCTTAATGAGGTTTGCAAGGCGGCATTTTCAAATGCTGCTGCCTGATGCCTAGAATAATTATTTCACTATGACTACATGAAAGGCATATTTTACTATTTCCTTTTACCTAAACCAGTAGAAACATCAAGGCAAGGAATCCAGAGATAAAGTTACTTTGTCTCGGTAGCAAAATTCTATACTAATAATACTAATAATAATACTCTATACTAATAATATACACCATAAGCTGCTATGGTGCTTTACAGCATTGATTTTATTTGGAGAAAGTAATTGAGCTGAAAGAGATTAAAGACTCTCTACCCATAAAAGGCCGTGCTTGTTTCATTTCCTTTTGACTGTGTTGTGCTTTGTTCATTTTTAATAAAGGCAGCCACCTGCTTTGATAATAGCATCTAAACACGCTTTTCTCACTGTGTCTCCGTGCATACAGATTTAGCTGCTCATCCTTTGAAGTTGTGTGAGCTTGTAATGAACCACCTTGTTGCCTTAAATATTACCCTGCAGGTGGATTTAACATCGTCTGCTCCTTGAACAAGGTGACAGAGAGGGACTCTTGGGGCTCGTTATGGAAAGCATTATCTTACTTTGGAAAAAGTTGCTTAAGAGATATTTAATTCAAATTACTTCTGTAATGAATTATATTAGCTATAAATGATCATGCACAAAGAGGGAAGAAAGATATTTTTAGTTATTATGGGCCAGCATAAGGAGGCATAAAATTATTCCACCTTGTCTATGTCACATAGGGAATGTTTTGCTCTTCCTTTTGGTTCCTTTTACTTTCTTTATTGTTTGCCAATTTAAATTCCAGATACTCTAAGAAACAGCCTTTTCAAGAAGATCAACATTTCTAAATCCTCCCAGCCAATCACAATCCAATTAGGTAAAGTAACAAGTACCAAATTAAAATTATCAAAATTACTTATCTTTGTACTTAGGAAAATACAAAGAATTTGAAAGCAAGAACATATCTAACATTTCCTTTCATCAGTAAACTCATTATTTTAGAATGTAACTATTGTCATTTGAAAGGAAGGTTGAGGGAAAGAGATCTACAGAAAAAAATACAAGATTTTGTTTTCTGGCCACCTTGGCTTATAATGTAAATAATTTAATTTTAAGTAAATGTAATCCCAAAGATTTTCACTTCCACCTAAAACCAGTAAGTGCATGGGAAGATGGGAAGACCACATCCCCACCCTTTGTCCTGCCTTTTTCTAGCCATGCACCCAATCAGCTGACAGAAAACCTCTTACCAGCAATGGTCTGTGAAGAAAAAACAAGGGAACAACTTGGATGAGTGCAAGCAAGGTAGGGCTGGTTAGATGGTACCAATGAGAGGTATCACCCAAAATGGGTACCATATAACCAGCCCTACCTTGCTTGCACTCATCCAAGTTGCTTCTTGATTTCTGACACACCAGCATGAGGAGCAACAGTGCAATATTCCATGTAGTCTACCATTCCCTTTATTCCACTCATCCTATCAAAGTGGCCAAGAAGTAAAAGAGAGTCAGCAGAAATGGCTTCACTGGAAATGGCTTCACTGGAAATGGCACGAGTCTACATTATATATGGAAAGAATGACCCCATGGATCATGGGTTGTACAATATTATATTAAAACAGTAGAACCTACTGCTAGATAAGACACTGCATGATTTCTATGTAATCTAGAAAGTGCCACTTAAGAGAACCAAAACAGGTGAGTTTTGTGACAATAGATACTATAGCCTTGCAGATTATTGTCTTTCTTGGAATAGTACCGCAAGGGGACTACTTTTAAATAGAATGTGAAAGATGTATGCCATAAATTGGTATGAGAATGGGCTTTTGAAAAGCTCAAATACGATCTTCTGCCATGCAATTACATATTAAAGAATGGAGATCCATAGAATTCTTCTTTCAAGAGCTTAAAATTTGCAGAAAATTTGTTTGTTAAAATATGTTCATTATATTCATAGAAATTACTTACAGAAAAGTATGTTTTGGAGTATTTGTGTTATTAGATAGTATGTATATATGTATTAAATACTTCAACTTTTTTCTGAGCAAAACTTGGATTATGTGTGATTATTTTTTATTTTATTCTAACAGCAGTCCTGTGAGATTGATTGGCTGAATATGAGTGACTGGCTATAAATGGTCTGCTGAGAATGGATCTGATATGGAATCTTTCTGATCTTATCACAATATGTTAAGAATTCTACACTAGATAAATATGAGTGATAGCTCATTTATGATAGAGTGATAGACAGTTTGGTCTAGTGGAAACAATCAGTTAACTAGAAAGCCTTCTCGGTGACTTTGAGCCAGTCATACTCTGTCAGCTCAGATGGGAATTCTTGTTATAGACAATGGATCAACACTCAATTGCTCCAAAAAAAAGCAGGCCATGGGTGTGTGTGTGTGTGTGTGTGTGTGTGTGTGTGTGTGTGCGCGCGCGCGCACAAACATATACATATATACACACACAGAGAGAAATATAATACATCTCTTCAGAGAAATTTATGTTGAGCAGATATCAGAACCATGGTCATGAAGACAACATGGAAATAAAATTCCCTCAATTAGAAAAGGTAGTAAATAACAAACTGATGGATGATTGTTATTGTTGTTTAAACACTTTTTAACAAAACCCAATAAAATTGGAGCTACTGGATTATGGATTTACCAATTGGGACATGGCATTGTGGTCTGGGGTTGGAGTTATGGTTTTACTGGGACTATTGTTTTACTAATATGCACAAAAAAGGGCTAGATTTAAAGCGATTCATAAGGCAAGGTAACTCAAGAAGTCCAAAACTGATAAAAAAATGTATCCTCACATTGTAATCAGGTATTATGGGTTTCAACTCGATAATTCAATCAGTTTATTGAATTTTTCACAGAAAATTGAAATGGTGGATAGATGGTGATTAAAATTTTCAGAAAGTTTGACTATTTCACTCTAAATAGCCTTATTCAAAATAGTCTGCATAAGTTCCACTGTGGCATTTCCAAATGGCCTTTACCACATTCATTACAATATTTGCCTACAAAAGGCTTTATTGACTTTTTAAACATGTCTTACAAATAAAAACTTGTGTCATGACAATGTGATTCAACAGAATAAGTCTTCCTATGTCATTTGACCTAGCTAAGAATTCAGTCTATCCCATAATCTCTTAAAGGTGATTAATTTCTGAAACCTTTCAGTTCAAATATTCTTAAATTTTATAATCATAACTTTTAAAACCTAATTAAGAAAGGGGAAAAAGGATCTGGTTGCAGGATGAAAGTTTAAAAACCTATATTCCTAAGATTTGTAGTCAAGAATATTGATCTCATTATGAGTGGACATCTTGGTTTCATTTAATTCCTGTAATATGGACCTAAGTCACAACACATCAAAAAATTCAGACCTTGAATCTGACAAGCAATTTCATAAACTATGTTTCCAGATCATGTTACAATGCATCAAACCATTTTGTATGGGGAACAAAAGTCCTTAACAATCATTTTTTCTGTCCTTCAAGTTTTTTTTAAAAAAGAAAAGCCTTGAGATTTTGTTTCCTTTTATATAAAAAGTAACACAGATTTTTTAAAATTTTTTAAATGAAATAAGCTTCCTCTTGATTGATATATTTTACTAGGATCCTTTAAAAGGCTATGTAATACATGTTCTTTCAGGCTCCATTGCTAATTTTCTATTTTTAACAAAATTAGAGGCATACAAAAGCATACTTTCTGAAGAAAAAAATCTCATTTAATTCCTTTAACTCAATGAAATATGGAAGCTAGTAGCACATCAGAAGGCCAAGCTTTTTAATAGAAAGCCTCAAAATGTCATTATTGATGAAAACGAAATACTAATTAGTAATTTCCACCAACTGAAAAAAAATCAATCTGCATTTTGAACTGATGCCCTTGAATAGCTGCAATATTGATCTTAGAGAGTATTTTGCTTGCTGCTTCAACGTGTTCTTGAAAAATAAAGGGATACGTGCACTAATTAAAACAATTCTGAGCAAACTGGCCACAAGCTGCAATTCCTCTGGTCTGTCATCTAACATTATATAAGAATATTGGAATCATGATAACTTACCTTTGGCAAAGCATATTTAGGAAGTTTCATCTGTGCAAAAGTATTTCTGCGGTAAGACACGTAGTAATGTGGCCGACCTCCAGATGTCAGCTGCAATATATAACATTGCTTTTCCTTATTATTTTAATTGATGTGTTATTATCACTGTTTTTTCTCTCTCTCTCTTTTTTAAGCCATATAAAAAATAACAGGTGCGTTATAAAGGGAAATGCAGTTATGTCACAATGGTTCCAGAATGGCAATGAAAATACAGCAGGAGATGAAATAGCCCTTATTCAGTTATGGAAAAAGACAGCATTAATAGGTATAAACTATACAGACTGCCAAGGAGATGAAAAGAGCAAGGGAAATCTACAAACGTACAGAAGCAGCATTCGGCATCCCCAATTGCATAGGCAAAAATTGTAATACTGTACTCAAGTCAATAATGTTACATTGTTAGATGTTAGATGTAATATTTCCAATTTAGACAATGAGAAAAGCTTTTTTGTTCTAGTCAGCTTTGGAAAAAACACTTTTTCACCCACTCCGAGCCAAGGGCCCTAAGATTCTGATGACTTGTAGATAGTACACCAAAGCTCTCCATAGAGTATTCCATTTGTGTAATAGTAATATTTACACAAGCTACAGCCAGCCACTTCTTCCAGCAGGCCAAAGAATTGAAATAATCTTCAAGCAACAACCCATGAGACTTCCTGCCCTTTGCAAAATCCTGGAGGCCAAAACAAAAATCAATCTTTTTCTAGTCACACTGAGTGACAAAACAAAAACAAATATCTGTAACAATTCAATAACAAACAATAGGAGAAATAACTATCTTACTGAACATGAAAGAGAATTCTAGAACTTTGTTTCATTTTTATTAGCTTTCTTAAATAAAGTATATTATCTTTTTTAAAAAGTATACATTAAAATATGTTAAGAATGTAATTAAGATCAATCTCAGTTAATGCACAATTCTGCTCTAAAAATATTTTCTCTAAATTGCTGAAGTAGCAAGATACACAGAAGAAATACCACAAGCTTGAGAAGGTTTAGCACCTCTGGTAAAATTCCACATCTCAATGCATCTTTAAGTGAACAGAGACTGACTCAGCCCCTATGCCAGACAGTTGTACATGACATCTTGAATAGATATATATTATGTTTGTGCTGTTGCTTACAGACTTAAAATAAGAAAACAAGGAAAAGGCAGAAGTTTAGAGTCTCTTCCGTGCCTCCTTCCTTCCTTCCTTCCTTCCTTCCTGTCAGTGTTGACTGGTAACTGGTCTGGACACATCCTTGCAAGATTGTGGAAGTAGTTGCCATTCCTTCTTTCTGGGGTTTAGAGAAAGGGCTGAACTGAGGTCACCCAACTGGTTTTATGACTAAAGCAATAGTAGAGCTCACTGTCTCCTGATTCCTAGCCTATTACCTTAACCACTACACCAAACCAAAATACACTATACTCTCTTATAGTTAAGAAATATTCTATACCTTCTTGCACATACTGTATTTTTGAGATTTTCTCAATTTCAAATATACTGAGGGGGCTCTGAAGGCATACCAAAAACTTTGTTTTTGTTACCTATAAATATTTTACAGCTGATTTTGCTGTCTTACAGAAATGTCCAACCTTTTCAATTTCTTAATTGACTGTGGGACATTAGCTCTAGGATATGAAAATGGTTACAGGAACTGGGCTTGGCTACTCTGGTAAAGAGAAGGACCAGGGAAGACATGATAGCAGTCTTTCAATATTTGAAGGGCTGCCACAGAGAGGAAGGGGTCAAGCTATTTTCTAAAGCACCTGTACGCCAGACAAGGAATAATGGATGGAAACTGAACAAGGAGAGATTTAACCTGGAAATAAGGAGAAACTTTCTGACAGTGAGAACAATCAAACAATGGAACAGCTTGCTATCAGCAGTTGTGGGAGCACCATTACTTGAGACTTTCAAGAAGAGATTGGACTGCCATTTGTCAGAAATTGTGTAGGGTCTCCCGCTTGGGTGGGGGGTTGGACTAGATGACCTACAAGGTCCCTTCCAACTTTGATTATCTGTTATCTGTTACATACAGTTGAATTCATTCTTCTTTTCACATATATTATTTCCTATGTTACTACTATCACATGATTTCAAATAATAATGTAGCCCATCTTATCCTTAATGGTCCCAACATAGTTTTCTCCTTTTTTCCCAAAATTTATCTATGTGATTATAGCCAAATATGTCGATTTTTGTTTGAACAGTCCAAAGCACTTTCTTCCAAAAACATTTCAGGTTAATTGACATGTTTTTGTTTGCATATTTTAGATGATCATTTTGGATTAAGGAGAAAAGGTCTTCTGAGAATCCCCCCATGCCGATTATTGTTGCGTAAGTAACATTATATTGTGAATCTATTCAGTGTGAATTAATATTTTCAGCAGATTATTTGCAGTGACCTGTACATTTTGGTTTACAGCTGACAAATTTGGGGACTTTTATGCCAAAATTGAGATAAATAGCTAATATATATTCAAATTGGCAGAATTTAACTTGGTACCATGTAGAGGTTGTAAGAGCTTCTCTTCACTTACGGATTTTCCTTTATACTACTTAATCAGGCTTTAGGTTTCAGAACCTGTAGTGATTTATATCTTCCTTCTTTCTTGCAAAGCAATCTACTGTACTTCTATTCATGTCTTTTTTTCTTTGCTTTATCTTTCTGGGTTTGTCCAGCTGTGAGGTTCCACATGGCTTCCTCATGGTAATTGATTTTTGTTCCCCAGAATGATTTCCTCAACTGGTGATGTAGATGATCACTTTGTCTGCTTCACATTACTCATGCCAGCTTCTGCTGCAGTTCTTTTGTAATCTCATTGGGGGCATTTCTCAGTCATGTTGCTGGGTGCCAGTATTGCCAACAGAGTATTCATAGCAATTGGACTAGGACACAAGCAGTTGGAGGTCAGCACTAATATACAATCAACAGGACCTTCTACCAAGGTTGTGAAAAAGCTGTGTAAACAAATGTGCCACACTGCATGAGAAAGATTATTATCACCATTTGATCAGGATGCTTCTACAGGATAAGAATGAAGAAACCACATGCAGCCTCCTGGTATATTGAATGATAAGTGGGAACAAATACACAAGTAGGTGACTTAATCTTAGCCCTTAAAAATATACACTATGCATGTTCAAAAGCATGTCTCTCTTTTACACATGGATAAACAAAAATAGAAGTCAAAACTATGAATATGTAAAACCTGTTAAGTTTACACTAAGGCCTGATCCGTTATTAATCATGGATGTGTGAAACAATGAATGAAATAACAAATAAACAGATTTCCCCATATTTTCCATGGTAGCAGAATTTATCACACTTTTTTCTACAAAGAAAAGAAATGAGGCAATGTATTATTTTAACCCTCAGAAGAGTTGATATTCATTCTATTTGGAAGGAAATGATATTCTCAGAGAACTTAGAGGCTAGAGTGGTACAGCTGACATCATTTGGTAACATGATTTTCTACCTTAAGCCCACTTAAAAATTCCTGGTTATAGACAATCTAGCCTCAAAATGTATATGCTGATACAAGCCAGGAACCTCAGCCTCAAGAAATACTTGAAAGACAGATAATTTATAGCTCATCTCCACTTTGCCAGCACTTTATTTCCTCCTCCTTGTTATGATGGGGATAGCAGCAGGAAGATAATGAAACTTAAAACTATTCAGATATATTCTCTGGCTTCCACCTGGAACATGGCTCGGCTGAATATATCTAATTTTCTTCCTTTTTCACAATAATAGGAGCCCACGCATGACAATCATGCCTGATTAGTCTTCTCTCAAGCATTCCTTTCCGTATCCTTTCTACATCTCCATTCTATCTCTAAAGAGAGACTCTATCTTGCCCCATTTCAAACTAATAAAAAAGAAAACCTTGATTGGTCTGTTGTAATGGTGATATTGGAACTCTGGCATGCAAACTTAAAAACCTGTTGAAATATGAGAACATTTTTGGAATAGACAATGTGGAGAGCTGAGTGACAAGAGAGATTATTTCCATACACCTTGAACATAAGTTAGACCTCACCCTTGTGTTAACAAAGTACTTAACCAAAGGCAGAAAGAAACAATTAATATTCCAATGGGAATAACAAATCTGGTGATGTCCTGAAATAGCTTGTACTCAAGCTATTTTGTTGCATCTCTTAGGGGAGGGAGTTTAACATTGAAAAATAAAGAAAAAAATGATTTGTAATCAATAGAAGGGGGAAAAAACTGTTTCAGACCTGAACAAATACATAATCATCTTGGACAATGAGAGAGTCGGAATCAATGTATCCAGGGAAAGGTTTGCTTCTTACAGCTTCAGTGCAGTTCTGCATCCTACAGGTGATGTATTGTGCATCTGAAAGCACACAAAGAAACACACATAAATATAAGACGATTTCAGCTCTGGATATTATATAATCTTTTACGGGAAGTCCTCGACTTACAACCTTTCATTTAGTGACTATTTGAAATTATAATAGCAATGAAAAAACAACCATTTTCTACAAGTGTTATTGCAGCATCCTCATGGTCAGCCTTCAGATGGGCAACTGATTCATATTTATGATGATCGCAGTGCCCTGGGGTCAAGTAATCACCTTTTGGGATCCAGATTCACTTTACAACCATGTTATTCACTTAATAACTGCAGTGTTTCACTTAATAACTGTGGCAGGAAAGATCGTAAGATGGAACAAAACTCACTTTAAAACTGCCTCAGCAACAGACAGTTTGGGCTCAGTTGTGATTGTAAGTTGAAGATTACCTGTACTTAAATATTTCATATAGAGATCACTGTCTGCGAAAATTAGTTACATTATGATAGCCAATAAGAGAGGGAAAGTGCAATAAACAGGCACAGCTTTTTCTTGCTTTCTTGTGACTTTTAGAGGATTTTTAGATAAAAAGAGCCCCAATTGAATTTCTTTAAGCGTGCAAGAGAATAAAATAAATAAAACTTATTTTTTAAAAAAAAAATCAAATGAATAGATAGCTGAAGTACATGTAGGAATGTCTATACCAGGAGTGTCAAACTCATGGCCAATGGGCCAGATACGTCATCGGCTAGTCCCGCCTCCACCTGGTTTAGCAAAGGGGGAAAAAGTCCCAATACATCACGTAACACTGCAGGTTTGACACCCCTGGTCTATACTTTTGTCTGCTTTCTCTATTTTTTTTTTTAATTGCAGGCCTCAAAATTAAATCATCACAACAGGAACATTCTATTTCAGCAATTTATATTGTGTATTTTGTATCATTTTCTTTTTTCTTGAGCCATCTCTAGAGATTTGGCCAGGGTCACTAGACTAAGCTAAGATCTAAATGGGCCTATAAGGCACATGAAGACTTAAACCCATTTTGAATGAAGTTTATGTTTTTTCCAGTGAATATTGGTTTCTTGAGTCTATGTGAATCTTCATGCTGTCTCGTAGGAGCAAGAAAGAATTGAAAAACATAGACCAAGAGTCAGAGAATAAAGCTGCCCAAGATATTAGAAATTGAACTTCATGACCTCTTCAGTATCTTTCCTTTTTTACAGAGATATAGCTCCTAGGACTTGGAATACTTCTAAGTTATATCTAATGTTAACAGAATATATGAATGACTGTCTTTTGAGCTATGGTAACACAAAAGTAGACTATTTCAGAAAATTCTGAAGGCTATGTGTTGACAGCAATGACTACATTTTTGAAAGCAAAAAGAATCGTCTAAGAAGAAAGTTAAGGGAAATTAGGTTTGAAAACATTTTTTTTCAAGTGAACAATAAACTACTGGTTATGTGAAGAACCAGCCCCCTCCACTGTAGTATTTTGTTTTGTTTTTTGTTTTCATAAAAAACGCTCTCCTAAGAACAAACAGCTTTCTTAATTCTTTTGGACATAGAGATGGTTCATAGTAATACTCTCCTAGGGAATCATTCCTGCCAGAGATTTCCACGGAGCATCGCATAATACAGCTTGATGAAGAAAGTGTTGACCCTTAATCTGGGGCTCGCCATACCTGGAGGGGGAGTCCAAAATAAACCAGTGAGGCAGCTGCACAAAGCAGATAGAGCCACAGAGCAATGGGAGCAATGGGTGAGGCCGCAACTGCAGCAGCAGGACTTCTCTGCTCATCAGCTGGCTGCTCAACAGCTGAATGCCTATGGATTGAGCCTCCAGTTGGGAGGCTGCTGCAAGAGATCCGGAATGGTTGGGCTGCACTGGCCAGTTGATCACTTGCCAGCTGGCCTACTTAGATGGACGAGACGGGACTACTGCTGTTGCCAATGGTGTGAGGAGACAGAACATAACTCCAGAACTGTGGTTGCTGGAAGGCAGGGAAGGCTGCTACCAGATGTTGGATGACTGGATGTATGTGGCCGGATGGCATGAGGGTGTGGTGCCTACGCACTGGAAAGCTGAAGCTCCCAGTGCTGACTTTGCAAGGGACTTTGATGTTCCTGCTCACAGTGTACCAAGGCTCTGGACTGAAGATTAAAGACTGGTTTGCCCTATGTTAATGTGATCTTTGTTATTGGGTATGTATGCTGTGCTTCTTTCCATGGTGTGACCTTGGACCGTTGATAGAAATATTCTTTCCCACAATTTATTTCTAAATTATGACAATAACTGAAGACTTTGCTAAATGTTGCTATTTTAATTTTTGGTGGGGTATGTTGCATCGCATTGGTAATGAATATGATGAATATATTTTATGCCCTCTGCAATTATACTCAGCTGATGTTCCCATGTATCTGTATCCATAGATATCCTACTAAGTTCTGATAAAGTTCTTATTCATAAAATACATAAAATGTTGACCGCATCATTATATATAAAATCATTATGTTATGTTATATTATTATATTCAATTAGACATTCAGATATAGGTAAAGTATAACAACATCACTATAATTTCACATTTTTTGCTCTATATATGGGTGATCAGAAGCAAACTGATAACTGCTTTTTTAAGACTTCAAAGTATTAAAAGGATTTCACTTGAGCAGAACCACAGGAAAAGTTCAGAACAATGATATAAATATTGGGAATATGTTCAGAATCTTATCACAATAACCTTTATTTCCTTAAGTTAGGTTCACTGGGAAGCCATGTAGCAACAATTATTCTTTTGATAGTTAACCTCTGTGGGTGCTTTATTTATCCAGTACCACAGGAAGCACCTAATCACTTACACTTAATTCATGCCAATTAATACATTTCATTGCTGAGATCTGGAATTAATTTATTTCCTTCTCTAGCACAGATGTTATCCCTCCTACCAATAATTGGGGTGTTAAGCTCCTCACTGCCAGCATGCACATCTCCAGCAACAGCTGCTACTTTGATTGTTAAAGAGAACACTGGAAACATGCAGCATCCTGATTACAAAACTATATTTGGATTGTCTCACTGATAAGATTAGGGTAGATCAGGGGTGTCAAATTCATGGCTCATGGGTCAGATGTGTCATACATTGTCCATGCCCACCCCTGGTTTAGCGAAGAAAAAGTTGTGATATGTCACATGACAACAACTTGATGCTGTGAGTTTGGCAACCCTTGTGTAGATGGAGTAGCTCAACTGAAAAAAACTTTTGGTTTACTGAAATGCCCAACCTTTTTCAATTTCTTCACTGATTTATTTATTTATTTAAATTTATATACCGTCCCCTCTCCCAAAGGGACTCGGGGTGGTGAACAGCCAAAATAAAAATGCACATATAAAACACATAGACACTATTTAAAAATTAAAAGGATTAAATACATTGGCTCTTACAAAGAATTAAAAATAAGGGAATTAAGAAAGTTAAAACCAGATTAAAAATTTAAAAACCCCTAGGCCAGACCGGCTTGCTGAAATAAATGAGTTTTCAACGCACGGCGGAAGGTCAGGAGATCAGGGATGGTCCTCATCTCCGGGGGTAATTCGTTCCAGAGAGAGGGTGCCCCCAATGAGAAGGCCTGCATCCTCGGGGTCGCCAGCCGTCCAGCTGGCGGCATCCCAAGGAGGCCGACTCTATGGGAGCGTATCGGTTGGCGGGAGGCCGATAATGGCAGGAGGTGGTCTCGCAAATATCCTGGTCCCGAGCCATAGAGTGCTTTAAAGATATAACTAAGATCTTGAAGCACACCCAGAGGGCCACCGGGAGTGAATGCAACTCGCGCAGAAGTGGCGTAACATGGGAGCCCCGAGGAGCCCCCATCACCACCCGCGCGGCCGCATTCTGTACCAGCTGGAGCCTCCAGATGGTCTTCAAAGGCAGCCCCATGTAGAGAGCATTGGCATAGTCTAGGCGGGAGGTCACCAGGGCGGAGGTGACCGTGCGAAGCACATCCCAATCCAGAAAGGGCCGCAACTGGTAGATCCTATGGACCTGGCCAAAAGTCCCCCCGGCGACGGCCGCCACATGGTCTTCCAATGACAGCCGCACATCCAGGAGGACACCCAGATTGCGGGCCCTCTCTGTGGGGGCAAGAATTTCCACCCCCCCACAGCCAGTGATGGAACCAGCTGGCTGTACTGGGGTGCCAGGAAACACAGCCACTCAGTCTTAGATGGGTTGAGCTGAAGCCTGTTCCACCCCATCCAACACCGCATGGCCTCCAGGCACCGGGTCATCACTTCGACGGCTTCATCGGGGTGGCCCGGGGTAGAGATGTACAGCTGAGTATCATCAGCATACTGATGGAACTCTACCCCAAAGCCATGGATGATCTCACCCAGCGGCTTCATATAAATGTTGAACAGAAGGGGTGAGAGTACCGACCTCTGAGGCACCCCACAAACCAGGGGCCTCGGGGCCGACCTCGGCCCCCCTGACAAATTGCGAACGGTCAGAGAGGAAGGAGGAGAACCACCACATAACAGTGTCTCCCACTCCTAACACCCCCAGCCACTGCAATAAGATACTGTGGTTGACAGTATCAAAAGCCGCCTAGAGATCTAATAGGACCAGGACAGAGGAATAACCTCTGTCATAGGCCCTCCAGAGATCATCCACCAATGCCACCCTTATCACCACTAAATAGCTCTTAATATAAGACCGTAATAGTGTTCGGTTGGGTCCGGAGCAAGTAGTCCTCCAAATACTCTCCAGGCATCTTTTCCGGCACTTCATCTCCCTCAGCTCCCCAGAAAACCAAGGGGCCAAGTGAGAGCGGCACCAGGTCAGAAGCCGCAAGGGCACGACCCGGTCCAGGGCCCCAGCCGCCACCCTATCCCAGGTGGCGACCAGGTCCTCAACCGAGTCGTGTGTTCGAATGTCAGGACATGGCCCAAGCTCCATCAGGAACCTATCTGGATCCATCAGGCACCGGATGTGGTACCAACGTATTTGGTCCGCCTCCCTGCGATGGGGAAGAGTGGCCTGGAAGTCCAGCCTAAGGAGCAAATGATCTGACCATGACAAGGGCTCAACAAAAACGTCCCCAACACCAAGATCATCCTGCCACTGTCCAGAGACAAAAACCAGATCCAGGATGTGACCCCCAATGTGAGTGGGTTCCCTAATTAATTGGGTCAGGCCCAAGGCTGTCATGGAAGCCAAGAACTCCTGAGCAATCCCCGAGGCCCCACCAGCCGAAGGCAGGTTGAAATCCCCCATGACCATTAGCCTGGGGGTCTTAACCGCTAGGCCGGATATGACTTCGAGGAGCTCAGGCAGAGCCGATGTCACATAGCAGGGAGCCAGGTATGTGATCAATAGGCCCATCTGAACCCATCTGAACTGACTGTGGGACATTAGCATTAGATAGCTGGAATGTGGAAAACTGTACATGAGCTTACAAACATATTCATTTCAAGAAGACTTCCTGTCAAACAATAACAGACTACAAAAGGGCAGGAAGCATGAGTAGTTATCTTCTATTGAAAGATGCATGAAGTATACAGCCACCCATCACTTGAATTCTTGCCTTTTGATGTTAAGAAAGTCCCTGCATTATTTTACTTTTGAGAAACCTCTGGTGTACATGCCAATATTATTTGGATTTTATCTTATTCATCAGAAAGATACTAGAACAAATGTCATATTCTTTCTTTACCTTAATATGACAAATACCATATTATTCCACAGTTTCTAGGTTGCAGAGCAAATTCATATATCAAAATTATGGAAAGATGACAAAAGATTTCAACCATGGTAATCCATCTTGGTCTGGATACATTAATAGCCTTTAACGGTTATTTAATCCAACCTAGTGCAGTTTTGCTTCTATCTCTTAGAAGAGCTGGACTATATGGATAAAGCTGGTTGCCCAGTTCACTGCCTCACTCACTGGTACTCTACTTTGAAAGGTATGGTCACATCTGTTACCTGCAACCAGTTGCCCTCAACCTCCACAGAAGAGAATAGTATCCAATAGAAAATACTGTTAGGAAAAGAATATTGCATCCTGATTACAAAAGTAGATATGGATTGCCTGACTGATAAGGTTAGTGTAGATGGAATCACTAAATTTCATTTAATTACACATCACAATGGCCAAAACAAAAACAATTAAGAAGGGCCACAATGGGCTAATTTAGTGTTGGATAGCTGAAGGAGATGTGTAATGGACTGTGAGAAAGAATCAGATTTATTATTGAATAAAAGGATGTTTACTCAATACATTCTCTGATACTTAATGATCCCAAAGAAATCTGAAATTCAGATACTAGTTTGGATCTTGTGATCCCACTGATCTTTTCAAAAACTTTATTGACTTAAAGGGTGGTTATGCTGAGAGAGCATCTTCCTAATACTATTATAACACTGATTCATATTAGTATGGCTTATTTAGGGCAAATAGTTTTAGAAATATTCCATTCTATGGTACAGAATAATAAAAATAAGCACAAATAAGCTGCAAAACAGTTTGCATCCCAGGGCAGTAGCTCTTTTGAGTTCTACTGTATAGTGCAGTGTTGATGCGGTGTTGGGGGTTTTCGGTTCAATATATGGAATGTGAAGGATGTGTGTTTGTATTTATTTTCATGGTCATGATATGCACTGAAGATGGTGTTGGACTTCATTGTACAGGTGCAATGACAATAAAGTAAACTAACTAACTAACTTCATCTGTTTATCAAAATAGAATAGATATTGGATGCTTGGGGGGAGGGGGGAAGGATTTCAAGATAGCTAGTGATGAAAGGGAAAACCTTCTAAGCATGTGTAGCTAAAAATCTTGAAATATAAACACCAAACTTTATTTCATTTCTCAGGGGTGCATCCACAGTTTCGTTGTATTTGTACAATGACAATAAAGTTCTTCTATTCTATTCTATTCTATTCTATTCTATTCTATTCTATTCTATAATTATTATTCTTTCCGAACAATTCTTCTGGAGTTTGCAAAATGTTAATGTTAGATTAAAATTAAATATTACAAATGTTACTACTGAATATTATTTAAATATAAGCTGAATACCATACATATGTGCTATATGTCAACTCTGAAATGGATCAGGTCTGCCACAGCTATCTTTCTCTTTCTCAGCTTGCCACATAGTATGGGAGGGGGAAAAGATTTGGAATGTCAGACCAGACAATAATAACAGATCAACCAAGATCATCTCAATAGGTGCTGGCCAGATACTAGAAAAAGTTGTCAGAGAGATGGCAGAATGCCTAATTGGACAATGTGACCTGTGACAATGAGAGAGGGAATTATCTATTCTTTAATTATATGGAAAATGCGGGAAATGGTTTTGTTTTCATGCATGCCAAAATTATGTACTTAATAAAACAGTTCTTTGAGAAAGTTGTTCATCTCGGAGTGCTGAATTGATTAGGTTCATTACTCGAAACCTTGATACTATGTACAATATTAATGTACATTTTTAAAAATTGATTGGTTATCTAAGGAATGAATGGCAGAATGTGCCCTAATACATTTCATTCTATCTTAAAGTACATGTGTGTATGTTGTAGAACAAGGGGGGGTGTCAAACTGGTGGCCCATGGGCCAGATGCATCACGTGGAGGCCATGCCCACCCCAGCTCTGCAAAGGCAAAAAAGTCATGATGTTACGCGATCGAGTTTGACACCTGTGTTGTAGAGAAACAAAAAAGTACAATTAACAAGTACATTTGAAATTTAAAATTTTAAAATCTTTACCCATCTATACTTGATCAAAGCAAAATAACTTTTCTTCCTAAGGTAACCTTCTTAATATTTTGTCCTTCAGATGTGTTATGATTGAAATTTTCAAAATTACCATAAATTGGTTATTCCACTGAAAATTCCACTGTTTTAGTCCAAATATATCTGACAGCATCAGTTTGGAAATAGAAAGAAAAATTCTGGTTGGTTATTCTCATCACCAACTATGAAGTTCTGATTCGGAAATTAATTCAATGGGACAATACTTTTTGAGAGAGAGATACTTTTAACAAAAGCTATCCATGAACTAAGGAAAATAGAATATCAGAATAACCAATATCTGAGCAATATACATAGAAAATAAGCAATAAATCTTATTGTCATATATAGTGTGAGCATATAAATACAGTAATTAAGCTATTATAGCAATCATAGGCTATAGATAAAATGGTCAAAGCTGAAGATTTTTGAATGAAAGCAAACAATTTACCTTTTGCTAACTTTTCCTCAGGAAGAGTAAATTGAAGATGAGAATAAATACAATATTATCCCCATTCATTCCATTTATTCAAAGTTAAGAGTAGTTTGTTACAGATAAACCAAGAGCCACAAGCTTGAAGATTTTACCTTTTAGCAAATCAAATTAAGCCTACTAGAAAATATGCATATTTCATTTTATGCCTTTTTGCAGTTTGTCACAAATTGCAAATCTTTCCTACTTCTGAAAATATTGTTTTGTGTTTCAGAATATTATATTCAATTTCTATTTATTTCAAAATGTTTTATTGTATGACCAGACTGAAAATAATCATAAAAGCATCAACTGGATCTCCCTAATGCAATCCTATTATGAATTCTGGTAGATTACATAATTATATTCTGAGAAAATGATAAAAAGGTGGTCACATCACTTACGGCCATCCAGTGTTTTTGTCTCCATGTGGACTATGTCTGGATCTTTGCTGGTACCCATTTTAGACCTGAGAGAAGAAAAATGAACACTGTAATGTTACTAGGAATAAACAAAACATTTAGTTAAAAGGAGTTATCTGGAACACCTAATAGGTAATATTTCAGTATTCATTCAATAATTCAATCAATCACTCCAGTAGAGTTCTCTTAGAGGGAGATGGGTGGTTCAGAAATGTGAAATATAAATAAATAAATAAAAAATATAAAATGTCATCTTTTACTACCTCAAGAAAAAATGAACCTGCCCAAATTCAGCTGGTTAACTCCAACAGCTAAGCAACTGAATGTCTCTAAAATAATACCATATTTATTTATTAGTTTATTTATTAGTTAAACTTATATACCGCCCCCTCTCCCAAAGGGACTCAGGGCGGTGAGCTATATGAGCTATACCATATATAACTACTCCTAAGATAGTTTATAATCCCTACTATGATTCCCAATAGTTAAATTATTTCTCAAACTTCAGCTTCTCAGTAATGCATATCTAGTACATAAAGAAATCTAGATGGCTACTACTTTGCAGTCAAGACATATACCCCCCCTGTCCCCCCGCCCACAAAAAAAAACCCCTTCTCCTTGCTGGTATCTAATGGTTGATAGGTCAACCAAATTGACCCATATTTTTAAAAAAAATTCATAATTGATAGGGGGGGAAATCAGTGAATAGAACAACTAAAGCATTGTGCCAAGAAAATTATAGTGGCTTGTCTAGGCAGTTGCCAGGAGTCAACAGACACACTTGAGGCACCACACTCAAACAGCCCCACTCCACGTACACATATATTCAGATAATACATGTATAGCTTTGTTATAACTTTGTTAAATTTGGTTCTCCAGGGCTTTTCTGCCAAAACACTTGTTACAGTTAAGTAATAAGTAACATAAAAAAGCCACAATCTAGTTGGGCAAGCCTTATGGTCACAAGTGTTTTCTGTCTCTGTATCTTTCATGTCCTCTGTGTATTCTGAATTCTTCAGTTATACCACAAAATATTTCTTTGTTCCGATAAGAATGTTTCTGCTTAATTTCCCAGTGCAGTTGATTCATGAAGCAGTACAGTCTGTGCAATGATTAGTGCCATTTTAATACATTTAATAAGATACATGTTATATAATACACAAATGAAGCTATATACTGGAGATATCAATGAGGTAACCATTTTTCTTAAATAAATGGCTAATACTTTGGGGAACTTACCTCGATCCGTTCCAATCGGGCTTCAGGCCTGGACATAGCACTGAGACGGCATTGGTCGCGTTGGTTGATGATCTCTGGAGGGCTCGTGACAGAGGGTTCTCCTCTGTCCTGGTCCTATTAGATCTCTCGGCGGCTTTTGATACTATCGACCATAGTATCTTATTGCGACGGTTGGAGGGGTTGGGGATTGGTGGAACCGTCCTCCGATGGTTCTCCTCCTTCCTCTCTGACCGTTCGCAATTCGTGTTGGCGGGGGGGGAGAGGTCCACCTCTAGGCCCCTGGTTTGTGGGGTGCCTCAGGGGTCGGTCCTTTCTCCCCTCCTGTTCAACATTTATATGAAGCCGCTGGGCGAGATCATCCGTGGTCTTGGAGTGAGGTGTCATCTGTATGCAGATGACACCCAGCTGTACATCTCCACTCCGGACCACCCCAACGATGCTGTGGGGACTATGTCTAGGTGCCTGGAGGCCGTGCGGGACTGGATGGGCGGGAACAGGCTTCGGCTCAACCCATCCAAGACCGAGTGGCTGTGGTTTCCGGCGCCCCGATATAGCCAGCTGATACCTTCGCTGGCTATTGGGGGGGAGGTTCTGCCCCCCACAGAGAGGGCTCGCAACCTGGGAGTCCTCCTGGATGTACGGCTGTCGCTTGAACACCACATCGCGGCCGTCTCCAGGGGGGCGTTTCATCAGATCCGTCGGATCTACCGGTTGCGGCCCTTCCTGGATCGGGACGCCTTGCGCACGGTCACTCAGGCCCTTGTCACCTCTCGCCTGGACTATTGTAATGCCCTCTACATGGGGCTCCCTGCGGGGAGCATCCGGAGACTCCAGTTGGTGCAAAATGCAGCCGCGAGGGTGATTATGGGGGCGTCGCGTAGCGCCCATGTGACGCCTCTCCTGCGCGAGCTGCATTGGTTGCCGATGGCTCTCCGGGTTCGCTTTAAGGTTCTAGTTTTGACCTTTAGGGCGACCCATGGCATGGGACCAGGTTACCTTCAGGACCGCATTCTACCAACGTTCTCCAACAGGCCGGTGCGTTCCCACAGGGAGGGTCTGCTCCGGGTGCCGTCGGCCGCTATGTGTCGTCTGGCGGCGCCAAGGGGTAGGGCCTTCTCTGTGGGTGCCCCCGCCCTCTGGAATACTCTGCCACCGGAACTTCGTACCGGCACGGACCTGAGGGCCTTCAGGCGCGCGTTAAAGACTTGGCTCTTTGAGCAGGCCGGCCTGGGCTGAGATAATGATTTTAAATTTGATCTCCATTTTTAACTTTAAATTGGGTTTTAAGGGTAGGGGGGGGGTTTCCTAATTTTAGTCTGCAGCTGATTCAAATATTTAATTACTTTTTAACTTTTGTATTTGTGGGGTTTTTAGACGAGCTGTTCACCGCCCTGAGTCCCTAGGGAGAAGGGCGGTATATAAATGTAATTAATAAATAAATAAATAAATAAATAAACTTATTTGAGATATTTCTAATCCATTTTTTAATGTGAGAAACACACATTTTAGGACTAATCAAATACCTTGATCAATTTCATGCTTTTAATGACCAGGGAAGAAATGGCAAATTGAATGTAACTTCACTAAGAACAGACCTGATGACTATGGCAGAATGAAGAGCTGGCAAATCGATTGACTGTTTGCAATTCTTCTCTGGACAGTGAGAGGTCTGCCATTATAGACAAACTGTACTTAAAAATTGTGAATGAGGAATAAGTTTTATTGGACAAGATTGAGACTAACCTGAAATTGTATTTAAGGCTTCAGAAATGATATGGAAAAAATATGCTATGCTGGGTTATACAAATAAAAGCATCTGCCATATTAATAACTCAAAAGAGATATGAAAATAATAAACCAAAACTATGATCTGGATAACTTTTCTACATTGGATTTACAAAAAAGGTGTGCTTAAGGTTGGGAAAATGTTGTGAAAGGGGACAAAAAAAATTAATAAACTTCCAGGAGGATATTTGAATGGATTAAAATTTAGGATTGTTAAAAGGAAGAAATATAAAGATGATTTATTTGACCAAAGTTAAAATATATTAGCTATTACATCTACTAAGCTTTAATAAATGATGAGGTTTTAAGGATTTGTTTATAGATAAGAGATGGAATACAGGAACAAGAGATCATTTGCTGTATTTTAAAAGAAGATGATAATTTATTGAAATTGTTTATGCTTGTGATAAAGGGACAAATTATTTCTTAATGCATATTTTTTCTATACTCCTATAGTCACCCTTCCTTCCTTCCTTTCTTCTTTGCATTAGTTTTGTTTTCTTAATTGTAATATTAAATAAAATAAAAAATACTATTTTAAAATGCCTTCTGCTAAAAAATGTTTTTTTTCTCATAAGATAGCGTCTCCTAAACATATAATTTTCTACTCACAGTAACTTTTCCTATCTAATAGGGCAAACTCATAGGTTCTGGCTATTAACAACTACAGAGTCAGGAAGCAGAATCTTCTCAATTGCAGGTACTGCTTAAAATAGTTTGCCTCCCAGATTTGAGTTTTAAGAAAGGCATAATAACTTGGCTTTTTAAGGAAGCATGTTTTGGGAATGCCTAGCATAGGTTACATGTAATGTACACTGTTTCTTGGTGATGGTAATATTTTTCCTATTTTTATTCTTAATTATATTATTTTGTTAAATTGATTTACTATTTCAATCTTTATACTGTAAGAAGTGAATGTGACATGTTCAGAGTCCTGATGGATCAGAATTGCATATAAGACCCAGAAAATAAAATAAATACAAAACACTTAGGATATAATCTTTTTAGAGCTGACGGTTATGTAATGAAGCAGCCCTTTCATTTCTCTGCTTGATGCAGTTTAAGATAGCAATCAAACTATCCCATTTTCTTGGTGTTAACACAGTTCATAGACTTTATATTAACAGCTTCCTTATGCCTATTATTTGTTATTTTATTTTAATTATTTCATCAAGAGATTGCAATCTCGCATAGGCTGTTCCCTGCCTTGTGCATTTTTCTGAATAAAAAAGGTAATTTTGAAACCATAACAATAATTAAGCCATAAATAAATAAATATGATATCTAGGGCTTACAAGGTTGGTTTTCTTTTACAAGTTTTTCACAGTAGTTCCTCAGGTTTTTATATATATATATAAATACAAGAAGCTCCAAAAAGAAACTGAGAACTTCTACAGAGACAATTGCTGGAGGAAAAAAGAATAATCAGATAAAGTTGACTGCATAAGTAGAATTGCTGCATTGCTATGCACTGTTCGGCTTTAACCTAAACAATCCAGGAGCTTTTAAAAGTTCTTAAGTGCAACATAATTAAAAGTGAAATTTTATTAAAATTTAGAAATTGAAGTAACCATATGGCTAAAATTTCCTTATACAATATAATGAGTTGCATAACTAAGTAATTGCAGGATGCATATTGAAAACCAAATATTTATGGTTGCTTGTGGTCCTTAAGAATTTTCATTGTTTTATCCATAATATTTGGTTCTTGTAATTTCATCTGAGGTGGATACACACATTCACTCTTATTTTAAGCACATGTAGGCTTCTGTAAGGTATAGCTCAGGAATATCTCAAAGGTGCTTATTCAAAAGGCAACTGTACTTTCTTTGTTTTTTTTTTCTTGAAGATGGTTTGCTTCTCATCTAAGAAGCTTCTTCAGTTCAAGGAAAATGAGAAGGAAAATGTCTTCAAGGAAAAACAAGGTCTAGTTGCCTTTTGAAAAAGCACCTTTGGGACAACCATGACCTAAATGACAGAGAATCTCTATAAACTCAATGATATATTGAATGCCTTCTTTTCTCTTCATGTCAGAAGCATTTTAAAAAAACAGTTATTCTTCAAAAGACTGAATATATACATGAACAGTTAAAATTAATATTCTTTCATTGATCTCTCTCTCTCTCTCTCCCTCCCTCTCTCTCTCTGTGTGTATGTGTGTGCACACGCCTGGGTGTGCATATATTCTTTTTGAAAGGAAATATTAGCTACACTCTAGTCCTTAGAATCCAAATACTATTTTCTTCAATGGACTATGCTTCATGCCCTGTCAGAACTTAAATTTCATTAATTAGATTTCACTAATGGGAAATTCAAAACAATTCTTTTTTTCTGCCACTTTCTTTTTAGAATCAAGCTTGTCCTGAATATTAGCTATCCACAATTATTGTGTTTGTGTCTTTCTGGAAACTGGAATACTGTATGTCATAACCAAAATACATATACTCTACTGTTCTCTACTCATTTTTTTAATCTCTTCTGTACCTCCATTCTTACAGTCTAACCAATTCTTGTTTTGCCTGTACATGCCAGAATTTTCCTGAAATCTCCACGGCTTATTTATCTGAAGCATTTTCACATTCATATCAGATAACATACTAAAAGGTTTTTAGTATTCTTTGTTGCCTTTTTTATAAATGTTATACTGAATATTTTAAAATTTTCATTAAAGTTGTTTCATTTTAGATATACAATTCTGTGAAACAAAGAACTTGTTCAGCAGTACAGTTATGGAAGGCTGACAAAGTCATGCTGTGAAAATGATTCCTAAGTGTTGGAAGAGGTGGAAAGGCAGAAGTATTTATTAGGGAACTTCAATCTTAAGAAATCTCTGATGTATTTCTGATTGGTTAAGACATTCAGAGACAACATACATTTAGAGATAAGAGCTAAAAGCATCTGTGCTTCAGTAGAAGGAAAAAAACACAAATCAAATATAGGAATCAAAAGGTAAGAAAAGGATTATTGCACAGCAATCTTCTCAACAAGGGCTGGAATTCTTCCATGAAAATGCTGAATTTTGGCCAGTGGCATTAAGAACATGGAATAAGCAATTTTAATTTTAAGCAATTTTATATATTTAATTAAATATATAGAATATTAATATTTAATTTAATAAACACAGATTATTTTTTTCCACCTTGTAATTTACTTAATTAATCCTACCATATCCATTCAGATGAATGCCTGCTCTACTAGACTGAATATGCAACTGGGGAAAAAAAAAGTTGTTTGTTTGTTGGATTGCTGCCTGACAATGATTGTGTCCCAAATCAAAGAGAAAACAGAATGGAAACACAATAGAATACAAAATAATCAAAATGGCATCTAGCCAATCAGTACAAAAACAAACAAAAACAAAAAACAAAATACAAAAAACAGAATAACATTTTGTTCTGTGTACATTGCATGTTGTCAAATGACTGTAAACATTTTTGTCATGGAAATTAGTGTTTTTCTATATTTTTAAAATAATTCTAGATGACTGGATTTTTCTTAAAAATATTTTAAATTCAGAGTATTCTTACTGCTATTTTAATATGTAATTATGTGGATAGTTTTCTTATTCTTAGATTACCACAGATTAATAAACACACATACACAAAGATATCACTGTCACTGAATCATGATTCTGCTATCTCATTTTTGTATACAATGATGGAAGCTTCACTTTTACTCAAACCAGGATATAAATAAAAAAATAACAATTGAAAACAAGGATACTAAATTAGCAATGGAGTTGACATTTTAAAATTATTATATATTAAAAAGATTATCAAAAAATAGTGTAACATTGATTAATAATAAGTTTACATGCAAGTTGAATTTATGAAGTGAAGCTGGGATATAAAACAAATTCATCTCTTTAGATGTTTTCCTTTTAAAAAACTTGGAAATGTCACTCACTTATCTTTTTGTTAGCATTTTGTCTCTTTTTGAAACAGTTGATGGTATTATTTAATAAATGCGCTGCAGT
Source organism: Bungarus multicinctus (assembly GCA_023653725.1). Taxonomy (NCBI): domain Eukaryota; kingdom Metazoa; phylum Chordata; class Lepidosauria; order Squamata; family Elapidae; genus Bungarus; species Bungarus multicinctus. The sequence continues at coordinate 54,035,717 of CM042844.1, forward strand.
CCAATATTTTCTTAATGCAGATTTTTAGAAAAGATAACACCGAATTAACAAGCCACCATGACCAAAAAACCATGTGTTTTGTATTTAAATCCAACAAAATATCATGCTACTAGATCAGAGTATCAAGCTAGATTTCACTGAGAGCCGTATCAGGGTTGTATTTGATCTCGGAGGGCTGGAGTGGGTGTGGCCAGGCTGGCCAGCTCAATGTCATTTGTGTCGGGGCACCTGTAGTGGCTCGAGCACTCTGCCAGAGAAAACAGGCTCCCAAGCTCCATTTTCGGCTGTGAGGACTCCTACAATCCTCTGCCCGTGAAAACGGAGCTCAAGAGAACTGTGTGCAGCCCTCCCAAGCTCAGCTTTTGCTGGAAGAGGCACCACGAGCCTTCACCATTTCCAGGGTGGCCCCAAGGGCCAGATCTAAGCACCCTGCAGGCTCCCGGGCCTGGAGTTTAACACTCCTGTACTAGATTATAAATTTACAAAGGTCTTTTCAGCTAAATAAAGGATATGATTTGTCATCTGTGACTAACTAAAATTTGTATCCATCATTAATTTTAAGGAGATAAGACCATCAGAGATACAGTTACATGCAAAAGTTTACTTCTCCTCAAATTGTATGTTTCAGTTGAATGAATAGAAGCTAACACAATCTCTACATGCTACAAGTTAAAAGTATCATCTCTCGGCACATCTGAATACTTGCTTCCTATTTACGTACAATTGTTTACAAATTCGAGATAAGAAAACAGTGAAAATAGTAGGTGCAGAAATATGGATAACTTTCCAGTCAGTGCTTTGTAACACCTCTTTTGGCAGAAATAACTAGTTCAAAGAGTGTAGCTAGCACAAATGCAATGTAGAAACTGTGTTAGTTTCTGTTCACTCAGAGATTCATTGAAACATGTAATTTGACTAGTGTCTAAACTTTTGTATGCATCTGTCCATAAGTAATTATGTTCCTCCTTAATACAGCATAGCATTGCCTGAAGTTCTATTTAAAGAGGCTGAATAATTAGGAATTATTTTTAGAAAAAGCCTATCTGAACTCTGTTACTTTTCTCTAGCCAAACTTGACTGTCCCTATTCAGCATATCCAGTTCTCCAAAGCATTCCATAGAGTCTGTGTTACACTAGTATGGTAGACATTCTATAGATATAACTATTCACCATATGCCAATTTTGCTCAATACTAACACACACGCACATACACTTTATGTAAGTGAATAAAAATAGTCAGAAAATACATTGTTTAATGAAGTTCTGTTGCAATGACCAAGCCATTAAGTGAAAACGCAGCTAACTAAACACATGTCTCAGAGAGAATTGGTGTGAAGATCACTGGTTGCTGTTGCCTCATTCAGATAAAAGTCTCTCATAAAACTTTGCCAGCATTGTTCTCAGTCTGGAATGCATTGTCAGGCACACCAAATTTGATTTTTGTTATTACTGCCATATTTACAAATGGCTGCTAACTGAGGTAGTCACTAAAATAAGGAGTGGATGTATATAATAAAACACCTATTTTATTTATGTAACCACCCACATTTTATTTATATAACTGTACATCTCACAAAATATGACTTTGGGTGATTAAAATACATTCACAATTAAAATAATAAAATGTATCACATAAGTAATGGATAAAAAAAATGCAGGAGGATAACATAACCTAACATAACATTTAGCAAGAGATAACCATCTTACAGGCTTACCATGCTGATCCCCAAGTCTGATGGAAAAACTAAAACTTTAGAGCATTCCAGAAGGCAGACAGGGATGGGGCTAATCTCACCTCAGGGGAAATACTGTTTCAGAGACATAACTGTCTGTGTCCTGTCAGATGGAGCTTATTGATATTTGGGATCCACAGTATTTGCTTCCTGCTGCACCTGATGGAGTGGGTGTACAATATTTAATCAGATTAACAGAGTTGGAAGGGACTTTCTAAGTCATCTAGTCCACCCCCCACCCCGCCCAAGTAGAAAATCCTACACCATTTCTGACAAATGGCAGTCCAATCTCTTCCATATCAATCATATTTTTCATCCTTTGGGAAAATCCCATCTAAACTAACATCAACCTAATTTTAAGCAAAAGACAAAGCCATGCTTCTGTTATGCTGAGATAGACTGCCTCTGAAGATGAAGGCTCTGAACAGCTAAAAAGAGGTTCAAATCTATTCTTTTCCTGTGGCCGTTCAGCTCTTCCGGGAAGGGAGAACCAGCCAGATATTCACTAATCCGGAAAAGAAGGTCTCCCAAAAGCCTTAATCCTATGACATGTAGGGCTTTAAAAGCTAAAAAACATCTCCTTGAATTGCATCCATAAAGTGTCAGTCAGAGCAGTTTGCATAAAATGAGGTATAATGTGCACAGACAAGAGTTGCACTCTGCATCAGTTGAAGCTTCTGGATGTTCTTCAAGGATAGCCTCATGTAATGTGCATTATAGAAATTTAATCTGGAGGTGATCATGATGTGAATGACTCTTGAGTAGAGACATATGCTCCAGGAGAGAGTGCAACTGGTGCATAATACGAAGATGTGCAAAGGCCTTCCAAGCCACAATTTGCATCTGCTCCTTGACAGGAGTCAAACATACAACTTTTCTCCCTCAAATTAGAAATTACAATTTTAAAAGCTGGATTGTTGCTACAGCACATCTGAATCAAACACATACACTCACAAAAAACCAAATACCTCTACCCCTCTTTCAAGGAATAAATCTATGCCAGTTTATTGTTTAGCAGAGTTAAATTCCTTAATCCCTGTGCCATCAAAAGCCACCAGAGGGAGCCAAAATCTTGTTGTAGTCTTCACTTTTGGTGGATCTCATCAAAAATAAAAAATCAGGTGAGAAGATACCATTTTCTTGTTCTACAAGTTCATTTGCCTGGATGACAGGACAATTGAGTGGACATTTGCCTTGGTTCACATATCATAGGGAATCTACATCTAACCAAAGTCTGTCAACCCAGGGAAGAGGAATAACAGGAGTCATTACTATGAGTGAGTTTCAGGTCTTAACTATTTAGCAGATAAACATGACAGCAAGTATCTATGTCACATATCTCAACTCTATAGTGACACAAGTGAACAGTGGTGACATTTTTCACTGCTGTCTCTTATACCTTTTTCAACAAAGAAACATATGTATACAGTGTATATGTGTATATACACACACACACACACACACACACACACAGAGTATGTAACGGTATGTATATACTGTACATACAGCAAAAATGAGTCTCTTCTCCTCTTCTAAGGACCCAGCTCACTAATATATTTTAATTCATTTTATGAATGTTCTTGATACAATGAATTACCCAAATAACCTGGATTCATACAACATACCAAGCTACAGAAAGGTAAAGAAGATAAAGGTATATGTGTGAATTTTACTTCGCTAATCATTGTCAACTATAGGGGGCACTGCTCATCTCCATTTCAAGGCAGCACTGTCCAGACATCCATGATCATGTAGCCAGCACAATGTCTCTCCAAGGTGGTACCTATTTATCTATTTGCATTTGTATGCTCTCAAACTGCTAGATTTGAATGAGCTGGGGTGAGGATGAGAGCTCTCTCCATTGTGTGGCACTTGGGTCTCAAATCTGGGCTGTTGGCTGTTGGCTTAACCACTAAGCCACCATGCCATCACAGAAGCTACAGAAAACCTAACCAAAATTAATAAAACTTCTCATTCTGTGCAAATTCAGCTGCTAGATTGTTAATTGACATGCTTTTCAAGTGAACACTTCATTAAATAGATTTCACCTGGAATTTATAGTGTTATCTACTGGGGAAGAAAGTAGTGCCTATAATGTAAAAATTGACCTAGCAAATAAAATGCAGAGATTGACATAGCAAATAAAATGTGTTCTTAGATTTCCTAATGTGTTCTTAGATTTCCAAAAAGGCTTTGTTCCTGCAGCAATATAAATAAATAAATATTTATAAATAAATAGTTATCCTGAACTGCAAAAATCTGGTGACTTGTAGAGCAATCACTGTTAAAAAAATATCTGTAATTCTTTCCTTCCATCTAATATTATGCTAGAGTTTTGCAATTCGGTATGCTTTCCCTATAAGCAAGCAAATAAATCAATAAAATGTAAAAGCCTTTACCCCATTTCTCTCTAATCATGACCTGACAATCTCCTTTATATACTGTATCTCCAAGAACTTGCCTTCATCTCATCCCTGCCCATATTCTTGATAGCCTTAAGAAATTCTTAGCTGTTACTAAGTTAAAACAGTGCTTTGCCCTTTAAGTAACCAACAAGCTGTGGCAGCTTTACTTAGAGTACAATCTGATATGGTCACTGCCTGTATCTATGAACCAGAGCTAAAAAGCAAAATGGGATTGCACAGTGAAGCAGAGTACAGAAAGCCAGTATTCAAAAGCAGCCTATACAAAAGTTGACAATGGGATGAAAGCCAGTTTGAAACCTACACCTGTAAACTGTTGTTCAAACTATTAGCTGGTTCTCCAAGCTAGAAATTGGCTCAGGGAACTGATAGGTAAATGCCATCTTGCCTGGCCAGTTCCCAGCTGGAGCTGAGAAAAGTGACTAGAAAAGAGGGAGAGAGGGAAGGAGTGTGCTGATAATGATTAACTCTACTGTCTAAATTGCCAATCATAGCAGTGGTTATCCTACCCTTAAGAAAGCATGGTGAAAGCAGTGTTTCCCAGATAGAAAAATAAGGTACAAAGGTAATTTTTGCTGATCTGTAAGGAAGAGCCTCAGATCTCCTGATTTGGAGATCTCAGAGAATTATAATTGTTTTTATTTCAGTTTATATTTTTGGCTCTCAGCCCATTGGATGAAATGCAAGTAATGTCCAAGAATGGAAAAGGTTGTCAAAATTATAAGTTTACAATTACAAAACATTTATGCAAGTTTTCCTTTAATTAATCAATATGAAGTGGAAGAGAGAACATCCTGAACTCCTACACCTAGAATCAAACTCAAACTAACTAAATACAATCACAGTATTTGAGATATTTTGGGTGTGGATAAAAGGATCTCAGTTGCTGCTATTAAACCTGAATTGTACACTTTGTACTTGTTCTATCTCACATTCTACTCTATCAATAATAATAATACAAAGTCCAAGTTTTGTATATTTGAAAGGTGATTGGTATTTGATTAGAGGATGAGTACTTGTGAAAATGAAAAATTTTAAACTTATAGAAATTCAAAATCCAGTTTTTCACCCAAGTTCTCCAGCCCCAAATTTATAGGATAGATACATTATCATTAATTTTAATACTGTGAAATATGTTGCATCTCAGTGTTTGCTTTGCCATGCAAAATGTTCTATTTGTAAAACTGGTAATGGGAGCATTTTGTTCATTTGAGCAAGATCACACTTTGCAAAATATCTGAGATTCAGTTCACTTAAATGTCACGATCTAGCTCTAAAACTCTTTATACGTGATTTATAGTTCCAATACAGCTGTAATTTACGCTTCAACCTTTTTTCACAATGTGTGTTATTATCATAAGTACACACCAAAACAACTCTAGGTTTCAGTCTACTGACAGCTATTGTATACTTTCCCTATTGTTTGTATGAATTTTAAAGCAAATTGTAGAAGAATAAATCTGAAAGCAGAGATATTCCCCTGGATATAAAAAATCAATCTTTTTGTCTACCTTTGTAGAAAATTCTTATATTCTGAAATATATAAGACAATCATGTAAATTTGGATAATTTTAAACTTTTTATTTCACTTCAGCCCAGAAATAATAGTTATTAATTATCTTGCATGGAAATATAATGGAACTGGAAATTACAAAAATGAAGAAAGAGGCATGGTACTACAGAACAAAACATTTCCATAAAGAATAAAACAAATAAAGCAATATTCAGCAGTTAAACTTAAATAAATGAATGCAATTCAACACACAAACCTTGCTATCTCAAAATCTATCACTGCTATATTCACTTTTACTTCACTCAATTGATACCAACATCTCACAACTACTCATTTGTTTACGTGGGGAAATAGTTTCTTTCAAATGCACCATCTCAAGGTCCACACATTTAATAAGGAAATCCTTTTTTCCTGCAACATACGTATTTTCCCCAGAGGCAATACTTCTTTTATTTGCTCAACTTACCATAAAACTACACAGAACATCATTTGTCCTTGGCTATATTTGGAAGAATTACTGGCATGAGTATCGTGATTAAATTCTGAGATATGGAATGTGGAAAATAACTTCAGTTAATTTACCATCTCCTCTCTCATAAAGTAAAGAATTAGAATATCAACATAAAAACTGTTTTACTTTAATCACTGTTTATTGATGGTTGGTTTCGTGTGCCAGACTAAGATTTAAAAATCACAATAGTTGTTTATAGACACCTATTTTGACAGCATCAGTAATTTATTGACTTCCTTAGATGACCTGGGTCAGGACATGGGTGGAAGGACTGTATCCCTCTTTGCCCTTTCGGACATCTCAGTGACCTTTGATGCCCTGGCATATTACTACACTGTTTACAGGGATTATATTGGAGGGACCATTTTACAGTGCAGTCTCCGGTGCACATTTTGCTATCCTTTTTCAATTTCGTATTTGTCAGTAAGGGAGGAGAGATTGACTAGTGCCTCCTTATATATGGGTGCTACTGAGATTGGTCTTCTTACCCTTGATATTTAACATCTGCATGTATCTACAGATTGAGTTCAGTTTGCTTAAAGTATACTCAGTATGTTGATAAACTAAATTGTACATTGCTATCTTGGATTGTAAGGGATATACTGTTGATGTTCTTTTTGGTACCTTGAGGATGCATAGGACAGAACAAGATGAAACTGAACCCAAATGAAATGTAAATATTATTTTATCAGAGTTATTTGTTGACATTAGTATTGTTTGTTGGCAAGCACCAGTGGTGGTATTCAATTTTTTCCCTACTGGTTCTGTGGATGTGGCTTGGTGGGGGAGGGTCATTTGACTGAGTGAGCATGTCCAACTTGACATCTCTCACACCCAGGTCAGTCACATGACCCCCACCAAGACACACCCACAGAACCCGGTAGGAAAAATAATTGAATTTTTACCTATCTATCTATTTTCTGCCCAGGTAGGCCTGGCCTAATCTGTCAAAGGCCTGGCCTAATCTTGCATGACGTCACTTTCCCTTCACCAGTCACATGCATCACCCTGTTTCCCTTCTTTAAGAGGCCCTGGCCCCTAATCTCCCCATTTCCTCCCACATGACCGCTTCTTTTGCCTTCCCACAGCTGTGACCTTACCTTCCTCCTGCAGCTGGCTTCCAGGGAAGGCAAGCCAGGGCTGAACCATTGTTGTGGCTGGGGTCTCCACTAGCCCATATCTCATCCTTGTCATGAGATGCCTGCAGCCACTATGTGTTTTTTCGGTGAAGCTGGACTCCAGCCACACCGAAGAAAACACACAGCGGCTACACACTTCTTGCAGTGAAAATTACTGGCCTCCGTCTTTGCTCTGCTTCTCCAACACTGCCTAGCCAGTGTGTTCTAGGCATCGGTTATGCAGGATCACCCCATGGCCTGCTGTGCCACTTTGCTCAGACTTGCTCTGGGAAATCCCACCGGTGCAGCAGGCTCAATGGGGTGGACTTGCACAGTTTTTATGACTCTATGCTAGCCAGAACTGAGCCGGAAGTGGAGGCTGGAGGCTTCTCCTGCCAGCAAAGAGGTGGTGGCTGGAGGCTTTTCATGCCACTTTTTACAAGTATGAAGGGCCTGCAGCAGCCACTTCTTTGCTGGCCAGAACTGAGGTGGGAGCAGCGGCTGGAGGATTCTCCTGCCAGCAAAGAGGTGGTGGCTGTAGGCTTCTTGGGCAGTAGTTGGAAGTTCCTGCACCCTGCCTGTCCCTTTTTGGGCCATCTCTGTGTCGAAGTACTTTAAAGGGACAGGTTGGGGCCTCTGCCTTCTGAGCAGAGCAGAGCAAAGGGATGGGAGGCAGAAAAGTTCACCCAATTCTTCTCCTCCTTCTCGTGCATACACAGAATGTGTGTAATAAATCTCATGGTGTTGGAGGGACTCGCCCATACACCGTCTCTTTGCAGAAGGTCCTGGCCTCGTGTATGCACATGTGAGGTCCCGGGACCTTCTGCTAGGAGACGGCATGTGGACTACTGGCTCGGTTCCAGTTGGCAAAGCAACAGCAGCTGGGACTCGCCATCCTTTCTTTGTACCAGGGTGCACCCCATTGCCTGCTGTGCCAGATCAGAGGCACTTGCCCAGGCAAGTCCCTCTGGTGCAGCAGACAATGGGGTGCATGTGCACAGCCAGTGCAAAGAACAAGGTGGCAATGGTGGCGGGACAGAAGCTCCTTTTTTGTGCATTCGAAAAGCGGGGGCCGGTAGTTTTCCATGCAAAAAGTCTGCAGGCACTGCCTCTTTTTTTTCGGTCCAAGAAACTTCCAGCCAGCTGGCTCAGTTCCAGCTGGCAAAGAGGCATCAGCTGGGAGGCTTCTGGCATCAAAAAAAAGAGGCAGCAGTAGCAGGCATCTCGTGATAAGGAGGACGAGATGCAGACTGGCGGGAGCCCAGTGGCTCTCAGCCCTGGCTTGCCTTCCTTGACAACCAGCTGTGGGAGGAAGGTAAGGTTGTGGCCATGGATGATTAAAGAGGCAGTCATAGGGGAGGAAGCGAGGAGATTAAGGAACGGGGCCTCTGAAGGAGGGGAAGCTGGGTGACATGTTGCACTTGAGAGCAGATGGCAAGCAGGTGGCGGCTCTAGGACCTCAGGGATTAGCGCATCCCTGGGGCCCCGGGCCCTGACCCAAAGCAAAGGATGAGCGGGTGGCATGCATTGCTTATCTTTGGTGAGCTGAGCTGACTAGGCATCAGCAAGGCAACTGGCAAGGCAATTAGCTGGGCCACGTGGCGAAGGCAACATATATAGTACAGGGGTCTTACTAGAACAGAAGGTAGAAGCGGTGACCAATGATGGCCTGATTTATTAAAATCTAGGGAAAATATTTATGGCTTCATGTTTGTGAAAGGATCAGGGAGCTGAAACTAAAAGGTTTTGTATTTCTTTAGCAGGTGCTTTGGAACTTCATCCTAAATGCTTTATTTTTTAAATTTTATCCACCTTTATAATTCCAAAACATTCATTTATAAGTGATGATTGACACTCAATAATCTATATAGATAATTAAATAGAAGGAATCTAGCAGCACCTTTTCCAACTAACAAATATTATTAAAAGCCACATGCTTTTAAATAAAAAAGATATAAATGTATGCCTTTTAATAACATTTGTTAGTCAGAAAAGGTGCTTACAAATTTCTGGTTCCAATAGAAGAGAAAATATATAGGTCGGAATTGAATTGTGGAAACCTCAGTGCTCTGGTGAGCTTGGTTATAGACATATCATTACTTGACTGACTAACATTATCAGTGCATTATTAGCCCTGATGACATAACCTAATTAGGTAATGAAAGGTCTGCAAGCAAACAATCAAAGTCACAGAGCACCAATGATGTTGCAGATTCCTGATTTTTGGCATCATAGGTTAACATCTCCTCCTTAAGTGTCCTGTCCTCTTAATGATTGTGCAAGTTTATAGCCAGGAAAACTAATAAGTCCCAGAATTAAAATTCCTTAGCTTAGCACCATTGCTTCATTCCTTTAATAGTGGGCATTATCACAATGTAACTCTGGTAGCAGGCAAGAGAAGATGTTTTGTCCAAAACAAAAACGTTCACGGCATCTTTCAAAAAATGTACTGACCTAATTTAAAAACTTCTCATTAAGTGTAAAGCATATGTTAATATAATTAACAACCAAATTTACATCTAATTTGGTAAAATTTTAAACTACACTCCAATTGGGATTGAAATGAATCAGTTTATGTCTTGATTCCTGCTGAAAATGAAAAATCTGAAGATATTGTCAGACAAATACAGAATTCTAACATGGAAAAGTACTATCATTCTTCATGGACAGTATAATCCTAATTGTTCTTTATCCCTATCTTTCTTATATTATTTATTTATTTATTAATTTAAATACTTCAATACTTTTAGCAGAAGTCCAACAAAAGAGACCTAACCTCAAGCATTACTCTTTAAATTTTGAGACTCATACATTCAAAATTCATAACACATTCAGATTAATAAACCAACAGAGCTTTCATACATAAATACAAACAATAATTTCATTATTTAAAACAATGTAAAACATCTTTACAATTAATTGCTGTAACTCTAACTCTGATCTTCCCTGATAGCACAGCATATCTTGCCACATGCTGGGTTACCTTGTGATGTGTATCTGCCAACAAACAGCAGATTAAATCCCAGGTCAACAAAATCAGCAGTGAATAAATTGGGTTCTAGAAATGAATCCTGGTAAGACAAAGTAGCTGTGGAGATATGGAGTCTGGGAATAGGGAGGCTTATCTATATCTCTGAATGGGGTTGCACTACCCAGACAGACCCAGTGCACAACTTTGGGGTTCTCCTAGACTCATGTCTCCTGCTTGAAGAGCAGGTGGTAATTATGGCTAAGAGAGCCTTTGCACAACTTTTTCTTGTGCATCAACTGTGCCTTTTTCTGGATTGTGAGGCCCTGTGGTTAGTCACTCATGCCTTGGTCATTACCCACTTGGATCACTGCAATGCACTTTACATAGGGCTACTTTTGAAGAGTATGCAGAAGCTTCAATTAATTCAGAAAACAATGGTGCAGACAGTTTTGGAAGCCCCTGGATCACATTTAGCATCACTGTTATGTGAGCTGAACTGGCTACCAATCTGCTTCTATGTGCAAGGTATTGGGTATAATTTTTAAACTTTTTACGATATAGATCCAGAATATCTGCAGAACCATCTTTCCCCATAGGATTCCTCTGTCCTACTCATAGTAGCAGAAGTGGCCTACTGTGAACTCCATCAGCTAATTTTGGCTGGTAGGATCTTTTCTGCCATGGCCCCCAAATCTTGCCACAGAAGGTGAGATATACCCTCTCTCTTTTAGCCTTCAGGAAAAACCTTAAAACTTGGCTATGCTTGGCTTGGTCCTGAAAGAGAAACTGTTGGCTGAAGGTGATTGATACAGTAATAGAGAATACCACCACATCTCTGCTCCAAACCCAGGGTTTTTAGTTTGTTTGAATTATTTATAACTTTAATATGTTTTACATTCATAATTATTTTAATATTTTATCATATTATAAGCCTCTCAGTGTCACCTCAAACCATGAGATGGGTGCCTAATAATAATAATAATAATAATAGAAAGAAATTTTATAAAACTGTAGAAAATTTACAATTCAGCAACTTATTGATCAGATCTTTAACCACAGATGTCACCTAATATAATGACATTTCCAAACCCGTATCCCTCTCTATCTTGCTTCCTAGTATGTTAAAAGCATTGATTGTAACTGGAGCTTAAAAGAGCTTATTTCAAAAGTTAAATAAATCTGAACCTATAAATATGACAACATTTCTTGTTATTGATTAATCACATGGAACAACCCAGGCTCAAAATTGTACTCAGTTTTTACAACCAGTGGTTTAATTCAACCTTAAAGCTTGGTCTATATGATTATTCAATTGTAAAGCAATAATCTTCAGCATACTATAAGTAATTCCAAATGTGACTATCTTCTTTAAGTTTTTTTCTGCAGCTTGGTAATAAAGCAATACATCAATCGATATATCTTTTTCTATTTCATATACAGTATATCAACCTATATCAAATGATTGTCTTGAGTATTGTAATAGTAATGGAGAGAAAATGCTAACCTCTATCTCAATTTAAAAAGAGTCCTTTATTACTAAAGGACTTCTAACCCTGACTCCTGTTCTTCCATTGTGTTTCTCAAAAACACATATTATTTGCTATGCTCAAGAAATTCAATAAAGCCATTGACACATACTCTTTCCTCTGTTCTATTTATTTATGAGTGTGAAAAAGTCCCTAACTTTGCAAATCAGCAATGGAGAATATAAGTGCAAAAGAGTTAAACTTTTCATTTCATAATCAAACAAGAGACACAAAACTTCACATCCAATATTTCATCATTATCAACGTATATTTTTTCAGGGATGCAATTATTCACTCAATGTTTAAGGGAGTGACAAATCAGTTCAGCACTATTGCCAAGAAAACAGCATGGATGTGTCTTAGCAGCTGAGCTTGACATGGCAAAGATTTAACTTTTCCTGTTTAATATTGGTGTGCCAATGCACCAGTTTGAACTCTGACTACCATATCATGCTGCTTTGGTAATTAATGTCACTGTGTAGAATTCAAGCTGGGCAAATAGAAACCAAGGCATTCAAAACACCATTTTGTAAGTCTTAGTTTTAGCATCTTATATTAGGCATTTTATTTTACAACTGTTAAAAAAAGTTTTGTTTTGCAATGCACAGGAAATGCTTCAGTTATTTCTATACATTCAGCAGTTCTAGAGGTCAATGCTTAAACAGTATTTGAAATTACTTCTCACATTTGTTCATGCTAATTAACTCTTCAGCAGTTTTTGGCATACTTACTAAATTTTGCCATAGGCATCCATTTTGATTAAAAATAATAAGAGCAACCTAATGCCTTTTAATATAAAATTTGAAGTCTCTTTACAAACCTCATAATAAACTTGCCCCACCCTACTTCATTATACATATCTATCCCCTTTCCATGCAGCAATATCCTCCCTGGAATTTAGTCCCAAATTTACTTGGATTTAGCAGATGTATTAAACCTGGCTGTTTCGTCAGACTTGGGAGTAAATATGATGTGTATTTCTTTCCCTCACCACCAAATTTGGAGTGCCAGGGTAATACCAGTTAAAAACAGCATACACTGAATGGCACAAACAAATATTGCTATTGTGTATGCGTACATCTGCACGGTTTATGGGATTGTCCCTACAAGTCCAGATGGGGATTGCATAGACATTTGTGGAGAATAACAGGGTTAAGATCCTAAAGAACTTTCATATCCAGATGGACAGGAGAAGTATTGGCCGGTCACCCAGATATTGTGGTAATGGAAAAGGACCAGAAGACAGCAAAGATAATAGATGAAACAGTGCCAAGTGACATCCAGAAGAAGAGTATGAAAACCTGTAGAAGTATCAGCTGTAGAAGGAGGAACTCAACAGGATGTGAAAGTAAAAGCCAAAGAGCTGCTAATGGTTATAAGGAGCACTTGGAGCTGTGACTTCTAAGCTGGTAGAATGGCTCCAGCAAATCCCAGATCCATATAAGTGCAGGGCTAGGAACAGCTAAAATACTACGCAGAACCCTGAAACTCCTATCCTTTCAGACTGAAGAAATGACATTGAGGAAGGTGCACACCTCTCATAGGGACTTTTTAATATACACGTTAAGAAAATATAATGGAGCTTTAACATTAAGTTTAAAATTGAAACATTTATTACATAACACTTTGATGAAATTTGCATTGTTTTTTTTAAATGTTATACACAATTCTGATTGAAAAAAATCAAATAATTTTATGCTTGTAATATTGACATCCTAATTTGTACTTACTATCAATTGAATAATTTTTCTTTATTTTAAAAACTGTGTTAAACTATATAAATAACAGAATGTTGATAAAATTTATTTATAAACACTGTATTGAAACAATGATGATGATGATGATGATGATGATGATTATTATTATTATTATATTAAGATCTATATCATAAAAACAGAAAAAATGTTGGAAAAATATTGATATTGAAAAGCCAGTCTTTCTGATATTGGAAATATGTAATTTCATATATACATAGACCTAAGAACATTTTTGCAAGATTTTTTTGCTGTAATTTTGTTGCAGATGCCAAAAAACTTAAACAATTAACATATCTTTCTTTTGTTTTCCAATTGTCCATGTCTTCTTTTGCTTGATCAGGTATCTAATAACTGTAATTATGAAATCAAGTTATATGGTGGATAGTTTAAAGTCTAAACTATTTGGTTTAGACTGTAAACTAAAATGCAACCTGACTCAGAAGTATGGACAGATTGAATTTCAGAATGGGATGAAGTAAATTGATCAAATGGATACTGAAATATTTTCTTCAATCTTAATGTACCTCAGACAACCTACACCCAATGAGGTAATGAAATGGCACAAAGTTCTGAAAGTCTGACTTAAATAATTTATTAATTAAAAAAACTTATCTGAATAAAAGTGCAAAAGAGTTAAATTTTTCATTTCATAATCAAACAAGAGACACAAAACTTCACACCCAATATTTCATCATTATCAACATATGTTTCTCACCAATCCAGTCTCTAATATGCTGAATATATCAACCATAATAATTCTATTAAGTAAAACACAAAAGTAACACACAGATACCATGAACTACACAAAAGAAAAGAACAAAAAAGATACATTTTCAAAGGTGATAATCATATTCTCCTACACCATTTCCTCTGAAGTCTGTTTTTCCACAGAAGATCAGTGAAAGAAAGAAAAAGGCTTGTTTTCTGCATTTCCTTCATTGAAATTACCTTCAAAGCATAATTATTCCTACAAGTTTTGCCCTGTGACAATAGAATCACAAACTATCCATGTTTAATTGATGCAATTTGATTGGTGGAAATATTGCCTTTGGTGGTTCATTTTCTTTCAACTTCAGTAGGCCAACAAATAACTTCCTAAAACTATATCAAAAGCTCAGCATGTTGTAACTCCCCTTGTAAAAAAGTGACATTTCTTTATAGAATATCACAATTTGAAGACTGAATAGAACCAGTTTTAAAGCTGCCTTGTCTCCAGCTTAAGATGTCAATTATCCTGGTGGGAATTCTGGGATTTGCCATTCAGTGTAACTGGAAGGTATCACATTGAGAAAACTGTTGTGACAAGTGATATAGTGCAGTGCCCACCAAGGGAAGTGATGCAGGAGCACTAGAAGAGCAGTGTGACCTCTTCTCTTTCTTAAATGGGAGGTCACTTGGGCTATCCTTGCCTAAGTTATCATATTATATCTAAATTTGGAAGCTTGGGGAAAAAATAGGGGAGGTTGGTTATTCCCTGAATAAGGGTTTTAGTTTTTGTTTTTTTATATATGAACTTGGTTAATAAGTAACCCAGAAATCAAATGTAGTAAGTTTCAATATGGCATCTAAAAAGTAGATCATGCTTAAATGAGGAAGTAAATCCCTAAGACAAAAGAAATGGAATAGATTTTTGCAAGGTGTTTTCACCAAATAGAGTGCAACAACTTTGGTGTCCCAATGGAGAGCAAAGTGCCAAATAAAGCATATGCTCCTTCGGTCACCTCAGGAGGCAAAGATGTTACACAAACATTTCTGGCTTGCTTACAGAACTTGCTGGAGGCCTGGACTGATGCCTTGATTTATTTAGGTATAAAGTTTCCTTCATTTGTGCTGACAGCATCATCTTTTAATTATGGAGAATTCAAAACATTTTGTTGTACTGATCCTCTGGCACATAGAAGCATAGTTCATTCTGCTCGGCATTGTGGTGGCCTACCTATCTTAGTCTACTTGGAAAATCAGCCTTTTCAAAGACACCAGCAATGGAACACTTTACCCTGAGGCACTAACCTTGACCCAGACTTCTTAAATTCAAAGCCCACTGGAGCATAAAAATGTTTCATGAAGTTGTAGTTTTAAGGAATGCCAGATAAACTGCCGGCTCACACTCACTTGTTCTATGAATAAGCTATGAAATGTATCTATTTTTATTTATTTTTCCCTGAACTTGTCTTTTACTGTGGCTTTTTCTTTCAACTCAGCCAAATGATTTCCCCAGATGTGCTGTCATGGTGTCATTTTGATTGGCAAGTTTTACATCAGCCTCCAGCAAATGCTCATCGTAATGAAAAAGATTGAATTACTGATATGTAATTTTTGCAAAATCACCGCACCATCTTAGTTTGATCTTCCAGATAAGAACTTACTAAACTCAGTCTAATAAGTAAGGTCAAGTTGTTAAAAGTAGCTTTTAAACTTCTAAGATATGCATGTTGCTATCAGAATACAAATCAGTATGGATGTACATTTATTTAACAAGTCTCTGTACCAATAACTATATAAATCAATGATATTTGTAATCTAAAGAAAGCTCTGAAAGTATTTTTAGAAACTCTTTCTATATGCCTCAGGGTGTTTTTAGATGCCACATAAATGAATATTTACAAATCATTCAGACTGACTTCATAAGAAAAGACCAATATCTTCTCCCCTTATAATGATTTCTTACATTTGTTGATATAAGTAACAAAATGATCTGTGAACATTTATTGCTTGAACTTCATTAGGACTAGAAAGAATAGACATGACATCAGGACTTGAGATCAGAAATCTTTTACTGAAGGACAGGAAATTTCTTCATCAATAGCTCTATTCTGAAGATAAATTTCAAAGAAATTTAGTTTATGGAATAGAATATTTTAGGTAATATAATAGGATCTTTGGACTGGCTTCTCTATCTCAGAAGACATAATTCTGCCAATTACACTACTGACCCCACATTTGCTTTTGCATGTTACCTTCAACTTATCAGTTCCTCACCCTGACCTTATTTCTGTTTGCTTTCCCATCCATTTTCCTGTCTCTCTCCATTTATTGAGTACTCATCTACTCAATTCCCTGGCAAGAAAAATGACATTCAGGGTTTGTCATTTTTATAGCATAGCACCATCTGGACCACAAACTGTCACCCTTCCCTAAATCCCAAAGCAAATGACTTCTTTTCTTGCTTATGCTATCTAGCCTTATGGTGATTTTCCCTTTATCCCAATGACTGAAGCTTTGCACAAGCAATTCTGGACAAACTATATATAAAGAATTGTCTCAGGCTGAAAATGTTGGTTTAAAAAATGACCCGAGTTTCAAATGGCACATAGTCACCTGAAGAAGACCTCTGCTTAGTACTTCAGACATATCAGGGTTATGTATGAGATTGTTCTAAAGAAGAGTGGGATAATTTATAATAAAATTTATCTTAACATGACCAATAGTCTAAACTTTAGATATAATAGAATAACTTTATTTTCACTTTGAATGTACACTAATCGGCATACATTAAAATGGAATTTCATTGCAGGAAGCTCTCAAGGGGTCACTACCTCCAATATACACCACATAAACATGACTAAATAAATGAAATAAATAAATAAATATACATATACCCACATATATTATATGACATAGAAAAATAACACAGTCTAGTTCGGATGCATACATGTACATGGCAAGAAAAACAAATCTTGTGAGTTTACTAGATGGATGGCATAGAGAAAAAAGCTGTTACAAAATCTGGTAGTCCTGCTGGAAGCCTCCTTCCAAAGGGGAACAATGGAAACAGACTGTAAAGTAGATGTGTGGGGTCTCTAACAATGCTTCGAGTTCTAAGCACATAGCACTTATAAGCAGTAGTCCTCAATAACATGATGCAAGCTTCCCATAATCTTGGCTATCCTTACCACTCTCTGTATGGACTTTCTATTTGAGGCCCTGCTGTACCAAAACAAACAGTGATACAGTTTATTAAAATGCTCTCAATTGTGCCTCTGTAAAAAATGATCATGATAGAAGGAGAAAGAAGTGCTCTCCTCATCCAATGTAGGAAATGCAGATGCTGGTTTGCACACTTCACTAAGGATGACGTCTGAAAAGACCAATTCAGATTGTTAGTTATCTGCACCCCCAGATACTTAATACTGTTGATCACCTCTACAGCTGCATCTTTGATACCGAGTAGAGTATGACTATTCTTTCTCTTTCTAAAATCTACAATGATCTCCTTTGTTTTATTAACATTTAGAACCAAGTTACTTTTATTGCACCAGTTCATCAGATCTTTCACCTCTTCCCTTTATTTTAATGTTCAGCTTGCAAAAAAACTTTGGTTCCAACATGTTTATCAAAAACTTTAATTGACTGCAAAGGAGGTAACATAGCAAAAAGAAATATAAACATAGTTTACAAAACATAGTAGAACATATTGGGAAAAGGAGTTAAAGGGGACTACTGATTTCAGTAACAAACAAATACAGTATGCTGTTTGCAATTCAGATAAACAGATAATAAGAGTTGGAATGGACTTTATAGGTCATCTAGTCCAACCCGCCACCCAAGCGAGAGACACCCTACACAATTTCTGACAAATGGGAGTCCAATCTCTTCTTGCAAGTCTCAAGTGATGACACTCCCACAACTTCCGAGGGCAAGCTGTTCCATTGGTTGATTGTTCTCACTATGAGAAATTTTCTCCTTATTTTCAGGTTAAATCTCTCCTTGTTCAGTTACCATCCATTATTCCTTGTCAGGACTACAGGTGCTTTAGAAAATAGCCTGACTCCTTCCTCTCTGTGGCAGCCTCTCAAATATGGGAAGACTGCTATCATGTCTCCCCTGGTCCTTCTCTTTACTAGACTAGCCATGCCCAGTTCCTATAACCATTCTTCATATGTTTTAGTCTCCAGTCCCCTAATCATCCTGATTGCTCTTCTCTGTACTTTTTCTAGAGTCTCCACATCTTTTTTATAATATGGTAACCAAAACTGGATGCAGTACTCTAGGTGTGGTCTTACTAAGGCTTTATCTTGCCATGAGAATGCTACTGGGTAACAGGGGAACAGACCTGGGGGACAATGTTCTTTTCTTTTTGTTGTGTAGTGATTTGTCCTAATTGCTTATGTATGATATATTAGGTGGTAGAGAATACCTGCAAATTTGGTAGAGAATACCTGCAAATTCATTCTTTATACTTTCCAAATCTTGTTACATATCCATTCATTAAATTGGATAAGACCCATACTGACTTGGGCCATTTCCAGAGTTCCAGATCAAGGCTCCAAATGCATTCACTTGGTTTTGGCACTCTCAAGCATGAAATATAATATATTTTTGTGTTTTATTGCTATAATAATTTTAATCATATTTAAACTGATTTCAAGTCAACATTAAAAAATTTCATACTTGAATTTTAATTTTATTAATGTATATTTGGCATGGTAATGTATTGGGGAAAAGAAGGGGAAAGTCGTGATGGGTAAAATATATTGAAAATGATGGTGACATTTTTTCTAGAATTTGTGTGTATGTATGTGTGTGTATCTGTACCTGTGTCTATGTGACATGCACACATAGTCAGAACTAAATATAAAAATCAGAAATCAGTTAAAACAGCTGAATAACTAAATCAAAAAAGATAAATGCTTTTGAATATTCATATATTTTAAATATTTTAAATGAGGCCTTGGTTTTATATTATATGTGACTGGAACAATCTGGAAGTGAACACACTCAAAATCGTAGAAATGGTGGTAGACTTTAGAAGAAACCCTCCCATACTACCACTTCTCACAATACTAGACAACACAGTATCAACAGTAGAGACCTTCAAATTTCTAGGTTCTACTATATCACATGACCTAAAATGGACACCTAACATCAAAAACATCATCAAAAAAGCACAACAAAGAATGTTCTTTCTGCGCCAACTCAGAAAGCTCAAAAAAGGAGCTGCTGATCCAGTTCTACAGAGGAATTATTGAGTCTATCATCTGCACCTCTATAACTGTCTGGTTTGGTTCTGCAACCCAACAGGACAGATACAAACTTCAGAGGATAATTAGGACTGCAGAAAAAACAATTACCACCTACCTGTCTTCAATCAAGGACCTGTATACTGCATGAGTCAAAAAGAGGGCTGTAAAAATATTTACAGACCCCTCACATCCTGGACATAAACTGTTTCAACTCTTTCCCTCAAAACAACGCTATAGAGCATTGCACACCAGAACAACTAGACACAAGAACAGTGTTTTCCCGAAAGCCATCGCTCTGCTAAACAAATAATTCCCTTAACACTGTTCAACTATTTACAAAGTTTACACTACTATTACTGTTAATCTTCTCATCACTCCTTATCACCCATCCCCTCCCACTTGTGACTGTAACTTTGTTGCTTGTATCCTCACGATTTATATTGACTGTTTCCTAGTATAATTTGATGTTGATTGTACTCTATGACTATCATTAAGTGTTGTATGTTATGATTCTTGATTCTTAATGAATGTTCCTTTTCTTTATGTATACTGAGAGTATTTACACCAAGACAAATTCCTTGTGTGTCCAATCACACTTGGCCAATAAAGTATTCTATTCTATTCTATTCTATTCTATTCTATTCTATTCTATTCTATTAACAATATAAATCTTTATATTCAGTTCTCAACTATCTCATCCAAGAACAAAATTATTTTATAGGACCCATTAGAGAGATTTTTCCATTTTTGGCTTTTTTGTTAGTGTATTTTGGAAAATTATAATTGAATTATTATCACTACTGTTATCATTAAAACAAGAGGTACTGATGAAAATAAAATGAAGTCTTTATTTTTTCACATGATATGGTAAGATATTTGCAGAAAGAAGATGAGTAATTCGAGCATGATATTGGAGGGCCTAAGATACAGGATCATGAAATAGAAGTAGATGTTTTTTTAAAGAATCTCAAATGAAACAACCTGCAAATAACTTATCATGGAATAATTGGATTCTTCAAGTTGGAAAGCAGAATAGGAAGAATATTGACAGTTTTGAACATCGATTTGAACAATATTTCTGTGATTATCATGGACAGCTGAGTAAATAAACCAATGGATCATCATACTGGGTTCTCAGTAGAGGCACACATGATCAGAATCAAATTATTGTACTTCAGATATGTCCTAGCTTTGTAGAGAAGGCTCTGATGTTGGGAAAGGTGAAAGAAAAAAAAGGAATTAGATGACTAAACCTTTGGAATGTCTGAGAGATTAGATTAGGGATAGATTATCATTAAGAAAAACTCTATGTGATGTCTCTAAGAGTTGATACCAACTTGATAGAACATAATCTATCAAGTTGGGAATATAGTATAATTGATATATTTACAAGCATGCCACAATAATTGTTAATAAATGACCCATAAAGAAAAAACAACAGCAACCACCAAATCTAACCACCAGACTGTAAACAAAAAAGTGTAAAATAAATTGAATATATACAGACAGACTCATACACTAGATCAGGGGTTTCAAACTCAAGGTCCATAGGCCATATCCAGCCTACAGCATGCTTATATCTGTCCCACGGGGCTGGCCTGATCAGCCTGTGGTGTCTCTGCTAGCAAAAATGGAGCACTGGGGGCTGCGCACAGCCCACACGTGCCCCCTGCACCTCATTTTGGCTGGCAGGATATTGCAGGAGGCCGTCTAGACCAAAAACTGGCCATGGGTACTGCATGTGGGGGGTGTTAGGATATGTGCAGAGTAACCCTTGTAAAAAAAGGATATGCAAATGGAAATGGTTTTATGAAAACAGTTATGAATAAATATACAGCCACACAGAGTTGAACTTACGTATTGATGCTTACTTGAAGAAATAGCACAGTCCAATAAACAGTCCATGTTATACACGTTTTTATCAGTCTAGAAATATCCAGTTATAAAGTTTTCTTACCGGTTTCAAGTCTTTTACAGCAGACAAATATCAAACCATAATACAACAGATGATCTTCGATATCAACAGAATATCAAAATAAACAGGGTTAGTCAGTATCGGTCAGTAGTCAGTCAGGATCAGTATCAAGAGAGATTATCAGTGAAAAAGAGAGGATTAAACCATGATCTATAGTTCCCTCTTGTGGCAACTTATAGCATAATTAACCAACCAGAAGACAGCATAATACATTACAGTATTTTTCCTTAAAGCTACAAACATATATATTTGTAGTTTATATATTATCAACCCAACCATGTTATTTACATATACATAACATTCTCCCCTTTGGGTTGGTCAATATATAATATATTACATCTTTAATTTATAATTTTTACACAATTAATAACTCATACAATTTCATAGAAATTAGAAGATTCTTTATCTAACTCTACATACAATGCTTGTTTGACCTCTATTATATTTACGTCTCTCTTTCTAATTGACCTTCTAGAAAACTCAATACATGTTGTTTATTTATTTTCCTTTACCTCCCCTATCGAATCTTTTGCAGTTATAGATGGTTCTTCTTTTACTGATTCATCAATATTCCCATAATTTTTATCAGTGAACAATGGAGTTTTTACAATAATACTATGTTTTTTATTATATTCTTGTTTAAACTTTCGCCAGCCAACATGTTCCAGAAATTTAGCACTTGCACTCCAATATATATTAGTAGTACCTGGCTTCCAAAATTAAAATAATCTATGATTAGGTCCATAACCTATAAAATACAATTTCTTATCTCTATATTGTCCCTTTTGTCTTACTTGTGCGGGAACATGAACCCATGCAAATGTATGCAAATAACTAAGATCTGTTTTTCTTTTATGCCAATGAGTAAATGGTAATTCACAGTGGTGGAATTCAAAATTTTTTACTTCTGCTTCTGTGGACGTGGCTTATTTGGTGGGAGTGGCTTAGGGTCACGTGACTGCATGGGCATGGCTTGGTAGCCATGTGACTGGGGTGGTTGCGTGACTAGGTGGGTGTGGCGTGGTGGTTATGAAACTGGGTGGGTGTGGCCAACTCAATGTCACTCATGTCAAGGGCTGCTCACCTGCCAGCCATTCCTTGTCACACCCAGCCTCAACATATCTATAGTTCTGTAAAAATGTTGTTCACCTTTTTTTGACTTTTGACTTTATTATCTACGTACTATAGATGTACTTTCATGGACCACTGAAAGGAAGAAATGGTTCATATGCTTTGCCCAAGAGGGTGCTAGGCAACAGGCTTTTAGGGAGCTGCCAGAAAGAAGGGGGGTAATATATTTTCCAAAGCATCAGAACCGAAGGCAAACAATGTATTTTCCAAAGCACCAGAAGGATGGAAACTGAACAGAGAGAGAAGCAACCTAAAAGTAAGGAGAAACTTCCTGATAATGAGAACAATTAACTAGTGGAATTGCTTGCCACCAGAAGTTCTGGGTGCTCCAACACTGGAAGTTTTTAACAAAAGACTGGACAGCCATTTCTTTGAAATGGTATAGAGTTTTCCCCAAGGTCTCTTCTAAGTGTTATTCTGTTATTCTGACACCTTTCCCAGGACCTCTAGTCAGATTTTGGCATCTTCAGTGTTTTCCTGCCTGAGCAGGGGGTTGGACTAGAACAGGGGTCTTCAAACTTGACAGCTTTAAGACTTGTGGACTTCAACTCCCAGAATTCCTCCTCCAGTCATATTAGCTCAGCAAATTCTGGGGGTTGAAGTCCACAAGTCTTAAACTTGCCAAGTTTGACTAGAAGATTACCTGTGAGATCCCTTCTAGCCCTAGATTGCTGTGCTGTTTCAAAAAGTCTTCTGAAGCCAGGGTTTGTGTCTTTCCTTCCTCTCCATTTTTTCTCCCTCTCTCCCTCCTTCCATGTATATATCCATCCATCCATTCATATATCTTTCATTTTCTCCTCCCTCCCTCTTTCTTTCTCTCCCTTCCTTCCATCCAATTTTTATTTGTCTATTCCTTTTCTTTCTTTCTCTCTCTTTCTTTCTTTCTTTCTTTCTTTCTTTCTTTCTTTCTTTCTTTCTTTCTTTCTTTCTTTCTTTCTTTCTTTCTTTCTTTCTTTCTTTCTTTCTTTCTTTCCCTTCTCTTTTTCTTTTCTTTCTTCTCTCTTCTCTCTTTCTCTTTCGCTCTCCCTCTTTCTCTCTTTCCCACTCTCCCTCCCTCTCTCTTTCTCTCTGTCTCTCTCTTTCCCTCTCTCTTCCTTTCTCCTTTCCCTCTAGGAAAGCAGACCCATTTGAAACACACATAGGCTTCCAAGTGCCCCGCAGAATCGCTCATTACAAGGGTTCATCCCAGCTACTCTCCTGTCCCACATAGCCTGAAAAAGCCTTCCTCCCCTCCCACTTTTGGGGCTGGGAAATTCAAGCGAGGCATGTGCTGCAGCCTCGCCCCCCCCCCCCCCCCCCAGCAGTTCTGAGCCAGGCAGCTTTCTCGACTGCCTGAAACCTTACCTTCCTTCCTTCCACACTGGAAAAACATGCAGTAGCTGTAGGCTTCTTCAAGAGGCTTTGTGTGCTTATCCAACCTGCCGATGCTGCAGCTGCATCCTAGCCACCAGCCATGCAGGTCTAGCACATTGAGCCTGCTGGTGCAGCACTCCAAAAGAGATGGTTGGAAATAGCTTTTTTTCACTCCCAGCCATCCCTTTTTCAGCGCAACCGGACGGACAGCTGCTTCCTTTCTTCTCTACCTGTTTATTCTATATGGCTGAGGAGGAAAAAAGTAGTCAGCCGGTTGGGAGAGGCTTCTGGTGCTGCAAAAGAGGTGGTTGGAAACAACCTTTTTTCTGCTCCCAGCCACTCCTTTTTCAGCGCAACCGGATGGACGGCTGCTCCCTTCCTTCTCTGCCTGCTTGTTCTATGTGGCTGAGGAGGAAGAGAGTAGTCAGCCGGACATGTGGCCACCTACTGGCTAACTGTGCCGGGCCAGGCTGGGCTGGAGGAGGCACGTCTGCCGGGAGAAGCGTGCTTCAGGCGGATAGGCAGGTGGGCGGATGTCCCAGGGCCGCTGCATATGTGCACTGCATATGTAGTGGCTGAACTCACAGTGCACATGTGCAGCAGCTGGGGGACATCTGCCCCATCTGCACCCAGCCACTATGTGGTAGAGAAACCTAGGAGAGCAACCGGGGCAAGTGAACGACTGGGCAACCAGTTTGGTGGTGTGGCCAGCCAGGGGTCACCACCGGTTCAGCAACCCACACCAAATCACTGCTACCAGTTCCACCTTTGGTAATTTGCCAGTCGTTAAATTTATTACATTATTCAAAACATGGTTAGCACACATTATTGCCTCATCCCACAGTTGTGACATCATATTCCTAGCCATAACCTGTAATGTTTGTCTTCTACATTCAATATATGAGTTATATTGTAATCTAGAAGGATCAGAATGTTCATGTTCAATTCCAGCTTTTTGTAACATAGTTTCAAATTTGTTATTAGTAAATTCAGTATCATTATTCATAATTAATCTAATAATTTTCTGTTTCTGTTTTCTTTCAGTAAATTTTAGCCAGTTTACAAAATACTGGTATGTTTCTTGCTTTGTTTTCATTAAGTAACAGAAACCATATCTGGAAAAATGATCCATAATATTCAATATGTAACAGGCTCCACCTATACTAGGTTCCTAGGTCCAATGATATCAGTAAACACAACCTCTAATGGTTTACTGGTTTTCGGTCCATTTACCATATTTTCAGAAATTACCTTGTTTTCCTTTTTATTACAAATATTGCAATCTACATACTTTATACAAGGTTTTAAGTCTATACCAGTAAACAACTCAACAGTTTTCTTGATCATTTTGAAATTTATATGACCCATACATCTATGGAGTAGATGAATACATTCTTTATGAGGCTTCTTATTCTTATAAACTGAGTTAACATTACTTGATGGATCATCATTTATAATAAACAAACCATTTTCCAATCTTGCAGTAATACTTCTACCTTGTTTATCTATTAAACATGTATCTCTCTTAAATGTTATTACAAATCCTGCTTTTTCCATTTCTCTCACAGATAGCAAATTAAACTTCATTCCAGGTACATATAACATTGGTAAACTTTCATTTATACATGAACAATATGTAGTACCTTCTCCATATGCTTTCATTTTCCATCCATTAGCTAATGATATATGCTATTCACTCTTTCTCATGTTAACAAACCTCTCTTTACTTTTAGTTATACACTGTGATGCTCCACTATCAACTACCCATATATCATGGTTTACATTTGTGTATTTGATAGTGATAAACTAACATTCTTATGAGGTCTCTTTATATCATTCTGTTTCTTACCCTTTTTACAGTATCTGGCTATATGTCCTTTAGCCCAAGAAAAAAATTTCCTAACTATATAGGCAGTTGAAGACAGTTTTTCTTCCTGTGGTTGTCTTTCTCTCAGTCGAATATCTTGCCTTCTTCTTGACTCTTCTAGCAGTCTTCCAGTTATGGCAGTCAATGTAAGTTCATCTCTGTTTAAAACTTCCAGTGAAGACACATAATCATCATAAGTTTCATCCAAAAAAGAAAGAATAATGTAAACCTGCTGTAACTCAGAAAAAATCAATTCTTTTTCTTGTGGCTCCTGAAAAATCCTTTTCATAAACTCCAAATGAGCTAATATATTGCCACCTTTTATAAGACGACCTCGAAACAGTTTGCGTGTAAAGTCTATGTGTGCACCCACACTATCTCAAACATAAATCTTCTTCAGAATGTCCCAACATCTAACAGTAGATTCTTGACCACGAATATGGACTCGCTACATATCACTCAGTGTCAGTCCAATTATACTAAGAGCCTTTATATTATCCCAGTTAAAGTCAGCTATTATCTTTTTATCTTCATCATTCGATGGATCCAAAGTTGTTACATCCTGTGGATTATTCACTACAGTCCATAATCCTTTTTTATGCAAAAGTAGGCTGCATTTCATAGACCATGAAAGATAGTTTGTTCCATCCAACTGGGTTATCAGGGATAGACTGGATTACTGTTCTTGTACCATTGTAACAATAAACCACAATTTGCTGTCTGAATGTAACAGCAAACAGTTATTTACATATACATAATAGGGGCCATGCCCCATTTTGGCCAGCAAGATGCTGCAGGAGGCATCCATCCTGTCTTCCCTCCTCCTCCCCACTTGCCAGCCTATGAAGGAGAACTAAAATGCTGATCCAGCCCACGAAGAAATCCATTTTGACAACCTGCATCAGATCTTCTGTAATGATATTTAAATGGATTACTAAATAGGTCAGTGGCTTTTTAGTTTACCTAAGAGAAACTTACATGGTTTTAACTGTTTTAATTTAGCATGAGATTTTGTATGACCCCATACTCTTCTGGCATGGGTAGATTTAATAAATTCAATTAAATAATATATTCAATATTGTAACTTTGGCTTATAACCATTTAAGCTATTTTTCTGTGAAGTGGGATCTGTAATAAGTAATCAAGACCATATTGTTCAAAATACTTCATATTGCCTAAATTTTAAACATACCTGTTCCTGACATTTTCCTTTTCTACCTGATGAACTCATCTGGTAGAAAAATCAAGTATAAATGTTCTCACATAGGTACACCGCTAATTCAAATTATAATGGACAGGACTTTTTACTCAAGAACCCTAACTAAAGTACTTGGTAGTTCCTTCTAAAGTAGAATAATATCAAGATGCTCGACAAAGATGGAGTATTATTCAATGCTTTTACATTAATTTGGAACAATATGAAAAATTGTATAAAGAACCCACACTAAAATCAAACATAGGAACTCCAAAATCTACATTCTTTTTCCTATTTTTGTTAACTGAAACTATTTTTATAACCCAAAGTGGTGAAGAGCACTAAACAAACATCAAAATATCACAAAATTGGGACAAAGAAGGAATGGAAATACAGCAAGCAGCAATTTCTATAAAATTATAGAAGTTGCTTGAAAACTCGTTAAAGATAGTAGTTTTGTCTATCTATCTAAACTATATGTGATTATACCCTTCTCTCAAACTGTATATTCTGTATTCATTCTTTTTCCAATCCTGTGGTGTGTGTGTTTGGTCTGCTCCTATTTCTAAAAAGAAAAAAAATATAAGACTTAAATATCTACCATCTAAGGCAGTCAAATTGTTATCTAGATTAGCTATTTTAAGTTTTCAGGAGATATCAAAAAGCTACTCTTTTTTCTGTTTCTCTTTCCCACAGATAACTTTGGGACTTGTAAAGAAAAACTGATGAAAATAATGTAGAAATAACTATTTAAAATATATTATTTCAGAGGGGAAAATCTCAGCAAGAATATATCAATGGCCTCCTTAGCATCAGTATTTATAAATGCTTATATGCTGTCCTAAAACATTCATGTATTCCTAAAGTATATTTCTAAATTAAACTATATGGCTACATATATAGCAACCAAGGCTTTGATTTTCCAATATATAGAGTATTTCAAAAAGTACCGAAGAGACTTTTTAAAAAAATCTTTATTATTCTTAAATAGTAAAAGCTAGTCCCAGTTTTTAGACATTATATATGATTAACTAACAATATTTTTTAAAATGTTTGTTTTAGATGATGTTATACTTGTTCCAACATAGAAAAGATATTAGTTCCAATGTCATCAAAATGGAATGTATGCCTTTTCTAAATTAATACTATATTTCCAATGTATTGTAATTCAATAATTATAAGCTGGCATGAAAAAATGTCTTTGTAAAGCAGAATAATTCTGACACATGGTGAATATTAGTCTCCTATGGATACCAAACAGGAATAACTACTGTGGTGCAGTGGAAGAATTTCACTTTAAGAAAGAAAAGATTCAAATACCATATTTAGTTTATTGACCAGCTAAAATAATCTCTATATTTTAATTTAACCTACTGGGGTGATAAAATAAGTGGAAAAAATTACACTAATGGGTATCCTCTTCCATTCTTTTGTCAAAGAAACAAGTTGCTAAGTTTAATAAGTCTGGCTTAAAATTAGAAAATGTATACAGTTATAGGATTGAAACGCGCACGCACACATGTCTTGTTGTTGTTGTTAGTTACGTAGTCGTGTCTCACCCATCACGACCTCATGGATGTTTCTCCAGGCCTTCCTATTCTTTACCATGCCCCAGAGTCCATTTAAGCTCAACACACATAAATAAAACAGCCAATAAATTAATTATACTACTCATTGTTAGAAAAAGACCTGTGATAGATGAAATACTATTTTTTTTACTTACCAGTAGAATCTATTCGGGGTTATGGATTCTTGTAGAAGTAGCCATCTTCTTCCAAATTCAACCGAACTGTACAACTAAGAAGAAACATTAAAAGAAATACAGTGTCTTAATCTTTTGCCAAACATTCATCCTGTTTTAATTCTCTTAAAGCTTTATGATGTGAATGATTACCCAGATTGTTTTTAAATCTCAGTCTCCTTTTTTCACAACTTCCAAGAAGGTTTACAAAATATTGTCTAAAGAAGTGCTCTTGATAATTCAAAAATATGCTCTATAAAATGTTTCTTTTTAATTATCTCCTCTCAATGCTAGCTGTCTAATGTGAAAATGTGTGTATGCAGCAACAATTCTGCCCAAATCAGAAATTATTTGCTCTAACATGAGATGACAAAATACACTGATTGTTGTTATAGGTTTGTTTTAGAATGGGTCAAACACTCAAACAAATGTCCTTGTTATATCTGATATAGATTTAACAATGGGACGGTAGGACACAATTTTTCTATCTGCAACTTCTTCCAAATGGTATTCAAACTGTATTTATATTTTTTAAGTACCAAATAATGAAATGGCTATGAAACAGAATTGTGTGTCAGGTTAAATCTAAGTACTCAAGCTTCACAAATTTGACCTTAACTAAGATATCAGATAAATAAAAAGTTTCAACAGGGAGTTTTTGTCAAACTCTGGGGAAGTTTTGCTGGGGAATCATATTATGGTGGCTGTGCAGAAAATTGGTAGAATGGAAATAACCTAGCCATGTTTTTAATCCTTGAAAATGTACATTGGCAATTTGTCTTTCAGTTGTTTATACTGCTTTATAAAAGTGACAAGGTGTTGCTTTTAAAAAAAAATGTTTTAACAACAGACAAAATCAGATAAACCATAAAAAATTGTCTTCATGTTCCTAGGATCAAGTTGGCAATTCTTCATTGTTTGATTAAATTGCAGAATATGCCTGCTAGAAAGAAAAACTATTTCACTATTGATGGACAAGTTTCTTTTCTTTTCCTTCAAATATAAAAAAAATAGGTGTTACATAGAGCACAGACTGAATTAACACCTCAAGATCTTATCTTCCGTGGAATCACCTATTCCCCCCCATCTTCCCCTCCCCAGTATTATGGGAAAATATATGACAACTATTTATCTATGCACAGATAATCTGTATCCTTCGTTATTCTAAACTGCATTTGTACCATAATATTACATACCACTACAATTTCATGTTTGTTATTCTAGAGATGAACAAAGTATGGCTATGAAATAGTTTGAACTATGAAGGTCATCAATCAGAGGTTGATGACATTTCTACTATTATATTACTTTGAGCTGAGACACTGAAATGAATGAGATTTTTATGAAATCTTGCATTCATTTCCAAAGATCCATGCAGGAAAATTATTCATTGGTTGTCACCAATTTAAAGATTGTGAAAAGGAGCAGAAGGAGAGAACAATTTGAAAAAGAACAGGTAAAAAATGTCACATGGAAGTATACAATTATTATGTTGAGATTTTGTGTACCAATGTAATAGTCTAAATTGATTTAGAAATATGGAATATTTCATTGGTATATTTCTTATGATATGAGAACACCTTCTGGTTTTGAAGTAGACACTCATCTTAAATTTAGAGAGAAATTACTTGGATGCTCTTTGAAAAATGTAAAAAATAAGATTAGGAAAAAGGAATTTCAAAGTGAAAGAGTACACAATTATATTACTGAGCATAGATAGACATGCAGACACAGTCCTTCTTTGGACAGAGAAGATGGCTAAATGATTTTAGGTGAGTTACTAATTCTTTCTTAGTCTCAATTAAACAAAGTTAAAAAATATACCTATGCACCAACCTGAATTGGACCAAGATGTAGATTTCAGGTAACAAGCCTTCTTTTAAGTGCATGTGTGTATATGAGTATGTGTGTGAGTAATTTCTTTCATTTTTGTTCTGTTTTATTAAACAAATAAAGGTTAAAAATAATTGATAAAAGTGTTTTGAAAGATATACAATGTGTATGCATGTATGTGTAATCAATTTAAAGATATAGCAGTAGAAAGGGCATATCTTTAAAATATAAATCACTGGTTTAAAACAAATTACCTTTGATTTTTAAGTGGTAAGCAAGCGGGCAATGATTACAAAAGTTCCCACAAGAGATTGTTGTATATTTAATATATTTATTCAAGGTATCTTGGGACCATTCACCTGGCCAAACCTCAGGGTAATTTTCTGAGTTTTCATGCATTTCCACAAGCAAACTGTTTTGTAGTAGTTCTTTAGTTCCATCAGGTGAATAATGCAACCATGAAGGTATTCCAGTGATCATCATCTTCTTCCCCAGCTTAGAGCAAGGCCAATATTTCAAAAAGACACTGAAATAACTTTCTCAGATTGTGTGATGATGCTCTAATACCTTACAATTTGGAAAAAAAAATGAATATAGTGTACTAAACTATAATTTTATATTTCTGATGCTATGCTTTTGGTAACTTCTTTTAGGCAAGATTTTTTTAAATGTGAAAGATTTTTTAAAATATGATAGTACTTAAAAAAAATATGCTATAATGAGAACAACGACAAAGAAAACTACTAACTTTCATTTTATTTGAAATGACATAAGTCCATATCACAAACTATATATACTATAGACAATAACTATAAATATATAGTCAGAACCAAATAAATATGACAGTAACCCTAAAAAAATGATAAAAAAGAAAAAAAGAAGAAAAAAGGGGAAGGAAAAATGATAACCAGAAAAAGTTACAAAAGCCTAGCATCAGAAATACAAGAACAACGAAAATCTAGATCAGACATTTGATTACTAAGAAATATTAAAAAAATAATAATAATTGTGCAAAAACATGATTGTAGTTATATCTTTGAGGTACAGTTGAAGATTAAGGAACACAAATAACCTGAAAAGTTTGATCTTTCAGATTGACAAAAACATCTTCCCAATTTTCAGTTTCTAATAACTATACCTAACTTTTTGCTGATGAATAGCATTTATATTCTGTTACATCCCTTCCCTTCATTTGATCAGAGTAGATCAAGAGCAGGACATATATTAGTGAGATAAAATCCAGAGTGAATTGTTCTTTCTTCAGGATCAAAACAGATGTAAAGCTTACTTTCTATCTTATGTTCCTTCCTTTCTAAAATGTAGAAAATGGTCATTAAAAAAATCCAAATATATATTTCATGTAAAAAAAATACTTTGCAAGGTAGTCATACTCTAGTTCAGGGCTGTCAACTTCCCGGCCTGCAAGCCAGATACATCATGCGCTGGCCATGCCCATGCCCAGTTTAGCGAAGGGAGAAAAAGTCCCAATACTTCTCGTGACACTGCTATTACAATGTGAGTTTGACATTCCTCCTCTAATTCTTTCTGAAATGGCCACTTGATCATGTGATAATTATATCTTCAAATGATCAAACTTGGATATAATAAGTTACAAAGAAATTTCATCACAAAGCAATCAGTAGTGTGCTGTTTTCTTTAACAATTACCACAATTGAAAGAGAGCCCAAAAGTTTACATGTGACAGACATAATTTATGTTTTTAAAAATAATATATTTCATTTCTCCATCCTGACATATTTCTTCATATAAAAATCCTTTGAAAAATATACCAGATTGTCTTCAATTGGTCAGCAAATGGTGACCATTTGGCTATACTGTTTATTTTTAATCTGGCTATACAGTAATCTATACTTTTTCCCCTTTATCTGCCTATTATGAAATTTAGGTATAGTTCAATATTTTCCCCTTAAAGTTAGGTGAAATAGAACAAGCAAACTGAGTGACTTCAGATGGTACTTTGGCAGGTTCATAGCCATCTCTTGCTTATTTCTTGGTGATAGTCAGACATTAACTTTGAACCTGGCAGTTCATTATCAGCTGAGATCTAATAAGTTTTTTCTGGAATTTTTCTAATCATTTTTAGAGATTAAGTACATATGTACTTATCACTGCCACTGCCATAATGGGGCATTTCAAGATGCTAACCGGACGTTTTCAGTGGAGGCTTCTCTGGCCTGGATGGTCTTCAGCGTGAGCCTCCATTTCTCCTGGGTCCCCCCACCGGTGGCAGAGGTGGGGGAGGATCAGGGGAGACCGGCAAGCTCCAGCAGGAGCCGGTTGGAGGACTGTCGAGGCCATAGGGCTGGCATGAGCGACGGCCGCAGCGGCGGCAGCACTGGCGGCATTGGTGCGGCAGCTGCGGCGGTTTCGGGCCGCGACGGGGACGGCGGCGGTGGATGGAACCATTCCCCCTGGGTTTCCCCCCAGCCGGTGGCAGAGGTGGGGGAGGCCCGGGGGTGACGAGGACAGTGGCTGCAGCGGCGGCATTGGCGCGGTGCCCATGGCAGTTTCGGGCCACGACGGGGACAGCGGCCGTTGGATGGAGCTGTCATTCCCCCTGGGTTTCCCCCTTGCCGGTGGCAGAGGTGGGGGGGGCCTGGGGGAGGTCGGAAGGCCTGCCTGGGGCCAGCTGGAGGGGCGACAAAAGCGGCGGCCATGGTGGCATTGGTCGGCCACGAGGGTATCGGGCGGCAGCGACAACAGACGAGGAGGATTTCTTTGTTTCCCCTGGACCTCCCCACTGGTGGCAGAGGTGGAGGAGATCCGGGGGAGCTTGGGGTGCCTCGCCTGGAGTCCGCTAGAAGGGTCATCGTGTCTGCTGGATCGAGGACAGCAGTGTTGGATGGCCGCGGTGGCAGCGGGCGGTGGCGTTGACGATGGCGATGGACGGTCCCTTTGTTCCCCCTGGGTCCCCCCACCGGTGGCAGAGGTGGGGGAGGACTGGGGGAGACGGGCGAGTGTCACCTGGAACCGGTCGGAGAGGCTGTCGGGACTATAGGGCCAGCGAAGATGGCGACCGCATCTATGCTGGGCGGCCACGGCAGGATCGGGTGGCAGTGGTGACAACGGCTGAGGATGGACTCTTTGTTCCCCTTGGTTCCCCCCGCCGGTGGCAGCGGTGGTGGGAGACTGGGGAGGCTGGCGGGTCTTATCTGGAGCCGGCTGGACCCGACATCGAACATCTGAGTTGGGACCAGTTGGCCCACTGCAGTACTCACGAACCGAGCTCTACGCCCTAGAGAGGGTGCCCCTCTTCCTGACATGGCCGATGGGACTATCGAAAGTCCACCTCAAGGAGGGGTCTTGGGATCCAGAGAGGTGGCATGGCCATTCCATGAAACGTTTGGGGAGGGGGAGGGGGAGAGGTACTCAACTGTTTTTCTTTATTTTTAGATTTTTAATGGGTTTAGGGAGGGATGCCACGGGTATGAGGAGGGAAGTTGGGAGGAGGGTGAGGGATAGATTTTTAGTGGGGTTAGTGGGTGGGGGGTTTGGGGTTAGCCAAGCCAGTGAATACACCTGGGGGGACCCGGGGGACCAGGGGTTGGGGGGGCAACCAGGGTCAGAACAACCAAGGGTGGACCTTATTGGCACTGTAAGTGGGAGGGCAGATATGGCGGGGGTAGAGGGCCATATCAAGTTAGGGGATCGCGTGCCCGCTATCTCCAAGTGGTAACGCGCTCTGACCCTCTCGACCCATCTTGCAGGCCTGGTTGTGTAGAGTCTCAGCCCCTGAGCACCCGGCTGATGTTATGCAATGCCAGGTCTGTTATGAATAAGGCCCCCCTGATTTTTGATCTGATACAGGATGAGGGCGTGGACCTGGCAGGGGTCACCGAAACCTGGTTGGGCCCAGAGGGGGTTCTCCCCCTGGTAACGATGTGCCCACCAGGTTTCCAGGCATTTCATCAGCCGAGGGCTCAGGGTAGGGGTGGTGGAGTGGTGGTAATTATTAGGGAGGATCTATGTCCTAGGGAGGCCACTGTACCTCAGATGGCTGGCTGTAAGTCCCTCTTTGTGAAGTGGGGTCAGAGTGGGCAGATGGGTCTTTTGATAACATACCTGGCTCCCTGCTACGTGTCACCGGCCCTGCCCGGGCTCCTCAGGGTAATAGCCGAGCTGGCGGTGGAGACACCCAGACTGCTAGTTATGGGTGACTTCACCTGCCTTCGCTCGGTGAATCCTCTGGGGTGGCCCGAGAGTTCTTGGCCTCCATGATGGCCTTGGACCTGACCCAATTAGTTTCTGGACCCACTCACACAGGAGGACACATGCTGGACCTGATTTTCATCTCTGGATAGTGGTTGAATGATCGGTTAGGGGATATAGTTGTCAAACCTTTGTCATGGTCTGATCATTCTCTCCTTAGACTAGACATCTGTACCGCCAATCCGCACCGCAGGGAGGTGGAGCCGAGGAGATGGTTCCGCCCCAGACGCCTGATGGATCCTGAATGGTTCCAGATGGAGCTTGAGCCATTACCTGAAACTCTGGCTCATAACTCGGCCACAGACTTGGTAGCCACCTGGGATAGGGTGGCTGCTGAGGCTCTGGACCGAGTTGTGCCTTTGCGACCTCTGACCTGGCAGAGATCTCACTCGGCTCCGTGGTATACGGAGGAGCTGAGGGAGATGAAATGCCGGAAATGACGTCTGGAGGGCCAGTCGTGCCGAGTCCAACTGAACACAGGTTAGGTCCTATATTAGGACCTACCTAGTGGCGATAGAGGCGGTGAAGTGTTCTCACTTCTCCGCCCTTATTGCATCGGCAGAAAATCGGCCTGCTGCCCTGTTTAGAGTGACCCGCTCCCTGCTTGGGCCGGGAGCGAGGGAGGATCTCTTGTAGGGAAGGGCGGAGGAGTTTTCACGATTTCTGCATGATAAAATTGCTCAGATTCGGACCGGGTTGGACTCTAGTTGGGAGGTCCCGGGGGAGTTGACCGCGGCGAGTCTTGAGATGGTTATCTGGGATGAGTTCGACCCTGTGACCGCCGAGGGTATAGACAGGTTGCTGGGGCGGCTGAATGCTACCACACGTTTATTGGATCCTTGCC
Source organism: Bungarus multicinctus (assembly GCA_023653725.1). NCBI lineage: Eukaryota > Metazoa > Chordata > Lepidosauria > Squamata > Elapidae > Bungarus > Bungarus multicinctus. The sequence goes on from CM042844.1 coordinate 54,071,401, forward strand.
CCTCCTGGTTGGTCTCTACCACCAGAGAGGTGACGCGGAGTTGGCTCCAGGGAATTGTTAAAGCTTCTTTGATGGAGGGTTCGCTGCCCACCACCTTGAAAACGGCGGTGGTGCAACCCCTCCTTAAGAAGCCCTCCCTGGACCCAACTCTCTTGAACAACTATCGTCCTGTCTCCAACCTTCCCTTTGTGGCGAAGGTTGTTGAGAGTGTGGTGGCAGGTCAGCTTCCCCAGTACCTGGATGAAGATACGTACCTGGATCCCTTCCAATCGGGCTTCAGGCCCGGACATAGTACCGAAACGGCATTGGTCGTGTTGGCTGATGATCTCTGGAGGGTCCGTGACAGGGGTTATTCCTCTGTCCTGGTCCTATTAGACCTATCAGCGGCTTTTGATACTATCGACCATAGTATCTTATTGTGGCGGTTGGGGGAGTTGGGGGTTGGGGGCACCGTGTTGCGGTAGTTCGCCTCCTTCCTCTCCAACCGTCTGCAATTTGTGTTGGCGGGGGTGGAAAGATCCACCTCTAGGCCCCTCGATTGTGGGGTGCCTCAGGGGTCGGTCCTCTCTCCTCTCCTGTTCAACATTTATGTGAAGCCGCTGGGGGAGATCATCCGTGTCTTTGGGGTGAGATGTCATCTGTACGCTGATGATACTCAGGTGTACATCTCCACCCCAAGCCACCCCAACAATGCCATGTCCCGTTGTCTGGAGGCCATGCGGAACTGGATGGGCGGGAACAGGCTCTGACTCAACCCTTCCAAGACTGAGTGGCTGTGGCTTCCGGCGTCCCGATATAGCCAGATAGTTCCATCGCTGGCTATTTGGGGTGAGATTTTGCCCCCTTCAGAGAGGGATCGCAATCTGGGTGTCCTCGTGGATGTACAGCTGTCTTTGGAAGACCATATTACGGCCGTCTCCAGGGGGGCGTTTCATCAGGTTCGCCTGATTCGCCAGTTGTGGCCCTTTCTGGATCGGAATGCCTTACGGACAGTCACTCATGTCCTGGTCACCTCCCGACTGGACTACTGTAATGCCCTCTACATGGGGCTCCCGAATGGGAGCATCCAGAGGCTTCAACTAGTACAGAATGCGGCCGCGTGGGTGGTTATGGGGGCGTCAAGGTTCTCGCATGTGACACCCCTCCTGCGCAAGCTGCATTGGTTGCCAGTGGCGTCTCGGGTGCGCTTTAAGATTTTAGTGTTAACTTTTAAAGCGCTCCATGGCATCGGACCAGGATATTTACAAGATTGCATTCTGCCATTTTCCTCTCACCGTCCGGTGCGCTCCCACAGGGAGGGTCTCCTGCGGGTCCCGTCGGCATCTATGTGCTGGCTGGTGACCCCGAGGAATAAGGCCTTCTCTGTGGGAGCGTCTGCCCTCTGGAATGGGTTGCCCCCAGAGTTACGTACAGCCACAGACCTTGTGACCTTCAGGCGTGCCTTGAAAACCTGGATTTTTGACTAGGCCGGCTTGGGCTGATTTTAGATTTGGGTGTTTTACTTTTTTATTAAATTTTAGGGTTTTAGGGAAGGGTTTTAATTGTTTACAGCCAGGGTTTTAGTTTAATTTAGTTTTAATTTTTCACATATTTATTGTTTTATTTGTACGGCTGTGCACCGCTCCGAGTCCTTCGGGAGAGGAGCAGTATATAAATTATTATTATTATTATTATTATTATTATTATTATTATTATTATTATTATTATTATTATTATTATTATTATTACAGGCTACGAAATAGAGGAACTGATTTTCTCCCAGAACTGATTATTCACAGAACTTGGATAGACTACCACATGGAAGTCTATTTGATAGAATAATTGAAAAACACTTTCATTGGATATCTATGGAATATGGCTTTATGAAAATTAATGAATAAATTCCCAATGGTGTTTCTCAGTGACATTAATGGTAGATTTTTGTCTCCATGTTTTTAGTTTTGATGCTGTTCAATCCAACAGACTGGACCACTCACAGAGTAAAGAACATAAAAACAAGGACATACAATAATCGAAATCTGAACAAATTGCAAAATAACTGCAAAATAATTATAAGGTAATTACCGGATAAATACAAGATGGTAATCCAGATAATTACCATCTAAAGATATAAAACATCACCAATAGGAGAATCTCAACACAACCTGGAAAGGTTTTCAAGGTCTTACAGAATGCCTTCAAATGTCATATGGATCTTAGGGGAGCCCTCATTCCACTATCTTGTAAAATACAGGAGTGATTTTTGTAACTATCATATACAGGTGAAACTTGAAAAATTAGAATATTGTGCAAAAGTTCATTTATTTCAGTAATGCAACTTAAAAGGTCAACCTAATATATGAGATAGATTTATTACATGCAAAGCAAGATAGTTCAAGCCGTGATTTGTCATAATTGTGATGATTATGGCTTACAGCTCATGAAAACTCCAAATCCACAATCACAGAAAATTAGAATATTGTGAAAAGGTTCAATATTCTAGGCTCAAAGTGTCCCACTCTAATCAGCTAATTAAGCCATAACACCTGCAAAGGTTCCTGAGCCTTTAAATGGTCTCTCAGTCTGGTTCAGTAGGAATCACAACCATGGGAAAGACTGCTGACCTAACAGCTGTGCAGAAAACCATCACTGACACCCTCCATAAGGAGGGAAAGCCTCAAAAGGTAATTGCAAAAGAAATTGGATGTTCCCAAAGTGCTGTATGAAAGCATATTAATAGAAGTTATGTGGAAGGTAAAAGTGTGGAAGAAAAAGGTGCGCAAGCAGCAGCGATGACCGCAGCCAGAGAGGATTGTCAGGAAAAGGCCATTCAAAAGTGTTGGGGACTTTCACAAGGAGTGGACTGAGGCTAGAGTCAGTGCATCAAGTGCCACCACACACAGACGGATCCTGGACATGGGCTTAAATGTCGTATTCCTCTTGTCAAGCCACTCCTGAACAACAAACAATGTCAGAAGCATCTTATCTGATCTAAAGAAAAACAGAACTGGTCTGTTGCTCAATGGTCCAAAGTCCTCTTTTCTGATGAGAGCAACTTTTGCATCTCATTTGGAAACCAAGGACCCAGAGTCTGGAGGAAGAATGGAGAGGCACACACTGCAAGATGCTTGAAGTCCAGTGTGAAGTTTCCACAGTCTGTGTTGATTTTGGGAACCATGCCATCTGCTGGTGTTGGTCTACTGTGCTTTATTAAGTCCAGGGCCAACGCAGCCATCTACCAGGAGATTTTGGAGCACTTCCTGCTTCCTTCCGCAGATGAGCTTTATGGGGATGCTGACTTCATTTTCCAGCAGGACTTGGCACCTGCCCACACTGCCAAAAGCACCACACCTGGTTCAATGACCGTGGGATTACTGTGCTTGATTGGCCAGCAAACTCAACTGACCTGAACCCGATAAATAATCTATGGGGCATTGCCAAGAGAAAGATGAGAGACATGAGACCGAACAATGCAGAAGAGCTGTAGGCCGCTATTGAAGCATCCTGGTCTTCCATAACACCTCAGCAGTGCCATAGCCTGATAACTTCCATGCCATGCCGCATTGAGGCAGGAATTGCTGCAAAAGGGACCCAAACCAAGTACTGAGTACATATGCATGCTTATACTTTTTAGAGGTCCAATATTGTTCTATGTACAATCCTTGTTTTACTGATTGCATGTAATATTCTAATTTTCTGAGATTGTGGATTTGGAGTTTTCATGAGCTGTAAGCCATTATCATCTCAATTATGACAAATCACAGCTTGAACTATCTTGCTTTGCATGTAATGAGTCTATCTCATATATTAATTTCACCTTTTAAGTTGCATTACTGAAATAAATGAACTTTTGCACGATATTCTAATCTTTCGAATTTCACCTGTATATATGTTTCTTTTGTTGTTAGTAAAATAAATTCAAAATTATTATGTTTACTTTGACATTTTTATTTTTCCTTTGACAATTTTGTCTCCTCCCCTTCATTTAATCTTTCTTTTCACTTTTGAACTCTGCCATATTTATAAAACATATGAGCCATTTGTTGAAAACTTATGAGAAGAAACTGAGTATTTCTTTCATTTTTGTCCTAATAAAATTGTTCATAAACCTTGTTTGGGGAGTAAGGGATAGAAATAAATTTGATACTTGGAGACAGCCAATTTGAAAAGTGCCTGCTAAATGACATATATGCATTTTTCTTAAAGTAAAGCCAATTTGTTCACATTCAGGTTATTTTGCCCTGCTATATGACAGAAAGATTTTTTTTAGGTTGGTGTTTCAAAATTCTAATAGAATTGACTTGATTTAAATATTCTAGAGCAGGGTTGTCAAACTCCCAGCCCACAAGCCAGATGTGTCACGCACTGGCCACGCCCATGCCCAATTTAGCAAAGGGGGAAAAAGTCCAGATACATCACGTGATGCTGCTGTGATGACGTGAGTTTGACACCTCTGTTCTAAAGTAAACTAATTCAGTTAACCAGCAGGATTTCTACCTCTGAATATTCAAATATTTTGGATGATACTGATGATCTTTGCCAGATCTACGTTCTTCAAATATTTTAGTCAAATATTATGATAAATCAGCTTACGTTATTTTATTAAATGATCTGAAGACATAGAGAACTAAATGCCTACATTACCTACACAAGTATGTGAATTATTTTCCATTTTGTCAGAAAAAGAAGCCAGGTGCAAAACAGCTCCTTAACCAATCTGTGGCTAAAGGAAATACCCATCTAAGAATAAAGACAGGCTGGGATAACTTATTACAAATATCAGTGCTGCTAATTTCCACTACTGTTTTCTTATAATTTTAATTCGTCTGCCTACTAGTCTTTTCTTTGGCCTAATTGCCAGTCATTTGACATTCTTCCATTCACCTATTTTATCTACCCTCCAAATTCAACATAGTGTAGGTGTCTCACTTACAAAGCAATTCAGGGCAGAGATGGACAACCTATGGCCACCTAGAGACGGCATTTAACAATTTCTGGAACTAAAAGGTAAAGTGATGATGCAAAGTAGCTGAAATCAGGATTTCCTTGCTCTTGTTGTTTTTCTGGGAAGAATGTTTAAGTTTTTGTTTCATAAATCATCATAGTTTATGGAGTTTTTTTCTACAAAATGCTTGAAATTATAATTGGGTATGTTTTCCTTCACAAAAATCATAAGAAACTCTGTTCTCAAATCATGGTTAAAGAGACATGTAACCCTCTTCCCCCAAAAAAGGGAGTTGGAAGCAATACAGAAGTATTGCTTGCCATTCCAGTGCTCCAGGTTGCCTACTTCTATGTTAAAAGATAGGCATATAACATGATATACATTCTAGAAAAATTGTGTACTACCTATCCTGCAAAGACATATTGAGCAAAGCATAAACCAACTTCCATGTTTACTCTAGGGCTTCTTAAATTAATGAGGAATTGACCAGGTAAAAGTCTCTGGAATGATGAGTTGCCTTGATTTCCAGAGCTTTATGCCTATTCCAATTCAAATGTGACACAAGAACAAAATAATTAAATACGTGAATGGATACTAACTGCATTGATTTAATTAGATGTAGAAGTTAAAGAAATTAAATAAGTTTTGGGTTTTTTTCCTGTCTACCTTCTACTTTTTAGACTTACAAATCGAATGTATTCTTCAATATATGTTGAGCACTTGGTTATTTTATGAAGCACTTAGAGGAAATAAATGTCAGGTATATCCTTTGAATCTTCTGTCTTTCCTGATATGCTAGCTGTTAACTGACACTTTATTCTGTCCAGTAATAGTTTTAGCCCTAGCAGAGCATAAAAGTAATTTTAACCTTCTGATCCTGACTGTATGCCAAAATCCAGTCCTCCTGCTTGGGATGAAAGAGCATGCTATGGATGTAGAAGTTCAACCGGTATTTTTGATAGGTGGCTCCTTCATCAGAACTGATCAGCAGGCTGCTCTCGATCTCAGGATCCGTAAGCAACATAATCTGTATAGATAAAACAGAGGGGAACTAGAATTTGAAACAAGAAAAAGGTATAACAAACATTCTGAAATGTGTAGAAAATCACTGTTGTGAAATATTATTTAAGTGGGATCCATATAGCTGTACATAGCCATCCAAATGTAGACAAAGCAAAGATGGTCTTCTAAATGGAAAGGGATAGAGTGGGGGTATCAAACTCTATCCTACTGCAGGCTATATCAAGATAACTTTCTTCATCTGGCATTTCCTTTGATCATTATCACATTAACATATGACAAAAGAAGGAAAAGATTAGAGAATGTCGTTCAAATCATAACACATTCTCCAAAATTCACAAAAAGGATTAAAGCCTGAAGGTATCTTCAAGTATCAAAAAGTATAAAGCTTTTCTAGCCGATTCTGAAAATTTTGAATCAGCACATGAGTTTCCAATACAATATCAAGGCAAGCCCTACATATATTATCAATGATTACTTTTGCTTTAATTTAAAGATGTAATTTAAATTGTATCACATTCTACCACTCCCCATATATTGGTCCCCTGTGCCAATCATTCTTTGCATAGGAACCTTTTCTCTCTCACAATAACCTCTGGAAAGTTATAAAGATTTGAAGTTTTTCCTTAAGGAAATGAATCAGAGTCTCTCATAGATAACCCACATAATAAGTACTGTAACTCTTGAAATAAAGAAATTCATATAAAAGCTTCCACTGTAGTAATCAGACATCACATTTTCTTATCATTTTGTAGCAATGTATTATAACTATCCTTCATCTCTTGACCTTTCATACTAAAGAAGGCTATATAAGTGTGATGGCGAACCTATGGCATGCGTGCCATAGGTGGCCCAAAGAATCTCTCTTTGGGCATACCAGCCATTGCCCCAGCCCAGCTCCACTGTGCATGCATGCACGCCTTCCATTGGTCTTCGGGTCTCTGCTGCGCATGCATGGGATGGGGCCTTCCCCAATCTCTGAAGTTTCCCGCCCCCCCAGCATGCCCTATCTTTCTCCTCCCACCAGTGAATCTTGGTGACCTTTTTCCTGTATTCCTGCTGCCTGTGCCTTCCCTGATCTCCGCAATTTCCACCCTTTGCAGGTGCCTCTCCATGGCAGGAATGCAGAAGAAAGCTAGGGTGCGCTGTGGGGAGAAACTGCAGAGATCGGGGAAGGCACCAGAGGCAGGAATGTAGGGCATGCTGAGGAGAGAAACTAGGGCATGCTGGGGAGAAAACATCAGAGATTGTGAGGTCCCTCTGTGCCCCGTTTTGGGCCTGAAAAGCCTCCTGCACCAATCTGGAAGCCAAAACCAGGGGGGCACATGTGCCAGGAATATATGCGCATGTGCAGGGGCAGGGCACATGCACGGGGGTTCTCGCATTGCATTTTGGGGATTGGGGCACACGCACATGCATTCATATGCATGCATGCTTTGGGCACTCGGCACCAAAAAGGTTAACCATCACTGCTACATAATCAAAGTTAGACACAATAGTTTCTGGATTTTGACTTTTATGTCCATTAGATGCCAGTCCCTTGGTCTTTCCTCTATGCTTGTTTTATTTTTTCCTCTGTTATTTCAAAACATCACTTTATACAAGATCCCAGAATCTGGATAAATAAATGCTAAAATTGGATTCTTTACTATAGCAGCAATACACATGAAGACATAGAATATTATCCAAAGAACAGAAAAGAAACATTTCTCAATTTCTCAATGATAAGAAACCAACTGCTAATCAAAATGAATAACATTGCTATGGCACCAAAACCAAGTGACTGTCATTCCCAGGCTCTTCTGTTCTACACTCAGATAATAGTATTTTAGTTTTTGATCATAGGCAATTACTACAAGAAATATGCATGCCTATAAGAAAGTTGAATATATTGAAGGTTTTCTTTAAAAAAAAAAATAGGGACTATTTTGTCAAAAAAAAAAAAAACCTAAAAAAATCTGACTATAATCCACAGTCAGCTTCATAAAAGGCACATAGTCATTGGCATTATACTAAGTAGATATATTTCAGCATTACATCATGTTGAATGACATATCAATAGTGCCAAGATTCCATTCCTTCCCACCCAACCCCATGGATTGACAGATGGTTAGCTTCATTATTCAAAATAGCATTAAAATGAATGTGTAATAGGTACCCCTTAATTTCATTTCATATTGTGATTAGCATATTAATTTATTTTATTATCTCTGCACTGGGCATACACATATATGGATGTGCATGCACTGCAGACATAGTTATTAAATGGAATGAATTTTCTGGATTTGATGCTCTGTTGGATAGAAATAATGTATATGCATAGTAATGCATAATATTCTAAGTAGCAAGTAGTTGGAACTGAAAGTCTCTGCAGCAGTTGTGATGTGAATTAAGATGTACCCATGCTTAGATAAATTCCAATGAAATGCAACATAGACTTTAGAATGATTATTCTAAATAAGCACAAATTTGAGAAACAAAGCTTAGAAGTCTTTCTGAGTTGGATCCAGGCATGTTATCACAGTTATATAGTATATCAGAAACTCGTGGCATTTTTATGATTAACATTATTATGGCATACATTTTCAGTGATTCTTAGTAACTTCACAAATACATGAAATAGGCAGATTATAAGCACTGTTATAAAGAAAGGAAGATAAATGTGGACAATGAAAATAACGGTGAATAAAATGCAAAATAAATGGATAACTAAAAATTATTAATTTGATCCATATATAGTCATATTTAGACTAGACTGGATGTGGGTGATTCTCCAGCAACAAGGGCTGCAAAACAGCTCTAGGAATATACAACATTTTATTATGATACAAAAAGTTTTGCAGGAAGTTTTTTTTCCAATTCTGTTGCTTTTATTCTCTGGATCATACTTAATCAGAATATGCCCACCTCATTTTTTGTTCTTTCTATTTTCACGATTGATTTGATCATAACATGTAATTATTACCAACCTATGGATCCCTGCTTTCGCACAAATCTATAACAACTTAAATTATTCCAGTATATTTCTGATATACAGAACTTTTTCACTTTTGCCTTTTTAATTAAAACTACACCTTAATCTGGCTGCATGTATGCATCCATCAATGTCATTCAATGGCACTGGATCATTTTCATTTGGATCTATTACATCCTTGCTCTCTTGCTTACTTTTACAACCATTCTGTCAGAACCAAGAAAGAAATGAATTACTTCTGAGTAGTTTCTTTTATTATCCCTCTACTATAGACAGCAAAACAAAACCAAAATTTTTGCCCAACTAAAGAAACTATTTGCATAACTACAGATATATTCTGAGAGTCACTGGGAGGGTCTGTTTTAACCTTCTCCCTCCTTAGTGCTCTCAGAGTATAACTGTAGTAATGTAAATAGTTGTTTTAGTTGGGCAAACATTTTGGTTTGGTTTTGCTGCTGGTTCCATTCTGGGAATCCAGATTACATTCCACCATACATACAGCACACCTCTTTCATTTATTCATTTCATTAGTGAATTCACTCTCCTGATTATTCATTCTTATTATATTCCAAGCACAAGCTGCCATGTACCATCAGATATTGATAGTGTATGAATATTGATAGAGAGCCAGAAACAAGGAGACCATGAGTTCTAGTGACTAGTCAGTCTTAGCACGGATTTTGGGTTTGTCCCTCTCTCTCTGAGCTCTATGAAGGAGGCAACAGCAAACCATCTGACTTATTTTCAAGAAAATTGCAGGGATTTATGTAGGTAGTTACCAGGAGTTAAGAAGGAGAAGGAGGAGGAGAAAGAGAAGGAATGAGAAGAGGAAAAAGAGAAGGGGGGAGAGAAAGAAGTTAACATACTGTATGCTGTTCCTCAAACTTTGTTCTTTATGTTTTCACATAATGCAGTTTAATAATATAGAGAACAGTGGTGGGATTCCGGTTCTGTGGGTGTGGCTTGGTGGGTGTAGTTAGGTGGGCATGGCCATGTGACTGGGTGGGCATGGCTTTTTTTGCTTTTTTGCAGCCACCCCCCCCCCCATTTTGGGGCCTTTTGGGCCTCAGCCTTTGGGGGGGGCGTTTTTGCTCCCAGAAGGCTCCTCTGGGGCTCCAGAAGAAAAAATATGGAGCCTGGAGATTGTGCACAGCACCCCCCTTAGCTCCATTTTGGGACCTTCCTGGAGCCTTTGGGAAGGGGCACTTTTGCTCCCAGAAGGCTCTCTGGGGCTCAGGAAGAAAAAATGGAGGAAGGGAACTGAGCCCCTCCTTCCATTATTTGCCTTCCTGGGCCTCAGCAAGGGGAATCCCAACACAGCTGATCATATGAACAGCTGATTGTCGGGAGGGGAAAAAAAGAAATACCTTAAGGGGCAAGTGTCAGGCATGTGGGGTAAGCAAGCATCGGGCAGGTGGGGCAAGTGAGCCAGCAGCGACCAGGTCAGGACCATGGTCAGTCAGAACTTACTACCGGTTCGGCGACCTACGCCAAACCTTGCTACTGATTCGCCTGATCTGGTGCGAACCGGCTGAATACCACCACTAATAGAGAAGCTGTCAATCAAGTTACTAGCCTTAGTTGCAGCTGAATGACATGTCACATTACTTAGTAATAGGAAGGACATTTATGTCAACTCTGTCAGTTTGACATATTTTGGTTAGGATGCCACAAACACATTCATAGCCTAGCTTATCCATGAGCGTTATGGTATTTGTTGCAAACAAGAATTTCTAATATAGAGATTATACTGCAGGCTGCAAGTTTTTTCTTACATCCAAATAGGACATATGTGCAGTACGTGGCACACAATGCATTTTAATAGTCCTATAATAAATTCTATGGAGCTAAATAATGAATGGTCTTGGCTACTTGAGTAACCAACTTTCTGTCATAAACTGAAATTCCATGTGCACGAAGACCAGATAAATGAGCAGAAACAAAGGCATGGAAAATATTTTATTATAATATTACAAGTTATTGAGTATCTGTCTATAATTTATAGAGAATCATATTGACTGCATCAGTGCCAATGCAGCAATTTTGGTATACACACTGACACAGCAATTGGTACAAATATTTCCGAAGGATAGTTTAAGTGAAACCATAATTAACTAGATTTGTTATGCAGATATACAGTTGATGAACTAAAAAAAAATATGATTAAGGGGAGGGTTATGTCCTCTATACACTTCTGCCAATTGTGATAAACCTGAAAGTAATAGCCAGAATATCTACTACTAATACCTATGAAGAAACTTAAATATAATCTTATTATGATGTCAGTCATTTATGGCTAGTCTCATGCCATTGGTCAATGGGACACTTGTAAAACAATGACAGAAAATCATCTGACTTAATTGAAGACTACTTTTTTTTGTAAGACGTATCACACTCTGAAATTATTATTGTTTCTGTTTATGGAATACTGTCACTCAGAAGGCAGCATATGCAAGCTATGAGAAACTACAGCATTACACATAATAGCCTTTGATTTCTTCTACGCTTCAAGACTAGAAAAAAAGTACCTTGCATATTTCTTCCATTATTAATGTCACTTTAAAAAAACACAGCCTTGCTTTCAACTCTACCTTGCTTTCTCAGCCCATTTTAGGGAGAAGTGGTTTATAAATTGGAGGCAAATCAGAAAACAAGCTTTTAATGTTGTCCCCACAAACAGTTTCTTGTTTCTAGATTGGCATCAGAATAAAAGCTGTTTGGTCAACAAACAGTGGCAATGTGAATGAAAGTTGCTTGTATACACACTGCATTGGAAATGATTTGCCAACTGAACAAGCTGTAATGTACAGACTATATTAATGCACATTTGTAAGTGGTACATTTATTCATAAACATATAGACATATTTATAGCTTCATAAATAGCAGTAGTTAAGTCATCCTTATTCTGAATCCAAGATCACCCTCACTAGTGCAGTAAGAACATGGATTACTTGAAGAATCTATCTTGTGTTTGATAAGTTTGCATTCTAAGACTAGAAGCGTCTGAGGCTCCTTTAGTTGCAGCTCTCAAAAAACAGTTGTATTTGAAACAGGAAACATAAGAAAATGTCATTTTAACCCTTAAATAAGGAGAGCACCAATATCAAAACAGAATAACTCCAATTCTCCTCTGAAACAACTGAGATATAAGTTCTAGTTTCCACCCACTTTGTGATATCCTCTGGGATTTGAGGTCCCTTTAAAGTAATATTTAATTGCCTATTGTCTAATAATCCCTAAATAGATTTAAAGCATAGCTGTAGTAAGATGACAAAACAGGGGATAGATTATAAATCCATAATTTGGATGAGGAATGGAACTTATTAAGAACAAGGGCATTTAAGATGAATAGTGTAAAAGAACATCATATAATGAGCCATATAAGTCTATGAACAAGTCTCCCAGTGGATGTGGATATACGATTCAGTGTTTATGAGGCTTAATAAAAATAAATGGAGTAGAAATTCCTGCAGCTATGGATCTCCCTGTCTGTATAAATCCCTATCTCCCCTGGGTTAAATCCTACTCAGCAGCTGCTTTGCCATCAGTTCACCCATTCTCACAATGTTCTACAGATAATGAACTCTGCATCACCCTAGGCAAGTGTCTTGTTAATAACCTTGGCACTGACCATGCATACCTAAGCCAAGCCTGGACACTTTACATTCATTTTGCAATGAAGTTAGCAATGTACCTAGACCACCTGCTGCAAAATAGGCTATGTACAGAGGGCACTGAAGACTTCTACACATGGCTAGTAACTAGAACCAAATGACCACAAAGTATGAAAGGAAAGAAAGGAAGAACTTGCCTGTAGGATCTTGTAGTACTACGCATTCTTTCTGAATGTTTAGTATACATAATCCCACCAGGCTCAAGGTTGATTTAGCCTCCATCCTTCTGAAGTGGGTAAAATGAGACCGTTCCATCCTTCTGAGGTGGGTAAAATGAGGATTGTTGGGGGCAATAGGTTGACTCCATAAACCACTTAGAGCGGGCTGTAAAGCACTATAAAGTGGTATATAAGTCTAAATGCTATTGTTATTGCTATAATGTTGAATCAGAGTTCAATCAGATCTGTTTTATTTTTGACTACAATTTTAGTAATGCTACATTTATGTAAGGACAAAACAAGTAACACTGGAGCAGCAAGTTATAATTCAGCAATATCTGGGCTCTTCCAGATAGTCCTGAACTACATCTGCTAGCATCCTTGACATCCTTGGTCATATGGTAGCTGCTAGAAGGGAATTGTAGTTTAGGAATATCTGCAAAAGTTTCCTATCTCCAAGGAAATGTTTAGCTTCTTCACTACCAGTAATTAAGAACATGACAAAAACTAATTCTCCTCCATTTCTTAATTGTCAGCAGGGTTTCTTTTGGTTTAATTTATAATTTTAATTTTCTTTTAATTGTATTTTACTATTACTATGTGTAATTTCTATTTTATTTATACATTAAGTATTGCATACATTGAAATTAAACAAAGAAAAACCCACCCCCAAATACCTAACACAGTCATTTTATATTCAACTGTCAGAAAAAAATAATAGAAGCAAATAGACGTTCATCTGAACATACAAGTTTATAAGCATATAATTTTATGTACATTTACCTAGTGATAGTGTTTATTGGACTTGGCTGAATGCCAAATTTATAGTGGAATAGACATTTTGAAGCACTTCTGCAGATCTCAGAGAAAAATAAGAAGTTCCTTAAAATTATCATAACTAAATCTAAACATTTTCTTACATCCATGAGTAATTTAGTGTTTCAAAAGCCGCAAAAAGGTAACATTTCTGTAAAAAGTCTTCTTTAATTTAAGCAAGGGAGAAAAATGAAGGGATAACAGATAAATATGATTAACTCTAAGTCTTGTGTAATAGTTAAAGTCCAGCTTTATAGAACTCTCTTAGTTCTATATAAAAATGTTCTTTTTAGAGCATTGACAGAGTAAATAGCAGAAAAATTGCTTCACATTTGGCAGTTCTGTTTCTGTAAATGTCACCTAACAACAAACGTTTGTGTTTTTGTGCATGCTTGTATGAAAGCTAATACAAACTTCCTGAATTTATTTCTCTAAAATATATACAGTATGGATATATCCAGGCTTTCTTCAATGGAAAACATATGGTGTACTTCCAAATATCACTGATCCTGACTGGTTCAAGGTTGACTCAACCTTCCATCTTTCCAAGGTCATTAAAATGAGGACCCATGTTGTTGTGGGCAATATGCTGACATTGTAAAGTGCTGAGAAAGAGCTGAAAAATGCTATGGGGCAGTATAGATATCTAAATCTAAGTGCTATTGCTATTGCATTCATATTTTATTTGCTTGCTTGCTTGCTTGCTTGCTTACTTGCTTGCTTGCTTGCTTGCTTGCTTACATGCTTGTTTACTTATTAAATGCCCACCTCACCATGAATATTCTATCGCTTTTGTGAATCTTCTATTCAACTCTGAGAGATTCAAGTCTGAATCTCCAAACATCATCTCAGATTTGGTTCTCAATACAAATAGGAAGCAACTCAGGTCAAGTCAAATGAGGTTGTTTTCAAATCTCTAAATTGTATTCATAATGAAATCTTACAGTCATAACATACAAAGGGTATTCTGTCTGTTCTAAAAGTCTACTTCTATGACTGGAATGGAAGGTAATGGAAGCACTAAATCTAAAATACCATGCTGACGTTTTAGTAATCTTTTTATTTCTCTGCTTCAATCCATCATAGAAGACAGCTTTCCTCCCCATATCAATATTTTTCTGCATTTGGTAGAATAAATAAGGGGGTGGGGGGAAACCCATAGCATGTTGTTGTCTCTTGGAGAAACCATTGGAAGTGGTGGACAGGAATGGGTGTGTTTCATATCCATTTTTCAGCAGTGCAAAACACTGAAAGAGGATCTGTTCCCAAGAAAAATTAGAATTTATTTGATTTGTCAATTGCTTACAAGATAATAGGTATAAGTATATACATAGTTATGAATACATGAAATGGGTACATATAAGAAAAATAAAAGAAACAATAGGACAGGGATGGTAGGCACGTTGGTGCGCTTATGCATGCCCCCTACAGATCTCTTAGGAAAGGTGTGAGGTCAATAGTAGACAGTCTAAGGTTAAAGTTTTTGGGGTTTGGGGAAGAAACCACATTTCATTATTTAATTCCATTCTCCATGCAACTTAGTCCAAAGAGCATTACATTTTTTAAGGTGAAGGTGAAAGCTTCAATTTGGACTATAGTCCTTTATTTCACATTCGTTACTGAATTTTCATCACTTTCTTTGATTATATTTGTGTGTGTGTATAGTCAAGAGCATCCATAAGAATTTTTTTTTCTTATTTCCTGTAACTCCTATACTTCCTAGATAAATTATTGTTTGCAAATCCCATTTTTGAGCTGCCATTTTTTCTGACCCAACACCTGTCTAGCCCTTATTCTATGCAAGCATTCAAGCTTCATTTCTTTTATTTTATTTATTTATTTTATTTATTTTATTTTATTTATCAATTTCTTACAAGATAATAAGTATAAGTAAAACATAGTTATGAATACATGGATACATATAAGAAAAATAAAATATAAAAGAAACAATAGGACAGGGATGGTAGGCACGTTGGTGTGCTTATGCACGCACCCTTTAGACCTCTTAGGAAAGGGGTGAGGTCAATAGTAGACAGTCTAAGGTTAAAGTTTTTGGGGTTTGGGGAAGAAACCACAGCATCAGGTAGAGTATTCCAGACATTGACCACTCTGTTGCTGAAGTTTTATTTCCTGCAATCAAGTTTGGTGCGATTAACCTTGAGTTTGTATCTATTGTTTGCTCTTGTGTTGTTATGGTTGAAGCTGAAGTATTCATTGATAGGTAAGTCATTGCAATATATGATTTTATATACCATACTTAGATCATACCGAAGACAGTGTAATTCAAGGTTTTCTAGGTCTAGAAGTCCAAGTCTGGTGGCATAAGGCATACAACGAGTAGAGGAGTGGAGAACTCTTCTTGTGAAATATTTCTGGACTTTCTCAACTGTGCTAATATCAGATACGTAATGTGAATTCCAGACTGATGAGCTATATTCGAGTATTGGTCTAGCAAATGTTTTGTATGCTCTAGTTATTAGTGTGATATTACCAGAGAAAAAGCTATGTAGGATTAGGTTGCCTTTTTGGCTATGTAGTTACAGTGGGCTCTAGCACTTAGATCATTAGAGATGAGTATTCCAAGGTCCTTTACAGAGCTTGGGACTATTCAGCTTATATTTTATTTTCTGTTTTTTTTTTTTGCCAATATGTAAGACAGAGCATTTATTTGTTGAGATTTGAAGTTGCCATTTGTTTGACCATTCTGATACATAGTCAAGATCTTTTTGAAGGGTAGCAGTATTGTCTGTGATATTGAATAGCTTTACATCATCAGCGAAGAGAACGCAGTTGCTCTTAATATGATCACAGAGGTCATTTATGTAGAGTATGAAGAGGGTTGGTTCTAGACCACTGCCTTGGGGGACACCACAATTGACAGGTACAGAATTTGATAGGACACTCCCAATTTTGACCATTTGTTGTCTGTTTGACAGGAATGCTTCTATCCAGTTATGCAGTTGTCCAGAGATACCATAAGATTTTAGTTTTAGGAGTAGTTTGTCATGTACCACTGAATCAAAGGCTTTACAGAAGTCTATGTAGATTGCGTCTATTGTTTTGCCCTGATCGAGTTGTGTAGTCCATATGTTTTTGCAGTGTAAGAATTGCAGATTATAGGATAGTTTTTTTCTGAAACCAAATTGTTTATTAAAGAGTAGGTTGTTTGTCTCTAAGTGGAGGATAATGGATTGGTTAATAATTGATTCCATGACTTTACAGGTGACGCAGCATAAGGAGAGTGGTCTGTAATTTTCAACTAGGATGGGTTCTCCCTTTTTGAAGATGGGGATAGCCATGGCTTGCGACCATAGGTTAGGCAAGGAGTTGGTCCTGAAAGATTTTTCAGAGATTATGCTTAGAAGTTCTGCTATGGCAATGAATAGCTTTTTAAAGAAGTAGGCACATATTGCATCCAGTCCAATAGATAGAGATGGTTTTAGATTGCATAGTGCTTTTTCAACATTGTCTTCTGTAAAATCAATGTGTATTAGATCATTGTAGTTTTCTGTGGTTCGGCTAGGAAATATTGGGCATGATACATTGCTTTAATAAAGTCATATGCTGTGTTTATCCCTTTAAATAAAGTCATATTTAAATAAAGACACATGGATGCTGCTATAGGACACTGCATGCCAAAACAAGCATGCATTATACCTAAGGATATCTAACCATGTAGTAAAGGTTGTACTACTATTAACCTTCTCATCTTTCTTCTATTCACCTACTTCTATTGGTATCTTAAGACTATCACTTTGTTGATTGTATCTTAGGATTTATGATTGTATCTTATAATTTATGATTTATTACTTTGAGCTTATGCACCAGAGACAAATTCCTTCTGTGTCAAATCACGCGGCCAATAAAAAATATTCTATAAAGAATATTCTATTTTCCTTCATAAGGAATTGAATCCCCACATATTCTTCTCTATATATTGACTATCCCTGTTTTCTATTTGTTCCCCTCTATTTATTTCCCTCTTTGAAAAATTAGGGGTGGAAAATCCCTAATTTGGACCTAATCATATCTTTATAACCTCTATTTTGGGAATGGGCACATTTTCAGTACCAACTGTTTTATTATTACCTTTTTTTCTTAAAATGCTAACTCTATTGGTAAATTTAAAAAGCAATGGATTTCTCATATACATTGGATTCAACATTTTTAAAGCAAACTAAAACAAAACTGGATATTATTGCAGGTTTAGGTAGGCTACTGGAATAAATGATTTTCTATTTGGAAGCCAAAATTATAATCTAGTTCTAAGATTGTTTCCTGCTTGGTCCTACTTTAAAGTCATGAAATACAATAATGAAGAGCTATGAAACAATCTGAAAGAAAAATTGAGTAAGCCCATATCTGGGTACTATTTCTTTCCATTCTTGATAAATAAAGGTTAAGTAGACTTATATTTCCCCTGGATTTATGAGAAAATCAGCACTAGTAGACTATGATGGGTTTCTTTCTCTTAAACATAAAAAATACAGACCTTTATTAAATAGGAAAATTTAGAATTTTAATCTCTTGACTGTCCAAGTTGGAAAATTAACATCTATGTAGAATGGCATTTAAATGAACTCCTTTCTATAAAAGAGTTCAAGCAACAGATAATATGTTAATTCCACCTTTGAATGTGGGTGCAAGTGCTTGTCCGTGGCAAATGTTCTATGAAAGTAATGGCTTTAATTACTGTTTTCAATATCACTATATTTTGTTAAATGAACTCTGCTGGCTGAATACGTGGTTTGAGAATGACCAATTTAACAAAAATAATACATGGTTTTCATATTTTCTTACCAGTAATAAAAGTTGAAGATGCAAGATATTTAGAAACATAGGACCATGCCACAGTCCTATCTTTCTATTTTAAATAATTGTTTTTAAGAAGACTGACAATATTGAAGCAAAGCAAACAATCTGCTCTTGTTTTGGCAGACTGTTTTAGTCATAGAATTGTAACTATGATGTTCAACAAAAACAACTGCTCCTAATTAAATATAGTGATAATTACCAAAGATAGTTGATAAGAGATAGTTTCAAAGAAAACTTTCAGATAAATATGGTTTGTGTATAATATGTATGAAAGAGGTGACTTCCACTTAATTACTAGTTTCATAAATTGCTTCAAATTAGTAGTCAGATTAAAAAATTGCAACACAATTTATTAAAAAGAAACAAAGTGAAACAGAACACAGCAAACATCCAATTAATAAATAGCACAAGATAAATAAACAGAACTGGAAAAAGTGAATGTAATAAAGAACATCTGTAGGTAAACGGGAAAAGATCATGGACTGAAGAATAGCCTTGAATTATAATGAGAGAGATATGGCATATCTCAAAGCTTTTCATGACAAAGGCAAAATGTTCATGTACTTCCACATAGAAAGAAGCAACCTATATTATCACAGAGCTGTTGAATAATGAAAACCTTTCCACACATATAACCGACTTTTATTTTTTTAAAGCAAATGGCAGTTTGAATTGTGAGAAAATCCATTTTGATGCTATGATGAAACTTAGGTTTTAATCATAAGCTATGGTTTCGGTGTGGCTTCAGTGGTTCCGACG
Source organism: Bungarus multicinctus (assembly GCA_023653725.1). Classification (NCBI taxonomy): domain Eukaryota; kingdom Metazoa; phylum Chordata; class Lepidosauria; order Squamata; family Elapidae; genus Bungarus; species Bungarus multicinctus. The sequence goes on from CM042844.1 coordinate 54,090,542, forward strand.
ACGACGGGGACCAGCTGGGTACGGGGACGACGTTGTTCGGTGCTGTCCCCTCAGTGTCAACAGCGGAGGTGAGGACGGTGGCCGGGGGGGACATGGGCACTACCCGAACATTTTCGGACTAGACCTCGGTCCCAACCAGTGGGGCCCCTGCGTTGCTGGCGTCGGTCAGGGGAGGCCCAGTTGAAGACGCCATTAAGATATTCCTCAGAAGACCTGTGGACCTTGAGAAATGTCCCCCTTTCTCTGAAGTGGCCCTCTAAACTTTCAAAGACATTTCTCAAGGATGGATCCTGGGATCCGGAGAGATGGTGTGGCCGCAAGAAGCGCTTGAGGGAGGGTTTTTGTCGTAAATTTTTATCTAGATTTTTATTGGGGTTAGGGATGGCCGGGCGGGGGTTGGGGGACAACCCGCCTGGGGCTGGGGCCAGGCCGTGGGTCAAGCGTTGCCGGGAGGTGCTGGGGTCGGGTGGGGCCGTATTGAGGATGGGGGGTTGTTCCGGGGAGGGTGAAATACAATCTATTAGCACGGTGAGCAGGAGAGGCAGATTTGGCGGTTATAGGGGGCCATATCCTGTATTGGGAGCACGCCCCCGCTGTTTGTGTGTGGTGGCGTGCTCCGACCCCCTTGTCATGTCCCGTTCCCCGGGTGGTCTCAGGCCCTGGGCCTTCAGCTGATGTTGTGTAACACCAGGTCCGTCATTAAAAGGCCCCTCTCATTTACGATTTGATCTGTGAGGGGGGAGCGGACCTGGCGGGTATTACCGAAACCTGGTTGGGCCAAGAGGAAGGAGTTCCAATGGTGGAGATGTGCCCAACCGGGTTTCGGGTCTTTCATCGACCGAGGGCTCAGGGGAGGGGTGGGGGGGTTGCAGTGGTTATTAAGGAAGATCTGTGTCCTAGGGAATCCACTGTTTCTCAGACGACCGGATGTGAGTCCCTTTTTGTGAAGTTTGGTCCCAGGGTTCAGGTGGGCCTGTTGATTGCATACCTGGCTCCCTGCTATGTGACATCGGCCCTGCCTGACCTCCTCGAGGTCATAGCCGGCCTGGCGGTTGAGACCCCCAGGCTTATGGTCATGGGGGATTTCAACCTGCCGTCTGCCAGTGGGGCCTCGGGGATTGCTCAGGAGTTCATGGCTTCCATGACAGCCATGGGCCTGACCCAACTAATTCGGGATCCTATTAACTTGGGGGGTCACACCCTGGATTTGGCTTTTGTCTCTGATCAGTGGCAGAATGATCTTGGTATAGGGGATGTAGTTGTGGAACCCCTGTCATGGACTGATCATTCGCTCCTTAGACTCGACTTCCATTCCATGCCCCCCTGCTGCAGGGAGGCGGGGCTGATAAAATGGTACTGCCCCAGGCGCCTGATGGACCCAGATAGGTTCCTGATGGAGCTTGAGCCATTTCTTGAGGCTCACACACACGACTTGGTCGAGGGCTTGGTAGCCACCTGGGATAGGGTGGCTGCTGGGGCCCTTGACCGGGTCGTGCCCTTGCGGCCTCTGACCCGGTGCCGATCCCAAGTGGCTCCTTGGTTTTCCGAGGAGCTAAGGGAGATGAAGCGCCAGAAAAGATGCCTAGAGAGTAGTTGGAGGGCCAGCCGCTCTGGATCTGACCAAACACTATTACGATCCTATATTAAGGCGTACTTAGTGGCGATAAGGACGGTGAGGCGGTCCTACCTCTCTGCCCTTATTGCGTCCATGGAAAATCGTCCAGCTGCCCTGTTTAGGGTGACCCACTCCCTTTTGGGGGTGCGGGAGGATCCCTTACAGGGACGGGCTGAGGATTTCTCTAGGTTTCTGCAGGACAAAATCACTCAGATCCAGGATGAGTTGGACTCTGACTGGGCATCTCCGGGAGGGGGGACGGAGGTGGATTTCGGGAAGGTCATTTGGGATGAGTTTGATCCTGTTACTCTGAAGGACGTGGACAGGATACTGGGGGGGGGGCTTAATGCCACCTCTTGTTTATTGGACCCGTGCCCCTCCTGGCTGGTCTTGGCCACTCAGGAGGTGACACGAGGCTGGTTCCAAGGGATTATTAATGCTTCCTTGAGAGAGGGGCTTTTACCCACCGCCTTGAAAGAGGCGGTGGTGCGGCCTCTCCTCAAGAAACCATCCCTGGATCCAGCATTATTGTCGAATTAACGTCCGGTCTCCAACCTCCGCTTTGTTGCGAAGGTTGTTGAGAGTGTGGTGGCACGTCAGCTCCCTCAGTACCTGGATGAAGCAGTATATCTAGACGCCCTCCAATCGGGTTTCAGGCCTGGGCACAGCACGGAGACAGCGCTGGTCGCGTTGGTGGATGATCTCTGGAGGGCCCGGGACAGGGGTTGTTCCTCTGTCCTGGTCCTGTTAGATCTCTCAGCGACTTTTGATACTGTCGACCACAGTATCCTATTGCGACGGTTGGGGAGGTTGGGAGTGGGAGGCACCATTTTACAGTGGTTCTCCTCCTTCCTTTCTGACCGTTCGCAATTTGTGTTGACAGGGGGGCAGAGGTCGACTCCGAGGCCCCTATTATGTGGGGTGCCTCAGTGGTCTGTGCTCTCGCCCCTGCTGTTCAACATTTATGTGAAGCCGCTGGGTGAGATCATCCGTGGTTTCGGGGTAGAGTTCCATCAGTATGCTGATGACACTCAGCTGTACATCTCTACCCCGGGCCACCCCAACGAAGCCCTCGAAATGATGACCCGGTGCCTGGAGGCCGTGCGGAGTTGGATGGGTCTTAACAGGCTTCGTCTCAACCCGACCAAAACCGAGTGGCTGTGGTTTCCTGCGCCCAGATACAGCCAGCTTGTCCTGTCGCTGGCCGTGGGGGGAGAAATTTTGCCCCTCATGGAAAGGGCCGCAATCTAGGTGTTCTCCTGGACGTACGGCTGTCTTTAGAAGATCATATTATGGCCGTCGCCAGGGGGGGCTTTTGTCAGATTCGTCTGATTTACCAGTTGTGGCCCTTTCTGGATCTGGACGCACTTCGCACAGTCACTTCCGCCCTCGTCATCTCCCACTTGGACTATTTCAACGCTCTGTACATGGGGCTCCCCTTGAAGAGTGTCCGGAGGCTGCAGTTGGTCCAGAATGCGGCCGCGCGGGTGATCTTGGGAGCCCCTCGGAGCTCCCATGTAACACCGCTTCTCCGCAGGCTGCATTGGCTTCCTGTGGCCTTCCGGATCCGATTCAAGATGGTATTGATCATTTTCAAAGTGCTCCATGGCTTGGGACCTGGGTACTTACGGGACCGCCTGCTGCCATCAACAGCCTCCCGCCACCCAGTGCACTCCCACAGGGTTGGCCTCCTCGGGGTTCCGCCGCCTGATCGTTGCCGGTTGGCAACCCCGAGGGTGCGGGCCTTCTCTGTGGTGGCCCCCTCCCTGTGGAATGATTTGCCCCCGGAGATACGGGCCATTACCGACATTCAGACCTTCCGGCGCGCAGTAAAGACCCTGTTCTTTCAACAGGCCTGCCTGGCCCAGTAACGGTTTTTTGGGTTTTTTTAATTAACTAGGTTTTTAATTTTTTTTTAAAAAATTAAATTTTAAATCTATTAGTTTTATATTTTTTATATTTAAATTGTATTTTGGTCTTGATTTAATTGTTTAATCTGTTTTTAATTGTATATATTGTCCATTTTTAGTAGGCTGTGCACCGCCCCGAGTCCCTTTTTGGAAGAGGGGGCGGCATAGAAATTCAATAAATAAATAAATAAATATGTTATGAGTTTGTATAAAAAAAACTGATAGTGGGTTCACATGATTAGGGAAGGTTATTGCTACACAAATCAACCACACATCCAACCAGAGACAGCACTGACCCTTAACCAACCCACACAAGCCCCTTCACCTAGCAATGACCCTCACTTGATGTAACCTCCTCATCACCAGATTCATTACAAGACTCTCACTTGTGACTTACATCACAAGACCCATCACAGGACCCAGATCTGATGGAACCTCATCTGACATGACCTCACCATCACAAGACCTACTGACCATACTAAGCTCTTATAAACAGAAGAACACTGACATCCCCCAAAATCTGTTGATGGTGTTAGCTAGCCTGGTAATGAAATGTTCAAAAACCAACCTACCAGCTCAGAGAATGAACCTTCATCTTCGTCCTACACTTGAGCTACAAATATTTGCTACAGATATTGCAAGGTTATTGGTGTTAAAGACCGTTAATGGAGAAATATTTAATATAATGATTGTGTAATTAATATTAAATTAATGTTAACATATTGACACTAACTTTATGTTAATATTAAGTGATTATTACTTGTTAAATATTATTTCTGTTGAAGAAGCAGAATAATATATAAAAATAAAATATAATATCAGAGTACTATGAAATCATTTATTAAAAACTAAAAGAAATATACATTGACAATCTCCTAATGTCATGGCTGGTTAGAAAAAAATAGTGTAGCACCAGAAAGGCTTAAATAACATTCTCTATTCCCCAAACAGGGTTTTAGTGTTTACTATATATAACATGCTAAATCTCCTTTGGTCAACTTGTGCACGACATATAGACAAAGCCAATTTGTTCCATTTTGAATTTTAGCCATTTTGTCTAAAACTAAAATATACAAGATTCAATTCCTAATTGTAACTAACAAAAGATTTTCATTTCTTATGAAATGAAATCTAAGAAGACATTAAAGGGGATTAGACAAAATCCTAGAGGATCAATCTCTTGCTACAGATCTCCCATGATAGCAAAACAGACTTCCTATATCTGCTGAAAATACAAATTGATGTAACTTAGTTAATCATAAAGACAAAGATATGTGTGCAATTAATACTGATTGTGATTATGAGTGTTATGGAATAGTCATAGTTACTTGATTCTAACTAAGAGTAACTAGTTTAACCAGATCCAATTTGCAATAATGAGTCATAGCTGGATTTAAACAATAAAACAACTCATGACAATAATGGCTGCTTATTGAATAGACCATTTGGCTGGCATCGCTTATCCTAAGTCATAATTATACTTACCAAACGCAACAGATAAGTTAACTCAGTACTCTGAGCCAAAAGAAACTAAGATATTGGTTAGCATAATGAGTAAATATAGTGCTTACATAAACTAATTCTCAAATTCAATCCTTGACATCTTTAAGCACAGGCCTGCCAACATAGAGTTATGGGATAAGCAATTGAATGAATTTTTACTGCAACATACATAACTTGTGACTAAAGGCCTCAGTTTCTCAAGCCATGCTATATCCAAAGGATGCAAGCTAGACCAGAAGCCTGACACTGTGTAAAGCAATGCTCTATGAATAAAAGAGCATATACCAGAAATCAATGGTGGTATTTTACCAGTTTGCCCAGTTCGGCTGAACTGGTAGTAAAAAATGCTAGTGTTCGGCCGAACCGGTAGTAAAAAAACAGCTACCGGTTCGACTGAACTGGTATTTCTTTTTTCTTTTTCCTCCTGATGATCAGCTTTTTCGACAATCAGCTGTGCTGGATCAGCTGTGCCTCACTGTCTTTCTGCTTCACTCAGGAGGCTTCCTTGAAGCCCAGGAGGCAAAAAGGGGTGCATAGGTCCTCCTACACTCTGTTTTTTGCCTTCTGGGCCTCAGGGAAGCCTCCTGGGAGCAAAAATGGCCTCCCATGAGGTTTTCCTAAGGCCCAAGAGGCAAAAAAAAATGCGGGGGAGGGTGCTGCAAAAAAAGAAGCCACTATGCCTACTCAGTCACGTGGCCATGCCCCCCTAGCCACTCCCCCCTAGCCACACCCACAGAACTGGTAGTAAAAATATTTGCATCCCACCCCTTCCAGAAATCAAAGCAAGTTAGTAGCTGATTTGCTGAAAAATATGCACAAAAATCTGCATCAATTTTAATGATTCACAAGGAGATAATTGTATAGAGAATTTATTTCATATTAACTAAATGAAGGCTTTAAGATATCAACTTAGTTTAACTAACATTAATTAATGATTTAAGCAGGAATGTTGTATGGTAAAATAAAAAATATTTTAACCAGATCTTGGTAGTGTCATGGAAAGCATTATAAATATGTTCCCTTTTCTCTGATCATAAATGTTTATAGCTTATTGCTGTCATAAATTATGGCAGACATTAAGATGAGAATTTTGATGATTCTGTGTATATTCTTCAACAAAAGTCATTTAATGAAAGCACTTTGCCTTCAAAATTATATGCATGTCCCAGGTCTGAGGACACTTCAAGAAAATTGATATCTTTATAAAAACACCAGTTCTTTTTTTCCTACCTTCCTTCCTTCCTTCCTTCCTTCCTTCCTTCCTTCCTTCCTTCCTTCCTTCCTTCCTTCCTTCCTCCCTTCCTTCATCCTTCCTTCCTTCCTTCCTTCCCTCTCCCTTTGCTTGTGGAAAGCTTGCAAGGAGAAAGCCAGTTGGGAAACCAGCATGAAATTGCAAGTCAAAGGCCAGCAGGAGGTAAGTGGCTACTGTTTGTAGGGAATGAGTGAGGAGGTATGGGTCAGGAAGGATGCAAGAGATGTACATGGGTCAGGAACGCCACGCTGGTGTGCAGTATGAATTGGAAGGGTACATGGGGAAATATACTAGAAGTCCATATGGATCAAGTAGGAGGTGGAATGGGTCAAGGAAGATGTGGGGAGGGTTACAGAGGTGTGCAAGCAGTGCATGAAGGTCAGGTAGGCTGTGCAGGAGGGGTGATGCAAGTTTAGAAGAATGACTTGGAATGCTTGGAAGTATGCAAGAAATGTTATGCAGGTCAGGGGAAGCATGGAGTTCAAACAACATACGTGGGAATGCACAACAGATGCTCCCCAGGTCATGGAAGCCACATTGGGCCAGCTCTGGTTAAGAAATATGCATGGAGTTGTATAAGAGATGCTGTGAAGGTTGTATATGGTGTATAGGAGTACCATGGTCAGAGAGTTGTGTTACGGTGCACAGGAGTTTTATCCATTCCTAGACAGAAAGGAATAATTTGACACAAGAAGGATTTGTATTATTATAGTGAATATTATTACAAGGTAAGTGATATGGATTAATTACTTTATTGCTTTGAGTTTTGACATTCAAGCACAATGTTTGTTCCAGATAACAATCCAGATAAGGATTTTTAACAAATTGTTCATAATGGACATAGCAAAAAAACTAATGTATAAGGGGATTACCCAGAAGGTTGTGAAAAAAAAAATACATTGATCTATATCTATCTTCAGTAATAAAACTTCAGTGCAGAAACCTTGGGAACTTTAAATTTTTGTCACATTATCATATGTATAACTTACTGAAAAGAAGAAAAAAGAGCTCTTCCACTAGTGTCTTTAAAAAAATGTGCACTTGAGATTTCTTACCATAAAAATTTGACACTTCTTCTGAAATAATTCTTAATATAACTCAAAGGCATGGAGGTGCATGTAATATAAATATCTCATTTGTAGTTTGCACTACTATTACTATTAATTTTCTCATCATCCATCACCCATCCCCTCCCACTTGTGACTGTATGACTATAACTTTATTGCTTGTATCCTTACGATCTATATTGACTGTTTCCTAATATGATTTGATTGCTTATTGTATCCTATGACTATTATTAAGTGTTGTACATAATGATTCTTGATTCTTGATGAATGTATCTTTTCTTTTATGTATACTGAGAGCATCTGCACCAAGACAAATTCCTTGCGTGTCCAATCACATGTGGCCAATAAAGAATTCTATTCTATTCTATTCATAGGAAAAAGTTTTAAAAGCCTTATTTTTTTAAAAAAGATTTTAATAGTCAACTATTTCCTACACCTGCAATACTGGATGATTTTTAATACTGTATACTAAATAAAAACATTGCAAGTATGTATATATCACTCTATAGACACACACACACACACACACACACACACACAGACTGTATGTATGTACAATATATACTATATACAACTTGCCTCGTTGTGTAACCGGAACAATCTGGAACTGAACACACTCAAAAACGTAGAAATGCTGGTAGACTTTAGAAGAAACCACTTCTCACAATACTAGACAACACAGTATCAACAGTAGAGACCTTCAAATTTCTAGGTTCTACTATATCACATGACCTAAAATGGACACGTAACATCAAAAACATCATCAAAAAAGCACAACAAAGAATGTTCTTTCTGCGCCAACTCAGAAAGCTCAAAAAAGGAGCTGCTGATCCAGTTCTACAGAGGAATTATTGAGTCTATCATCTGCACCTCTATAACTGTCTGGTTTGGTTCTGCAACCCAACAGGACAGATACAAACTTCAGAGGATAATTAGGACTGCAGAAAAAACAATCACCACCTACCTGTCTTCAATCAAGGACCTGTATACTGCATGAGTCAAAAAGAGGGCTGTAAAAATATTTACAGACTCCTCACATCCTGGACATAAACTGTTTCAACTCCTTCCCCCAAAATGATGCTACAGAGCACTGCACACCAGAACAATAGACACAAGAACAGTGTTTTCCCGAAAGCCATCGCTCTGCTAAACAAATAATTCCCTCAACGCTATTCAACTATTTACAAAGTGTACACTACTATTACTGTTAATCTGCTCATCACTCCTTATCACCCATCCCCTCCCACTTGTGACTGTAACTTTGTTGCTTGTATCCTCTGTTTCCTAGCATGATTTGATGTTGATTGTACCCTATGACTATCATTAAGTGTTGTACATTATGATTCTTGATTCTTAACGAATTTTCCTTCTTTATGTATACTGAGAGTATTTACACCAAGACAAATTCCTTGTGTGTCCAATCACATTTGGCCAATAAAATATTCTATTCTATTCTACTATGAACTGTAGCTATAATACAACAATTTTAGAGCATTTATCCTACATATGTAGGCTTTTGGACAATATGTTTTACAAGCAGAGTAAAGCTCCCCACATAACAAAGGCACACTAGGAAAGATGGGCCTCAAACATTTGATATCTTTGGACTACACTTTATCAGATATGGACCACTGGAAATTAGAAAGTTTCTAGTTACTGTTTTCTAATTTGGGATACAAGAAAATATCAGAAAAGTCATATGATATAGCTAGTGATTATCTGTCAACCAAATTTCCTTTTCCAGATTATGCTAGGAAAACAATGGTGACTGTTGAGATAGAAAAAAAGCTTCTGCAACATTCTGAGTTCCTTGGAAGAATGGTTTAATACAAATGGCAGAACTATTTAAATAATGAGAAAAATACAAACAATAGCATCATTGATTTCATTTTGGTTCTTTTCTTAATATGGAAATTATACCATGATGCCATTCAAAAGCTGATCAAAAGATATTTCAAATCTCACTAAGCAAAAAAAACAAAAAAAAATCTATGCAAAAAAGGGAGATAATGTTTATTTAGAAATAGCTGTTTTGAGGGATCACATGGAAATGAGTCATGTGAACCCTCAAAACATCTATTTTAGATTCAAGATTGAATTTTATCCCACAAATATTAAGAATTTCATTAACTGTAGACAAATAGTAGCTTTTTTCATAGAACAAAATAACACAATGTAATTTGATTTTCTATAACATGCCCAACAAGCAAGCGTCAAAAGCAGACCAATCAGACCCAGTCATTAGCATATGCTGCCTTTAGTCATCACTTTGACAGTTGGAGACAAACAATGTTTTATGATAAAAAAAAAGAATATAGCTATCTCAATAAAGTGACAAATCTTACAAGCAATTATTATGGATCATGCCCAGTATTTCCTAGTCGAACCACAGACAACTACAATGATCTAATACTTATCGATTTTACAGAAGACAATGTTGAAAAAGCACTACACAATCTAAAACCATCTCTATCTATTGGACCGGATGGAATATGTGCCTACTTCTTAAAAAAGCTATCCATTGCCATAGCAGGACCTCTAAGCATAATCTTTGAAAAATCTTTCAGGACCAGCTCCTTGCCAAAACTATGGTCACAAGCCACAGTCATCCCCATCTTCAAAAAGGGAGACCCCAGCCTAGTTGAAAATTACAGACCAATCTCTTTATGCTGCATCATCTGTACAGTCATGGAATCAATTATCAACCAATCCATCATCCTCCACTTAGAAACAAACAACCTACTCTCTAATAAACAATTTGGTTTTAGGAAAAAACTATTATTTAATCTGCAACGCTTACATTGCAAAAACATATGGACTACACAACTCGATCAGGGCAAAGCAATAGACACAATCTACATAGACTTCTGCAAAGCCTTTGATTCAGTGGTACATGACAAACTACTCCTAAAACTAAAATCTTATGGTATCTCTGGACAACTGCATAACTGGATAGAAGCATTCCTGTCAAACAGACAACAAATGGTCAAAATTGGGAGAGTCCTATCTAATTCTATACCTGTCAACAGTGGTGTCCCCAAGGCAGTGTTCTAGGACCAACTCTTTTCATACTCTACATAAGTGACTTCTGTGATCATATCAAGAGCAACTGCATTCTCTTCGCTGATGATGTAAAGCTATTCAACACCATAGAAAATATCGCTACCCTTCAAAAAGACCCTGACTATGTATCAGAATGGTCAAACAAATGGCAACTTCAGATCTCAACAACTAAATGCTCTGTCCTACATATTGGCAAAAAAAATCAGAAAATAAAATACAAGCTGAATAGTCAAGACCTTGTTGATGACCCAAACTCAGTAAAGGATCTTGGAGTACTCATCTCAAATGACCTAAGTGCTAGAGCCCACTGTAACTACATAGCCAAAAAGGCGCTAAGAGTTGTTAATCTAATCTTACATAGCTTTTTCTCTGGTAATATTACACTAATAACTAGAGCATACAAAACATTTGCTAGACCAATACTCGAATACAGCTCATCAGTCTGGAACCCACATTACGTATCTGATATTAACACAGTTGAGAAAGTCCAGAAATATTTTACAAGAAGGATTCTTCACTCCTCTACTCGTTGCAGAATACCTTATGCCACCAGACTCGAAATTCTAGACCTAGAAAACCTTGAACTACACCGCCTTCGGTCCGATCTAAGTATAGTATATAAAATCATATATTGCAATGACTTACCTATCAATGAATACTTCAGCTTCAACCATAACAACACAAGAGCAAACAATAGATACAAACTCAAGGTTAATCGCCCCAAACTTGATTGCAGGAAATAAAACTACAGCAACAGAGTTGTCAATGTCTGGAATACTCTACCTGACGCTGTGGTTTCTTCCCCAAACCCCAAAAACTTTAACCTTAGACTGTCTACTATTGACCTCACCCCTTTCCTAAGAGGTCTAAAGGGTGCGTGCATAAGCACACCAACGTGCCTACCATCCCTGTCCTATTGTTTCTTTTATATTTTATTTTTCTTATATGTATCCATGTATTCATAACTATGTTTTACTTATACTTATTATCTTGTAAGAAATTGATAAATAAAATAAAATAAATAAATAAAATAAAAGAAATGAAGCTTGAATGCTTGCATAGAATAAGGGCTAGACAGGTGTTGGGTCAGAAAAAATGGCAGCTCAAAAATGGGATTTGCAAACAATAATTTATCTAGGAAGTATAGGAGTTACAGGAAATAAGAAAAAAAAATTCTTATGGATGCTCTTGACTATACACACACACAAATATAATCAAAGAAAGTGATGAAAATTCAGTAACGAATGTGAAATAAAGGACTATAGTCCAAATTGAAGCTTTCACCTTCACCTTAAAAAATATAATGCTCTTTGGACTAAGTTGCATGGAGAATGGAATTAAATAATGAAATATTTCTGCTATGCTAAAATTATGTAGCATAGCAAAACTATGGAGTTGAAAACTCAAGGAAGAATTTTGTTCTTTACTGGTGAAATTCTACAAACAGGAATGTCTCTTGTTATTTCTTGATGTTTCCCATGCCTTAAGTGACTGTAACAACAAAACAAAATCACCCATAACACACTTTTATAAATATACTTATCACATGTCACGATCAGAAACTGCTATGTACTACACACTATATGTCATGCTCACTCTGTCTCTCAAAGCTTAAGTAGTTATTATAAAATCATATATTATAAACTGGGATTAAAATAGAGCTTGGCATGTGAAAGCAGCTTTTCTAATGAAATATAAAAATGAATAGCAATCGAAATAGTATTGTGGATCTAAGACCCATGACTTCAGCATTAAGAAGTTTGGGGAGGTAGATTATTCTTTTAAGAAAATAGCTTAATTTCATGTCTGAAACCAGTTTTGTAAATAAGCCAAACTTCAGTTGTGTAACTTTTTAAAAAATAGAGTAAGCACTGTAAGTAGAAAGTTCCTACCAACTTTTCAAAGTAAAAATGTGATAAGTAAATAATTTTATTGGGATTATTGACTATTAAATTGTTTCAAAGTTTTTCTGCTTCTAAGCAGTACAGATTGTACCTTGTTTTTTTATGAAGAAAGTCAACACTTTCTGTAACATATTTTAGCTGCTCCTATGGCCTTTTCTCAATTAATCTGTACCCAGAAGTCATACAATTTGTTTTTAGGGGAAGACAGTTGACTTTCTAGGTTGCTTCTGTGATGTTTAGAGATTTCTATTGATTTATACTCTCTGGTTATTCTTACAAGTTGTTCCTTTTTTAAAAAATAAATAGTACTATCCCAGAAGGGTGGGGATATTAGCAAATCTTCATTTTATATGAAGACTGCAGAAATCATGAGATCTTGTATGATTCTTTTTTTTTTTTAATAATCTAGCTTCAAAAAAATTCAGGGTAAGATACTTGATGGTATCATGAAAATATGAATGATAACACATTCAACATTTTAAAAATGATACTGGTAGCCCAACAGGATTACATACATATACTGGATGATTGTGATGGAAATAAAACTTCACACAGCACAGATGTTTGAGCATGAAATATTGAATATTAGGATGCCCAAGCATGCATTCACTAAAAAGTGTAGGACATCGTATATTGAAATATTCTGAAGTTAAAAGAAGTTGATAATTTGCTGTTTATGGATATATGCATCTAAAGTGAACATAGGCTCATCCTGAATTAGGCTTCACTAATTAAAGTGAAGCACCAAGACCAAATCTCACAGGGCTATAATATACAAGCTAAATGCAGAATTTAAAAGGCATGTGTTTCTTCTACCTGCCAGGAATAAGGAAAAAGACACAATACAATTCTGATGGTCTCTGCTTGGTTTATTAGGTAATACATCTACTTCAAAAATATCTAGAGGCTTGATAGTCCTGAAGATGGTATGGTGCTTTGCAGAATACATTATTTATTTATGGACACTTTCTTATCTACATTGTTTCGTCTTGTTTCTTTGTCACTGCTAATTGTAACAAATGCTAATAATATAGCTCATACAGTTCAAAGTGTAGACTGCAAACCATGTAATCTCAATTTAAGGAAAGAATAAATCTAATCCAAACTGAAGATACATAGTCACATTCCTCAGCAACACATTTTACACCAAATAATTTTAGATCTCAGCAGCTTGAGAGGCATGGAATGGAAATGTGATAACCATTTAGCTGAATGGAATGTGAATCCACAGCATTAATATGTGGTTTCTATTTGTGGTCTCAAAAGCTAGTTATGCAAATTTGTTTATTTATTTGTTTGATTGATAAACTGCCTTGATTATTTTTAGACATGTCAAGGCAGTGAACATATTCAACACATGTCCATGGAGATTCTCAGTCATCCAGGTCATGGTTGTCCCAAAGATGCTTTTTCAAAAAGTAACTGGACATTGTTTTTGTTGAAGCTGTTTTGCTTTTCATCCAAGAAGCTTTTTAGAACTAAATAAACTTTTTAAAGAGAAGAGAAACATCTTCAAGGAAAAAGAAAGTCCAGTTGCCTTTCAAACAAGCAGCTTTGGGATATTCAACACACCTTTCTCCTCCTATTTTCAATAATCATGTGAGATGGATTTGGCTGAGAGAAAGTCAGTCAGCTTTCATGGGTAAAGCAGCTACCATGTTGGTCCATAACTTTATTTACATTAGCATGAAGATGAACATAGACATAGCAGCTTTTATATCCAATTTGGTTTAACTTTGTCAAACCACTAAGACTTAACAAATGACAGCTAAAACCATGATGGCTTAGCAAGACACAAAGCTCAGGTCCAGTATCTGACATTGTAATCCTGGAAACAGTCGATACCTAGTAACCATTTGGTTTTTCTTTTTAAGTCATTGTCAAGATACTTCTAAACTTCTCTCTCCAACCACAAATTTTGTTGAATCTGAAAACAAATTTAAAATTACAAGTTTAAAACATTGCAGCTATTGTTCAGAATGATGAAGCTTTTTTCCCCAAACGATGAACTGTTGAAGGGCTAAACAAATATTGTTTCCAATTCCAGCTGGAACTAATTTATGTCCTACATATACCATATGTCTAGCCAGAGAGTAATTTTTGTCAAAGAGAGATATAATCTCTTTCTTTTGCAAACATTATTTTCCAGCTTCATCAGCTGCATTGTTAATTTCAGTAATGAGAGTTACTTGCCTGTTGTTCAAAAGAAAACTCTATTCAGCAAACATGGTCAAATTTTAATTGAATAATTTATTTGATGAGCTTTTCTTTTTTCCTTCCTGATATTCAGTCAGCTGTGACAATAATGAAATATTACCCTGAATGTAAATTGATAACAGAACTGTACTTTTAATTTTCATGTTCTTAATACTGAAATGGTGTTCCTGTTTTTTTAAAGCAACAGAATAATAAACTAATCAAATGTAAAGTCTTTTGTGAAAAGCACAATATCTAATTGTAATAATAAATATGAAAGTGCAAATTCAAACTTGTAAAATTTCCTAAATAGAAAATTCTAAACTTTGGGAAGTTTTAAAATATTGTAACAATGAAGCAAAAAGTAAATCAACTATTGTTCTAATTATTCAAATTATTGTCTTCACTATATATCAAAAAAAAGATGAGAGAAACTAAAAGGAAGCTGAGAGAACTGCCCAGATTCTTTTTAGCATGCCTCTCTTTGACCTTTGTTGAAGCCTGTTCTTTTACCAAAAATAATATTCTTAGGGATACATCTCTTAGGAACCAGTTCTGAATTTTATTTTTTTAATAAATGTTGAATTCTTTCCTTATGGTCTTCCTTTGGTTTCCCTGATTCATATATATATATAATCCCAGTAAGGGTATGGCTAGCTGAAGAGAGCTAACTAGCTCGAAATAGATCTATACTAGTCTCCCTTATTTATTATTTAAAAATTATCAGCTTAAAAACCTTACACACACACACACACACACACACACACACATATATATATTAGAAAAACTTTATTAGCGATTAAAAAAGAAAACACTATGTACAGTACATCTTAACGTTGTAGACAAAATACAAAATAAATAAACACATGAAACATATAAAACATATGTTTCTAATCAACTAAGATCGTGTGCTTTTTTCTTGGTAATTATTTTACTACTATTCATTTATTTGGTAAACATTCTTAATTTAACTACTCCATTCATCTAATACATATCTTTTAAATTCCTGGTTTTTTCTCTTTAATTCTCTTATACCATTTATCCTAAGCTGTAATATATCTCGAGTCTTCCTTATTCCTACATTTTTGTGTGAGTAGGTCCATTTCAGTGCAGTCAAGTATTTTTTAAGTAATCAAATTATTTGTTGGCATTTGTTCACCCTTCCAACATAGTACCAATGCAATTCTTGCCACTGTGATTATATGGAGAATTAAATATTTTATTTCATTTGCATAGACCCATTTTAACATTCCCAACAAAAAAATTTCAGGTTTAAATTCTAATTCAATACTTGTAATTTCTTTTAAACACAATCTTAATTGTTTTCCAATATTTTTTACTTTTTGAGCAGAGCCACCAAGTATGGAAAAAGATGCCCCTAGTTTGCTTACATTTCTAACACATCGGACTCATGTTTGGATAAATGTTAGCTAACCTTGAGGGTGACAGATATCACATTTTATATTGATTTTTTTTATAGATCGCCGATTTTGTTATTTTGTAATTTTGATTCCAGATTTTTTTCCCAATCTTCCAAATTAATATTGTGCCCTACATTCCTTGCCCATGCGATCATTGGGCCTTTAACTATTTCTTCCGCCTTTCATATTCTAACAGGTAGTTATACATTTTTGAGATTAATTTTTCATCTGTTCCTCCAGTATTTTATCTAATTGATTCAGTTTTATCTCAATTCCAACTCTTCCATGTCTTTTTTATATCTTGCCTTGAGTTGTAAATATGGCCGCCACCCTATTTTCATCCCTTGCTCTCTAACTTCTTGATTCATCATTAATCTTCCTTGGGAGTTTAGTACAACATAATACATAATTTTTCTTCCAGTTTCTAGTGCGTTGAGGTGGATCAATGCCTCCATGATGGAAACCCATCCTGGGATCTTCATATAATGTTTGTGTTTAATTTCTTTCCACACTTTTAATAGTGAACATCTAATTATATGCCTCTTAAAGAGTGTGTAGCTTTTATTTCCTGAGTTCAACCATAATCAGAGTTTTCAATATTGTTACATTGATGGTATTCCAGTATGTCAGTCATTTACGGTCAAAGTGTGATATAAACTATGATGGGATTTTTGCTAGTCCTTTGTCGTAGATGTCCCCAGATCACTGCAAATTGAATATGGGTAAGACAGAAATTGTTGTGTTTTGACCAAATGAAGTTTACTTGTTGTGTTTTGACCAAATGAAGTTTTCATCACTCATTCCTAAGCTATGCTTAGGATGACTTTACAAAATTTGTTTCTTTGCTACATGTACATGCACATTGTAGGCCTGGATCAATGCATTCCTTTTCAAAAATACTTGGAGACAAAAACTATGCAAAATTTAATTATTACAAAAATTAATTATTATAACGTCAATCCAATCCAATCTAAACCTAATGCAGTTTGATATGAATAGAACATCATCAATTCTAGTTTTTTTAGAATGTTCCTATGCATTTTCTTATGACCAGTGCCTGTCTATTTGACAGAATGTATTGTTTTGCTTCCCTGGTTTGTCACCTATGTGAGTTTTGACATCATGTTTTATTATAGTACTGGGATTTTTCTGGTTCCTATTTGGATCAGAGCTCAATTTCAAATTTAATTCTTGCACTTTGAGCCTCCCACTCACAAACCATTAGTATTTATTCATCCTTATCTCTCCTTACGCTCCTATTCATTGTTCACATTCCTCCAAAAAAGTTCTTTCTTTGCCCAATTCCAGAGTGACAGAGTCAACATCTCTAGGCATTTAGGAACCTAAATCTGCAAGTCTTTCTCATCACTTTTGAGAAATTCTGATGTCCTTTAAGGAAATTTTCAGTCCACTTTATATGATTATATATAGTAGTGTATATAATCTGAGAAAATATATTTAAAATTGTCAATTTAAAACTGTAGCTTTATATCTTACTCATGTTTACTAAAATCTGTATTTCATTGAACTGTAAGTAGAAGATGGTTTTGAACTCTTTTTTAAGCCCAATGGGACTAATGTTTCAATATTTCAAATTGGATTTCCCATTTGGATTTATGGGTCATGACTCATCTACCATTTGCAAATCTGTTCTGACAAGAAGGTCAGAAATAAAGATGGTAATTCATCAGAGATGTTAAACTCTATTGAATGATTAACATTTGCATGAGTCCCATAAGATAAAGCATTTAAATCAGCACCTGGCCATTTTTTGAAAGCTTTCTTTTTAAAGCTTTTCTTTAAAGCTTAAAAAAAAATTGTTTAAGAAAGAACTTTCTCAAAGTTTGAAACTGCAATAACAGCAGCTTCTGGAAGCTCTGTATTAAAGTTTATGAACACTGCAACCTAAGATAACAGAAGAAGAAGAAGAAGAAGAAGAAGAAGAAGAAGAAGAAGAAGAAGAAGAAGAAGAAGAAGAAGAAGAAGAAGAAGAAGAAGAAGAAGAAGAAGAAGAAGAAGAAGAAGAAGAAGAAGAAGAAGAGGAGGAGGAGGAGGAGGAGGAGGAGGAGGAGGAGGAGGAGGAGGAGGAGGAGGAGGAGGAGGAGGAGGAGGAGGAGGAGGAGGAGGAGGAGGAGGAGGAGGCGGCAATGACGACAGACATGCAAAAAAGTCAAATAGACACATAATCACTGAAAATTTCAACAGCATTTTAAACATGTATTGGGTAATTTAACCATTAGGCACTGGTCATAAGAAAATGCATAGGAACATTCTAAAAAAACTAGAATTGATGATGTTCTATTCATATCAAACTGCATTAGGTTTAGATTGGATTGGATTGACGTTATAATAATTAATTTTTGTAATAATTAAATTTTGCATAGTTTTTGTCTCCAAGTATTTTTGAAAAGGAATGCATTGATCCAGGCCTACAATGTGCATGTACATGTAGCAAAGAAACAAATTTTGTAAAGTCATCCTAAGCATAGCTTAGGAATGAGTGATGAATTTTTGCACAATGACTAAACATAGTAGAAGGCATATAAAAATTATGTATTTAAACTATGCAGCTCTACTAAAGTAAAAGGGAGGAAGTAAAAGTGACAATCATATTGTCACATGATCTAAATTGTGCCCTGGTGTGCTTGCCTGAAATAATGAACATCCCTAAGGTAGTTACTTTCCAGAAGCTATGAAAATCTGTCTTTCCATCAAACTCTCTGGCATAAAGGGAAGTCAACCCAGCATTTTTAAGTATTTGAAAAGGTATTTTTTAATGGCACAAATGACACATTAAATTTTAATTTGTTTTTATTATTTGTGTATTTGCTAACCACCTAGCACTGCTTTATATAATACCAGTGGCCATATTATTATTATTTTAAATAAATAAATTCAGGAATCATTATTCTGTTTTTTTTCCTGGCAAGCTATGGATATCTATATGGTTTATGCAATAACTAATATTTCTAGTAATATATGATTACCCTGGAGAAAATCAATCTTTGTGGCTATTAAAGTCAACACAAGTTTGATGGCATATAATCAATCAATATAGCTATATTATTGTCACTACCATAATTCAACCAGCTATTAGAAATGGTTTGACAGTTACATATTTAGTATATGAGTTCTAAATCAACACTGAGAATTTTGCTAGTGTTTCCACCAGCCAAATATTGATTTCAGACTATGTTCCTAGTTTACTTAATTCATACAATTTATTTTTATTTTTTCCCCAACTGTGTCTTATTTTCTTAAGGAAAAGATATCTATAGGCATTCACAAATTTGGGGTATAAAAAGGGTAAAATAAAAGGGTTTTATTTATCCTACGATTCAACTTTAAATTTTAGAATTTTTTTTAAAGGTTACTCTTTCCTTAGCTCAATAAAAATTACAGTTTATTCAGCTTTATTCCATGCTCTTTTATAATTTCTAAGTTATGATTCATGAAACCATTGATTTATTTCCTGACTTTGGATATTGTATTAACCATGATTTATTTGGTTAGATTTGCACAACATATCAAGCCATAAACTATGATTTACAAGCTACAATGGCAGACTTCACTGAACCACATTAATCATGAATGTGATAGGATAAGCTAGCTACTCATGAATATGGACTTAGGTCACATCTAACAGAGATCTAAGACACATCTCTCTTCTAGAAAACTTCTCCACTTTCATTACATACAACAGAGAAAAATAAGCAAAGAACTCTACCTTTGAACTGTAATTTTGAAGCTGTTTTGATTTCCCAGTTCCAGAAGAGAAGAGAAGAGAAGAGAAGAGAAGAGAAGAGAGAGGGAGGGAGAGAGGGAGGGGGGGGGGGAGAGAGAGAGAGAGAGAGAGAGATGATGGATGGATGGATGGATGGATGGATGGATGGATGGATGGACCTACAGATAGGTCTCCTGAGCCTACGGACTGGGCGCTGGAGTGATACAAGAATTCTATACATGCTGTTTACATGTGTAGAACATATGTACACATATGATCAAGGAAAAATTTCAGCTGGGCAGCTTCTTGGCGATAATGGAAAACTAAAAAAAATAGCTAATGCTGGATTTACTAATAAAACTACCTATGAAGTTACTAGAAAGCCTCATGTTGAGACAGTGGGATATGGAATATGGCTTCCAGTAGTGGGAAAACCAATAAGCATGGAGATTCAGCATCACAAATAAGAAAACAAAATTTGTCTTTTGAGCTCTATCAGAACCAAAGAAATTGGTTTGCTGCCAAGGCAGATGATGTCATGGGAACAGAACAGTGTAGCACTGATGGTAGATCAGTGCAACTGTTCTGTATACAGGGACCCAATGATCATTCTTGATTATTCTCTCATTTCTTTTGTAGCAGTTACTTACAAAAAATGATTTTCTCAAATTAAATCCCAAAATGAATTAACTTGTGGAGGCACAGGATATGATAGACAATTCAAGTTGCAATAAGCTGCAAAGGACCAATTGTTTAGAAATATGTTTAGCAATAATTAGGCAATTAATAACTGAGGATCATCATTAGTATTCTCAGTCACTCCATAGGATTGTATGAGAGCCTTTGATTCCACATGCTATTATGAATTTGGGATGGTACATTCAAACTGTTGAGATTGCAAAATAATAAGTTTTTTTACTGAAAGGCCAAGTGCCAAAATATTACAAAACATTACAGGAGTGAATAGGACACTATCCAGATAAGTAATCCAGTTGACAGTGACAAAATAAACATGTTAAAATGTGCTAATTTGTCCCAAGTTGAAAGATAATTCTGCATTGCAATATGGATTTCAGTTAAGTTATGGCCTTTGGTGTGCTGTCCTGTTGATCAAAGTATGTTGCTGAGAGAAAGTGATACTCAGACACCTGAGCAGTGGTGGGCTACAAATTTTTTAACAACCAGTTCTCTGGTTAGGTAGGCATGACTGGTTGGTCATGTGACTGGGTGGGTGACATCACTCATCACACCCAGCCTCCCTCCCAGTCACTTGCCTCAAAGGCAGAGGTAGGATTTAACTGGTTGAGGCTAATCCCACCACTGGCTGACCCCACTCCCACCCATTTTTTGACCATTTTCAGGCCATTTGGGGGACATTTTCAAGCCATTTTGAGATCATTTATTGGGCTATTTTCAGGTCATTTTTTGAGCTGCTTTCAGGCTATTTTTTGGGTGGTTTTGACCTGAAAAATGGCCCAAAAAATGAGCAGAGGCAGGGCTAGCCAGTGGTGGGATTTGCCGGTTCACAGAACTGCACAGAATCTTAACTACCAGTTTGCCTGAACCAGTGCAAACGGCAGCAGCCCACCTCTGACCCTGAGCCTGAAAAGAGCAAGGCATATTTAGACAAAATGCAGTTGACTCACTATTTTCCTCCACAATTAAAAATATCTCAAATGTGAGCCTTAAATTTCAGCAAATGTAAATAGACCAATGGCTATCATTTATATAAAATACATATTTTAATAATGTTTTTAAATGGAGCATTTAGTGGTAGCACAAGGATATTAAAAGAATCCTCTTCAGTCAAATGAGAATTGCTTCCTGCTCAGAGCTACATACATTTGTTGTTTCAAAATTACTGGATGCAGAAAGAATGGTTCCCTGATGCTCAATTTACACTGCCCAGAAACTACAGAGTGGTTGAGACATAACTCAAAATCCAGCAGGTATATAATCTATTATATTCCAACTAAGTTGTGGAGTCAGAACCACTATGTAGTTTCTGGGCAGCGTTAATACAAACAACAACAGAACTGCAGTTCTAACACTGTTTCAAATGTTTCTTGTGAAGCTATCTGGGGAAGACAGAGAACATCTCATGACTATTTTTTGAAAGAAAAATGAGATAATGCAAGGAACAACACAGAAACTACTTTGCAAAGTCCATAAACCTATAAATGTAATATTCCTTTCTTGTTCCACCCCAAGACAGAACATCTGAATCTGAGAAAGAAATTTGTTATTGTTCAAACAGAAAGTCAATGATTTTGATTTTGAGTTTTAAAATTAACATCTTGTTTGTTTAAAAGGGAAGATAGGCATCATTTCCACACCCTTAAGGCTGTTTTAAGGATTAATTCTCTTTTTAACTCTTTTTCAGATAATGGGATCCTTATGTGATCACATTAACAAATATATTATGCAAATTCATTTGCTGCACCAAGAAAATTATGGAGCCTGAATTTCAGAACTGTTTCTGAATTACAGAAAATTATCTTTCTTATCAAAGCATTTCTCATATTACCTTTTTCACTGTCATATAGTGTAAGTTGCGTTCTAAATCTAGATAGATGTAGGTGACTGTCGGTAGATAAAACTATAAAAAACACAAACTGATATTATTCCTATATGCTTGCATATTGAGCAGGCTATTGGTGACATATTAGAGAAGCCCCAGGAACAGAGGTGATATTCAGCAAGTTCTGACCAGTTCTGGAGAATTGGTAGCAGAAATTTTGAGTAGTTCGGAGAACTGGCAAATACCACCTCTGACTGACCCTGCCCCCATCTATTCTCTGCCTCCCGAGTCCCAGCTGGTCTTCTTTTGTTGCCCTGCACAGGAGACAGAGCTGGAAAGCAGGTTAGTGGGGTGGGGAGGGAATGGGATTTTGCAGTAATCTTCCCCCAGGAGTGGGGAGGGAATGGACATTTTACAGTATTTTTCCCTGCCATGCCCACCAAGCCAACCCACCAAGCCATGTCACACCTACCAAGCCACACCCACAGAATCAATAGTAAAAAAATAATAATCCCACCACAGCCCAGGAAGAACTTTTAGCAAAAGCGAGTAAGTACAAATTTATTCTATTCCTCCTGAATCATGTTATAAGTAGGTTTCAACAATAAAAATTCAAACAGTCTGAAAGGGCTACATGAACCCATACATTAGCAAAAATCTATCCACATAAAAGCACTAATAGACTGTTGTTATTTTTATTAAAATGATTTTTTATCAGCATCAGTGTATCATGCTGCAAGGTCCATTCTTTTTTGATGTGCATGTAATATCACAGCGCAGTGGTTAGAATGCAGTACCTCAGGCTACTTCTGCTGAGTTCCTGTTGCTAGTAGTTCAACAGTTCAATTCTTACCAGCTCAAGGTTGACTCAGCCTTTCATCCTTCCGAGGTCAGTAAAATGAAGACCCAGATTGTTGGGGACAATATGCTGACTCTGTAAACTGCTTAAAGAGAGCTGTAAAGCACTGTGAAGCAGTATATAAGTCGAAGTGCTGTTGCAGAATGTAGAAAAGGAGTAAAGCAATGATGCATTGATTGGAAACACTTGATAGTGTTTTGCTTAATATTGGTTTCCTAGGCCATGCAGTCCAACTATATTTTTTCCTAAATGTTTTTAATTTTGTCATTGCAGTCTTCAATCACAAATAGCATGTCTTGCTTACATGTTCCCTTGATTATAGATAGAATTTGATCATAAAACTCAACCTTCCCCTCTTCTCTATCAATTCACTAATGCGTAAGACGTAATATGTAGTCCATTTCATCTTTCACTGTCTTCAGCTTTCCCAAATTCAGGCTTCTTACATTGTATGTTCCAATTGTATATTTGCAGTTTCAAATTTTTGTTTCCTGCATGGCAACAAGAGCAACTATATGTCCCAGGGTAGGTACAGTAGGTACTTCCTTGCTTTAGCACAGGCCTGCCAGACTGGCGGCCATGGACCGGATATATCACATGCAGGCAATGCCCATCCTGGCTCCGGAAAGGCAAAAAATGTTGCAATACATCACAATATTAATTGAACAAGTCCAGAAATATTTCACAAGAAGAGTTCTCCGCTCCTCTACTCATTGCAGAATACCTTATGCCACCAGACTTGAAACTCTAGACTAGAAAATCTAGAGCTACGCCGCCTCCAGTTCGATCTAAATATGGTATATAAAATGATACATTGCAATGTCCTACCTTCAAATGAATATTTCAGCTTCAATCATAACAATACAAGAGCACACAATAGATAAAAACTCAAGGTTAACCACACCAAACTTGACTGCAGAAAATACGACTTCAGCAACAGAGTGGTCAATGTTTGAAATACTCTACCTGACTCTGTGGTTTCTTCCCCAAACCCCAAAAACTTTAACCTTAGACTGTCTACTATTGACCTCACCCCCTTCCTAAGAGGCCTATAGGGGCGTGCATAAGTGCACCAATCGTGTCTACTGTCCCTATCCTATTGTTTCTTTTTATTTTTCTTATAAGTATCTATCTCATGTATTCAAAATTATATTCATTCTTATAGTTGTATCTTGATTGACAAATCAAATAAATACGATCCGGCCCGTAATGTGATCAAGTTTGATGCCCTTGCTTTAGCAGGATATCTGGGCTGGCTTCAAGCCTCAAGTGATCCTGATGAGGTTATATACTTTGGGCCTACATTTCCAATGTTCTTTGCTCATCCAACCCAGGAACAAATATACATGCCTGGATAGCATATCTTATAGGAAATGGACCTTTTTTCTGGCATGAAGATTCATATCTATGTCATAAAATACACCTAACAAAGTAACTCAGACAAAACTTTATATCTGGTTTTAAACATGAGAATAAAATATTTATAGACTTTTCTCAGGATGTTTTATTTGCTTCTATAACTCATCTCTTAATATCAAAAATAGAGATTTATATTTTCTCCATGAACTTTAGATTCACTGTGATGATCAATTCTTTGTTAATAGATAAGCCCTATACCATTAACACTATTTATCACCTGACAGGAAATCAATTGTATATCATCCAAGTGAAAGCTTTGTTTTCCCTCAATGTGAATATCAAGACAAATTAGATTGTGAGCTTATGGCAAGAATTTAGTATTGGTGTTCTATATGCCAATATAATAATTTTAATTAGTAAACATGCTTTGGTTCACTTTTGAATTTTCTTAGCATTTAAAAGTATTTTCAGATAATTTTAAAAGAAAGGTTTATTTATCTTTACCTAAATAAAGATAATCTGGGTTTATAGCTTAAAAGTTCTCATATATTACGTATAGAAAAGGATTTATTCTGTAATCTTAGATACCTGAGGGCCCAGGGGAGGGGTGGAGGGGTTGCGGTGGTTATTAGGGAAGATCTGTGTCCTAGGGAATCCACTGTTCCTCAGACTACCGGATGTGAATCCCTCTTCGTTAAGTGTGGTTCCGGGGTTCAGATGGACCTATTGATCACATACCTGGCTCCCTGCTATGTGACATCGGCCCTGCCTGAGCTCCTAGAGGTCATAGCCGGTTTGGCGGTTGAGACCCCCAGGCTTAAGATCATGGGGGATTTCAACCTACCCTCGGCCGGTGGGACCTCAAGGATTGCTCAGGAGTTCATGGCTTCCATGACAGACTTGGGCCTGACCCAACTAATTAGGGACCCCACAAACATTGGGGGTCACATCTTGGATCTGGTTTTTGTCTCTGGACAGTGGCAGGATGATCTAGGTATAGGGGATGTTGTTGTAGAGCCCCTGTCATGGTCTGATCAGTCGCTCCTTAGGCTGGACTTCCATGCCTCACCCCCTCATCGCAGGAAGGCAGGGCCGATAAAATGGTTCCACCCCAGGCACCTGATGGACCCGGATAGGTTCCTGATGGAGCTTGGGCCATTTCCCAATGCTTGCACACATGACTCGGTTGGGGACTTAGTGGCCACCTGGGATAGGGTGGCGGATGAGGCCCTTGACCGGATCGTGCCCTTGCGGGCTCTGACCCGGTGCTGATCCCAATTGGCTCCTTGGTTTTCAGAGGAGCTGAGGGGGGTGAGGCGCTGGAAAAGACGCCTAGAGAGTGCTTGGAGGACCACCCACTCCGGATCGGAATGAACACTATTGCGGTCCCATATTAGGACCTACTTAGTGGTGATAAGGGCGGCAAAGCGTTCTTACTTTTCCGCCCTTATTGCATCCACAGAAAATTACCCAGCTGCCCTTTTTAGGGTGACCCGCTCCCTTTTAGATGTGGGAGTGCGGGAGGATCCTTTACAAGGACGGGCCGAGGATTTTTTGAATTTTCTGCAGGATAAAATCGCTCAGATTCGGGATGGGTTGGACTCTGACTGGGCAACTCTGGACGGGGGGTGGGGGTGGAGTTCGGGGAGGTCATTTGAGAGGAGTTCGATCCTGTGACCCTCGAGGACATGGACAGGATGCTGGGTGGGCTTAATTCCACCACGTTTACTGGATCCGTGTCCTTCCTGGCTGGTTTTGGCCACTCGGGAGGTGACACGAGGTTGGTTCCAGGGTATCATTAACGCTTCCTTAAGTGAGGGGCTTTTGCCTTCTGCCTTGAAAGAGGCGGTGGTCAGGCCCCTCCTCAAGAAACTGTCCCTGGACCCAACATTATTATCTAACTACCGTCCGGTCTCCAACCTTCGCTTTGTGGTGAAGGCTGTTGAGAGTGTGGTGGCACGACAGCTCCCTCAGCACCTGGATGAAGCTGTCTATTTAGATCTGCACCAATCAGGTTTCAGGCCTGGGCACACCATGGAGACAGCATTGGTCGGGTTGGTGAATGATCTCTGGAAGGCCCGTGACAGAGGTTGGTCCTGTTAGATCTCTTGGTGGCTTTTGATACTGTCGACCACAGTATCTTATTGCAACGGCTGGGGGGGTTGGGAGTGGGAGGCACTGTGTTGTGGTGGTTCTCCTCCTTCCTCTCCGACCGTTCGCAATTTGTGTTGGCAGGGGGGCAGAGGTTGACCCCGGGGCCCCTGACTTGCAGGGGTCTGTGCTCTCGCCCCTGCTGTTCAACATTTATGTGAAGCCACTGGGTGAGAACATCTATGGCTTTGGGGTAGAGTTCCACCAGTATGCTGATGACACTCAGTTATACATTTCTACCACAGGCCACCCCAACGAAGCCATTGAAGTGATGACCCGGTGCCTGGAAGCTGTGCAGGGCTGGATGGGGTGAAACAGGCTTCGACTCAACCCGGCCAAAACCAAGTGGCTGTGTTTTCTGGCACCCAGATACAGCCAGCTAACTCCATCACTGGCCGTGGGGGGAAAAATTCTTTCCCCCACGGAGAGGACGCGCAATCTGGATGTCCTCCTGGACGTACGGCTGTTGTTAGAAGATCATATAGTGGCTATCACCAGGGGGGCTTTTTATCAGGTCCGTAGGATCTACCAGTTGCGGCCCTTTTTGGATTGGGATGCACTTCACACAGTCACATCTGCCCTCGTCATCTCCCGCCTAGACTATTGCAATGCTCTCTACATGGGGCTCCCCTTGAAGAGCATCCAGAGGCTTCAGCTGGTGCAGAATGCGGCTGCGTGGGTGGTTTTGGGGGCTTCTCAGAGCTCGCATGTTACACCGCTCTTGTGCAAACTGCATTGGCTTCCGGTGGCCTTCCAGGTACGATTCAAGGTGTTAATGGTCACCTTTAAAGCGCTCCATGGCTTGGGATCTGGGTATTTATGGGACTGCCGACAGGATCAGCCTCCCGTTGGCCAATGCGCTCCCACAGAGCGGGCTTCCTCGGGGTGCCGTCGGCTGGGCGATGCCAGCAGGCGGCCCCGAGGGTGCGGGCCTTCTCTGTGGCAGCACCCTCCCTCTGGAATGAATTACCCCTGGAGATGAGAACTATCCCTGACCTACAAACCTTCTGGAGCGTGTTGAAGATCCACCTTTTTCACCAAGCTGGTCTGGCCTAGAGTTACTTGTAGGGTTTTTAATTGGTTTTAATGGTTTTAGCTTTTAAATTTTCCTGTTTTTATCTTTATTTTAATTCAGCCATTAATTTAATACATTTTAATTCTATTTTAAAAAATTGTATTTGTAACTGTGCTGTTTTTGCTTGGCTGTACACCACCCAGAGTCCCGTCGGGAGAGGGGGTGGTATATTAAATAAATAAATATCTGTTGCCAATTGTAGTGTTTAATGTATATATTCAAGGACTATATTTAATCTTGGGCATTGTACTACTGAGGATGCAATTCAGTCTTCAATCACCTTGTAGGGAAATGGGTGACATTAAAAATTAATTAATTAAATATGCAGGGCCATGTATATCATTCTTCATCCAGTCAATAGGCAGCATATTGTATATTTTATAGGCTGCACAACAGTGGCATTTGCTCAAATTTTAGTTTTGTTTTTTGGGCATATTCTCACAGTGAGTGGGAGCCCTATCTAAGATGCATTCCAGTTCTTTTCTATGTATCTCTTTCTCTGTGAAGTGATTTTATGTTTAAACCTTAAAATCCCACCAAGACCAAAGCAGGGGGGAAAGCCTGTAATTGCTCAGCCTACTAATACTGTCTGCTATCATTACTGCTTTCCACTTTTCTACTTCCATGGGATTTATATTTGTTAATTCCATATCCACTCTAGTAAGTATATTATAAGATGAACTTTCTTTAAAGAAAAATGCTACTCTGTCCTGTTATGTGTACTGCTGGTAGTAATTAATTTTTCATAATAAATGAAAAAAAGAAAAGATTAAGCATAAGAATAGTAACTTATACCATGAATTTATAATAGTGGTCTTCTTCCTTTTCAGTAAAGTTCTTGAAGCCTTCAATCAGTGTACAATACTATTACTTTATAATGTATTAAAGTAAATTAAACATGAATGCTTTCAGCAAAGGAAAATATATTTTAACAATAAAACTAAATATTGTGACATTGCCAAGTGCGTACTTTCAAAAAGAGATCCTTAGTCTGTTATGGATGAAATACTTTCCTTCTGTTCCTAAATCTGGGCTCAGTCAAAACAGCATATTATTTTAATGCAGTCTCACTCACATATGCAAAGTTCTATTTAAATTAGTTTTTAGAGCTCAATAAAGTACATTGTTTAGTTGACTGATCACAGAATTACAAACCGTGATACATTTGAATGACTTGAAAATGCACTCATTCTCTATAGGTCTTCTAAGTGGAATTTCTATATTCATGAATTAGAACTATATTCATCTGCCAGCTTTTCCACCCAGCAATATGTTTTGTTCCTTCTGGGTAAAAAGATACAATTGATATGCTCAATATCTGTGGCTATTACAAATCTTGGAGTCTTAGTAGACACATTTTCCTATAAATATGGGGATGTTTTTAACATAAAGCCTAAAGGTTGGAAATTCAAAGCAAACACATATCTATAGCTGTTGTCAATTCTGGCTTTTAGGATTCTTCTCTTTCATTCATCAAATTCTTCTCTTTCCCCTAAATAGTAGTGTGTTACTAATTTGCTTATTGAAGCAAGCAGTCCTCTTTAAATACACTTAGTCACTCCACTCCATTGTGCAATCAAGACAGATGTGATAAAGCATCTGGTGAAATAGTTGACCAAAACGTATTTCACAAGTAAATGTGTTTTTCTTCAGAGTACCAAGGGACTGTTTATTTGGTTTCTTTGCTGTGAAAACTACAACTTCTTTCTGTAAGGATGCATTTTAAAAATGAAAGTGTGGAAAATAAAAATGCAATTTTTTTTCTAGCCATTACATGGCTTTGTATAATGCAGTCATGGAACGCAGCCATATCCTTTGTCATACTTTTATAGAATGAATGAAAAATAAAAGAACTCTCAGTTGGATCAACGCATATTAAACAAAAATCCTCATATCACATTTGTTCCAACACATTCTTTTTGTCAGAGAGGGGGAATCTGTGGCCCTCTAATATCCAGCATCCTTTATCAGCAGTCATGCTGGCTAATTGGAATGAAATGCTTAATCCATCGGTATCAGAAGGTTACAGGTTTTGCAACTACTTTCTAAATTATCCTTAGCATAATGGTGAGTTATTATTATTATTATTATTGAAATTCTGATATAGCTAATTAAACAGTGCAAAGATATCAGAAGATTTTATCTGGATTTTAGTTAAGAAATGTAAATTGTGGCAACATGGTTTTTGGCAATAACATAGAAGAGCTTTTCATTGTCTACTTCTGCTTTTTTTTCAAGTTGGGATTGTCAGTGTCCCATCCAAATACTAATCAGATCTGGTCTGCTTAGCTATTATCAAAAATCAGCCACATTCTATTAAATGCTGTCCCCCACTCAAGAAAAAAAAACCATCTAAAGGCACAAAAAGAACCTTGAAGTATAATTCTTCATTTTTAGGATGGTGGCTGCTGAGGATCAAGAAGTGCTAAAAGCAGTGATTCATGCCTAATTCTGGTTATATTATTGTAATCTTCTGTACTTAAGGCTGCTCTTAAAGATGATCCAGAAGTTGGTTGTCCATAAACTTTTGGGGCCAATTCAAGCTGCTATTATTGCCCATGAAGTCCTTCCAGATCTGTATCTTTCTTTCTATTAGGTCTATTTACTCCAAGTGGAATTGCACACCCAATTTATTGTAGCTAAGAAGAAATCTTATGGGTACCATATAAGCAGCAACTTCCTCACACTCTAGCAGTTTGCCATGTAAAGTCAGGATGTCCTCCTCACTGCTAAAGTTGTTAAAACAATACTCTTCTGTAAAGGTTTTGAGAAGTAAAATTCCACTTAGGTAGATAATAGTAATGTTTTTAATACTTTTTTTTAACTGAATACTGTTTTTTTGTATATACATTGGTATATATGAATAAATGCATTTCAAACCATCTTTTCACTGAATTTGCTCTTTTTCTCATTGAATGTTTCTTAGATGGCATAGTCCATTATGCACTAATCATGCCAGCTTTCCTTTGCCAAGTCACATTTTATTTTCCTTGTGATTTGGAAGCTTTTAGAGTTGACAATTGAATGATTAAACAGAGATAATCTAGAGCTGAGCCAATTCATCTCTCTCTCTTTTTGGCACCATTCTGAATAGCCATTGAAGAATGAGCAGAATCTGTCAATGACACAGGAACTCAAATAATTTTAACTCTCCTCTACAAAAAGAAAAAAAGAAAAGGACTTTTTCCATTAATGTTAGACAATGGTCCTTGATTGCTAGGCGGGAACAAAATGTGTCCAGGGGTGAAAGAAACCCATATGAAACAATTGTCTCTCCTGATTGTTTGTGAACAATAAATCACAGGAATGGAACTATAAATGACACAATGGTTGGCAGTAGTTTCTACTTGCAAACGCTTAACTGGTCCATTGATAAATTAGAGCTATTTTTTGCCCCATTATGATGTGTGTAATCCAACAAGATTGGATGTCTCCTTCAAATTAAAATAATGCATTACTACATACCCATCTCACCTATGTGACTTCACAAAATAATATGAAAAAAGCTTCTACAACTATTTTTTTTTCCATTCTGTGCAACATCACCTGCTTTGAGGGATAAAATGGTTCCTTGCCTTGTTTTTAAAAGCAATGAGTCATTGCTGCTTTCCTAGTCCATGATACCTGAAGTTTTAAGTTTGGGCCAAGGATATAGATCAATGATAGAGCAAAGGATATAAGTTCAGTCCCTAACCTTTCTTGCCAAAAATCCCAAAGAGCTAATTATGCACAATGGTAAATTAGAGTGATTAGTTATTTGATTCTGCATAAGGAAGCTTTCACATGTCTTGCCTCTAATTGTTGTGGTTCACTGGCAGCCTGTGCAAACGGCAGTGGAATTGGACAGTGGGGAAGAACGGGGACCAGTTCAGGAGTCTGAAGAAGACTTGGATGAGGATTCTGTATCTGATGCATAGATGGGGCCAGGACCATCTGGGAGGGGTGTGCTGACTCTGGAGCTCTGGAGTCTTGCAGCAGTGAGGCAGAACAACAAGGGGAGCCTGTCCCCAGTGCACATGTGTGCAGAACTGCTAGAAGGCAAGAGCAGGTGAGACAAAAGAGGTGACTCAGGAGTAAGGGTTGGAGATGATTGCCCCACCCATAAGGTATAAAGGACAGGCAAAGGGGAAGAAACCTTTGTAGGAAGAAAAGTCATTTGTTCTGTTCGGATTAATCCTTGAAGCTCT
The DNA here is from genome assembly GCA_023653725.1 of Bungarus multicinctus. NCBI lineage: Eukaryota > Metazoa > Chordata > Lepidosauria > Squamata > Elapidae > Bungarus > Bungarus multicinctus. Next base: position 54,122,349 of record CM042844.1, read on the forward strand.
GTGTGGACTTTGTACTTCGGTTGGTTTTTTATATTTCATTTGACACTTTAGTTATTGGCAGCAATTCAAAGGAGAAAAAGGTGGTGCTTATCTCAAAGGACTATTTGAGACTCATTACAAGCTGGGAATGAACAGCACTGAAATAAAACAAGAGTTGTTTTAACTAAGTGTGTGCTTAATTACAGTCCCAGAAGCCTTCGCCACAACACTAATTTCTCATAGCAGTAACCAGAATAACATTCTTTACAAACTCTGTGCAAAGTCACTAAAATAAAGAGATGATGTAATTGCTTCTATAGAGAGAATCCATTGAATATATGGTAGTCTCGATTCTGCTTCCTCCTCCACTCATTTTCAATTGTTAGTAGTAGAGAATGCTTATACCTTCTCAACCAGGTTGGATGTTGACAGTTATCAAGTTCAACACCTCCATCTTTCACTGACTAATGCAGGGCTAGGAGCATTTTCTCACAAATGATACAATTTAATTCTCTGCAAAACATTGCCAAGTTGTTTCGTTTTCTCATTGTTACCCCTATAATGCCCTCTTCTGCATTTTCACATTTGGGGTGTCATCTCTCAGGAACAATTCACACACTATGAAATAGAGATGTCGAAGCTTCAAATACATTATTCAACAAACTTCCACTCTAATTACTTCTTTAAACTTTATTCACAAATTACTCTTACCATATCCAGGCTTCAGAAATCCATACAGTCTGTAAATGATAGAAAAGAGAGTTTGCTATCATCTAGAAACTGTATGGATTCCTGCAGTCCAGATTCAATATATCTATCCTCTTTCCTTTTATTCCATCTCACATTATTTTTAATTGAACTAATAAATGCATTTATTAAATAAATTTAAAATGCAATGTGGTGATTCCTTCTCTTACACCTGGCTATTTGGGTGGCTAAAGATATAAGGTAGCAGCATCAGGGTGGGATTTAAATTTTTTAACAACCAGTTCTGTGGGTGTGGCTTAGTTGGTGGGTGTGGCTTGGTAGTCATGTGACTCAGTGGACATGGCTTGGTGGTCATGTTACTGGCTGGGCATGGCACCACTCACATCGAGGCACGCATCTCCTTGCCTGGCCTGTCGTGATTGTGGGGATGCTGCAACAGTTGTAAGTGTGAAAAATGGTCATAAGTCACTTTTTTCAATGGTTACTCCACACAAGCAAAGTACCAGCAAAGGAGGGGGAAAAGAATTCCAGAGAAGTTCCAGAGACAGGAAGCCTAGTTCTGCCAAGAATGTAATAAGGGTTAACAGAGAGGCAGTTTCTGTAAGCAACACCAGAATGTTTCCTTCCTGCCTTCCTTACAAGATTAGGCCAGTAATTTCTTCTAACAACTGGTTCTCTGCTTAGAATGTTAACAACCAGTTCTAGCAAATAGGTGCAAACTGGTAGAATCCCACCCCTGAGCAGCATGGCTGTTCTCCCTGTGCCAATAGTAACAGTTACAATTAATACTTTGGCACAGAGGAAGGCAAAGAAGCTTTATATTGTGGAAGAGACTATAATGGAGATGGTGGGAGGACTCTCAGCAGTAGAAGGGAGTATTATCATCAATCTGTGAATTATCTTCTCTCTCATCTAAAAATAGTATATTAGTCTTGCCGAAGCTACACAGAAGAAGGATTCACCTTTTTAACTAACACGCATGGGATCCCTTCCAGCAAGCAAAAGATGCCCCCCACTTTGTTATCTGAGGCTACTGCTGCATCAGGATTAGGCTCAATAGTAAAATCTCAGCAAATATTAAGGCCCATAGTTGCTTTAGATTTCAATTCCAAGAAGGTATATTTGTACTGTTGCATTATCCATAGCCATTTTATGAGCTGAGTCTGAAATATCACATATATTTAATATATATGTATAACTGTATTCCCCAATCAGGAATCGTTAGAATGGAATCTTGTCAAATGTTTTATTTTATTTAAAAAAATCACTCTTCATCCAAACATGTTTTGTTTAAACTTTGCTTCTCTTCTTTTAAGAACATGGTTCTTCCGCATGGTCTATGTACTTTTTGCATTGGTCCTGAATGACTCAGATGGGTTGTGGACTGCAACAGTCCAATGGGTGAATGTTTGTGTCACTTTCTGTTCCTCAAATGCCAGCTCCCAAGCCTGGGAGTCTTTATGAGTCTTTGCAAGGGCCACCCAAGCCTGCTCCACCTGGGCATATTATTTCAGTTCTTGATAGACTTGGCAGTATTTTCCCTCTATGCTTGCCTCTCTCTGCCAACTTGCCCCTGGCTGGCTTACAGTACCATCTGGTTCTGAAATACCAATCTGCCAAACTTGTTGCCTGCCAAACTTGTTGTTCCACCTGGTAGTCTTTTCTCTCTTTCCCATACTTCCATCCGATTAGAAATCTGGTAGTATCTGGATTTCTACAATACTCTTACTTAGGAGGATAAGCCCTCTCAGAAAATTAACATGCATGCCTTTTATTTGTGTGGCACACAAATATATCCTATGACACAGAATATGCTATGCATGCCTTTTATTTGTGTCTAATACAACTCATCATGAGGATAACTTTGAAGGACTGGCTAATAAGTTCCAAAGATAGTAAATTTATATTCTTTGAGATTTACAAGTCTCAAAATGTAAATGTGCTATTTTTGAAAGTTACAAGTCAATGTCTTTCAAAGTTATTCTCATGAGGAGTTGTGTTTGACACACACAAGTCAAAGGCAGTTAAGAAAGTCATCAGAGAAGAAAAGTAAATTCACTATTTTTACACTGTTGGTTATTGAAATTTTGGAAAATGCATTTCCCCCATACACACCCAGGATTGGTCTGAGATATGTTTAAATTTTAGATCCACAAACATTCAGATCCTGGACAGGCAGACCAGGCTAAAAATAAGGTTTTCCCAATGTGAATTGGGGTTAGGGCTGTAAATGAGCATGTTATTTCCAATCCATGCAATCGCTAATGTTTGCTGATGCTAATTGCTAATTGTCTTATTTATCAGTAAAGTCTTTATTGTCCCCCTCAAATGTGCATTGCTAAGCGACATTGCAAAAGGGATGAAAGCAAGGTTAATGTTGCTTCAGGTTTCACTCAGTTTTTGACCAGTCTGTGTTTTTATTGTAGCTGGCCACAAGTGTTATTTTGTTCTTGCTGATGCTAATTGATTGTTACACTTCTACGGTATGCTGGTTTCATCAAGGCAAACGGGATTTCAGTTCAGCTCTCAGCACTCTGAGGGCTCAAAGATAGTTGGCCACTTCACAACGCATCTTGGGGTGAGATCTTATTTTTACATTCTGCATGAAAGAGGAGGCTCCATATTATAGTGAGCCAAGCTTATACTGCCAGGTGCTGCTCCAAGCATGTACTGCTTTGAAGAATGGGAAGAAAGTTATGAATGCCACCTGTTTTTTGCCTGCCTCTTTCTCTGTGCTGTATCTGTGTAGCATTGTATCTTACTTCATCACTCTGCTTCTGCTTCTTCTACTAGATAACTAACACTGTGTATAACCAACAATCCAATTCGGAATCATCATAGGGATGGGGGAGATTTCTCTGGAAGACACAAGCTTGCCCAAAAAACTATGGCAGCCCTCAGAGACAGCTTGCCAAGCATCTATGGCAGCTCTTAGAGACAATAAACCCATAAAAACAATCTTACTCTTTTAAGACATATCCAGAAAAACTTATATTTTGCCACTATGCCATAGTCAACCTGCACCTTCTCCCTATCTGGTAATCTGAAATTCAGAGGCAGCAGAATAGAAACCACTCCAGGACAAATAAAAATCTAAAAGGTTACTTTTAATCACAATTTTGAAAGTTTAAGTTTTTAAAAGGAACTATGGCACTTTATTGCTTCACCTATCTTTTCTATAAATGCTTTGCAATACAATATACAATTATAAGTTGTTGTGGTATTCTTTATTCAGCCCCCCACTTTCTGAAAAAAGTGCAAAAATATTTTATGTTATTTAAATGAAATAATTGAAGTTATCTGGATGAAATTTGGCAGGATTAATGTCCTCTAAAAATATTATCCATATTGTTTTGATTTCATTTGTCAAAAAAGCAAAACAAACTGAAAGCAGTTTTGAAGTTTCACTACTGTAATCTATAATTCTATGATCTAAGTAAGGAGACTTCTGAAAGCCCTGGTGAAGAACTAGGTCTCCACAGCTTTTCTAAACAACAGCAGACTAGGGGGCAACCAGATCTTTGGAGGAACTACATTCCAGAGAGCCAGTGCTATTATAGCCAAGTTTCTGAGATCCTGAGAAATACCAGCATTTAATTGAAAGAACCCGGACACAATGATTCCAGCGTCAAATCAGCCAGGCAGATTTATACGAGACAGGAGGTCCTTCAGATAATCAGTTCTTTTGCGTTTTAGGGATTTACAGTAACAACCAGCACTTTCAATAACTCCTAGAAGCGACCTGGCAAAAGTACAATTTGTGAAGCAAAGACATGCATGTTACTATGCAAGCTGCACATTCTAGAATAGTTGGTGTGTTTCCATATGGTTTTCAAGAGCAGTTCAATGTATAGAATGTTTCAGTAGTTGAGCTATGAGGTGGCTAGGGTATGAATGACTGTCTGAAGGGCCTTTGATCTAGGAAGGTCACAACCGGAACAGTAAATAGTATTATGCTTTCCTGACAACAGCTGACACCTGGTTGTCAAATAGGAGCTTTGAGCCCAGGAGAAACTTGAGATTACATACCAATATTGAAGGGGAAAGTGCTACTCCACTCAGGATGAAAGATGAAATAGTTTCATATCTGGATAGTCCAAACTGTCACAACTACTTGGTCTTGGTACAACTGAGTTGGAGATGGTTCCTCTCCCCCATCCAAATTTGCATAGACTCCAAACACTGGGGGCAGAACCTTGACAGCATCATTTGAGTCTTAAGACATCATTGTGCATAATCTTGGGTATTTTTAGTGTACGAATGATACTGAACCTGAAACCAGAAGATGACCTCAACAGTTTAATATAGGTGATGAAAAGAGGGAGAAAGTGTAGACCCTATGGCAGAAACATAGAACAGTACCTCAATCCTCAAGTTGTGAAGCTGTCTTAGAAAGCTACTTTAGTTGTCAGCATTAAAAGTCATTGAGAGATCAAGGAGCACAAGGATATATGCACTATCATTGTTAAATCACAGGTGGAGTGAAGATGCAGGATGCTCAGATCAGTAATACTGTTTTATTTGTTTCCGTATAGAACTGAAGAACTCTAGCCGTGGCAGCTCCTTTTAAAGGGAGCTGTCCGCGGCTTCAGCCATTGACGCTTGCTTTTCCTGCTTCCGTGGTTCAGTCAATCGCAGGTTAGTATGCAAATATCTAACACTCCTCCCCACTGGTTCAGAACCTACCAATCCGGGGTTCCCTAGTGAACGTAGTCCTGTAAGTAGGCGAGGCTTGCGACCTGACTTGCGCAGCTCAGTTGTCTTGGGGTTTGCAGTCTGTTCGGATGGATATATAGTCTCTCTGGATTCTCCTGTTGGAACCTCCTCAAAGACCTCCAACGGGATGTTTGGCATGGCTTGGTCTACTGTGATAATCCCCAGTAATGGTTTGTGATCTGTGACCAGGATGAATCTCCTTCCATACATGTATTCATGGAAGTGTTTAATCCCTGTCATGGCAACCAGTGCTTTCTTGTCAAGATGGCTGTAGTTTCGCTTTGTTTTGGATAATTCTTCGAATAAAAGGCTATGAGGGCTTCTTTTCCATCTGGAAGTGTGCCGCTGAGTATAGCTCCTATTCCGAATGGGGATGCATTGCACGTTAAAATGGTAGGGTTTCACTGTATTGGATTAATACGTTGTTTTCTGATGTTAGAAGTATTCTGATTTCTTTAAATGCTGCTTCTTCCTTCTGCTCTCATGTCCAGGCTGCTTTTTTGTCAAGCAGTTTGTGTAATGGTTTCTTCAATTGTTGCTTTCTGCAGTAGAAATATATTATAGAAATTAAGGAGTCCCAGGAATTCCTGCAGATCTGTTTATTTGTGGTGTGGATGCTTCTTTAATTGCTTTTAACTTTCCCTTGGTGGGGTGTATGCTGGAACTGTCAATTAAGTATCCCAGTTTTTTTGCTGCTAGCTGACACTTCTCTTTTTTTTTACTTTTAGCCCCACATTTTGGAAATGGCTCAGAACTGCCCTTAATCATTTTGTAATTGGTCTTTGTCCCTGACTGATATCAGGACATTGTTGAAGTAGGGCAACATGCCCTCTAGCTCTTGCAGAAGGTGCTCCATAGACTCTGAAAGAGCCCTGGGGCTACACTTACCCCAAACTGTAAACATTTGCATTTGAATGCCATCCTATATGTGACAATTGTTTGGGCTTCTGCCATTTCTTCATCTACTGGTAATTGTTGGTAGGCTTGGACAAGGTCAAGCTTGGCAAATATCCTTCCCTGCCCCAGGGAATGTAAAAGGTGTTGTACCACCAAGGTGGGGTATGCACTTTGCTGTAATGCACGGGTCAGAGTGGCCTTATAATCAGCACAGATGCACAACAATCTATCTGGCTTAATTGGAATGACTTGGGGTCTCCCATTTTGCATGGTTGGTTGGCTCCGAAATCCCCTGGGCAATAAGTTTATCCAATTGCTTGTCAATCTTGGGCTGTAGAGCAAGTGAGATCTGCCTCGGTTTTATCCGGACAGGGGCAATGTTGGGGTCTAAGTTAAATGAAATAGGGGTCCCCAAATATTTGCCTAGTTGTCCAATGAAGACATCTCAGAACTCTTCAATGAGGCGGTCTTCCCACTCAGCTTCAGTGATGCAGTTTATTCTGGTGACCTCTATTCCCAGTGCTTAGAACCATTCGAGCTCAAGCAGGCTGGGTCTGTCTCAGTCTACTACAGTCAGTGGTAGGCTTCCAGAGAAGTTCTTGAGTGTTATTTGGAATTTGCCGACTCCAATTACTGGAATATGATTCACTTAATAATCCTTGAGGATTATCCTTGATAATCCTTGAGGATTAGTTTCTGTGGTTTGAGCTCAACTTTGGTTAGGGATTAATTTCTGATGGGAGCCCAGGAGACCATGGGTAGGTATGACCAGGAGTCTACCTCCATCTGGCATCTTTCCCTTCAATGCTTATTTGTACATGTACCTTTCATGCATTGGTTGTGCTGGAATGGCCCACAGTCACTGTCTAGTGTGTTTCTCCTCGCTCAGCAGCTGGCTCATCGCTCCTTCTATTCCAGCCATAGTTATTCCTCTGACTTCCAGTCTGGCATGTCCTGTTGTGCAGTGGTAAATTTGGAGGCCTCTGGTGTCAGCTGATCAGCTGGGATGCCCTGCAGGCTCTCGCCATATGTCCCTTTCAGTCACACCGCTGTCAGAAGTTTTTTCACCAGCACACCAGAAGTTTTTTCTTCCTTTCTCTTGGTTCTTTGGGGCTCTCTCTGACTGTAGTTGATGGATTTCTTCATCCTCTTCTGTATCCGGCTCTGATTTGACATCTTCGTGGTGTATGGCAGCAGTTTCTTTTGGTGGCTGCCGCTTGTTCATCTTTTCACCACCACGGCAGATTGTTGAGAGGCTTCGGTGGTGGAGACTTCCTCCAGAGCTTCTTTAAAAGTTATTTTGGTGAATAGCTGGTTCTGGAGGTTTAGGTCTCTGAGTCCTAGAACCAGGAGATCCCTCATTGCCTCGTCCACATTTAGGAACTCACAAGTGGTGGTTTCTCGTAGGGTAGCCACAAAGTCACTGATAGTTTCTCCTTCTTTCTGATCTCTTCTGTAAAGCTCGTATCTCCACCCTACGGATGATGCTTGCAGGGTGTAGTGTGCACTCAGGATTTGTTCCAGGTCTGACCAGGCCATTGTCTTCAGTTCATTGGATGAAGATAGTGCCTTGGTCATTTTGAATACCACGGTCCTGCAGTGTGTTAGGAAGATGGCTCTTTTTCTCTGTTCCAAGATATTGAAAAGATCGTTCTCTTCCCAGAAAATGTGGAAACAGTCTATATAGGAATTCCAGTCTTCCCCTGCCAGGTTGAATGGAGCTGGAGGGATGTTTGATCCAGACATCTTGCTGGCCGGTTTCATTGAGTAATGGCTGACAATGCCATGTGGTTACTGGTTGACCTGGTTCTTTGTTGCTTCAGGATCCTTCTCATCACTCCTGATAACCCATTCCCTCCCACTTGTGACTGTATAACTGTAACTTTGTCACTTGTATCCTTACAATTTATATTGACTGTTTCCTAGTATGATTTGATTGCTTATTGTACCCTATGACTATTATTAAGTATTGTACCTTATGATTCTTGACTCTTGATGAATGTATCTTTTCCTTTATGTACACTGAGAGCATTTGCAACAAGACAAATTCCTTGTGTGTCCAATCACACAAGGCCAATAAAGAATTCTATTCTATTCTATCCTATCCTATCCCACCTTCATTGCCAGTGTTAGATCACGGGCAGAGTGAAGACGCAGGACGTTCGAATCAGTAATACTGTTTTATTTGTTTCCATATAGAACTGAAGAAGTCCAGCCTTTTAAATGGAGTTGTCCATAGCTTCAGCCATTGACAGACATTTGCTTTTCCCACTTCTGCGGTTCAGCCAATCACAGGTTAGTATGCAAATATCTAAGAACCACTATCCCAGTTTCACTAGAGTTCATTGAAATGTGTGACCACGCTGCCTCAGTACTAAATTCAGTCTGAAACCCAACTGAAATCAGTCTAGATATTCCATTCAGCAACGTTCCCCAGAAGAGGGAATTTGGAAACTGGTCAGTAATTGTCAAAAACCACTGGATGCAAGGATGGCTTTTTGAAGAGGGGCTGAATCACAATCTCTTTCAAGGCAATGAGATAGCACCCCATTCTTCAGACAGACTGACACAATAGCCTAGATTCAAATGCCAGTCATCTCCCTGACTGCTTTCATAATCCATGTCAGTCTTCCCAGGTAGACAAGACAGAAAATAAAAGCAGGTGAACTAATCCTATTTCATTGTAAGAATCTGATAATTCTAAAAGCACAAAACTCTTGCAATCTTTTTAGCCTGATAAGTTAGGTGGATCTTTTCTAAATTTCTTTCTATGCCTGTTATACAGCTTTGGAGGCCCCCTATTTTATCTGGTAGTTCCCAGGCAGGATCTCTTCTCCTTGTTTTACCCAATTCATAGAGATTTTGTTATAGGAAGTCATGGAGAACAATGGCTATTAATTTAGATGATGTTGGTACTGTTTCTGAAGTCAACTAGTAGGCTTCTTTATTCACCACTGTCAGTATAGCCTGTTCTCCATGACGTGGTCCATGGATTTGATTCAGCAGATATTGCTTATGTGCTTATGTTCCAATGAAAACTGTTGTGGGTGATTGCAGTAATTAAATTTTACCACGTACGGAATAATTATGCACATAATTCTATATCAAGTTATGAAAAAATGTCAGATTTATGCAGACTGTAGTTTCCCAATATAGCTACATAATTTAGCAAAGACAGCCAAAAAAAAAAATAATAACACTTATGTAACAGGAATATATTCATTTTGCTAATGAATGTTATATCCCATGAAAATTGGTTGGCTTTCTGTTATTCTTAAACAAGGAAGACAGCATGAACTGGGTCATTGGCAGTGCTAATCATGTCTATATGGTTTTCCCAAGATTTCTGAACTTCCTGGGGATGGAAACTAACAGGGGAAACAATAGGCACATTCTTAAAGCATGTTTTCAGGCAGCACAAGGATGGCCACAGAATTAATGGTTGCTATATAAGATTGAGTAATTTTGTGGCTTAATGCCAGATAATATGAAATGTAACTTTAAAATGGTTCAGATTCAAAAGTTAGCATTAGAATGCAATTTGTATTCTACTAAATCTAGAACATTTTTAATTATTATTTTTGACATGCTTTCCTCCTAAATTTGGCCTGATTTAAACATTCAGTCTGATAAATTCTTAATTAAAATAATGAGAGCAAGTTGTGATTGTGCTTCTGTGATGTGTCTATGTGATGCATCTATTTCTTTTGGGGACTCACCCTGCTCCCATAAATAACAAGTATCACAGAAAAGCAGGGAGGGGACGGGAAGAGAGAGGAAAAAAATGATAGTAGGAAATCCTATGAATTAAATACTAGTGTTACTGTTACAATATGCATTTGACACTGCACAGAATACCAAATTGGACAACATAATATTCAAGATGGAGAAAAACAGATAGGCACTGCATTCAATTGAGGCAATCCTTTCTCCTCCTTATAGCATATTAAATAGTATTATCAAACAGATAATAGAGCATTAGCAACAGGCACACATCTAATGCATATATGTTTTACAGGAAAGGGAAGTATACCTATCTGTAATGTCATTATAAAGCCTAAGACTAATTCCAGAAAACAATGTTCTTAATACAGCTGGTCTTTCATCTATACAGAGGTGAAAATTCATGGAAGAAAAATAATTTATAAATGGTGGTAAAGATCTCATGATAATATCAGAGTTTGCATTTCAGAAGCTGAATGCTGTACTTATTTGTGGTTACAGTTTTGATCTCCTGTCTACTTGCACATTGATATGAGATGTAAAATCTGAAGTACATGGGTTCCAAGATGTGAAAAACTTTCCAGATCAGTAATATCAGCTTGAATGGCAAACATCATTTGCCATAAAATAGATTGAATAGGTGTTTCTCATCACTCCTCTCCTAAAAAAATAGTGAGTTCTGTATAATTTGTTCTCTAATGTCATATTGCACCCCTTAATACATCTTAATGCCCATTTAGATATAATCTGGAAAGTTACATAGCACATTCCTTTGTAAGTCACAAAAACTTTGGGAAAGAAACTACAAACTAACAATGCCAATAACATACAAACAAAACCTTTATAAAATGTTCTATAGATGGCATTTGCCACCAGCAAGAATGGCAAAGATGTTCCAAAACATATTCCAGAGTGTTGGAAATGTAAACAGATATCGGAGTCCTATTACCATATGTGGGGACCTGTCCAATGGCAAAAAAATGCTGGTTAAAGGTGGTTAGAAGAAATGAAAACACAACAAATAGATTTAAAACCAGAACTGTTCTTACTAGGCATACTACCAGGGAAATATAATAAAAGAATTATATATTTAATATTTCATGTAACAATGGCAGCGACAATTATGTATGCACAAAACTGGAAAAATGAAAATACACCTATAGATGAAAATGTAATGAAGAAAATATTAGACTACATCAAAATGGACAGGTTCATGTTGAAAATTAAAGAGAAAAAGAGTATTATTTGACATGGGACTTATTTTATAAATGGTTAGAAAATAGAAGCAGAAGTTAGTAAATTTATAATTAAGAATGATCAATAAGATAGAAGGAGAGAGAGAGGGGCACTGGATTATATTTGTATATTGTACAGGGCTATTAGAAGTAAAGATTATATTATAGATATTATGAAAACAATATTATAATTATGGTGTGTATAATATTATGTGTATTTAAAAGAGATTTGATATAGACAGTACACTGCTGTTGCAGAAATGAAAACGTTATATATAACAAAGGAAAATGTATAATAAAAATAATTTAAAAAAGAAAGTCACAAATTCAATTACAAGTAAAAAAATACTCTTCTGTGTTAATTCTGAAGAGTTGGAATGAATTTTCTGGTGCACAAAGAATGAAATAGTGGAACAATAGAGTGATACGGAATAAGCAGAATGTGGTATTATATAACAGATTAAGTAGAAGGGATAGAATTGATCTAATTAGACCAAATTAGGCACATTTAAGTATGCCTAATACCAGATAATGGTAGCCATTACCTCCAGCTACACAAAACATAGATGTAAATGCAGTAATCATGATGGATAATATCATAGACGAGGATCTCTTTACAGACCCATCTTTTGTTTCCAAAGCACAAATATAACTAAATATTTTTTTTAAAAACATACAGAAGAAGGAAAATTTGCTTTGCTTTAAATTATGTACAAATACAGTTTAAGGGAATGTATTGGAAACTATCTGCAACAATTCTGAATGGAAAAATCTTCATTTCATACAGAAATATGTATTTCCCTAATCTGTACTGGACAGTTAGGAAAATATTTAAAGAGAAACAGACTGGATAATTTAGATTATTTAGTAGTGAAGGGAACATAAGGAAACAAGATCTTTTTAGGTATAAAGGAAATCAACTCATGAGCACTTTTTCATAATGGTTCAGTAATTTCTTTAACACATAAAGAAAGGAAATGTCACAGTTATTACAAAGAATATGCATTCATGCCTATTGGTAGTTAACCCTTTGGTAAATTAAGGTCTGCCAAGTGACTTGATATATGATATAGTATTAACTTAAATAGCAACTGGCCTTCAAACCTGCCAGAAATAAAAGCAATCTTAACAGTTGTTCCTGCATCCATTATTTATTATTTGCATTCCACTAAAGCATATGAAATTAGCAATGCCAAAGTATATTCAAGAAGGGTTTTTCTTTCTTTCATTATTAGGTAGCATGCAATGAATCATAAATACTGGCTAATCTATAAAATGCTACTGAATAACCAGACTGTGATAATGAGACACTAAATATATCAGATTTTGCAATACATAAAAACTTCTGTGTTAATTATTGGGGAGGTAGGAGGAGAGGGACACCACTTTCATCTGCTAAATTATGCTTGCATAAATTATTCTTCATTATGGCTACCTTCCAGAGGTGGTATTCAGCAAGTTCTGACCAGTTCTGGAGAACCAGTAGCAGAAATTTTGAGTAGTTTGGAAAACCAGCAAATACCACCTCTGACTGGAGATTTTACAGTACCCTTCCCCTGCCAGCCCACCAAGACACGCCCACAGAACCGATAGTAAAAAAAATTGAATCCCACCACTGCACCTTCCCTTTTATGAGTTTAAACAACATGCAAGTTTTCCACCAATCACTGCATGCTGAACTGGCAAAGTCAGGAAGATCTTACATGAATACTTGATCATAAGAAAAACATGTCTATCAAATCTTAAGTATATCATTTCTTAAGGGCAAGCATGTAAGTCTCTTGTCAGATAGTTAAGTACAACACTAGAATCAAGCACTCAAGTTGTCAACTGAAAATGCTGTTAAGACATACAATTTTTAAAAAAGAAATTTCAGACTGCTCAATTAACCTACAGCTGCATTTTAAATTTTCTCTTCTATAACTTCTTAAAAAAATAGAACATTTAATCATGTTTAGGGAGTTGAGTACGTTAGATTTATTTGACCATTCTGGAAATAAATAATTAAGATGCAGAGACAACTAGATATCAGTAAACATAAGCAAAAATTCTAATTTTTAGTCATCGGGATTTTAGTCATCGGGATTTTTGCAGTCTTGATTTGGCAGCCCTATTAAATCTCCTTTTTAAAAACTGTCTTTAGTCAGATTATTTTCCATTATTATGCACACAGTGGCAGTCTCTTGCTCTATGATAGGTTTGCTATTAGAATGTTCTGTAAGTTCTCAAAGGACAAAGCTCCATTCTTCAGAAAAGCACACCCACTGATCTATTATATTCCATTAAAATTAATTAAATCCTGAGCTCTGTTCCTATTATTCCGAACTACTGAAAGAATATTCTTTCAGGCTTTAGTGAATTGGGAAATTCATGTCATTTCTACTAGCTTTGATTGTAATGATAACCTCAGTGTTTTCTCCCTACTTTATTATAATTATGTGGCATGAAGTTCCTATATGAAAGGAACTTTAATAATTAACTAGTATTGCTTTCAATTTGTAATATCCATGAACACAATCATATAAATCTCTCTTTTTGTCTTGCAAAATCCTGCATTTTCTTCTTCTTCTTCTTCTTCTTCTTCTTCTTCTTCTTCTTCTTCTTCTTCTTCTTCTTCTTCTTCTTCTTCTTCTTCTTCTTCTTCTTCTTCTTCTTCTCCTTCTCCTCCTCCTCCTCCTCCTCCTCCTCTCTCTTTCTCTTCTTTCTTCTTCTTCATCTTTGTCTTCTCTCTCTCTTTAACTTTATTAAGCATTTTATTACAATATAAAAAATAGTACAAAAGAAAATTTAGACAAAAAGAAAAGAACAGAAGAAATAAATAAAAAGTGCAGAACAAAAGTCATAAAGAAAAAGAAAAGAGAATATAATAAAAAAGAATGTATAAAAGCAAATTCCAACTTTTATCACAACTCCTCAAATTTAGTAAATTTTAATCTGCTCTAAGATTCTAAGCAGATAGCTTTTTATCCCATATCCCGTTCCTTATCTAAAAACAAATCAATAAAACATCAACTTTTTTATCCTGATGTCATCAAAAAGTTCAGGAAGTTATCAAAAAGCTAGGGGGATGGGAAATATTAGTTCAGCCTTGATCAAATAAATCAATTTATATTCCTTTATTTTATTTCTAAAAATCTTTAATTCAATCAAATATTGCCATAGTATTTGTTTTTTGTTCCATTCTTCTTTATCCTATCACAAAGATTCCTTCAAAGATTTATCAATTTTCTTTTGTAGATCAATTATTTATTTCGTGTATGCCATAAGAGGGAATGCCATAAGAAACTTGTTAAAGTTTCTAATATTTAAAAATGGCTAATAGCCAATTTTCAAAATGATTAAAAGTGAGGCTTTCAAATTTAGTGTCATTGGTTGCAAGGAAGATCACTGATTTGTTTGAGTCTCGGCATTTAAATCCATGGAAAACTGATGTTGTGTGGTTCCTTCATAAGGAAAAGCTACCTAGAACACAGGTGGGTAATCTCTGATTGTCTCCTTGTCCAGAGAAATTCTGAGGAAGTTTCACTATTTTTGCTATGGTTGTCTTCTGTTTTCACAGAGACATCTTTAATTTTCCATACCTCTTCCAGAAGTCCTCAAACTGCTGCATACTAATGTAAGGCTTTAATTCATTTAGGAGGATCCCTGTAACATCAAAGTAAATATAGATGATACAGATATTTTTATTTTGTCCTGTCTTTTATTTGCATTTTTAATTTACAAGAGGAGGAGAGGCTGCTTAGAGAAACTAGCTCTTCTCATTTACTCTTGTGATCTGAGATATAACAAACTTCCAGTTCTAACTACAATTAGGATAATTATTTCCTTTTTTTGTCTTGGCAGGTGCTTAATACCTGCAATATACTTAATCATCATTAATATATAACTTACTTTGCTGATACTTCAACTAAATAACTCAGAATGGAAGGGAGAGAAAGGTTGAAAGCAATGAAACTTGCACAAGAAAGCAATCATTTTGTGATTCCAGAGACGGCTCTCACTTCTGCAGCAGATTGGGGAAGAACTCCTGGCTCTGGAAGCATATTTGGACACAATTTCTTAATGAACTTTCTTAAATATTTATTGCTGCTTTGACATCTCCCTTGGTATTCTTGTTTATTGGTATCTGTTGTGTATGGACTGAGTCTTCACTCAGGTCCGTGCTTCAAGCGGGAAGCACGGACCTCTCCCATTGGCTGAGCCGTTTGACAGCCGGCTATAAAAGGCGGCTGTCAAACGGCATCAGCTGTTGCCGCTCCAGCTGGCTGCCGTTTAGCGCGGCAGTAGCGGTAACCCTCTTTACTTATAATAAAGAGTTAAGCTTTTAGCCTTGACCTGGTCTCTGCCTGAGTTATTCCGTCGCTCCACAACACTGGCGACGAGGACGGGATACAAATAAAGGCAAGCCAGGCAAGGGAGAGAATTAAAGGAGCGAAATCACTACCTAGAGCTGAAATCGCTACAGAGTTGCAGACTCTAACCGCGAAGTGCCATCTCTAACTTGCCTGAGGAGAAACTTCACAGCTGACAGAAGATGACTGCGAATCCGGCATTCCCGCCCTTCAGACCGGCTGCTGAGACGTGGGAGTCATACAAGAACCGGTTTGACTGTTTTCTTGATGCTTTAGACCTGTCAGAAATTTCTGAACATAGGAAGAAGTCTTACTTCCTAAGTTTTTGCGGAGCCACGGTTTTTGACACCGCATCAGCTTTACTGGCCCCTAGATCTATAAAGACTATTCCCTGGGAGGAACTGCAGGAAATTCTTTCAAATCACTACTCCCCAAAGCCTTCCAGGATTGCTAGGCGCCATGCTTTCAGAAGGCGCATCCAAACAGAGGGGGAAACAATTAATGATTATATGGCAGCACTGAGAACAACTGCCCTGCATTGTGGGTTCAGAGATTACCTGGACGATATGCTGCTCGATCAGCTGATTTGTGGCGTTAGAGACCCAAAGTTACAAAGACGTTTATTAGCCAAAGGGGATCTGACTCTTAAGCAAGCCATAGAGGAATCCCAGGCTGCTGAGCTGTCAGCACTCTCAGCAGCTGAAATTCAGGGAAAACCCAGCAGACTAGAAAATCCTACAGTATATTTTGAGGAAGCCTCCTCAGAAACTGGCCCAGAAGAGGCTACTGAGGTAAACCGCCTCAGACAGCCCAATGCAAATCAAAAAGAGTTCAGGCAAGGTATAAGTCAAACCCCACAGTTACAAACATTATGCTTAAGCTGTGGGGGAAATCACCTCAGAGCATCCTGCAGATTCAGGAATGCCATATGTTTAAGGTGTCAAAAGAAAGGCCATCTGGCAAAAATTTGTCAGTCAGGAAAAACCTTCAGCCAGCCACAAAGATCACAGAAGCTCATTCAATACCCCAGGCAAATTGAGAACTGTTTCACTTGCTATCAGTTTAAAATTCAAAAAATTAATAAATCTAACAAAATTAGTGTCACTGTTTCTATAGAAGGTAGACCCTGCAAGATGGAGGTTGACACCGGCTCTGCATTGTCCATCATCTCATGGGACACCTTAAAGAAGCTACTCCCCAGAATGTCAAGACAGAAAATTCCAGCCTGCAACCTAACACTTCGGGACTACCAAGGCAGAACCATCCCTGTCATCGGAAAAGGCAAGTTCCTAGTCCATTTTCAAGGGTTTAAGGGTCACTTCCCTCTAGTGATAGTGGATGGTGTCCTCCCAAGCCTATTGGGACTAGATTGGTTCCCAGCCCTGGGCCTCCACATAGGGGGAATCCACGCCATTAACAATTCAGAAGTTGACTCCCTGTTCAGGGACTATGCAGACGTATTCAGTGAGGGCCTAGGCTGCTACGTGGGAACCCCAATATCCTTCAGGGTAGACTCCCAGGCAGTTCCAATTCGTTTGAAGCCCCGCAGAGTTCCTTTTGCAATTCGTCCTCAACTAGACAAGGAACTTGACAAATTAATCAAACAGGGCATACTGCAACCAACTGACTTCTCAAAGTGGGAGACCCCCATAGTAACTCCATTAAAAAAGGATGGACACTTGAGGATCTGCTCGGACTACAAGTCATCAATAAACAGATATTTACAAGTTAGTGCGTACCCAGTCCCTGTGGTACAACATTTACTCCATTCCCTTGAGCCTGGGTCCATTTTTGCAAAGTTGGACATGTCCCAGGCGTATCAGCAGTTTCCTGTTGACGATGAAACTGCTGAACTGCAAACAATAGTAACCCACAGAGGGGCTTTCAAATGCACACGTCTACAATTCGGAGTTAGTGTGGCCCCTGGAATTTTCCAATCCCTTATGGAACGAATACTGCAAGGGTTACCAGGCGTTGTGCCTTACTTTGATGATATTCTGGTATCTGCCACCAACCAACAGCAATTACTACAAAGGGTCAGAAGTGTACTTGACCGTTTCAGACAATCTGGTCTCAAGCTAAAAAGGGAAAAATGCACCATAGCCACTCCACAAGTGGAATTCTTAGGTTACAAAATTGATGCAAAGGGTATTCACCCAACTGAGTCAAAAGTTAAGGCCATTCACGATGCGCCTACTCCTACAAACAAAACTGAGCTTCAAGCTTTCCTGGGCCTCTTGAATTTCTATGCATCGTTCCTGCCCCATAAAGCTTCTGTTGCTGAGCCACTTCATAGACTTTTAGACAAGCATTCGCCATGGCACTGGGGACCAAGGGAAACTATTGCTTTCAAACAAGTCAAGTCATTGTTAACTTCAAAGGCCGTCTTAATCCAATTCAATAAAGACTTACCACTCATTCTAGCAGCCGATGCTTCTCCATTCGGAATCGGGGCTGTCCTGAGCCACAGACTGCCCAATGGTGCAGAAGCACCTATAGCTTTCTTTTCAAGGACACTATCTTCCACTGAACGCAACTACAGCCAGATTGACAAGGAGGCCTTGGCTGCAGTGGCTTCAGTGAAGAAGTTCCATGAATTCCTCTACGGGCACCATTTCGAACTGATAACTGATCACAAGCCACTGCTAGGCATTTTATCCGGCTCTAAACAGACTCCCCAGATTTTGTCCCCAAGGATGACCAGATGGACGGTTTTCCTGGCTGCGTATTCCTACACTCTAATCCATCGATCCGGGAAAAGCCTTTCCCATGCTGATGCACTCAGCCGCTGTCCCCTGCCAATGCCAGTCGTGGACCCAGCACCTGCAACCACAGTCTTTCTTATCGACGATCTCAAGCTTCCAGTCACTGCTGCTGACATCGCTGCCCATTCGGCCAAGGACCAGGTAATATCCCAAGTCCTGGACTGGGTAGGGAGGGGGTGGCCTACGGCCCCTTATCCTTCAGACTTCCTACCCTACAAATTACGCCAGCAGGAACTTTCCTCCTTGCAAGGCTGTTTGCTATGGGGAACCAGAGTAGTCATTCCCCACAAATTACAAACCTCAATACTGAAGGTTTTGCATGAGGGCCACCCAGGGATTGTGAGAATGAAGGCCCTCGCCCGCAGCTACGTATGGTGGCCAGGCATGGATGCCCAAATCTCTAATTGGGTAAATTCTTGCCAGGCATGCCAGGCCTCCAGGGCATTACCACCAGCAACCACCCCTAGGACCTGGGAGGAAGCAAGTAACCCCTGGTCCAGGATACATATAGACTTAGCAGGCCCTTTCCATGGGCGCACTTTCCTGGTGGTAGTAGATTCATATTCAAAATGGGTGGAATTAACTTTAATGCACTCCACCACTACAGAGGCGGTCAGCAAAGCACTGACTAGGATATTCGCCACACATGGCCTTCCTGATTCTGTCGTGTCTGACAATGGCCCCCAATTCACCTCCTGTGAGTTTGAGATGTTTTTAGCAAGTTTGGGCATCAGGCACATACTAGTAGCCCCTTTCCATCCTGCCAGCAACGGGCTGGCTGAGAGGGCAGTTAGATCTGCTAAAGAGGTGTTACAAAAATTGGGTCCCTCTAACTGGCATGACAGGCTGGCCCAATACTTATTGAGCCAACACACTACACCCTGTGCCTCTACTAACAAGTCACCAGCCGAAATATTAATGGGACGCCGGCTGAGGACCACCTTGGATAGGCTGCACCCAAATTATGCCCCTTTGCTTCCCCTTGGGTCAAACAGCCAAGACAGAGGGTTCCTGGTTAATGACAAGGTATTTGTCAGAAATTTCACTGGGCAACCACTATGGTTACCAGGGCTTGTGATAGCAGTAACTGGTCCCAAGTCTTACAGAGTCCAGTTAGCTGATGGGAGGACCTGGCGGCATCACGTGGACCACCTGAGGAAGCGTTGGAGCACTGCACCCAGAGGTCATCTAGACGGGCCCCATGCAGAAGCAACCACACCATTCGACGAAACCAGTTGCCAACCCACCGGGGACGACTACCTACCAGATGTGGAAGCTGACCAAGGTGCAGACCCGACTCCAGACAGTCCAGCAGCCTCTCCATCGCCTGGAGACACGCAGAGAGCTCCAGACAGCAACCCAGCGCCATCTTTGACGGAGCCTAGAAGATCAGGACGAATTCGCAGGCGTCCGACGTATCTGAAGGACTACGCATGCTCCTCACTGGGAGGGAGGAGTGTTGTGTATGGACTGAGTCTTCACTCAGGTCCGTGCTTCAAGCGGGAAGCACGGACCTCTCCCATTGGCTGAGCCGTTTGACAGCCGGCTATAAAAGGCGGCTGTCAAATGGCATCAGCTGTTGCCGCTCCAGCTGGCTGCCGTTTAGCGCGGCAGTAGCGGTAACCCTCTTTACTTATAATAAAGAGTTGAGCTTTTAGCCTTGACCTGGTCTCTGCCTGAGTTATTCCGTCGCTCCACAACAGTATCCATCCAGCAACTTCTAATATAAGTGTCAATGCACAAATTAGGGCAACACATTCCTAGGAAATTTCAAACACTCATAGAAAAATCTTTGTCTGCATCGTCTTGTGTTCCACATCTCCTTGAACTAATGAAAAAGTGACAGAATTTGTGAAATGTATTGAATACTAGATTTCTTTTTTCATTTTGTGGGGATGAAGAATTAAATGAGAAATGTGTTTTTTTATTTATTTTATTCTTCCAATAAATAATCATAGGATTTAAATAATAGTTCAAAATATATTTAGAAGTATGACATTGGCTGATACGCCACTCCACTCCATCCCATTTAGATAATCACACTACATGCTTATGCTGGACTTCTATTATTATATTTTTGTATAAGTCCTAGTAAATTATGATGTGATACTGGGCTACGCTTGATTTCATACTGATATGTTGGGCATTAGTGCAAAGAAATACTTGACAACTGTTCTGATTTTGCTAAATTCTATAGTAGAAAACCTGTCTTGCAAAAATCCACTTTTCAACAAAAAAGAATATCTTTTTCTCTGGAATCATAAGGAGAGTGGAGTACAGTGCATCCAACACACATCTGATAATGAATGTTTCCTGGTACATTTGTGGTGTTTTCATGTGATGGAATTATATGGGTAAGTAGTTGGATGACTTACCATAATTCTGTTGATGCATTATATGCCCTGAGATGGTTACATATAGAGAGCTAAACAGATACCAGAAACTGCTTATCTGTTGCCATGCTTTTTCAGTTTAACATCTCTAAGTTTATTGATGTGTGCTTAAGAAGAGCAACATAATATAAACATATATATATACAATATAAACACAAGAATTTGCTTTTTAATTATCCTAAAACACCACATATTGCTGTTCTAGCCCAAACTGCTATTTTCTTTTTAATCGATATCTTTGGAAACTGAGAATTATCTCATGTAGTGGGGAAGGGGAGAAGAAAATAAAGTCACAAATAAAAATTTAGGTGTCACAAATAGCTCTTTATATTGCAATGTATCATTTCTCACTAGATGAACACTTCCACCTTACATTGATAAATATCCTTGGCTCCTAGTTAGTTTTTAAATATATTAAGAGTGTTAATAACTTTTAATGGATCTAGCCAGAATTAACTTTCAAAAACTGTTTATGATCAGAGTAATTCTTTTATTGTAGAAATATGAACTTACATTATGTCTATGTTCTCCCTTAGATAAATCATTCTTCCAGAAGGGAAATGAGAATAAGTGCAAAACCAAAAGCAAATATCTTTTATACCTGGTGGGAGGAGAATATGCAGTGATGCATCATGGAACTTGTATGCTTAACTTGAGGGATGGCAATATCAATATTTTCTTATATGACTAAAGAGATTTGACATTTTACCTTAACAATTCCCCTTCTAAGGTAGAACTGATTTATCATTGAGGGAACATTAACATAGATGTTATCATATAACATTTATATATTTATACACAGTTTCTTTGTCATGTATGAATGTTGTTTTGAGGTAAGAAGTTTGGTCAAAATATCTGCTGTTTGTTCCTTAGTCTCACAACATACAGCTTTTATGAATCCAATTTCTGACAACTGTCTCACGTGCTTGTACTTTATGTCGATATGCCTTGATCTATGGCCTACAGTATCGGCCTTGGATATATCTATTGCTGCTTTATTATCCTCCTGAATGATTATGGGGTATGAAGATTCTTTCCAAATGTTCATCAATAAATCGTCGAATCAAATTATTTGCAGCCTTTGATAAACGAACAAATTCGGCTTCTGTAGTTGAAGTTGATACAAGTTTTTGTTTTCCGGTATACCAGTCGATAGGCCTATCAGTCAGAAAAATAACATACCCTGAAGTATTTTTTCGTGTTTTGACATCTCCAGTCCAATCGGCATCTGCGTAACATGAAAGTCTAGGAGTGCTTGAGGTATTTGGATTAAGTAACAAAACTGCATCAGCGGTGTGTTTCAAATATCTCGATAATCTTTTGATCACATTTCCAGTGGTACATTTTGGGGTTATTTACATGTCTTGACGGTAAATTGACTGATAGTGCTGTGTTCGGTCTAGTCCTATTGGCTATATAATGTAACGAACCAATTGTAGATCAATAAATTGTCCTTAAAATATGTCATCTTCATTAATTGATTTAATTAATTAATTAATTGATTGATTGATTGATTTTCTTTAGAAAATCAGTTTGCATGGGGGTATATGATGGTTTGGCATCAGACATATTCCATTTCTCCAGTAATTCTAATATCTTTTCCTTTTGTGATAGTATGAAACCATTATGTGATTCGGTAATCTGAACTTCTAAATATTTATCGATTTTACCCAAACATTTCAATGAAAAATGTTTCCGAAGTTCTTTGGCAAATTGGTCACATTTAAATTTACTTTTACATATGTATAATATATCATTGACATAGACAAGTACTTTTTCACATATATCTTGTTTCCTTTTAATAAATACACATTTGTCAGCTGATGTGGTGGTGAAACCTATTAGTCTTAAAGTTTTGGAAAAACAATCATACCGTCTCTTACCTGATCATTGCAGACCATAGAGACTTTTTTTTAGTAGCCAGGTTTTCCCTTCATTACAGTTAATTCCTGGTGGTGCTCTGACATATAATTCCTTATCTAATGGTGCGTGTAGGTATGCTGTTTGTACATCGAATTGTTACCCATGTTCATTTAGAATTGAGGCAATGACTAAGGCTGTCTTAACACTCTCTGCCCTCACTGTAGGTGAATAAGTGTCTATGTAATTGTCTGGAAACTTTTGTGAGAAACCTTGTGCCACTAGTCTTGCTTTGTATAGATTTTTGTTATCCTGTAAGGGTTTTATTTTTAATACCCACTTGGTACCGATAATTTTTTTGTTCTCTGGGACCTTTGAGGGGGTATATACTTCTAGTTTTTTAATACTTTCTATCTCCCTCTGCATAGTTTTTTTCCATTTTAGTTGTTCATTTAGCAGTTCACAAATGGAACACTCTAAATAATTTTCACAATTGTTTGAGTCCCTCAGAACAATTCAACATCTTTTTAACAACGGGAAAACCATTATGCCCCAACTTTCTATGCAAAATATGTGCACAGTTATTATGTAAAGGTTTACCAACTGAAATATGATTTGAGTCATTCGTTTTAATTACAACATTTTCAACACTTACATTGTTAATATCATTATCACTTTCCCCTTCTTTTTCCCCATCATTTATGTCACTGTCGGCATTATCATCCTTTTCCCTTTCTTTCTTCCCATTCTTAATGCTATCATTTGATAAACTGGCTATGACTTGTGCGGTGGTATTTATTGTAGGTATAATATAAGATAACCCATTGGCCACTATAACTTCACCTACCTCTGCCATCATTGGTAAGTTGGACGCTGTCACCCTTAAATAACACCTCGATTTTGGTACCTTTGCTTAATTTAATTACAGATAGGATGGTATTTCAGGTATGAACAGAACTTCCTTGATTCTCCTAAGACTTGGGATGTGGACATCGCCCTTCCCAACCGCTTGCACGAATTTTTGGTTGGCAACTTTAATGTTAAATGACACCTCATCTAAAGAGGTGAACAGTTCTCTATTGCAAGATGTGTCGTTGCCCCAGAGTCGATTAACCAACATTGTTCCCTTATGTTTACGCCAAGATTTGGTTCTACATTTCTGATCCCAATCACGGAATCAGTGTCAGACCTATTGTTCTCCCGACTGGATCTCTTGCTCCTTCTTGGGCTTGGTGATTTTTTACATCTCGGGTTTACATTGTGTCATTGGCTACTGGGGTGTCTACCTTCATATCTTTGTTCAGAGTTGGACCTTTCCCTCTGATAATTTGTATAGTAGGGCTGGGGATGCTAAATGGATTCTCTGCCTTTAAAGGCCTTAGGACAATTCTTCTTAAAGTGATCTCTCGAACCACATGTATAACACCCTAGTAACGCATGTACCTGTTCCACAAAGTTAATTCTTTTTACAACCCTGTGTTCCTTGTGAAGCAAAGCTCATCCTTTCTGAGATTATCTTCAGCCACCAGCCTTCCTGATAGTGTTTCGAGTGAAATGTTGTCATAATTTAGATTATCCAATTGATTAAGAAAATAGTACTAGCTAGAGTCAGGGGAATTAATTATAATACTAATGAAACTTCCCTCTGTGGTTGTCTCACCCCTTTGTAACAGATCAGATCTCATGGCATTTAAGTTGAACAGATCTTCGTTCATGCTTACTCCTGGTCTCAATCTAGCAGAATGAAACTCTCTAGATATTCTGCTAGTGGTACTTCTATTTTTGCTATAAAACAGGTTAAATATCTTCTCCCAAATTTCAGAGATGGTGGACCCATTGGTTATGATGTAGTATATGGCTGGTTTGAGAGAACTCAATATTAAGCAAAATGCCCAATGGTGAATACAATGCACTTCTATAGAAGTGGTTGGTTTTTGGGGTGGGTTCAGTATGAAAAAGTTTTTGGGGTGGGTTCAGTATGAGAAAAAGGGCATTCTCCTTCATTAATTCTCAATTTCATTAAATCTGAAATTGCTCTGTGCAGTCCATTAGATTATTACCTGTTGCACATAGCTTGGGAAAACCATTAGGTAAGATGTTGTGTTGGGCTGGGTTGGTGTTCAAAAATTGTTGTTGTTGATGTTCTGGAATGTTTGTATATTGGCAGAAGGACATTGGTATGTACACTGTTAAGTTCGAAAAACTCACTGTGCCTTTTTTTTTTTTGTAAGATGACTGGAGCTGACTGTGCAGGCATGATGTTCTGAATTTGTGCCATGTTCACTTCATGTTGGTTTCCTGTGGAAGATAGTCCCCTGAAGAGTTGTTGGAGAAAGTGAAGGGTTAAAAAATTGCATTGGAGCTGTGGTTTCGTTCTTAATTCCTGATTGGCAAGCTGTGGTATCCTGAAGCTGTGCTGGATTCAGGAGGGAGTTTCCTAGCGCTAGAAATCCCCCTTGGGAGGCTTGAGTTATTGGTGGTGCTAGTAAGTAACCTGGAGGCACTAGGACCACTGTGGAAGCCAGTGAGGCCATCAGGAGTGAGAAAGAAGCAGTGAAATCTTTCTGGGTTGCTTGGAGATTGGCGATAACTGTTGGAGACACGCTGAGAGGGAACATGTCTTCTGTGTTCCCTGCAGTCGCTTCTGGAGCCTTTGGAATGCTACTTGAAGGTTCTGGGAGACTGCCTATGGTTGCTGGGTTGCGTGGTTGCTGGGAGTTCGGTGCTCATTGTTTGTGACTGCCTTGGAGACGGGGGTGTGAATGAAGCCCCAAATGCTGCTGTGAGCATTTCAATCGCTCTTGAGATTTCCTGTTCTGAGGGAGAGTTCCTCTCAGGGCTACCCTTTTTTTTTGCCTCCCATTTCAAAACTCCTGCAGTAATTGAACATCTATGTGAAGCCGCTGGGAGAGATCATCCGTGATTTTGGGGTGAAATGCCATCTTTATGCTGATGACACTCAGCTTTACATCTCCACCCCAAGCCACCCCAACGATGCTGTGGAGGTTATGGCCCGTTGCCTGGAGGCTGTGTGGAACTGGATGGGCGAGAACAGGCTTCGACTCAACCCTTCCAAGACCGAGTGGCTGTGGTTTCCGGCGGCCCGATATAGTCAGCTGACTCCGTCACTGGCTATTGGGGATGAGATCTTGACCCCCACAGAAGGGGCCCGCAATCTTGGTGTCCTCCTGGATGTACGGCTGTCTTTGGAAGATCATATTACAGCCGTCTCCAGGGGGGCTTTTTATCAGGTTCGCCTGATACGCCAGATGCGGCCCTTTCTTGATCGGGACGCCTTACGCACAGTCACTCATGCCCTGGTCACCTCCCGTCTGGACTACTGTAATGCCCTCTACATGGGGCTCCCTGCGGGGAGCACCCGGAGGCTTCAACTGGTACAAAATGCAGCCACGTGGGTGGTTACGGGGGCGTCGAGATACTCCCATGTGACGCCCCTCCTGCGCGAGCTGCATTGGTTGCCAGTGGCCTTCCGGGTTCGCTTTAAAGTACTGGTTTTAGTCTTTAAAGCGCTCCATGGCATTGGACCAGGATACTTACAAGACCGCATTCTGCCAGTAGTCTCCCACCGACCGGTGCGCTCCCACAGAGAGGGTCTCCTCCGGGTCCCGACGCCTTCTACGTGTCGTCTGGTGACTCCGAGGAATAGGGCCTTCTCTGTGGGGGCACCCGCCCTTTGGAATGGGATGCCCCCTGGATTACGAACGACCAGTGACCTGAGGGCCTTCAGACGTGACCTGAAGACCTGGCTCTTCGAGCAGGCCGGCCTGAGCTGACTAATGGGATTTTAAATGGGGTTTTTAGATTACTTGGGACGGGGTATGAAGTTTTATTGATTTTAATTGGGGTTTTTAGATTTGGGACAGTCTAGTATTTAATTCTCTTTTAAATAATTTATACTTTGTCTACTTGTATTTTAGTTGGCTGTTCACCGCCCTGAGTCCTTTGGGAGAAGGGCGGTATATAAAACTGAGAAATAAAATTGGTCACTGTCAGCCATTTTTATTGGTTGTGGCTTTGAGCTGTGTAGGTCTATTTTCCCGCCTCTGGTAAGTTTAAACAGGATTGCAAAGGACTTACCGGTTCAGCACTCGAAGTTTTATTTTCTTTCTCTGTTTGCCTTTCTTCAGTTTGAGGTGGTATACAATAGCAACATTTTGTTCTTTCCTAATTTGATATTTATTTATTTATTTATTTATTTATTTATTTATAATTCATGTTTCTAAACCACCCATCTCCCTCAAAGAGAAGTTCTCTCCCAATTAGGCATATTTTTCTTTTTTTGTGTGTGTATATAGATAGATGATAGATGGATAGATAGATAGGTAGTAGGTAGGTATGTAGGTAGGTAGGCAGGCAGGCAGGCAAGCAGGCAGGCAAACAGGTGATAGATAGATTGCAGGTGCGGATGTCAGAATCTTCAAGATGGCGGGTGCTGTGTGTTGATGACACAAAAGGGTTTCAGTATTGATACCACACGAATCGTTTTCAAATGTTGATCTGTTCTTGCAGATGTTCCTATGGTTGTGCAAGCACATACATGAATATAAATCTGTGAACAGTTTTTAAACAATTGTTTGAGCATGCAAAATGATGAACTGCTTTTCAGATGGGAAAAGAGGTATTTTGCATGTGTTCCCATGTGTTTTGAAGCATTGCTTTAGAAAGACTATACAGGATAAACTATTCTCTGGAATAGTTTATCCTGTAACTACAAGGCAGTTTTGTTACATGGAAGATTATTCTGAGAAGGAACAGTCTGTTTTTCAACCTCAGGATTACCTCCCATTCTGTCAAAGGTAAGGCCTTTACTTAATAAATAAATAAAAAGGGATAAAATTGATACCAACCTTTCATGATAAAAGAGCATCAAAAAGAGAATGAAACAGCTGTTCTCCTCTGAGAAAAGTCAGGATGATTTTCTGGCTTTGGCATGAATACTACTTGAATTAAGGAAAGGGGAGGGTTGGATGGGAAGAGAAATAAAGTTTCTTTGAAAAATAATGTAGTTTCTGTGCTGCATATTTAAAATACACAAATAACAAGGAGTGACATATTGTTCATGTGATCTTGAAAAGACACACATGGTTGTAACTTTAATTTTTAACATGTTTACCTTATAAGGTCCACATATGAACATACATTTATTTTTTGTAGTTTTTATTTATTTTTCCTAATTCATTTTCCTAATGAAGATAGGGTTTAAAACAATCAAAATGGTATGTTGTCCTGTTACTGAGATTCATTTCTTAGTGTAAAGTCCTTTTCTATGTTCCGATTTCAAGAACTTTCCTGATACTCACAAATTCCTATCAGACTATCTACTCAATTATTACCAAAGATGCCTATTGTTTTGGGAAACTGACCTTGACTCTTTGGCTCCAATTAAAACCAGTTTCATATTCTTCCATAGGATGAAATATAATTGGAACTGTGACCCTTTAATGGCATGATTATTTTTCCCAGTTTTTATTTTTGATCTACATTACTGAGGACACAATATAAATTGATTTGCAATCTATTTTTAATGTGGTTCTTTATTGTACATTTTTTTCACTTAACATAAACAAAATTGAAAGAAAGGGGAAAACTAGAGAATTCATGGCAATATGGTTTATTTGATTTTTATTATTTTTACTTTTTATCCCAATTATTTTTCAACCTAGCATGTGTTGATAACTACAGAATAGAAAAGCAGTGCCTGCTTTTCTTTTCACAATAGTTCAAGTGTTAAAATATCTGAGATTTATTTTTCATTTTTAGAAACTTGCATGTCTCACATTTGAAGAAATGCTCTGTTCAGCTATGCTTGCAGGGTTAGTCACCTAACAACAGAAATATAAAGGTATTTGGAGGCATCTCTTTAAAGGAGATGCCTCCAAATACAGCAAGTATCTTACTTTACTTACTCCCTTATTTTCATTTTGAACACATTCATGACTTTTACTTTATTTGACTTCTCGGATCTTCATTTGTCAGACATCCCATTTGAGTAGGCTTTGATATTTGAACAGGCATGCATTTGAACTATTGCAACCCAAGTGCCAATTGCATAGTGTAAAATATTGACACTTCCATTTGGGGGATTAAATCTGTATTTCAGTACTGAAAGGGATTCAATTTAAAAACAAAAAAGAATTAATGTTTTAAAAACAGGCATACCAAACATAATTTTATATGTATATAAGAGTTAATTTAACTATTTTACCAAAATTTGTGTATTTATTTCAAACAGTCCCTATAAAATTAGAGAATTTTTTTTGTAGAGATGAATAAAATCACAGCAAAATTTATATGGTTGGGAAAAAAGCCAAGAATAAAAATAAAAATGCTACAGTAGCATTTTTAGTATAGTAGGAGCAGAGGCAGCTTTGGATTTCCAGATTGGAAGCTTTATTATAAAGCAACAGTTTTAATCTGGACCAAAGAATGGGTTAATTTAAGTAACAAAAGGATATTAAGTCTGGAGGGCCATGATCTACAAAAGGGGTTTTTATGGGAAAAAGAAACCAAAAAAACAATTTTATTTTCATAGGCATTTGATTATAGAGATTCCTTGATACAAAATTGGAACAAAATTAGAAAGAAACACTATATGAAAATTCTGATATGGTTATCCACAATGGAAGCAATGATACATCCCAACAATCTAGATGTAAATTGGCAAAATATAAAGATGTTTTACATGAACAGGGAAAATTAAAATAGAACCAAAAATTTAAACAACAAGGAATATTTATAGACTGGAGGCCATATCTCCAACCACAGAATAGACACAAAAAGGATATAGAAGAATACAGGATTTATACAGAACTACAATATTTGGATAAAATTCTTACAGGCCCTGATGAAAAAAATATTGCAACAATTTATAAATATCTATTAGAAGTTGAGTTAGAAGAAGAAATTGTAAAAGGCTGCCAGATAGCCTGGGCCAAAACTTTAGGACATAATAGAGATTTAGTAGAATGGGAAAAATTTGGAATAGAAATTATAAATTAACGAGATCTGTGGCCTACAAAGAAAATACACACAAAATGTTTTACCGATGGCATCTACCTCCAAATAGATTAGCAAAAATGTATCCCAACATGAATCTGGCATGTTGGAAATGTAAAAAGAGACAAGGTACTTTCTATCATATGTGGTGGTCCTGCCCAGAAGCACAAAGATATTGGATTAAAATGAGGCGATGGATACAAGAAATTGTCAAATAACAAATAGAATTTGAACCAGAATTATTTATGCTAGGGATATTTAAAAAGAAATATGATAAAAAGATTAAATATATTGTATTACACATATTAACAGCAGCTAGATTATCTTACGCACAATGCTGGAAACATAAAAACATCTCCCCCCAACGAATTGATAATTCAAAAAATTTTGGAATGTGCCAAAATGGACAAATTCACTCTAGAACTAAAAGACAAAGAAGAGTCAGAATATTATAAAATTTGGAATATGTGGTATGATTGGCTGGAAATTAGGCAAATAGAAAATAATGAAAATTAAAATAAGTAACATGGTTTTGTTTCCTCCACTCCAACATCCTATTTCAACAACTTCAAAGACTGTCCAAAAACCTAAAGAACTCTAAATTGAAACTTAGTTCCTTCACTTGTTTATATCTCACAATAGCTTCCTTCCTTTCAACACTACACCTTAATTTATCCCTATCTTTTTTAATCCACAAAGTACATAATGATTGAGTATGAATTCCGACTTGATAAATGTAGGAAATTACAGAAAATGTAAATGTAAATACAGTTTATACTATTTGGATGACAGATAGATGTATATATTTGCATAACAATGTATATACATGTATAATGCACAAGATATAGAGATGTACAATACAAATATAGTACTGTTAATGTTATGGTTATTTTTTTCTTTTAATAATGTAAAATAATTAATAAAGTTTAATTAAAAAGAAGAAAAAAACAGCCTGCCTGGAGGCCCACCGGATGCCAGAAACAGGAAGTTCTGACAGGCCACGCCCACCACGGCCATGCCCACTCAGCAACAGGGCAGCGAACCAGTTGCTGGCATCTTCGAATCCCACTCCTGGCTGGCAGATACTATCGAATTGAGTTTTATTAATTAACTGAAAATATAAAGATACAATGGCATTGAGAAATACAAGGAACAAATGTATTAGTTCTTTAGAAATAACACAGTGTACAATTTATGAGCATACAATTTAACCTTGTTGGGTGATTTATTTTTTCCGCCTCTCAAACAAATTTAACTTTGATTCTTCATTGCTTTAGGATTTTACTTGTCCTAAACAATCTTACTCAGCACTCAGAAGTGTAATTTTTTTATAGTTTTATACAGAAAAAAATTCAAAGCATTAAAAGAAAATATTTTAAACAACTTACTGGAAAATCCTCTGTATATGTACTTTGAAAGCCCCATTCCATTTAATCACTAGTAATTGCAGACTTAGTTGCTTTGAGATAAGAACATACAAACAACTTTTTATTTATTTACTTATATTTCCTATTTCTAAACTGCCCATTTCCCTCAGATCCCTTATTTTTTAATCTAAAAACTTCTTTCCGGATATTAATATATTTTGCTCATCCCCTATTACCACAGAATCTTGTAACAACATTAAATTAAACAATAGGTTTATTAGACATTGGGAGGAATCATGAAACTTGTTGACAAAAAATATGCAAGAAAATTTCTTTTGTAAACTTGACATACAAAGCTTTCTGTTCCTTATCTTTTTCTCCACTCTCATCAATTGTACCACAATATTGCACCATATTTTATTGAGATGGATTTACCTGTAAGCATGCTTTTGTAATTGTAGTATCTCTAAAATTTATATCCTGGGTATTATTACATTATTTTTATTATTATATATTGATCCAAAAGTAGAAGTAATTTACTCAAATAAATCCCAGGAGGGACTGATAACAGCTTAAATAGCAAATAATATTTTATTTCATATGTCTTACAAAGTCTTCTGGGAATAGCAGAATCATTTCTTGAATGATCATTATGTTGAAACAGAAAAAAAATTTAATTTTAAAAAATAAAATAAGAAGGAAAAAATGAAATAGGATAAGAATAAAGAGAAAATTCACATTCATGATAAATTGTTTTACAATTATCTATGCAGGGTCTTAGATACAATATATTAAAGACTGTTGGGGAAATATATACTTTAATGGTACAATCAGAAAATTATAGAACTGGCAATAATTGAACAGGTTGGATTTTTTTTTCAGCTCGTTTATATTTACTAAAGAGGTATATTTACTAAAGCTATACTAAAACACTCACAATTTATTAATGTTCACCAACCTTCTGTAACCTGGTATATTTTAAATATGATATACAATTTTAACCAACTAGCTGATGGATAAAATATGAATGAATAATCAGAGATTATTTCTGCCCAGGGAAATTGGACTGAGTGGATA
This sequence comes from Bungarus multicinctus, assembly GCA_023653725.1. Lineage (NCBI taxonomy): Eukaryota > Metazoa > Chordata > Lepidosauria > Squamata > Elapidae > Bungarus > Bungarus multicinctus. The sequence goes on from CM042844.1 coordinate 54,154,438, forward strand.
CATTCCAGTTCTACTTTATTAAAAGTGGGACCTAAAAAAGGGCTTTTGTAGTGGAACCTAACTTATGAAATGGAATGGAATGGAATGGAATAGAGTGCAGTGCAGTTCTGTTGAAGAACAGATAGCTCCCATTTTCTTGCCTTCTGGAAGACTGTTAAGACATGGTTCTGTCTTCAGGAATTAGACCAAGATTGGAGATACACCCAGCATATGTGTTCTTGAGATAGAATGTTATGGTGTTTAGTACTTTGTAAAAATTTTAGCTGCCAAAAGTTGTTTTATATATTTAAATAAATAAAATATAGCTATAGAATTGTATTAATATTCCATATTAAAAGACATCCCAGACTTCCTTTCACATTACTTTGGTTTGCAGTAAGATATCACATTTTATCATACATTTGCAAGTTCTTTTGTTATGTGCAGAAACAAGACACAAGCTCTAGAAGGAATAATTTATCTCTATTTACCTTAATGGAAAGACACACAAAAACATTGTTCTATTTTATCTGCTACAATTATATGGTCAAGTTGTTTTAATACATTCCTAAATTCCTTATTCTCCATGTTCTATATTCTGAAATTCCCTTAGTTCTATTGCATTGTCTTCAATCTTTCTAATAGGTCCTTCTATATACTATGTTTAAAGGTCAGATAATAATCTGCAAGTTTGACAACTATTTTCAATATGAACACATCAAAGTATATGCAAGAAATATTCAGTGCAGGCAATTTGCTACTATTGGATTTTTGGCTTAAAATATAGCTAGCAGCCCCCCCCCCCCTTTTTTTTTTTTCTTTCTCAACATATTTTCAAATGGTGATTATATTGTAAAATAAAAGCTGAAAAACGTAATACCACAGCTTTATTAAAAATTCTACAGTGATGAAAGTGCAAACATCTTGTAGTTCAATAGAAGGAAGGGACAAGGAAGAAGCAATGCAATCAAGAAAGCTATGTATTATATGAGCTGAAATGCACTTAAAGTATAAAAACTGTTGTGGTTTGCTGGCAGCCTGTGCAGACGGCAGCAGACAGTGGGGAAGAACATGGGCCAGTCTGGGAGTCTGGGGAAGAGTAAGACAAGGGTCCTGTGTCTGATACAGAGATGGGGCTAGGACTATTTGAGAGCTATGTGCTGACTCTGCAGCCTCTGGAATCTGGAAGCAGCGATGGAGAGGAACGAGGGGAGCCTGTTCCCAGTGTGCGTGTGCGCAGAGCTGCCAGAATGCAAGAGCAGCTAAGACAAAAGGGGCAACTCAGGCATAAAGCTTGGAGGTGATTGCCCTCCCATAAAGTAAAAGGAAGTGCAAAGGTAGAGAAACCTTTGCAGGAAGGAAAGTAGTTCACTCTGTTCAGATTAAACCTTGAAGCTTTGTGTGGACTTTGTACTTCGATTGGCTTTTTACAGTTAATTTGGCATTTTAGTTGCTGGCAGCAATTCAAAGGAGATAAAGATGGATGCTTATATCAAGAAATTGTTTGGGATTCATTATGGGCTGGGAATGAACATAATTCCCAGCTTTGAAATAAAACAAGAATTGTTTGGACTAAGTGTGTGCTTAATTTTATGGTCTCAGGAAACCTTGGTCAGAACAAAAATATCATTTTATTTGGTGCAGAATTATTTTATTTGATGCATTGTGTGCTTTTAGTTATAACTATTCACAGCATTTCCTGAATAGCTACAGATTGCAAAGATTGTCCATCCTGAATAATTGAAACATTACCAATTTAATGAGTAAGTAGAAACCACCATAGAGATTGCGGTAGACTATAAGGCAGTCATGAATTTCACTGGGTAGTTCAAAAATAGAAGAGAAAATATATGGAGGTATTTCTGCAGTCATAACTTACAAATTTTGTGGCATACTACACCAAACAAAATTAAAAGCATGTATATATAGCAAATGAAAACTCATTGCAATGCTTAAGGAAAAGAATTGGCCTTTTTATTTTTTATAGTCTTTGAACAGCATTACAATCAAGAAAAAGAAATTAGATTGCTAAAGAAAACCCATTGCAGAAAAAGTTATAAAACAATACGGTAGTACAGTACATTTAAGTCAAAATTTTGCACAATTGTATGGCTTAGTAAAGGGTAGCTTGAAACTAGAAATGTAAAAAAAATAATATCCCTTAAAAATAACAAACATAAAATTTATTTGCATGACACTTAAATTTGAAAATAACTGGGGAGAACAAAGCTCATTTTTTGATATCATAAAAGGCACGAGGAAAAAAGTAAATATCTTGAAAGAGTGCTTCAAAAAAGAACACAAAGACTTTTACCCAGTAAAGATCTTATAACAAGAGCTAATAGATAAGCAATTCCTCACAAGGAGAAGAATCTAATAGAAAAGAAAGAACAAATTCAAAATTCAAAAACTGTTATGTTTCACTGAAATTCAAAAACATTTTTCAGTATAGGTTCTGAGAAAGAAAAAGGAACTAGACTGAATAGGAGACAAAATGATAGAGCCTCAAGAGCAAAGGGGAATACAAGTGTTACCTACAAGAAGACAAATGGAAGAGGATGACTCTATAGTGCAGAAAATACTTGATTACTTCATAATACTAAGAATAGATCTGATACCTCCTGAAATTATGGATAGTAGATAGAATAAAACAATTGTCAAGGATCTTCAAGTCTATTAAAAGATACTCCTTTTCTAGTCAATCCAAATGGGACAAATTACCTCAGATTTTGAAGTTCTAAGAAGAACGTTTTTTTTCTCATTTTCAGTCCATGAAAGAGGATTGCAATGGGAAAGAAAGTTGCAAGTGAATGACTACCTATGGAAATGGTGTTGTTGAAGGAACTATGATACGTAGAGGAAGAACTGCTAAAACAAGTTTGACTGAAAAGAATGTGCTTAGTTAATGGATGTAAATGTGAATCATATGAAGGGTAGGAATTAAAATCAAGAACAAGATAAGAACTATATATAAAGACTCAACTCATCATAAAATGATGGAAACCTGGCTTGGTAATAGCACACATGATAAAGAAATAATTTAAAAAGTCCTTGAGATTGTTATTCAATGCAAGCTGAATACGATTCTACAATATGACATGGTAGCTAAAAAGTAATTTCTGCCTTAGTAGAAACATGATTTCCAAACCATGGAAAAGCAGCAAGTGTCACCTTAAACAGTGTATCCCATAATGATTACTTTAGGAATGTTCTGAGAAATTGGACTAATAGCAAAGGATCAGGAAACTGGAAATTTACACAATTGTTCTGACCAAGGCTTCTTGAGACACCAACAAACACACATTAAATCCAAACCCTTTTATTTTAGTTCAACGGCTGTGAATTATCATCATAGCATCAACAGATGCGGCCCTTTCTGGATCGGGATGCCTTACGCACAGTCACTCATGCCCTGGTCACCTCCCAACTGGACTATTGTAACGCCCTCTACATGGGGCTCCCGAATGGGAGCATCCGGAGGCTTCAACTGGTACAGAATGCGGCCGCGCGGGTGGTTATAGGGGCATCAAGATTCACACATATGACGCCCCTCCTGCGCAAGCTGCATTGGTTGCCAGTGGCCTCTCGGGTGCACTTTAAAATTTTGATGTTAACTTTTAAAGCGCTCCATGGCATCGGACCAGGATATTTACAAGACCGCATTCTGCCATTTTCCTCCCACCGTCCGGTGCGCTCCCACAGGGAGGGTCTCCTGCGGGTCCCGTCGGCATCTATGTGCCGGCTGGTGACCCCTAGGAATAGGGTCTTCTCTGTCGGAGCAACTGCCCTCTGGAATGGGTTGCCCCCAGAGTTACGGACAGCCACGGACCTGGGGACCTTCAGGCATGCTTTGAAAACCTGGCTTTTTGACCAGGCCGGCTTGGGCTGATTTTAGTTTTGGGATATTTTGTTTTTATTAAATTTTAGGGTTTTAGAGTATGGTTTTAAATTTGTTTACAGCCAGGGTTAGGTTTAATTTAGTTTTATTGTTCCACATATTTATTGTTTTAACTGTATGGCTGTGCACCGCTCCGAGTCCTTCGGGAGAGGAACGGTATATAAATAAATATTTATTATTATTATTATTATTATTATTATTATTATTATTATTATTATTATTATTATTATTATTATTATTATTATTATTATTTCAACCAGTTATAAATAGTCCCATGGAAGTCTGCCAAAGTTCTTCAGGAGAAGTCTGATAAGAACACACTTGAAGTGCTGCCAACGACTAAAGTATCAATTAGTCTTTCAAAACCAAACAGCACAAATTCACAACGGAACTTTCAGGTTCCAAACTGACCAGAGAGAACAACATTGCTTCCTGCAAAGGTTCCTGTCCCTTTCCACTTCCTTTATATCTTATGGGAGGAGCAATTATCTCCAATCTTACTTATGAGTTGCCTCTTTTGTCTTAACTGCTCTTGCCTTCCGGCAGCTCTCTGCGCACACACACTGGAATCAGGCTCCCCTTGTTCCTCTGTCTCACTGCTGTCAGATTCTGGAGTCTCCGGAGTCAACACATAATACCCAGATGGCCCTGACCCCATCTCTGTATCAGACAGAGGACCCTCATCCAGGTCCTCCCCAGATTTCCAGACTGGCCCATGTTCTTCCCCACTGTCTGGTTCTGCTGCCATCTCCGCAGGCTACTGGCAGACCACAACAAAAATGAGATTGAATAAATTGAACATGTTTAATCTTGAGAAAAAAAAAAACAACTGAGGAAAAGGAGATATGATAACACTTTTCACATACTTGAAAGGTTCACACAGAAAGAGATCAAAACTTATTCTCTACTGTCTCAGAACACAAAGCAGAAAAGAAAGGTTTTAAAAAAGCAGGAGACAAATTCTTGTGAGCATTAGGAAAACCCTCCTAATGGGAAAAACAGATTGATAGCAGAACCAATTCTCATATAAGATGGTAGAATCTTTTGTAGAATATGTTCAAATGTAGAGTGGAAAGCCATCTGTTTGGAATACGTTAATCTGAGTCTATGCACAGAACATAGGGTTGGCCTTGAAAAACTAAATGGTCTTTCCAATTTTGAGATATTTGGAATAACAATGGTATCTTTGAACTGGTTTTATATTTATATTTAAAGCAGGAGTGTCAAACTTGATTTCATTAAGGGTCACATCAGGGTTGTGTTTGACTTTGTTGGGCCGGAGTGGTTGTGGCCAGCTCAATGTCACTCATGTCAGGGCACCTGTGGTGGCCTGATCACTCTGCCAGAGAAAACGAACTCCTGAGCTCCATTTACAGCTGCAACAGCCTCCTGCAACCCTCTGGCAGTGAAAACGGAGCCTGGGAGGGCCACCCACAGCCCTCCTAAACTCTGTTTTAGGTTGCAATGGTTTCCTTCAACCCTCCACCCACAGCCCTCCCAAACTCTGTTTTCACTGACAGATGCCAGTCCTTCGTTGTGTCCAGGGTGGCTCCGCGGGCCAGATCTAAGGACCCTGTGGGCCGGATCCAGCTACAGGCCTTGAGTTTGACACCCCTAGAGGACAATAAAAAACTATTGTCCATAAACTCATATTTAAATGGTAAGGAATATCTCTTTGTTCATAAACCACTGAGTGCAAGATCTATTGTTCATAGGATTGGAGGTACAATGTTCCATTCCTAAATAGTAACAAACAAAAATAAACTCAAGAAAAGAGTAGAGATCTTGAAGGATGGAGTAGGGAAAGGAAGCCAATATCTATTTTTAAAACCAATCATGCCACTTTTTCTACACAATTTAACCATTATTCTTCTGTTGCCACTACAAACCAAAACTAGAGTCATTACTTAAATTCTTTACATCATTCTTTGATTGCTCTTTACTTCATTCATATTTGTGCTATGTACAATATTTTTAGCAAATGAGACAAAAGTGACATAAAATTCTAATATCATCAAAAGAAATACTTCACACCAGAGAATCAATTAATGTATCTTCTGTCATATGATGTGGTAGCAAGCTGTAAAATAATTAGATTAATTAATAAACAAAGACGTAATGAATCTATTTCTTGAGAACCTATAGATTTTGAGGCAATTTATCTTGGAATATGATTCTTTATTGCATTTGTACAAACATCAACTTTTCTCCTCCTAAAAAGGGTAATTCAAGTAATAAGCACATAAAAGCGCACCAATGTGCTGTACTGTCCCTGACTTAATGTTCCCTTTTATTTGTATCTATTTCATGTATTAATAATCACATTTATACTTATATATATCATCAAATGCATGCTTGACTAAATAAATAAATACAAATAAAAATAAAATTTCCCTTGATTAGTAGTATAATTGTTATATATAGCCATTTTCACTTCTTTTAACAAACATTCATTTCTTACAACAAACCATATACTATTTTCCTTCTTTTAATTAATATTTTCATATTTTAACATATCTCAATTTCTCTAATCCCAGTAAACATTCAAATAGGATATACTCAGATATCTGTTTGATCTAGATCATGATTGTCCAACTTTTGGCTTGCCTAGGCTACACTGAGTGAAGAGAAAGTGTCATGACCACCTATGAAATATATAGTAATAAATATATGTATATAAATAACAAACTTCCTTTATTTTTTAATTTTTAGCTATCTTCTTAAATTACTAATTGTCCAAGGAAACATCTATATCTTTGCTAATTATGTAAAACTTTATCAGCTGTCTTATTCCTCTGGAATATGCAGTCCCCTAAAATCTGAATGCCCCCCATACTCTTGACATTCTACAGCAGGGGTCTCCAAACTTAGCAACTTTAAGACTTGTGGACTTCAACTCCCAGAGTTCCTCAGCCAGCAAAGCAGTAATAACACATTTTTTTAAAAAAAGTTTGAAAATGAAGATCTCTAACACAGATTGTTTCTAACCCTCATGCTGTATATGTTTTTGCCTTTCCTGTATTTTTGGTTGAATTTTATAATACCATGAATATTGCTTTATAAGTTTTATTTAGATCTTACTGCCAGTCTTCATGTGGCTGAATAGAAAACAACAAAACAAGTAAATGCAATTCTTTTCTCTTGTCAAGCACAACTACCCTGTTCTTGAATGCATTGATCTGCAAATCCATATCTTCACTGCAGTATACACTCTGTCTGCTGAAAAGCATTGATCATCTGCACACAAAATGTACTGATGTTGAGAAGAAATAGCTCCATGTCCAAGCAGGAAAGGCTAGACATACAATACTAAGTCATACTAAGACATTATACAAGCATCATTGCAACTAGAACTAGACCTGTTTGTTTGTTTGTTTGTTTATTATTTATTTATTTATTTTCATTTACAGGTTCATTTACAACAGTTCAAGTTATAGCAGCACTGAAAAAAGTGATTTAAAACCATTTTCCAACCTTTGCAGCACCCCCATAGTCACATGATTTACATTTGGATCTTGACAACTGCTTCACATTTATGACGGTTGCAATGTCCCAGAATCATGTGAGCCCCTTTTGTGACCTTCTGATAAGCAAAGTCTGTGCAGGCTGCACTGGCTTCCTGTGGCCTACCGGATTCGATTCAAGGTGGTACTGATGGTATTTAAAGTGCTCCATGGCTCGGGACCTGGGTACTTACGGGACCGCCTACTGCCATCATCAACCTCCCGCCGCCCAGTACGCTCCCACAGGGTTGCCCTACTTGGGGTCCCGCCGCCTGGCCGCTGTCGGCTGACGGCCCCGAGAGTTCGGGCTTTCTCTGTGGGAGCTCCCTCCCTATGGAATGATCTCCCCCCGGAGATACGGGCTATGACGGATATTCTGACCTTCCGGCGCGCAGTGAAAACCCTATTTTTTAAACAGGCCGGCCTGGCCCAGTAACTGTATTTGTGGTTTTAACTAATTTTAATTGGGGTTTTATTAGTTTTTAATTTTTAATTGAATTGAATAGACAGCCGGATCAAATTATTTAATCTATTTTTAATTATATTTATTGTATATTTATTGTATATTTTTTAGTAGGCTGTACACCGCCCCGAGTCCCTTTTTGGGAGAGGGAGCGGTATAAAAGTGTGATTAAATAAATAAATAAATAAATAAATAAAGTCAATGGGAAAACCAGATTCACTTAACAACTGTGATACTAATTTAAGAATTGCAGTGATTCATTTAAAAAATCTTCAAGAAAAGTCATAAAATGGGGCAAATACTCATATGTTTCTCACTTAGCAACATTAATTTTGGGCTCAATTGTGTTTGTAAGTTGAGTACCACCTGTATATGCCTATATACATCAACACTGCTACAGTCACTGCTGCAGCTCCTTGCTACTGGTGATAGGCCACTTACTACACCATTATTTTTTATTTGCCATTATATATATTGCATGCTTTCATTTCGAACTCCTAGTAAACAGGTTTTTATATAACAGCATAAGCCATTAATGTAATATAAAAGAATGATATTGTATATATGTATGTTTGTGTGTGTCTCTGTGTGTATAGACAGGGAGGGAAGGAAGGAAGGAGGGAGGGAGAAATGTGTTATTAATTTGTTTTTGATTCTTAGTGACCAGAGAGATGGATGTTTTCCATGACAATCTATTATTTCAAATCTCTTTCATCACCACTGTAACTAAATCTATCCACTTTGCTGTTGGTTATACTTACGTTCCATACACCTTTTCCAGCATTAAACCCTTTTCCAGATAGCTGGCTTCTTTGTATAATATGTTCAAAGTAGGATAATTGGATAGAAATGTTGAATTGATCTTTTGCTTTGTCTTCTTGGCTGACCACAGTAGTCTCAGGAGTCTTCTCCAACATCAAAGTTCAAAAGCACCAATACTCATCTTTTCTGTTTCTTAAAACCCAACTTTCATTTTGATGAAAAGGAATATGATGGCTTGCATGATTCTGATCTTTGCAGTTATGAACACATTACAGCATTTGAATGTATTTTCCAAGATGTTCATGGCTAGCCTACAAGTGTTAGTCTATTAGGTATTTCTTGTTTGCTTGGTTTTTTCATCCACTGCTTCTCTCTCTCTCTCTCTCTCTCTCCCTGTCCTCTCCTCCCTCCCCCTCCCCCTCCCCTCCTCTCAGGATAACAGAATAAGAGAGTTGTATAAGGGACCTTGGATATCTTCTAGTCTAACCCCTTGCTCCAGCAGAAAACTCTATACATTTCAGACAAATAGTTGTCCAATCCCTTCTTTAAAACAGCATCCACAACTTCTGGAGGCACTCTTTCTCTCTGTCTCTTTCACACACATATACACACATACACATATGCAAATGCCCTGTTTAAGATACTATGGGTTGTGTGTGTCTTCTTCAATCTTAAGCCTTCTACCAGAGGCCTGTGAATTTGAGGGTTCAATGCAGTATTAGCTGTTCCTAGCCCTGTATTATTCTGGATAGATAGGTCTTTCTGATGCTGTTCCTGAGATCTTTTGGAGTCACTTTCTCAGTTTAGGAATCACAGTCTCAAGTACTCCTACCATCCTTGGAACCATTCTGACCTTTATTTTCCATATCATTTTGATTTTCTCTCTCAGGTTCTGGTAGTCTTTCCACATTCATACTCCTTCCTGGTGTTGCTGTCACTTGACATTGCTACATCAATCACCACTGCTGTCTTATGGTTCTTGGTGCTTTGCCAGTATTTGCTTATGTATTTGGATCTGGAGTTTCCATAGCATCTTAATCTTGTTATTCTCCATGACCTTCTGTGAAATCTCCTATCTTGCAGGGTCTAGCTTCATGATGGCAAACCTATGGCATGCATGCTGGAAGTGGCACACAGAGCAACTTCTGCTGGCATGCAAGAGGTTACCCAGAAGATCCCACTGAGTATGCGCACGTGCCGCCTGACTGGCAGATGATTGTCAGGTATCTGTTGCACATGGGCAGGGGCAGGGATGTGCAGGAGACACATGCGCATGCCCAGAGAAGTAAGGCATGTGCAGGGGGATCGTGTGTGCATGTGCGGAGATGTGTAGCATGTGAGGGAATTGTGCATGCATGCACAGAGATGCATGGTATGCGGGGGATCATGCATGCATGTGCAGAAACACACAGTGCGTGTGGGCATGCATGTGTAGAGATGCATGGTGCACACAGGGGGGTCGCTCGTGCATGCACAGGGGGTGTGGGACCCCCAGCATGCATTGCCTTCTGGGTGCTGGCATGTGAGCCTGCGTGCAAGTATGCTCACAATTTTTGGCACATGAGCTGAAAAAAGTTAGCCACCACTGATCTAGCTCATGCACAGAGATATAATCAAGATCAAGGGAGGTACTAATACCACTCTATAAAGCCTTAGTAAGACCACACCTAGAGTACTTCATCCAGTTTTGGTCACATTACAAAAAAGATGTTGAGACTCTAGAAAAAGTACAGAGAAGAGCAACCAGGATGATTACGGGACTGGAGACTAAGGCATATGAAGAACAGTTAGAGGAACTGGACTTAGCTAACCTAGTGAAAAAAAGGACCAGGGGAGACATGATAGCAGTCTTCCAATATTTGAGGGGCTGCCACAGAGAAGAAGGGGTCAATTCTAAAGTGCCTGTAGGCCAGACAAGGAATAATGGATAGAAGTTGAACAAGGAGAGATTTAACCTGGAAATAAGGAGAAACTTTCTGACAGTGAGGACAATCAACCAATGGAACAGCTTGCTCTCGGAAGTTGTGGGAGCGCCATCACTTGAGACTTTCAAGAAGAGATTGGACTGCCATTTGTCAGAAATGGTATAGGGTCTCCCGCTTGGGTGGGGGATTGGACTAGATGATCTACAAGGTTCCTTCCAAGTTTGATTATCTGTTATCTGTTACCATGCTGATTTTCCCCTACACAATGCTAATTAGTTGATTGCATTATTCAATGTATGCTGTTCTGGTCTATGTCTTAAACTCTGCTACTATTTGTTGACTGGTCTACGAAGCTTCTATGGACAGTGTAATATGGTAGACCCCTACTTCTATGGATCTGGGGCTGAGTGTTCGTTATGATGCTGTGATTAGTGCTTTAGTGATGTTTTTGCTCCAATCCTTATTTAGCCACTGGTAGTATTTTCCTGTGCCAGCCACTTCAACTATCTGTCAATGATACATTCCATGCAGGCCTTGTTTTGCCACTATACTATGGTAGTAGTATGGTGATGGCAGTCCCTACTACCACTGTACGTTCTTTAAGACTTCCGCTTTGCTTGTATCTGTGCAGCTACCATTGTTCAAAACAAAATTCAGGCTTAACAATTCATTCTTAACATATAATAGGAGGCTCATAGTCCATTTGGACCAGGAGCTTTTCCTAATTTAGTTTATAACCTTCATAATAGATACAACAGAATTACTTCTGAAATATGTATACTTCATTTAGTATTAAAATGTCAATGCAGAAGCTGGTCTCTTTTCTTCTTCCTGACAAAATACACAAGTATATCTCTTAGTACGTTTCTTAATTTTGCATAACTTGTATCAATTCTGTACGCTTGTCCACTTCTGCATCCATATATTCCTCATCCCATTCTAAAAACCTGATTAAAGATTCAACAATATTGTCTCTAAAGTCTTTACCATGTTCCTTTGGAATTGCTTTCAATCTTAAACAAAATTATTTCTCTCTTAGTTCCACATAGTGAATCACTGTTTAGTTTCTCAACCTTGATAACTTTAAGATATGTGGACTTCAATTTCCAGATGGAAGTTAAACTCAACATCTTTTAAAGTTGAACTCCACATCTCTTAAACTTAAGAAATATTGATTTAGACCACATTTATCTCTAAATTTATTATTTCTGTCTTTTACATTTTATTTTCCCTTTCTGGATTCCAAATTAGAGAAAAAAATTCCCACCACCAGAACAATAATGTAAATTGTGGAATGGAGAAGTGGATTGTTTACAGAGGGATTAGCAGAAAAAGGGATTACACTGGAAATTTTACAAAGGACGTTTGAAGAATTAGGAAAGAATGTCACACATGAATATTTATATCAGTGACTGCATCAGTTAAAAGGGATCTGGTAAGTAAGAATACAAAAAATGAACTATTAGTTATATAGATTAGAGAGGTTAAACAATCAAAGAGAAATAGAAAGCTTGGAAAATAAGTTTTTAACTTTCTTAATTCAAAGTCTTGATTTGTTCTTTTAATTCCATATAACTATTTTCTTGGTTTTTAAAATTAGTAGTTATTGTGTGTATTTATTGAATTTATTGGCTGGCCTGCAGTACTGGCTTCCTTATTTCTCATTTGATCTCACCTAACATCCATGCATCAATGTAACAGCAGATATACTACAAAAATTCCACCTAAATCTAAAAAATCATTTTAGATTTCTTTAAAAGTTTTTCTTTTGGTAACTCAAAGATAAGCTGTTCATAGGTAAAGAATATGAGAAAAAATATAACCACCTGACTTTTATGAGTACTTCCACATTAAAAACCCTTTACAAATCGTTTCTCAGTAGGATGCCTGTATGATTAAAAACCCTCTAGGCTTTGGGATACATTTTCTCTGCAGGATTTTGTCAAATCCTTTTCATTTCGCTATTGGAAGCACTTAAAAGGCAAACAACTTTAAATACAATTTGGTCTCTGTAGATGTCATTCGAATATCTTAATGAGTCCCTTTCTCTTCCCTCCCCCCCCCCCCACACACACATAATAAGTTCATCCTTATTTGGCATGAATAAAAATGACTTCAAGCTTTCTACCAGCTATCGGCTTCCAGTTGTTTTACTTCTAGAATGGGACAAAGCTTCACCTCAAACTTTCTGCCTAAAATTTATCTCATTTGTGAAATTATCATAACTTCACCAGAATCTTCATCTTTATCATCAGCCATTTGGTCAAGTCCAATCCTGACCCACTCTATGAAACAGCATTCTCTATGTTCCTCTGTTCTGCATAGTCTCATTTAGATCCTCCATGGTTGTCCCCATGTTATCCTCTAGTGTCCAGCCAGCAAAAACTCCACAGATAGACTGTATTAAAGTGCATGAACATTTCCCTGTTGCTGTTTCCTTCCCCAACATCTTTCCCCCCCCTCTTTTTATACTGTTTGGAAGTCCCATTTGAACATACGAGGAAGCTTGTGCTGAAATGAAGTTCTTAGACATGTAGAGATTGCAAATCTTTGAGACAATCTACCAAAGGTAATTTTATGGGATTTAGTAATTACTCTTTTAGCTATCTGCATTGAATTTTTCTAATTTTCTTATATTATTTTGAGGTATTTCATTTCTTGATGTATTGCTGTATAGTATTTTTATTAGTTTAACTTCATAAAGATTCATTTAGCAAATTAATGTTTGGGGGCCTTTTGGTAGTTAACATGAGCAGAAGAATTGAAGCCTTGGAGAATAATACTGCTCTCAGCACCATTAACATGTCAAGTGGTTGCACTAAAGGTTAGCTGCCAAACTTTTCCAATATTGGAATACAATGGAAAGAATCTCCATTGTACTTTTGGATCAGGTAAGATAAGATTCCAGTGAGATGTTGTCTAAGCACATATAAAATTTAGTAAAACCTTTTTATTACAATCACTGTCTAGATAAAAGATCGTCATTTATAAAGAAACTTTTTAGATTACCATTCATCCTTATGCAATTAACTCTAAAAGGGAAGTCCAATATACTTTAAAGCCTGAACAGCTTGTTTTTATTTCTGTAGGATGTACAAAAACATAGCTATGTAAATAATAACTAACAAATCAATGCAAATATGACATGATTACAAGGAACCATATTCTTTTATTTACCTTGCGCTTGTTTGTTGGGCAGACATAAAGGTAGCTCAAAATGGTCTTTAGACCCACTTTGTCATTCATCTTTTCATATGTTGTCCCATAATCAGTTGACCTGCAATTCCAGAGAACATTAGTAAGTAAGCATAAACACCAGAGCAAGAATAATGTGCAAACTGTTTGGTTGCTTTCCAGCTTAAAACAAAATCCCTCTCAGGAGATGGTAGTCATTTTTGTTTTGTTTTGTTTTTTGGATGACTCACACTGTATATGATGACACTTAAGTATGTACTCATGCCTTCGTGTGAGGAGTTAATATTTGCATGTAAATTAGGTTAGGGAAAATTAAAATTGCATCTTCAGTGCCACTGAAATAAATGTTACAGTAACAAATGTCAATCAGATTTGAAGATGTAATGTTTGTCATTAATGCAAATGTCAGGATAACAAGAGGCTGAATTAGCTTTTGTCTATTACTATGTTCCCTCATATTGGAAAATACTGTTGTCCTTTCAGTTATCACAGTTTTGCAAGTACTACTACTTAATCCATTTCATGATTTATTTAGTAATGTTTCAAAAGGCTATGGCTAGACATCACTAACCAAAATTATGAATTACTTGCTTTGAATCACTTGCATTGTTCCTATGTATATTTCAAATGAGCTTTAAAAGATCATGATTTCCAGATAAAAAACTTTCTTAAAATGGTCTTCTGTTTGATTATTACCAATTAATTTTTAAAATATATACACTACAATATATACAGTAAAATAGATTTTGATATTTGGGGCTCTATAGTGTATGAATTCCATTGATATTTCCTAGATGATCATGTATATTGATGATGACTTATTTGGTTCACTCATACATATTATAAGAACAATGTAAACACCAAGATATTTTGACAGTAATCAACGACAATAATTAAACAGAGCCAAATCATGAAGATAAACATTGTTGTGTGAAAGGGCACAACTCTCAACATAGTCTTATAGTAAGTGCCATACAATTAAGATATTCCTTTCATATTCTTCCTGACCACTTTATATGTATTATGCTTTGTTTCCCAGCAATTAAAAACAAAAAAGAAATAATATGAACTGATAACGCTTAATGATAATGCATAAAACTTTTATGTGTCATGAACAAATAATAGCAAGGTAATTCACTCCTACAATTAGAAAATAACATGTACCATTCAATCTTAAGATTTCTTGATATTTACTGGAGAAAGTGGAAAATAGGGACATGCACAATAGCCTGGTCCATATACTGCTTATATATATTCACCAAATCTTAGCCTCTTCAGCTTGTGTATTTTACTACAGGTTGTCCTCAACTTACAACAGCTTGTTTAATGATGGTTCAAACTTATAACCACACTAAAAAATGTGACCTATGATTGTTTTCATATTTACAACTGTCGAAGCATCCTTATCGTCATGTGATCAGAATTCAGACACTTGGCAAATAATTCATATTTATGATGATTGCAGTGTCCCAGGGTCATAAGATCACCTTTTATGACCTTGTGATAAGCAAAAGTCAATGGACAAGCCAGATTCATTTAACAACCATATTGCTAACTTAACTGCAGTGATTCACTTAACAACTATGGCAAGAAAATTTGTAAAATGGGACAAAGTTCGCTTAACAACTATCTCACTTAGCAACAGAAATTTTGGGCTACATTGTGGTCGTACATTGATGATTATCTGTAGCACCAACTGTTGAAATCCAAGAATGAGGGAAGACTATGTGCAAACCCAATATTCCATCCATTTTGGATCATCACAAAGTCCCTGGAAACTGTGTATAAGACTTTTATCTAAAGAAAACAAGCACAGAGTTCCATAGAATTAGTCATTAGTTTTCCATATGAACTCTTTCCCTTACAAAAGAAAGGGGAAAAAACCCCAGTGATAATCTTGTACATTACTTAACAGTGAAATTCACATTAGATTCTTTTTATTTTATCAAATAATAAAATATCAGGTTTGATATATATACAGAATACACATACATACACTAGAAACAAATGGAGCTCTGTATTATAGCATACCAACACTTCACTTTCCAATCAGTAAAACCAAAACTATTTACTGTTTTAAGAAAAGAAATATATGGAAATTTAAGATGCCTTAACCCTATTTCAAACGTTTCTCATTATTAATCTAAATCTATATAAAATTATTTTTCTGATACGTTATAGACTCCTTATAAATTCGGCTTTTAAATGGTTTTTAACTTTTCTAATTCCCCACTCTTAATCTCTTAAAGCCTATCTATTTAATTCTTTTAATTTATTTTAAAATTATTATATTTGTATTTATATGTTTTTATCTCGCTGTGAACCACCCCGAGACCTTAGGGAGAGGGGGTGGTATACAAATTTGAATAAATAAAAATAAATTTTACTCTGTTTCCTGCATTACAGTGAAACCTATTCCAGGTATTTATAGAGAATGCCAATTGTCCTATTTTTTCCTTTTACCTTTTTTTCATTTCAATGCTGTTTTTAAACTGTGGGTAAACATATATATCCTAATTTATTATATAAGAACACAGATTTAACAATTATTTATTTACTTATTTTTCAGTGGTCTAATACTACTATCCTACCATTTCTGATTCAATTGGTTGAAAAAGTATCTGGTTTTGACATTCCTCTGTGAAGAGAAGAAAATGTTAGTGAAGTATAGGGATCTTATACTTCTTTAGTTAAGTAGTAGCTAAAACATGTCTGTCAGTATTGTGTCTTTGTTTATACAATCTTCTTTTTAGTGCTTTCCTGGTTTCTTACACCTTTATTATTACCCAGTGAAAGATAATAAACAGGAACTGCTCCCACTGGCTTTCATCAGATTAGGAATAATGGGTAACCAGGGAGATATGAGAATGAGGGAAGAATGTATAACTGAAAGCAACTATAGCAGGAACACTCTTTTCCATCAACTATAAAGCATGTACCTCTTATAAAAGGTATAAACAGGAAAAACATTAAGTTTTTATCTTTTGTAACTGGAAGTGCTACTTAGAACTCCAATTAAATCATAGAGCTCCTCTTCCTCCAGATGTCTCCCAAACATCTTCATCTTAGAGATTATTTCTCCTGAACCAGGAGTAAGATAAGAGAAGGACAAAGAAGGAAGGATAAGAAAGAATTAGATATTTAACATGCTTGTGATTCAGTGCTATTTTGTAGATGCACTCAAGGGAGGAAAAATAAACCTTTGATTTTAATCACCATTACTTTGTCTAAAAAAAGTTTCACTCCATTTCCAATACATTCACACAGCTCTTACTTGATGAATTTAGCTCAGACATGGTGATGCATACCTAGATAGAATACATATTGCTATATATGTTTTTTTAAGCAGGCATTTAAATAACTTTCATTATTATTCATTGTTGTTTTCTCTCTCTCTCTTCTCTTTTTTTTTTCTCCTGTCAAGCAAATGAAATTTATATTATGGTATTATAATAAAGTACTACCCATTATTTAAAGTCACAAATTCCATCAGTATACATGTGCTTGGTCCTGCATTGGTTCCTTGTGACATTTTAGGAAGGATGATAGGCAATCTACATCCACTAAACACATGAACTGTAAGAAATTGCCATTTATTTTCT
The DNA here is from genome assembly GCA_023653725.1 of Bungarus multicinctus. NCBI lineage: Eukaryota > Metazoa > Chordata > Lepidosauria > Squamata > Elapidae > Bungarus > Bungarus multicinctus. Next base: position 54,171,765 of record CM042844.1, read on the forward strand.
TTAGAAGTATACATAGGAAGCCAGATATAATACATATTTTAGAGTATAACCTAATAACATGTGATTTATTTGTTTATAACCTCAAATGCTGAACTTATTAATATTTTTATGCCTGAGTTCTTGTTTATTTTAAAGTTTGTTTTTTACATTGCACAAAAGCTTTGTAAATAATTATTAGAGCTAGCTAGATAAAATCTCTAAAGTTTACTAATGCATAATATCTTCATAAAATGTCCACGGCATTAGGATATCAACCTTTAAGATTCAATTATTTCATCTGTTCAAAAATAATGGGAATCTTTCATTTCCAACTTCTTTAGCGACTAATGGAATTTCATACCTATTCTACTGCATATTTTTTTCTTTGCCAGCTGGTATATCAGCACTCTATAGAAAAATTATACATTCTTTAAAAGCATTTTTAATCTTTAATCTACACTATTAGTTGAATTCAACAGCTGAGCTTCTTCCCTCCTATGATGTAACCTAAGTTGGGAAGGAAGGCAACATTTTGTTTTGCCCAGTGAAATTTTGAAGACCTTTGGTATGAAAAGTTATCCTTGGAAAAAAAAATCTTTTTCATATTTCATCAAGATTTGAACCTTAGACACCCTAATCCTTTGAAGGAACAGTTGGCTGGGTTTATTAAGAGGAGAGCTTGTCAAGACTTATCCACCTTGTCTTTGGCAGTGATAACAGTTGTGCAAGCTTCTTTGTACTTTTAAAATCTTTTTATTTCATGAGAATGAGGAATTGATGGGGATTACAGTAGATAATACAGTGGTGTGCAACCACTTTACAATGAGTCTGAATTCTTATAGATTAAGTCTGCATTTGGTTTAGAATCTATCATAACCATTAATTTAAACGGAGACACTACAACCATGGTTAGGGATGCTAGGAAAGTGTTAAGTTGCTAAAATGATGAGGTGAAATCATATCACTTTCAGTATGATTTTAACAGGATCTTTTGATAGCCTTAAAAAAGACAGATTTTTTTTTACAATGAACAAATTTGTTTTATTTATTAATTAAATTTGTTTGCCACCATTTTTCCGCAAAAAGAACACAACAGCCACTGAAAATATGATGAACAACTTATTAAATTTCCTTTTTAAGTGGAATAAAGCCAAAGCAAGTTTTGGTTCCTTCAGAGTTGGCAGCACTTTGAGTTGACATTTTTGAAAGGGCTTATCTGTCAGCTGAAAGGATAGCATTCATCAGTTTACTATGTTTATTATGTTCTCAATATGTTTTCAGTATTTGAAGGTCAAAAAGCATGAAGATGAACAAATTTGCTTTAAACTGCTTTGAGGGACTGAATTTACACTATGTGGAATTGCCCAACTGTTAAGTAATTGCAATTTTTCATCCAAAGATAGGATGATTATTACACATTCTTATTTATCTTAGATCTCATAACATTACTCCCAGAAATTATTGATCAACTTTTAGGATTCAAGACCTGTTTTTTGGTGATTTATTTTGATTATATGTTACTGTCAGTCACTCTTCATACATGCATGATAATAAATCTTGATTTTCTAAAAATTTAACTGCACAATCTTAAGGCCCTTATAATTAGCTAACATCACTTTTATTTTTTTCACATAGCTAACAATCTTAAACAAGTAGTTCTGGGTAGCTGCAAGATAATTGCTTTATTGCAGATAATAAGGCAGTCGTATCCAGATTGAAAGTAACACTTACGACAGAACAAAGGAATACATCCATTTGCGTGTTTATTATCCCAAAAGTTAAATTTTGTGCCTTTTCTTCCTGTCTTTTCAATTTAATGAACAGCCAAGTTTTCCTCAGCATTGAAATTCAATGATGTCTGTTCCCAGAAGTGGTATTCAGCAGGTTCTGACCAGTTCTGGAGAACCGACAGCAGAAATTTTGAGTAGTTCAGAGAACTGACAAATACTACCTCTGACTGGAGATTTTACAGTATCCTTCCCCTGCTGCACCCACCAAGCCACGCCAATAGAACCAGTAGCAAAAAAAATTGAATCCCACTATTATCTGTTCCACATTTAAATCATGGTTGACCTGAGACTTACTGAGTTGCACTTCACTAATTTCAGCTCTTACATCATTTTTATGATCATCGTGTACTCCATGGTATTCTTTTTCTCTAACAGATTTTTGGACACAGATTTCTTATTTCCACCTTCTAAATTATACCAAAGTATAGTGTAATTTAATGAATTCCAGTGAATGTTTTACTTATTTAATCCTATAAAATATAAGTTAGTTTATTTTAATTTATTTCTGGAGCTTTGGAGAGGAGCATAGATCAGGGGTGTCAAACTCAATTTCATTGAGGGCCACATCAAGATTGGATTTGACCTTGGGGGCTGGTGGGGGCATGGCCATGGTGGGTGTGCCCATGGTGGACATAATACAAACCACACCTCCGCAGACATTGTTTTATAAACTTATAAAAATAGGGAGGCATACATTTCTGTAATTTTGTTTTTTTTTAATACTTACTTGATCTACTCGATCACCTTATGAAAGAGAGACAGATCAAAAAATGACTCCATAGGAAGTCTAGAACTACAAAATTGTTGGCATAGACATAGCAGAATCCTGCAAGCCTGAAAGGCTTTTATAACCTTTTGAGTCCAAGGCTCCATTTTGGGCTTGGAAGGCCTCCTGAAGTACTCCGGAGGCCCTGTTTTGGGCCGGGAAGGCCTCCCAGAGGACTCCAGAAGCCAAAAGCAGTTGCAGGAGAGGTGCATGCACCCCTCCAGTGCCCCATTTTTGCTAGCAGAGGCACCACAGGTTGGTCCTTTGTTTTTTCCAGACTGACCCCGCAAACCAGATTTAAGCACCCTGCGGGTCAGATCTGGCCTATGGGCCTTGAGTTTGACACCTCTGGTATAGATGATCTGAAACTTCAGTTAAAGTTTAGTTCTGAACTTGCACATTTATTTTTATTTGGATACCTCAGTTTTTAAGACTCATATCAATTAACAATATTTTTCATACTTTTCTCTTCAAAGCAAATTTATTTGAGTTTTAAATATAAAAGCAGGTTATGCTTCAATATTTTCAATGTAACCTTTTAAATTTTAAAGTTTTATGTCTCACTGCAATCTGTCTTAATTGTTTTTCTTTCCTGCTTGAAAAAGTATATGTAGGTTTATGTGAAATTTTATGTCTGAAATATAAAATGCAATTATACCAATTTTCAAGTATTTAACATCTGTTGAATTTATATAATTTGTCTGACCCAGGATGGGTCAAATAGAGAGTTTTGAAATGCAGAACGTTTGCCTAAATAAACATTTTAATGAATAGATAGATATGTTTTTAGAATTTGGTTTCAAGTAATAGAATTTTAAGACCAATCAAAGTAATGTTTCTGTGATAATAAGATCCTCATTGATTTTCTCCCTGCAAGCTTCTCAGGTTTCCTCATTGACTTGTGAGAAGATATTAGGGAATACCTGTAAATGAAGACCATCTGACTGTAGCAGTTCAGCAGTACTGAAAGAGCAAGAATTTTCCAAGATGTCATTCCCACTGAAGTAATGGCTTCTAGCTTTCTAGCTTTCTGTAAGTTACCCTATCGAGATACACTTGAAAAAGTTTTGCCTTATAATGCATCAGCTTGGCCAGTTAGAAACTACAGATTTACTGGGTCATCATTTCAGAGCTATTTCTAAACTGAGAAACAAAATAGCCATGAGTGGGCAAAAATCAGCGGATTGACTTCAAACTCCTGCTACCTTTATTGAGATTCATTCATTCATTCATTCATTCATTCATTTAGTTTGTCAAGCAATTATAAGATAACAGGTATAAGTATAAACATAGTTATGAATACATGAAATGGATACATGTAAGAAAAATAAAAATAAACAATAGGACAGATACAGTAGGCACTTTGGTGCGCTTATGCACGCCCCTACAGATCTCTTAGGAAAGGAGTGAGGTCAATAGTAGACACTCCAAGGTTAAAGTTTTTGGGGTTTGGGGAAGAAACCACAGAGTCAGGTAGAGTATTCCAGACATTGACCACTCTGTTGCTGAAGTCGTATTTCCTGCAATCAAGTTTGGTGCGGTTAACCTTGAGTTTGTATCTATTGTGTGCTCTTGTGTTGTTATGGTTGAAGCTGAAGTATTCATTGACAGGTAGGATATTGCAATGTATGATTTATATACTATACTTAGATCGGACCGAAGGCGGCGTAGTTCTAGGTTTTCTAGGTCTAGTCTGCCTGTCTCCTGTCTGCCTGTTCCTTTCAATAATTCTACAATATCAAAATGAAGTATACCCTTTCTCAGTTCTATGCCATCTTAAGTATCCAGGTTGTAAATTTGAATAAATTTGTGGTTGGGATCTTTCATTAAATGCCTGATGTAAAGATGGATTTTAATAATCACAGAACAGTTCTATTCATTCTTCATTGAAAGGACTTAGCAAGAAAGGATACCATTTGGAAGAGGCAATTATGTGGTCTGATGTTCTTCCTTAGCATATTTACAATAGGTTAATCATGGCTATATAAATTGAGGAGTTCATTAGGTGGAGATTGCAAATTGCCTATCCTGACCTCTTCCTTCATACCGTGGAAATTGAATATTTCTCTAGGGAATAAGGACACATAACAGTGAGGGTAGATATTGTCATAGCACCAACATCAGCAGAAATATTACGTTGTGCAAGTTCGACATTTATCCTCTCTTTCTTTATTAAGATCTTGATGTTGAAAGCAGCTATTTCCAAACTGAAGAACTTTCACAATTATTAATTTACCATACATTATCTAGTTTTTCTTCCTTTTTCTCTTCCATTTCCCATCCCCATTCATTCTGTATCTTTTCTTCTGATTCTAGAAATATGCAACCTTTTTATCCTCTGTTTCTTCATCTTGCCTCCTCCTACATCCCAGTGATATCTGGTGTGATTTCTTAACCATCTTTTTCCACATGGCATAATTATGATGAAGATAATTTAAATTAATTTTTAGCCTAATGTTGCATGTGGGAAACTATCTCAAAATAGTTTAGAACCCTGCTGACTTTTTCCCATTGAATTGTAGGGAATTATCAGAGACAGTTTAAAAATAGGGTCATGTGACCTTCTGGAGATGTAGGGCAGGACCAATCTACCTGATCTCTGGTAGTCAAAAGGGTACACTCAATTTCAGAATAGGAAACAGTTTAAAAATGAAACAGAATGGACAAGGACATTTGAATTCACTGACTCATTTTCTTTTTATTTAGTGTACAATACAGTTATGTTACTTGGGAAGAATCCATTATATAATGTAGGTGTCAAACTCGCCGTGTCATGTTGCCGTCACTTTATGTTTTGTTTTGTGACATTTTTCCAATTTGCAGAACTGGGTGGGCATGCCTGAATGAATGATGAATCTAGACAATGGACCACCAGTTTGACACCCCTGCATTACAAGAAATCCATTCAGACATAAACAGATATTTCCTTACAGAACTTTGTATTTATGGCTATGAAATCAGCTATTCCTTATGTGTTACTTAAATGATCATCACAAAAGGCCTGGTTTTATTTTTATTCTACTTTTTTTTCTTAAATATCATCAAAGTAGAGACCTTCTGGATTTTGTCACACCATTATCAATAAATACACAATTTTCATTTTACCAGTATAGCCATATATGGAAAGATTCTACCTAACAACTTGTTATTTAATTCTGTGAGTTCAAGGAACTTTGTTTTCCTGATAAGACAATTGTCACCAGATATTTTAACAGTAGTGGGCTAAAACTGATCAGTATTACACGTTCACATGAAAATGATTGCTATTTTTAAAATCTGTTTTAGGAATAGCACTTAGACTTCTACACTGCTTCACAGTGCTTTACAGCACTCTCTAAGCGGTTTACAGAGTCAGTATATTGCCCTCAACAATCTGGATCCTCATTTTATCAGCCTCAGAAGGATGGAAGGTGGAGTCAACCTTGAGATGAAAGATTCGAACTGCCAAATTGCAGACAGATAGCAATCAGCAGAAGTAGTCTGCAGTACAGCATTCTAATTACTGCGCCACTGCGGCTCTTTAGCTCAAACTCCAACAAGTTTACCTAGCTCTTATGGAAAAATATCTTTTTGAATTCCAAAACAGAATTATTTCTTTGGTGTACATTGTTTGGATATGACTCATTCTGAATTTGTAAACAAGCTGAATTGATTTTTGTTACCAGGAATAATTTTTATACAGAAACCAACTGTTTTAGAAATAATATATCAAGACTTCATAAGTCAAATAATTAACTTTCTCTTAAATTTTGCAACAAAATTATCAATATAATATGTACATCAATTAAAAAAAACTTTAGTGCCACATATAACAATAAAAATATATCCAAAATTAAACATTTTGGGGATGTAACGGAAAATTGAAAATGTACATTTTTTAGAAAAAAACATACATTTCGGAAAACTTCCTTTTTTTTTAGTCTCTAAAGAGCTGTGGGTAATAGAATATAAAATAATAGATTAATTTTCACAAATCAGATCACTTCTATAAATTAATAAGACAGATTTATTTTTGAATATTTATGTTAAATATTACTCATGAAAAGTAGTTCAATAAAACCAATATTTTGAGGTTTTCATATTTTTAAAACTTCATCCAGAAGAGCATGTGAGACCCTTATGTTATTAACACTATATTTATTACTATATATATGAGAATTATCTGGGTCATAAGGAAGTACATTTATAGCTTCTCTTGGGATATGGAGTGGTAATTTGTTCCCTTGACACCCTAACCTGAGGTCAGTTTCAGCAGTGGAAAACATATTTTTGCAGGAAATGAAATGAAAGCACACAGCAGAAGATTAATATAGCTTATGAAGCCTGAATAAAAAAAATGCTACAGAAAAATGGTCAACAGTGTATATTATGTATCAAGAATACAACAGTATGCTGTAGCCAAGGAGAAGTGTTCAAGCAGTGTATTACTGAATTGATACACTGGTGTTTATGTGTCATGGAGTTATAGCCTGATGTTTTTGAAATGAGCTATTTCATATTTCTAAAATGATATTTGTAGTTCAATGCTTGCAACACATCAAATGGTATCTTATTTTTAGGCTGTCAGAATATAATAGAGTACAAGTAAAAATGGGCATAGTTTCTGTGACAGAAATAAATGGTATATCACAAGATCCATTTACTATTAGTCTATAATTTACAATAGAGTTTACAGTGATAAGGCACTGGTACTGTATGACACAGGGTGACTCAGAAATTCATGTACTTTAATAAAAGAGGAAATTGCAATGTTTTATTCTTGTTCCTTCCCTAGAGAATTCAATCAAATATCTTGACTTGCTATTAATCTTCATCCATGTACAAAATATATGCATGTTATATCAAATGTAAAGGAATGTCACCACAGAATTAAGTGTAAGTCTCTTTCAACAACAACAACAAAGAAAGAAATGAAGGAGCAGCAATGTCAAAATTAGATTATAACTCATATCTATTTTTGTGTAAGGCTTTCCATATTCTTATATATTTTGCATAGGGACGAGTTTTGCATTCCTTGATGAGAGTCCATCCAGAATTGCCTGATAAGCAGATTGAGCATTTCTAAAAGCAATGCAGAAAAAGGCACAAGTGAGCTACTCAATACTGTTGTTTAGAAAACTATCAAGATATATCTATGAAATTAGTAGGAGTGAAGATAAACACAAGGGGGGGGCATAATTATGCTTTAAAGGACATATTGTATTGTATTGTAATTCAGAAATTTTCTTGATAGTTATTTACCCTATTCCATCCATAGAAATAGTTTGTGCAGCTAAAAAAATGACAGTTTTACAAAAAGGGGAATTTTGACTTGTGGAACAAATAATAAATAAAAGCAAATAAATTGGAAGATGCTGCAGTTGCATGGATCCAGAACAATGTTTTCATTCATTGCAATGAATTATTGGGGATATAAGGCACCTTAACCTTCAAATGGTTCTTTCCTCCCACTACCTTTTGAAATTTATGGTTACTATTTACACCAATTTCAATTTCCATTAATAATATGTGCAACTGCTGTATATTTAAAGGAATGTAATCATGTCTGGTGACAGGCTTAGCTTAATGCTGGGGCTTCACTTGGAATTATCAAGTAATTTTTTTTTGAAAAGGTCAGTTAAACATTTCACAGCAGGGTCCCATTGAAGACAAATTAGATTTTACCCACTTGTCTTGGGTGAAAACACATTCCTTGAATCTGATAAAACAGGGATGTCAGTCAAAAGGCAGAGGAGAACTGTGATTGCCAGAGCATCTCATCAAATGACCAGCTGCTTCTTGCATTCACCATCAGCATACTTGAGAGCAAAATTGTAGCTTCTAATTTCTAAACTAAAGAAAAATAAACCAGGGCATCATTTTTTTAAAATTCTACTGTTAATATTTCCTGTTATTTTACCTTCTTCCACTTGACATGCATGACAAATGCTGTGTGATTCATAAAATTACAGCAGTGCTTTCCTATTCATTTGATAGCCAAACCCAAATATGGAAGTCATGGTTATTATTCGCAGCAAGGGGAACTATTAATATTCTTAGATCACGAATACTCCTGGATATGACAATGCTTTCCATCTTCAATTCCTTCTCAGTTAAAACCCAAATTTTATCCTGCATTGTTCTCTCCTGTTGAAAAACCATGACACCATGTGAATAGGTCTGTAAGACAATCACTGTTCTGTTTTCATCCAGCCTTCCTATGTTTGCATGTTTTTTGTGAGGCTATTTCTCCATACCTCTGCTGACCTGCTACGTTTGGATTCTTCTACAAACCAACACAATATGTTGGAATAAAAAGTTGCCTTTTTGGCAAAATGGATTTTCTAACAAAGGAAGCATAGATAATTCCTCCTGGAATTAGGAAGTACCACCAAACCATTTAGGAAACAGTTATTTTTTATCATACTACTGCTGTTAGTTTCCCAAATCATCAAAGAAACTATAATTAAGTAAAGCTGAGCTTAATAGTTATAAATTTTGTAGAGAAAACCAATACCCCTATGATACATTGGGGTAGTAATGTCATCATTTGTTCACTTCAGGTTATTGCAATGCATTGTTTGATTTGAATATCTGTCTCAAAATGTGTAATGTATGAATTGCATGGAACTCTTACTCCTTTTGTTTTTTTTTATTATATATAAAAGGTCAGGAAAAATAGAAGTAATCCTACAATACTACATAAAGAGTTGGGGTATATGTTATATATAAAACAATCATTGTATAAAGGATTCGTTTGAATGAAAAGTTTCTTTAATTGAACATAGATACGTTTGCATAATTATAATTATAGTCTCTAGATTTATTGCCAATTAAATAAAGAGAAGCAGATAAAATAAGCAATGGTAATTGATGTTGAAAAGATAATGGAATATGTAGGTCAAGTAAAGTAAGAGATTTGGTGTGTTTTTTAAAGAAGAAAGTGAAATTATAGTAGTTGTGATGTATTATTTATAGGTAGGTAGCTCAGTATTATAATATATTTTAAGCTATTAATATAAACTCTAGTAACACTAAAGAATTCTTTTTTCAAAATGATTTCTAGGCATATATATTTATTTATACCTTCACTTTGCCATCTATTTAAAGGACATTAAATAGTGTTTTTTATTATTTTTAGAGATGAAACCATATTGAAGATTTGCTTCAAAAACATGTTGCTCAACAATTTCAGAAACTGTTAAAAGAAGTTATTTCAAGAACTAACGACTTAAAGAAATACTTTGGAAGATCTAAAAATTGTCTGTTAGGGTGTTGATGTCAGCTCTTCAACTCTTATTTTACTCAAGGATTCATATGAGCCTGCTATGTTTGTTGCAGATGCTTTGATGTGATATTTTCTGCCAAGAAATAAGTAGATGGATATAAGCCCTTTAGTTTACTTCACATTCAGAACTTCAAATACTATTAAATACTATTCTTCTAAGCCTAGCTATCTTAGTTAGAAATTGGAAGGTTGATATTAGGGCTATTCAATTTCTCCTTATAAGTATTTCTTTTTGTGATGCTTCACTGCTCTTTGTTGTCTGTCAGATTTAATCCATATAGAACTTCTCCTAATTTGTTATATTTTGTTACACTTTGAACACTACTTCTAAGATTTGATTATTTTTCCTTGGTTTTAAGCTAAAGTGTAACCTGCTTTTTAATTTTTTTATTGATGGTTTCTAAATCTGTGAAACATTTAAACTAAACCAATAAACTAACGCAACACTATTCCAAAACATTGATAAAGGGATCCATTAAAAATTGGATCAAATCTAATATTACGAGGTTTTCCAGAAACACTGAAATCATGTGTGTTTGCGTGCTGTCTTTTATCACTGGTATCCATCCATAAAGGATTAACCAAAATGATAAAAGAGACAGAAACTAAATCATATGAGAAATGGCTGAAAATGTTGAATATATTAAGCCTTGAGAAAAAGATGAAAAGACCAGTTTTCAAACATCTGTAAGACTGTTATACAGATAAGGAAGAAAGTTTGTTCTCAGTTCTCCAGAGGCAAAACTAGGACAAATGAGTGGAAATTTTATTTTGATGTAAGAAGAAATCTAATGCTTAGAACTACTCAGCAGTGAAATAGACCACATCAAATGGTGGTAGGTTCTTCTTTTAAAGAAGTAAACAGATGGCATATATGCATTCTATTTTCAGCAATTTGTCAGAGTAGATGATATCCAATATCTCTTCCATGTTTATGACTCTAAGAAAACAGAGAAGTATTTTTCCTTCCCCAACTGCTCTCAAAGAAACTTTGTAGATGCTAACTGAATTACAAATTGAGCTGTGGGATCCAATTCTGGATCAAATTATATTTTGAATATAAGCCATTTATTATATTTTTCAAAAATAAAATATCACATTTTTAGTTTGTATGATTTTTTTTTGTCTAGTTCCAAGACTTTTCTTTTCAATTAGAGAATAGGTGCTCACTATGTTTGATAATATTTAGAAGATCTGATCTGGCCCTTTGTCTTTTTCTACATCAATTTGCTTAAATCCTGGAAGTTCTAAATAGTTGCTAGACTTGGTTCTGTTGGGTGATTTGAAAAATAAACGTTTTCGAGAATGGAATGGAATATTCATACTTCAATAGTTTGTTTTACATTGGGAACTCAGGAAAATATTACTACTCAGATGATGATAGTTGCTGGTACCAAAGCAAGATTCAAATAATACATTCAGTTTTAAATATGAAGGAGCTTTATTACTTTTTTCACATTCATTGCAGACACTGTTGCTCTTTTATTGTTTTTTTACATTAACAAAATTTTATGATAGTAATAACTTTCATGGATTACAACCTTTTAACGGATTCTATAAAACTGTGTGAGTATAAAGCCACAGAGTGCAGGAGTTAGAAACTTATTTCTATTCAAATTGGCTGTATTGAAACAGCAACTCATTCACCGTGGGGAATACAAATTGATATTAACTAAATTAATTGGTTTTGCATTAAAAAACTTTCTAAAACTTCTCAAATTCCTCTACTGTTTCCTATAATTATAAATAAAATAAATATGTGGGATAGTCACTGATTTTAATTATAAACTGAATCTAAAATTTACCATGATATAATGCTGGAAATATATTGTGTACACTATAATCAATGCATGAAAGACTTGGACCCTTCATGATTTCTTTATAAATTAAAATATTTTACTTTTGAGAAAGTTAAACGATGTTCCAGGATCTAAGAATGGTAGAAAAAGTACTTTGCTCATAATGTCATATATCATAATGTGAACATACACGTCCCAGGCATATATGTAAAGCAAAATTCAGTTTTATTAACAGAAAACTCCAATATAAGGCAAATGTGCCTACACAAGCATACAAGTGAATAGGAAAACAAATGCATATTAAAAAAATGAATTTTCATTCAGACTTTTCTATTAAAAAAACAAATAGATACTGAAATAATAGAAAATAAAGTAACTTGAAAAATGAAAAGTCCTGAGCAGAAAACAATTCAGGTGTCATGAACAAACAATGGACGGAGAAAGATTTTATATATCAAGTTGAAAAAAAATTATTTACCTTCTATAATAAAAGATAAGAACCCCCTCTAATTTGTTGCCTTTCACTTTAATTTTAAATGTAATTGCAAATAAGTATGTATGGGTATCATGATTGCTGTCCTCTTACATTATTATTTTCTTTTCTTAGATAGTGTACATTACTAACAATATATGATTGGGAATTTAAATTAAGATAATATGTTTCAATTGCAAAAAAATAATTGCATACATTTAAAAGAGGAAAATGAAGTAAAAATGGTTCCTGATTATTAAATATTTTGGGAAGCAAGGAAAATGTAAACTTTTGGAATATGATTTTAAGTGGGAAATTAATTGAAGAACTGAAAAATGTATAACACGTATAAAAAATTAGTATTATACTTGAATTTGAGTAGAATGAAAGAGGTTAGAAACTATGTGTTTCAAATATGTTTTAGGAGACTTTTCCTTCCTTCCTTCCTTCCTTCCTTCCTTCCTTCCTTCCTTCCTTCTCTCTCTCTCAATCTTATTTAAGTGATTTATTTTTAAATAGTAAAACTAATTCTGTGGACCAATTTTTAATTAGTCCATTTTCTATTGATGCCTTTCTTTTGCTATGATGCAAATATTGTGAGAATAATGCAAACTTTTCTTCTCTCAATTGCACTTCCATATTGTTTTCCCACCTGTATTTTCCTAATATCCAAATTTGTTCCTTATCTCCAGTTATTCCAAAAGTTAGTACATTTACTATATGAATGCTGTGCATTTTCATATAGCATTATTCACTGTTAGTGGTTTTTAAACTTCATATCCAAAGCCCAACCTATTATAAAACTTGAATATATTTATAAAAATATATAACTTACGAATATTGCTTTCCCTTAAAGCAATGTAAAAATGCATGCTTACCTTCTTCATCTTGTTTGCTGTTTATTCATTTATCTATATATAGCTACTACTTGTGTCTTATCACTTAATACTCTGCCCTCAGGATGAACACAGAAACAATGTATGGTTGCTCATACAAATCTTTACATTTCAGGTTTACCCATAAAATCTACTCTCATTTTGACCCCTCACTGCTTTCCATTTTTTGATACACTGTATTTTTCATATTGCCTTCCTGAGTTTAGCACTCTGACTAAATTGGGACTGAAATATCTTTCCTCAGCTGAATTAATTCATTCAACCTCAAGGGAGAAAACCAACTGCTAACTCTCCTTATGACCTTAATGCTAATTAATGAGCAAACAATGGCCTACTGCACTTCTCTGTGCATAGAATTAAATCATATAGAGGTCACTCTGAAGCCAAGCCCCCAGGCATCTGCTTTTCTTTTTTTAATCCAAGCTGCCTGGTGAAAATGATGATAAAAGAAATTCACTGATGCAGCTTTAAAGATGGCTCCAGTCAAGTTCATAAGCAAACGGGGTGATAACATTCTTTAAAAAATTGATTCAGTCCCTGTCGACCAAATTGATGGCATAGGCAGATATGTTACTAGTAACTAGGGTGCAGCCTCTAATGGATTGCTTCTATTAATATCCCTATATCAATATTGTTCAATTTTCTTCCAATTGTTTTCATTTATTTGTTAAATTTATACCCCTTTTTTTTCTAAGAACACACTTCCAATTTTACCACAGCAACCATCTTATGAGATAGATATAATATCTGCCACTCTGGTATATATTAGATACCATATCGAAAGCAAAGACACGTAGTTCAGATTGTATGCTTGAACTTATACTTCCAATATTATTGTTTAGAAAAGAAATGGTTTAAAGAGTAAAGTGGTGCTTGGTATGAGAAGATGCAAGAAACAAATCACTCTCTTTCCAAGCATTGAAAGCTATGTAGCCAATCAAAGTGACTGGAATATTTCAAAACAAACATAATGGAGTATTATAAAATTGATTGCTATGAAATCCCTTAATGGTTATTAACCTAGATCGATTTTTAAAATATCACATAAATTAATACAGGCTACATCTATATTGGCTGTTAATCATGATAGCTTAAACTGAAACAATCTTATTTATATGCACCATATGTCTTAATGTCAGAGGCTGGAAACCAGGGACTTAATACCTTTATCATGGCTTATTTGTGATCTTTTTGGAACATTTTGTTGCACCTTCCTTCCAGGCATAATAGTAACTAGCTCAATTTTTACTGGGAATACCAAAGCATTCATAATTTTTTAGGAACATGCAAAGGACAAGAATGTTCATACAGTACATTTTATTTTTAAATCTAAAAACTCTGAATATTTGTCTGGTTGTTATTGTAGTTACAGAAAAGTTCCTAGGAACTCACTTAAAATTAGTTAGGTGTCTGTTCTGCTTCTATATATTTTCAGTATTTAATTTTGGATAGTTTTTTCCCCTATGCTGTACAGTTTGTTTAGATGTACTATGGCATGTCTGTATATGTATATGCATATACACACGCATACACACACCACAGACATACTAATTAATTAGAATCTTGATCAAAATAATAGGCTATTGGAAAACCTGTGAAGATCTCCATTCAGGATTAACCCTCAAAATGTGCCAGTTATTCAAAAGCAAATCCAACTTTAATCTTCTCTATTATTGCAAACTATTTGAAAGTCAGAAGGAATTCAATTTTCAGCCTTAATGTAGCAATGCATCCCCATCTCTCTCTATCCAAATTATCAATTGCCATACTCTACAACAACAACAATAAAATAAATCATATATGCCATTGTTACAGTCTAGGTCATCCCTATGAATGCAGACAGAGATCTAAAGTTTGTATTGTATTTAAGGAGATCTTGAATTCTGAAAGTGCCTTTTGAAGTGGATAAGTGATGCAAGATAGACTAACTATGCATCTTATTTTACAGCTTCTTATTTGAAAGGTTGTTAAAAGGAAGATTGTCCATTTTTAATCTAAAATCATAGAACCACTAGAAGAACAGAATCTCAAAATTACCCATCAGCAACAGTCTTGCATTTGATAGAGAATGAATTATAATGGATCGTTCCCAGAAAAACAACCAACATATAAATATGATTATACCAAATATATTTTTCATACATAAGTTTTCTGTTTCAGTAATATGTTGTTCAGTTGTAACAGCCCTAATTCTGACCCCTATCTTTAACTATGATATATATAAGATTCAAAAACATTTGGTGACATGGCCTATATTTAGATTCATTCCTGAAACTTCCCCATTTTTAAAACTTTGTTTCCTAGAGGACCACAAAAATCAAAATTGTTCCTACTTTTTTTTATTAATCCTGATAAAGGGATCCCTATAACTAAGCATTGTACTCATCTTCAGGGAAACCTACATGTATACCTTCCACTCAGATCTTCATATTTAAAGCAGTGAATGCTTGGACAATAAAATTTTAACATTATTGTGAGACTACCAGCTATTTTTGTACAATAGGACCTAATAAACAGGAGTGCAGTTCAGCTTTAAAGCTTCTAAAAATTAGCAGCAGTGATGAAATCTGTCTATTGAGATTTATGCTTACATTAATTTTCTTTAATTGTTAGGAAGGTGGGTAACTTATATCTAAGCTTATATATGTTACTTTATTAGGTCAAATAGTTGAACTGGTTACTTCAAGGACTATGCATATTTTATCTTAAGCACTAGCAAATGAGTTTATGCCTTCTAGCATAATAGATCTGCATATACAAAATAATATAATCTATGAAAGGAAGGACTTTTTTAATAATAAAATCAGCATTGTATAGAGAAAAGCAGTATTTAAAACAAAGAACTAAAAGGGAATTCTAATGATTTCAAAAGATGCTGCTATAAAATTCATAGAAGCATAAAGATTTATTTGTGCTAAGTAGAGTTTATTTTATTTTCCCCAAAGAGAAGCAGCTATTTGAATCAACAGACCCTGAGTTATACATCTGGTGAGGAAATACATCCCGAGTAGTAGTTGCCAATTGTGTATTGGCATTTCAAGAAAGTGTTGCATAGACTATATATAATTAGAACATACATTCACACATGCTTCACTAACTTTCTGTAAAGCCATTTGTGAAAGATAGAGAGGGACCATCAAAACAACATTTATTTATACTGGGATATTTTTTCTAGAATATTAATTCAGCAGGAATTTGTGAAAGCATATATGAGAATTAAAGTAGCTTTTTAGTTCTTAACAAATGTAATTTTAAATACAGTTTGTAGGTGAAATTTTGTGCATTAAAACACCGATGAAAAATACTTTATAATAGGGCCTGTGCTGAATAATATTTATATATTTATGGGTAACACTATTGCTTCTTTTTCTCATATTGTTTACATAGCAATATTTTTGGATGCATTTCTTCAAAGACACATAGAGCAACACTGAAAACAGAAACAAAAAAGAATTTTACAAATAATTTTTCCCAGGATGTTCATTCTCCATAAAATGCAGATCTCTTATTATAGAAATGCTACATTCAGCATTCAAAACTGGATGGTGTATTGTGTGTGCATTCATGAATGAATGTGCATGCACACTACCTAAGATAGAAAGGAAAGATCTTTAGAAAAAGTCAAATTTTGATAAAGCTAGTTTTGCAGAATTCTTTCTTTCTTATTTCTGCTGGAATCAATAAGAAGGAAGAACAAAAGAATGTTACATATATATATATATATATATATGGATCTTTGGTTCTTCGGGTTTTCTCCCGCGTAGAGTTGGAAATATTTAGCCTAAATATTTCCAACTCTACGCGGGAGAAAACCCGAAGAACCAAAGATCCACATACAAATACCCGCGAAAATCTCCGAAAACATATATATATATATATATATATATATATATATAAAATATATATATATATATTTTCTGAGGTTTTCGCGGGTATTTGTATGTGGTTCTTTGGTAATTCGGGTTTTCTCCTGCGTAAAATTGGAAGTATTTAGGCGACGTTTCGATGAAGTCTCATTCATCATCTTCAGGCTTGTGTCTTCGGCTTTGTGCTTCTCGTAGTAATGTGAGCTTGCAGCTGTTTCTTCGTTTTAACTGTCAGTGGGGGTGGCTTGATTGGGTGGGGGCATGGCTGTGTTCTGATTGGTTGGGGGGTTGGCTGTGTTCTGATTGGCTGGGGGTGTGTTCTGTTCAGGTGGGGGCTTAGTTGGGCTCAGGTTAGTCTTAGTTGCTGGGGGATTTGAGATGGTGAGCTGTGATCCTGCTGTTTGGCTTCGTGTTTGTGGTCTTGCCACATCTTCATCAGTTCCCTTCATGTATGGGTTGGGTGGGTGTGAAGCAGGTAGTGATGCAGCTGTGGTACGGCTTCTGTTCCGTGGTCATGTTTCATCTTCTGTGTGGGTGTGAGTCTGCTTTCTACGTAGTAGTGTGGTGGTATTGGTATTTTTAAAGTCAATCTTATGTCCTGTGGTTTTGAGGTGTTGGAGCAGGGAAGAGGTGGGTTCTTCTTTTTAGAGTTAGTTAGTGAGAGTTAGTGAAAGTGCACTCTCACTAACGTACTAACAGCCAATGGATTCCAAAGAAAGAAGATTATTCACCTAATCCAAAAAGAAACCCCAACTAAAATCCAAGACAGAGAACAAAAGAACGGCACAGCCCTCCTCCCATATATAAAAGGCACTACAGACAAAATTAGCAAGATCCTCCAAAAACACAACATTAAAACAGCATTCTGCACAAACAGAAAAATATCCACCATCCTAAGAAACCCTAAAGACAAAATTGAATTAGAAAACCAAGGAGTATACGAAATCCCTTGCACTTCCTGCCCCACCACGTACATTGGACAAACTAACCGAAGAATAAGTGCACGCATTGAAGAACACAAGAACTCAATAAAAAAAGAAGAACCCACCTCTTCCCTGGTCCAACACCTCAAAACCACAGGACATAAGATTGACTTTAAAAATACCAAAACTATTGCCAAAACCAAACACTTCAACAACAGAATAATCAGAGAAGCCATAGAGATAGAAAAACGCCCACACAGCATGAATAAACGAGATGATACCTCCCGCCTACCAACCATTTGGAAACCCGTCCTCATTAACAAACGAGTACCTAACATGAAGAATGACACCAGACCCAAACCCACAAAGACCACACAAGATGCTACCACCACACTTCCACGTAGAAAGCAGACTCACACCAACACAGAAGATGAAACACGACCACAGACCAGAAGCCATACCACAGCTGCATCACTACCTGCTTCAACCCCCGCCAACCCATACATGAAGGGAACTGATGAAGATGTGGCAAGACCACAAACACGAAGCCAAACAGCAGGATCACAGCTCACCATCTCAAATCCCCCAGCAACTAAGACTAACCTGAGCACAACTAAGCCCCCACCTGAACAGAACACACTCCCAGCCAATCAGAACACAGCCAACCCCCCAACCAATCAGAACACAGCCATGCCCCCACCCAATCAAGCCACCCGCACTGACAGTTAAAATGAAGAAACAGCTGCAAGCTCACATTACTACGAGAAGCACAAAGCCAAAGACACAAGCCTGAAGGTGATGAATGAGACTTCATCGAAACGTTGCCTAAATATTTCCAATTTTACGCAGGAGAAAACCCGAATTACCAAAGAACTATATATATATATATAAATAAATAAAACCAAATTTATTTATATCATGTCCTAGAAAGAGAACTGTCATCCTTGGATTTAGAAAAAGAGGATCCTAAGATCACATGACAGGTATGACAATATCTCAAGATGGAATGAATATAGAAAAACACATTTATTTGATATATTGGTTTATTAAAGCTTTTAACAGAATACATAACAAATTATTTGTTTGTTCTCAAAAATATTAAAATAATTTTTAATATTTAGTGAATAAAAATAAAATTATGACATCTTTTTTGCTTATTTATTTTTTTTAAAAAAATGCCTGGGAAGCAGCAGTTTATGGAACAGAATAAAACTGAAAATTAGGAACAGAGCATTTTTATATTTCACCTTCTTTATTTACTTATATTCGGAGCAGTATATCATAAGAAATGTTGAACCAAGAGAAATGAAAACTATTGGGAGAAATATCAACAATCTCAGATACACTGATATACCACTTCAGTGGATGGAAGTCAGAAAGACTCTAGGAATCCCTTGCTGAAATAAGAGATTGCAACACTCAAGAATTTATAGGGATGGATAAAATATCCTTTAATAAAATTATTACCTTTTAAAATTTATTTCAAAATACCTTGAAATAAGTAGATGTTTGCAACTTGAGTAAAATGTTATGACAGATCTAGACAACATATTAAAAAAGAGACATATTCAACTGATTACAATGGTAGATTGTTATGTTTCTCAATTCTAATATATGAAAGCTAGACCTCAAGGAAACCACAATATTCAAGATAGCTAGAGTTTTCTTCACTGAGGCAAGAAACGAAAGCAAAAAGATTAGCTTTGTTAAGGCATGTCCTATTATTTTCCAGTCTGAATTAGTATTTGCAATGTACAGAAGAGAAGTCTGTACATGTATTACATGCACAATGAGTTTTCTTCTATTCCTATCCAGTAGCTAACTTGAAAATGTTTTCCATGCATACACTTATCATCCAACTGCTTTAATTGCTAGCCAAGGATGTGGAGGCAAATGTAAGTAAAGCAAAAAGATAGTATGCTTTGCAAAGCAAGTTCAAAGTGTATTTTTCAGAAGTCTAATTCTTAGTGTAAAATATACTATGTTGTATTTCAATAGCCAATTGAAATTTCACATCCAATTTACAGATAAAAAATTGGGTGAATAATATATTTAAATTTCTCCAGGGGAAAGATAAATCCTCCAATATTTTTTTAGGAGCACTTCTCTCTTTTAAAGAAAACAATAATACTGCTACAATAAAAGCCAATGGGAAAAATTCTATCATTATGCCTTCCTTCGATATTTCAAAGAAACTAAACAAGCCAGGAAGGATGAAAAGTATATCATAATAAAAAAATCACCCTCCCTCCCTTGACAATTGGTTACTAAATAAGAACAAGAATAATGGACCTCAGAGAATTTCTCCAATTTCTTTTTCCTGTTCGGAGTTTCTAAAGGAAATTCTCTTTCCTCAAAATGATTTTTTGGTTCGTCAGAAAGATTTAAAAAGTCACTGGAATCTTATTGATGAAATACCAGTTATCTAAATTTCTACTGCTCATATCATATGATTATATCATTATATGATTAGATCATATGATTAATTTAAAAGGGTTGTGATTCATCTCATGCCCACAAATTATTAGAATAGAAAATGCATTGGAAGGCTAATGACTGTAGCAACTGTCTTCCAAGCTTGGAGATGGTTTTAAAACATTTTCATTAATCATACTAATATGTGTTTAAGCAAGTAAATCAGAGGCTATTAAAATAGTTTTAATGTCGAATTTACATCCCAATTAATATACAACTCCTAAAATTTATAGCCTATGCATGAAGACTAAGGAGTAAATTGGGAAAAATACATTAAAGTTTCACACAAAATATATCCCTTCTAGTGTTCTTATCTAAGCTTAGACATGAAATGTGGCATACAAAGTCCCTCTGCCCTGTGTATCTTCTTCAAAAGAATTAAAATATTTACCATAAGACTGCAAAACAAAACATTGGAAAAGGTCTTTAAAGATATAAATTCATTGTTATATAAATGAACTGTTTTGTCACCTTGTAGAAGTAACAGGTAGTAATACCAGTTTGTTTTTGCAGCAGTCCTACTTCATTAGCAGGGAAAATGCAGAACTGGTGGATAATAATTCAATACCTGTTTATTCATCCAGAAAAGTATATGTGTATGGGTGTGTGCATGTGCATGCACTTATTATATCTTGTACTATTAAAATTAATATGAAGCTAAATCATGCAGTGAAAACCTAGTGCCACTGTTAACTCCTACATATTAAAAGACACAGTATTACTTGACAGAAGAAAAAGAAGTAAGATTCTGTAAAAAGACAATTTATAAAGTATTATATTTACTATCTACTATTTTAGGATGCTGCTATATTAGGCAATAGTTTGTAATATTGCACACTATCAGTGCAAGATCTCACCCAATAGTTAATGTAATGATTTAAGATATAGGATTATTATTATAAATATTGCAAATATAAAATATGTTTTTGAATAGAATTAAATCACAATTTCCAGCAAATATTCATAGAAATTATTTTTAAATGTATAGCACAATTTAATAGATTGCATTTCAGGAAGAGAAAAGTATCTCTAAACTGTTTCTCTCCGGGCTTGTAATCATCCCATGTTCAAAAAGAATCCTGAACAAATAGTTATCAAAAACACAATATTGTTACAAAAACAAGACTCATATCTCTAATTCCTTTTCGTGTGTAGGAGTCATGTGGAGAATAACAATGTTTTTCCCCTAATACATCACATAATTTATATAAAACAATGACATAACCAGAGGTCTTTTGCTTTTGATAATTTTAAATACTTAATATTTATCCCTGAATCATATTACTTTCCAATGCAAAATGTTCTTTTGGATAGAGGGATAGAATCCAAATGGAAAACCTATAGTTCACTGTAAGTGCACTTTACCCACCAGGAACCTAATATATAATAAGAGCAAAATTTCCAACTATGGAAAAGGAAATTGGCTTCTTCCTTTAAATAAGGGGTACCCAATCGCAGATCACTGTCTGTTAATGGGTCACGACCCATTGGAAACCAGACACAAAGTGGCAAACATGCGTGCAAAGCTTCATTTGTGCATGTATGGGATTTAGGTTGCATGCACAGAACCATTCCCCCACCACAAAAATCATCTAATCCACTGCCACAAGTCCACAGAACCAAAAATGGATAGCAAAGACTGTTCTTTTCTGATAGTTTTGCCTAATTTGAAACAAAATTGCCCATATTAGGAGAAGCCACAGCTGTGTGCTTGGTTATAAAGAACTCTAGCTTCTAAGCATATGTAATAAAAAAATTAGTGATCTGTTTGAACACTGGATCACAAACTTTGGGACTATTGAGGTAATAAATTGTTGAGAAAGTTCTGTGCGATATATGTATGGCTAAAAACACATGGAACAAATAAATAATAGATGGTAAAATTCAGAACTGGAGATGTCAGAATATTGCACATAACTTCCTAATTCTACATTCACTAGAATGGCAAATATAGCTAAACTTTGCATTTAGCTAGTGATCACCTCATATAGATTTCTCTGAGGATAACATTTGTAATACTATTCTAATAATCAACTATTTTTTTAAAAAAAAATCTGGGCTCCCAAGTGAAATCTCAAACCCAGTATTAGTATTAACTGTCCCATTTCAATTCTTGCTTAAGTTAATCTTTCTTAGCAAACAGAAGCATTACATTATATGGACTGATTATCCAGGAAATAACATTTCCTGGCATTTCTGTATCTTTAATATAGCTTTGGCAGACTAGAATAGCTACAAAGCTCAGAAATTCTGGCATTCAGAATAAATTACATGAGGTCCAGAAATACAAATGAAAACTATAACTATATTATCTAACTGATTGTAGCCAACAAATATATTCAAATTCTATTTAAATAGAGATCATCACATTTTAAATGAAGCCATTTTGAAATAAACCAAAAGAAAAGCCATATTTTATCTTTAATATTTATCAATACTAAAGGTTGAAAGTGCAGCATTTAATTTTACATGCAAGTCACACTGTAACTTATAATTCTAGCTTCTATATCTACATGCATGAGAATTATATGTGACACTAGTTATTTACACAGCAACTGAAATCCTATTATACATAGATTTCCCTTTGCCAAGACTTACCTTGGAATTGAAAAGATACTTGAAGTCTGACCCTGATTCATTGAACCTGAACTTGGTCAAACTTTGGCAGTTGCATAAGTTCACATCCATATATGACACCTGCTGACATTAATAGCAATGGTAGATTTGAATGCCATTACTCAAATCCTTCTCAAATGGAAGGCAATTGAAAATAAATCTTTCTCCGTGCACTTGGATTTTCTAGCAGTCTGTTTCACAATATACATGTTTTATGCATCTTATGAAGATTGTTTTTCTTTTCAGTAGCAGAATATGTAACAACTATTAAACTCAGCTTCACTTAATTATACTGGCTTTCTTCTGAAGCACCAAATTAATCTTAAGTGTTATAAGAAAAGCAATTAGCTCGCAAACTTTTGCAACAAAACTTCTCATGTTTCATTGCTAAATTTGAACTCCAGTCCTTGGGAGCATATTGGATAAACTGGTTTTGTACTGATAAATTCTAACTGAATGATTTCATGTTACAGTCCTCAATCTGTAGGTGACTGGCAGAACTACTATACATGCATCGTATATCTCTATTAACAGTGAGAGTTTAATAAAATTTATCATATTTTTATTACTAACATTATCCCTATTTCAAGCTATACTTGTACAGTGGATTTCTTCTCTTGTGCTAGAGAGAGCTAGAGAAATAAATAATCAAGACTATCATTTTCCTGTAAATTGAATTATAGGAAGGGGATTTTTATGTAAGATTAAATAAATGACTAGTGTAATACTTATTGTGTCCTCCAATGGGAGAAGGCAGTTCTGTAAGATTTGGTATAGCAAGCCAGTTTTCCTCATTTTTGACATCCAGCTACAACTTGTGGCAATTTATCATTGTCACAGTCAGGAGAAAATAGGTAGGGGAACACAAACAAATGAAGAAATGCTTTAATGACGACAATCACTAGCTAAGAATTACGTTGCTAATTTTGTCTACAGCAAGCCATTAATTGGCATATGGCTAGCAAATTATAGTCTACCATATCCCTTTTCATTTAATAGAAAGATGTCAAAAGTATCAGTTTTCAGAAGAGGCTTCTGATAAATTACTTTCACACATCAAAACCAGATAATTTGGACTATATTTGTGTATTTATTTTTGTGTGTGTGTGTGTGTGTGTGTGTGTGTGTGTGTATGTAAAGTCCTTTGATTTACATAAAGTAAATTTGTATTTTTATAACCAAACAACAAACTCATACATTATAAAAACTGGCAGATTTCTCACAATAAAATATCATGAGATCAATATTAAAAACCAACATACATCTTTTTAAATAAAACAAATCTACCAGCCATATCTTTGAAGTTAAATGATAATCATCACAATGAAGAACTGCCTTTTGACCGTATTTCCTCCCACATTTTTAGTGCCTTTGAGATAAGTGCACCTGGTGCACCTGGTGCACTTGGTGGCTGCCTGAACACATTCCTTCAATTTTCTTGCAAGGTTTTTCAGAAGTAGCTTGCCATTGCCTTCTTCCTAGGACTGAGGTAGAAGGACTGGACTAAGATCAACCAGTGGTTTTCTCCCAATTTCTAGCCTGATGCCTCAATCACGGCACCAAAGTGGTTCTTACTCACGTACCATAATTATTGTTATATAGGCACATGCTGGGCAGCTTCTGCTTGCAGAAGAAAGTTTCCTCGAGCCAAAATCATTATAGCCCATTTCCCCAAGCAGTCTGTCACAAAAATGTTTGAATGTGACTTTAAAATTTATTAGTAATCAGTGCAGCAACTAGAGAATCAGTATTATATTACAATAGCAGCTCTCACCTACAAACATCCTGTACAGTATCTTTTGAACTAGCTGTAGTTTCTGGATAATTTTCAAAGGTAGTCCCATGTAGATCACATTACTGTAGTCTAAGTGAGAGATGATGAGGGAGTGAATGAATCATTATTGCAGGTCAGGAAGAGAAAAACCTCATCCAAAGTTATCACCAGATCTGACACTGAGCCAAGATATTTAACTTGCTAGAATTTAATTTGAGCTTATCTCTCTGAGAACTGTTTCTCCTCCTGATAAGAAGTCTAGCTCCATTTCTAAAATAATGAACACGTTCAGACTGTCCTGCTTTTGCAAGACACATTTACATAAAAAAAAGGATGGATGGATGGATGGAGGGAGGGAGGGAGGGAGGAAGGGAGGAAGGAAGGAGGGAGGGAGAATTGCAAATTCCAGACACTAGTTTCTTCAGCATTTCTAGGGTGTGATATTGAGAATACATCACTAAATGGTTGTCCAATGTTCTTCTAGTATAGATAAGATCTGGGATCTCAATCATTTAAATTATGATTACAGATAGTCCTATAATGTCCTATAAAATATTACAACATATACAACCACAACTGAGCCTAAAATTTCTGTTGCCAAGCAACATAGTTGTTAAGTGAGTTTTACCCCATTTTATGATCCTTTCTTGCCAGTGTTGTTAAGTGAATCGTTGCAGATGTTAAATTAATAACATGGTTGTTCAGTGAATCTAGATTCCGCATTGACTTTGCTTATCTTTGCTTATTTGCGTATATAAATTACTAAACGATTATGAAACAATATAACCAAAGTCAAACAGCAATATAAGAAGCATTTGCCTTTTAAATATCAAATATTAGATATGAATTATCATAGAAGTCAATCCTTTGTAAGCATTTCCTAGATATCTAAGCACCTTTACTTTTATTAAGCCTGCTCGGAATTTTTATATTTTTTATAAATAATTGATTAAATTGCCCAATTTTAGAATTTCTAAGGATTTTTTGCATATCTAGCCATTGTGTTGTTTTCCTTCAGTATCTATAGCTTCTTGATTAGAAATAGCTGATGTGCTTTCTAATACTCCATAAATACCAGCAGATGAGCTTTATCACTTCTGCAAACCTTCCTCATCAGAATATTTTATTCTGCATTTATTCATGCTGCTTATGTCTCACTTTGTTCTGCCAGAATTTATTTGGTGCAAGGGAACTGAAAAAAATTGATGAAATTTATTCATTGCATGAATGGGAGATATATTATTTCCATTATACTATTGCATACATCAGATTATTTATATCACAGTCTATTTAAACTCACTTCTGAGAGTTGGGTTGTTTTAATACAGAAGCAACACACATAATATTTCAGAAATGAATAACTATGTCAGTGAGCCATATAATCAGGTCTACCATATGAGGAATCAAAGAGTCAGAATGTTCAAGGTTTGATAACTGACTTTTTAAACTGCTGATAAGGTTACCTAGTTTGGGTAATGAAATATCTGCAAGAAAACAACCAAGCTCAGAGAGCACCAAGGACCCCAGACTTTTTAAATAGTTGTTGAATATTCTTTTTTTTTAATTATACCAAGAGCGCTATTTGCACAGTTCTAGCAAAATGTAGAGTGTCTGCTATTCTTTGGCATACATTATATGTGAATGCATATACCTACAGATTATTTAATTAATTAAATTTATAAATTGTCTGACTCTAGGTAGTTCAAAATAAAACATTGAAAAACAATTAAAAAGTACAACAGAAAACAAGAACAAAAGAATAAAAGGGTAAAAAACAGTCAGCAACAAAAGCCAATCCATACTATTCAAATAGGAGCTGCAGTCACTCTTGCCAGGTCATCAAGGCTTTGGTAAGGATCTCAGAGAATGTCTTTCTATAGCAGGGTTGTCAAACTCACAGCCTCCGGACTGGATGCATCACACGCTGGCCACACCCACACCCAGTTTAGTAAAAGGGGAAAAAGTTCCAATATGTCACATGATGCTGCCATGACGATGTGACTTTTACATCCCTGTTCTAGAGCTTAATTTAATATATAAGGAAGCCAACCAGAATCTAACTTCTTCTGGTGCGGCCTCCCTGAGATCATCCTAGGTGCCTTTACATTTCCTGAAGGGACATTCTTGAAACTATATGTGTTATCGTGCACAACAGTCACATTGCAGGCTCTCGGCCATTCCCCACTTAAAAAGAGTTTTACCTTAGTTCTAGCATGGCCTATCCTGATTCTATTCAGGAAGCTACATATTTTTCAGGGGAGCTGCATTCCTGGAAGTGGCTGTGTTGGATCTGTGGGATCTGTTTTGTTATGGTTATTAAAAATTGCTACTACAGAGAAGGTTGACTTCCATACTCCCTGTTTTTAGATGGCCCAAGTTTTTATCTTGAAAGGCAAAATAATCTTCACATTACCCTCTTCATCAGCCAATAGATTTATTTATTCACCTGAATCCCACCTTTAATTATTTTTATAAATAACTCAAGGTGGAAAATATATACAATACACCTATCTCTTGCTACAACAGACCTGTGAGATGAGATGAGATGAGATGAGAAGGAATTAGTTGTCCAAGGTCTCTTAACTGGCTTTCATGGCTAAGATGGGACTAGAACTCATGATCTCCCGCTTTCTAACTCCGTGGCTTACCCACTAGACAAAATTAGTTCAAGATTTTTTTCAGCATTAACTCAGATTCTCTTGCTCTTAGACATATAAACAGTACTATTAGAAAGGGTGTGAAGTGAAGGAATGATTATAATATCAACTCTGCAGCACAAGTTATGGCTTCATACAATTCCTGTTTGCCACCCTGGTTCATTGTTAAAAGAACTGGAAAGTCTTAAGAGTTGAAGCAATTGGAGTCAAATAAAAAAGAAAAGAAAATCAATCTGGTTAATTTAAAGAAGAAAAATACACAGAATTCATAGCTAATCAGCATATATAATGATGTTGTGCCACCTGCTAAGCATTAATTATACAATTTTTTTTTCTTTAGGCATCATAGACAAAATGAGTTTTTAAAAGGGAAATGAAATATGATAGCTTTCCCAGTCATGAATAGGAGTATTTTTATAGCAAAGTCATAAATTGGACTAAAATGTCCTATTTTGGGCCCTGAAGCATAATGATTTTCAGCATGACTAATATCTAGCAGTTTGCTTTCTTCTCAGCTTATACAATATTGTAGCCAAAACTTTTCACTGTGTTTACAATCTAGTTAGCAAGTATCTCAGCATACTGAGATACAACTGCCAAAAATGCCAGGAGGTACAGTTCAAGTGCACCTGTTTGCTGCTGTAAAATCAAGGAGAGCATGCAAAGGCACAACATGGACATATCATTTCATTATTACGCACAGTTCAGAATTAATATTATGATAACAGAACTACTAATTTAAATAAGGTCCAGCAACCCACAATAAAGACCCAAGAGATGTGCAATGATTACATTCCAAAATATTCAGTACTAAATTTATAGAAAGATGATCTTAAAATGATCATAAAGTCATGGGGTGAAGTGAGCCAATGATTAGCTGAGCAAACATTAACAAACTTTTTCAGTGAAGTTGTTTTCTATTTCTTATGCATAAGGGGGAAATTTCTATACTTTACTAGTATCAATCTTCTTCCAGGGAAGGAAGAATTTATGCCAACATACCATCAGGCACAAATAACCAGTGGCATTCATTAAATTCAAAGCACAGAAGAGTTTGAATTTCTAATACAAATACCTCTAATACAAGAATCTAGTTAACTTTTACTGTTAGTTTGATTAAATTGGTAAGGATAGATAAGAATTAAGGATATTCACAGGGGACTAGACTTAGATCTTTTGTGACAATGGAATGACTTGAAACAGATGACACATTTAACCAGATCTTCCAGATCTGCCTCTTCTTGTCCTACACATACTTGCCTGGCAACACAAGGACTAAATGATGGGATATTAGCATAATTATGCAGAACATCGTTAAGTCTTCTCTATAATTCTTGAAGTCACACTTAATTATTCAAGTGTACTTATAACTGAAAAGGGCCCAGAAGAATTTTCCTTAAGACATCGTTTCTTGCAACTTTAATGAAGCATAGAAAATGAAAACCTTTAGAATGGCATTTTGCAACAAAAGACAATACACTCAGGCAGATCACTCAGACATATCCACTATAAGAAATGAAAATATCTGAAATTTCATACAATCATAATTTTGCACACATCAGTTTTAGACATATCATGTACAGATACAACATATGACCACAGTTGAGCCCAAAATTATGTTGTTAAGTGAGTTTTGCCCCATTTTATGACATTTCTTCCCATAGTTGTTAAGTGAATCACTGCAGTTTATAAGTTAGTTACATGGTTGTTAAGTGAATCTGGTTTCCCCATTGATTTTGCTTGTGAGACAATCACAAAAGGTGATCACCTGACCTTGGGACACAACAACAGTCATAAGTATGAATCAGTTACCAAGTATCTGAATTTTGATCACATGATCATGGGAATGCTGCAAAGTTGTAACCGTGAAAATCAGTCATAAGTCACATTATTGCTGTAACTTTGAATGGTCACTAAATGAACTGTTGCAAGTCAAGGACTATACCATAATACATCAGTAAAAATTAGGATCAGCTACATGCATAGGTAAAGCTCACTTTATTTTATTATTGTAGAGCCAATCTAGCAGAAGATGAGGCAATAACAAGCTATGGATAAAATGCATATGTGCCTGATTTATTTTTAAAAAAACAAAATGTAAAAGTAAATCAGAATTTTTTATTTAATTTAAAAGAAATGTGCACACCATTTATGTGTGGGTGGAGTGGGTACAGGTGTGCATACTTTATATAGCTAATTGGAAAATGACTGGAAAAGGATTGCTTTGTCTCAGCAGTTATACCTTAGCAAGAAAAATCATTGTTAAAACAGAAAATAAGTGACACTGTTTCAGACATGAATAGCTGAATGCTAATTATTTGCAAAGCTTGTCATTTACCCTGTCTTGTCAGCTTATCTCTGAAAAATTCTGACAGTGCAGATGTTAAAAGTATTAAACTTTAATAAGAACCGTGCTGTTGTTTCGTTATAATAAAAAGGAAGTTATGAACAGAACAGTTGAACAGACACACAGGGACCAATTTACATTTATCTTTCCCATGCATTCTTATAGAAATGGAGGAATACCTTGGTAGTAAATATACAAACACTCTGCAAAATAGATTGTTGACACAAAAGGGGACCCTGCATAGAAAACAGCATACCTATGTACATAATTAGATAATGATGAAGAATAAAAAAATTGGTACATGAATACTGTAGGTCCTCAACCTTTCTGACACCAGGGACTGGTTTTGGAAGAAAATTTTGAAGAAAACCGGGGTGAAGATCATGAATCCAAGGGTAAAAAGGAGGAAAAAGCCCAAATGACTGGAAGAAGATTTAATAATGTAATGTAAATGTGGGGGGGTTAGATTTTATCTATTTATATTTTGTATTTCCAGACTGCCTATGTTTCTCAAAGAGGATGTTATGCCAGCCAATCCATTTATGCTCATTTAGTTCTTTTAATATATTTTTTGGGTGGAAAACTTTATGCAATGTTGTTTATACTCTTTAAATCAGGGGTTGCCAACCTTTTGGACCTCAGGGACTACCAAACTTATAATTTTAAATCCCGCGGACCACTAATATGAATTTTGACTGATGGTGTTTTGCTGACGTTGGTGGGAAAGTTGGTCCCATATTCCAGAGCTGCAGTAGTCACAGGACTGGCCCTTTGGTCATCCCAGAGCAGCTGCTCCTCTACCCGGCTGTACCGGTCTGCCATGGACTGGAGCAGCTGCTCCGAGATGACCAAAGGGCCAGTCTTGTGACTACTGAAATTCTGGAATATGGGACCGACTTTCACACCAATGTCAACAAGCCACCCTGGGGCGGACTTCTCTCCCTCGCCATTGGTCTCAACTTCCAGCTTGTGTGACTCTATTCAAAGTAAGGCTTTGATTGGCCAAAAGGTAGGGGCCAGTAAGTGGGCAGGCTATGTGGCTGGTACAGCCTGGATTAATTGCTTTGGGGGAGAGCTTTGGGATGACATTTCTCTGAGGACCACCAAAATTTTCTTATGGACCACCAGTGGTCCCCGGCCCACTGGTTGGCGACCACTGCTTTAAATCAACTGCTGATTCAGCCTAAGCCACACAAATAATCAATTACTAAATAAATGGATTAATTTTTTAAAGAAAATATCTACACAGGACCTCAGTTCCATGTTGTTTATTTACGGCGAAGCATTTCAAGGTATAAGAACTTGATAAAAGAAATTACTAAGCAATCTGTAAACAATAATCTACACAATTCTGCTTTAATTTCACTTTATTAGGGTTCCCAAATATGAGGATAGATTCAGATTGTATTGACTGAATGAATACATGTATAGTTCAGTTATATAACATCTGCTTGCTAGAACGAAATTTTTAAAAATGCATGAAAATTTATACCAGAATATATGCATATTGACAACTGAGGGGAGAAAATGAGTTTAAATTCTAGATTAGTGCATATCAGAATGAAGTGCTGGGGAGAGTTGCAAAATAATATATGTAATTTATTGGATTTCAATTTAAATGGAATGCAGTTTAATAAGACTATTTTGGTTATACCCAAGATGCTATACACTAACAAATGAGTAAGGTATTTTCTGTTTCTCTCACACAAAGGTACACACTTTATAGCAAAGCAAAGGATGAGTAAGTCTGTTTCATCAGAGAAGATTTAAAATCACACTCAGTCAAGCATATAACCAGGTTGGAAAACCCTGGTTTGATTCCCAGATTATAAAAGGGAATTGAACTATCACTGGGGCTGTTTATGAACAAAAGGTTTCTAGATTATATATAAGTTTATAATTTTATGCAAATTGTTTCAGCATTTATGGGAGGGTCACACATACTAACTCATTACCATTACTTCAATTTTTATTTAGTGAACTAAGCTTAGAGTTTTAAAGGAATGAGATAACTTTATATGTCTGCAAACAGCATTTTTGTGCGGGTGAATGGAGAGCTAAGGGTCAGGCCATAGTGAGTAAGACAGTGAGTTGAACAGGATTTTAGCTAGTTTTCCGTTGACAGAATTATTTTAAAAATAAAATAACTATATTAGATTTATTGCTTTGTGTTTTCCATGCTTTAAATTGGTTGAAAATCATACTGCCAAAATTAGCCATCTGACTACCACTGCAATAGCGGTCAGATGGCTAATGAGAAGTTGCAAATTCAAGAACTCATATGCCATATGTGCTTGACCCAGAGTCCTAATTTAGAACAATGTGAATTTACTCACTGAGTCTCATAGTCATTCAGTTTACAATCGAATGGGCAAGGGTATGATGACTATTATTAAAATCAAGTAATAGAGAGCAAGAAGTCCAGTGAATGGACTCCAAACTCTTTATTAAAACATGGCGATCAGAATGATCTTATTGATGTTGATTTAAAATGTTGTTTTACAGCATTTTGCAGCATTGGCAGCACTTGGTGGCATCAGTTTACTGCATTATTGAATTGCTCTGAAAAGGCTGTGCAGTCTTCTCCAAGGATTCATATGGCTGTGGAGGACTGATGGAGGTCTCATTTGCACATGAGTGCTAGAAGTAGCTGTTTATTATCTGCAACAATAAGGAATTGAGTTAGAATATCAAGCAACTGTGGGATGTTTGGGACTGTGAGACACTCTGGGAAAATGTGGGCTGCTTGTGGTTGCTTTGTTGACTTTGAGGAAAACTTGAGGCTTGCTGATGGAGCTCCTGTTGTCAAATGCCTTTAACATCACTGGGCCTCCCTTTATATTACATCCTATAGTTTTTGTGAGATCTTATAGTTTGGGATGGTGGGCAGTGACCAGGTGGGGGAGCAACAGCAGAAAGATAGGATATTCTAGAGGTCTTTCATCACCTGTAAGGTCAGATGAAAAGATGATAGGAGGAAGGAAGAAAGGAAGAAAATAGTGTAGCTCCAAATGTATTGGATGCTTTGGTCTGGATCCTACACCTGAGCAAGAGCCGGAGGAGAATTGGTGGCGGATGAATAAGGGAAGCCTTCCACCTGCAGGGGAAGTAGCAGAGGAGAGAGGCTGTATGTGTTTGGATGTTTGAATGTGTTCTCTCTCTCCCTTCCTCAGTCAGATTCATTGTTTTGTAATGGTTTTGTTTTCAGCTCCTTGATCTCAGCCCTGATGCTCTGTCAGCAGAACGTCACTTGCCTCTGCTCCTGATTGCTGCTAGTGAATGCCAGGTAATTGTCTTTTCTCACACCAAGCATACACAAATACGAGATTTGCAATATACAATGAACTGCAATGATTCACTTAACAACTGTGGCAAGAAAAAGTCATAACATGAGGCAAAAGTCACCTAATAACTGTCTCGCTTAGCAACAAAAGTTTTGAAGTCAATTGAGGTTATAAATTGAGGACTACCTATGTAGGCAAGATTCCTCCCCAAAGTTTGGTTTACAAAAGTTACCTATCTGTCTGCCTGTCTGCCTGTCTGTCTATCTATCTATCTATCTATCTATCTATCTATCTATCTATCTATCTATCTATCTATCTATCTATCTATCTATCTATCTATCCTGTCTATCTAATCTGTCTCACCAAGATCATTTAATTATATTAAAAACTTGAAAATTAGAAAAGATGATCATAAAAATAAAGAAAGTGAAGAAACAATCTAGAAGGAATGGGAATAGAAGAATAATTGCTCAAATTATTTTGTTAAGAATGTGATCAGTGCAGAAAAATAGGACCAAGTCACACTTAGTTAACACAATAGTGTTAATCCTTTAAATGTACTCAATGTGATTCAAAAAGACTTCAGGTATATCCCATCCAATGTGCCTAACTAAAATATGAATATTATATATCCTGAGGAGTATAAGATATTCTATTGTCCCCAGGGGAAATGTTTTGTGTTAAAGCTTCCATATTTCCTTAAAAGCAGAATGGCAAACACAATAATATCATTGTGCAAGGCAGTTTTGTAGAGCTTACGACCTTTTGCCATTTTATCTTTTCCAGCAAATTAAATAGTCTGAGTTTATAATCTATTATTTGCCAAGTTAATATGTGACTGATTTTTTTTTCTAAAAGTGTGGCACCTAAGACTAGAATATTGCTTGTATTATCCCAGTGGATGTGGCTTTGATCATCTCAAAATTGTAAAACAAAAGTTTAGCAGAGATGGCAGTGTATTATTTAGAAGTATCTAGATTATGATTTTATAGCTTTCTTGATATTTTTTCATTCTTTGCAATAGTGAAATATATATATACACAGTAAGAGGAACACTTAAGTTAAAGTGTAAAGTTTGGAATACTGAAAATGTTTTATGATTTATTTTTTAATATTTTTATTGCTTAACAGATAATACCAAAAGTTATTGTAAAGTAAGTGAGCCTAGGGGTATCAAAAAGTTGTTTTTCAGTAGAGTGATTTGCTATTAAACAAATAATACAATCAACTGAGGAAAAAAATCTTACCAGTTATATAAAACAGGTATTTCTGCGTTGAAGTCATATACTAAATATTATCAGTAAATCTTCAGAGACAATTGTTCCAAGCTTATGCACAATTTCTGATCTTCAAACTCATGGCTGATAAATAGATATCACTATCTAAATTTGTATTTCAATTCATTCTGAATGACAGAGACAACTGCCGAATAATTTGAATATCCAGCACTAAAATCCATTTACACCAGTCTAAAGGAGAACTTCAAAGAAATCAATTGATTTTCATGCTTGTTTTATGGACTTTGTCCTATAAATTGATTGATCACTGGCTGTGATCTCATTAAATTCAATTTTATAGAAGCAGAAGAAGAATGTAGAAAAATGTTGATTTTATAGAAGGATATATCTGCTGATTTTAAAGAAAGTAGAAGTGATATACAACATAACAAGAGATGATACATTATAATCTGTTAAGAAATGGAAACCTGATACTTTAAAATAAAGAAATATCACATCCATAACTAAGGATAATGTGCACAACTTCCATGTTTAATCAGCTAATACTCCTACAAAAATATTTAAAAAAATCTCAGAGTGCTGTAAGCTATTTAGATCTTAGATTCTAAAAATCCCAGAATGGTGTAAACCATTTAGATCTTAGATTCTTCTGGTTTTTTTTCCAAGAATGAAAGTTTCTTTGAAAAAGACAAATGCTTGTTTGCAGTGAATGGAAGATTAATTGGGTAATTTGTTCTGCTGTCAAATAGCTCATACTAGGAGTTCCCCATTACTTGATCATTCTTACCCTGAATCTGTGCAGAATATAACAAAACTATTACTTTCCATGACCTAGAACTCTATTTGTATTGATAAACAAAATGGATATTAACTATGATTTAATATATGCAACAGAGGCTTGATGAGATTATTCCCATTATTGGAATATAGCAACGAGTCAGTGGTGGGTTTCAAAAAAAAATTCTACCGGTTCGGTATGAGCACACGTTTTGCACGTGCACAGTGTTTGCAACTCACCTTCTGTTGTAAGCCCTGTGTGTAAAACAGCATGGAAATCGATTGTGCCATGCAAAACAGCTGAGGTTGAAAAGCAGGAAATAAAGGTCAATATATGCTGGGGTGAGTGGGAGGGCGAGCAGCTGATCATAGGAGCAAATTGGTTCACTCACAGATGATCCTCCGACCAGGCCAAACTGATAGAATATCACCACTGAACTGAGTTAAGCAAAATGAACAGGAGCAAGAGAAATGGGATTTTCTCTGTATGGTTCTTTTTTAAAAAAAACTGTATTAAGAAATGCAAATGAATGAACTTGACAACACACTAGAGAGCATCTGAATTAACATAAATAGACAAACAAATAAAAGCAATAGTGTTGTTGGAGCCTATTGTCAAGGGTACAGCCTACACTCCAGTTCAAAAAGAAATTGTGCATGATGCCTTCCAAAGTAAATGCAAAAATCAGCAAATGAAAGGACAGTTTACAAAGGGAAGATGCTGACTAAGGAAGGACATGATTTATATTTATATTCCTAAATGCATGTCCAATAAAGAGCCAATATGGTATAGTGGTTAAGGCATCAGTCTAGAAATCTGGAGACAAGTTCCACTTTCATTTCAGGCATGAAGCCAGCTGGGTTTTAGCCTAATCATTCCATCACAGCCTAAGAAGCAGACAATAGCAAAGCACTTCTGAAAAACCTTATCAAGAAATCTACAGGGCAGGGCAGGGTTAAAAAATGGCTCAAAAGCATAAAATATAAATAGATGTCCAAGACGTGGTCAAGATCTGTTCTCTCCCTCATTCCAAATAGTAGAAGACACACTAATGAATTTAAATTATAGGAAGAGAGTTTCTGACAAAGAATAAAATCTCTCAACATCAAGAGAAATGTGACAATTATTCAGGGAGGTTGTGAATTCTTTTTCAAAGAATGTTTCAAGGGCAGCTTTCACAGCCATCTGGATGCTTCAATTTGAATTCTTGCACTGAACAGGATGTTGGACCTAGTGCCTTTCCAACTGGTCATCCACTGTATCATATACCCTTCAATGCCATGTAATAGAATCTGTCAGAAAATAATCCCATTCCAATCAGTCATGTTACAAGTGTCTACATCCAACCTGGGAACTTTCAAAATATTATGAATGGTACCAATCTCAAAGTGAAATATATAAAATATATGATATGGTACAACATTTATGATTTAAAATAGTCTGTTTGCAAATTTTCCATGAAATTTGAACAAGAGTGTTAAGATATTGCTTTATTTTTAATTTATGTTGTCATAAGGATTCTAAATCACTATCTGAGAAAGGCCAAAAGTGCTACCACCTTACTCTCTTCAGCCTTCAGAAATTGAACACAATTTTTTCAAAAACAAAATGAAGATTTTAAGATTAATATTTATTTTGAAATAAATAAACATTAGGGTTTATTTACCCTGAAGGAGTTCAAACCATCAAAGCAATAAGCTATTATTCCTTTCATTTTATTTATAATAGTTTTCAATATTGTTATTGTAGAAATACTGAGCTTAAATAAAGTAACTTGCTAAGGAACAGCATCCAGTGGCATCTTGTCAAACATCTTTAAAAATTTGTCTTAACATCTCACGGAAATAACACAGCACTTTACATACTAGAAATCTTTAATGGATGTGGGAACATCAGGGCAGAGAGTATGTCAGGAAAAATAGCTTACTATATTTCATTTCACTGGTCTGATAGGCAAAATATAAATTAAGGCTTTGACTTATTATATATTAAAAAAGCCTTTACACCCTTTTATAAAATTATCTATCTCTGGAAATATCCTTGCATCTGCATTATTCACTTTATCAGTTGAAGACAATATTTTTCTATGATTTTGGTCAAAAGTAGGCTACTAGCAATTCCTGGGACCCTTTTTAAAAGCTCTGGAACTTTCCCGCTATTTTTAAGATTATTTAACCTTAGTTTTAGAAGATTCTAAAATATTTTCAGAAATGCTTGCCCTGTAAGATTAAAATCTGTAGCATTCAAGGCTGGTCAAGTACTTATCACTGATTTATACCAATATTATACAGAAGATCTAAAGAGAAACTATACTAATACAGCTTCACTAATAAATGAGGGATCTGAATAAAATGGAGAACTATTGGAATGAAAATGGAATTGGGGGAGCCGTCCTTCGATGGTTCTCCTCCTTCCTCTCCGACCGTTCGCAATTGGTGTTGGCGGGAGGGGAGAGGTCCACCTCTAGGCCCCTGGTTTGTGGGGTGCCTCAGGGGTCGGTTCTCTCCCCTCTTTTGTTCAACATCTATATGAAACCGCTGGGCGAGATCATCCGTGGTCTTGGGGTGAAGTGTCATCTCTATGCAGATGACACCCAGTTATACATCTCCACCCCGGACCACCCCAACGATGCTGTGGGGGCTATGTCCAGGTGCCTGGAGGCCGTGCGGGATTGGATGGGCGGGAACAGGCTCCGGCTCAACCCATCCAAGACCGAGTGGCTGTGGTTTCCGGCGTCCCGATATAGCCAGTTGACTCCGTCGCTGGCTATTGGGGGGGAAATTTTGCCCCCCAAAGAGAGGGCTCGCAATCTGGGAGTCCTCCTGGATGTGCGGCTGTCGCTTGAACACCATGTCGCGGCCGTCTCCAGGGGGGCATTTCATCAGATCCGTCGGATCTACCGGTTGCGGCCCTTTCTGGATCGGGACGCCTTGCGCACGGTCACTCAGGCCCTGGTCACCTCTCGCCTGGACTATTGTAATGCCCTCTACATGGGGCTCCCTGCGGGGAGCATCCGGAGACTCCAACTGGTGCAGAATGCGGCCGCGCGGGTGATCATGGGGGCGTCACGTAGCGCCCACGTGACGCCTCTCCTACGCGAGCTGCATTGGCTGCCAGTGGCTTTCCGGGTTCGCTTTAAGGTTCTGGTTCTGACCTTTAGGGCGATCCATGGCATTGGACCAGGTTACCTACAGGACCGCATCCTACCGGTGATCTCCAGCAGACCAGTGCGAGCACACAGGGAAGGCCTTCTCCGGGTTCCGTCGGCTACCATGTGCCGCCTGGCGGTCCCAAGGGGTAGGGCCTTCTCTGTGGCGGCCCCTGCCCTCTGGAATACTCTGCCACCGGAACTGCGTACCGTCATGGACCTGAGGTCCTTCAGGCGCGCGCTGAAGACCTGGCTTTTCGAGCAGGCCGGCCTGGGCTGAGAGAGGGTTTTAATGTGTCTCCATTAATTTTAATTAGGGGGTTTTAAGGGGGTGGGGTGGGCTTTTTATTCGGCCTAATCTAATTTAATCTTTTTCTTAACTTTTGTATTGTTGGGGTTTTTAGATTGGCTGTACACCGCCCTGAGTCCCTAGGGAGAAGGGCGGTATAAAAGTTAAATAAATAAATAAAATAAAAATAAATATTCTTCTATTCAAATTCCAGCCCGAATATATAGAGATCAGGACAGAAGTTTTAAGACCATTATTACTGCCTGCCTAATTCAAAACCTTCACTATTAGTCTCTAATCTGCCAATTTGAGGTAGGGGGTGGTCATCATTAATGTCTTTGTGTTGCATACACAAAGCTAGATCAAGTAGAAAAGTATTGTCTGAAGTATTACTAGGATAGCCATCAAATGACTTTGGATCCAAATCCGGATGATTCCTTGAATAGAATCTAACTATTGTTGTGACTATCTATTGAGATTTTCCATCATCCAGGTCATGGTTGCCCCAAAGAGGCAACTGTATTTTCTTATTTTTCTTTGAAGATGTTTTGCTTCTTATCCAAGAAGCTTCTACAGCTCTGACTGGATGGTGGGGAGAGCTGGTCATTTGTAGTTCTCTCTTCTTTTAGAGCAAGGGTTTCAAACTCATGGCCCTTAAGCTGGATGCATCACATGCTTAGCCTGCCCCTCCCTACCCAGTTTAGCAAAGGGCGGGAAAGTCCTGATATGTCACATGATGCCACAGTGATGATGTAAGTTTGACACCCTTGTTTTAGAGAGTAATTAAGGCCACTTTGAGGTTTATCTGTGTAGTGTGGATCACCTGAGTAGTGCGGGAACTGCTTGTAACTGCTGAAAGGACTGTGTTGTAAACTGAAGATAGATGATGTCATATTTCACCCCCTCTGTTGAGAGGGGGCTATTCAATTTTGACATAGATAGCCTCTTTGATCCTTCTTTCAAACCAGTGGTCCTCTTTGTCCAAAATGTAGCCTTTGTTGTTTTCAAAAGAATGTCCTTTGTCTTTTAAATGCAGATGGACTGCTGAATCTTGTCTTGATGGGTTCTCTTATGTTTTGCCATGTGTTTATGAAGTGGTTATTTTGTTTCCCCAATGAATAGATCTGTATATGTCTCACTGCATTGTATTGCATATACCACATAGCTCAGTTTGTGTCTGGGTGCTTTATCTTTGGGGTGGGCAAGCTTCTGCCTTAGTGTATTCTTGGGTTTAAAGTGTGTGTGTCTGTTGTGTTGGCTTAAGATTCTCCTGAGCTTTTCAGATATTTCTGCAATGTATGGAAAGGCAACACTGCTTCATTTATTGTTTTCTTCTTTGTCTGTTATGGAGGAGCTCCTGCTGGATCTTTTTGGGTATTTGATGAAGGCCCAGTTGGGATAGCCACATGTTCTGAGGGCTTCCTTGATGTCTTTTGATGTCCTCTGTGTTTCTTTGCTGATAGGCAGGCCTTCAGCTCGGTGGTGTAGGTTTCTGATAACTCTCACTTTGGAAGTTATTGTGAAGAAGTTTAGGGCTTTGGTTTCTACCTCTTCCATGTAGATATTGGCCACAATAGGGGACCAGGTGAACCCATGGTGTAGCCATGCTTTTGTCTGTAGAAACTTTCATTGCATTTAAAATAGGTAAACAGTCAGGCAGAGGTTCAGCATGGCATAGCATTCCACAGTCATATGATTGCCATTTGCATTGCTGTATACTTGGCTTCCAAAACAGAAATCAATGACGGCGACAATAAAATCACAAATTGCAATCATGTAATGTCTTGCTTAAAGGATGTGTCACTTAGTGACAAAGTTGCTGGTCCTAATTGTGGTCATTAAACAAGGACTATTTGGTGGCCTTATTTGGCTTTGGCTGCAAGAAGACCAGTCACCGGGTTCTTTGAAACATTTTCTCTCAGTATATCTGACAGATACTTTCTGAAGTACTGTATTTACCAAATTATATTCATGCCTCTAAAATACAGAAGGATTAGCACTCAAAGAATGCTAGCTCTGTTTTTAACATGGGGATTAGGGCTTTTTGAAAAAATAATAGACAGAGGCTTAAAACAAACAAAAAACCTTCCAAAAAACAGGAGAAATGCTATCACCACTACTTTGTTAAGGAAGAAATCATTATAAACTAGGGTTAAAATTTGTATAATTGTTTAAAATATTCTGACACTGAAATCTTGTGATTTTTTTTTAAATCAGAACTAAATTCCTTTCAACTGGGCTTCCACAAAGTGCACTCTAGATTATATATTTGGAGAAAGTAGGTAGGTAGAAAGAATATGTTTGTGTTGACATCCCTTGCTTCTAAAGAATTAGAACAGCCCCAAATGACCATATAGAGTATTATACAAATATTTCAGCATATTAAAAAAATCAATTAAGTTTAATTAAGGTTTGTTTTAAAGGGAAATAGTAATTATTAGCTCAACATATCTACATACCTCCACAATGAGCTCTCTGTGATACTTCCCAGGTTGTAGTCATACAACTTTGTCAGAATTAAAATCACCTACAGACACAAGAAGAAAATCTTGGTTAGTCTTCTAACAATTAGAATCTCATACCACTGATACAGCCCAGGGGAAAGTTTAGGCTGCTGTTAATGGGTGCTTAACATAATTAAACAAATTGCTTAAGCATTTGCTTAACTGGCATGGGTACTGCCTGAACAAGTATCCATAACAAACAACATTTTCTTTGCAAGTGATAGTGATAGTGAAAGGGGGGGAGGGGGGAGGGGGGAAGGGACAGACGGACAGACAGACAACTTGGTTTACCCATCAAACAAATTGAAATGGTATTAGTGTTAACCAGCACAGAGATTCTTAAGGTAGTGCTATTAGTGTTAATGGATCCAGCCTGAAAATAATACAGACGTTGACAAGACACTAAAAAAGACAGTTTTCTGTGTTTCTTTATTCTACCTGACTTTTTGTCTGGATTTTGTACCCCAGATGCCATAGCTTTAAGAGCTCTGTGTAGATGAGTCTTGTTCAAAAATTAATGGGCAAAAATCATTAATTCTGGCAATTAATCCCTCCTAGAAACAAGCATTTTATAATATAATTGTACTAAACAAATTATAAAAAAATAATACTAATCGTAGACATGGAGATATTCTGGTGTACAGACTGGCCTCACAGCATGAACTCATAACATTCCTAGACATAAATTAGGAAGGAAGGAAGGAAGGAAGGAAGGAAGGAAGGAAGGAAGGAAGGAAGGAAGGAAGGAAGGAAGGAAGGAAGGAAGGAAGGAAGGAAGGAAGGAAGGAAGGAAGGAAGGAAGGAAGGATCTCATTAAGTTGTAGCATATCATAGTGACAATCTCATGAGATTTCAGTATCCTCCCCAGGGAAAGATTATCAGTTCTGTCTGTATTTGACAGTAATCTTAAATTTTAGTGTTGTTAATTAAAAAACATATTGGAGTGC
The DNA here is from genome assembly GCA_023653725.1 of Bungarus multicinctus. Lineage (NCBI taxonomy): Eukaryota > Metazoa > Chordata > Lepidosauria > Squamata > Elapidae > Bungarus > Bungarus multicinctus. The sequence goes on from CM042844.1 coordinate 54,213,580, forward strand.
CTGGAATAATACATTTATATGCTAGTGCCTAACAGCTGAAAAGATTGTAACACTTATAATCTCATTTCTATCTAAATGCAAGAGATTTATAGCTAGAACATTCCTAACTAATGGCTGACTATTCACTTGGTCAGGAGGAGAAAAAAATAAATCACTTTCCTAAGGTACTTCCTCATTCCAACTAGGGCTCTGATTGAATTCACCATCAAGAAGGCAGTGAAATCCTAGAGTTCTCAGAAAAATTTTAGAATCCAAAAGTTTCTTAAAATGTATTATTCAGTCTACCACTTTTACATTAAAAAAATGCCAATAATCTGTGGGTAATGGGTTCCTGTCCCATGTAAAGACATTAATTCAGCAGAATTTGTATACTTCTGATTATTTTTGCTATTTCATTATAAAACATCTAGAATTGGGATGTACTTGTAATTATAGTTACACATTGAATAATGTAATTGTTGAGGGGCTTTCCTGTACAGCCTTGCAGGTTAATAGGTTTTGTTGCTGACCATTTGCTTAACTTCTATAGCAGATTGATATGTGATCTATCATACTACTAGCCTGTTCCATTATTTAGTTTATTGCCATCTTGTATCACGAAATGTTTTGTGTTCCAATACCCCTCATTTCACCATTTTCATTGCGAAGATTTTATAAGCCTATTCAGGGAGCAGAACAGCAACATAATTTGGTATCTTCTACAAGCAGCCATCCTGCTGCTACTGATAAGCTTTCCTAGGAGGGCAGTGATGAAACTTAGCACTTTACAATCCTTAATTGGCACATGTCTCTGTCAGACATATACAGCCACTGGGGGAATGCCATCTGACAGTCTAGCAGGCAGACTGGCACCTTACACAAGTTCAGCTTGTTTTTAAAATAGAGGCATTAAAATGAAAGCATATCATCAGATTTTTGTAGTTCAAAGCTTAAGATAATAGAAAACAGAATATAGAAATAAAAAATAGAATATTTAAGATTCTTCATTTTTTAACTTTGCAGTGTTCAATCTATTGCTTGGCATTGTATTGGTTCAATGTACCAATACCTCCACACAAAGCTGCCATTTGTTATTATTTAGTAACCCCATACAACCTAGACACTGAAATACAGAAAACAACCTTCAAAACTGAATTCATGATATAAGAAGTAATAAAAATGAACACAAATACTATATTGATTTAGTAAATTAAAACCAATACCATAGAACCATTCTTAAAGCAGGTCAATCATGACTGATGAGGCATGATTGCAGAGGATTTTAGAAGGTAGGCAGAAAAGGGAATATGATTTCAACCTTGACAATAGGAAAAATAGATATACCACAACTACTAGCAGCTATTTAGGGCTAGAAGAAAAGATATTCCCATCTCCAGACCCTAGAAACATAATATTCCAGACCAGAAGCAGATAATGGACTAACTTCAGAGGAGGAGGTGCAAAAGAGGTCTGAATTGCCCCTTTGAGAAACAAGAAGAAAGAAATCATATGGGGAACTTTCCTTTTTGTTTGGTTTTTGTATGAGCACCTGAATGTTGAGATTCTGTAGACAATTTTCTCAATATTTGGATAGAAAACTTGGATGAGAATCTTGTCAGAAGATTGAGAAAACTATGCCTGTGTGTGAGAATGAGACAGTGAGAGAGAGAGAGAGAAAGAAAAAGAAAGAAAGAGAAACAGAGAGACAGATAGAAACAGATAGATAGACAGACAGAGACAGAGAGAGACAGAGACATAAACACAGAGAAAGAGACCCAGAGAAACAGAGATTGAGAGAAATAATAGTTGCTTAGTTCTAGCAATATAATAGAATGACCATTCTTCTGGATTAGGGTTTTAATAACTATAATTAATTTAGAGATGAGAAAAGGTGCTTCCCTCTTTACTATGTTAATTTTGTTCATTGATACTGTTGCATTTGAATTATTTATATTTGCTGTTTATTTCATTTTCTAGTTTGTGCTACATTTTCTGAATTTAGTTCTAATAGTAGACTTTACCTTCACCTAGTAGAATGGTGGCATGAAGAAAAAGGAAAAGAAGTAAAGTTCATTCAGTTATAATGGTTCATACTTCTGCATCTTCTATCAGGATAGTCAGGCACACCAAGTAAAATTACTGATGCCTTGATATTCTTTGATATCGGCCTGGTCTTAATATAAAAAAGATAAATTTTATCATCTTACAGTGAATCAAGAAGTTTACTATGTGTGGTATGAGACAACCAGAAAATAAGCCCTAGCATGATGTTTCAGGATGCTCATAATATAAGCCCTAGCCCAAAAATAAACCCCAGTTAAGATTGTCAGCCAGACTGACACATTAGAACCATATTTCCCCGAAAATAAGTCCGAACTGGAAAATAATCCCTAATACAACTTTTAGAGCAAAAAATTAATATAAGTCCTAGTCTTATATTCAGGGAAACAATGTGTACTGTACTATACTATACTATACTATACTATACCTATACTAGTCAAATATGTTGATCAAGGAGATATATTGCAATAGTCCATAAGAATACCACATTCTTTTCCCGTCTACTTGAAACCAGCTGCTTCATTCTGAATGATCACATAGTAGTATGAATTCTGTTGCTTTGTAGAGTCCCTGACTACCTAGATTCAACTTGTCTGCAGAGGGGAAGAAGTAGTCCTTTTTCTTGTTGTTTTGAGTAATTTAAGTGTCATGCATATCTAAGAATATACCGTGAGATATTATTTTCTTTATGTCTTCCATTAAAAACATCATGCCTTCCATCTAATTTTTGTCTTGGAGGGAAATAGCCCTATATAAATGTCCACATATGAAACTCTTGCCATATACAGACAATAAAAGACTGTCAGAATATTTTGCTTTCCAAGGATAAGGCCAGATTTAATTAATTTTTAATTAATTAATAACATTAACCTATGTTTGATAAATTATTCCAGGATGTTTTCTCAAACTTAGTTGATTGGTCTAGCTACAAGATGATTGAGATGTGTAACTCCAAAAACATCACAAAACGTAATGCAATAGCTCATAAATATCTGTTATCCTATACAGCAGTGGAATATATGGAATGTAAACAATGAAGAATTATGACAATGGATAGTTGGAACAAATTCAGGCACAAATTTGGTTAGCAACAATGAAATCATCATTATAAGATCTAAGCCACCACAATATGAGAGAATAAATTTCATATAAAGTAGTTACAAATTGAATATTCACATGACAAGGCTCTCATTTTATGTGTGATAAATCTAGATAAATCTATTTCATTTAATGTTTCTTTTTGTTTTCATATTGTGTTGTTTGAATGGTAAAAGGTTAGTTTATATTTAATATTCTTTTTTACCTTCTCCCTTTTCAACTGTTGCTAAAAAAAACCTGAAGATGTTAATAAACAAAGACATGCATATTATGTTTTTCTAAATGTCAGAATACGGGATGGAAAGAAATGTTATAATGAAATAATGCATTGCCCTTTTCCCCTTGATTTCCAACTCCCCCACCCCCACTCACCCTATTTCCAAATTGTATTATTATCCTAATCAACACAAAATGGTAATAGGAAGAAGAAAATAACAAAACAGAAAAGAAAAGTTCACTAGAGAAAATAGGTCGCCTGATAAAGTCTCACATAGTGAACCCTTCAGAAATATAAAAATATAAAAACAGATTCTCAGCTTTGATAGGACTACTTATTTGATTATTTCAATTATATATTATTTTTGGCCACCTCTCAGAGGTATTTTGCAGAAAATATTTGCAACAAAACCAAAAAGTGCTAAGTGCTTTAAATGAGATATAGGAATACACCCTACAAAAATTTGTGAACATCTTTATACATGCTTAAGTTGCTTCTAAGGCAGTTTTAGAAACACCTGTTCAAACTAAGAGTCTCTGACAACAGGCTACACTAAGAGTCTCTGACAACAGGCTACACTGTTCTGGGAAAATTCCTCTGTGTTTGTTCCTTCCCAGATATTCCTATTCCATGAAAACAATTTCCAATAATTTTTCTTCTTCTGGGTGGATCTTATGAGAACATGTTGAGTACATATGTGTACAAGTTAAAATATCAAAATACACATAATGCAGACACAACTACTGGTTTTAAAAATGAAAAAAACAAACACATAGTTGAGGGACATAGAATAGCCGTCTTCCAGTCCTTTTTGATAGATAGAAAACAACAGTTTATTGCATGGGTCAGATGGAGGGATGAGAAAATATCTACAGACTCCTCACATCCTGGACATAAACCGTTTCAACTCTTCCTCTCAGGATGCCCCTATAGGGCACTGCATGCCAAAACAACTAGATACAGGGATAGTTTTTTCTCCTCATGCCATCATTCTTCTCTTATTCTCACAATACTGTCTAATGTCTCTGCATATTTATCTATGTAATACATCTGTAATATTATTATTATCCTTCTTGTTACCTTTTATTAACACTCTCTGATTGATATTAACAGATTATGATTATTATGTTGCTTTACATATACACTGAGAGCTTCTGCACTGGAAACAAATTCCTGTTGTGTGTCAAATCACACTTGGCCAAATAAAATACTGCATTTATTGTACTGTATTGTATTGTATTTATTGTATTCTAGTATCTTACTTTGACTTTAATTCTAATAAATTATATAACTATGTCTGTGATCTTTTTTAAGGGATGAACAGATATAACATAGAAATAAAATTTGAGATCAAATCAAACATGCGTATTTTAGAAAATAAAGTTTTCATGGAAGAAAAATAGTATCAGTATATTACACTAGTACGTAATATAGTATATGATGTTTTTTCTTGTGGATAATGTATTTATATATTGCAGTCCCATATACTCCAACTATAATACTTCATTATTCATATTGACATTGCCTTCATTCTCCTAAAATTCTATAACTTGAAAAAACAACACACGTCAAACAACCCATTTAAAAGTGTAAATGAGGAAGTATTCTAAAATCCTGACATTACATGACAAATAAGCTTTGTATATAGATGTCTGCCACATATTTGTACACACTAACACTTATTTACTAGACTTTTTTCAGCAGGTTTTATTTATGGTTGTGGCTCACAGTACCTTCTCAATAATTTTAATGGTTTCTATAAACCCCTGCCATGTAGATAGATTTGGAGAAACATGAAGTTACTGGGTTTTTTTAAACCACTTTCTAAAGCAAGATGACAAAATATAAGAGAAAGAAAGGTTAGAGAAAAAGCTTTTCTTTAGAAACTAAATCATTTTGGCAGGGGGAAGAAATAATTAAATACAAAATGTAAGTTTTCAGAATCACAAGCTAGGATTAATATTTATATATATATTATACCTGGCAGTCTTATTCTAAAGCACGTAAACTTCTAAAATTAGCATAAAATGAATAATTAATTTTGGGGTTTGCTGGTGTTTAAACAAATGGCTTTCTTGAAAAGAATGTTCGTTCAAGCAATAAATCATTGCTTGGCTCCTTGTCAAGAAGAAAAAGATACCACTTGACAGAATTATTGAATTGAGAAGTATGGTTACAAGGCAAATTGCAGCAGAGATAAAGGTAGAGAATTGAACTTCAGTAACAGACTGGCACCAGAATGAAGTCATAAATACAGAAGAAAACTTATCAACTAACATTTTTAGGAATACATTTTTGAAATTTGCCAATTATAATAGTTACTGTTTCACATTTTATGATACTTTTTTATAACAGAGCATTACCCTTCCAGAAAATAAATATCTTGTAGAATTGATATAGACAATTCATGGTTTGGTTTGGGCTTGCTCTAAGTTGAGGCAGATAAAAGACTGGGGGGATCATCAAGTTAATATTGGGTTAATATCAGCATTAATCTGACCATACTTAGCAAGTAATGTGTGATATAGAAATACCTGTTAGTAACCACTATTCTTCCAAACTGCAAGATATAAACAATAGCCTTGTATTTTTCATTAAAATGTTGGTCTAGTGACGTTTAACTAGTCACTTTATCACAGACTAAGGTACCTCTTACAATGATGGTATGGAAAAAAACAGATTAGAAGTATTATATATACTGCCTTGAATTCCTATAGGTGGGCTGTAAATCCAACAAACAAGTGCAGTAGCTAAACAGAACATTCACATTGTAGCTAACCTCTCCACAATTGTATGTGGATAAATTTTAACCCATCATCTTTAAACTATCTCAATAAAACATGAAAACTCAAACAGAAAGGCTGATCTGTTTTCCATTCATCTTCACGGAAATAAACATTTCTGCTTTGCCTAGGCTTCCTAAAAAAGAAATTCACACAGAGAGATATACAAACACATATAATCAGTTTAGGAATTCACTTTTACCTCAACTTCTTCTAAAAGTGCTAAGTCAAAAAACTCGTGCTAATTAATTCTGTTTGTTCCATGACTGTTAATCAATTGGTGAGGAAAGATATAGATTTTTATAAATCTTTTTATTGTTGGGATTGTTTAAAAAAGTCATATTACCCATAAGCCATCAAGCTTTCAGGTTTCTTTATTTTGACAATATACTGTCTCTGCTAACTTGTATTCTCATACCTATTCAACCTCCATGAAAATAAGTCCATGACAGCTGATTAAAAATAAGCTTAGAATCATCTGGAGACCAATTGTAATGCAAAGGTCATATTTTCCAAGCTGTTTATAGACCATAATTTGTAGAGGACTAATGTCACATGTTGTCAATAATTCAAGAAGAAAATTACAAGTCTTAATAGGCTATCAATTGTTCATTCTTCCCCATTTAAATCTTTATCCCCAAAGAGTGCTTCAATTGCCTTTCATTTGAATTTATTTATTAAAGTTGAATCCAGATCTTCATTTGTTTATGGTAAAGACATTTTATGTGACATTTTAGTAAAATGTAACTAATCCCTTAACAAGCTCTTTGGGAATGTAACCAATAAAACTTCATGTTTCAGAGCACAGATATGAATTCCCGCTAAAGGTCTAGTCCCACTGGGCTATTATATTCAACATAGCTTTTGGTCTCACCATTATTATTGTTGGGTAGTGATGGTGTTGGTAGTGGTGGTGGTGGTAGTGGTGGTGATGGTAGTGGTGGTGTGTTTGTGTGTGTTGTGTTTGTTTGTGTGTGTGTGTGTGTGTGTGTGTGTGTGTCCCAACTCTGAAATGATGAATCAAAAGATCTACAGCAAGGCACTATACACTATTTCAAAGCACTAAGCACTAAAGATTTAGTTCATTGCACATAATCCAATTTTACTTAATCATGTAGAAGTAAAGTTAGTGGAAGCTATTTGCATATAACTGGTGGGATAGGGCAACACTATTTGAGTAATGAAATGGGAAAACATTGACTGTTGTATTAAAAATAAGACTACAATCTCAATGATCTGGCAAATCTAATTGGTACCTGGTTAAAATATGTTATTGCATCACAACTTTCTTTTTCTTTTTTAATTGGAACATAGATTCTATGATTTTAATTGGAACATTTTCTTCTCTTCTCCCACACATCACCCACAAGCTAAATATTACAAATAATTCACATTATTACATCCAACTCTATTCTTTTGTCTGCAGTTGTAAGGAACTTTCAAAGGAGAGTTACTGCACAGCTTGATGATATGAACATCTGTGCCACTAAATAAATATTTGAATGGGAAAGGAATCATGCAGAGATCAGCATGTTCATACTGTGGCTGATATTTCCCTTTGATGTCATACATGGAAAGCAGTTCAGGTTGATAGCATTCTGAAATCCAGCATGTCATGTATGAGCACCTTGCAAGACTTACAAAAGAAAGTTTTGTGGTAGATTTGTATGGCATTTAATTGATGACTATATATTTGTATGGCATTTAATTGCTGATCTATAATTCATAAAATTCCAAAGCAATCACTCTGGTTCAGGCCAAGGCAAAAATATATTGCATTCCTTCAAATTTGCTCCATTTAATTATGTCTTGGGCTGAACATTGATTGTAATACCAGTTGTAAGTCAGAACCATTTAATTTATAATATTTTTGGCAAGTGATATACCATAAAATTATTGTGTCTAAGTGGGACTAGAAGCCAAGGTTTAACTCCCTTCTCAGCCATGGAAAGCCAGTCACTCTTTTTTTAATTCAGCATATCTAATTGGGTCACCAAACCCAATTGATGAAATATAAATAAATAATTAGATTTATTTAATTATTTATTTTCTTGCTTTTACTCTTGAATTTTACTTTTTATAGCAAAAGTATAAACATGCAGTGTTTTTGTCCTTCTGACAGATTTGCTTATTTTCTCTAATTAATCATTTAGTTTTTTCAAACAAAATATGGTCACTGTTCTCATAAGGTTTTATGAGGAAAAAATAGTGGAGAAATATTATGAAGGTCATTATGAGGAAACAAGATTAAGTCAAAATTATAATTACAGCATTTTTAAACTACTCCAGTAGCTAACTCTGTTTTTATATACTACATGCATAGACATGTATATAGGGAGAAATCAAAACAAATTTTCAGATGGCAAAAATCACTGGCACAAGCCTTTCTGTGAATATTAAAATAGTTTTTAGAGATTTACCAAGATTTTTTTATTTGCTTATTTTTGCTTAACACATTCCTTATTGAGCCAACATTCAGAAGTATTTTGGCCTTTAAAGTACCATCTGGATCTTTTAATTAGCCTCTAGATCAGGGAACATAGCATTTTCCATGCCCAAGTTTAATTTTGTCTTTTATTTAATTTAAATTAGGTTTTTTTTAATATATATTTCTACATTTTGATTATTATGTACGCCACCCTAAATCACTTTCTGGGACACAGCTATATGTATGTGTCTAAAATAGCTAAAAACTGTTACCTGAGATATTCTGACAGGCTTTTGGTATGCAGTATGCAAACACACTTATCTAAATGCATGAAAAGAAATATACACAGGCAAACAACTTTCCTACTGGATACAAACATACCTGTATAGAGACAAAAATACAAATAGTCTCAATGGTACTCACAAACTATGTCTCTCAAACACTCATTCAGATACCCTAATACAATCCAGGTCCTCATTTTATCAACCTTGGAAGGATGGAAGGCTGAGTCAACCTTGAGCCCTGTCAGGATGAAACACCATGCTGTGAGTAGAGTTTTGCGTGGAATACTGCCTTTTAATGTCTGCTCTACCAAGACTCCTGGTTTTTTTACCCAAAACATGCATTCACTGGTTCCTTTAGATACCTAGATGTAGACAAGAGAATGGGACACTAGTGGTTTTAAAATGTATGTTCAGGTTACAGGAATATCATCTAATCTTTAAAAAATATGGCCAAATGTGACAATTAAATGTATGTACTTCAGTGGCTATAGTGTGCACAAAGGAAGTTTTAACAGGCAAAGCAATGAGGTTGGTGCATAAGCGCACCAACGTGCCTACCATCCCTGTCTTATTGTTTCTTTTATATATTTTTTATTTTTCTTATATGTATCCATGTATTCATAACTATGTTTTTACTTACACCTATTATCTTGTAAGCAATTGACAAATAAATAAAATATTTCTGATTCACTACAATGTAGCATTCCTGTGCCAGGTCCTCCTGAATGAAAGTTCATTTTGGGATCAATATTCTGGAAAAGACTGAGTAAATAAGAGTAAGAGTAAATAAGAAATTGGTCAAGAATAATTGCTACTCCTACGTTTGGAATAATAATTTACAGCTTGATTCCCATCTTTAAAGCTCATACTACAATTGAGGGGGGAAAACACATGGTAAATGTTTGGCCCTCAAATTACTTATCATTCAGAAGAAAACATGAAAATAAATTAGTATTATCAGAATAGATCTAAGGTGAACTGTAAGGCTAGAAAAAAGTAGCTGAGCTGCTGCTGGAGTTGTAATTAACTGTAGAATCAGTATTTCCACCGACACCCTTTGGTGACAAGATGTGGAGGTTAATACATATTTGTTCTGTAGGCTAAGAAATGTTTTGGATTGAGCAATCAGATTGAAGAGAAATAGGGAAAAACTGCTTCTATTACACTATCTTCAAATGAGCTATTTTAATGTCTAATAAGACTATCAAATTTTAAGGAAAAATATTAGGTATAATGTTTTAATTATTGAAATATCCCTACAAGCAAATTATTTTGAATTTTCCAGTAAGAAGCAAAATACCCATGTTTAAAGTATCAGAGCAAAATTTTAGTAGACTAATAGACAGTACCAGCTCAAAGGTCTATCACCTCTAATCCCACATTGACTCAAGCTGCCACCTCCTGCCGATCATTTTTAGAATGATTCATAAGGAATGGAGGCATTGATGCCCCCTAAACTTTGGTCCCCTAAGACACTGCCTATTCAGTCTTTGCCTAAAATCAGCCCGGTTAGTGTATTATCTGGTACAATTTAAAAAAATAACAATTTCCTTTCTACAGTTATAGAAGGTATAAAGGATTACATTTATCATCTAGTACTTAGTGCAAGCTGCCTGCACTTAGTGCAGGTTCGAATCCACCATGCTCAAGGTTGACTCAGCCTTCCATCCTCTCAGGGTAGGTAAATTGAGGACCCAAGATTGTTGGGGGCAATAAGCTGATTTGTAAAAATGCCGCTTGGGAGCGCCAAAAGCCCTAGTAATAAGCATATTCAATGGAATGAAGGTTATTGCCAAGCACTTAGCATGGTGCTCCATAGACTGTAAGCCGCTCTGAGTCTCCGGAGAAGGGCGGCATATAAATGTAAATAAAAAAAAGGGGGTGGGGTTAAGAAAGGAATATTACACATAAATTGAGAAAAATCAAATCAAGAAAAAGAATTCTGCACTTGTATTGGATGAAAAACATATTGACTTAATAAGTTGCTCATTTAAGTGCAGTTTGAGCCCTTTCCTTTCCTCCCTGCTGGTCTCCTCTCCTCTCCTTGCCTTTCCTTTCCTTTCACAGAATTACCATATAGTCAGTTCAGTATTCTCTTTGACATTTGAACATAAATTTTGGGGAACTTCTACTAAGCAATTAAAGTGTTAAACTCCTGGGAATTTTTGGATTATATATCTTGCTTGCTTAAGACTCAGCAACTCTGGAGTTTGATATGTTCAAGGACAGGCTAAATAACAATTTTGGGAACAATGCTTTAATTAATTTCTGCACTGAGAATTGCGGATTGAGCTTTGACATCTTTGATCTTATGAGTCTGTGTTGAACATGGATATCAGTGTCTATAACAATAGAATATATTTTTACCATACCTCTCTTATTCTGAAGGTTTGTCACATTTGTCTTACTATCATGGATCATAGAAAACAGTCCTGTTTCTGACAGAGAACTTAGTAAATTTTATCTGGCAAGTATAAATGATGAGCATATTAACATAGAGAGACCAGTGTGAAATATAGCCCATGCAATTTCATACTTTAAATAGTAACACTATAGTAACACCCTCTTCGATATCATCTATTTTCCCCAACACACTTTTCAGCCATAAATTGTCTAATTCAAACAGAGGGGGCAAGTCAAAGCATATTATAAAGCCATGCATAGCATTTCAGGTCATATTAGTCTAGATGATAGTGCCAACCAAATCTTTTTACCTGAAGGGAAAGAAATCTACATTTTCTTTTGCCTGTATTATGAAAGTTTCTTCTGAATTAAAGAAGAGAAGAAAATAGGTCTGACTGGTGACCTTTATTTAAGCATTGACTGTCCTCAAAAGTTTCCCAGTAACAACAATAGGATACAAAATATCCTTCCCATTAAGACATGCAAATATTAAGACATATTTATCAGAGCCCATCTCTTATAAATTAAATTCTATACCATTATAAAAATAGAAGAATGTTTACAGTGGTTTCAACAGCTCACAGAGCTACAATGCAACTAAAATTTAGTCTCATTTTTTACTTTTCTGAAAATTCACAATTACAATCTTTCATTCTGATTTCAAACTATCTTTCTTGTTCTATTGTTCAAGGGTTAATGGTGCCATGTCGATGTTCACATATAATGAAAGAGAGACCTTTTGAATTATTTCTCAGGGAAACCTGCTGCCTTGTCACCAGTTCGTTGAGCCATGTACTAGATTAATTTGACTTACATTTACAGTCAGCTATTTGTCAAAAAGCAGATATGGAAGGGAGCTTTATATTCCATTCCCTTTGACTTATGGCTAACTTTTTGACATGTGTACCTCCAGAGAAATACGTACCTATTTTCCATCACTTCATTGATGCTTGTTCACCATCTGTTACTACAGCAAAGGGAGTTTCGAATCACTTCTGTATGTTTATGTTTTGTTATGTTAGGCACTAGAAAATAAATAGTGTTCAAATTATCTAACTGAACAAAAAATTTCTTTGGCCTGTGTTTTTGTTTGTCTTTCTAAAACATACTTGTAATACCAGAACTCAAGGTTCCAAATAAAAACAATAATGTAATAAAGAAACACCAAATTATTTTATGAATATACTCACACAAGACTAATTAACTAACACATTTATGAGATTTACTATCACAATTATTACAAATTTGAAAGAGGCAGTTGTCAGCCTCTTCCTTAACACACCATCGCTGAATCCAGAAAATCTGGACAAATCTTCAGTCTACGACCTTCCTTTATTCCCTGTCCATTAATTCTGTGATCCTGAGAACTTCTCTAAAATTATTAAAAATAAATGAGAAATGGAAATAGATATGTAAGACCAAATATTAGATATATATTACAGTTTAAAAAAACACTCTCCAATTTTCCCTCAAATTCAGCCCCATTCACAAAATACTGTAGTATACTTTATTATCTTCCAAATGTTAATTGTGACTCTTGACTAACAAAAATTTACCCATTCTAGTCTTTTAATATGATTTTTAGTGTTTCATACTGTGTTTCTCCAACAATACACCCCCCCCAACAGGAAGACCTAGCATGTTTTCTAGCCATAAAATGAAATTAACCCCCTCTGCCCATATTTAGGCCTATTTTAAAATATGCAAAATGGGGGGGAAGGGCAGGAGGGAACTTACCATTAGGAGCACCCGTGGGCAGCCATGCCTCGCCATCAGCCGCTCCTAACGGGTGATCATGGCGGAGCATGGAGAGCTCCCCGCTCCTGCCAAGCACCTTTGCTGCAGACCCGAGGCCTTCGGCACCCACCACTGCTTTCTCTGCCACCATTGCTTTCCCTTCTACTCATGCTGCCACCACGTTTGGAGCTGCCGCTTCCACATTTGCAACTGCCACTTCCGCATTTGGAGCTACTGCTGCATTTGGAACACTGTCACTGTGTTTAGAGCTGCCACTTCCATATTTGGAGCACCGCTGCCACCATCACTCCAAATGCACTCCAAATGGTGGTGCACTCCAAAGACGGCGGCAGCTCCAAATGAGGAAGTGGCAGCTCCAAATGTGGTGGCGGCACGGGTAGAACAGCGGCGGAGGAAGCAGCAGCAGCAGGTGCTGAAGGTCTCAAGTCTGCAACAAAGGTGCTTGGCGGGAGTAGGGAGCTCTCTGCACTCCGCCATGATCGCCCCTTAGGAGCGACTGATGGCAAGGCATGGCTTCCTGTGGGGTGCTCTAGGAGAGGATGCAAGGGGGGAATTAAGTCACCCCTGAAAAGACGGCCTAGCCGGTTTTTCGGGGCTCAAAAAAAAAAAAAAAAAGAGCCGGCCTTATTTTATGAGAAACATGGTAGCTGCAAATGCCATATTTTTCCAGAGCTTATATTCTTCTATGTTGTGGCCCAAGTACAACCTCCATCATATGCAGGAAGAGCATCTGGTGTTTCAGAAGATATGAAAATAGGAAGATCCAAATCTTTCCTTATTTCTGTCCTATTCCATCTCAGAAATATGTGAGGGTATATAGCTTCCTGGTGGATGCTTGTTAGTTTCTTTTCTAAGCACCATTCTCCAGTTCAGACAACATTACCAAGGAAAAGAGAGAGAGACAAAAGCAGTTACCTGGTGACCATACAACATTTCACTATACATACTGCTCGGAGCATATACAGTATATAGGACAGACATCTAGAATAGTTAAGAGATAATGAAGGCAAAGAGCTTGGCTGGCTCACTGTCCATCCCGCAGAATCCACAGAATTAATCACAAGAAAATCCTGAATAAACACATGACTTCATTGCTACTAAAAAATCCCAACAGTTGAAGATACAAAATATGAAAGATCTCCCTCCACCATCCAAGAAATAATGGAGCTAAGATTACAAATAAGTTCAACTGTGCACAATAACGTATCTAACAAGTTTGAGGATATTCTAGACTGTTTCATGTAATACACTCTGCATGATACAACTTCTTTTTCTTCCTGAGTCCAAAATGCATTATGCCTTTCAATTAAAAATTGGAATAGTAGCATGTGTTTGTCTCAACTATTAAGTCATCCATATGGAAATTTACACAGTGGATCATTAAATCAGTTATATTCAATCAATCATTCCCACCAAAGCTAAGTGGGCCTGAAACATTTGCCATTCCTAATCCCATACCCAAAAATACACCTCAATGTGTGAGACATATACACCAGCTCTGTCTTTCTCTAAATTGTTGTTGTTCTTTCCTTCATGCCAAGTAGTAAATATAAACTATGCATGCTTAAAAATATATGGATGTTACTTTTACGCTACAAGTGGCTTGTTGACTTATTGTAAATCAATATAATCTTTCCTTGCCATTAAGATGTACATGCCAGTTTTACCTACCAAGTTCTTGATCACTTTGCAAACAGGAGGACTTGCGGGCAGCAAGAAGAAGTAAATTATGTTTGTTTTGGCCTAATTTGTATGTGTATATAGGAGGAGGGTTAATAAACCTTAATACTGAGGGAAAACTAATTTATTTTTATTTGTTCCTAAATCCAAATTAGTATTTCTCTCTCTCTCTCTCACTTCACTCTCTCTTCAGTGAATGGATAAAAGCTAACTAGTCTTGACGCTGCATTTCAAATCTTGTAACAATTATTCAAATGTTAATGTGCCTCTTAATATGTACCAAATCCTTTCCTTTTATTATGTCTTCAGTCTCTTCTCCTGATATTTCCATAGATTACATATTTTTCAGTAGTGGTTTACTGCTTTTCAAGATGCTATCATAAAAATTCAGAAGGTTGTCTAAAAGTATATTTTACAAGAAGAATTTATTTCAGCAACTCAACAATAAATTTGCCTTTTGCTTTGTTCACTAGCTTTGCATGTTTGAGAATTTTTGGTACATTTACACTCTGAGATGCAAGTGATAACAAGTAGGAGGAGTTGCTTACTCAAAAGTAATTTCTTCAATAGATTTTTCATCATTTTAAAAAGAATGGTGTGAGAATTATAAACCAAATGAAGATTTTATTATTTTCCTTTCTTACCTTCACATCTATGGTGTCAAAAGAAGGATTCAAACATAGAATTAGATTTGATGGCCCTTCACCACTATTTATCTTTTAATTAATCCTTTTCTTATTTTTTAATCTGGCTATTCTTATTGTATTTTTATATGGTTTTTAGGCTTTTATGTTTTAATTGTCAATTACCCATTGTCCCTTTGTGCATGAGATTGGTAAATTACCTGTAGTTGGAGTACCCTTGGAGTAATTACCTGCAGTTTAAGAATCATTGCCCTACAATTAAGAATAAACTGTGTAAAACAGGGTAGTCTGCTTTCACCTTGAAGCATGGGGAGAAATCATATTGGCTACTTTTACAGATGGCCTATGGGACCACCCTAAATCTCTGCATATTATCATTTTATTTACTTATTTTTATTTACAGTGTTTCTCAGAAAATAAGGCCAGGCCTTAATTTCTTTTGATCCCCGAAAAAACGGCTAGGCCGTATTTTTGGGGGTGACTTAATTCCCCACCCCACCCCCATGTACCCTCGCCTAGAGTGCCCACAGGCAGCCATGCCTCGCCACCAGCCGCTGCTAATGGCCGATCATGGCGGAGCGTGGAGAGCTCCCGACCCCCACCAAGCACCTTTGCTGCAGACCCAGATATGATGCTGGCTAAAGGCCAGGTCAGTGGGTGGGTGGTAGCATGGATGTGGGCCTCGGTGGTGGCAGGGCACTTTGCACCCTGCCGCTTTCTCCGCCACCGTCGCTTTCCCTTCTACCCTTGACGCAGCTTATGCCATGTTTGGACTGCTGCCATTGGGAAAGACACAGAGGTTGGAGTCCCTGCTGGACATCGTGGCACGATGGTAGTGGAGAAGTGGCTGTTCTAGCAGGTGGAGGAACGGTTCAAGCACATTCCTCCACCGGCAGCATTTCAGCCGCTTATCAGGCAGGGGTGCCACCTCCGTAGCTTCCACAGTTCCCGCCAGCCATGGAGCCTCTCTTGCCAGTGCTGTCTCCAACAACAGTGACAGCAGTGGTGGGACAGACCCCACTGCCAACAAGAACCACCTGCCCTCCCACAGGGGCATTGCTTTGCTTGACGGCAGGTGTGTTGGCCGGGTGGGACATGGACACTACCCGAACGTTTTCGGACTAGACCTCGGTCCCGACTAGTGGGGCCCCTGCGTTGCTGGTGTCGGTCAGGGGAGGCCCAGTTGAGGACGCCATTAAGATATTCCTCTGAAGACCTGTGGGCCTTGAGAAATGTCCCCCTTTCTCTGAAGTGGCCCTCTAAACTTTCAAAGACATTTCTCAAGGACAGATCCTGGGATCCGGAGAGATGGTGTGGCCGCAAGAAGCGCTTGAGGGAAGGTTTTTGTTTATGTAACTTTTTATCTAGATTTTTATTGGGGTTAGGGATGGCCGGGCGGGGGTTGGAGGACAACCCGCCTGGGGCTGGGGCCAGGCCGCGGGTCAAGCGTTGCCAGGAGGTGCTGGGGTTGGGTGGGGCCGTATTGAGGATGGGGGGTTGTTCCAGGGAGGGTGAAATACAATCTATTAGCACGGTGAGCGGGGGCATCTGCCCTCTGGAATGGGTTGCCCCCGGAGTTACGGACAGCCACGGACCTGGGGACCTTCAGGCGTGCTTTGAAAACCTGGCTTTTTGATCAGGCCGGCTTGGGCTGATTTTAGTTTTGGGGTGTTTTGTTTTTATTAATTTTAGGGTTTTAGAGTATGGTTTTAAATTTGTTTACAGACAGGGTTGGGTTTAATTTAGTTTTATTGTTCCACATATTTATTGCTTTAACTGTACGGCTGTGCACCGCTCCAAGTCCTTTGGGAGAGGAGCGGTATATAAATAAATATTTATTATTATTATTATTATTATTATTTGGTGGTTATAGGGGGCCATGTCCTGTATTGGGAGCGCGCCCCCGCTGTTTGTGTGTGGTGGCGTGCTCCGACCCCCTTGCCATGTCCCGTTCCCCGGGTGGTCTGAGTGATCGGGCCCTGGGCCTTCGGCTGATGTTGTGTAACGCCAGGTCCGTCATTAACAAAGCCCTCTCATTTACGATTTGATCTGTGAGGGGGGAGCGGACCTGGTGGGTATTACCAAGACCTGGTTGGGCCAAGAGGAAGGAGTTCCTCTGGTGGAGATGTGCCCAACCAGGTTTCAGGTCTTTCATCGACCGAGGGCTCAGGGGAGGGGTGGGGGAGTTGCGGTGGTTATTAAGGAAGATCTATGTCCTAGGGAATCCATTGTTTCTCAGATGGCCAGATGTGAGTCCCTTTTCGTGAAGTTTGGTCCCAGGGTTCAGGTGGGCTTGTTGATCGCATACCTGGCTCCCTGCTATGTGACATCGGCCCTGCCTGAGCTCCTCAAGGTCATAGCCGGCTTGGCGGTTGAGACCCCCAGGCTTATGGTCATGGGGGATTTCAACCTGCAGTCTGCCAGTGGGGCCTCGGGGATTGCTCAGGAGTTCATGGCTTCCATGACAGCCATGGCCTGACCCAACTAATTCGGGATCCTACTCACTTGGGGGGTCACATCCTGGATTTGGTTTTTGTCTCTGATCAGTGGAGAATGATCTTGGTATAGGGGATGTAGTTGTGGAACCCCTGTCATGGACTGATCATTCGCTCCTTAGACTCGACTTCCATTCCGCACCCCCCTGCCGCAGGGAGGCAGGGGTTGTTCCTCTGTCCTGGTCCTGTTTGATCTCTCAGCGGCTTTTGATACTGTCGACCACAGTATCCTATTGCGACGGTTGGAGGGGTTGGGAGTGGGAGGCACCGTTTTACGGTGGTTCTTCTCCTTCCTCTCTGACCGTTTGCAATTTGTGTTGACAGGTGGGCAGAGGTCGGCCCCGAGGCCCCTATTATGTGGGGTGCCTCAGGGATTTGTGCTCTCGCCCCTGCTGTTCAACATTTATGTGAAGCCGCTGGGTGAGATCATCCGTGGTTTCGGGGTGGAGTTCCATCAGTACGCTGATGACACTCAGCTGTACATCTCTACCCTGGGCCACCCCAACGAAGCCCTCGAAGTGATGACCCGGTGCCTGGAGTCCGTGCGGAGTTGGATGGGTCTTAACAGGCTTCGTCTCAACCCGACCAAAACCGAGTGGCTGTGGTTTTCTGCGCCCAGATACAGCCAGCTTGTTCTGTCGCTGGCCGTGGGGTGAGAAATTTTGACCCCCATGGAAAGGGCTCGCAATCTAGGTGTCCTCCTGGATGTACGGCTGTCTTTAGAAGATCACATTATGGCCGTTGCCAGGGGGGGCTTTTGTCAGATCGTCTGATTTACCAGTTGCGGCCCTTTCTGGATCTGGACGCACTTCGCACAATCACTTCCGCCCTCGTCATCTCCTGCTTGGACTATTGCAACGCTCTCTACATGGGACTCCCCTTGAAGAGTGTCCGGAGGCTGCAGTTGGTCCAGAATGCGGCCGCGTGGGTGATCTTGGGAGCCCCTCGGAGCCGATTCAAGGTGGTATTGATCGTTTTCAAAGCGCTCCATGGCTTGGGACCTGGGTACTTACGGGACCGCCTGCTGCCATCAACAGCCTCCCACCACCCAGTGTGCTCCCACAGGGTTGGCCTCCTTGGGGTTCCGCCGCCTGATCGTTGCCGATTGGCGGCCCTGAGGGTGCAGGCCTTCTCTGTGGGGGCCCCCTCCCTGTGGAATGATTTGCCCCCGGAGATACAGGCCATTACCAACATTCAGACCTTCCGGCGCGCAGTAAAGACCCTGTTCTTTCAACAGGCTGTCCTGGCCCAGTAACGGTTTTCTGGGGTTTTAATTAACTAGGTTTTTAAATTTAAAAAAAAAATTCTAAATTTTAAATCTATTAGTTTTATATTTTAAATTATATTTCGGCCTTGATTTAATTGTTTAATCTGTTTTTAATTGTATATATTGTCTGCTTTTAGTTGGCTGTGCACCGCCCCGAGTCCCTTTTTGGGAGAGGGGGCGGTATAGAAATTCAATAAATAAATAAATAATAAATATTTCTGTCCTTCAAGGAGATGAAGGTGGGGAGTGCATTTAAAGGGGTGCTACCCTTCCTCCCTCTTTGGGGTGAATCTTTTGGGAGAATCCTCTGGAAAGTTTGGTGGAAAAGAAGGAAAAAGTGCCCCGCTGCTGCCACTGAGGCCAATATCCACACTGGTGCTGCCCGCCCGCTGACTTGGCCTTCAGCCAGCACCATATTTGAGTCTGCAGCAAAGGCACTTGGTGAGGGTCGGGAGCTCTCTGTGCTCCACCATGATCAGTCATTAAGAGAGGCTGATGGTAAGGCATGGCTGCCTGTAGGGCACTCCTAACGGCAAGTTCCTTCCCCCACCCTTCCACCCATTTTGCATGTTTTAAAATAGGCCTAAATTTTATGGTAGGGGCTTAATTTCACCTTATTCCTAGAAAACATGCTGGGCCTTCCTATGGGGAGGCATATTGTATCCTGCCATTATTATTTTTCAAACAACTCAAGGCAGCAAGCATGTGCAACCTTCCTCCTCCTCTTTTCCCCACAACAACCCTTGTAGGTGTAAAGGACCGAGAAGGAGTAACCAAAACCACCCAGTTGTCTTTCATGACTGAGGCAGAGGTTGAACTCATGCTTTCTAACCTGGTGCCTCAACCACTAAACTAGTGGTAGCTAACCTTTTAGGGCTCCTGTGCCACAAATTGTGTGCACGCTGGAGCTTGTGCGCTCATGTGCCAGCACCCAGAAGGTAATGCATGCCCCACACACCCTCTGTGCATGTGTGTGCAGTCCCCACGCCCCCCCCCCCTTACCTGCACTTCACCTCACAGCTGATTTTTGGCTGGTTTGAGGTCTTTTGTCTTTTTTGGTCTCCCAGAGGCTTGAAAAAAGCCTCTGCAGGCCGAATAGGTCCATTTTGTCACTTCCAGTATTAACAGGAAGTGATGAAATGGGCCTATACAGCCTGCAAAGGCTTTTTTCAAGCCTCTGGAAGGCTGAAAAAGGCCTCAGACCACCCAAAAATCAGCTGTGAGGCATGCACATGCGCAGTGAGGTAAGTTTGCCTGCTGCTCGTGTGCCGCCACAAATGGCTCTGCATGCCACCTGTAGCACACATGCCATAGGTTCGCCATCACGGCACTAAACTGATTCTCTAAATGCTGTATGTATGCATCATGAAAAAGTTAGCAAATGAAGATCCTGTTTTAAAGTAGTAATACTTTATGGCTGTTCCGCTGAGTGGGAAGGTCAAGCCAATAATCTTATTTTGCAGACAAGCAGTCTCAATTCAGTATTTCAAGGATGTCCATGTACAACATATATGTTGTTTGCCATTG
Organism: Bungarus multicinctus; assembly: GCA_023653725.1. Taxonomy (NCBI): domain Eukaryota; kingdom Metazoa; phylum Chordata; class Lepidosauria; order Squamata; family Elapidae; genus Bungarus; species Bungarus multicinctus. The sequence goes on from CM042844.1 coordinate 54,234,204, forward strand.
CCTCCTCTTTCTCAGATACTTTTTAATTTCCCAGTTTGGTCTATAGTTCCAGGATGAGCCACGGTAGTGCAGTGGTTAGAATGCAGTACTGCAGGCTACTTCTGCTGACTGCTAGCTGGTTGCAATTTGGCAATTCAAATCTCACCAAGCTAAAGATTGACTCAGCCTTCCCTTCTAAAGTCAGTAAAATGATTGTTGGAGGCAATATACTGACTCTGTAAACTGCTTAGAAACTGTAAAGCGATATATAAGTCTAAGTGCTATTGCTATTTTCTCATGTCATACATGAGATCAACATGTTTGGCTAACTGATGATAAGAAGTATAGTTTACCACTTAAATGGCATTTACTTGATTGATAAATTGGCTTGTTTGAAAAAGTATTAAAAAGAGATAATACTTTTTTTTGCAAGTATGATCACAGTTTAGCAACTGTGTGTTGTGTGCTATCATTTTCCAGATGATTTATTTAGAGGAATTTAGTAAATATAAGCAAGATGAATATTCTTTGTTTAGCTCCTAACTGTACTGTTTTATCTTTCTTCTCAGTGCATACATTTTCCCCAAACAAAGGCCTTTTTTCTCCAGCTACTCTACCTCCACCTACTTGTTTGTATGTAGGAAGCAGTGAAAGAAAAAACCTGCTGCCTGCCTGTCTCAGCCAATCACATCCAAATACAATTGATTGAAGGCCTGCTTAGCTTTTTTTGAAATCAGACAGGTGCTGCCACTTGCTGTGATCATCAACATCATCAGCCATACTAAAAGACTGGATTTTATAGAGAGCTAAATCCTGGCCTGGAGGCAGTGAACACTAGCGAGACAATTTTCTGAGCCAAGGATGTGGGAATATAGAGAGGCAAACCTGCCCATATTCCTTTAAAACCACACTTTGTTTGTCTTGTTGGTATTAATGACTTGAGTAGCCCAGTTTTGATACAGCTCATTGTATGGCTGATTTCTATTTTGGCACCAGCAGCTGAAAATGGAATTATAATAGCCACAATTTAGATGGAGAGACAGGCATTGTCCCTGTTTGCTTCTAGTGTCAGCAACCACAAGAATAATTCAGCAAACTGCAATGTCAGAGCTAACCTTTTTTAAACATGAAAAAGCAAATGAGATAGTATAACTATTTTGCATTCCTGGTTGGACAGAACATTCATATTGTAGTAATTCCATCAATGAGGGGCAGGGGTGTTGTTCATATTGAAACACTAGCTACACTGGGCTGCAGAAAAATGGGTTAACACTAGATTACAGCAAAGAGACACTGAAAAATAAGCCCAGCCATCCAGCAAACATCTGCATTTGTGCAGTTCCACTCTGATAACCTTAAATGTAACAAAAAGAAACGTCTGCCACTTTGAAAGTGGTTTGTTAAATACACTTTTTATGAAATGGGGGAAATAGCCATGACAACTACCAAATCACTTCTACAGTGTCATGGCCAGCAGCTCCTTTTTCATGCTTGAATGCCACCCTTCTCTCTTTTTTTCATACTAGTCAAAAGGCAACTGCTGTCCCAATCCAAGACATTTCAGCATCATTTTTCTTCCAGGGCAGGCAGAATGTGCCTGAAATAAAAAGAGGATATGCAGTGGGAAATGGGATAAGTAATAACTCCCTTACCATTGAAGTTTGTTTCTGGTTGTGAGAATTGTGGGCAGCATCCATTGATGGAAGTGAAGATGAGAAAATTACATATATAGAAGAAGAAATGAATCACACAATTAATCACACAATTAATCTGTTCTAGGCATATTGTTTAAAATTACATGAAACGTTAAAAAAAGGATGTGGGAGGTGAGAAAGCAGTTTGAATTATTAATCTGAATAAACACGCCTTTTTCCAGTGTACACAGAAATAAAGGCAGTTAATCACCTCTTCATGTTTTGAAAGTAGACCATTAAAAAAAAACATAAACCACAGCATTCAAATGTCATTATTTTAATATTGTTTTGCATATTGCTTTCTCTCATTATTTTTTCATGACATAAGCGCTTTTCCTAACTGCAAAGCATATTTCTTCCAAATCATTCTTTAATATTGATTGGATAAGTAAATCAATATGAAAAATATGAAAAAACAAATTCACCATCTTGCTAAACTATGTGAAACATGTTATCTGTTTTATCAAAGATATCTTATCCCTTCAACATCTCTCATTCTCCAAAAAGCAGAAATCATGAACAGAAGAATAGTTGATGATTATAGGAATGCAATGCAGAGATAGGCATGATGAAACACTATTTTGCCAGAAGTAATTAGTGTTGTGTATTTGAAAGATGTATATTGCCAGTCATGGATCTGTGATTACTTTTAGTAGACTAATGAAAGCTCCATGCTTATCCATATTCCAGTTCATTTCTATTCTCTTCTATCCTACCTTATCAGTAGCAGGATTAACATGAGTAATAGAGCTATGTGCATATTTACAGATTGTAATTAAGTATGGGTGAAAAATGAAAAAAGTGTCTTAAGAATATTTTATTGAAACCCATAAAGCCTTCTCTCCAGGCTTATTTTTGAAATAATAGCAGAATAAATTTAAAGTCCATACCGTGAGTGGAATATAATTTATTCCTGGTAATCCTTGAGAAGTCAGATAAGTTACTTCAGTTTTGCACTGTCTGCTTGCTCATGAACAATGCTTATGAACCTCATTTCAGATCTCTGCAGGCTACTTTGCAGAAGAAATTGAAAGGTATTCTGAAATATTTTATAATATTTCACATCTTCCTTTCTGCAAATTTTAGCGTTTATGATATATGTTTCAATTAAAGTATACAGGATTATGCCCTGAAAGAGACCAGATGACCAAATGAACAATTAATCCAGATTTCTGCCACTGCAGTGAGATTAGATGATGTCTAGATAATGATAGATGATAGATAGATAGATAGATAGATAGATAGATAGATAGATAGATAGATAGATAGATAGATAGATAGATAGATGGATGGATGGATGGATGGATGGATGGATAGATAGATAGATAAGAGAAATACTGCAGACAGATGAGAGAAAGGGAGATGGGGGGAGAGAAAAGGGGGAAAAGAGAAAGATACAGAAACAGAGAGAGATATCACAAAAATAATTTAATGATATCTGAGATTAGAATACTGCAAGCACATATTGGGTGCTCTCCAGAAACAGCCTTACCTAGCACTGCTTATTCCTTTCCCTTTTAGTATTTAATACATGGGTTGTAATTTTAATATAGTTAGACCATATATAATTGACATCCTGGATTTTATCACAAATTTTAGCTGTTATTTATTATTTTATACTAGAATTTTTAATAGTATATTTACGGAGTGTTTTTATTTGTTCTGGTCTCTAGTCTATGACTGTAATAAATTAAATTGAATAGATAAGTCAAGTTTGCCAACTGGTCAGTTATGCCATATTTTAAGCATATATTTGAAATGCAGAAATGCTACTGGATCAAAATAAGCCACCCTTGTGTTTTTAGTTTTGTTAGTAGCTATTAAAAGGTAAACAAAACAACGTACAGACTGTATATCCATATCAGTTTAAATATGCTTTAAATCATAGGTCTCTTCTGCCCAATTTCTACATCAGTTGGCATGAATATAGTATGCATTTCAATAAACAACCTATCCAATCAGTACATTACAACTTTCTGTAATCTATGCATTTTGCAAGCCATTATTGAGCCAAGAATTCTATCACAAATTTAGATAATTGCTGAAAGAATTAAAAGAATATAAGTATGTAATTACTGAAGAAATTATATGACGACAATATTCATATACAGGAAGAGTTGCCAGAATGAAAGAAAAATGTTCTATACTGCTCTAGAGGGAAAAATAGATATAATATTTAGATAACATATACAGATTTTGTACAACAGATTTTGAGTGCTAAGACAGAGCTGTGATACAAAAAGAGTTTATCCAAGGGACCAATAACATAAAGGGCACAGTTGCTTTGTTTTGCTGAAATTTTCCTATTAGAGATTGGATTGCGAAACATCCCTTCCCTGGGATATTTTGGCTCTAGAATTCCTGCATGAAGCAAGGCCTATATGCTTTCTTCCAATTCTATGATACTGTGCTGATAACTTCCGTAATTTCCAAGGCCCCAAGTGCTAACCAGAGTTGACTTTTTCTAAGATGAGTAAGTAATTCATGTGTTTTCACTACACGCTCATTTTAAAATTACATTGAAATAACTTCTGGCATCATCACTTTTTTTTTGATTCTTGAGAAAACAGGTAGGAAGAGTACTTTGTCAAAGTCTCTAACTTATTAAACCCAAAAGCTTTCCTCTACATTTAGGATAATTATAGAAATTATTAAATTGCTTAGCTATGTGATGCCAGGAAAAAAAAGATTTTTTGCATTAAATTTTTCACCAAACCTAACTTGAACTAGATCAGTATTTTATTGAATTGGTTTACAAATACATCAAGTCCTGAAGTGAACACAATTTAGTCTTCTTTGGCCGTCAACCACTGCAGCACATTATCTACTTTTCAACTTGCATTGTAAAGAGAGTTGTGTAAATAGAGCAGTAGATTGCAGATAGGGGAATAGGGATTTACCTACATATAGAAAAACAAAAAGGAAGAATATGCTGACTGCATGAAGTTAAAATTCCACAATGTTTTCAACTATATCATAATGAAAGTGAAAGATAAATGCCTATAGGGATTTAAATATGTATGCCCTCAAGGCAAAAATATAGTAAATATCCAGTGCATATATCAACAACCTGTTTGTTTTAGTGGGAATTACACCACTACTTTTGAAGGGTCAGAAAAAGGGGTGAGATTCAGTCAATCGGACTGGTTCGGCAAACCTGATGTTAATTTTACATCCAGTTCAATGAAACATTAATTCAGATGTCCAGCTGGCCCCACCAACCCTGTTCCACCCCTCCCAGGAGTCCCCACAAGGCCTGTCTGGCTCCAAGGTAAGTGTAGGGTGGTGCGGGGGGGAGGGGGGTACCACCCTCCCATGTCCCATTTTGGCTGCCAGGGAGGCCTTCAAGGAAGAAGATAAGCCTTCAAGGGAGAGAGGGATGGAGGGAGAGTGGGAGGTGGGAGGGAGGAAGGAAGGAAGGAAGGAAGGAAGGAAGGAAGGAAGGAAGGAAGGAAGGAAGGAAGGAAGGAAGGAAGGAAGGAAGGAAGGAAGGAAAAGAAAGGAAAAAGAGAAGAGAAAGGAAAAGGGAGGGAAGGAGAGATAGGAAGGGAAAGGAAAGTGAATATGATATGGAGGGAGGGAGGGATAGAAGGAGGGAGGCAGGGAGAGAAAAAAGAGAGGAAGGAAGGACCACAAACCCTGGCACTAGACTCAGCTTCTGAGGATGCTTTGAAACAGCACAGCAATCCAGGGCTGGAAGGGACCTCAGAGACCTCATTCAGTCCAACCCCGTCTTCAGCAGGAGACATCTGGGTTATTTTGATGCTTCACCCAGTCACATGACCATCAAGCCACACCTATAGAACCAGTTGTTAAAAAATTTGAATCCCACCTCTGATCAGAAAATAGAATCAATCTGGTTCATTAAGTTTAATCCTGGAAACAATTGATGACAACCAAACTATACTGATGAAAGATGAAACAGTGGTCAATAAATGAATAACTTCCCTTATAATAAGATGGTCATTCTATGATCTTTTAAATGCTAAGTTCAAACTGCTACATTTCTATACTATTGACCATTCTGGCTAAGCTATAAATCAGCAATAGCTGAGGTATAGTGGCAAAATTAATTTGTATGGCCACATTACTATAGGCCCATGTGTGTGTGTGTGTGTGTGCGTGTGTGTGTGTGAGAGAGAGAGAGAGCACACATATTTGGCATCGGGGATTGTTGTGTATTGACTGCAGTTCCCACTCAGGTCCGTGCTTTAAGCGGGAAGCACGGACATCTCCCATTGGTTGATGCCGTTTGACAGCCGGCTATAAAAGGAGATGTCAAATGGCATCAGCTGTTGCCTCTCCAGCTGGGTGCCGTGTTAGAGCGGCAGTAGCAGTAACCCTTTATTTCTAAATAAAGTTAGAGCTGAACCTTTGCCTTGGGTGTCTGCCTAAAGTGATTACTGCCGCTATACAACACTGGCGACGAGGGCGGGATCCTTAATAAAGGCAAGCCAGGCAAAGGGACAAAGAGCGAAATCACTAACCAAGAGCTGAAATCGCTACAGAGTTGCTATCACTGTTCGCGAAGCGCGATTACTAAATCGCCTCAGGAGAAGCAGCACAGCTGAGGGAAAGATGACTTCGAATCCTGCATTCCCACCCTTCAGACTGACGGCAGAGACATGGGAATCATACAGGAACCGGTTTGACTGCTTTTTAGATGCTATAGACCTTACTGATATTTCTGACCATAGAAAAAAATCTTATTTCCTAAGCTTTTGCGGAACCACGGTATTTGACACCGCAACAGCATTACTGGCCCCACGATCTATTAAGACTATTCCCTGGGAAGAATTGCCAGAAATTCTCTCCAACCATTACTCCTTCTGCCTTTTAGAATTGCCAGACGCCATGCCTTTAGAAGGCGCATCCAGATTGAGGGAGAAACCATTAGTGACTACATGGCAGCACTACGAACAGCTGCCTTACATTGCGGATTCAGGGATTACCTTGAAGATATGCTGTTAGATCAGCTGGTCTGTGGAGTTAGGGACCCTAAGCTGCAAAGACGACTACTAGCTAACGGGGATCTAACCTTAAAACAAGCCATAGAAAAATCCCAGGCTGCTGAGCTATCAGCACTCTCAACAGCTGAAATACAGGGAAATCCAATTAGACTAGATAACCCAACAGTGCATTTTGATGAAGCCTCCACAGAGGAAGGTTTAGAAGAGGCTACTGAGATAAACCACCTCAGACAGCCCAACCCTAATCAAAGGAAGTACAGACAGGGTGCAAATCAACCTCCACGATTACAGCCCACCTGCTTAAGCTGTGGGGGCAACCATCTCAGGGCATCCTGCAGATTCAGGAATGCCATATGCTTAAGATGCCAAAAGAAGAGTCATTTGGCAAGAATATGTCAGGCAGGAAAGACTTTTAACCAGCCTCAAAGGCCTCAGGAAGCCATACAATATCCAAGACAAATCGAGGATTGCTTCACATGCTACCAAGCTAAGATACCAAAAAATAGTTCTAACAAAATTAGTGTCACTGTTTCTATAGAAGATAGACCATGCAGAATGGAAGTAGACACCGGCTCTGCACTATCCATCATTTCGAGGGGCACCTTGAAGCAATTGCTTCCCAGAGTAACGAGAAAGAAGATTCCAGGCTGCAATCTGACTCTACGGGACTACCAAGGCAGAACCATTCCTGTCATCGGAAAAGGCAAGTTTCTAGTTCATTTTCAAGATTTTAAGGGTCACTTGCCTATAGTGATAGTGGATGGCGCCCTCCCAAGCCTATTGGGATTAGATTGGTTCCCTGCCCTGGGCCTCCACATAGATGGAATCCACACCATTGCAAGTTCAGAAGTTGACTCCCTGTTCAGGGAATATGCTGACGTATTCAGCGAGGGCCTAGGCTGCTACGTGGGAACCCCAATATCCTTCAAGGTGGACCCCCAAGCAGTACCAATCCGTTTAAAACCCCGTAGAGTTCCTTTTGCAATTCGTCCTAAACTTGACAAGGAACTAGACAGATTAATTAAACAAGGCATACTACAACCTACCGATTTTTCAAAATGGGAGACCCCTATAGTGACACCTCTAAAGAAGGAGGGAAACTTGAGAATCTGTTCTGACTATAAATCGTCCATAAATAGACATTTGCAAGTAAGCGCTTATCCAGTCCCTGTGGTGCAACATTTACTCCATTCCCTTGAGCCTGGCTCCATTTTTGCAAAGTTAGATATGTCACAGGCTTATCAACAGTTAAGCCTATTGATGACGAAACTGCTGAATTGCAAACCATAGTGACATACAGAGACGCTTTTAAATGTACACGCTACAATTCGGACTTAGTGTAGCCCCTGGAATTTTCCAGTCTCTAATGGAAAGGATTTTGCAAGGGCTACCAGGCATTGTACCATATTTCGATGACATTCTTATATCTGTCAACAATCAAACTCAATTGCTACAGAGAATCAGAAGTGTCCTTGAACGTTTTAGAAAGTCAGGTCTTAAATTAAAAAGAGAAAAATGCACTATTGCCACTCCACAAGTGGAATTTTTAGGTTACAAAATTGATGCCTCGGGTATTCACCCAACAAAGTCTAAAGTAAAGGCCATTCATGAAGCTCCCACTCCTACTAATAAGACTGAGCTCCAAGCTTTTCTGGGACTTCTAAATTTCTATGCTTCGTTCCTGCCCCATAAAGCTTCAATCGCAGAGCCTCTTCACAGGCTCCTAGACAACACCATGGCACTGGGGGCCAAAAGAAAGTCTTGCTTTCAAGGAAGTCAAATCGCTGCTAACGTCCAAAGCTGTGTTAATACAATTCAACAAGAATTTACTACTGGTTCTAGCTGCAGATGCTTTCCCTTTTGGAATAGGAGCTGTTCTGAGTCACAGTCTGCCAAATGGTGCAGAAGCACCTATTGCCTTCTTTTCAAGGACACTATCCTCCACTGAACGCAACTATAGTCAAATTGACAAGGAGGCCTTGGCTGCAGTTGCTTCAGTAAAGAAATTCCATGAGTTTCTCTACGGTCATCATTTTTAACTGGTAACAGATCACAAGCCCCTGTTAGGAATTTTATCTGGCACTAAACAGACTCCCAGATTTTATCCCCAAGGATGATCAGGTGGACCATTTTTCTGGCTGCATATTCATATACACTAGTCCACCGCTCGGGGAGAACGCTTTGCCATGCTGATGCCCTTAGTTGTTGCCCTCTGCCAGTTCCAGTTGAGGACTCAGCACCAGCAACTGCCGTTTTCCTGATTGAAGAGCTCAAGCTGCCTGTCACCGCTTTTGACATCGCTGCCCATTCGGCCAAGGACAAGGTAATTTCCCAAGTCCTTGACTGGGTAGGGAGGGGGTGGCCTGCAACCCCTTATCCATCAGAATTCCTACCCTACAAGCTATGCCAACAGGAACTTTCCTCATTGCAAAGCTGTTTACTATGGGGAACCAGGGTAGTGATCCCCCCCCAAGCTACAAACCTCAGTCTTAAAGGTACTGCACGAGGGTCATCCAGGTATAGTTAGAATGAAGGCCCTCACTCGCAGCTACATATGGTGGCCTGGTATGGATGCCCAAATCTCTAGCTGGGTCAATTCTTGTCAGGCATGCCAGGCCACTCGGTCATCCCCACCAGCAGCTACCCCTAGGACCTGGGAAGAGGCAGGAAGCCCATGGTCCCGAATTCATATAGATTTGGCTGGCCCCTTCCATGAGCGTACATTCCTAGTGGTAGTAGATTCATTTTCAAAGTGGGTGGAACTGACCTTAATGCACACCACAACCACTGAAGCAGTTATAAAGCATTGGCCAGGATGTTTGCCACACATGGCATCCCTGACTCCATTGTATCTGACAATGGCCCCCAATTTACCTCTTGTGAATTTGAGATCTTCCTAGCTAACCTGGGCATCAGACACATATTAGTAGCCCCATTTCACTCTGAAAGTAATGGTCTGGCTGAGAGGGCAGTCAGATCTGCTAAGGAGATACTACAGAGATTGGGACCCATTAACTGGCATTCTAGACTGGCTCAATACCTTCTAAGCCAGCATACAACACCCTGTGCCTCCACAAATAGGTCACCAGCTGAAGTGTTAATGGGGTGCCGTTTGAGAACCACTCTTGACAGGCTTCACCCAAATTATGCCCCAGTGCTTCCCCTTGGGTCTAACAGCCAAGACAGAGAGTTCCTTGTAAATGACAAAGTATATGTCAGGAACTTTGCTAGGCAACCATTGTGGTTACCTGGTCGTGTGGTGGCAGTAACTGGTCCTAAGTCTTATAGAATCCAGCTACCTAATGGGCGTGTCTGGTACCGCCATGTGGACCACCTGAGGAGGCATTGGAGCACTATACCCAGAGGTCATCTAGATGGTCCCGATGCAGAAATACTACCTCCACCCGAAGAAGCTAGCCTCCAGCCACTGGTGATGACAGCCTACCTGGAGAAGAAGCTGACCAAGGTCCTGACCAAGTTCCTGATGTTCCTGCAGCCTCACCACCAATGGAAGCCATGCAGCAAGCAGAAGGCAGCAGCCCGGCGCCATTTTCAGCCGAACCAGGAAGATCTGGACGACTACGCAGGCGCCCAACATATTTACAGGATTACGCATGCTCTTCACTGGGAGGGAGGAGTGTTGTGTATTGCCTGCAGTTCCCACTCAGGTCCGTGCTTTAAGTGGGAAGCACGGACCTCTCCCATTGGTTGATGTCGTTTGACAGCTGGGTATAAAAGGAGATGTCAAATGGCATCAGCTGTTGCCGTTCCAGCTGGCTGCCGTGTTAGAATGGCAGTAGCGGTAACCCTTTATTTCTAAATAAAGTTAGAGCTGAACCTTTGCCTTGGGTGTCTGCCTAAAGTGATTACCGCCACTCTACAACAGGGATCAAATTTGGTTCTAAGTTATACAAGTACATTGGAATATTCACAACTTGAGGCACTTTCATGCCTACTTCAAATCCTACATGAATATGGATTTCATCAGATGTATCCATATCATGGACTACTGGTGACATGATAGCAATGGTCCAATATCTCAGGGATTGCCACTAAGAAGAGGGAGTCAAGCTGTTCCCCAAAGCACCTGAAGGTAGGCCAAAAAGCAATAGATAAACTAATCAAGGAGAGAAGCAATCTAGAACTAAGGAGAAATTTCCTGACAGTTAGAACAATTAACCAGTGGAACAACTTGCCTCAAAAAGTTGTGAATGCTGCAACATTGGAAGTTTTTAAGAAGAAATTGGACAATCATTTGTCTGAGGTGGTATAGAGTTTCCTGCCTGAATAGGGAGTTGGACTAGAAGACCTCCCTTCCAACTCTGAATTCTACTCCTGTTTTGTTTTGTTTTGTTTTGTTTTGTTTTGTTCTACTCTATTCGCCATCTGAAATATTATAATACTTTTATACTCCACAATAATGCTAACTTAAAAGAAATTGGTTGTATAATTGGGTGATATGAACCTGACTTTCTGTTAGCAGTCCGGTTCCTTGTTCATTTATTTTGTTTATTCATCCATTTGTTTCTAAATACAGTATTTAAAGTCCAAAATGTTATTCCATGGGTGTAAAAATATAAGTTATCAATAAAATATTAAAGAAATAAAACATGAAACATCACTAGAATGAAATTGAGAAGCGATACATAAAGTCATATATCTTTCCTCCTGTTTCAACTCATAGAAGAGTTCTGTCATTTGGAAAGGTGCTACAATTTATAAGAAGTGACATACAGCCATTCTGAATAAAAATGTCAGTTCTACTGTCATTCCCCCAAATACAACTGACGCTTATCATGGCCATGACAAGATGCTCAGAATCCTCTTTCATAGTGCTTTATTGAGATTGTCCACTAAACATGTCTATAGCAAAGAACAACTGATAAAAACAGAGGCTGAAGTATTGGTTAGCAATAGAGCTAGCAATTCACTTTTTTGCTGAGAAACAATTCCTCACATAAAGAGGAAAATCTTTAGAGGTTCAGCTTGACTTTATTGGTTCATCTAATATGTCCAATCCCAATGCATCTGCCATTGAAGAGCAAAACAAAACAAGGCAACAATTGCAATCACAATACAGAAGCTAGAGTATCTAAGTTACAGCAATTTTAAACCAAATGTTCAGATTTCAAATTACCATACTACTATACATGCCTTAGTTTCTTTGTTTATTAAAAAAAATTAAGCTGTTCAATAATCAAAGGTCACCAGGGGATTTACCATAAAATACTTAACATTGCAATTCAAATAAAACCATTTACTATAAAATCAATTAAAATGCCAGATGAAAAAATAATACAAACCTGACAGCAGCAACCCAATCTAGAACAGTATAAATTAAAATACAATTAAAATCCGATTAAAAACCCTAAGAAAATAGGGTCAACCAAAATGTAACTATTTCTTGACATAGAAAAAGGCCCATGATATAATCTGGACTCTAGAAAAAGTGAGAGTGCTCTGCTTGTTGGAAAGATTTTTCACAACTAGGGGAAAAATAGTTAAGTGCATATATAATATGCAATATGTCTCCAACTCTCTCTAGTTTCTTCCATTCTTCTCAATCATGATTTCTTCTGAACAATAATTTCCAATGAATGTCCTTTAAAGCTGAAAAAAAACAACATTTGTTTTATAAATAAATATGTATGTTTGGTGTATGATTGTATATATGTGTATATGTGTATTAATAACTCTAGGAACAGTTGTTAGCGCAGCTAATAAGATTCAACCAGTGCATAAGTAGTAATTTAACAAACTTTTTTTAAAAAACCCTAAAAACTCATAAAATAATAAAATTTAAAGCCAACATAAATCATGGGCTTGATCTAATTTAGTTTTGATGATGTTAATGGGAAAAACAAAAAGATAATTGCATATTACTTACATAATATGCAACCCTTTTATCAATATATAGTGTATTTTCCATTCAAAGTAATCCTAAATCAGGATAATTAGAGCAACAGAGAGAGAGAAAGTGTGAGTGAGTGACTATGTGTATATGCGTGTATGTGTGTATGTGTGAGAGAGAGAGTAAGAGAAAGACTAGTTTTTCACTTACAGTTGTTATAAACAAACAAATATTTTTCATTTGTTGAAAGACAGGTAAGATAATAGTGAAACGCAGATACCACTGATAAAGAGCAACTATAATTATATAGGTGAAAATGAGTTTTAGTTGCTTTATACAGGAGATGAGCAACTGATAATAACATTATCAGGCTTTCCATATTGTTCTCAGCATCATACTGTACTCTGTTTTATATATCCAGCTGTTGTGGGGAGCGGTCTCATGCCATTTTTCTTGCCTAATAAGCTTAGGGTTAAAGTTACAATTACTGATCCTGCAAATGATTTTTTCCTTGATTTGGAAATATTGTGCTGCTATTACACAGATACCTCACAATCTGCTGGAGGCAATGAATTTTGGACATGAGATTTTTATAATAACAGTACGAAAAAAAGGAAAGGAGAGGTACTGTGTTTGTTCTGTCATACTTTTTGTTTTTGGCTAATGCTCACAACTATTTCCAAATCAAGGAAATCTTCAACAAGTACAGGAGTAGAATATTCATTTCAAACAAACTATTAAGTAAACCATGAAAAAAGATAGATCCTATGAGCTGGTCAGGTGTTCCTGCAATATAGCAATGTAACATCTACTTTTAATATCCTATTCCACTGGCTAAGGTAGACAGCCAGAATTTTTCCATAAACCTTGGTATTTTACCGTTCCCTTAAATAGAGTGATAGAATTAAATGGGCTATGGTATTATTTTCAAACCTTTCCTGCAATACTTAACAGTTAGAAAGATCTAGAATCTAGGTGCATCACCTTATATAACTGTGAATAAATATTATGATCCAAAGATTTTATTGATTATATCGTACTTATTCTTTATCCAATATATAGGCAGCAAAAAACAGAGCAACATAGAGTTTCCATCAGCACACAACTAATTCACAATTTTATTGGTTGAATGAGACAAACTGGTAACAGGAATAAGACTTGGTAGTTTCTATATTCACATGAAGTCACAATGCTTGCAAAATCTGATCTTTACAAATTCTGATATAAATGAGTTTGAAATTTATTTCCAAAGAATTAACTACCGTATTTTCCGGCGTATAAGACGACCGGGCGTATAAGACGACCCCCTAATTTTTTAGTTAAAACATAGGTTTAGGCCTATATTCGCTGCATAAGACTACCCCCCCCACTTCCGAGGCAACACCAGTTCTTTTTTAATTAAATTTTTAATGAACATACCGTAACATACCGTACATTGATACGATAAATGGAAGGTCTCTTCACAAATGGCAATGCCATGAACATTGTATAATTTGCATGCATAAAAAGCCTGCTTGGATTGGCTGAGTTAGAGAGGCGGTCCGAGCAGCCTTGCAGTGATTGGTGCAGGATCGAGTTGGAAAATTCGTTTCGTGGCAATATCCAGACGATTTTCGTTTAGCGGCATATCGAAACGTTTTTTGGAATATACTCGGCGTATAAGACAACCCCCGATTTTCGGTTGACTTTTTTTCGTTTCAAAAGTCGTCTTATACGCCGGAAAATACGGTATCCTGGACATAATTAACTTCAGAAATATATCCTTTTAGAAATACCATATTTTCAAAATACAAATATTGTACTCAGGTTTAGAAGTGCATTGAGATAACTTTTTTTTTCTACAAATGCATTTCATCCCAAATTCCATGTGAATCTTCCTGAAAATTACCATTTTGGGCTGTAACTCTTTTCAGCTCTTTCTAATCTTGCCCCCCCCTCCCCCCCAAAAAAAGTGAGATTATCTTTTAAACATCTTTACTTTTTAAGCAAAGAGAAAATAAATGAACCACAGATGAAAATAATGCTTGTATTACTTTCAGCATTATCTATGCATTAAAAAGCAGTAAATTTAAGTAAGCTGCTAATTCAGCTCTGTTCATTAATGCAAGTTCTAATGCATTTATATATGCTCTCAATTATGGGAAAAAGGACTTTATCATTAATAAATTTCACTCATGGACATATTTTGTTTTAACCATGTTTGGAATCACCAAAGACATTTCAAGGAAAACAAAATATAACAAACATGACCTGCCTTCTATAACAGTGAACAATGTGGATTTTCCAGGACAGCATAAAATTCAGATATTTCTTTTAGCATCCCAATGATAGAAAAAAAAAACCAAATTAAACTAAAAGTAGGTACTGCTACATTCAGCTATGATGCTATATAAAAAATAAAGATTAAACAGCAGCAGTAGTCTCTGGCACTTTTAGAGCACTGGCAGACAACAATAGACATTTTGCTTAAACCATGGTAGGCACTTTTTAGCATACTGCATTAACCTATCTTCTTTTCTAATCATTTTCAGAAATTAACCATTAACTTCTTTTCAGTGATCAAATTTTGATTCTAGTATGTTAGAAATAGACTAAGGGTCCATATAAATTTGAAATAACGTTTTCAAATTAATTATTAGAACACTTTCCATGGGGAAATGTTTTGTTTTGAATTCTTTAAAAAATGATAGGATGAGATTTTGAAGTTTGGATATTAGAGAATACCATAAGGATCTAAAGATTACCATTTAAAAAAGAAGAGCACTTAAAATTGATTTCCTATTACAGAATGGAGCAAAATATTTTAATAATCAACATATATAAGAATATTTTTGAACAATGGGAACATTAATTTTAAGAGTGTCTGTCTAGACAGACTGTGTTTGAAAAATATTATGGAAGAAGAATACATTTTACTGGCCAAAAGTGAGAGTGGTCTGAAACAAGCTTTAAAAAATGACATGCTGCAAAAATGGAAAAAGTTGCTGTACTATACATACAAAGGATTCCAGCTAATGTTTTATTAATTAAAAGGGATATGAAACCAAGATACTGACTTGATCAATCTTCTTCTATTGGATTTACAAAAGAAGCTTGTTAAATCTCTGAAAAGTTTTATGAGAAAGGACCAAAAAAAAATGAAAAGAAATGAAAGAAAAGAAATAAAAGAAAGGAACATAAAGTTAATTTATTTGATCAAGGTTAATATATATATCAAATTATTATTTTTGGTAAGCCATAATGGACATTTGCTCATCAGGACTAAAATGAGAATTTTTTTAAATAATCCCTTTACAGATAATAGATAAGGCATGGAAAGAAGAAATCATTTGTTGTATTTTAAGAAAAGGTGATAAATTACTAAAATTGTTTATACTTGTAATGAAAGTGAAGTCATTTCTTTATATATTTCTTTTCTCTTTCTTCATTATATTCCTATTTTTCCTTATTTTCTCACTTTCTGTTATCATTTTCTTTTTACAACTTCCATTTTCTTCTTTTTCTTTTTAGTGTGTATTAGTTTTTTAAATCCTTGCAGTTGTAACAAACACTGAATGAGTGATGTAAACCAAGGATTACTATACTGCAAGGACTGAAAGAGATCCCAGAATGATGCAAAGCATTTCAATCAGGCAAATTTTACTGTAAGTCACTGAGGTGAACGTATCTCAGTGAAGCAAACACACCCATCCTGCAGAAATTGAATAGATCATGCATTGCATAAAATATAAGGTAACTTTTTTGAATTTGAATTAATCAAATTAGAATAGTGTATGTTTCATGTAAATGTGAGCACAGCACTTCTTTACTGTTTATTAAAGCAACTAGTCAGTTTGAAGAGTCACAAGAGTTCAAGAATCACAAAAATCTCAAGTAGCAGCATCTTTTTTCAGGTTCACCCAGAAGTCTGAAAAAAAATGGTCTGTTTCATTAAAAGGTACTACTATGCTCAAGCTCAGGTTGTCAAAACAATTTTCTTTAATAACTGAAGCATGAACAACCCTAAGGAAATCACAGCCAAGCTAATTCCCCATTCATAAATTATAGACTTCCTGGATTTAATGAATAAATGTATAATTTTGAAAAAAAAATCTATTTACAATCAGGTGTATTACTGAATCTAGAAACCATTTGCTCATATTGCTTCCTAAAATCTAGATAATGTTTTAAAATATCATTTTCTATCCCTTTATTTATAAAATAATCCTAGCTCATTCCACCATCAGATAATTCTGTCACAAAATAGATTTTGGTTATAAGTCATCAAAGAATCAGTTTCTATCAAAATGGGCAAAGTTAGCTGAAGCATAATCCAACTTTCAAGTCAATGGGAAAAATATAAATTTAAATGAAGTAGTTTTCTACCCATCCCAGTGCTCTGATAGATACATCTGGCATTGTGTATTACAGAAGTGATATCATTCCTGGCTCAGAGAAGGACACAACTGTATGTAATTGCTCTTCGGGTCCCAGCTAATGTCGATCCAATTTTATCTGCAATACCCTTGCCATCATTTCTATTTATATTGAATGAAAATTAATTAGCCAGACATTCACAATGGCCAAAATAAAGCAATACAAGTAATTCAGCATGGCACCATGATATTATTACTAGATACATAATATTAGTTCTGTATGGCTACCACCTCTAGAGGCCACATGGTATGATCGGATTTCAGGTGCCTGATTCATAAAATATTATATTCATTCTTCAAGCACCTGCACTGCATTCCCTCTCAAGGGCAGCATCAGCAAGTGGAAAATAGTCTCATAACAGATCTATTAAATGTGCATCAAGGACATAAGCATTTTAAATCACAATTTTTTAATCTTATTTCCAAGTTAACACTTAGCATTTCTTTTTAGACTGAAGTATAGTTACCATGTGGAACATAAAGTACTGTAGCCTATTGTAGATCACCTTGGAATTTCTAGAAAATTATGACATAGATTTACTGATTAAAATTTGTTCTTTTCTGCATTTATCATATGTTTGTTTTGTGGGATTAGACTGTAGGTTAGATAGCTAAATATTTACTATATGATTAATAAATGTTATAAGCCTAAAACTCTGCAATTCTTTTTTTTTACCTTAATCAGATTGTCTATATCAGGAAATACAGTCTTATGTAAAACTAATACTTTAAATATTAAAGTATATCTCTTTGTTTCACCATATTGCTTGCAATTTTTATAAAATGCTGCATTCTGGAACTGATTAAGAAATTATGAAACATTAGATCAAATCAGGTGATAAAATTAACTAGGCACTTCTACTAAAGAACTAGCATTACAGGATATTTTCATCTACATCGAAGAAAAGGAATACCTGAAAATCTATCCACAAAACGCAGGTACACATTCACATGTTT
Source organism: Bungarus multicinctus (assembly GCA_023653725.1). NCBI lineage: Eukaryota > Metazoa > Chordata > Lepidosauria > Squamata > Elapidae > Bungarus > Bungarus multicinctus. The sequence continues at coordinate 54,252,070 of CM042844.1, forward strand.
CACTGGACTGTCGTTATATTCAATCTGAGGAAATATGGAGAAGGCATTCTTTCAGTTTTTCCTCCAACAATTATTTTGTGAGATAAGTAAGCTAACTTCACCAGCACTTCAAGATCCATGGCTGTGCTTCATCTTTACTAAATAAACAAATATGATAGTAGCTGCAATCTGCAAGTAGAATGCTATCATTGTCAAAAGATGTAGCCTGTATAATGTATTTTCCATTTACATAGTATATATGTACTTCATGCTGTAAATCAGAGTTCATAATCCTTGGGGCCACAGCCCATCACCACCCATGGTCTATTCAGAACTGGGCCATGAGAGGTGGATCGGTGTGCATGGCCACATGAAGCTCCACTCATGCGAGTGGAGCTTCCCTTCTCCCTTATGTGAGTGGAGCTCACGCGTGTGTGCGTATGCCAGTTCACCACTTGCGTGACCAAGTTCCCCTGTCTTCCCCACCAGCCGGGCCACAAAGCTGTTTCCAATGCTCCAAAACCAGAGCAGTGAAACTGAGGCCGAGTAGGATGAGGCTACCTATGCAGTATTCCCAACCTGCTTTTGGGAGCTTTGGTAAGTCTGAAAGATCACAACATTGCATCCTCAAAGGCTTCTATTCCCCATGACAAAAACTTTTGAAAACTGATTAAAGACTTCGGGAGAATGCAAACTCTGCATGAGTGGAACTGCATGTGTGCATATATCGTGTGCATACTCACATGGCTTGATTCCCCTCTTCTCCCCAGCTGGCCACCAAGCCACAAAGTTTTGGGACCACTGCTCTAAATAGTATATATATAAGTTATTATTTGCCATGTATCCTTAAAAGTGTAGTACTTGAAGTATTAAGATTGAAATCATCTGATTCAATCTGAAATGGATCCCAATTTTAATTCATGAATATGCTTTAATGGGATGCTTTTACTGCAATAAATTGTGTGATTTTTACATGGCTTTTCACAGCCCAGGTTACAGCCTTTCATTTGATCACTAAGAGTGAAAATGAAGTACTTAGGCTGTATGGGCCATTGCTTAATATTGTTTCTATTTTTAATTTGGACCAGTTGATATTGCACTCTTTTTTGAGTTAATTCATTATGATTTTTCAGAATGGCAACTATTCATTGATACAAAGTGATTGAATCAGCGGGATATGTGCCTCTTAAGATAATGATTTATGGAGGCATGTGAGCAAAAAAAAGGCAGGGCATAAATCACTTGACTTGTCTCAGGGAAACATGATACACAATTATAAAATAATTAATCCACCTTCCTCTCACTCAGCAAGCCCTGCAGAGTTCAACTATCAAATAAGTTCTGCTTCATCACAATGAAGTTTCCAAAGAGTAGTTGTTACTTCTGAAATGTAGAAATGAGCCAAGCTGGAATATCTTTAAATCTTATGTCTCAGAAAAGCACCAATGTCCATTTAACTTTATATCTACTACCATCCATAACTCATATCAAAATGTTCACAAGATAACGAACATAAAAGACTGCACTGAGCCATTATGACTGATGACATGATCAAATACTCAGGAATTGTCTCTTGTGTACTAAAGGACTCCACAAACACAGAACAGACAACTAATAAAAATTTTGCCTTTTCTGCAAGGCACAACAAACAGAACCAATGAAAAATGATAATGTTATTGGTTTATAAAAGTCTTAGAACTGGGGACATATGAAGGATTTCTTCTTTCACTGAATAATCCAAGATAAATCACAAATCCAGGTATTTTTGCCACCAAATTAATGCTGTGCAGACAAATTCTCCTGTATTTTTATTCTCTTTATCTTTAATTTGATGGGGAGAATGATTTAGAAATTACTTTAAAAATGAAAAGAGTTTATTACAGTTTAAATGAAATATTGTTGCACTTATTTAGATATTAAAAAGTCAAGTTTTTTTTTAATGTTATGCTTTTTATTTTGCAAGCATTTTTCCAGCAATCGGCAGCTTCTCTGGCTTCTTTTGATTCAATTCAATTCCAAGGAAATGCAACTTCTCAAAACTTCTCCTCTTGCAACCTTTTCAACAATAAAACAGTCCTCTCTAGAATGGAGATATGACCTTAAGAATCTGTGGAAGAATTTCCATTTCCTTGTGGGAATTCAAATGGTCCTAGAAATTCGATTTCTTTGCCAGTAATTTGGTAGTTTTTGCTTTTAAAAAATTATGCACTGCTTATACATAATGCACAACCTAATGGCCAGAAACCTGCACATTTGTTAGGCTTTCAAAATGTTGAGAAACAGTTCTCTTGAGAGTTTTCACTATTACTGCAACAACAGGTTGTTGCTGTGATTATTTTCTAACTGTAAAAATAATGCTATATTAATTTCCTTCTACATTAAAATAATAATTATAAGTCAGTTTGTTGGAAAATATTTCTTATTTGTTTTTTTGCCAGAGGAAAGACATTTGCCAAAGGAAAGACATTTTGGTACAATTTTCATAAATAAGCATGATATTCTACCACTACAAGAAGACATGTGAGGGCATCTTGACTTCCTTGCTCTACCAGTTCTCCAGTAGCTGGCTTCTCATCTTTCAGTTAAAACAGGGGTGTCAAACTTGCATCTTCACAGCATTGTCACATGACATATCACAACTTTTCATAAATTCGGCATGGGCATGGGCAGTGTATGATGCATCTGGCCCACGGCAGTACCCTAGGAATTACGTAGAAAACAATTGTTTCCATAAAAGGAGCAAAAGCTTTTTGGAAATTAGAAGAAAGAATTTGGCCAATGTTAATTTTCAGTTATTGAGAGCCAGTTTTTGTTCTTGTAGTTAAATCAGCAGGATGGCATGAAAGTTGGTTGGGTAACTCATTCTCAATGCACAATATTAGACTTGAGAACAAGCTGGTTAGTCAATTCTTGCCACAACCAATGGATCAACACTTGGTTTATTTACATCCCTCCCCCCAAAAAATGAGGGTCTATATTTGTGGAAAACACTAGGAAAAAAAATTAAAAATAGTTGATAGAAATTCTGCAAGTTCTACAGAGCTCTGAGCTAATACAATTTTCTTTATCCGTCCTTTAGTCAATAATATTGTTTTACATGGAGTATTTCTGAGTTTCTTTTTCAGACACTTATTTTTTTGGGATTTTTTTTTCAAAATTGCAAAGGCATCATTATAAATAATTCAGAACTATAGATTAATCTTCAGATATCATATCAATTTCTTGTGAACATAGATGAGGCGACAAAATTATAGCAGAAATTGTTCTGTGCAATTTGTTAGACTGAGTGAAATGGAGAAAATGCCATAGAAGTTTTTTTTAATCCTATCATCTTTGTTTTCTTTTAGTAAATCACATAAAGCTCTTTCCCAACTTCAGTTAAAACTCAAGGAGAGACATTATGATGGAAATCTTGGTTTGGGATTTTTTTTTCAGGAACGCTACATTAAAAACAGCAAGTTAACAAAAGAACCTTACTGTAAAAAAAGCATAACACCTAAATCAACCTTGGCAACATAGGTGCATGTTTCTGTCTATACTACTGAGGCACAACTATGGAACAAGTGGATATGCAAGCGTTTTAAACATTATGATAGTGGAACTCTCTAGTTAGCAACATAAGAAAAATAAGAAAAAAACATTCCACACTTTCTAAGATATTATTAAAACTTGTTGCTCCAAATTGACCTTCCAATATTGGCATAATAGTCACTTAAAAAGTATTTTTTTCTAAGTGCTTTGATTCACAAAGCATTGCTATTTCTTTGAAAACTGCCAGATCAGATGTGGTCAATGGTTTGATTGTATTTGGGGGTTATTTAAAAAGCACTTTGTATTCTATGGAGGGAAAGGCACAAAGAATTGAGCAGTAGCCATTATGACTGTGCAAAGCTGTGAAGGGGAACTTTGCTTTAACAAAAAGGTTGCATGAATATCTGTACAAAGCTGTTTCATAAGGTAGACACATGCCTCTACCCTCACCCACCATCTAAAGAATAAAGTAGCAAGGCTGCAGAATGATAATTGGTAAAAGTGTGCTGCTTCCTTGCACGGCGTATTGTTGAGTGGTTTAGATGTTCCACGAGTAAAAGCTTAACTAGCCCTAGTTATCACACAGGACACCTAACAATATTAGTTATCTAGTTATCAAACAAATTGGTTGTTTATTTTATCTACTTAGATAATTTACATTGTTTACATAATTTATAATTTTATTTACAACACCGAGTCTGTGGGCACACAAAAGTGTAAACTCTAACCAAATACAATAGATCAAAAAGAAAAAAAACAGAAGGAGGAGGGGGAGAAGGAGGAAATAGCTGACTGGGTCTAGAACTAATCCCATTTTCAGATCAAACCACCAATAAGGTTAATTTAATCTTCCAGCCTACGTGTCTGGGAAAATATCCTATTTTTAGTGCAGTACAAAAGGCCAGAATCTTCTGGCTAATCTGGATCTCTGGAAGGGATGCTGTTCAGAAAGGCAGGTGCTGCAATAGAGTTTTCCTAGTTTTCATAAAATGCCATTTCCTAATGTAACAAACCTGGAGCATGCCTGATAAGTGAGCAGAAATGCTTATATCATACCCCATGCCATTAGGATTTTGTAGACAACAACCACCAGCTTGAATGGCACCTGAAAGCCCTATGGAACCTAATCCAGCAGAGCAAAGATATCATATAAGGTTATGCCACTGAAACTGCTATCCTTTGCCGTTGAACTCTAGACCAGCTGCAGTTTCCAAATATTTTTCCAGTAGCAGCCACATGTAAAGTCAATTACAGTAAATCAGCAGAGAGTTAACTAAGGCTCCTTACTGATTAGGGCATTAACTGTGCTAGTTCCCAAGTTATCGTGTTTGCGTTTATTTTCAAAATATGTATGCAATTCTTCAAAAGAAATGTTTTCTTAGGGTACCTATATGTTTTTTCCAAATAATTTTATTAAGAATTATAAATGAACACAATAAAAGTCAGTACAAAAAAAATGCAAACACAAAAACACAAAAAAGAAACAGAAAGAAAGGCTGGAACAGGAAAAAAAGATAAAAGTAAAGGAGAAAGAACAAAGAAGTAAATTCCCCTTCATCAGCAGGTAAAAACAATTTTAATACCTTATTACCATATCTAAATAAAGCATAATCTTTATTCTCTCCATTGCTCATCTCTTAAGAAAAGATAGTCCAAATGATCTGTCAACAATCTTTGTCAGCAAAGTCCAGTAGGAGCAACAATATGTAACTTCAAATCTCAACAAATAAATGCTCTGTCCTACATATTGGCAAAAAAAAAATAAGAAAATCAAATACAGGCTGAATAGTCAAGACTTCGTTGATGATCCAAACCCTGTCAAGAATCTTGGAGTACTCATCTCAAATGACCTAAGTGCTAGAGTCCACTGTAACTACATAGCCAAAAAGGGGTTAAGAGTCGTTAACGTAATCTTACGTAGCTTTTTCTCTAGTAATATTACACTAATAACTAGAGCATACTAAATATTTGCTAGACCAATACTCAAATACAGCTCATCAGTCTGGAACCCACATTACGTATCTGATATTAATACAGTTGAGAAAGTCCAGAAATATTTCACAAGAAGAATTCTCCACTCCTCTAATAGTTGCAGAATACATCATGCCACCAGACTCGAAATTCTAGACCTAGAAAACCTAGAACTATGCCGCCTTCGGTCCGATCTAAGTATAGTATATAAAATCATACATTGCAATGACTTATTTGTCAATGAATACTTCAACTTCAACCATAACAACACTAGAGCAAACAATATATACAAACTCAAACTTAATCGCACCAAACTTGATTGCAGGAAATACGACTTCAGCAACAGAGTGGTCAATGATTGGAATACTCTACCTGACTCTATAGTTTCTTCCCCAAACCCCAAAAGCTTTTAGTAGACTGTCTACTGTTGACCTCACCATCCCTTTCCTAAGAGGTCTGTAGGGGGCATGCATAAGCTCACCAATGTGCCTACCGTCCCTGTCCTATTGTTTCTATTCCTATTGTTTCTTATATATAATATTTGTTTTCTGAGGTTTTCGCAGGTATTTGTATGTGGATCTTTGGTTCTTCGGGTTTTTTCCCATGTAGAATTGGAAGTATCTAGGCGACGTTTCGATGAAGTCTCATTCATCATCTTCAGGCTTATGTCTTCGGCCTTGTGCTTCTCGGAGTAGTGTGAGCTTGCAGCTGCTTCTTCCTTTTAACTGCTAGTGGAGGTGTGACTTGATTGGGTGGGGCTTGGCTGTGTTCTGATTGGGTGGTGGGGTGTTCTCATTGGTTGGGGGGTTGGCTGTGTTCTGATTGGCTGGGGGTGTGTTCTGTTCCAGTGGGGGTTTGGTTGTACTCAGGTTAGTCTTATTTGCTGGGGGATTTGAGCTGGTGAGCTGTGATCCTGTTGTTTGGCTTCGTGGTCGTGGTCATGCCACATCTTCATGGTGGGAGTAGTTCGCTTCATGTATGGGTTGGGTTAGGGTTAACCCTAACCCCCACCCAATCAGAACACAGCCAACCCCCCACCCAATCAAGTCACACCCCCACTAGCAGTTAAAAGGAAGAAGAGGCTGCAAGCTCACATTACTCCGAAAAGCACAAGACCGAAGACACAAGCATGAAGATGATGAATAAGACTTCATCAAAATGTTGCCTAAATACTTCCAATTCTACATGGGAGAAAACCCGAAGAACCAAAGATCCACATACAAATACCCGCGAAAACCTCAGAAAACAAATATTGCACCTCTACGGGGAGGAAACCCACCATCTGACCAGTACTTATGAAAAACTTGAAGTCCAAAGAGCTTCCATTTTATGTGACCTCACATTCCTATGCAACTGCCGATATCAAAATTTAATCCCCATAAGCTTCCAATTGAAATTCCACTCCAACACAGCAGCCACCAAACGCATCCTAAAAAGAACAGAATTGGGCCTAATTAGAAATGAACTTCACACAAAAAGATTCCTCCTAGACCAAATCAATAGATTTCCTCACACTTCACCTCAGACTCAGCAACAAGATTCACCCTGCACTTTGGGACAAAACCAAACAACTCGCTGTCTGGAGAGCCAAAACACAGACCACCCTCAAGACAAACACACACACCAACAAACTCAGAAAACTACAACAACGCCAGAAACGAACTCGTCCCTCCCACAGCTACACATGAAACAAACAGTGCACAACATCTCAAATAAGATCCTCAGAGAAGCCGAAACCAATGTCCTTTCGAAAGGATTCAACTTTGCTGTCGCTCCCAAACACATCCCCACAGAAACCATCATATGTCTCCCGTTTTAAATTGGGTTTTAAATATTTGGGGTTTTTAATTAGTTATGGGGGAGGGTAAACTTTTAATTATAACAGCCTAAATTATTTAATTCATTTTAATTTTTGTATAATGTATTGGGGTAGGATCGGCTGTGCACCGCCCTGAGTCCTTCGGGAGAAGGGCGGTATATAAGTACTTAAAATAAATAAATAAATAAATAAATAAGCGGAATTGAAACCAGCCTGACCAAAACCAACCCTGATGATGCGAACAGAATCAGACTCGAAATCACCAACATCCTTTGCATTAGCAAACCATCCAAAAGCAACTTATCCAAAGAAGAACAAACTGCACTACTTAACCTGAAAAAAGACACAAGCATAATAATCCTACCAGCAGACAAGGGCAACATGACAGTGGTTATGAACAAATCTGACTACCAAACCAAGTTAACCAACCTACTCCAAGACCCCACATACAAACCCCTAAACACAGACCCCACCACCTACCTAGAAAAACCACCAGATCCAAAATAAAAGCCTCCCCATCAGCGAAGAAATCCAGCAAAGAATCATACCCAGAGAGAAATCATCCAGATGCCCTAAGCTTTATGGTCTCCCCAAGATACACAAAGAAGGAACCCCACTTAGACCAATAGTCAGCTCCGTAGCCTCACCTCTACAAAACCTAGCCAAATTTCTCACCAAACAACTACAGCCCTATGCAGAATCCATCAACTCACATGTAAGAAACTCATTCCAGTTCATCGAAATCATAAAGAAACAAAACTTACAACCCAGCGACCTATTAGTGAGCTTTGATGTCATATCCCTCTTGATCCAAGTGCCTATAAAAGAAGCCTTGACATCCATCCAAAACAAATACAACCCCCCCAAGCACATCCTAGATCTGACAACCTTGCCTATCCAATACATACTTCACCTACAATGGACAAAAATACAAACAAATAGAAGGAGCACCCAAGGGATCACCCCTCTCACCTGTCATCGCAAATCTTTACATGGAACACTTTGAAACACAAGCTCTAGAAAAATATGGTCATAAACCCAAACTCTAGCTCAGATACGTAGATGACACCTTCATAATCTGGCCACATGGGAAAGAAAAACTGAACAACTTCCTCACACACCTCAACAGCCTACACCCCAAAATACAATTCACCATGGAAACAGAAGCTAACAATCAACTTCCCTTCTAGATGTCTTAGTATACAAAAAATCCAATGGCTCCCTAGGACACACCATCTATCAGAAGAAAACACATTCAAACCGCTATCTACATGCACTCTCACACCACCACTCAGCACAGATCAATTCTGTAGCTGAGACACTCATCTCCAGAACAAATGGAGCCTACGAACAACACCTAAAAACTGAACTACACACTCTCACTAACGTACTAACAGCCAATGGATTCCAAAGAAAGAAGATTACTCACATAATTCAAAAAGAAACCCCAACTAAAATCCAAGACAGAGAACAAGAGAACGGCAAAGCCCTCCTCCCATATATAAAAGGCACTACAGACAAAATTAGCAAGATCCTCCAAAAACACAACATTAAAACAGCATTCTGCACAAACAGAAAAATATACACCATCCTAAGAAACCCTAAAGACAAAATTGAGTTAGAAAACCAAGGAGTATACGAAATCCCGTGCACCTGCTGCCCCACCACATACATCAGACAAACTAACAGAAGAATAAGTGCATGTATTGAAGAACACAAGAACTCAATCAAAAAAGAAGAACTGATCTCTTCCCTGGTCCAACACCACAGGACATAAGATTGACTTTAAAAATACCAGAACTATTGCCAAAACCAAACACTTCAACAACAGAATAATCAGAGAAGCCATAGAGATAGAAAAACGCCCACACAGCATGAATAAATGAGATGACACCTCCCACCTACCAGCCATTTGGAAACCCGCCCTCATTAACAAACAAGTACCTAACATGAAGGACACCAGACCCACATCCACAAGGGCCACACAAGAAGCTACCACCACACTTCCACGTAGAGAGCAGACTCACACTCACACAGAAGATGAGACACAACCACGGACCAGAAGCCGCACCGTAGCTGCATCACTACTTGCTTCAAACCCCACCAACCCATACATGAAGCGAACTGACGCCCACCATGAAGATGTGGCACGACCACGAACACGAAGCCAAACAACAGGATCACAGCTCACCAACTCAAATCCCCCAGCAACTAAGACTAACCTCAGTACAACCAAACCCCCACCGGAACAGAACACACCCCCAGCCAATCAAAACACAGCCAACCCCACAACCAATCAGAACACAGCCCCAACCAATGAGAATACACCCCACTCAATCAGAACACAGCCAAACCCCCACCCAATCAAGTTACACCCCCACTAGCAGTTAAAAGGAAGAAGCAGCTGCAAGCTCACATTACTCCGAGAAGCACAAGGCCAAAGACACAAGCCTGAAGATGATGAATGAGACTTCATCGAAACGTCGACTAGATACTTCCAATTCTACATGGGAGAAAACCCGAAGAACCAAAGATCTATATATAGATATATATATAATATGTATCCATGTATTCATAACTATGTTTTTACTTATACCTATTATCTTGTAAGCAATTGACAAATAAGATAAATAAAATAAAATACATGAAATAAAAACTATTTCCTTCTTTTAACTATAGTCAAACAAGCTTATAAATCTGTCCTGATTTTTTTAAAAAAATAATTTCATTCCTTAAACCCCTCAAAAAATTTCAGAAACAGTTGTGTTCACCTGTGTTTCAAGGCAAGAGTCCTTCAGAACTTTAATATCAACAACATTTATCCTTTTGTTTGTCACTTCTAAAAAAAGTCTTCCAAATCTTAGTTTTCTTTTGTTTATTTAGAAGAAAGAAATTATACAGACCAGTTTTCTGGTTTAATATCTTTTATGGAAGGAGTCATTTATCAAATTCAGAATAACAACAGAATAACAGAGTTGGAAGGGAACTTAGAGGTCTTTTAGTTCAATCCTCTGCTCAAGCAGGAGACCATATTTCAGATATGTAGCTGTCCAGTCTCTTTTTAAAAGCCTCCGGTGATGGAACCCACTTCCAGTGATGGAACACCCATTTGCATTACATGTAAATTACTTCATTTATACATACATGTTCATTTGTATTACATATAAAATCATCCTTCAAATTAATTTAATATATATCCATTATAGCCTGTTCTTATTTTACAACTTTACTAGAATGTGCTCTGTCAATTTTATCAAGGATTTGATCCATCCTAGTAAAAAATCTGGCTGAAAAATATTCAAAAGTGTGCATTCGGGATTTCCGCTCCACTTCCTTTATCCTCTGGCTCTAGTGTTTAGCCTTGAAGATCACCTTATCCTTAAAAAAAATATGAAAGCAATCTCCATTTTCCCATGAAAAAATGTCTTCTAAATAATTCAAAAGTATAATTTCAAATCCTTCTGGCTCCTTAATCTATTATTAACTTTTCAAAATCTATATACACTCCTAAGCACTCTTTCACTGCATAGTCCCAAAAATCATATATAATTAAAATTTTAAATCAAATTTTCACCATTGTCTTTTAAGGAAGCAGAAACTCACCCAATGAATACAATGAAGTCTTGCCAGCCCAAAGACTTTAATATGCAAAATTTAGAGAGACAGACAGATAAAGAGAGAAAGAGAGAAAGAGAAAGGGGGGAAAGAGGGAGGGAGGAAAGGAGGGAGGGTGGGAAAGAGGGAGGGAAGGAAGGAAGGGTTGATCATAAGGCTTGTTTGCAAGTGTAAGCTTAATGTGGTCCCAATTCTTAGCCACTCCACTTGTAAACCAACCATAGAGATAGGAGTTTCCACAGTCTACTTATGAGAAGAGCATGGATGATTTCAACAATTTCTACTTTGTTCTGGAAAGTTTATGCTAGGTTGGATTCAATATCCTGTGACAATTCTCCTCATAAAAACTTTCCTGCTATCCAGTGAAAACGGATAGAAGGTGTCAGTTTGCAATACGCTGACAGGAAGTCCAGCAATGGCTAACACTTTAAAATTATTTCTTTAAGCCACTTTAAATTAAAAATAGCAGGTAAAGTGCATGGCATATAAATAAAAATAGGAAATAGCAGAAATAAAATTATCAAAAAGCTCCATAATATATAAAAGTAAAATCTAAATAATAGTAGTTTAGGTAAATATTAATAAATTAGAATGTGAAACAATTATTCTTTTATTCATTCATTTTTGAAACTTATTTTCACAGCTAGAATTTGTAATGAAAGGCCAACTTTAAATGTTTGTATTGTTATTTGACCTTTGAATAGGTTTTGGGTCTAGTAACAAGCAAAGCCTGCAACTCCTTTTCAAATAGCTACTGTAGTGTCAGGAATGATAAAAGATGATAAGACATGTTCACCTTCTTTCTTTATCAATCACAATGATAAATTGCACTTTGCAGCTATGTAACTGCAATTTTTCATTGTTCTCTATTTAAAAAAAAAATAAAAATATTTAATTCCTATTTTGAAAACTAACTTAAACCTTTCTGGGCAATAAATACTTCAAAAAGAATTCAGCTCATGTGATTAATGGGAACAATAATAGTATATATAGTCAATTCCCCCGTAATCTCAGCAACTAAATGAGATATTAGCAAGAGACAAAATAACTTGAAATGATTACAACAGAAATACCCAAGAGAGCTACTACAGTTAACAGAGATGTCAACGTGTCTAGTTAACTACCTGTTATGTTTTTTGCTTAAGATTTGGAATCTGACCATTAATGCTTCCCTTGGGCTAAATGCAACAGAGGTGTATATCCTGCATAATGCATAAGGGTGACCTAGCTAGTCAGTATTAATGAGTAATAGCATTTCCTTGATTTTGTGGTGTAGTATCTGTCACTCTGAGAATCACAAAACACATTCCAACTGGTGTATAATGTAGGACTCAAATTCTAGCTAGAAAAATCCAGCCCCAGGTTGAATGGAAGGTGTCAGCTATAACTTATGTATCAGAGAAGGAATAATTTCTGAAGAACAGTTTTGCCTATAAATGTACTGATATAGCCATATTTCTGATTACAGTTTTGTGGGTCAAAATTCCACCACAAAAATACTTGAAATATTCCAAAGATAATATTGCCAGTCTTGATTCCATTAAGATTTAAAATTTACATTTGTGTCTCCATAAGAACAGGGTGATATGTTAATTGAATTTTACTTTGAGAATCCTCCATTCAAATAAGATTAGTGATGAAAGTGCTGATAATCAAAAGTGCTCAGTTATATCAGCACCTAAGGTATATTTTTCATTACTGACATCATGGAATCTTCTACATCAATGAGCTATCCATTTATTATTATGTGGCATGCATATATGGGCAACATTCATAATTAAACAGACAAGGAACCTAGTTTGAAATATAAACTAGTTAAAGGTGATCAAATGAATATTATAATAAAAGTATCCTGTTCCTTAATTTTATGAGAGAAGCCACCGTTGTATATTTCAATGAAACTTACAGGCAGGATAGGTTCTGGAACACCTGAAGCTTTGGGAAATGACTGAGTATGATAACTAAGCTGGATGCATTTCTCTGACTTCTTTGTTCTATGCAGATAATGAAGATGAAAACAAATCTAAATAGGTAAATTGGTAGAAAGACTAACCTTTTTGGGGCTAGTCAAAAATCCATTCTTTTAATGAAAAAAATTATTTATTGATTTTATTAAAGAATAAAATAAGAGGAGTAGAGTAAGATATAAAAAAGGATAATTAGGAGATAAACAAACTAACAAACCCATGATAAATTGCTCTACCTAAAACAGAATGCAGGAATATTTGGGAAGATGAAGTATGCATTACATCTTTGAATGTGGGAAAAAAGTGACCTGCTAGGCAAAAAATAAAATAAAGAATTATATTCCATCTTTTTTTTATTTAGTTAGAAAACTAGCAGGAATGACCAAAAAACAACAACAACCCCAGTTTCATTAATCAAAGGCAGACAACACTTTCTGTCTTCAGCATCAAAATAACTGGTTGATTCCACAAGGTTAAACGGGGCCCTTTTCAATTTCTACTTGTTTGGGAAGGCCAAGGAAATAAAATATTTGGTTCCCAATATGAAGATTCATGAGTTTCTTGTTTAAATAACTAAACTGTGAAATGATAAACTTGCTCACACAAAAAATTATTGAAAGAAAATTAAAAAGGTTCCTCTCTAATTTATATGGGGATATATTGGTTCTCAATGCAAAATTGTTAAGTTGGAAATTTTGTAACTCATTCCTTTCATTTCAATAAATTTTGTTTAAAAGAATTCAATGAGAATGATGCTAAAATAAAAAAATAACTTTCAGTTTCAGACCATTTCCAAAGAGTCCAAATGGACATACCAGAATGATACAATAGAAACTGAAAGAACATCTCAGAAGGAAGCAATGGCAAACCAATTTTAAACTTTGCTAAGAAAATTATGTTAGACACATCCATAAAACCAGCAGGTATCAGTTCAACTTGAGGGATATTTTAATAATTAAAGAACTCTATCTGATCATCTTTTTAGTTAGAATAAGGCTCTTCAAACTCTTAAGGCCATTGATTTCTTCATGAAATTTTAAATCAAAGGTCTTCAAACTTGGCAAGTTTAAGAGTTGTGGACTTCAACTTCAGAATTCCTGAGCTAACATGACTGGAGGAGGAATTCTGGGAGTTGACGTCTACAAGTCTTTAAGCTGTCAAGTTTGAAGACCCCTGTTTTAAATTGTTCATCAATTCCTAAAGAAATAAATGATATGAAAATAATTTTAAAAATACAGTTTTAACTAATAGTACTACAACTAATAACAATAATAGATAGGTAATTCTTTTTCACTTTGCTTATATTTCTGGGTGAAAGGGCTGTTAAATATATTACAATTATAGTGTGTGATGATGATATTGTAGCTACTAAATCTGTAGCTGTTCTTACTGGAAATGTAGCAGGTTATCAGGATATGTTTTTCAAATCAGTCTTTGTTCAGTCATAGACTACCCAATTACAGTAAAAGAATTACAATTAATTAAAATAAAACATATATAATTATTCTAAAATATCTAAGAAGTGTTAGAGTTAATTTTACATTGAATATGCAGACTAGTAGAATAGTACTTGGCTGTGGTTATAGAAATAACATTGGATTGATCAGATAACAACATCCTGAAATAAAATAAATCAGAATAACCACAATGTTAAGTAAAAAGTGGAAATAATAATTCCTGGTGAGCACCTGCATAGAGAGAACAATATAGAATAATATTTTCACTGATTCAATTATTCCCCCACTGCATGGAGGGTCGCTGTTTCAAGGGTATTTTTTTGTACAACTGTTCAGTAACAGTTGTTGGGAAAGTATTAGTTGTGGAGCGACGGAATAACTCAGGCAGAGACCAGGTCAAGGCTTTCAGCTTAACTCTTTATTTACAGGCAAAGAGGGTTACCGCTACTGCCGCGCTAACACGGCAGCCAGCTGGAGCGGCAACAGCTGATGCCGTTTGACAGCCGCCTTTTATAGCCGGCTGTCAAACGGCTCCAGCCAATGGGAGAGGTCCGACCTGAGTGAAGACTCAGTCCATACACAACAGTATTAATTCTGGCTAAGAAAAAATTAGTCTGAATGTTGGGATTGTTTTGTGACTGAAATGTTGAAATTTTCACTGAGTCACATAAAGTGCTCTAATGGTATTTAAAAAAAAAAATACCTAGCAATAGTTACAAGTGTCTAAATAGATAAAAGAAGACAATTAAAAAATGTGGCAGAAATTATCATCATTAATTATTTGTAAAGATTTGAATTCTTGTAAGTTTTGCCAATATTTGTGGCACTAAATTAGGTTCAGAGTTCTTGCTTTTTCTTTTAATGGAAATCTTGAACAGTTCTATAGCAGGCCAAGTGATTGTTTCCTTGTTGGTAATCACTATTATCTGTTGAATTTTCACTGTATAGATGCAGAGAAGCTGGCTTGCTTCTTTCCAATAAGGATTTTCCAAAACTTGCAATTTCTTTTATATCACAAAAACACTCAGTGCACATTAATGTATTATCAGGATTGGATACATATTTGTAATCATGGTACTAAAAATGGGAAATAAACTTCCCAAAAAACCCAGAATGTAAACAGATTGAGTAAAAATAAGCTCAACCAAAATTTGTGTAAGAGCAGAATCTGGTCAATATTCAATTTATATTATATTATCTATATTAATTCAGATGTAGCCTCTGAGCCTCAGTACTGGTATTGTCCTTCCATAATGAAAAAGCAGAAGTATGAGAGAGCTGCACTGTAGTACTTTTTAATAGCATACTTCTTCAACAGCTCAGGTAGAAAAAGATCTTCTGTTTGTATTCAGCTATATATCAACAGGGACTGGTACACTTGAAAGACCTAATAAATTAAGGTATGTGTGTTTGGTTAGAGGCTGCTGCTAATATTCATCTAAATATGAATGGAAGTTTCCATCTGACTTCCTATTCAACAGAGATAATAGGAATAAACTGGACTGTTCCATCTCATCCCCTGCCTGACTACAGATGTAACAAACAAGGAAAACGACCTCTTCATTCTACAGATTAGAGTTCAAATAGCCAATTATTGAAACTTGCAGATATGTGTGCATTTTAAAGTCTACTTCCCATTTCTTCCAGAAAAAGATACAAGCCTAGAATCACTTCTTCCTCCTCTATGCCCAAATCAGCCCTGGATTCTGCACTGGTCCTCACCAGTTTTTAAAGAAAACCTGTGGCTAAACCCATCTATCCTTCACATCTACCCTTCACAGGAATGTACTTCCTTGTAAACCCTAACTTATATCAGAGCACACAGTTCTTTTCTGCACATTCGGTGTTTTTCACCTTGTCCATTTACAACTTTACATTTAATTATCTAGTCATATGACATTGGACTGCCAGCAAACAAACCATCCAAACAGTACTTCAAAATTCACATCTGCCAAATATAAAATTAAAATTGTAAGTGAAGAGAAACTCAACATTTGAAGATGATGGAGAAGCAGCTACACTGTTTCTATAGGAAAGAAAACATGTTATCCTGTGAAGAGCACCAGATATATGTTCAGTCACTTTCCTTGCATGTCACTATCAGAAACAACCTTTCGCCATAACTGACATATAGGCAGCATACATTTCCAGCTGCCAATGTTTACAAAACTGTAAAAGGTCAGAAAAATAAGCCTGACCTTTTCTAACTGGCCTACTGCGTAAACATAGGGTATCACAAGGCATGTGCAAAAAGGAAAAAGGCCACAGAGTAGAATCATACAGCTTGAGAACTTGCAGACCAATAAGTATATGACTTCCAATGTAAGAAGGCAGAGAGAGATCTTAACCTAGTTAGAAAAATACAAGTGAGAATAAGAGAAAATTCAAAATTATATGTGCTTATTTTGGTTAAAGTATTGCAAGTTGTATTTTTACATCCTGAAGAAAACTGTTTAATACTAAAAATATTTCAGATCTAAGTTAATTAGCAATTTGGATTATTTATATTTTAATATTGACTTTTCATTCTTGGGCAATCTAAGAAACCAAGAAACCATTTCTTGATTTTTACCACCAGATTGAGAGATAGTGAGATACTAGATTTATATTCCTATGTACAAGCTGATTAGTTTCCAAATGAAAACCATATTTATAATTTAGCAAGAAATAATGTCAGCAACATGTACCGTGCAATACATTGGGAACTGAGTCATCAATAGACATAATACTCTTTCAGTGCTCCTACAAACTTTTAACTAGTGGGCTTAGAGCAGCGGATTTGCACTGAATAAAAAAAAAAGATCACCCAAGCAGAGATTAATATCTTCCTTGTAAATGCCCAAAATGTCTTCAATTATCCTATGTCTTCATTATGCACAATGCATGTTACTTTCACAATGTGGACACATTATTCTTTGACAAGTTTTTAATGTAATCAAGTCATAAGCCACACTAGGCAAAGATAAGGTTTTACCAAGTAGTGACGTACAATAGATACAATTCATGGTAAATATGATTAGTAAATACATATTATTGAATGGGTAAATAATTCTACCTATAGGACAACTAAAATGAAACCTGTCCCCAAATTTATTTACAGTATATCTTTCTTTTGTACTTTTTTTACTATTTTCATGTTTGTTTTCTTTATTGATTGATGTAACTCTGAAAATTTATAGGAGACTTATGATTGTTATAGAGAGGTGTTGTTGTGGGAAACCAGGATGCAAAGGAGTATTAGTTATATTCACCATGAATTATTTATAAAAATAATATAGGCATTTTGAAGAACTTGTACTTGGCTGAACAGTGAAACATCTTCAAAAAAAAAAAAAAGTATGTTCAGTTGCCTTTTGAAAAAGTACCTATGGGACAACCATGACCTGGATGACTAAGAATCTCAACAGATTTTTTTAAATTTACATTTTGTATTTGCTAGTCATTTTTCCTAAACAGATACAGCATGCAAGTTGGAGTTTAAGCATAATTCTTAATCCTGTTTCACAATTCTAATTCTTTTCTGTGTTTTTATATGCCTGTTTATCTCTCCCTATATAATATTGTTCAATAACTTAGAATTCATATATATCTTGTATTGCTGTCTTTTCACTTTACGTCAAAATCATAGCCTTAAGTACTTAACAGTTGGATTTAGTCATGAACTGCATAGTTTCTTATTCCCATGCAAACAAAAGACATATTCATCTTTATATCTCACTGGCTATTTATAGCTCACCACTTTTCTGTTATGAGAACTTTTTTTCTTCCTTTCCTCTTTTTTCCACCAAGTATTGAAATATATCTTTAATGTATTATTCAAATGCCTTGAATGATTAATTAATCAGAAGGCTGCTGGTTAGGGAGAATGGAACAGAGCTCCATGTATTATCGCATCCAGATGTTCCAAATGAAAAGGAATCAGGAGGGAGTGCGTGTCAGTAAGTGTTGTTAAGTATGCAGTAAGATAATACAGGATTTCAGGGACAGTCTTCATAGTTTTATGGCAGACATTTTATTTATTTTTTCTTCTTTCCCTGGCATGTATAAATTGAATATCTTTCTTTTCATCTTCTTTGTCAAGTTACTAGAAGACACAGAAGTGGTAATAATTTTCAAACTCAGTCAATTTGATTTAGAAAGTTTGTCACAAGTTGAGCTCAATGCTGGCCAGAGAATTAGTTCTACTGAAAGTTGGGTGATTACATGTTGGTAAGCACCATGAAATCGAAGCAAAGGACCCATATTCACAGCCATCCAAAGATTCCAAAACTATTTCTAACACAAACTTTTCAATTCTGTTACCTTTTCTTTTCCTGTCCACTGCTTTCTTATCCATTTAAATTATTATTTTTTTTCCCAGTACAGGTTGTTGGCTTGGTGTTAGTAAATCTCCTCCATATTAAAGGGTTTTAAATTTGTTACAAAGTGTGGGTCATAGTATACAAGATTTTGCAAAGACCAAGTATAATCTCAGCCATGGAGCTGGTGGATAATTTTAGATTTCAATTTAATAATCTTTAATAGGACTAAAATAGCAGTGCATAGTTCTTAAGCATCACTTGTTTTCTCCTTTTTCGTATCCTTGGTTTATTATCAGAAACAGTGCAGATAAGCCAGAACCATGTAATATGCACTTATTTATTACTTAATATTCTACTAGATATAATAGGACTTAATTTCCTTAAAAGCAAAAAAAGATTATTTTGCTTAACATTGTACATGCACAAGATAATTAAACAAGCTCCACTGTACCATTCAGACCTTGCATTGTGAAAACAATACCCACATTTGGACAGAAAATGGTAGGAAGATAGGATAATACAAAGAAAGAAAACACTTGTGTGTACCTAAAGAAAACATGCCACTGGATAGATTTCTAAGCCTTTTAAAAATATTTAATAGGAATGGAGGAATGAAATATTTGTTTATTTGTTGCTTGATTGAATGAAAAGCAATTCTGACACATCTTAAGTTTAAACTTTACCAAAGTTTACCAAACATCTTGTCTCATATGGTTCGTCTTCATTTTCTTGATTTGTACTTTCTGTCCATGCATAATGTTCAAGGAAGGTAAATTGCTGTTTGCCACACAGTCCGTCAGCATTATTAGTACCACTACTGCTTTTACTGTCACTGTCATTATAGTTGACTTTACAACAAATTAGATCAGGGTGGGAGTCATATGGCTGAAGTAAATGACCATGGCTATGTTATTTAGAGATTTGCAGCTCTGCTGTATTTAATTAAGCTTGGAGTTATGTAGCTCAGAGCTCTTGTCAGTGATGCAGTTCAGTCACCCATCCATTTCTCAGTGGACATTTCTCAGTGTCCATATGAGTAAAACACTGCACAACTAAATCATCATTAAACTAAATTATAGTTCTCAGGGCTAATGCATTAACATATGCTTGTACACAGAATGGTGTACTATGTGTTATGAATGGAAACGTTTTTTTTTTTAAAAAAAACTAAACATTTTCCTAGTTAAAAGCTGGGCTATCTATTAGAGAACTAAAGCGGAAGTTGTATTATAGAATAATTGTACAGAATTTGGTACAGATCATTGAGTAGATTAAAAAAAATCATGTAATTTTATTGAAAGCTCTGTGTGGAAAGCAACAGGTGGTTGTTTGCTCTTCAGACTTCTAAGACAAGCAACAGTCCACATGGAGTGACACCCATACTTAAGCTTGTACTTGGCAGACTGTGAGAACATAGTCAGCAATGTATGGACTAGTATCATTCTCGGCCATGCCATACCTAAGCACTGTTAAATGAACCTTCAGTTGTGGATCATTGAACCAACCTTTAGCTGCTGTTGAATTTACTGAAAATTGAAAAGAGAGTTTCAGAGATAATTACCTCTCTTTCTTTTTATCATTGTAAAAGACAATTCTTGCCAGCTTTCCCTCATCTAGTCTTCGCTGTTGAGGACTCGTGGATAAAAAGTAACAAGTTCAAGAGTTTAGCAAAAAGGCAGCTCAATAGATTGGCAACATTCATTCGCATTTAACACATTTATTGCAGCCCGTTAAATTATTCATTATCAGGTTTAAATAAATAGCAGTTAATCCTTCACAGTGGCTATTTTATGACAATTAACAGTTTGCAAAATAAAAAGCAAATTTATTCAGCAGTTAGAAACACATATTTAAAAAAAAAAACATGTGTACTGTTTATAGTAACAGGAGGGAAAAGGTCACTATAAAGAAAAGGCAGAGTGGTAAATATATGATTTAAATTACATACTTTTTAATCTTGGCAAACATTTAAATTAATTGCCAAAGTGCAGATGGCTGTAAAACAAAACAAGATGACGACATTCTAGAACTGCTGTCCTTTTATTTGATTTTATCAATTCAAAATTCATATCTAGATATTTGAATTCTTAAGTACTATTATTTCCATCTCAAAGAGAAATCATTCCCTATTTAACGCTGCATGAAAGCATAGCAATAGCACTTAGCAATAGCACTTAAACTTATATATCACTTCACAGTGCTTTACAGCCCTCTCTAAATGGTTCACAGACTCAGTATATTACCCCCAACAATCTGGATCCCCATTTTACCGACCTCGGAAAGATGGAAGGCTGAGTCAACCTTGAGCCAGTCAAGATCAAACTGAGCAGTAAATTAGCCTGCAGTACTGTATTTTAACCACAGTGCCTGATCACCATTGTTCAAAAGAAAATTTAGAACGTATAAAATAAAGCACTTCTGCACACAATTCATAATCAATATACACTATTCTTATGTATATAGAATCATATATAATATTAATGGGGTTCATCTCCTTCATTTGGAGAAAGCATGCCTCAAGAAATCAGATTACCAGTCTCAATGATCAGTGAAAATAAATCAGCACTCATCAAATCAGTCTTCTAATCATCAATCTACATTATTAACATTATTAACATGAATAACTTCTTACCAGTTCAGCAAGGTAACAAATTAGAAAATATTTATTTAATAACAAATAAAATGGTCACCAATTCTCTTCTGAGAAAAAATCAACAAAGAATACAATTAAAGATTGTAGCCTAATTGATTTTGGTTCCAAAGTCCTATTTCATAATTGTGCATTAAACAACTGAAGTTTTATTTCCAGTCAAAGAAAAGATCTTGGAATCTTTCTATTTCAATAATTTTACAGTATGACTGTTAATTTCCAGATTATTAGTTCTTGATTAAAAAATGAAGTTGACCATTGAATTTACATACAAACTGCTATTTTTGTCAATAATATGCTTGTTAGAATCCTAACTTCCTTATTTAACCTTTAGTATGTTTTTTATCTGATTGTCAGGATTTTTTTTTTAAAAAAAGAATTCAAATATGAAGGATTCCCTTCATTTTATTGAACTACGCGGTGAAGGTAAAAATAAAATACTGAAGTGCTACATCTGTTACAAATGTATTATGACCAAGGCTCACACAGTGAGCATAAACCAATGCTACTGAAAATGATATTAATATAATTCCCTCCTGCAGAGGTTATAGTTCTGGTTTTCTCTATCTGCCCAGCCTGAGAGTACCAGAGAAAGAATTCTGCACAGAGCTTTTATGCCTGTGTCTTATCCCACAGAGCTAGGAATAGAATTAAACATATACTCCTTAAACAACCTCTCCCTTATCCAGTAATCTACTTTCTGGTTTTGAAATGTTAAAGCTGCATTTTGTGGTGTTAATTTTAATGATGCAAACTCGCATTCAACCTCTTCAGCTGTCCCATAAGTTAAAGGCAGAGAAAATTGAGGCTTGGATGCAATCTTGCTGCTGTTTTATAGTACATTCCTCTAAATCAATGGAGTGTAGAAATATTGATTGAGAAACCTTGCTAAGCTGAAAAGCAGTTGCAGCTGCCAAAACTGTCATGCAGAAGAGGGCTTATCAAACATCCCTCATTTTGTCATTTACTCTCTTGCCCTTATGCACAAGGACTTCCGCAGCAACCTCCCTGTGGGCTTTAATTATCCTACCTCCCATCTCATTTGAAAAGCAAGCACTGACAGTAGACCTTTCCTCTTCCTGTCGTAGCTGATTTAAAAATCTATATTTTGTAAATGTGAAGAAAACAGGAAGAAAAAAAATGCCTGAAAAGAAATGAACAATCTAATCCCACAAAAGGCAAATCACCCCCTTTCATTTTAGCTTGATTTTTCTTCAGGATACACATTTGGCCCACACACAGAGAAGGAGGGAGAGAGAGACATAACACCCCACACACACAGAAATTGCACTTATATGTCTTTAGTTGAGTGCATTTTTTACACTTTAGCTGTGTATAAAACTTTTTCCATAATACTTCACTTTTACAAACAACATCTATTGTATGTATATTTATCTATATTGCAATTTTTCAAATGTATTTAATACACTTTTTAAAATAAATATTGCTAAAATTTAAAATATGTCCCAAAACACTAAAAGGCAAGATTTCAGCAGACAGATTAATAATAGTTCCATAACATATATTTGGGAAATATTAATTGGGCAAAGTAATATAAGAATTAAATAAGTGGATCATCTGTTTCTTTCAATATATTTTGTCAGAAAAAAAATATTGAATTAAATGGGTCTTAACCATTTACTTACATAATAAAGGATTTTTAAAAATAGCAACACAATTAGTGAAAAATATATTTAGAAATAAAAATCATAGTGATATTAATATTTCACTGTCTAACTTTACAGAGGATAAATATAAATTATTTCTATTTTAACTTGATAAATATTCTCTTGTTTCTTCCAAGGACATAAATGATGAATTTAGTGATAGCATTCTCCAGTCTGTTACTTGTGTTTATATATATATAATAAGCAGTCAGACCAAAACCTACAAAAAGCTAGAAGTTAAAAGAGCAGCAATACTATGTGACCTCAAATTCCTGCGCAGTTGCAGAGACAACAATATCACTCCAACCTGCTTCAAAATAATATTTCATCACAACAAAACAGCCACCAAACGTATCCTACACAAGCCTGAGGATGGCAGATGAGATTCTGCTGAAACATTGCTATAATAAAAGCAGAAATATTATGTGGGAAAATACCCAAAGAAACCTAAATACCATATGTGTGTGTGTGTGTGTGTGTGTGTGTGTGTGTGTGTGTGTGTGTGTGTGTGTATATATATCTTTGGTTCTTCGGGTTTTCTCCCGTGTAGAATTGGAAATTCTAGGCGACGTTTCGATGAAATCTCATTCTTCATCTTCAGGCCTGTGTCTTCGGTCTTGTGCTTCTCAGAATAATGTGAGCTTGCAGCTACTTCTTCCTTTTAACTACTAGTGGGGGTGTTACTTGATTGGGTGGGGGCTTGGCTGTTCTGATTGGGTGGGGGTGTGTTCTCATTGGTTGGGGGTTTGGCTGTGTTCTGATTGGTTGTGGGGTTGGCTGTGTTCTGATTGGCTGGGGGTGTGTTCTGTTCCGGTGGGGGTTTGGTTGTACTGAGGTTAGTCTTAGTTGCTGGGGGATTTGAGCTGGTGAGCTGTGATCCTGTTGTTTGCCTTTGCATTCGTGGTCGTGCCACATCTTCATGGTGGGCCTCAGTTCCCTTCATGTATGGGTTGGGGGGGTTTGAAGCAGGTAGTGATGTAGCTGTGGTACGGCTTCTGGTCCGTGGTCGTGTTTCATCTTCTGTGTGGGTGTGAGTCTGCTTTCTACATGGAAGTGTGGTGGTAGTTTCTTGTGTGGCCCTCGTGGGTGTGGATCTGGTGTCCTTCTTCATCAGACCTTTGTCTACTATTGACCATACCCCTTTCCTAAGAGGTCTGTAGCGGGCATGCATAAGCGCACCAATGTGCCTACCGTCCCTGTCCTATTGTTTCTTTTATTTATTTTTATTTTTCTTATATGTATCCATGTATTCATAACTATGTTTTTACTTATACCTATTATCTTGTAAGCAACTGACAAAATAAATAAAATAAAATAAATAAAAAATAAATGACTTCTTAATTTTTGTGATCCAAAAATTGCTAATGGAACATGTACCGAATCCAACCATGGCTGTAAGAGTGTTTACAAGTTGGTGTGTCCTAACATTACTAGTTGAAAAATATTGTATAGATGTCTGTATTTAATGGACTTTTCAGAAGTAGTTGAGAAACAATGCAAAATGTTTCAAAGACATTTATCTGCGACCTCTCTTCCCATCAAAATCCCACTATGTCATAGCATTTGCAAATCTCCAAAAGTAACTGAAAGGAAAATACTAACTTAATGGTATAAAGTAATTTTGATTTCCTCCAAGCTTTTAGGACTGGATTGTTCATAAATAAGGTGACAATGAATATTTCTGGCAATTTTATTAGAAGCTACAGAAATTACTGAAGAGAATTTAACTGAGTTTGGCATCACTGACTCTTTTTAATACACATTTGAAATAGTTGGAATTAATGAGATTCCAACTATTTCTAAAACATCTTACAGTTCTCTAGAGCACTGCACAACTCCCCTCGAGACAACTAAAACTGATGAGGAAATGGCATAGATCTAGAGACAGGACCCAAATCATGTACTAATTTGATCATCCTTTGAATAAAACCTTTGAGCAACATTGATCATGGACTATCATCCTTTTTAGTCTCTCCCATTCTTGATTGAATGGAAAAAATTAAAATAATTTTCTTTAGTGGGAATTAACTTAACTCAGTATTGAGCGCTGAATGGCAACATGGCATAATTTAGAATTTCTAAAATTCTAAAATTCAAAGCAGAGATGAACATCTCTGATTTGTACTGTCTAATTTTCTACCCTGAGAGGTCATGACATTTTAATATAATTGAAGAAAATTTTATTTCAACAAGTCTTCTATCCTCACTAAATGTTACTGGTACCTTTTTTTAGGTGTGGAGAGAAGAGTGTTCATTATTTCCAAAATTGTTAATATGATGTAAACCATTCAGTATCTTTTTATTTAGGTGGGTAATGAAAGTTGAAAAATAATCAAACCAATTAAAAAGATCTGTTCTCTGGACTAAGTCCAGCAGTGAAATAGATTGCATGGCCTTTCAGGAATTTGGGATGCTAGAAAAATAGATCTGTAACTAGACTGTACACTGCTTTTAAATGAGACAATAAAAACCAACATCTGTCTAACTTATAACACAAAGAATTTAACAACACATGCACTATTTTCCCAATGCAAAAAGAATTAGCCTTCCATATTATTCCATACTGCCATGTGTCTCTGGATTTGCAAACTCCTCATTGTCACTTGTTCATATTTTGTTTTCATTACATATTTTTGCATAATTGGAATTATCTTTCACATGATGAAGCAGAATTTTCTTTCTGTTTTTCACTGTAGAGCAGTGAAACCTGAATTCCCAAGAAGAAATTCAAACAGTGACTTTATAGAAACAAATCTATTTGCAAATTATAAAGCTGTGATGAGTAACAAATCTGGGCTTTCTGTTTTCACTGATGACATTGGAAAAGATACTTACAATTTTCCAACACAATGCTTCATTTTCTCTACAATTGTTCTCAGGCTTCTATGATAATCCTAAATTAATGACAGCTATTTGGGGTCTTTTGTTTGTTGCTTAATGAAATTGTATCTGCCCAGACAAATTTGGCTTTCAATTTTAAATGAGAATCTAAGCTTTTCAAAAACCAGTGGGAAAGTGTTGTTGTATCTAGTCCGGATAGAAATGCAGATGAAATCTGAAACTTTAGGATTTAAAAGTATAGTTTCTAATCTATTTGCTAATATTAAAAAAATTAAAATTATTGTGAATAGCATAAATATTTCAATGGCCTTCAACAGATTAATTGCAAATTGCACATATTGGACAATTACTATAAACCACACTGCTAAAGTGGCCATTTAATACAAAAGTTAAAAGAAAGATAAATTTTAGTGTTATACTCTTCATCAGTGCAGTATCAGTTGAAGATAGACGGCTGTTGAAGTATCTCTCCATAATGATAGCAGAAATGAATGAAGTCAGCTATCATTTGTCATTCTGGGTTAGAAAGTAACCTAAAAGGTTACCTAAAAATCTGCATATGTTTGAAAAAATATTCCCCCAAAAGTCTGCCTATATTCAGGGAAGTACATAAAATGTTTAATTGGATTAATCTCACTTTAAGTGGAGCATATGAAAAGTGTACAGGAAAAGGCCATCTATTGAAAGTAGTTAGAGGAGATATGTAGAAAAATAAGTTCACATGATAGCAAACTGGGGATATGAGAAATCACACCCAGAGAGAACAGCATATTCATGAATATAGTCGGTATTGACATAAATTGGATTGCCACTGATATACATACGCTTATTTGTGTATCAAATGTCCTGTGATTATTTCTAACAATGCCCACTTTAAATTATTAGGTAACAAAATGAGAGAAAATATCTTTGACATTCTACTGCCATGGCTAATCACACTGGACAAAACTATACTAGATGGTTAATTAACAGACTGGAGACAAAATTGCTTCCAAGCAGGAATCTGCAAAATAGCCACAATTCACACAGCAAGATACAGAAGTGCTACAATTTGTCTCACTGTGAAGTGGAAATGATTTGTGTCATTGAGTTGATGGGTTCTGCCTCAATCAGGAGCTTTGTATCAGCTAGAAGACCCAATCAATGCTTTCAGTACCTCACAAGCCCTTCAACCTGAACTGATAGCTGGTAGTTACTTTGCTGTGCTTTTTGAAGCAAGGGCATATGGATCTTCAGCAAGTATTTCCTTAAGCAAAGGACCCTTAGAAATGGCATAGTTTATTTCCTATATTTGTTTTCTGCACACAATAAAAAGAAGAGAGCTAAATGTTTCGCAATATATGGTATTTATATCTATCTGGTTTTGTTATAGTGTTTCTTTGTCCCTCTAATGGAGAGAACAACATTATGTTGCACTATTGCAATCTATGATACCCTATTAATTTCCAGTTGAATTGTAGCACGCAATGAAATGCTGCCAAAAAAAATATATTGCAGAACTAATTTGTGCATTACAGGAGGGCAGTTTTCCATTGCTATGATTCTTCTCACAACCAACCTTTCCCTTCACTGCTGAATATAAGGTATATAATTATTTTGCTATTTCATTAGACTCCATTTACACTGATAATGTAGAATTTCAATGCTTAGTTTTAGCATAAATGCCCAATAACTTTTACTTGGCATGGACAAGGATAAGGGTAGGTGCCAAATTTTGTGATCTCTCATTAATCAAATGGGAAAACACTTGTTAACTTTTGCAGAGTTTAGTGTCTTCCAGAGTCCAGGAATACAGCTGTAATAAATAAATTCAAGTAGTTCTTGACTTATGACCACATTTTAGACCAAAATTTCCTTTATAAGCAAGACAGTTAAGTTTTTCCCCATTTTACGACCTTTATTACCACAGCAGTTAAGTGAATCACTGCAGTTGTTATGTTAGTAACACAGGTCTTAAATGAATCTGGCTTCCCCATTGATTTTGCTTGTCATAAGAGACAAAAAGTGATTGCATGATCCTGGGACACTGCAACCATTATAAATACATGCCAGTGCCAAGCAATCAATTTTTGATTACATAACTGTGTGGACGCTGCAGTGGTTGTAAATGTGAAAAATAGCCATAAGGCATTTTTTACACTGCCTTCCAGTGTAACTTCAAAAGTTCACTAGATGAATGATTGTTAAGTTGAGGACTATCTGTACCACAAACTACATTCCAATTCGCAACTATAAATCCATGCATATGCAATTTTCCCTGATTTAAAATGTCTTCTTTAATAACAAACTTGCAGCAAACACAATCACATGAGTCAAATACATAAAACATGGAGACCAGTTTCATAAATTCCCCATTTCAAATACATTAAATGGGCTGAAGTGAATTGTCCTAAGAAATTCGAACAATCTGTCTCACCCAACTGGCACTTGAATGCTGATAGGATTGCAATTTGGAATTTATTGATGGCCTCATTCTGCCATTCTGTAACTATAAGTTAAGTCTTGAACCCACTTAAACTTATTTCTACAAAGGTATAATGATATTCATAGAGATGAAGTATGCATAGCAACATTTAAATAATGAGTTATCTTATCTGAATTCTGGCTACCATTTAGATAAATGCTTAAATATGACTCTTAATGAAATACAGTTTTCCCAAATAAAAAAAAGTTACCAGCTCTACTAGTACACATAACCAGGAAGTTAGATTGATTTTATTAAAGCCTAAAAAACCATAAATGTATCTCACTTTATTTGAAAATCTCTAGCACCCCTGTCGTTTACCAGTTTCTTCTGTAGCCATGAAATGGAGCTAACATTGCTTTCCCTACCTGCCTCATACATGGTAACAAGGGAATGAATTATTTACAGCATGCAACACTTTGAAGATGAAATTGTTACATAGATGCCAGGAAGATTTATCATCATGGCTCTGTAGGGAGGGAAATCATGTCTTTGAACACTGCCATAGCTGATCAGAACAGACTTTAAAAGAAAACAACAGAACAGATATGACACAGAAAGTACGAAAAGACAAAATGCAAAGTTTGAATAATTAAAACAGGCTATGGTGCTTATGAACTTATTTCTCCCAAAAGCTCATACAGGGGGAAAAATCCTAAATTAAGCTTTAAATAAAATATAGGCTTGAAAATGAAGCCATCACAAAGAACAATTCTGAAATTCAAGTTCAGTTCAGGACTTCTGCCAACATCTAACCATCAAAGAAAATTACATGGACACAGTTTGAACTTTTTTTATTTGCAATGAAACATAAGCATATTTGCAGCTTGATATTCTTAACGGCCACACACAAAGTATGTGGTACTTTGTTACACTGAAGATGAACAGGATAAAAAGATTCATCAATATTACAGCCAATATAGACAGAGATTATTCTCTTCAGGCATGGCTGGACAAAGTTTTTTGTACCTATGTCTACTTTTAGCCTCTCAGTGATACATACAAGGTTACATACTTAGAAATGGTTCAGGAGAGACAAGAAAATGAGAGAAGAAAGGACAAAAACCCATTAAGAACCTGAATGATATTATAACTAAATTCTTAATGTGAGTTACTGAAATGTCAGTATCAAGACATGAAAAATTCATAAAGAAACTGAATGAAGTGCTTGGAAAGCAGGTATTTTTCTATGGATATAATATAGTATTCCTGTGGCAACCCAACTCAAGCATATAAATTTGCTGAATGAAAGCAAAAAAAATTATTGAATGGGCCTTTATTCACTTCAGATATTTGAAGTGATTTGGAGTTGGGGATGATCTGATACTTATAATTAGCAGAGTTTATAGGGCAAGGGCTGGCTGAATGGGACGAGGACCACCTGTTTTCCATACATATTGCAATGTTATACATAAATATAATGTTTGCCTGGCATGGCATGCTGTTGCTTTCCTCATTCTGAATCTTCAGGTGATGCTGTTTATGGTTAAAATATATTACTTCAGGGGTGAAAAACATAACAATAAAATTGAGTGCTTGGAAGAACAAAAAAGCAAACAGACTGACTAATTTTGGGTATTAATATTAGTTCACAATGGACACAACTCTGTTTTCTTCCAACTAGCACAGTGGACTTTCTTGCTTGATGTTATAAACCTTCAGAATCTGTAGTGGTTGCTTGTGTCTATGGAGATTCTCAGTCATCCAGGTTTTTCTTTGAAGACATTTTGCTTGTCATTCAAGAAGCCTCTTCAGTTCTGACTGAATGGTGGAAAATGGAAGGATTTATACTCTGGAAATCCATTCATATTCCCACACCATTTGAAGGGTGTTCATCCCAAAGTGTATCACTAAATGTCTATGGAGATTCTCAGCCATCCAGGTCATGGTTGTCCCAAAGGTGCTTTTTAAAGATGCAACTGAACTTTCTGGTTTTTCTTTGAAGATGTATCAAAGATATAGTGGTTGCTTAGACATCTTGTTTAGACCATGGACATAACACCTACCAATTATCATGATGCAAAATTGATCCCATCTGTCAGTATTCTGGCAGTTACCCCAATTAAATCATGAGTCTTGGGCCAAACCTCCAAAACTCAGCAGGATTTATTACTGTATATAAGCATCAACATGTCAGTACTACCTGGGTGTAGCCGACTCAGACACATAATTCACTGTCACCATTGACCCTGGTTTTTCACCACCCCTCTGGGTGTATCATAATTCATATTCTCCAATGAGACACACCCATATCCAAGAGTCATCAACCATGTTCTCCAGTTAGATTTTTACACAGCAGAAACTTCAATTACCAGTCTCTGAAAAACTATGTATGGAATGCACTTTTGATTTCCAAGCTGCTCCACTGCTCTTTCAAACCCCTTTCCTCCCTCCCTTTCTGTTGGCAACTATAAAAAAGTCATAGAAATGTTTCATGAGTTGACACCATCATTAATATGATATACATTTCTATGTCTACAATTAATTTTTCCTTTAATTAGAATCCATATTGTATTGCCTTACTTGAATGTGGAATGTGGAAATTCAGCTATACTTCTCTGCCAATGGTATAGCAATAGCAATAATATTTAGACTTATATACCATTCCATAGCACTTTACTGCACTCTCTGGGAGACTTACAATGTAGCATTATTTGCACATTGCCTCCAACAATTTGGGTTCTCTTTTCATCAACCTCAGAAGGGTGGAAGGTGGAGTCAACCTTGAGTCCCAACAGGATCAAACACCAGACTGTGGGCAGAGTTTGCCTCCAATCCTGCATTTTAACCACTGCACCACCAGTGTAGATTGTCTTTAGAGAAAACCCCCAGCATATCTTCTATTTTTGGTTTTACCAGTTCATTTCCAAAAAGTATTCACGTACATTTCCTACAGTTTGATGCTTATATACAGTACATGTTATTTATAGCTCTTTTCCCTTCACTTGCCATTAAATATGGTAAGATTTCAAAATGGCTTGTCACTATTTATTTATTTTATTTATTTTATTTGTCAATTGCTTACAAGATAATAGGTATACTTATGAATACATGGATACATAAAAGAAAAATAAAATATAAAAGAAACAATAGGACAGGGATGGTAGGCACGTTGGTGCGCTTATGCACACCCCCTACAGACCTCTTAGGAAAGGGGTGAGGTCAATAGTAGACAGTCTAAGGTTAAAGTTTTTCGGGTTTGGGGAAGAAACCACAGAATCAGGTAAAATATTCCAGACATTGACCACCCTGTTGCTGAAGTCGTATTTCCTGCAATCAAGTTTGGTGCAATTAACCTTGAGTTTGTATCTATTGTTTGCTCTTGTGTTGTTATGGTTGAAGCTGAAGTATTCATTGACAGGTAGGACATTGCAATGTATGATTTTATATACTATACTTAGATCGGACCGAAGGCGGCATAGTTCAAGGTTTTCTAGGTCTAGAATTTTGAGTCTGGTGGCATAAGGTGTTCTGCAACAAAGGTGTCAACAGAACTTGGTCTATAGAAGCTCTTAAATAGAAGTTTGTTACAATAAATCTTTCTGTTCCTTATATCATGTAGTCATATAAAAAGATGTATATATATGTTACAAAATATTTTTATTTTACTTCTATAGAAGCAGTATGAAACCTTTTATTAATTAAAAATCTATGAAAATATTGGGGATACTCTCAGTTTGGAGGCAAACAGGTGTAGTCTAATTGATTGACACCTTCTAGATTCACAGAAGTACAGTTATTTCATGATTTTATGAATATCACCCTAAAACAAAAAAGAGAGATAACGCTGAACAGTACAGTTAAACATGCTTTATGAAAAGGTGGTAAATGAATGGCTTATGTGTTTAGGAAAGATTCAATTTTTCCAAAGTGGGTTTAAGTATTGTTACCATTATTAGCATGAAGATATATTACTGAGGTTCAAAAAATTACCTCTGCTGCTTCTTATTTCTTTCCAGACCTGAACATTTAGGGCTAGAAAAGGAAAGTGACAGCAGATACTCAATATATATAAGCCCTCATTTCAAGAATATTCAGTAGCAGCTGAACCATTTTTTGGTTTGAATTATAAGATGAAATGTGTGGTACTAGAAATTCAGGTGTCTGTGAAACATTAACAGTGCTTTGTTTGTCATAATTATCAATAAAGATTAATCAAAAAGCTGTTGTAGTCAAATTTGCTTCTCTCTCCTCCCAACAGATCTCATTAGATTGAGTCATTCTCAAGTAATTTAAGAAATGCTATAAATATAATGGCAGAGGGGACAGGAAAATGACAGTGTTCAAATATTAATGACAAGATGAGTTTATTTTTTATACCATCAGTCTAGCTGCATATCAACCCCAATCTGCTATGGTTGTTTCTCATGAAAGATACAGAACATATAAAGTATTTTGAGGCCTTTCTCCTACATTTAATTAAAGTACACTGCAATTAAAGCTAATTGAGACCTCATAACTAAACAGAACTATTCACTCACCAATGAAAAGATAGAAGAAAGGAAGCCTGACAGTAGAACATCAAATATGACCTTGGATAATGTACTATTGTAGAAACTCTCCCCAAAGTGTTATCCCGAATAGCAAATACTGTATTTATAGCATCATAAAAACTTATACTAACACCACTGAACCTTTTAAAATGTGAGACAATCAAGATAGTCTATACTGCACGCATACAAACAAAGGATGATCCAGGAAATAAAATATCGGAAGTTGCAAGATCATAGTTCATGCCCACAAACATTCTGCTGATGAATTATACATTGTGCTATTTGATTTAGTTTAATGTGTTGAATAAATCCAGCACTGTAGGCTATAAATCAGAAGCTTTGCTTACTTCAATGTGCTATTTCAGCAATTGTGGGGTATTCAATAAACCATGGTTAAGAAAACTGTGCCTTACAATGCGATGTGGAACCAATGAACTAAAGATGCAAATTTTCATGTAACTCTTGTGATAGGGCTATACAGTAGCTGTCCCACTTACTACTGATCTGAAGCAAATAGGTGGATTCCCCAACTTACTTCATGATGCTATATAAGTACAGTCACTGTAAAATGGAAAATTATAAGCTATAATCTCTGCAGCTGAATTTAAAAACAGCTTTGGAAAACAGCTGAATATCCTATCCCCTTCTGTTCCAGTTATAAATAAATATAAAACTAAGCCCTGTAATAAATATGGGCAATAGGAATATGTGTTTGTTTGGTAACTGGTAAATTGCTCTGGAGCTTTTTGCAGCACTGAGTCTCATAAACAAGTTTTATGTTAGGAGAAAGGAGTCCAATTTCAGAGGACAAAACCTATGCACATTTTCTGAATGTTGAGAAAAAGCAGATTTCCCATCTATTATTCATTCCACCCTACCCACCATGATTGGGGCAGCTCATGCAGATGTCAATTGTTACTTTCTTTTTTTTCCTTTTCTCTTTTTAAACTTACTGAGAGAAGGAAACCTTCCAATTTCTGCATGATTGATCAAACTTTTGTTTCCTCATGAGCAGCCAAGCCAATTTCTTCTATTTTGACTTCTCAACACTTCATATTCAAAACCTTCCATTTTGCTCTTTTGTTTAATTGATCTTTCTGGAAGTGGGCAACTTTCCCATTAGCAGGACCTAATGCCAATGCCTAATGCCTAGTTTTCCATCCTCCCTTTAATAACTGCACTCATGGTACAGCATATAACCCTTATTCAAGCTCTTGAATTCTCCATGTTCTGTTTCTTTTTATGATTTTCATTTGTTTTGTCCTTCCCCCAACTTATACTTCTTAGTGAGACAAGGGTGGACAAGCTGTTTGATAGAAGTAAATGTATTTTACTTCTTTTTTTACCATTTTTGTCTAGATAGAAGCCATTTACTTAATTGTTTAAGTAATATTAGTTAAGATGATCTGATGCAACCATTTTTAAGAAAGATAATAGTACTAATTGGTTTTACACATAACCTAATTCACATTAGCTAAATTCACACATATTTAATCCATAATCTGATTCATCTGATTTGTGATAATGTTTGCATAATGTCTGTTAAATTATAGTTGTGAAAACCATGATTTGCATGTTATTTAAACACAGATATGTTTTTACAGATCTAGGTTACTGAGCCCCAAAAGTTTAAATCTTCATGAAAACATATACAGGAATTTGACAAAGTCCAGTTAATCACAAGATGGCAGAAAGATCATTCTAGAATAGAATAGAATATACAGTTGGAAGGGACCATGTAGGTCATCTAGTCCAACCCCCTGCTCAATTCTCTAGATCTCTTTTCTACCATCCAGTAGTTGTCTAGCTTATTTCTCATTTTTTCTGTAATTATACAATATTTTCTGCAGTCTTATTGTGCTCTATTAATAAACCAGAATACAACATCCAATAACCAAGTATAATACTGGCCAATGACTGATCTTTATATCATACGAAAGCTTCATCTGACTCATTTCTCTGTGACATGCAGTTGCCAATGTCAGAACAACACAAACAAATGGCAATAGGCTTCTGAGGGAACAAGTAAGAAACTTGCCGCATGCTGCATGTGATATATTGTCTGCACTATCTCTTTGCTGGGTGCCTTTCTTCTCCATTCTAGGGTTCTGTTCCCTGATAATGGTTTTCTTTTCATTGATGTGAGTTAGTGTGATTGTTTCCTCTTCCCATTGTTGCATTATTGGCTTTCCTGACAAGGGGAAAGAAAAGCTAATACTCTTTAACCACAGATAGCAAATGACTGAACACCAAGAATATAACTAGTGTGAACATTCTTTTTTTGTCTTTAAACAGCCCCTGTTAATTATTTTCTGCAGAATAAATGAAGAAGAAAAAGGCCTGCAACATACTAGCTGAATAACTGCAAAGCTAAAGTGCTTAAATTGAATCCAGAATATTCATGTACTTCTTTTTGCTTTCTTGTGGCCTGCTAGGTCATATACAAAGAAATATGTTTACTCCCTAGTGTGCCTTTGTTCACATTCCCATCATTAAAAGTGTATAGTTTTCTAATTCCTTAGAATGAAGGCTGTTTCCCATGATGTTTCCAGGCAGTATTAAGCTATTGCTTCCTTAGCCACAATTTTCTGAATAGCCATCATGATTGGATCTACATACAAATGCAAATACAACTTATAGTTTCTTGTTTTAGTTTGTGTAAAACTAGTAAATTGTAATTTATTCAAGAATTTGGGGCTAAAATGTCTTAATAAAAGGTGTAAACACAGTCAGTTCATTACACAAATCAGGACCTTAGTGATAATTTGCAGAAACCACTATAATATGAAATAGGTGATCTGACACAGAAGAACAAATGAAAAAAAATAGTTTTGTAACAGCTTTTTATTTCGCAGTGAACTGCTGAATCCATACCTTCCCTTGTCATTAAGATATTCCCACCTTCTCCCAAAATAGCTACTCTATATTTTTCCCTCACTAATTGACAGAGCTTAATATAAATTTATACATGAATTTTCCTATTCAGCATATTCATATCTTGTGAGGTTAACCTTTAGAAAATGGATAATACCAATGTATGAATGCATATTTTTCAAGGTAGGCTGTCATAGTAATTGATAATCTTCAATAAGTGTGCATCATTTTTTTCTAAGAAAAGAACAAAAGCATTGGAGTAGGGCTGGAAGACGCAGGTTCTAGTTTATCTTCAGCCATGGAAGCCTGACCTACCCCTCAGGGGGGTTACTGTAGGATTTTAAAAAATGGAGGGATGAGTGCAGTGTGCATTGAGGAAAGACAATATATCAATGTTACTAATAAAGAAAGAGGTTGCCATTTCAATGAAGCCTGTTTCAGAATGCCAAGTTTAGAGTCATGCAACGCTTACTTTTCTGATTTCTATACCTACATTACAGCCTGGCCATTTCATCTTGGAGTGCATTCATAAGGCATACTCATTCATGGTTTACAACTACTATTTATAATGTTCTATATATACCTACATTAGATGATAAACTAACAGCCTATATGGAATTCATCCTACATATTAAGCAAAAAAAATGGTTGAATAATTTGTCTGACTAATGCAAACTATGAGTTAACCATTCTGCTTGTGAAATTCTGTGTTTTCTTTTTCATCTAATTGAGCTTAGTATGACTATGGAATAGTTTTTATTACGATAGCATGATAAGCTCTACTTATTGCTTATATATCACTGAAGTTTTTTTCTATTTTTTTTATTCAGACTTATTATTCCTTCGGTCCTATCAGGGTTGCATAAATTCCAACAAATTCTACTTCTTGTAGATCAAAGATGCTTGGTTCAAATGTTGGCACACCTATTCTAATCCCTGCATCCATGCCATAACTACTGATCATACTTATCTAAACCTTGATTTAGACAGGTATGCTTGTCACTCAAAAATATATCACTCATGCTCACTGAAAGAAAGATAACCTTGAATTTAAGACTATTCCTCTTCCTCAAGGCATATTAGACACCTCCAAAAAAACCCCATCTATTACCACCCCTCCTGGTTTTCCTTTTTTCCCAGTAAATTGCTTTTCCATTTTAAAGGTGAATTATTAGGAAAACACTGCATATTTGATTCTAGTAAGTATAAAAATTATTTGTTACACTGATATTTCACCTTTACCCATAAAAATCCATTGCAAATGAGTGCTTTTACAAACTGCAAATTCTTTTTATTACAGCTCAAACCTGAGGCTATGAAAGAATCTCCAATTCTTCCAAAAACATCCTTTTAAATCCTGCATGACCTCAAACAAAGAAAAAAAACAATTTTCCAAAATTCCTTCTCTTTCATTCTCCAAAAAATTATAATAAAAGAACTGAAATGTTAGTGTATAAAGACAGAGGGGTTGTTTATACTCAGGGGTGGGATTCAAATTTTTTAACAACCGGTTCTGTGGGCGTATTATAGGTAGTGGGCATGGCTTGGTGGTCATGTGGCTGGGTGGACATGGCTTGGTGGTCATGTTATTGGATGGATGTGGCCAACTCAATATCACTCACATCGAGGCATGCATCTCCTCACCTGGCCTATCATGACTCTGGGGATGCTTCAACAGTCATAAGTGTGAAAAATGGTCATAAGTCACTTTTTTCAGTGCCATTGTAATTTTAAAAAGTCACTCCACACAAGCAAAGTACCAGCAAAGGAGGGGGGAAAAACTCCAGAGTTTCGCAAGTCTAGTCCTGCCAAGAATGTAATAATGGTTAATAGAGAGGCAGTTTCTGTAAGCAACACCAACACCTTCCTTACAGGATTAGGCCAGTAATTTTTTCTAACAATCAGTTCTCCGAACTGCTTAGCATGTTAACAACCGGTTCTAGTGAATAGGTGCAAACTGGTAGAATCCCACCCCTGTTTATACTACAGAAATGCTTGGACAAACTACATCTGCTATGGCTCAGGATATTATGCTCTGAAAGAAATGCTCAAACATCTTACAAATCTAAATTAAACAGCAAATTTTAATACAGCATTACTAGGAACTGAATGAATCAATTTACAAGGGGTGGTAAGCATACAGCTATTGCACTGCAACTGAAATATCAGGAGAAAAGAAAAGACTAAAGAGATGCATTCCCTTTCTCTCCTTCTTCTGTGTTTCTCATTGGTCAGATATAGATAACTAACAATCAATATGTTTGGAGAAACTTCTTGTGTGAGGCTTCCACTCTATCAAATATCTTGAACTTTAGCTATCTCTTCTGTCATTTCATTCTTATAACTATGGAATTGGGTAAAGATGGCACAAGAGCTGCATGCACAGCTTGCACTTCACCCATTTGGAGTTCTTTATTTTGACAGGCAAATGCACAATCAGGGCTAGTATTATCACCAAATTGTACATTCATCATTCCTAAAAGAAAGATCACACCAACATCCTTTCCTAAATTTGTTTCAGGCTGTGAAAAAGTACTGGATAGTTACCTCTGAAATAAAATAACATTACTGATTTCTATTTTTGTGTTCTTTTATCTCTAAAAAGACTTGGCAGCGGGCTACAGGAACAATGAGTTCTAGAGTTAGGAAATGTGAATTTTTAAAATAGTTCCACCTAATTGATTTTGCTTCCACAGAAAAAAGATACTGGTCTTATGTCCTTTGCCAAGCCACAAGCATTGTGCACACCCAAAACACACATATCACAGAGGAAAGATAAATAATTGGCATCACTAACTTGTGCAATTATCTTTATGGTTCAGGAAAGTCAAGAGATTCACCATCTGCAGAAAACAATGTTTACTCTATAACAGACACTTTTAGTGTTTCATACATAATACCAAGTTACAGTTTTCTTAACTATGGTTTGTTTGATAAGCCAAAACTGACTAAAATTTTACAAGTCTTTTTGCACATATGTTATGGCAATGTTCACATATTCTAAACCATACTCTAGTTACTACTTAGTACAAAGTGTGAACCAAGTTGTAACTTAAGAGAAGCAAATGTAATCTGCATGTATTCAGAAACTGATGCTAAGGAACAATTTGAATCATGCTAAACTACTTACCATCTCCCATAAACGGCTTTATTCAATTCCAAATAATACTATATTAAAATTTGGTCTTTAGTTTCTCAAAAAAAAAAGTTATCTAGGGGAAAAAGGATTCTACTTTTTTTATTTAAAAAAAAACACCTGATTTCCAAGATATCTGAACATTCCTTTCAAATTTATCTTGGTAGTATTTTCAGCTTGCTTGAAGGCAACGATGATAATGTTATTTCTGCTGTATTTTTTATTATTCTGAAATCTTACTAGCTGCTCCTATCTTCCCATTTTGAGTTCCCTCGGGATGTAATTGAAGCATGGAAAGCCAGGGAGGCCACAAATGCATAACAGGGACAGGCAGGACATCCATATAGATTTCTTGGCCATCAGGGTAAGAATATTATATATTCCACCCATGCAAATTTTACTAAAATTGAATGAAAACAAAGAGAATTGATTCACAATATGCAGTAAGGCTATTCTGTAGAGCAGTAATTTGAGAACATTCTTAGCTTACAAAGCTCAGGATCAAATCTTTGTGAGTACATAACAAGCAACATTAGGAGATTGTAAAGCCTAGTTTCCAGGGTAGCTTTTTTGTTCAATAATGTTTTATGCAGTAGGTCACACTTGCTAGAGGGAAATAAAAGTTGTTTTGAATGCCGAGCCTGCACATTTGTCACTTTTGCTGACCTAAAAAAATACTGTGTATGTATGCTAGCTATCCTTTATCTCTGCAGCTATAGTCTGCTGATATATATACTAGAGTATAAATTGTTTTGCTTTACTGAATTATACATCAGGGACACCTTATTTCTAGAATCAGAGAGTACAGATTTCCCATTAACTTTGTTCCTCCTGTCTTATGATCAAATTTGTGTAACCTCTCTGGAACTATCTGGAGATTAAAACATATAACTCTACTAGATTTAACACTATAAACCATAGTTTTGTAAGCTTTTTCTATTGTACAATTTGATTGGGGGGGTTGTGCAACTACGAGAGATCAAATCAGATGTCACAAAAATATCTCCTTGCATTTGACTGTAGGATTTTAAAATAAAGCAACATGAATGGCTTTATGAATTAACAGTTCTTATTGTGTCAATTGATACCCATTTGGCAGTCTCATATGGTTCATGATGTTATTGTATATATCATATTAGTTCCCAATGTCTCTTCTGAGATTCTGATTTAGTACATCCTGGACAATCATAGTTATTTGGGGGGAAATGCATTTTGATTTCTGACCAATAAGAACAGTACATAGATATGGTACTTGAAAAATCAAATATTCCATTTGTAAAATGTAAACTGACTTTAGAAAGAATGTTATTGACTTGTACGATTTTCTTGGCAACAGCATAGGACTGCCTTGTTATTATATACCTCCCAATTAATCTATAGACTTGGTATTTCCTGGACGTCTTCCATCTAAGTACAGATAATTCTCATTTAGTTATCACAATTGAGATTGGCAACTTGGTCATTAAAGGTAGTCACGGATTCTACCAGTTCGGACCAGTTCAGTAGAACTAGTTGTTATGATTCCCAGTAGTTTGGAGAAGCAGTAAATCAGGGCCCTGGCTGGCCCCGCTTCTCCACTCCCTGTCCAGTCAGTTCTTATTGCACATGCGCGACATTGTATGCATTCATGACAATCGCTGACTGCATTCTTTCCCTGCCTGCCACGGCACCCCACTCCTTATTTTGGGAACAACAAAGTCAAGAAATTTTAAAAAATATTAATTTTACAATATTATATTGGAAAAAGAAAAATGGACATTATTGAAACCAACAAGCATTTCTTTGTTATTTTTTTCTGTTATTCTGTTATTCTTCTCCAGTTGTCCTTCATGCAAATAGAATTAAATTTATTCAGTATTTCTGTGAATATTGTACACTTACCTATCATAAACCTAGAATCATTGTTTTTCCTTTCATATTAACAGATGCAGAATTGGAAATCGGCACTTCAACCTTCTGCTCAATGCAATAAGGCAAATCAAAGAACCTCACAAATAACTTGCCAGTATCTGCTTGAATACAACACAGAGGGGTGCCAACTGCTTCCCTTTGTAATTATTAACTTGTAGTACTGGAACTACATTTAAACTTTCTTCACTTAATATTAAATCATACTCCTAGTTCTCTGCAGGTTAAAATCATCATTCTGCACTCTGGTCCTTTTCTATTGGTATGTTTAAATTATGAATTTTCTTTAAAATATCAATATGGATATGTTTCCATTTACTGTATATATGGAATGATTGGGTCCTTAACAATATTTAGTAGTAATGAGTGACTAAAAATTATGCATATTACAGCTATAACTAATACACATAAAATATCTATTATTCCATGTTTACTAAATTCATACACAAAAGGTTGTCATAATAATTCCTCTGAGGTATAGTTTACCTGCATTAATTTGTACCCTGATAAGAAAGGAGTTGTTTATGAATGGTTTCTTTTTTGTTTTAATAAATTTTATTAATTTTTCAAATTTTAAAAACATAAAACTTTATACATTATTATCAATATCAAGAGATCTTTTACATCTCCTTAGATTTTTCAATATATGTAGTTACTTATTCCATTACCATTACATCTTACTCTTGATATAAATCAATATCTTTTATCCTTACTCATCAATCTTCTCTATGGCATATTTACATATTTACATATTCCCTCATTCTTTTTCTATTTGCCATTTTATTTTATTTTTATTTCTAAACCACTCATACCAGACCTCCCAGGTCCTGTAGTATATTGAATCTTCTCTGTCTTTTAGTTTTATCGTTAGCCTGCCCATCTCTATGCAGTCTATTTTTTTTTTTATAACCATGCCTTCTGGTGGTACCTTTTTTTTCATTCCAGAGTTGTGCATACAAAATCCTTGCAGCTATTAATATGTGTAGCATAATATATTTATCTGTTTTATTGCATTTTTGTGCTATTATACTTAATAAAAAAATTTTCAGATTAGGTTCAATTTTCTGATTCATGATTTCTTCTAGGCATTGTCTAATTGTATTCCAATATTTTTTCACTTCCTGGCATGTCCACCAGATATGGAAATAAGTGCCTTTTTCTTTTCCACATTTCCAATTCGGGTTTGAATTAAACATTTTTACCAATCTAGTGGGGGAAGGTGCCATTTATAAAATATTTTGTATTGATTTTCCATGTAGATGTGATTAGTTTGTAATTTGATCCCCACATTCTTTCCCAATTTTCCAGGTTTATATTATGGCCAACATTTTTCTCTCATACCACCATCATTTCTTTGACCACCTCCTCTTCCATTTTAAAATCTAGTAGAAAATTATATAGTCTTGAAATCATTTTCTTTTCCATTTCTTGTAGGATTTTATCTAATTGATGCTTTTCCATTTAGAAACCAAATTGTTCTTTGTCCTTTTTATATCTATATACCTGGATTTGCATGTATGGCCACCAATCTATCTTTATATTTTGTTGCTGTAGTTTTTGTATCATTTTTAATCTTCCTTGTGTATCTAATAAATTGTTATAATTCCTCTTTTTCCCCACATCCATCCATTGCATTTAGGTAGATTTGTGCTTCCATGGTTGACAACCAGTACGGTATTTTAGTATAATGATTCTTTTTAATCTTGTTCCATGTCTGAATTAATGAATCTCTAATCATGTGCCTCTGAGAGTATGCATGCTACTTACATTTCCCATCCCATAGAAAACTATGCCACCCTCTATGCAAGTCGTGACTCTCTATCGACAATACTCAATATTTTTTCAGATTGATCCAATCCTTAATCCATACCATAGCAGCTGCCTGATAATACATTTCCCAGTCAGGGAGTCTAAAGCCACCCCTTTCTCTTTTAACCTGCAGTAATTTCATTTTTATCCTGGCTTCTTTCCTATCTCAAACAAATTTGCTTATTATTTGGTCTAGTTCTCTAAAAAAAGTTTTATCCAATCTTATTGGTACAATTTGAAAAAAATATAGTATTTTTGGTAGTGTAGACATCTTAATTGCTGCAATTTTCCCCAGTAATGATAGCTGTAATTTTCATCACATTTCCAATTCTTTTTTAATTTATTAAATTGTTAATTTATCATAATTATCTTTTTTAATTGAAGAGCATCTTGCTGTTAACCAAATGCCTATATATTTTTCACACTTTGCATTCCCAATTTTCCTTCTAATTCTTTTTTTTTTTTTTGCTTATCCTTTAGGTTTTTAGTCAATAATTTTGTTTCATTTTTATTTATCTTAAAGCCTGCAACCTTGCCGAATTCCTTTATTTCCTTTATTAATTTTACTCCCGTATCCTCTGGATCTTCCAGAAAAAATACTATATCATCGGCAAATGCCTGTACCTTATAATGCTCCTTTTTAATTAAAGCCCCTTTAATTTCTTCATTTTTCCTAACGTTTTCAAATAAATTTTCTAAAGTAAGGATAAAGAGAAGGGGTGACAGTGGGCATCCCTGCCTTACTCCCTTGTTAATCTTAAATGTTTCCATGCTATCACTGTTCAATATTACACTGGCCATCTGTCATATAAATTGTCAAAATCAGTTTGATAAATTTATTGCCGAATTGCATGTTTTTAAATTGCTGTATTATGAACTGCCAATTAACATTGTCGAATGCCTTTTGCACATCGAGAAAGACCATTGCCAATTGTTTTCCTGGATTTGCTTCATAGTATTCTATTATATTCATTAGCATTCTGGTATTATTTTTGATTTTTCTATTCAGTAGAAATCTGTTTTGATCGCTATGTATGATCTGGGTAAGAGTTTTTTCAGTCTTTCTGCCATTATGGATATAAATATTTTGTAGTCAACATTTAAAAGAGATATGGGCCTATAATTTTGGATTAGTCGATGGCCCAAATCTTCTTTTGGGATCAATGTTATGTATGTTTTCCCCCCATGACTTGTGTAACTTCACTGTCATCAGTACCTCATTGTAAAATTCTAATAATTGCATTTCTAATTTTTCTTGGAGCGCTTTATAGAATTTCCCTGGGAGACCATCCGGTCCCGGTGTCTTATTGCTTTTCTGCTTCATTATTACTTCTTGCAGTTCTTTCAGAGTTATTCCTCTGTTTATATCTTCTTTATTCTTTTCCAGGATCATGGGTAGCCCTTTCTCTTTTAAATATTGTTGGATATTTTCCTCTGGTACGTTTTTCCTACTATATAATTCCTCAAAAAAACTTTTAACAATATGTTTTTTCTTTTCAGTTTGATGTTGTAACATACCATCGGCGTCCTTCAATTGTTGGATTGATCTTTTTTCCTTTTCTTTCTTAAGTCTATAGGCTAGCCACCTTCCCGGCTTGTTCGTGTGTTTTATCTTTTTCATCTTGCACTAACATATTCAGATCATTATCCTTTCCAGTATTTGCTGTCTTGTAATGTGGTGTTTTTTTCTAGTTCCTTAAGGGTGTCTAGTAGTTTGGATTGTTCTCCTTTTTTTTCCTTGTATCTACGTGTATTATATGAAATTGCTAAGCCCCTAATGTATGCTTTAGTTGTATCCCATAAGTTTGGAATGGATGTTTTTTGTTTTGGTTTTTTTTCAGAAAGAACTGCAATTCTTTTTCCACCATCTTAACACATTCTTTTTCTTTTAGGATTTCCCTGTTTAACA
Organism: Bungarus multicinctus; assembly: GCA_023653725.1. Classification (NCBI taxonomy): domain Eukaryota; kingdom Metazoa; phylum Chordata; class Lepidosauria; order Squamata; family Elapidae; genus Bungarus; species Bungarus multicinctus. The sequence goes on from CM042844.1 coordinate 54,296,461, forward strand.
TCCATCTTCTATTTTTTTTCAACCCTTTCCAAATTATTTTAATAGGATTATGGTCCACCCATGTTAGTCTCAATTTCTATTTCTTTTATATTACATTCAATTTCCACATTTGTCCATAACATATCCAATCTTGACCCTGATGTATGTGGGGCTGAATAGGAAGTATATTGCTTTTTCTCTGGATTTCTTTCTCTCCATACATCTTTTAATTCTAATTCTTCTGCCATTTGATAGAATACTTTTGGTAGTGTTTTCCTTAGGTTTTCATTATTATAATCTTTTCCTAAATTTGCAATCGCATTGAAATCACCTAGCAGGCATACGTTCTCATATTCCTGTTCTACTAGTTTTCGGTATAATTTAGTGTAAAAATTTTCTTGTTCGGCACATATATCCTGTCAATAACATTTTCTTATAGTTTATATAAACTTCTAACATCAGAATCCTACCCTCCTCATCTTCATATACCTGTTTTGCTTGTAAATGTTTGCTAATATATATTGTTATCCCTTTTTTTGTTGGGCTAGAGATACATATAAATCTGCTAACTTTGTTGCTTCTAACAGTTTACTTTGATGTTTCTGGATATGTGTTTCTTGAAGGCATATAATATCTAAGTTCAATTTCTGTAATTTAGTTATCGTTTTTTTCCTCTTAATTTGTGAATTTAAACCGTTAATGTTAATGGAGATCAATTTGATTTCTTCCGCCATCTTACTCTGTAGTTGTTGCTATTGTTTCTCTTTGATGTCTTGTTCTTATCCCTTCTCTTTCCACTTCTTCCTGTTCTTTTTCCTCTTGTTCTATTTGTCTTTCCTCCACCCAATCTTCTTCTTGACTCCTACTTTCCACTTCCTCTTTGCTGATCTAGTCTTCTCCTGATACAACATACAGTTCAAAACGTTCTCTCTCTTTTTCTATACTGTCTATTTTAATTTTTTTATCCTGCCATAATATAAACATTCTCTCTGGGATGAGCCATCTAAACAGGATGTTATTTTTATTCAGTTGGGCGGCCAAGAATCTATAGTTCTATGTTCCCTTATTCTTCTTGAAATTTGTTTCAATGTTACAATTTCTGTCCCCTTAAATATCAGTGGTTCATCTCTTGTCATACATCTCTGAGAGATGAGATATACATCTCTTTGTGTATCTTATCTCTCAGCTGTTTCTTTGAGAATCGTATATGAATCTTTCCTGGAAGTTTAAAACGTCTTGTGTAATTAGTATAAATTCTATATACCTAGTCCATTTCCCTTTGAACCTCTTGGCCCCCTTTTCGTAATGCTTCTGCTATGAGATCTGTCATTAATTTGGGCAAATTTTCCGCCCTTTCTTCTGTTACATTCTGAAATCTGAGGAAGAAATCAGACTTTTCCATCTCCAAATATAAAATTGCCTCCTCTAATTTCCTGTTCTGTCCCATTAATTTCTGTTCTATCGATTCTACTTTCTTATCTGTCTGTTCGACCTTTGCCTCCACTGTTTTCATCTTATGTTCTGTCTTTGTTCTCTTTGTTGGATTGTACCTATTTTATCATCTAGTTTTCATATTTCACCTTTCATTTCCCCCATTTCAGTTTTAAAGTCTGCATGGTTTCTCACCATCGTTTCTTGTATTGTCGCTAGTGCCATTTCAATTGTTTCCATATTTGATACCTGATTCGTCTTCTCAGGATTCAGCATGCCCTCTGTTGAACATTGTCCTACCGGTGATGCTATCATTAATGCTGGATTGGCTGTTGTTTTCTTCTCAGTTTTAGCAATGGTTGTCATGGTGCACATCTCAGGCTTCCCAAATCTACCTCTTTTGTTAAGAAAGTCTTTCAATATTATCATCCGTTATATCAATCCCTTCTGCATTTTCTGTGTTTATCTCTTTCCTTTTATCTTATTCTAATCACTTCAATTTATCACTGCAGGGTCTAATATGCTTAATAATGTCTATCCTTAGTTTTATGTACACCTTTTATATATATATATGTATTTATGCAACAATGTAAAGATAAATATCGTTATCATTTATAATCTATAATAATCTATAACCCTCTTAATTTTCTAATCTTACTTAATCCTTTTAATAAATTAATTGATTATAATCCTTACTATAATATAATAATTTATATAGTAAATATATATAATTCAATAAGTATAGATATTCCTCCATTTAAATATGTGTTTGGTTGTTTTCTTATATACTATATCTTATAAATAGCTTATAGTTCAATTAAATCTGTATTATTTAATATATTAATTAATTAATCAATATATTAGTTAATTAATTATACATCAATTGATTAATTAATTGTTCTTATACTAATATCCAAGGTATCAAAATATGAAAAGGTATGAAGGTTATATAAAGTATAAAAAGTGAATAAAAAGTGTAGCAATCTATGAAATAGGATACATAAGTTAATTCTTCTTACAAATGATCAGCTATATATGTATATTGTTATTGTTTTTTAAACAAATTTAATACTTAGAAATTATTCAGCTTTTTTCTTCTTTGTTTCTTCTTCTTTTCTCTTTCTTCTATACACCATTAAGTTACTTTCCTTATTTTCTGTTTCATCAGCCATCTTTAACTACTTAGTCACTTTCACTTTCAAATTGCACAGCCACTGCTCTCTATCAAAATGGTTCCACTCTCTGTTCAGCTACAGTTCTCCAATAAAGTTTCAATTGTTATCTCTAATGTCCCTTTTCTACTCTGCTAGTAATCAGTCCAAATCGTAGAAATTTTAAATTTTTATTCACAGAGTCTCAATCTTTTCTTCTATGGCACTCTGTCTCATCTGTCAAACTGTTCTTTTTCAATTGTTTCCTCCTCTCCCTTTCGCTCCACTATCCCCTGCCAATTCACTGCTGTGTTCACTTTCCCTAGATATTCCCTCTGTCTAAGATCTTTCACAGGACTCTCTTCTCTCACCTCTCTGAAATTGTCCCAGTTTGCTGTTCTTCCTCTGATGTCTTGCGTTGATCCACTTTCCTGCTTCCCAATTGCAACTGGCTGCCACGGCTTTGGACCCACCATAGATGTGGGTTTCTTACGCGCCGGATTCAAAGGGCGTCCCCTCATCACAACAGGAGGTTGCTTCCCTCCATGCTGCTCCTAGGTTTCCTCTTCTGATTCACGATGCCTCTGAGAGCCTCCAAGCACAAAAATTCGGATACAAGGTTGCAGAGATCACTCTCCTACTCTGCTCCACCATGACCTCACCACTGGAAGTCAGAGATGAATGGTTTCATTTGCTTTTTTAAACTATTTATTCTGAAATATCGATGTCTCATTTTCTTTACAAAAAGGCACATCAGGGAAATTTCACAGATATAAAAGATTTCTTTAAAAAATACTAATGTACAACTGGGAGAGGGGGGCAGGTCAGAGTTAACTGGGCCCTGATCTCCCAAGATGCTAGTGGCTGGAGTGAGGCTTCTGTGGGCCTTTTGCCACTTTGTGCTGCAAATGCTGTTATCTGCAGCTACAATTATATCCCAAATTAGCACTGGAATTCTTTCCCGCTTGTTCTGAAACCAGCCCATTGTAGCACAATGGTAGTGGACTTGAAAAATAATGCCTGGCAGCTACGTGAGGTAATCTTGTGCCAGTGTATTTCATATGTCTTATTAAAAGAACTTCTGTAGAGAAGGTACCTGTCTTCATATTTGGTGTCAATTTTAATGAACAAGTCGTGCAAAGACAGACAGAATTAGTTAGATATTATCTCTGCCTCTTTGTCAATGGCACCAACCTTAAACATATCAACAAAAATTTCATACTGTAAAATAGAATATTTAATTGTAGTATATATCTGATTTGTTAATATACATATTGGAATGTGAATTTAATAACAATCAGATTTATACTGGAAGTAGAACCAAACTATAAGCTGAATGAATACTCCTACTCCAAACAGAGGAATATTCAGACACTGCAAAACTTTTTATAACATTTGCAAGTTAGAATACATTTAATAAAATTGGAATTGCGGAAAAAATGCTTTAGGATTTCTATATAATTGAGGGACTTTACCTCTTATGTCTTCAAATTAGCATGCATATTTCCATAATTTTCATGTACAACATTCATTTGTACTGGGTATTTGGTTATTCATTTATCTGGAATTCCATCATCAATCTTTCAAAGATTACTGCATTTTCTTCTATTATCTTGCACATAAAAAGCAATTTCCACTTTTTGTCATAAAAGTTTTTCAAGATATTGTAGATATCTTTAACAATTTAACAAATTAACCAACCCTGAGAAAGAGGCCTATTTATCCTTTTGTTTACTTATTCTGTGACAAATAGCAATAGCACTTAGACTTATATAACCACCATGCTTTACAGCCCTTTCTAAGTGATTTATAGAGTCAGCATATGGTCCCCAACAATCTGGGTCCTCATTTTACCAACCACAGAATGATGGAAGGTTGAGTCAACCTTGAGCCATTCAGGATCAAACTGTTGGTAATTGTAGTACTGTTGTAGCACTACTGCATTCTAACCACTATGCCACCACGTTTCACCACAAAGCCCTTTCTTACTTAATATGGTAGAAACATGTCTCAGCAGCCTGTTTGCAGCTTGTCTTCATGATATTGCCTTCATCTGATCTTATCCTACACTTAAATCACGCAAATCATTCCTAACTATTCCAGTTTCAAAGCACTGTTTTCTTCTTATCCCAATACAACTAGGCACATTTTACTGATCATTGTGTTGCAATATGTTGCAATGCAATAGTGCATTGATAAATGGTCTGCCAAAAATATAATTTTTCGATTAATCATTAGAGAACCAAAATACACTTGCTAGCCCACATTTCTATATTTACATTAATGATAAATAGTCAGATTTCCTTAACTCTTCCTTCCCTGAAGAAAAAAATAACTTTTTTAAGCCATTAGGTCAGCTTTCAGTTGAGTGTGAATCCAGTTTCAAGTCTGGTTAGTAATTGAAAAATATAGTTTAGAGGCTCCAGAATAGAATTTGTATGAGACTTTATCATCTTTCACCTTTTCCAAATCCATTACCTAAAGAAGTCATTATTCTGTTCAGATTTGAATGACATCCATCTAAAGTTATCTCCACTTAAAACTAAATTTGAACTTTTCCTTTTAATCGCAGATATGGAACATAACATTTTACCCATCTATCATAATGAAACTCAATATGTTTGACATGAGCATCTTCCTTTTAGCCCTACTTTGTGAATTTGGTTTAGCTACAAGACAATAACCCAGGAAAGTTATCCCATGACTTTCCATGGTTGAATGTAAACTTGAATCCATGTGTCTCTGGTCCTAGTCCAATGTCTCCACTATATTATTGAAAATGCTGGATTGTATACACTATGATGAATTATTAAATAGACTGCTACTATACATTTTCTAAGTTTTCTAATTTTCTAATTTTTCCAGCTATTTGAAATATAAGATATATGATGACAAGAGAAAGTAGGTCTAATCTGTATGAAAATATATTATTCAAAAACAGCTATAGAATCATAGACCTTAGTAATGAATAATCAATCTTTGAAATCCATATGGCTTTTACTGTCACAATGGATTTTGTGTTTAGTGATAAGGTAAGATAAAATTGCATAGTGTTTCTTTAAATAGTTCCTGATCCCTGTTTCAAACTTGACGTATATTCCACAGAGAGATAATTTTCATGTACCAAAACAGCAGAGTATAGATACCGTTTAGAGCATTGTTTTATAAATTTGCTTTTCTTCTGGTGCTGTGCAAATACCTAAGCTCTATTGACAATTTGTCTTCATTTTGATAAAGAAAGAAAGGAAAAGAAGGAGGGAAGTCATGTAAAACATTGTACAGAAAGTATGACAGTTCAAGAGCTGTACATAGAATAGAATAGAATAGAATAGAATAGAAGAGAAGAGAAGAGAAGAGAAGAGAAGAGAAGAGAAGAGAAGAGAAGAGAAGAGAAGAGAAGAGAAGAGAAGAGAAGAGAAGAGAAGAGAAGAGAATTCTTTATTGGCCAAGTGTGATTGGACACACAAGGAATTTGTCTTGATGCAAATACTCTAATATATAAAAGAAAAAGAATACATAAAAGAAAAGATACATTCAGAATACATAAAAGAAAAGAATACATAAAAGAAAAGATACATTCATCAAGAATCAAGAATCATAAAGTACAACACTTAGTAATAGTCATAGGGTACAATAAGCATTCAAATCATACTAGGAAACTGTCAATATAGATCATAAGGATACAAGCGACAAAGTTACAGTCATACAGTCACAAGTAGGAGTGCCCCCTCCTTCCATTTTTTGCTTTCCAGGGCATCAGGAAAGCCTCCTGGGTGAAGCAATAAGAAGCGAGGGAAATTATCATGAGGTTAAAAAAAGAAATATCTTAAGGAGTGACTGGACAGACAAGCATCAGGTGGATGGGGTAAGCGGGCATCAGGCAGGCGGGGCGAGCGAGTGGCAACCAGGCAACGAGTTGGGGGCATGGCCAGCAGAAGTTACTACTGGTTCAGTGACCCATGCCAAATCCTTTCTACCGGTTCACACAAACCGGTGCGAACAGGCTGAATACCACCACTGGTATATATCCTTCCTGCAAGACCCCTGAGCTTGAACACCTGGATAGTACCTAGAGGTAACTTACTATAGAGCATCTAAAGTGTAAATATTTGTGATTTTCCAAGAGATGGTTTTATCTCTATAGAATAAGATCTGGCTATGTAGATGTGGATGAAACCAGTTACATATGGCTTTCTGGTGATCAAAATAGATCTGTGTTTTGTGTAAACATTATGTCAAGTCCCAAAACCAAGAATGACACATGGTGATTGTTTCAAGCTGAGTTCTTTACTGTTTCCATACCTATAGACAGTATCTTGACAGACTAAATACTCAACTAACTGCATCTCATATCTTCTGATAACTCTTCAGGGGGACCGTCCTCACTCTCTTTATATCTTATTTTTCTGGAATGCACCTTCTCCCTCCTGGGAATCTAGCTTACTGCATTTCATTACTCAGGGTAAATAGCAAATAGTCTTTGTAAGCGTGAACAACTTCAAAATTCTTTGTTATACTTGATCTTAGTGAAAAGATTGAGACAAAAAATGCTAATTCCTTTTGTGCTTTTTCTCAATCTCTCTTTCTCACAGTCAGACAGACAGACAGAATCTAAATTATGATCATTCCACAATTTGGGATTGAAGTTCACAATCTTGAACTTCACAATAAATGATGAACTAAATTGGGAATATTTTTGTTTAGCCAAGTTCCAACCAAACAAAACTTTTCAAAGCTGTTAGTGGTTCTGGTCATTAAAAAAGAAAAGAATTTGGAACATGGCCCTTGATATCTTTTTTACCCTAGGACCACAATACGGAATGTGGTGAAAATATGTTAGCTACTACCCAACCCAGAAAAAAAAATCTCAAAATATTTGTAAATCTAAAAAAAATCTACCATATTAGAAAAGGGATACAACTTTCTTTGACCCAACTGAAAAATCAGATAGTTTATAATCTGTTATGAGGAAAGCCTTCTCTAAAGTTCAACAGAAAGATTTATTTCAGTACTTTCAATAAATCCTAAAGCTGAAAATAATCCCTTAATAGAATGAAAGAATCAATCACAATGAATACCTCCTACATGAGGACCAACAAACTAGGCAAAGACAAACACAAAAAGAGAGGTCTGCATTCCCTTCAAAAAATTGGCTCGGCATGGCATGACTCTGTAACACCACCTTCTGCAACTGGCAAAACAGTTCAGATCAAGATTTTCTGGTGGGATCCAGCCTAATTTAATGAATATCTGTTGATTATACCAAACCTACTAGGAATCCAATTAGAGAAAATTATTATTATTTGGAGAACAGCAATAGTATCAGCAATAATTCTCAACTGAAGCTTAAATATCTGTCATTTGACATATATTTCCTGACTAATAAAATCTAGGTTATTCTTAATATTATAGTGAAAGAATAAAATAGAGTAAACATGGTTGTTTTATAAGGACAATGTCCTTTGGAAGGAGCAGTAATAAGTGACTTTTCATCAAATATCCACCAAATCTCTTCCCATCAAATTTCTTGGACATCTTTTATTTCCTTTAAAACTAAAATAATTATACTGAACAAACAATGTTTTAATTGGATATTATAATAAATCCATAATGTTTGTAAAGTGCAATTACATACCACAAACTAATTATTCTAATTTGATTAAACCTAAAGAAACTATTTTGCCTGCTTTAGCACTTAACCAATGAAACTATTTATATAATAACTCCAGTGAGGGAGAGATTAACAGCGGTTATTAGTTCAAATGTTTTAAAACAATATCCTTTTTATCACTTGAAGCCGGCGTGGGATTCAGCCAAATTTGGTTCGGGTGAACCGGATGTTAAATTTACATCTGGTTCGCCAAACTGGTAGTTGAACTGACTGATTGGCCCCACCCACCCCATCCCGCTCCTCCTAAGAGTCTCCATGTGGCCCATTTTGGATGCAGGTAAATGCAGGGTCCATGCGGAGACTCTAGAGGGTGAAAAACGGCCCTCCCAGAAGTTCTGGAAGTCTGGAAATGAACCTGTTTCTGACTTCTGGAGGCCCTCCAGAGCCCGGGGAGGCTGTTTTCGCCCTTCCAAAGGCCCAAGGGAAGCCTCCAGACTCTGTGGAAAGCAAAAAACAGTCCTCTTGAAAGTTCCGGTAGACCACGTCTACCATGGCCATGCCACCCAGCAACTGGGCAGAGAACTGGTTGTTGGGATTTTTGAATCCCATCCCTACTTGAAGTGTTTCGAGTTCAAGTAGCAGCAGTAATGACACTGGATCACTGATGGAGATGCAATACCCTTTATACTACACTATGTCTAAATGAGAACAGAACAAGCAATAGTTATCTAAAGTCTAACTAGACAGATTTTTTGCAGTGTGGGGTCATAGGTCACAAATGCATCAAACTAATTCTGAAAGTGTGCCAGGAGTTCTTGCTTAATGATCACTTGTTTAGCAATCATTCAAACTTCTGAATGAGTGGTCCTTATACTTACATTGGCCACAGCATTCCTGGTCATATGATTGCCATTTATGACTTCCTTTGGCAGCAGCAAAGTTAATTGTTCCACTGCATTATTATTCAGAGGAATTTAAATATACTCTATTTAGACTAAAAAGGAAAATGAAATAGGCAATCTTTGGGGCTGATGACCACATATGAACGTTGTCCTCCAAATGATGGAGATGACAGTTGTCACAGACCTTCCATTACCCAAAAGACAATCTGGGTGCCGCGTGGTCTTCCTAGCTCTCTAAACTGCCTTCAGTCTTTTATTTAGGGCTTTGCCAAATCCCTCAGTGCTCTTTTATTAATTCACTATGGTCCAGTTTGAAGATGCACTTTGATTTTGATAAAGACTTAATAAAATTGGAAACAATTTGAACTTAGCTATGTTCCAACCAGATGGAATTTTTGAATGCTTTGATTATGTGAAATTAAAAAGGATGAATGAAAAGAAATGGAAAAAACTTAAAACTACTGTAAAAAATAAATTTAGTTTTTTTCAAAAAAAATCTTAAGTGGGACTGAACAAACTTTTTTCTTTTTAAATGCTAAAACTTTATACACTTTGTTTCTTTCCTTTATCCACATTTTAGTTGAAAAATTAGAACCAAATGCAATATACTTGCCAAATATGTTTTAATAGAATATTTTTTAAAAAGACAGCTAGACCAGTTCTCTTAACCTATGTATAACAAGATGAAGCCTACTATGAGAAGAATTAAATTATTTTTGTTTTGTTTATTTGTTTTGTGCAGGTAGTAAAGCATTTTATAAATACAATGATAGGATTTAAGTTAATATCTTTCTGTTAGGTAGTAGGAACGAAGCACTTACCCTTCATAAAATTAAAATTCACTTAATTTTACAAGAATGTCTGTGGAGATTATGTGAGATCTGGAGAGGGCCTTGAAAAGAAAACAGCACTGTAGGCTGAGATGCTGATTTACTGCACGCCACCTTCCCATTTAAGTAGTTAATTAAAATAATCCTTGAAGAAATTAAAGGGAAGAAGCTTATTAGTCAAAAACAACCTTAGGGGAACCTCCTGAATGGCCTGCAGCCGCTACTTCACCATGGGGATATACAAGCCCCACGGCACCAAATTTAGTGTGGCCGACGCCCATGCCTTGTAAAATGGCCATCCAGCCAAGAAAAGGCATCTCCTCTTCACCATGGACTCCACAAATAGTTCTGCAGCTTCTCCGCTATGGCAAAAACCTTTGCCTTTGCCCCTCAGGCTGTCCATCCGTCCAATCGCTCTCTTTGCCCTGAAGGGCAAGAAAAATGGCCACTGTGGCCCTGCAGGCTGCTCTGGATCCAGCTGTTTGCCGGACCTGATTGTCAGCTGTGCTGCAGGGCACCAAAATTCAAATCGGAAAGCAAGTAGAGGTTTTTCAAAACAAAAAAGGAAAATAGAAAAAAATTGGAAAAATGCTGTAGAAAGGCTGCCTTTGGAAGGAAATTTCTAAAGGCAGGAGAGGCAATAACCACATGTCCTTGTCTGCTAAGGACTGAGCATAAACTGGAGAGGAGTCACCCAGAGTGTGCAGAGCTAGGCTAATAAGCCTTTTGCACAGACTCAGTCCTAATCAGATAAGGAAGAGCACTACCAATCCTATCCTGACTTGTTGCTGCCTTACAACGGAAAATGGGAACATCCTGAGCACTAACAAAGACCTGACAACAATACCTTAAAATCTATGTGCAATTTCCTGAGATATGCAGCTTCTTCAGAGGGCATATCTGAAATCCAAGGAAACTATGCAATTGCTTCGGATTGCCACAGGCAGAATTTGCTTAAATTTGTGCGCACTCCAATACTTTTTGGGGATTCAGAGTATGAGGTGAAAGGATTAATTAAACTCTACTCATATATTTAAGTATATATGCTGTTTCATGCATAATGAATGCAAGACTTGAGGCTTTAGTGGCTTGGCCTGGTTGCTCTCCTGCTGATATGAGTCAGCAAATAGGGGCAGAAAGGGGAAGAGCAGCTTAATTACAGTGTTGTAGGGCAGATGTTCTATTGTGAGGTCTGATGAACTGAACTGACTCTATCAGGACTGATGTGAGAGATATCGAGAAAGCAGACCAATTAATTTGAACCTCAAAATAATGTTAAGGGCTAGAGTCCTGGGAGGACATACACTTCATCAGTTGCGAAAGGACATTCTTCAATCTGACTAAAAATTGAAGAGAGAATGGAGGAGAGGAGGGAGGGGAAAGGGAGGACAGGACAGGAGAACATTTGTATAGAACAGAGTGAATGGAATGACTGCAGATAAACGTTAGAAAAAGAACTGTTGTGAAGCAGTTTTTAGTTTCTGGTCAGCAAAGAACAAAAAAAAATATAGGGGTGGCTTACTAGGAAGAAGTGAAGACCCAGAGGGAGAAGAGTTCTAAAGATCAAAAGGAAGACCTTGGCTGGTTTCAGACTGTGGCTTCACTCAATACCCAAGAGAGAAGGTGGGGATTAGCTATCATGGTGAAGCCCTGGACGGACTAGGCAGAAGATCCTAGAGAGGTTCTTCCACCAATACAGAAGCAGCAGATGTTCAGCTAAGCAGATCCAGGAAAAGGTTAAGCCACGTTGAGCCCATTACAGTAAAATTTCACCCCATTCTTTCCTTTCATTCTGTATCTTGTTAAGTTATCAAATAGGGGAGGGAATTGAAGTCAAAGGAAAATATAGTCTCTAGGAGGAAGATTGACAATAGGTAAAAATCAGAACTTTGTTATATATACTTGTTCTAAATAGTCTCACTATAAATAATAAAAAAGCATAAAAGCCTACACTGTCATTATTTTTCCACATCAGCTGCTTCCATTATTGAGTGAAATAAACTCCAGTTTAAGAAGAGCATCCTCACATGGAGACACCCAATCAAATAATAAGATCTCAGTTTTCAACATTCAAATCAAAAATATATTTATTTTACCAAAAGCTACAAAATATATGACCTCACACCAACTGCAAATTAACTGTTATTAAAATAAAATACAAACAGATTTAATGTAAATATCAATACTAAAGCACATTTGACAATGCATTCAGTGATAGAATTAACCACTTTGGCTTGTATATTTATATGGGACAATTAAACAAAGCACAAATTGATGTTCTTAGATGTCTTTGTGGTATAGGCTTATCTGAAGAACTGCCTATCCTCATTAATTTCATCTGCCTAGTCGTTCTGCCACAGTAGATGTGACTCCTCTAAAACAGCATACCACCAACCCACCCATCCCATATGGATGGTCTTTGTTCTCCTCTGGTTTCAGAAAGCCCTTAAAACTTGACTCTGTTCTCGGGGTTAATGCATTGGAGGACTCCTGTTGGGGTTTATTGTTGCTGTTATGGATATTTCTAGCACAGGCTGTGTTTTATGTTTTTAACTATTTTACTGTTTCTGTAGATTTTGTAAACCCCTCAAAGTCAACTGGAGTGAGCAATCATTACATACATAGATACATACATGTTTATATATGTAAGAATAAAGTTACTATATTAGTTTAAAGATTCATATAATCTGTGTGTACGTATATATGTGTACATTTATAACTTTTAGCTAATCATGGAAAAACTGATACCAGTCATAAGTGCAGTAAAAAAACTGGTACAAGTATATTCAGAGGACAATCTACAAATGCTATGTGAATCCTGGAATTAGGCATTATATAATTTTGTACCCTATAATCAATATGCCATGCTGAATTTATGTTAGGCAATTTAGAATGTATTTTAAATGATTCAGGCTACAACAAGTGTCTGTTACCTGCATCATCTCCAATTCAAAATGATCTATAGAGCTCTGTAAATCAGGAGTGCAATGTGATGGAAAAAGCAACACCATGAACCAAAAACAATTATTTTTAATAATATTTGTAACATTCATGTAATGTTTGGGAGGGAAGTTGAAGAATTGGATTCATAAATTAATGATTCATTCTCTAATCAGAGTAGCTCTTGCAATCAGTTGTCCTAGTCATATTTTTGAATGGATGGCAAGACTGAAAATGAAGGAGGGGAAAAAAAGGAGATGTTTCTTAATACTGCTGTAGTCACATTTCAATGCACCATCAATTCCCTTTTTAAGAAGTTATTAATTTAATAACTAATTAATTTAAGAACTGTAATTTTTAACTTCTTTGTGTTTCCCTGTTTGACCAACTTTCCAAGTTTTCTGTTTATTATATACTTTATTATATTTCAAAATATTATTTTGAACATCTTCCTCCATCAGAATTTATATTTACACACAGCATTTATTAACTCTTTTTATTTGCAAAATGGTACTATATAAAATATAATTGCTTGTGTTTATTTTCCTTTTTTCCATGGTCATGGTATTATTCTCCTATATATTTTGGACCTACAGATAGATAAGGATTTTGTTTATGTGTCAGGAAGTCTCTATAGAATTCCTATAGAAGGTTCACATTGTTAGTTGAAACCAAATTAGTTGTTTATTTGAAGCATATTTTTGTTACTTGGTTACATATATTATCTTACTTATATTATATATTACATATATTGATCTTTGTTGCTTTAATTTTGACTTTGAGGATGCTAATGATAATGATAATGGCTTTTCTTTGTTTTGCAAATCTAAACATGTATAATATCATTTTGCATGTTTTGCAATGGAAGAAGAGGGTTTACCATATGGAACCATTCCATATCACATAGAAACACTTCAGAGTAAAGATTCTGACAAGCAACTGAAGCAGCCAATGGTCTGCAGTATTATACAAATAAGGTTAATGAAAATGACATTTATGAAGAATACAGTATATACTATTGAGAAATTAGCCTAATATTGCATCTAACCTGGCAGGGATTGGTTAAAAAACTTGGTTGTAACAAAACAAATAAATAAACCTGTAAAATAACTTGTGCAGAGCATGTTTTATATTTCTTTTTCTTCAATAAATAATTCAATGATTGTTTCAATTTTTGTCCATCACATTGCTTCTAAGCCAGTAAACAGTAATGTACAGATAATCCTCAACTTATGACCACAACTGACTCCAACATTTCCATTGCTAAATGAGACAGTTGTTAAGTGAGTTTTGATCCATTTTACGACTTTTATTCCCACAATTATTAAGTGAATCACTGCAGTTGTTAAGTTAGTAACACTGTTATTAAGTGAATCTCATCTCCCGTTGACTTTGGTTGTCTATAGGTCACAAAAGGTAATCATATGACCCTGGAACCCTGCAAGTGTCATAAATATGAGTCAGTTGCCAAGCATCCAAATTTTGATGATGAGACCATGGGGATGCTGCAACAGTCGTACATTTGAAAAATAGTCATAAGTCACTTTTTTCATGCCGTTATATCACATGAATGGTCACTAAATTAATGGTTGAAAGTTGAAGACTCCTGTATAAACTTTCAGCTCTCCCAGAAACATTTAGCCACACACTTATACATGTAGACATTATACACTTATACAGCCTATCTATAAAAGCAATTGATCTGAAAATGCTGCCATTTCAGGAATACATAGTGCATAAACGTACGCCCACTATGCACACCCACAATAAAAGGCATTGCAAAAGCATACTTTTGCTTGAAATAACTAACCAGAATAGGTGAAAAGAATTCCACCCATCTAGAATTTCCTTTAAAAAAATCTGAAATAAACTTTTTTCAAACACACTCAAACACACACACACACACACACAAACATGGAGATGGGGTGGAAGAGAGAGAAGAAAAAAATACTGAAGTAGGGGGGGAGAGAGAGAGAAAGAGAGAGAGGCCTCAGTTTGATGCATCAAACAGTAAGGTAACTTCTGATCTCTTTATAATGGTAAGCATGTTGACATGGGGAAATATACAAATAGCTACAGTTTAGTTGTACTAATGTATATTATCAATCTTCTTGCTTTGAGAAAATAAAAAAAATGCTGCCTAAGACTCTCCACCAAATGAATACTCTTCTCATTAAACTCTTTCCCTCCTTCTCCCTCTGGGCTTTATTTCAACTTCAGGCTTGCCAAGAAGAGGGTGATCAAAGGTGGTTCTTCATTTCACACAATTTAGCAATTGGGGCCATGGCACACACTAATACAGCTTGATTAGGAAGGGAAAAAAAATCAAGGTTAGATACTTGAAGTAATTTCATGTTAAGGTAAAATGTCAAACTGGTTAAGCATACAAGTCCCATAATGCATCACTGCATATTCCCCTCCCACCAGTTATAAAGGATGCTCTGTTTTGGTTTTGAACTCTCTCTTGTTTACCTCCTGGAGGAGTGGTATCTGGGGGAGAGCATGGATGTGAATTGGTTTGTTTTTTCTACAATAAAAGAATGATTCTGACTGCAAATAGTTTGGAAGTTGATTTTGGCTAAGATCCATTATAAGTTATCAACAATTGGTAGCAGAGGTCGGTTGCCAAATTAACAGGAACAAAATATGTCAGGATCAGAAAAATCCAGAATTAATACAAGAGCCTTTACCAGACAGATGGCAGCTCAACAGACTCCAATGGGTACAATAGGAATCCCTTTGGACAAAGACAAAATAACTGACAAAAATGAAGATTTAAAATCAACCCTGCTCAGAATTATCGAAATATCAACAAACAGCAAGGACCCGATGGCAGAATTAAGAGGACTTTTTCAAAATATAGACAAACCTCAAACAGAGAAAGTAAATGAAACTGCGAGTGCTGAACCGGTAAGTCCTTTGCAGCCTTTTTTAAACTGACCGGAGGCGGAAAAATATGAAGAGGCGCCATTTTCAAACCCATACAACTCAAAGCCACAACCAGTAAAAATGGCAACCAATCACTGAAGAAGTTTTGAAGGGGGAGACAAAAAGAAAAAGTAGCCCTGAGAGGAACTCTCCCTCAAAGCAGGAAATATCAAGAGCGATTGAAACGCTCACAGCAGCATTCGGAGCTGCATTCACACACACACCCCCACTCCAAGACAGTCACAGACAACAAGCACTTAACTCCAGGCAGCCACGTTGTCCCCATACAACCCAGCAACCACAGGCAGTCTCCCAGCACTTTCAAGCAGCATTCAAAAGGCTTTAGAAATGACTAAAAGGAACACAGAAGTCACGATCCCTCTCAGCGTGTCTTCAACTGTAATCTCCGATCTCCAAACAACCCAGAGAGGCTTTTCTGCTTCTTCCTCACTCCCGACGGCCTCACTGGCTTCCGCAGCGGTCCTAGTGCCTCCAGGTTACTTACTAGCACAAGCCTCCCAAGAAAAATTTCCAGCACACCTTCAGGATACTACATCTTCCCTGTCAGGAATTAAGAATGAAACCACAGCTCCAATGCAATTTTTTAACCCTTCACTTTCTGCAACAACTCTTCAGGAGACATCCTCCACAGGAAACCAACATAAAGTGAACATGGCACAAATTCAGAACTTCATGCATGTACAGTCAGCTCCAGTTATCTTACAGAAAAAAGGGACAGTGAGTTTTTCAAACTTTACAGCTTGCATACCAATGCCCTTCTGCCAATATACGCACATCCCAGAACATCAACAACAACAATTTTTGAACACCAACCCTGCTCAACACAACATCTTACCCAATGGTTTTCCAAAGTTATGCGCAACAGGTAATAATCTAATGGACTGGGCGCAGCAATTTCAGATTGCATTAATGAGAGAAAATGCTCTTTTTCTCATACTGAACCCACCCCAAAAACCATGGTCTATAGAGGTAGATTGTATTCATCACTGGGCGTTTTGCTTAATGTTAAGTTCCCTCGAACCAGCCATATACCACATCATACCCAATGGGTCCACCATTTCTGAAATTTGGGAGAAGATATTTAACCTGTTTTATAGCAAAAATAGAAGCACCACTAGCAGAATATCTAGGGAGTTTCATTCTGCTAGATTGAGACCAGGAGTAAGCATGAGCGAACATCTGCTCAACTTAAACACCATGAGATCTGATCTGTTACAAAGGGGTGAGACAATCACAGAAGAACGTTTTATTAGTATCATAATTAATTCCCTAGACTCTAGCTGGGACTATTTTCTTAATCAATTGGATAATCTAAATTATGACAACATTTCGCTTGAAACATTATCAGGAAGGCTGGTGGCTGAGGATAATCTCAGAAAGGATAGAATTTTGCTTCATAAGGAACGCAGGGTTACAAAAAGAGTTAACTTTGTGGAACAGGTAAATGCATTACCAGAGTGTTATACATGTGGTTCGAGAGATCACTTTAAGAAGAATTGTCCTAAGGCCTTTAAAGGCAGAGAACCCATTAAGCATCCCCAGCTCTACTATACAAGTTATCAGAGGGAAACGTCTAACTCTGAACAAAGATATCAAGGTAGACACCCCAGTAGCCAAAGACACGATGTAAACCCAGGACATAGAAAATCACCAAGCCCAAGAAGGAGCAGGGGATCCAGTCGGGAGAACAATAGGACTGACACTGATTCCATGAATGGGATTAGAGATGTAGAACCGAATCTTGATGTAAACACAAGGGAACAATGTTGGTTAATTGACTCCGGGGCAACAACACATACATCTTGTAATAGAAAACTGTTCACCTCTTTAGACGAGGTGTCGTTTAACATTAAAGTTGCCAACCAAAAATTCGTGCAGGTGGTTGGGAAAGGAGATGTCCACATCCCAGGTCTTGGGAGAATCAAGGAAGTTCTGTTCGTACCTGAAATACCATATAATGTACTATCTGTAATTAAATTAAGCAAAGATACCAAAATCGAGGTGTTATTTAAGAGTGACACTGTCAAACTTACCAATGATGGCAAGGAAGTAGGGGAAGTTATAGTAGCCAATGGGTTATCTTACTTTATACCCACGATGAATACCACAGCACAAGTCATAGCCAATTTATCAAATGATAGTGTTAAGAATGGGAAGAAAGAGAGGGAAAAGGATGACAATGCCGACAGTGAAACAAGTGATGGGGAAATAGAAGGGGAAAGTGATAATGATATTAACGATGTAAGTGTTGAAAATGATGTAATCAAAACGAATGACTCAAAGCATGTTTCAATTGGTAAACCTTTACATAATAATTGTGCACATATTTTGCATAGAAAGTTGGGGCACATTGGTTTTCCCGTTGTTAAAAAGATGTTGAATTGTTCTGAAGGACTCAAAGTGAACAATTGTGAAAATTATTTAGAGTGTTCCATTTGTAAGAGTTCAAAGTCAAAAGAAAAACCCTGACCAAAAAAAATCAGAAAGGAACACCACGCACATTTTTCAGTTGGTACACATGGATCTAGTGGGCCCCTTGAAGCCCTCTATTGGCCACAAAAAATATTTTCTCACAATTGTCGATGACCATAGTAGATACGGTTTCGTATACACCTCAAACACAAAGGGAAACATTCACCAAGTTTAAAGAGTTCTATAAGACGGTAGAAATCCAACACAACATTAAAATCAAACAGATCATGACAGACCGCGGTTCTGAATTTCTTTCCAAAGAATTCAGTAACTGGATTAATAAACATGGTTTAATACACTTTACAACTTTGCCATTTTCTCCATTTCAAAATGGTGTGGCTGAATGCAGGAATGGCGTATTACAGACTATGGTTAGATGCATATTAGAAGATGCGGATTAAACCTTTCATATTGGGGAGAGGCCGTCTTGTATTCAAACTACACCCTTAATAGAATATGGTCAAATGTGATACAAAAAACCCCACATGAAATAATGTACAATCAGAAGCCCAAACTAGCACATCTTCATGTTTTTGGGGTAACTGCCGATGTACACAAAAATTTCTCACAAAAATTTCCAGACGATTACATAGACACTTATTCACCTACACTGAGGGCAGAGAGTGTTAAGACAGCCTTAGTCATTGCCTCACTTCTAAATGAACACGTATACCAATTCGATGTACAAACAGCATACCTACACGCACCACTAGATAAGGAATTATATGTCAGAGCACCACCAGGAATTGACTGTAATGAAGGACAAACCTGGCTACTCAATAAGAGTCTCTATGGTCTGCGACAATCAGGTAAGAGATGGTACGATTGTTTTTCCAAAACTTTAAGACTAATAGGTTTCACTGCCACATCAGCTGACAAATGTGTATTTATTAAAAGGGAACAAGGTACATGTGAAAAAGTACTTGTCTATGTAGATGATATATTATACATATGTAAAAGTAAATTTAAATGTGACCAATTCACCAAGGAACTTCAAGAACACTTTTCATTGAAATGTTTGGGAAAAGTCGATAAATATTTAGGAGTTCAGATTACCAAATCAAGTAATGGTTTTATACTATCACAAAAAGAAAAGATATTAGAATTACTGGAGAAATGCAATATGTCTGATGCAAAACCATCATATACCCCTATGCAAACTGACTTTCTAAAGAACATGTTTAATGATGATGAGGTATTTAAAGACAATACAATCTATCGATCTACAATTGGTTTGTTACTTTATATAGCCAATTGGACTAGACCGGACATAGTACTATCAGTCAACTTACTTTCAAGACATGTGAATAATCCAAAAATATACCATTGGAATGCGATCAAAAGATTAATGAGATATTTGAAACACACCGCTGATGCAGTTTTGTCACTTAATCCAAACACATCGAGCATCCCTAGACTTTCATGTTACGCAGATGCCGATTGGGCTGGAGATGTTAAGACACGAAAGAGTACCTCAGGGTATGTTATTTTTCTGAATGATAGTCCCATCCACTGGTATACCGGAAAACAAAAACTTGTATCAACTTCAACTGCAGAAGCTGAATTTGTTTGTTTATCAAAGGCCTCAAATAACTTAATTTGGTTTGACGATTTACTAATGGACATTTGGAAAGAACCTTCATATCCCATAATCATTCAGGAGGATAATAAAGCAGCAATAGATATATCCAAGGCCGATGCTGTAGGCCACAGATCAAGGCACATCTACATAAAGTACAAACATGTGAGACAATTGTCAGAAATTGGATTCATAAAAGCTGTACACTGTGAGACTAAGGAACAAACTGCAGATATTTTGACCAAACCTCTTCCCCCAAAACAACACTCGTACCTGACAAAGAAACTATGTATAAAGATATAAATGTTATATGGTAATGTCTATGTTAATGTTTCCTCAATGATTAATCAGTTCGACCTTAGAAGGGGAATTGTTAAGGTAAAATGTCGAACTGGTTAAGCATACAAGTCCCATAATGCATCACTGCATATTCCCCTCCCACCAGTTATAAAGGATGCTCTGTTTTGGTTTTGAACTCTCTCTTGTTTACCTCCTGGAGGAGTGGTATCTGGGGGAGAGCATGGATGTAAATTGGTTTGTTTTTTCTACAATAAAAGAATGATTCTGACTGCAAATAGTTTGGAAGTTGATTTTGGCTAAGATCCATTATAAGTTATCAACATTTCATAAATAGAAAATGTGTGTTTGAAGGGGAACAATTTGAATGTGTTGACTTACACAGATTTAGAGGAAATAGGAGTGGGGGGGAAGTAGTTTTGTACCCTAACTATGGAGTCTGATCCATTTGCTTTTAAATACCATGTTCTGCCTACGGCTCAAGAACTACAGCTGATGTGAAGTTGCCTCAATATACTCACTGGGAAAAGTAATGTGCTGTGCGAAAGGATGCTGTTCTAGCAAAAGAGAGATGGGTATTTCTTTCGTACTACCTTCCCACCCCTTTCTGCTTCCTATTTATCTTTTACCTAAGGGAGAAAACTGCTGCATTGATTTTCTTCATTATTAATGAAAAAAGCCACACCGCAATTTTGTTGCTTGGAGGTGAACAGAAAAATTCTGAAGAAAGCCCTTTTATGATGTGGAATTTGATAACGCAAGACCAACCAAGAGAGAACAATCATTTCTCAATTAAATCTCAATCTAAGACAGTTTGGTATTATTATATGCATTTGATTGACGAATTTGTGGTACCATTAGGGTAGTTATAAGGTTTCTCCAGGATCCTGTCATGTCATTTTCAGACAGATGTCAGCATTTAAGTCCTCAACCAACAGTTCAATCACATTACATATTATTATTATTATTCCTTATATTCTGCCTTTCTACCCAGAGGGCACTTAAGACAGCAATCCATTAAAAACATAAACAATTAAGGACTGATAAAATAATTTTAAAAGCCAGTATGATCCATGTCAAAAAGAAAAGTCAAGACTAAAGAAGGTGTTCCTGAATGCAGTCTTCCTTTGTTTTACTCTATAACTGTATCTCCCAAAACATAACACAATTGCATCAAGCAAGACCCTGAACAAGGAGAAAAAAAGGGATGTGCAGAGACAGTGTTGAATTTTGTAACCCAAATATATTAATGAATCTGTTCATTACATTTTATAGTCTTATTCTTAAGTACTATATTACTCAAACACATCTTCTTGCTTCTCTCATGATCTATATACAGTCAAAGTAATTTCTTGATCTTTTTAATAATCAGAATACAATTCACATGGTTATCATGGCAAACAAAAATATAATGCATTACAGCATTATGAATTTTATTAACATTTGTATTATATTTTGTACAGTATATTTTCTCAGGTTAAAAACTTATCTTAAGGCCCTGTTAATCAGATCAACGCAGGAAATCAGGACATGAATCACTTAAGATGTTGAAATAAATTAAAAAAGAACTACTTAACTAACAGTGCCAAGGAAACAACAAGGTACCACTGCAGAATTTGAAATATGGATATATGTCTAATTATTATGTATTCATGAGAAGAATGCTTGCTACATTTACACCAATTGAAAGTTCCATGCAGTCTACATGAATAGACTGTATACAGCAGAATATACAGCAGATACAGCAGAAAAAAGTAAGCATGTAACTGAAATAAAGCTAATTTATTTAGAAAAGTTCACAGCACTCTCTAGGAAAGACTCTAATGAAGCCTAAACCAAAAGCTGATATCAAGGATCAGAGCCTAATCCCTATAGACCAGCAACAACTCTTTGCCTGAATTACAGAATCAATCGATTGTGAGATAGGCAACATATAAATTTAATTAATAAATAAAATTTTCACCTTGCATACTATTGCCAAATTTAGGCACTGATCAGGGTTCAACAGTTGCCTTGGAGTATTTTATTTTTAATTATATATTTCTTTTTTAATTATGTAACCCACCCAAAGTCACCGAGCTGGCTGAAGTGGGACTTGAACTCATGGTTTTTTCCATGTGCTTAAGCCCAACTTCCCTTATCTGGTTCAAGTGACATTTTTCCTTTGTTTTCTTAACAACTAGTTTCCTTCTTACCACACAGAAGGGATCTTTTAAACAAAGTTCCTAGCTTTTTGTCCTCTCTGCTTAGTTTATTATTGCTACATGGTCTACATATGATTCCCATTGAAAATCACTTGGAAGTTTGAGTGCAACTCAAAGTTCTATTTATACTGTAAACTTATAAAGCCCTATGTAACATAAGATATGGATATTTGTGATACTACCTGTCTTCTACAGTTTCTGCCTGTCCAGTACAATATGGCAGAGTATTTTATTGGTCTCTTGATTAAACACGCTTTTCAAAACTCTGGAAGCACACTTTTTTCTGTAGCAGCACCTGCCTTCTGGAATTAGGTACTCCTCAGATCTATACAATTTTCACCCAGATGATGTCCCAGAAACCCTTAAAGATTTGTCTATTTACATAGCACTTGAGATAGGGTGGATGGAAAGAAAGAGAGCTACAGAGCTACATTCAAAATGGTTAATAATTAGCAATCTCTGTCAAGAATCTGAGAGAAAATATTTGTCACAAGTATCCTAATAAAAAGACTGCTTTCTAATACAATGTAGTTTGTGAGAAATATAGAGTCAATAGACCAAGAGAGACGAGATGGGGAGGGGAGGGAGAGAGAAAGAGAGACAGATAGACAGACAGACAGACAGACAGACAGAGAATTAAAAAGTATTATGTAACATATTCCATGTATAATAGAGTTGCAGCTGTATATGAAAGGGTACCTATAGGCCTATTTAATTGCTAGATATCTGTACTGTACAACAAATATTCAAGGATATGTGAAACTTCAGAGAGAAAAACACCTGGCCTACTGCAATATTCTTGTATGACAGCTATGGGGTTATTTTTCATAAGTTTTAGGGGTCTACTTTTTAAAAACAACAAATGAAATTATTGAAAAAATGATCTGATTTGATTTCACTGAAGTGAAAGGAGGTGTTATGTTTGCTAGTAGACAAATCAGATGGTATTAAATGTGGACACTTACCCACATATTCCTGTTGCCAATAAACTGCCTTGCTGCAGGGGAATCTGATTTTTATCCTAAAGTATCCAATTAATTTTGAGCGCTTTGGGACTCATATGCTTATTTGCATTAACCCAGCCAATTGCCTTGTAGTCCTAATTCAAGTTGCCATCCAGTGACTGTACAATGAAGTGTCCAATCATCCAATCCTAAGAGACTATTTAATTCCCTCAGTCATTTGCTTCAGTTTTGCTTCTAGATAATGAAAGAACATGCAGCCATTTCAGACACATTAAAAATACTACCTAAACAAATACGCTTTTTAAAAAATGACAGAGTTGCCTCACATACAACTATTATACTAGCAGAAGTTTTTAACCTACTATTGTCATTTGGGCATGAAATTTGACATAGCATGGTGAAGTAAGAATGGTAGCCCTAGACAGACTTAAAAATTAAAATGGTTCATTGTTCAAAACAATATTTACCTGGAAAAACTAACGGCAGAAAGGAGACAGAAAATGTTCTAATGAGAATATAATAAAATATGAATCAATAAATAGATTCCATTATTCAATGATGCAGTATTGTAAGCAATCCTTTCTATCTACTATGAGAGATAGGTAGTTAAAACTTTATTCCCAAAATAAATGTAACTGGAGAATTTATCCTACCCAGTGTTATACTACATATGGATTAATCTTGGGTGAATTTAGAGATCCATCTAATTTAATAGACAATACTGTAATAAACTTCCAGCTAAACAGTTTGATGAAAATATTTATTATTTTAATTTCTTTCAAATGTTGATTCTTGACATTTCCAAGTCAGTTTTCTTTTTTTATTTTATGTCTACCTATCTCTCTCCTTATTTGGATTCTTCAGCTGACCTGTAAAACAGGGCTGTCAAACTTCAAAGTTGTGCTTCATTTCATGAAGGTTCAATCACTGCATCTCTTTGAAATGTCTAGTTCAAGAGAAACAACCCTCTATTTTTAAATCTCAAAACAAGGTGGCTGGTTGAGGGAATCTGAATATGCCTCAATATTTCTCAGTGAAGTGTCAAGATGGAAGATACCTATTTCTCACATTCATTATAAATAAATACAAATACATGAGATTATCTAATTCCAATATGCTCATTTATTGTAGAATTATATTTTCCAGCAATTGTGTGTGAAGCAGATCAACCTGCTGGACCACAGCAGCATTATGCTCTTCATGGGGACCTCAACTTAGCCAAAAATCCTCTGAAGCAAAAATGTTTAAGCTTTACTAAGTGTTATTCCTTCCTTCTTAAGAAACAGACATAAAACAGTATTAAGAAACGAAGGGGGAGAAGAGAAGCATCAGATATAAAAACATGGGTTTCAAGATGTGTTTCTGGCACATTGACTGCTTGCTTTGGCTTCATTAAGCCATGCTGACCCCAAATGAAAAAATAATGTTTTAGTCTATACTACTGTAAAAGATTATGAAAGCCATATCATTGTTTATAGGATTTCTTCTCCATCAAGGTGTAAGAGGATTCTATTTTCAAAACTAATCATAGGAACCTGCCATTTGAACAAATTACTTCTGTGTTGTTTGATTTTCCCTTCAATGAGAAATAGCAATTTTGGAAATCAATGTTGATTTGATTGGGCTATTGCCCTGCCTAATTTTTGGAACTATTTGAAAGAGCCCAATTAAAGGAAAATCTACTTGAAATTCTCCTGTATTGGTAATGACAGAAGATCTCCAACTAGAACACTACAAAATCAGATTTTTTAATGTATAAAATATAGTTTTCCAGACTCAGGAGCATTTAGAAGAATCCAAATGCAGTCCACCTAAATATTTGCCTATATAAAGCCCATAAGCAGGTTTGAAACATAATTATGTCTTCCCACAACAAATTATATTAAAAACTTGTGTTTCCAAAGTAGTATATAATCAACATGATTGCTAACCACCAATAGCCTTTGTGGTGCTTAAATAAAAATATTTTATTTCTGTAAGCACGAATGAAGAAAAGCTTTCAGAGCATTCTTCTTCTTATATTCAAGAAATGAGAGAATATTCTCTCCTTTTATAGGTTTCAGAGCAATGGTACCCGACTGTAAAACTGGGGAAGCAAGGGCATAATAGACATGAGAAGACCACTTGTTTCCATCTTCAGTAATATTTCTTACTTGCTTAGCAAGACCTATATTGTTACCAGGCATTGCTTTTATAAGCAAATGCCATCTTGCTTTTCTTCATAGCATATAGTGAAAGAGGTACTGTGAAATAAGCTGAAGGCATTCAAAGAAATCCATGTATCTCATCCAGGAGTTGGAACTATGATTCTATTAAGATTTAAGAACATGTCATATAAAACTAATAAAGATCAATGAGATTCCATACTCATGTTTTGGTTCCCTAAGATCACTAAAATGCAAAGGTCATCATTTAGACTGTGCTTGGAGCCTAGTAGTATTTTACATTGTGTCTTTGTTCTCTGATGCTTAATTTCAGCTATATAACAGGAAATGGTTTTCCTGCATGTACTCATAACTGCTTTTAGCTATAATTTATACTCATGGTAATATGGTCTAGGTGAACTTTCCTATAAAGTTCTGTCTGCTGCATTGCATGTCTTAAAATGGCAGGAAGAGGATTCCGTTTTCAGACTATTGTTCAATCTATTCCATATCAAGATCTACAAATCTAAGCTAATGAAGTCTTCCTTCTCACTCAAAGGTCTATTCTACCTCACAGCAGTTTTTTCATTCTACTGATAAATATGACACATAAATCTGTGTATTTTCTTTTAATGTGTGATGCTGTGATCCTCCCTACAGAAATGAAGATGTCATTTTTCCTCCCGCTCCTGTTTCTTTTCAGAGAGAAAGTCCTGATTAAACTAATAAGCATAATTTGCTAAATCTATCCCTCATGCATAAAACACTACTAAAAGGGATGGTCCACTAAGCATCAGTATTTCTTTATGTAATATGCACAATAAAGGTCAGAAAAAAAGACTGTAATGGTCCCCTTTGGGCCTTAAAATCTATTAGTGTAAGCCCAAAATTGAGCTAAGCTGATAGAAATGATGCAAATCACAGCTTTTTTTTACAGAGAGGGAGGAAAAAGTATTAAAAGGGAGAATGCTCATATTCATATAGGAGCAATCGGTTTGCCACTACAGAAGCCAGCCATATTTGGGTATGTTTTAACACAACATTGTTCTCTGAAGCAAATGCTGAAATGAAGAGCTCATTAAACATCACACAATTAACTCACGTAAACTATTTGCTCTATTGAACAGTTATTTGGGTGATTGTAGTGAACCTGGAAATGTACCTGTACTAAAATATTCCAGGATATATTTAGATTTATATTTAAAAGTAAGCTAAGGGTAGAAGGTGGAAGTTTAGAATTAGGTAATTTAATTGTATTATTAACACTAACAGTGTGTTTAAATATAGTGTGAACTTAACACTTTTAAGGATTAGAAATTGTGGGCATTTTGAGATATAATCCCGGGATTGATTAAATTTGTTAATATTTGGTAGTTCAAGAAATTTGTGATATTGAAATTATGGTGGAATAATGAGTAATTCTTAAAATATTAAATATAAATGACTTCATAGGGATAATAAATACATGGTGAAAAGAAGTGTTATTTATGCTTAAATGAATTAATGGAAAAAAATGAGAAACAACTATAAAGACAGAATAGTATTGCCTGGTATAGTAAATTGGAAGATTAGGATTATATATACTTATTTGTATTATTATTGTTAGCATTGATTAAAAAGGATATTGACCCAGTCAATACACTACCCATAAAATATGTAAGGAAAACTGTAAATAAAACATGAATTATAAAATATTCCAGGAGATAAGAGTTTTGTCTCTCTCTCTCAAAAAAAAGAGTTCTTGACAGTTACTCATTTATAATCACATGAGCTTTTATGAATAACAAAATACTTCACCAAATCCATGGAATGTTGTCCTATTTGGGAAAGGATTAGAAGAGTGGAGAAATTGTAAGAGTGGGGAGATATAAAACAAAAGTATGTATAAACATTCTCTTAAATCAAAAAAAGGCTAGATATAACACATATTCTCTATTCATTTATGCCCCCTCAAATGTTATTCCAACTAAAAATCATCTTGTTAACAATAAACTAAAATCTGAGCTGGTTTTGTAACATCTGGATTTTGAATTTTAAACAAGTAAATAGTGGAATCATATGCCTGTTTATTCAAATTAAAGTCATACTATGTTCAAGGGGCTTATTTTCTTGGAAATATGTTTAGATTTGCATATTTTGTAAGCAATTTTATGTACAATTGCCTAGCAATGAACCTCATTAAACAAAATTGACAGGATTATAGTAAACCTGCATAGGCTAACACTCTTAAGTGTTCTACAAAAATGCTATTTGTACCATATGAGCATTTAAACAGTTATGAACACTAACAGAATAATTTGGGTTGCTTTTCCAAGGCTTTCCTATCTTGTCTCTAAAATAAAAGAATTCATTCAACTTTGTTTTCTATTTCCTTTCATTTGAGATCAGGTATCTTCATATTTGTAATTTCCTGTGACTGTTATGTTCGTTGTTGCACTATTATGAGGCAAAAAACACACCCCCAAACTCTCACTTATCTTATCCAGTCCCAGACAACAGCTCTCCAATGGCTCTTCAGCAGAAAGCTAGTCCCTGCTAAATTCAAGAGGATAAACAAAATCCATCTCAAAATCCATCTCTTGGCTTCACCAAGCTAATGTAGGTAGGTGTAATTACCTGTATCCCTTATGATGATCTTGTTTACAGATTGAAGCCACAAATTTAAAGCTGGAATTACAAGTAAAATAGATGATTCAAAAATGCATATGAGCTGATTACTTCCACTTATACTAGAGAAATAAGTGGGACTGCCTTTTAATTTCATGATTGAGCCAATGAAGCAGCAAATAGACTATAATATGAGGAGCTAATCTATTGCTATGGCTCCTTTATGAGCTCTTACATTTGTGATGTTAACAACCCACAGGGTATATAATCAAAAGGGTGCGTCACTATCTCACCTTTTTATGTTGGTGAAATAAGCAGGAAATGTTGGCACTTTTTTTCATTGTGATACCACTGTTGTCATGGGGACCAACATGTTTGGCATGTGAAAAATAATGTAATAATGAAGCTACATATAAAACCAGTTTTTGTTTCAAACGAAGTTCAAAACAAAAAGCTTTTAGTGCCCAGCTATTCTTTAAATAGGCAATCATAAGCACAAGACTTCTTGCTAAAAATTAAGCTTAAAAGCTATCTTAAGTCCTTTTTTCATTTCTCAGCAATCAATTATAAAATTCTAAGTTTACATAGTATGACTCTAAACAACATTCAGACAATTCTGTAGCTGATAACAATTCGTTTTGTTTAGAATACTCATTAAGGATTTAATATATAGCCTATAGGCAAGGCTTGACAATCAGATGTTACCATCAAATTATTGTTACAAAGAAAAATAGACCTCTGTTTCTTTGCTCTTGCCTTATCTACTAAATTAACAGTAAAGATGTCTGATAGTTCTCTACGGTAGCTTTATGTTTACAAATAATTCCAAATGAATTATAATAAGTTGTAGTAGGAGCCCTAGAAGTTGTTTTATTCCTTCTTTCTGAAATCCAAATATCAGTTTTATTTTCCTATATTTTTGTTTCAACAGCTCTTAAGCTCTGTCCACTTGTTTTCAGATCATTTCAAGCAAACAGAATAAACATCAGGTGACAGTACAACTGGATGACTGGTTCCAAGATTTGAAAAGGTTGCTTGATCCTTCTGGCCTGATCCTCTGAGCTCCATATTAGCCACCTAGCATCACAAGTTCTCAAACACAAGAACAACCCAATGACACTCTTGTATTCAGGGTTAAGATAATGGATGAGTACAAATTTGGCTCCTCTTCAGAAGTACTGCTACTTATCCTAGAAATCTATCCTAGAAATTATCCATTCTCTTTTTCAGACCGTTCTTGTGAACATGCTCTGTCTCTGTCTGCCTGGGAAATCTTGTATATTAGATCCTGTTTTAGGTAACTAATGCTTGGAGAAAAAAGATACACATAAGTTTTTGTAGTAATGTCCTGAGACAGAAGCATATGACAGAAATCATATCTTAGAACAATGCAAAGAGTCATAAAGAGACAAAAAGGGGAAATAGTTGGTTCTATACTGTAAGTATACTGGGAAACAGACCTTGGGAAACAGAAGGACGAACCACAAGCTTGAAAACTGGTATGTAAAAGATATCACAGTCCACTGAAGGAGAAGGGACATTGGAAACATTTCAGAAGGGACCCTCATTAGGATAAGTAAAAGGTTAGGTAGAAATATTTTCAGGGCAGGGTTCTATTACTGTAATTATACAATAAAGACAGAGTTAGCATTCATTGTTGTGCTTCTTGCCTAGACTACCTAAAAGGGCTGTGACACCACTTTATGGAACGTTTTCCCTCATCCACCCAAATAAGGTTGGCTTGATCCCTTTTGATTTTTCAAAGTTCCTCAAGACCTGAGCACCTAAGAAGACTGGTGAAATATTGTGCAAATTCCATTGTAATTATCACTTTAATAACCAATATAATCCCCAATACTTATATTTAATTATTTTTGTTTTATATTTTATAAGGTAAAGCATTTACTAGTGATATTATTATCTTGTGAATATTAATCATTTTATCTTTATTGACCAGAGTCACTTGTTTATGAAATAGGTAGCCATATAAATTTGATGAAAAAATAAATGAAATTTGTGTGCCAACACTGAGGCATATTCTTTCCAGTTTGGCTTAGATTTGGCTTTGGTTGGCAGATGGCCTTAGTCTTTTTGATGAATGATAAGAGAACTGAGACCTTGTTCTTTCAATGTTTTATGCGATTGATGACCATATTATTCTGAGGCACTTAGAACTAGTTGTTGGAGACGTCGTTTATGCCTAATTTTGCTCCGAGCTCTGCAAGATTTCGCTCTGCCATTAGATATTAAGAAGAACAGGTTTGTGACTATTTGTCCTTAGTATGCAGATAATACCATGTTTAACCTTCCTGCAAACTCAAAAATGTACCTGTACTTCTTGAGAGACTGTAAAGAAATGGACATTGGAGACCAAAGATGAAGCTGAATTTAGACACGACAGAATTTTTGCTGATGCTGGAGGTTATTTTTCCTGTTAACAAATATGTTTCTCATGGATGAAGTTTTTTCTCTTATACTAAGTTATACTATTGATGCCAAAGTACATTAGTAGCCAGAATAGTTTTTAGTCAGCTTCAAGTAATAAAATAAGTTCAGCCACTTTTGAAGAATAGACATAGCATTAGAAATCATGAACTATATGTAGTACCTTAAGATTATCACCCTGGTAATGGATTATAAATTGAAGTTAACCCAAGATGTAACTATGGGTAATAAGTGAAATTTTCAGAAAGTGTCATACCACTCTCATGCAGTGGTGGGATTCAAATAATTTAACAACCGGTTCTCTGTCCTAATGTTTTCTTCCAACAACCAGTTCACCAAACTGCTCAGAAAGACCAGAACAACCAGTTCTCCCAAACTGGTGAGAACTGGCTGAATCCCACCATTGCTCTCATGTTGATACCCATAGAAGCTGCTTTTTATTTACTTTAGATACAAATTATGGGCAAACTATCTATCTACTTATGTGGTTTCTGCCTTGTGCTGTTAGACCATCAGATCAATACAAGTATGAAGGGAATTTTCACTTTTTATTCATTTGACTGAAAAAAGTAGCCAAAGGTCACAGAGCTTTCTGCCAACAAACAATAGTTGATATCCAATTCTACTTCATCTGAGTTTCATCTTTTAATCTGAGTATTTCACTTTCAATAATTGATATTTTGTTTATAATTTATAGCTGAAATTTAATGGTATGAAGTACTGAACAGCTTTTAAAGTCAATATGAAATTAAGAAACAAAAATACTAGAGTAGTAGTATACAAATTATATTCTTGTTATTATTGGAATATATTTGGTGTTTCACAATAATGGGCTGAGTATAAAACATATCTGCCAAAATCATGAGATATTAAGAAGTCTATCTGACTCTTTTTTAAGCTTTAGTAATCAATTAATTATATTTGTTTTAGTGGTCAAACTTTCATAAGACAGTATCAAAGGAAGGGAAAAATGAATACAAAATTCAAAAGTATGTATATTTTTCTCCAGAATAACTGAACTGTGTTATTTCAGAACAGCGGTAAAATGATTAAAGAATTGGAATGGGAATGGAGACACATTTAAAACCTAGATTAAAAGATAAAATATAGAAATATATAAACCATCAGTTAAATAGATTAGAATCAATTTAAATAATAAAACTAGGAAGGCATAGAAAAGAACAAAACCTTGACTTTATGTCTAAAAATTAAAAGAACAAGAGTATGATGAAATTTAAAGAGTAAATTCCACAAGTTTCCAC
The DNA here is from genome assembly GCA_023653725.1 of Bungarus multicinctus. Taxonomy (NCBI): domain Eukaryota; kingdom Metazoa; phylum Chordata; class Lepidosauria; order Squamata; family Elapidae; genus Bungarus; species Bungarus multicinctus. Next base: position 54,328,229 of record CM042844.1, read on the forward strand.
AAATTAGAAACAGCTACAAAAAGAAACAGATTTTGAACAGTGGAAGAGGAAAGTAGAAAATAAATGTCTCCAGCCATTCTTCCTAATTGATGGATTTATATAACAGCACGTATCTTTTAGATTCTTTCATGCAAAGATATTTAGGATTTTAAAGGTCATAACAACCTTTTAGACTTCACTGAAATCTAATTGATAGTCTCAGTTTATACCATATGTCTGCCATTCAGCAGTATACAGTAAGTGGGGTTTATATTTTGCCCTAATTGGCATAATTTGTGTGTGTGTGTGTGTGTTTCATTTTAGACTTGACAATGAAGATATTGAATTGGCAGGCAGTTTCTGTCTTTTAGTGTCAACAGTCAAGAAATACACTGCAGGCTAACACTTGGTAGAGCAGCCATGAAGGCCTTGGAAATAATATTCAGATACAGGCCTTCTGTTGAGAAGTTGTGGCAAAGAAGCAGGGGCACATTGTGGCAGAGACTAGTAGCTAATTATCCCATGTGAAGCCCTTCAGAAAAAGAAGAGAACGTGAGATTGCTCACTTGGACTTCAGACAGTTGCTCCATGAGTAGACTGAGGATTTAGCATTTGGCTCATGAGTTGAGTGGTGAGAATAAAGGAAATTCAATCAAGCTCGCAGCTGTAATGCAGCTTATATGGGCATAAGGTTCTTATGAGCCACATTTTTCACTATAATTAATTTATAACTAAAGACAGATTTTCTGTTGTGGCAAGATAAGAGAATTCTTAACAAGAAATCACTGAAAAAAGTTTAAAATTAATAAAGGGAATAGTTATTTTGAAAGGAGATTGTGTGTGTAAATGTATGTGGGAAAGTACTTTTGAACAAATAGGAGTAAAAACAGGCAAATGAACGAGACCTTAGTGTCAATGGTAATAGTGTTTACTATTAAAGAACATATACAATTGATAAACTTTAGAAAACAATATGAGCCAAACTGTAATGCTGACTGTTGCTATGGAATTGTTGATTGTGATACTGACCATAACTATGGAGTGCCACCTTTGATGAAAGTTTTGAGAACACCACACACCCCGCAAAAAGATAAAATAAAATAAAACATAACCTTGCTTCATACCCATATATCCTTATTTGGGAAATTATAGAAATGAAATAAATAAATAATGAATGAAAATAATTAAATATTCAAATAATTTCATAATGTTTTTATAACTGTTTCTTTCTAAGCTTTGGCAATATACCATAGTCAGCTTTTCATACAACTTTCAGGCATTTACGATATTCATGAATATTTCAATTCATAACTACACTCTGAAAATTCAGTAAGATTTGAGTTTATTTGAGTTTATGTATGGGCATGAGGGGAATAAATTGGATAAGAAAATTGGGATGGCCATTCAGATATAGAAGTTCTAATCCACCATCATGCCCTGTTTAATTTCACTAATGTTTGAATGAAGGTATTTTTTTTATTTATTTATTTATTTCTGAGTTTTATATACCGCCCTTCTCCCGAAGGACTCAGGGTGGTGAACAGCCAACTAAAATACAAGTAGACAAAGTATAAATTATTTAAAAGAGAATTAAATACTAGACTGTCTCAAATCTAAAAACCCCAATTAAAATCAATAAAACTTCATACCCCGTCCCAAGTAATCTAAAAACCCCATTTAAAATCCCATTAGTCAGCTCAGGCTGGCCTGCTCGAAGAGCCAGGTCTTCAGGTCACGTCTGAAGGCCCTCAGGTCACTGGTCGTTTGTAATCCAGGGGGCATCCCATTCCAAAGGGCGGGTGCCCCCACAGAGAAGGCCCTATTCCTCGGGGTCACCAGACGACACATAGAAGGCGTCGGGACCCGGAGGAGACCCTCTCTGTGGGAGCGTACCGGTCGGTGGGAGACTACTGGCAGAATGCGGTCTTGTAAGTATCCTGGTCCGATGCCATGGAGCGCTTTAAAGACTAAAACCAGTACTTTAAAGCGAACCCGGAAGGCCACCGGCAACCAATGCAGCTCGCGCAGGAGGGGCGTCACATGGGAGTATCTCGACGCCCCCGTAACCACCCGCGCGGCTGCATTTTGTACCAGTTGAAGCCTCCGGGTGCTCCCCGCAGGGAGCCCCATGTAGAGGGCATTACAGTAGTCCAGACGGGAGGTGACCAGGGCATGAGTGACTGTGCGTAAGGCGTCCCGATCAAGAAAGGGCCGCATCTGGCGTATCAGGCGAACCTGATAAAAAGCCCCCCTGGAGACGGCTGTAATATGATCTTCCAAAGACAGCCGTACATCCAGGAGGACACCAAGATTGCGGGCCCCTTCTGTGGGGGTCAAGATCTCATCCCCAATAGCCAGTGACGGAGTCAGCTGACTATATCGGGCCGCCGGAAACCACAGCCACTCGGTCTTGGAAGGGTTGAGTCGAAGCCTGTTCTTGCCCATCCAGTTCTGCACAGCCTCCAGGCAACGGGCCATAACCTCCACAGCATCATTGGGGTGGCTTGGGGTGGAGATGTAAAGCTGAGTGTCATCAGCATAAAGATGGCATTTCACCCCAAAACCACGGATGATCTCTCCCAGCGGCTTCACATAGATGTTGAATAGAAGAGGGGAGAGGACCGACCCCTGAGGCACCCCACACATGAGGGGCCTAGGAGTGGACCTCTCCCCCCCGTCAACACCAATTGCGAGCGGTCCGAGAGGAAGGACGAGAACCACCGCAAGACGGTGCCCCCAATTCCCAACCCCTCCAACCACCGCAATAGGATACTATGGTCGATAGTATCAAAAGCCGCTGACAGATCTAACAGGACCAGGACAGAGGAACAACCTCTGTCACGGGCCCTCCAGAGATCATCTACCAATGCGACCAATGCTGTTTCGGTACTGTGCCCGGGCCTGAAGCCCGATTGGAACGGATCTAAATAGGATGCTTCCTCCAGATACTGAGGGAGCTGACGCGCCACCACACTCTCAACAACCTTCGCCACAAAGGGAAGGTTGGAGACAGGACGATAGTTATTCAAAAGAGCCGGGTCCAGGGAAGGCTTCTTGAGGAGGGGTTGCACCACCACCATTTTCAGGGCGGTCGGAAGCGCCCCCTCCCTCAACGAAGCGTTGACAATCCCCTGGAGCCAGCCTCGTGTCACCTCTCTGGAGGTAGAAACCAACCAGGAAGGGCACGGGTCCAATAAACATGTGGTGGCATTTAGCCTCCCCAGTAGTCTGTCCACACCCTCGGCGGTCACAGGATCGAACTCTTCCCAGATAACCGTCTCAAGACCTGCCCCGGACACCTCCCCCGGGACCACCCAACTGGAGTCCAGCCCATCCCGAATCTGGGCGATTTTATCATGCAGAAATCGGGAAAACTCTTCTGCCTTACCCTGCAAGAGGTCCTCCCGCGCTCTCGGCTCAAGCAGGGAGCGGGTTACTCTAAACAGGGCAGCAGGCCGATTTTCTGCAGACGCAATAAGGGCGGAGAAGTGTGAACGCCTCGCCGCCCTTATCGCCACTAGGTAGGTCCTAATATAGGACCTCACCTGTGTCCGGTCAGACTCAGCACGACTGGCCCTCCAGATGCCCTCCAGACATCTTTTCCGGCATTTCATCCCCCTCAGCTCCCCCGTGAACTACGGAGCCAGGTGGGATCTATGCCGAGTCAGAGGTCGCAAAGGCACAATTCGGTCCAGAGCCTCAGCGGCCAACCTATCCCAGGTGGCCACCAAGTCTGTGGCCGAGTTATGAGCCAGAGTTTCAGGAAATGGCCCAAGCTCCATCTGGAACTGTTCCGGATCCATCAGGCGCCTGGGGCGTAACCATCTCCTCGGCTCCGCCTCCCTGCGATGGGGGGTGGCGGCACCGAAGTCTCATGTTCTCGCTCGATACTATTGGAAATGCTGAAGTTGATTTTATTCTATTTGTTCTATTTGAATACAAAATGTTTTAAGATACCAAAAAGATGATCATGATCAATGAAAGCTATAAATGCTTCAATTAAAAATATCAGTTATGTTGCACTGTAAATAGCCAACCAACAGATTACAGTGAATGCCAAATATTGTGATCTGAGACCAGTTAGTATGAATGAGTTACATATAACATCACTTAACCATGTGGAATGTTAAATTTTATTTCCAATAATCTATATGAGAAAAAATAATTGAAAAATAGGCACAGAGAACACCCATCTTGCCAGTTTACTTCCATTTGACAGGAGCACTATGATGGCTACCCACTGAAATGTGCCTGGGATAATATCATCCCCATCCAAAATGAACATGGAACAAAGAAACTAGGAAGTTTTCACAGAAATTAGAAGCATCAATTGATAGCTCTCAATTATCTGTATGCTGATTTTCTCTAGTCTTTGGCGGCTAACCCCTATGTGCAAAAGGCCAAATGAGGCTACAGAAAGTTGCATGTCCTGCATGTTACAAGGGTTATTTGTGGACCAAAGAAATGTTCATCAAGATTTATGTGCTCTAGGGCAGCACTCCAGCAAATTATGGGGAATTGTATACAGCTATTAACTATGCAATAAAAAAGAAAGTAATTATCACTTGCATCATTTACTTGCTCCAGCTGAAATACAGAATGCTTACATTTTGCAATGACCTCTTATATATATATATGATCCTCACATATTTTGTGCTGCTTTCAGCTAAACAGCCTTTATTCTTCCAATATACTATTTGCCTAGTTTTCTAATACTGAATAACATCATGAATATTATACCACAACATAGCAGAAAATCAAATCTATTTTGTAATGGAGGAAGAATCAGAGTAAATTTTATTCAATCAGTTCCTTTCTGTAACAAATCTATACAAATGCTTCGTAGTTTTTTTCACCACACTATTTTACCATAATGTACAAATAATGTTAATCTATTCTTAACTTTAAAAAAAGAAAAAAGGATTTTCACATCTTGATTCCTCAAGTTTGATCTTCCACATAATGTTAGGATTTACCTTCCCAGAATGCCTGGCTAGCACAACAATACTTAAAAATCTTCTGAAAAGTTAGGTTTGTATTAAAATATGTTAAAATGTAATGAGAGAAATATGGCTTCTACAGAATTATTATATTGGATCTATATCCTGATTTTTATTCATGCTATTTTTTCCCCTTTAGGATTAAATTCAGAATCATTTAGTGAGCTTCTGTGATTGAAAGTAGGAAAGTATACTGTTGTAACCACAAGTCATATATATAATACAATACTGTACTTTATAATACTGTATAAAGTACTATAAAATGATAGTAAAATAGTAAGATTGCAAAATGAAATAGTAAAAAGAATATTGGATGCAAGAAATGTAAATAAGCTAAAGCTTTAAGCTAGAGCTTTATGCTAGAGCTACGATTACAAACTTAAATATTTTTAAATTTAAATGAGGGGACAGTAAAAATAGAAACCTGGTTGCCAATAGTTAGAAATACCTCTGCAAAAAGCTAGTTCAACAGTTGAAGGCCCAAGACATTGAGTTTGCCTATCATAAACAATTTGGCCTTAATCTCATTGTAAATAGGGCACCTGACTAACATCACAAGTCATTCAACAGAGAACTTACAAAAACTCCCTGAGATATATGCTGAGGGAATGCTCTGCAGATGAATACTATAAAAGTCTTTTTCACTGAGGTATTGATAATATTAACCAGCTGCTGAGAGACTTGTATATGTTCATGTTATGTTACCAAGATGAATATTTCAATGACAGTACTGCAGTGGGATCTTTATTGGTATTCCTTTCAAAAATCAATCACTAATATTTTCTCTATCAAGAATTGAGTTCTCCCAAAGCTCTTTCAAGTCCTAATCACCTCACGGTGGAATTATTGCTCTACATAGAGCTACCCTTGAAGACCATTCAGAAGCTACAACTAGGGCAGAATGCAGTGATGCAGCAGTTTTGGGGGACTCAAGGTTGGCCCATGTAACACCACTGCGCCATGAAATTTAATTTAGAGCAGCCTGTAATCAGTTTTATTTTTCACTGTAAATGTTCCATCATCACATGGCTTTTTAGTTTCCTCAATAGCAATAGTTTCCTGTCTTTTTATTAACAGGTCCATCATAGCTGGCTTTTCCATCACCTGGCCTTTGTCACTTCCTCAATCCTAAGGATTCACACATGTAATCAGTCTCTTCTATCCCAATTGAAAATTATCCATTGAACCACATTATCCATCTAATGTTCAAGAGGGAATAAGACTATTCTTAATTTTTCCCCTCTTGTCACTTGTGTAGAACCTTACAACCATAGATGCAGCTAATACAAACATAACCTTAGTCAGTCTGTTTGCCTGAAAAGATTACCAAACATCAAAAGCTGACAACTAATAATCAGGAAAGTACTTTCTACTTCAAGTGGGATAATTTAAACAAAACTTTTTCATCCTCATTTATCTGATTTATAACCTTTTCCCCTTTTGTGGATCAAGCAACTAAGAGCAAGTTATGCTCTCTCAAGCCGCTGCTGCCTGACAAGTTATAGTAATGATCTTAGCTTTCCTAAGGCAATTCAGTTGCTTAAATCATTGTTTCTGTTACAACATGTCCATCACAAAGTGGCATTCCAACAACTGTGTCAACATGCCTTGGCAGTAGGTTTCATAAGAAGAGAAAGGGAAAAGACAGCGAACAAAAAAGTTATTTTTTTTAACAGGGAAAGAGACAAAAAAAGGATCAAAAAGGATATTCCACTGGGAACAAGCTAACATGAGCTGCCAGATTTATGAGGGAAATTGCTTTCTTGCTAAGAAGAGAATAATGGAGAAATTTTCATTATTGCCACAGTTAAACTGGAATAAGATAAAAAAAGCATTTTAATATGAAAATTGTATATTATAACACTAATTTACATTGCGATATAACAAGTCTTTTGAAGGCTAATATTTCCTACTGGCTACAGTAGCATAAATATTTTGCAAAGGTATGTTTGTTTTAGTGTGACCATTAAATACAATATATAGAAGATAGTATATCATCTACATAATATGCCTTTTTCAGAAAGTATAGCCAATAGAACATAGATTGCTATCTGGCCAATTTCCAAGATCAAATTTCCCCACTCTGCCTTTAAGTTAAGATCTACTTTAGTGGCCCTGTTGTACAATTCACCCAACCTTAATCTTATTAAAATTAAAAAAAAAAATCAGTGAAAATATAGAATAGACCTCTCTAGCAACATACCAGCATGGAGCCCTTCGTAATGGTATTTTTTTCTTTTTTCTATATGGGCTATTTATATATATATAATATTTTGCAATTGTAAACCACTTAGACAGGGCACATGTGTTTGTACATGAGTGCGTGTATAATTATTTTTATTCCAATAAATATTAATAACTAATAAAGAGTTCAAAATTTGTTTTTCTCTTGGTAGCATCTATTTCAGTATTGCCTTATTTTACCTGAAAACAGCCAATTTCATGCCCTACACTTCTGGGACAGCACGGGATAAGCAGTCCAACACTACAAAGGCTTCCATGCAAAATTAGTTTATTGGATTTTATTAGGCATCCTCAAAGTATAACTCAGAGTTATATTGAGATTCATCTAACATCCAATCTTTGCCACAACAGTCGCTTCAATAGTATGAAAAGATGGTGCTCTTCATCCCATATTGTTATGGCAAAGGAAAACTCCAGCACGATGTTGGGGTCCGGGTGAGAATACCCCAAAACTCCCCCAGACCAACCAGAGATCAAGTCAGTGACCAATCAGGATTACAGATGTGACCACGTGACATGAACTACATCTCCCATGAAGCATTAACTACATTTCCCATTCCATTAAGGAGGCAGCTCTCATTCGTAAACTAACTATATACTGTCTAACCCAAGGGTCTCCAACCTTGGCAACTGGCTGAGGAATTCTGAGAGTTGAAGTCCACAAGTCTTAAAGTTGCCAAGGTTGGAGACCCCTGGTCTAACCAGCACAGCTAATATATGTTGTTATGATTTTCTGAGACAAGCACATTCATATGGGCTATCTAAAATTTACATTTCATAGATAACATATGCCTAAATTCACCAAATGAGAAACTTTGACCAGAGTAAGTGATAGCAATTATTCTTTCCACTGGATCGAAACGAACATAATTTTAGAAATCACAAGCCAATGTTGTGTCACTAAGTAATCACTGAAACAGCTTAGCTTAAGTTAAGCATTAGCAAAAGTGTAACCTTCCTGGTCTTAGACTGTAAGTTGGTTAAAATAAAAAGTATAGAATTATCCTAAAATCGCAGCAGCCTATCTAATCTCCTCTTTGTTATTAGTTGAAGAAGCTATTTATAAAATATGCATCTTCATTTCCAAATATTAATTTACTTTAAGAAATTGTCTAATTCAAAGAACTGTTTTAAATGTTTAAAATCAGTTACCTAAATCAGAGAACAAAGCTTTTTTTTAAGCCTCAGAGTATAAAAAGAATATATCTTAGGACACATGATGTCAACAGAGAATGGGCTTAAAATGACCTTTGAAAAATCGTGGAGCTTTGGGAGAATATAAACATTAACAGGTTTACCTTAATAGGTATATGTTAAACTTTAGAGGATAAAAACGAAGGTGCCCTGAGAGGAGGGGGTCACATGTGACCTACAAGTTCCCTCAACCTGTCTTAAGTATTCTTTCAGGTTTCTTTCATTTTGCTCCAGTGTTGCTTCGTTTTGCTTTAGGGTTACTAGGTACTTGAACAAGCAAAGGAGAACATGCAAGGAAAATGAAGCAATTAACTGTTTAACTTTCTTGGAATCTGCAAAAAAATAGTTAAAAACTATATATATATATATATATATATATATATATATATATATATATATATATATATATATATATATATATATATTTGTTACAACACCCTGGTAAGTCCCAATCCAGGGAGGAAGCATACTGCTGTCCTTTTTTGTCTTTCGGCTTATCACCAAAGACCACCCCAGACAGAAAACTCTTTGTTTCATTGTCTTTTGTTTAAATGTGTGTTAGGTTTTTGAGCTGATAAATTAAACAAGGGAGACTAGTATAGATCTATTTCGAGCTACTTAGCTCTCGTCAGCTAGCCATACCCTTATTGGGATTCAAACCAGGCAAGTATTACATGTGAGGCGGTTGTAATTGCCATTAGGCCACTGGTTCTCATCCAGAGCAGCGATACAGGGGAATAAGTATATATACTTGTGTTACAACACCCTGGTAAGCCCCAATCAAGAGAGGAAGCATACTGCTGTCCTTTTCTGTCTTTAGGCTCATCACCAAAGACCATCCAGACAGCTATTTGTTTCATTGTCTTTTGTTTATGTGTGTTAGGTTTTTGAGCTGATAAATAATTAAACAAGGGAGACTAGTATAGATCTATTTCGAGTTACTTAGCTCTTGTCAGCTAGCCATACCTTTACTGGGATTCGAACCAGGGAAGTATTACATGTGAGGCAGTTACATAAATATATATATATATGTAACACAAGTATATATACTCATTCCCCTGTATCGCTGATCTGGATGAGAACCAGTGGCCTAATGGCAATTACAACTAGCACTAGCTGGTGGGAGGGTACTAAGGAAGTAATTAAGGTCACAGAACCTGCTAGCCCTTCTTAAGGAAGCACTGCAGAAAACAGTTACAAAGGTAGCTTGTTAGATGGTCAAAAAGCTAGATGAGATTTGATTTTAAGACTATGTCTGCAAAGGCATGAAGATAAAAAAGAGAGCATGCCCTCCTTTTGCTGATGCCCAGCTGATATATTTCTCCTCTGTGTGTACATCTTCAACAGAAAGCCTTCTATTGGGATCTTCCCATTTCAGATAACAAAAGATTAAGAACAACAAAGAATGAACCTTCTCAAAGGTATGTCTCAGGGCCATAGTGCCAGCCCTTACAAGCTTGCCTGACAGTTATTTATTCGTTTGAGGGCACTAAAGGGCGTTCTACTTTTCCAAATATTATAGATTCCATTTCAGTTCTGCTGATTTGCAGTTTCTATATTATTTTTGCTGTTGCATTTATGCTTAGAGATGTAACTGAATGGTTCAGGTAAGTATCTTCAGTGAAAGATGCTCTATCTATGTGTTCCTTGCATTGCAAATATAAACAGCCAGAATCTCTGTGGTGAAGATTTTCTATGATCTATAGTATCAAAGTACAGTTAAACCCTGATTAACAGGTGTCATTAATTGATTTTAGAATTTGTTTCCACTTCTGATGCATGTGTGCTTCTATTCATGTACAAAGTTCTGTTGATAATTTTATGCATTGATAAAATATGCCATGCATAAAACCATATTCAAATTTGACATTCTAATTTAACAATCATTTCTCCCCCATGCCATTAGTCCGTTAAATTGCAGAGGTTACTGTAATATTGTGGTTAGTATTATGAGCCTCTGAATTTTGAATGGCAAACTGTGCTTTCTTGCTTTCACTTCAGGCAGTAAAATCGCTTGTTTTTAGCCTGTTTATGCTACAATTGTTTTATTATTATTTTATAAACTGCCCTGGGAATATGATTAAAAGCATAAATGTGCTTATTCTAACTAAATAAATTATGGATAACTATGAAGAAACACATTTCATGCTGTCAACCAGCTGGCATGACTTCTCTCTCCTTCACAATCTAGCCTTTTTCTAATTAAGTTTATCAAAGTGTTCTACCAAAACCTTTCACAGAAAGCAAATTGTTTCTTCTATTCATTTTCCCAAAAAAGAAGTTAAATCTAATTTTACATTCACATAGAGACATATATTTGTGTGATTTCTTCAGAACCAAGCCACAGTCTGATTCATTAAAAATGGCTATGCAGAAAGAGTATACTATTTTATTCATTGTTTGATTTGATTTATCATAGCCATTCCACCTACCTCCCAAAGACTATTCTAGGAAAATCTCTTGCCGTTTATTAATTTCAGAACTTGTTGCCAATGGCATTATGCAAGAAAAGCATGTTAAAAATATATAAAGGAAGCAACCTACAATCAAAATCAAATAAAACATAATTAATACTAAAAAGACCATATAAAATGGAAACAATTCTATAGAGGAAATCTTAAAACATATTTTTATATTTTTAGTAAGACAAAAAATATTTTTTTAAAAAAATAATTAAATTCCATATGATCAGAGTGAACATTTTTAGTTTTGGAAATAAAAGTCAGAACTAATTTAATTATTGTTTTTTTACAATGCTATATATAAACCTCTTTTTACTTTTGTAAGTCCCAGATAAAATTCCACTAAAATAAACTCTGGAGTCAAACCCTTTGCAACAATAGTATGATTTTCACTGTAAGTTATCATTTTCACACAAATGATTTGCCTGCTAGTTATATATTTATTTATATATGTATAACTTACTAAGGAAATATGTTATAGGATTGAAATTCAGGAATTATTATTATAATTCAAAAACACTGTCATAATGATTCTATAATATTCCACAGCATCTCCCCATATGTTGGCTCTCTTAATGGAGGTGAAAGTCTCTAACCTATTTTTGTGTGGCACCAACATAATCATGATTCACTATAAATATTCCACATTTTACCATTCTCCACACATGTCTATATTACATACTTTGCTGACAATTTACAGGTAATCCTGAATTATGTGCAGTAATATTCAGTAGCTTCCCACTCAGTCATTCATTTTGATAATTGATGGGATATGTTGAGAGAATCTCCATTATGATGAAAATGATTATTATGACAAAGAGAGACAGGGAGAGAGAGAATCAGTTTTCCAGTCCAGTTTCCAACAGTGAAGATATTCGCCAATTCATTAATTTACTTTTCAATTCTCTATAACATGATTAATTAAAACTCAAGCAAATCAAGCCCACTGATAAAACTAATAAAAGCTTATTAGCGCTCATGCATTCATTTTGATTTAAGTGTTTCTATTAAATATTAGTTTATTGCTAACTATATGCTGAGACAGAAAATAAAATCCAATCTTTCCTGCTGCCACAACAGAAGCAAAATACAGATATAAAAGACTATTTTCATCCCATCAATTCAAATGCCAATATACAATAAGAACTGGAGTCTGCATTCATTCATTTTGATGAATTCAAGAACATGTTTAATAATTAAATGTTGGCAATGCATTTCAGTCTACAAGAAATTCAAATATTCTAACAGCAATCTGATACAGGCCTTTTATGACTGCAATTACTGGGTTTTACTAAGAGGAAGAAAATATAAGGAGAAAAAGTATGTTGAATAAGTTCAACACCTTAAGTTATTTGTAAACATAATAAAGGCGGGATTCAAATAAGTAAATAAAATAAATTCCTCCATTTGAAATGCATTCCAAGTTACATTAAGCAAATTAAAAATGATATAAATTCCAGTTAAAATTTTCTATTAGCTAGCAATATTTCATATGGGGCTCATTTTGTCAACCTGTCTTATAAGTAAAATCTATAGGTAAAATGTATAACACCAAATCCAGTTTTGGGCACACTTAGAATCTTGACAACATGTTGTGACTGGTATTGCTAGCATAAAAGTTCCTACTCAAGGGAAGTCGGATGAGTGTGGTCAAACACAAAATGAAAAATGGTAGGTGTGGCCCCAAGAATAAAAATGTGGTAGATGTGGCCCCAAAAATAAAAAAATATGTGTATGTAGTTAGTTTACTGTTTGTTATTGTTTTGGAAGAACCGTGTTAGAAAAGGGCCACACATACTTTCTACAGTAACAACTTCACTTCTAAGACTTAGCTTGATACACATGGGTCCACATGAATAAAGTCCAAATGTATTTCTAGCATATTTATAATATACAGAAAATAGAAAATAGTCAGTCTACTTTAAAACAAAAAAAATCCCAACAATATTCTTTTCTTGGCCTTCACCTTGTTTTAAGAAGCATTTATATTTATGAACCTAATTACAAGATATTCAGATTCTTATAGATATTTAAAAAGAGACTGACATAGACTGCCTGCAAGACATTTGCTTACATAGTTAACAACTAGCAGAATCTCTGTGATGAATAGTTAGGAATTCTATTCTTCAAACACCAAAAAGTCCCATGTGCATTACAATCATACCCAGAATTTATGTCATTCCAACCAACATATTACTATGTTTTTCATTTGGGTGATGTTACAGAATATAATGGCAAAGCATTTTATTTTTTCTATACTGTGTCCCTTTACCCAACCTCCGTATATGTACAGAGCTTCTCAAAATCCAATTCTACCAGTTGCATTTACTTCTTGCATTTTATAAGGTTTCTCAAACCTGAAATAAGCTCACAGACCTTGGGTCTTTCCCTACTACTAAGCTGAAGGTCTACCCACCTATACCTCAGTCAACAGAATATTAATAATATTAGATTAGCACAATATTTGCTATACTTATTTATTCCCAATCCTTGGCTTGCCTCTATTATCTGTCACTGAAGTCATCCATTCTTCCAAGACAATGGACAACAAACCTAACAGGTTTAAATACCTTGATGCTGTTCTGATGATGCTGAAATAAAGAAAAAACATAGCACTAGTACAACTAAAGATAATTTATTCATGAGTTGGGAACAAGATGAACACAAATCATAGGAGTGTGACAAAAAAATGTGGCCAGGACACATCATTTTATAATTAGGTTTTAGTATATAAAGACACTCTGAGCCTCTTCTGTAAAGTACAACCTGAACTTTCCAGATAACCATTTTTATTCTTTGGTTATTTCATATATCAATGTATATACAATTTTGGAGACTTTCAAAAAATGAATATATATAGAGTTTCATAGCAAGTGCAAATGATAGTACCGGTAGTTATACTATGTAGCTGAATTCTTAACATTATTTTATCAGATCATCAGGATATTTAAGGAGTCTAAAGTTGATATAAACACTTATCTAATGAAGACTTCAGGGGACTTATCCACAATTTTGCAGACTCAGCAGCAATTGTTGTTTATCTTATTTTACAGGGGACAAGACTTTATTTAAGCTGTACAATTCAAGTCAGATTTCAATATCAAGATTATGGATAAGGATTTTGAAGGTTAATATTCATAACTGAGTACGTAGGTAGTAGATTGATACAGGTACTAGGTATAGCATTTATTTCTAAATATACATCTATGCGTATATATTTGGACTGGTAATTCTTGTTAATCAGACAGCCTATTTCATTCTATTTGGGGGCAGTGTGTTTCCCCTTTGGGGCAAATACAATATGGAAATTACTTGCTGAGAAAAAAGGAAATTACTTTTAAGAGTTGTAAACTAACACTGAACTTAAATCCATTGTACAGTTGGATAGAAGAAACCCTTTTTACTTGTTCTTCAGTGGCTCTGCTAATATATTCCCATTTTTGTAGGCTGATTTATATAATAAGCATTCTATTATGTATAAGGTAAGCACATGAGAATGTGACAGCACCCATGCCAATATTCACTATCATGCTTTTATTGAACAATAAATTAAAGTTAAAATTACTATTTAATTTTGGATCTGAATACAAATACATTTCCTGCAAAAATTACATCTGACTTAAAGGGTAAAAATGAACTAAAGAATTTAAAGATTACTTAATGCCAAAAGACCAAGATCCATTTAGTCTCACAAATCTGTAGAATTACTTCCAAATATCAATGTAAGCTGACACACAAGATATGACATTTAACAGCTTCTTCTTTTGTTTGTTCTCAGGATCTGATATTCAGAAGCCTCATTCCTCTGAGTGCTGAACACAGTTTAATCAGTTATTATCTACTTTTCCTCACTTAAAGTTGGACTGTAACACATTTCTGAGGATGCAAAATTCACAAGCCTGATCCAAGCTCTTGTTTTACAAGCAATCAATAAACACAAAGTTCAACCTCTTTAAAATCAATCTATGTCACAAATTTCAAATGGAGAGTTGCATATTTATTTCCATGCAATCTCAGCATATTCATCTGTGCAACTGAATGAGGTTTATTTTGATGAATATCTCTTAAAATATCAGGTTTGCAATCTGAGCATGCTCCTAGGTAAGGCATTGCCACCACAGGCAGAAAGAACAATAGACTGATAAGTTACTTTGTAACAATTTTGTCTACATTCTGAAACCTCCTTTGGGGTTTACTGCAATAAAAATTGTTTGGGGATACCTTTAAAAATTATCCATAATTTATCTTGATCTACTACAGAATGTCAAGGATGTTAGTTGATTCATAGGAGAGTGATAAATTAATCATACTTAATATGGTTAATATAATATGAATATTATATAATTTCATATTCAGTATCATTTCAATGATGATGAGTTCTCAACTAAGTTCTCTTGCCAAATAAGCCCTTACTATAGAAGAAGTCATGTATTCAGCTTAATCATTTGATACCACATTAAGCCAATTCTCTCAAAGTGTATCAGTCATCTTTCCTTAATTCCTTTTCAACACTACAAATTATTCTGCAGGGATAGAGGATATATTCGCAGGGCATCTTAGTGAAGGAACGTACATCTTTAGAAGTTGAACATTATAATAGAGATATATCTGGAGATGGATTATCACAAAGACAAAAGAATTATAACTGCCATTTGATTTAGTTTTGATACATGAAAAGCCTCTGCCAGAAAAACAATTTCTATTTCAAGGACTAGTTGCAATTTGTGTTGGTTTATCTCTACTGAAAGTTTTCTGTCTCTAAGGTTTGGTTTCCTATCAGCCAAATATATGAGAGATTTGTAGAGCAAACAGAACAAAAGACCATGATGTTTCAAATCTAAAAAAGGGACATGTAAGATTTTATATGGCATTATCTCGGGCATAGTGATGCTTTTTGTACTTTATATATTTATCGTGCATTTTTAATCATCTGTATTTTAAAATATGAGCACACAGAGAGACACACACACTAATCTGATATTTTTTTCCATCTCAAATGCAAGATTATTTAAAACTAATCAGTTTGGCTTCTGTTATCACTGTTTATACCCAGTACAAAGAAGAAATATTCCAAACTAAAATTGCCTGTCATGTTTATCAGAAGTTAATACAAGAAATACTAAAAAAAGTCAACAATGTATTTAAAGAAAAATATTGCATTATTACTGTCCCAGTTTAGCAATCATTTTGTCTTTGGAACAACAAAAGCATTGAATATTATCACAATTATTTGTCTAGCAAATCAACTTACAATAAAAAATATTTTATCCTGAATCTGATTTCTTTACATGGTTAGAGATTCAACTATAGATTTTTATAAATGTGTAACTTTCTTTTTCTGGAGAGTTTCTTAATTTATGCCACAGAGTCATATTAGCAATGTGTACAATATGTATATAGTATTGTGTTTGGCTTTTACATATGATCACTCTATTTGGAGGTAAGAAACACATGTTTTTAATAATTTATTTTCAATTAAACTGATTCATGTTAGAAAGTTAAGCAGGGAATGATATGTGAAACTGTTTGTCAAGAGATGCCTATGGCTGGAGTTGTCCAATTCTGTGGTTGCTATGGTTCCATCCTTTGTTACTGACTTTTTCTATTGCTATGTATGAAGACTTGCCTTTTACTTTACCACCTCAGTGTTCAGTGTTCAGTAACTATTTTAAGAGGCTATTTATTTAGCTGACTGGCTGAGTAATTTGTTCCTACAGCCTTAAAGCTTAATTTTAATAATAATGCTTTATTTCAAGCATGTAATATAATATTTCATTCATTTTCAAGTAATTCTATTAGTCTTAGTATGAGGAGGAAAAGTATGGGGCTTTTAAAAAAAGTTAGGCCTGAGAAGTATGTAATCAAATTTATACTGTTCTATAAACAATGATAATTGCACAACATGTGAGTTCTGAAACATGATTATAGCTTCTCATATTAAAAAAAAGAATCAGTCTCAAACATAATGCATCAATCAATGTATATTTAATTACAAAATAATAAAGTTTAATTATAGGATTAGATTTGAAATTTATTATGATGGGATATAGAGCAATGCTCCAGTTTCCCCTTCCTTTGAATTTTTAGTTTCTCTTGGTGAAATTACAATAATAAACCAAATACAAATGAAGTACATAAAAAGACCCCAGTGATATGAAAATAAATAGTTACCATTATTCATCCTTAATATTGCCAAATCATGCTCCATGCAGATGTCTAAAAAAGAGAAATTGACAAACCATCACAAAAAGAAAGGAGCTTGAATATGCCTAAAATTCAGTCCTAGAAAAAGTTGCCACTTTTATCTAGAGGATAGTGACCAGAATTTGGAAGATTCCCATAAAATCTCAATTACAACTTTCTGCCACTCTGCACTGACCTATGTGAAACAACAGAGCACTTATTATCAAATAACATAATGTTCCATATTTTATCTGCATTTTACCACAGGCTAAGGACAAACCATATGGTTAGTCTTAGAGCTAGATAAAAAGCAAACTACGATAAAACTGCTGCCATGATTGTTCACTAACAAGACTGGTGATTAATGCAATCCTTACTATTTTAAGGTGCAACAATTTAAGAAAAGTGATTGGTGGCTTTCCCTGGCTTTATTTCTTCCCACAAAAATTGTCTATCAGCAAGAGGACACCATCAATCATTCTCAAATATGGACAGATAAGGTTAGATGAGTATAGATGAATGTAGGCAGGTGACTGAAATATTAAATTTAGTCATGTATCAAATTACCTGAGTAATAAGTTACAGACATGGAGCAGTTTAGTGCATGTGATCTGTCAGTCTAGTTATCTTCAGAAAGAGTGGCTGCAGGCACAAAGGAAAGTTGTACAGGAAAATGGGAGAGAATGATTAGTAGCAGGTCTGTTCCATCTTCAACTAATGCTGCAATGTAATGGCATTGCTAACAGGGAGTCGTTCTATCCCTATGACTGGCAGGACTTGAAAGTAGCCTACGGCAGTAATGAAGTTGTAGAAAAACAGGCAAAAGTGTGCCATCGCTTCCACCAAAATAATAAATCAATAAACTTATTGTAATATGAAGTCCTATCTTGGAGGACCAAAAACCTGTATCCTACATCCAAGATAATGACAGAACCAGCCACACACAGACAGCAGAATATAGCTCTGTTTATAAGTCCATATATGTTCTGTCATGGGCTTCAAAAAGTATCAGGCATTCTCTAGGCCGGGGATGTCAAATTCAAGACCTGGGGCCAGATCTGGCCCACAGGTGTTTAGATCTGGCCCATAGGGCTGCCCTTGAAACAGCGAAGAGTAAGCCAGTGATGCCTCTGCCCGCAAAAATGGAGCTTGCATGCAGCTCTCCCTGGCCCTGTTTTTGGCCACAACGGCCTCCTCTTGCAGCCCTTTGCAAGTGAAAATGGCACTCCATTTTCAATGGAGAGGGCCGGGGGGGCATTCACATCCTACCTGTTTTCGCTGGCATAGGGCTGTAAGAGGCCCTCATGGTCAAAAAGGGAGCTCAGGAGCCCATTTTTGCTGGTAGAGCACTCGGGCCACCACAGGCACCCCCGACATGAGTGACGTCAAGCTGGCCAAACCCACCCTGGCCACACCCATTCCAGCCTCCGAGATCAAACACAACCCTGATGCAGCCTTCAATGAAACTGAGTTTGACACTCTTACTCCAGGCAGATGTCTTTATATAAGCCAGGTGTCCAGTCTCTCTTGAAACTGCAGCTCAGTTGAAGGGCAAGTCCCATGAATAAAGGAATTTATAGTAATATGAAGTACTTATCCTAGATCCCATCTCTGATTGTGTCAGCAACTACATTACTCTATCACTAATTGAGCAGCGACATTAAAATTGTGTCACTGAAAGATAGAAAACAGAATTTTAAAATTGAAACTACTAAAGTCAATGTCTGGTATACTCTACCTGACTCTGTGGTTTCTTCCCCAAACCCCAAAAACTTTAACCTTAGACTACTATTGACCTCACCCCTTTCCTAAGAGGTCTGTAGGAGGCGTGCATAAGCGCACCAACGTGCCTACCGTCCCTGTCCTATTGTTTCTTTTATTTTTCTTATATGTACCCATTTCATGTATTCATAACTATGTATATACTTACACCTATTATCTTGTAAGTGATTGACAAATCAAATAAATAAATAAAGACTACTCTGAGAAGGTTGAAATAAAAGTAATATCATGACAGCATGTCATACAAATGATTAGTGGAACATGTTCATACAAAAATGAAGGGGACCAGAGCAGTGGTGGAATTCAAATTTTTTTACTACTGGCTCTGTGGGTATGGCTTGCTAGGCGTGGCAGGGGAAGAATACTGTAAAGTCAGAGGTGGTATTTGCTAGTTTTCCGAACTATTCAAAATTTTCACTACTGGTTCTCCAGAACTGGCCAGAACCTGGTGAATACCACTACTGGACCAAAGAGTGCGCCCTAAATTTCAAGCTACCTTTTATTATTTTCTCTTTATCAGACTTGTGCAAATTATTCAGCAAGGTATTTTGCTGGCAATTTTTTTTTAAAAAGTCCATCTGGGTGAGTCCTCAAAGTGGCAGGGTAATTGCTCACAGACTCAATGCACCTGCTTCAAAGTATCCAAAAGGTTATCTGGTCATGTCAGATTCTCTCATGGAATGATTTGCATGGTCCAGGAGTCAACCTCAAATGAAAAAACTATTTAGCATTGCTGTTCCTATCAGCCATTGCAGAAGAGAAGTACAGTGCTAAAATTTCATTATCCAGCTTCCAAATGTTCTTTTGCAAAACAGGCTTCAATTTTAATTGCTTATTCTCAAGGTACTTTAGAATATTTTTAGAATTTCCTTTGGCTGGCATTTTGAGTTCACATTATTACTGAAAGGTAGAGAATGTTGTTGATGTTAACACATCTCCCTATCATTCTGCAGTTTCCCTGATTGCCCAGGCTCCCTAAATGGAAAAGACCTCCAAGCAGGCATTCTATCATGACATCTTCTTTGGGATTTAATTGAAGCATAGGAAGCCTGCATAATTGTTGGAGACATTACTGCAAAATGAAAAAAAAACAACAACATTTACTCAAACCTTTTGACCACTCTGCAATTAAAATAAATGCCAGAAGCCAGCAGACTTTTACATATTTGAGAAATGTGGGGTCAACAAAAGCACTTTATTTCTTAACTTAGTCTAAATCAAAAGGCTGACATCAGCTTGAAAGCCTTTGTGGCTAGACACCACAGGACAGAGGATTTCCCTTGAAACACATGGTTGTCAACAATATGGACAAGAGAAATGAAGAAGTGACAAAAGAGGCAATAAATGTACTGGCTGTGTTCTTCTAAGAAGAACATCAGGAAGCTTGCACAGGAATATAATAACACCTTAATCGTTTTGAGAATACATTCTTTGGGCCTTGTCATGATACAAATGTATCTCATTCTGCTTTTGTTTGTTAATCAAAGTGATTTGAACAACATAAATATAAATGTCAAACATGCAAAATTCCAGACAAAGCTGAAACCCAGGCTTGAATCTGAAAAGTGTAAAGAAACCATTTCTAAAGTATAGCTCTTCTGCTGATGAAAAATATTAAACAATAGGTACTATTTGTAATGTTCTGTTGAATGTCAACATTTAATTGCAACGGAATATCCAACAGAAAAGCAAATTCAATTACAATACTCATATTCTTCTTTGTAACTTTTAATAATTACTACCTCTTTTCTGACAGTTGTGAGTCTTTAATGGCTAATGGCAGTTGAAAATTGAAGATCTAGTCTTGCATATTTTTTATTTCTATTCTGAACTATTATATATCAGTTAAAAGCTCAGATTCTTATTTTAAATCTAAGACTTGATCAATACATCTTTATTACACTGGTGGCTTCACTTTTCTTCCAAGGATTTCACACCCATATTTTCCTCCACACGAGGTAGGCTACTCTGAATGATGTGATATTTTCAAGGTTTCATAGCTGAAATGGGCTTTTCTACTAGTTTACCACTCAGAGCTTATGTACCAGAGACAAATTCCTTGCAATGTGTCTGATAAAGAATTCTATTCTATTTTAAATATAATGTTTTTCAAAAGCAGACTTTCTGGAGACAGTGACAATAGCTAGTGCCTGTTAATATTTACCATTTATGCAACATTCTTCAGAATTGCCCAAAAAAATCAATTCATAGACATTATCACACAAACTTTTGAAATCCTTCCGAAACATACTCATACATACATTCATGAATCTGCCTAATATCACTACAAAAAATTACAGATTAGTTAAATTTGATTCACCAACTTTGAAAGTTACACTTGGATTCTTAAAGGCTTTCGTTCCTCTGGGTTTCTTTTGGTCAGTCAAATATTTATTTTAAACCTTAGAGCCAGTTCTACTACTTGTCAAGAAATAAATTCAAGAAATGTTTGTTTCTCTATCAAAGAGAAATTTCCAAAGCTAACTAGCTGCAAGTCTCATTATTTCATTAAAATATCTCCTCTTTAATCCAATATGTCTCATAGATAGCTATGGTTAATCAGTGATAATAAAAATGTATTGAAATTCACCATAAGTTTCTCAATTTCACTACCAAGATATAGTGATGGCTATACAACTACATATCTTAGAAAAAATTATGATGGACAAAACAATCAAAACAACAACTAGTCATGACAGCTATATGTGACATCCTGTATTAGAACTATTCTTCTGAATATCAATTGGTGAGAAGCATAAGTGAGTAGTGCTATTGTATTCAGGTCTCATTTGTTGATTTCTCATAGGCGCTGGTTGGCTATTATGAGAATCCAATACTGGGCAAGATATAAATTTAATCTAATCCACCATAGTTTTTCATATGGATCACATATCAAATTACATATCAAAACAAACCCTGGTTTTAATATAAAATATCTTCCAGAAGCACTTTGTTCAATGCACCAAAGGTATCTTAAAATGTCTGGATAATGAGAATGCAAATGATTTTAAAATAAAAAATACACTTTATTTTCATTTTAAAAAGGATAAATGTTGAAGTAAGCAACAACTATTCTGTGGACAACTAGTAAATGGGATTTGAATGGAGACTGACCTGGTAAGATATAAAGAAAAAGCAGATGTTAATAAGGGAAATAATTCAAGACTGCATCACTGCTAGTGTCACTATGACGTCTGCTACTTGTCGAACCAAGCTTGTAATTTATGGTTGCAGACATAAAACAATTGCTCAACAATTGATGCAAAACTTAACTTTAGTTTTGTTGCATAAATTAAACCCTTTACATTGTTCTGATTGCCTAGATGAAAGTGGCCAACAATGAATTTTATTTTAAAATCTTAACATGAGAAATTGTAGACAGCATGTCATTTTCATTTTAGAAACAAGATCATTTAAGATTGTAGTAGGTATCACAAAGGGCTTTTCTTCAGCCAAACAGCATGACTCAGCACTGTTTTCATTTTATTCATTGAGAAACCATTTAAGGAATGGCTGAAGCTCTCCATTCTACATTATTCACCCAACACACTGTGCTGAATAGCTATTGAAAAAATATACAACTAGAAAATGCAAGATTGATATCTTCTATGTAGAAAAACTTCCAAACACTTCATATGTTAAAGACACAGACAAATTAATTGAAGAACTTCCTTTCCCCAACCGCCCCCATGGAAATGAGCAATGAGGAGAAGTAAGAAATGTAGAAAAAAATAACCCTCAGAATTATAGCTTGTTTTAATGTAAACGCATACATAATCTGTGATTCTTCAAGAATTTATTCCACTTTTACATTGCAAGATATGAAGACATTTCTTGTTTAAGCAATGACAAACTTGTTCTATCAGCTTTAGAAGTCTGCGGTTCAAGGTGGATTGATTTTAATGGATTTGTATCAAACATTTGATAGCCAAAATAAATAAAAAGGAGAAAGGTCCTATAAACCTACAAGCAAAGCAGGATTTTTGCTTGTATGGTTTAAGTTTTTGAAAAGCTTATGAGATTACAATTTAGTCAATAAAGTCTAACTCCTCTAAAAGTGATGATGACATTGATATGAATACTAAATAATCACAGTAAAATTAATATTTTGTAATATTTACTTTCATATCAAAGGGGCTTTATAATGGCCAGATAGCTAACTTCTCCATTTTCACAATAAGCAAACTGACAAATGACAGGAGCAAAGAGGACTGTGAATAAATTAAATATCCCTGAATAAGAGTTAACTTTATCTCTTTTTTTGTGTGTCTTTTCTATTTGTCTCCCTTTAATTTCTAATAGAAGGTTAACTCTTATATAGGGAGCTCCAGCCTGAGTTATCATAGTTTTCCCTAAAAAGTTCTTCCAAAAAACAAGATTCAATCTGCAAAACACTAATTTTAAACAAGCAGTTAAACTATTCATTTGGATTGATCTTCGCTATAGCAGCACAGGACACCTTGGAGTTACTCTTTATAAAGATGCTTACAAAGCAAGAATTGGATTATCAGACATACAGAACATTTGAACTATTAGGGATAAACTCAAGAACAGGGGAGACAAAACTCTGTTTTTCCACCGAAATGAATAGATACAGCTAAAGGCAGGATACTGAGTCTTGACCTGGAAATCTATGTTCTTTTAAGGAATTTGAGGAAATGGGAAAGAATCAGGGGCAGCCTAAAAGGAGATTATAAAGTAGGTAAGCCTCTGATCATCACTGACCCTTAATGTTCTTTTATTGTGGGTGACATCCTCTTTTAAATGAAAGCTATGGGAATAATGAACTGGTGACAGTACATAAATGAGAAACATTTTCTGATCTAGTGTCCCAGCACCAGGAAGACAACTGTATATACTTTCTAAAAGCAGTTTATATACTGCAGTTTGAAAGTGTAAAAAGGAAAAGAAAAAAATGGCTAATAAATAAATATAAAAATAAAAATAAATCTCTTCTGAACAGGAATGAATAGAAAGAACATAAGAGTAGATAGCAATCAGTAAACACTACTTGGCTGATAGAGAGCTTCAACTTCTAACAGGATGCTTTACTACATTTCCATTGCTTATCCTTAAATTCTTAATCCTTACATTTTGACATTTGTATGATAACAACAAAATGTATCTGGACTGAAATGTGAAATGTTTTTTTTAAACTTTTGCTTTGCTTATCCCACACTAGGTCACACAAACTTCTATCCTAATAATCTCAGAAAGCCTTAGCCTAGTCAAAGATTTTCTTTAAAATTCGTATCTCTTGGTCAATGCTGTCCAAGCAGAAAGTTTCTGCTTGGAAAAAGCAAGCCCTTAGAAACCACTTCAGATACAACAAACATAGGTTGTAAAAAACAGGTGGGGGGAAGAAAACTCCTCCTAAAGGAACCAATGCTACTACTGTTGCTGTTATGATCAATAGCTGTTGATCACCACCACCACCACCATCTCCAACACAGAAGAAAGGGAAAGCAGGTTACATCTTGCTGGAAAGCAACAGTAGGGAAAGATTTAATGCTTGCTGGGACCCAGAGCGCCATCTCCCTGCCCTGTGCACTGTGGTCTGTTACTTAATTGTTATGGCTACTCACACTGCTGTTGTGGCCCGACCAATGCACCATGGCTTGGTTATGCGCCGAATCTCCAGTGAGAGCAAAGGTCGTGCTTGTCAATTTGAGTTCTTCCTGTCGGAAGCGCGTGGCTTTTGCCAGCAGCTGGTCCGGCGCTGCCCGTGCCCTGCTCTCCAGCTGCGCGTCTCTTTCAGCCGGAGCTCCTCTGGGTTTCCGACTCGACCGCCTCCTCCGATCGTTCCGGTTATTTTTTCTCCGCCGGCTCAGAATTGCTGATCCGGATCTCCGGCCGGCCTCCAAACTGGCTTCCCTACGCCCTGCGCTCCCTGCTGGAAACAGAGCGGGAGCCGAGGCTAACTTTTTGCGGGTGGGCCTGTCAACATCCGGAGGAGATAGTCTGGGTCGGATCGGGGGAAATTCTGGGAGCTCGCCGGTCACTTGGCTCGATCCCATCCAACCCTTTGATCCCATCCCGACACGTTTCTCCCCGGCAGAAGCAGCCGAGATTGGACTCCCGGAATCCGCCGCCTCTCGCCTGCGATCCGCGGGCTTCTCACCTCTTTTATCCACAGGTATCTCTCCGGCCTCATCGCCTCCTCGTGCCGTCCTCAAGTTCATTAATAATCCTCGGGCTGGTGGCTGCGGCTGTAGCTGCACCTGCCAGCGGCACTGTCGGCAAGTGATGTCTGCTCCGATAAAGCCAAAAGTAAGGATCAAAAGCCAGGTCCGAGCGGCGAGCAAAGCGAAATGCCACCCTGGGTACCAGCTAGTAACTTTTCCCATTTCCCAGGAAGCGGTTGGGGAGAACAAAACAAACAAACAAAAGCAACGCTGACAACAACAAAAAACGGAGTGCAAATCGAAAGGGGGGCGCTGCAGATGTTTTAATTGCTTTTAATTGTATATATTTTTAATAATAAAAGATGCCAATAACTCCACAGAAGTTTCCGATTCTGCCGTATTTGAAGCTGGATAGAAAAGGGAAACGCGGTGCTCTTTCTTTCTTTCTTTCTTTCTTTCTTTTCTTTTCTTTTTTGTCTTTCGGATTCCCGCCCCCCCACCAAAAGACTGGCGTTGTTGATCCGGCTTTTGATGGAAGGGAAAGCCACAACCACGGGGGGAGGAGCTGAATTAAAGAGAACGAGCAAGGGAGAGGGCGCGCCTCCCGCCAACGCACCCTTGCCTAGTGAATGCTGGTGCTTGCTTGGATAGCCGTCGCAAAATCGCCTATCCGCTTGCTGCCCCCGCCTTTCTTCCCGGCGCTCTTTCGCCAATCGCTTCAACTCCCTGGGATTTTCTCGTCAGTATAGTTAGGACGCGACGAGCCCCATTCACTTTTACGGAGCTAGAAGTACTGGGGGGCATGGGAAATGAAATTAAAGTGGTTGATAACTCAACGGTACTTCGCCATCTTTCTCAATTATATTTCCAATTAGTGAAGGTCAGTGAAAATTAGGAAAAAAAGCAAACAACCTGTCTGTCTGTCGTCTCTTCATTCTCTCTCTCTCTCTCTCTCTCTCTCTCTCTGTGTGTGTGTGAACGCGCGTGCGCGCTCTCTTTCCCCCGCTTTTAAAAACTAAGCAGACTAGCTGAGAAATGTATAAAGATCAATTTTCGTTTCCCCTTCGTCTGCTTTTTGCACCTTCATGCTTGCTTCTTAATAGAAACTCGTTTTTCATCCAACACTGGATTGGTTCTCAATCACTGGAACTCAGGATTTGGAATCTAATATCCGGAAATTTAGCAACATCTGTTTCTCAGTCATTGACTTCTTTCCACCACTATTGGGACCAGCATTCTTGCATTTTGTACTGTTTCCTCGATGATTAAAATGTATTGTATGTTGCTGCAAAGCCACTCATCCAGGATATGGCTGAATCTGACCTTACCTTACTTCAGGGGATGATTTCTATTCATATAAGATATTAATGTTTGCTTTAAGTATAAGTTTGCAAAAACATTCAGCTGGAAATCTGTACATGTTGTTTGGATGTAAAATTGTACATTGATGTCTCAGAAAATTTATATATATATATATATATATATATATATATATATATATATATATATATATACATGCATAATTTTATTGACAGTTAATCTAGGACGGAAGATAAATGTAGAAATAACACCACATGAATATAGAATTAGAAAGAAAGAAGCTTTGAGCCACAAAAGATTGTTGAAGTAGACAACACAACATGGCTTCCACCAGGTGCATAGTTCATCATCGTTTAAGCTTTTTTAAAGAAGAAAACAAAAACCACCAGTTTAAGACCCATGAAAATAGATGAACAAATAAAAATAAAAATGTGAAGCTGGGAACTGTTAGTGATGGTAATAAACATAAAATGTAGTCTAAAACATGGTTGTTGAAAGGCATAACTACTGGCACTGGATTAAAAAAAATTCAGAGGATTTGGATCAAAGTAACGGATAAGGTTGCTTAGTTGCATTGTAGGCATATGCCAGGGGCATTATAGCTAATGTGCCCCATTAAAATTGTGACCTTTCAATAGGAATAATTGTATATCCAAAGTGGGGAAGAGTTCTATATCTTCCTCTCAGCTATAGAGTGCCTTCTCTTGTTCAGTAAGAGAAGAGAGTGCCAAATCAGAGGCATGGCCTTCAAAAAGCACCTTTGTCCATTTATACTTGGGAAGCAATTGCTACTGCCTGCTGCATTACTCTTGGACTTAAGTGGTGGCTGTCACCAGGAATTGAGATAAATAAATCACTCAAACATTGCCAAGATCTGCTTGGATAAAAGTGTCAAGAATGGAAATACGATTTTGAGAATATAAAGGCAATGAAAAGAATCCAAAGAAATTCCTATTTTCTAAGGTGTTTGCCCTCTAGCTTTGAATGGCCAATTATTTATAGTAAGGAGTAAGGGGTTGCCTCCTTCTTGAGCATTTTATATTTTTCTCCTTTGTTTTTTCATTCATACTTGTCAAGGATTCTACAGTATACTGAGCATTTAAAAGCCTTGGGGATGGGGGATGGCTTTCTTTTCACTTATATTCAGGTTTAGGAATGTAAAATGCAAAACAATGCTTAGTTTTGGGAAAATTACTAAGACCTTTATAAAATCATTTTGTTTTCATGTTGATACAGAGTTGTTTTATATAATTAATTTATTCCCAAAGGATTTTAGTTAATTCATAGGAAACAGTCTCAAAGCAGCAAACAGTAAAAACACACATTGCTGGCAGTGTGCATAAATACATTTGCACTAATATGTATGTCTTCTATGTATTGTGTCCTAGCAGGTGGCAGCACAGAGCCAACCCTGGTTGAAAAGGAGAATGGGTCATTTTAATGTTTGAATCAGAGGAAATCCTAAACTATAATAGTAGACCAGACTATTAAATTCAAAAAATATTCACATCCATACCAGTGCCAAGAAAACAATAAAGTCATGTTTGCTCAGAAATCAAGGTGGAAAGAAAGACTTTGTACAAGTATAAAAAAGTGATGGCGTGGAAAAATGAAAAAAATGAACTATATCTGTTAGGCTGATGAAAAGTCCAGTTTTGAGTGCACCCTTGCACTAATAATTACATGAAGTGATACCCTGCACAGTAAAGGAGAGAGTTTTTGTCCCAGAATTGTTAATTTTCCATTTCTAGCATATTTATTCATTAAGTATGTATAATTAAAGTGTTTAAACTGCTTAAAGTCACATTCTTCACTTGAGTCTTGAGTAGAATACTGTTCTCATTCTGTTGTTCTCCAGAGAATTTAGAAGGCTTCTACAAATTCTCAATCTGGGATACAAGTTTAAGAAACATCCCCAACCTGATAGTGCTAGATGAACCTGCTTCAAATAGATACATACTCTTAATCCACAATATAAATGCTAAATTGTAGCATTTTCTTTCAATTTGTTCTATTATGAATGAATGCTATTAGCACAATATTGAATGTTATTAACATGATATATAATATTAAAGATCCATTTTACAATCTTATGAAAATACATGTAATCATACTACTGGATATCTATAAAACAAAAAGTATTACTTGCATTTTTATTGGTTTACTTGTGCCTTAACTGGCAGAAATGTATAGTTGAGCTTTTTTTTCCAACTTAGATATGGCAGAGAAAGCTTCAACTGTTGTATCCCTTAAGGATGTAGCAACTTTGCATAAAAACTGATTACCATATGATAAAACACCTATTAAAAATAACCCTTAAAATGTTATTGGTTTTTGTGAGAGATAACTATATAGTGATACTAATTTTGTTTATATTAGCTTAATTATTATCTTATCTCTTCAAGAATTGTGAGAACTGCTCCTGAGAATTCTTTGTAAGACATCCAAGTCTCCCTCAATGATTTGTAGTTTCTGGGAGAAATGATGAATTGCTTCTGATATTTAGTGAAAGTTTATGTTCGTTTCTGAAACTGGTGGTTTTTTCAATTAACCAATAAAGAAATTTTACATAAAGATGCCTTGTATATAGAATACTAATGCTCAGAAGCTTAATTGACTTGAAATTGGCTAAATCAAACTTACCTTCTTTCTTAAATTTTGGAATAGTTATTGATCCAGATATTTGAGAGAGGACTCATTATAGGTGTTAGGAATCTGTCCACCAATTAGTTGGGTTGGCAATATATAAACCAACAATGTAGCTTTAAGACAAAATCACTGTATTGATTTATACTATATTCCAATTGGTTGATTATAATGCAAATTACCATAAGAGGGAGCTAGATATCATATCTTGCTCTCTCTGACATTCTGTCTCTCTGACATTCTGTTGCTATCTAAGGTTCTCTGTTGTATTTATGCTGTGCTTATACTTTGATATTTTTGTTTACTGTAAATGACAAAGGCAACTGGTAAGAAGACTTTGCAACTGGATATTCTTTGGACTGTAAAACGCATATGACCTGGACCATTTATTGGACTGTGCTATTTCTTAAAGTAAACTTTAACTCAATTTAGTGTATCTGTGTGTGACTGAATAATTATTCATAACTACTCTCATAAACATTTCCATGTGCATATCCTTGTTACTCAAGGGTTATTCTGTACATATCATAACAACAGGTAAACGAACAATAGGCAATACAGAAGCTACCAATCAGACCTTTAGTTAGTTCTGCAGGGATCAAATTCTCGATGTAGCTTGGTTATGCTATGAGTCTGAATATCTTACAGGTGGACTTAGGAACAATCAATAACTAAGTCAAATACATTCAAATACATTCAGTTGAAAGAAATGTTCACTAAATAGAGCCTGGAATTGCTCTATCAGACAAGATTACCATCCATAGCTCGTATACAGTCTGCATGTGCAGTCTCGGGAGATCAATCACAAGCAGGGATGGGATTCAAATTTCTTAACAATCGGTTCTGTCCTAATTTGTGGGTGTGGCTTGGTGGTCATGTGACTGGCTAGATGTGGCTTGCTGATTTGCTGGGCGTGGCTTGTATGTAAATATAAATATATTTAATTTTTTATTTTTTAAAAAAGCAACTTTTACCCAAAATGAGGTAAAGCAGGCAGGCAGATTGAATTGCTCACAGAATCACTGATTCACTGAGAGATCTACCATTCTGCAATCTGCTACCTGAGTCTGTCACATAAAATTTGCTTGCAAGCAAACTCACAAAATTAACTCATAACACACCATGTATATAAATATTATTTTTTTATATAAAAAAGAGAAACTTTTACCCAAAATCAGGCAAAGCAGGCAGGCAGATTGAGTTGCTCAGAGAATCACTGATTGACTGAGAGATCTACCATTCTGCCATCTGCTATCTGAGTCTGCACTGAAAAATAGAAGCTTCAGTCCTAAGGAAGATTCAGCTCTGCTTTTAGATTAGCTAGAAACCAAGAAATCCAATGATTTCCTGCTTTCTAGCTAATCTAAATCTCCCGGAACAGCAGAACAGATGAGGGTCAGGAGAAAAAAAGGAAAAATAGCAACTTACTAACCACAGGCAAGTTGGATGGCAAGCATGCCAGGTAAGGAGTGAGTGGGAGGGGAGGGGATGGGCCAGCCAGCGGTACAATTTCCCGGTTCTCCAAACTGAAGAATTGTAACAACCAGTTCTATAAAACCAGTTTGATCAGGTAGAATCCCACCCCTGGTTACAAGACATCTTGATCTAGCTTTTTCCACTTAACCATTTTGTGTGTCATGTTTTTTTTCTCAAATAGGGACTCAATACAGTTGCTTCAAGGTAAATTCAGTACCCTCCAAACAGTATCCATCACTATTTTTAATTATACTACAGTTTTAGCTTTGATATAGTTATCACATAGATTTAAACTTGGATCTAAATGCAATTCAATATTAAATCCTGGATAATATTAATCAGTTCAGAAGGTTATTTCCCTATGTCTCTTGTATCTCAAATGAATTATCTAAACTGAGAGGCATTTGCAAAGGCTGTTTGAATCTCCTTCAAACTTTATTTGTGCATTCCTATCCAAGATAATTTCATCTGGGTAATTATTCTCAGGCCAGTGGATCCAAGTATTATTGATAAATTTTGCTAAAATAGAAAAAAAATTACTATCAGATTGAAAATCAATTTTAAATTCAATTATTTTGTTTAATAGCATATCACTATTGTAAAGTTCATTTCCATTTGGAATTCCATTTGAAACACTTAAAATTCAGAGATCGAATTTTGCCATAATTAAATCTGTCTATGAGATGTTAACTTCCACAGGGATGTAAGACTGGTTTCAGAAATAAAATAGAAGATCTGAGTGCCAATTTACAGAAAGATGTGTTTTTTTTCTCTCCTATTACTGTGAAGTTGGTCTATGTGATAAACAGTTTATTCAACTAATAATGTCATGTCTATTCTACACAGAATGTTCACTAAATTGAACATCCTGCTGTCTAGGGTTCTAAAAGCATAATGCAAAGTATAAAAATCTAATTAAAATTTTATTGAAACAATATAATAATGCTGAGCAAAATGGAGATGTGAGGACAATTTAAACAGTTTCAGCAGTGACAAATCCAATCATTATTCTTCATATTACATAATTGATGTATGTGAACTGTTAGAAAATATATTTCTCAAAAGTTTGGTATTCCAGAAAGAAAAATAATAATAATAAAACTACCAGAAAATACATAGTATTTTAATATGGCTAAAATGCAAGGAGTAGAACAAATATGTTTCTTTGTAATATACATTAATTATTGTTTTGTATTACATGCAGTAAATTTTCTGCAGCACAATAAAGGGGAAAGATAGTGACAATTGCCATTTTTACAAAGCTGAAGTGATACTATTAGCAATCACAGAAAATCAAAATATGAATTATCTAAAGGTCCATCATAAGTGGCTAATTTTTTTTCAACATACATAGATTCAGGAAAATAAATGCATGCAATATATGTCTTTTTGTGTTTCTTAAACTGCAGATCTTCAAAGACGTGCTTTGTTTTGATGGCAATTAGAGCAAACACCTCTGCAAGGCAAATGGAACCTGGTTCACTTGGCAACAGCAGTTCAAGCCAACAGCTAAAGGCAGGATAGATTGACTGACTGAGATGCTATGTCCGTCTTGACTTTTCATAGAGCCAAATTGCTCCTATTCTAAACTGCCCTATTTTCTATACTAAAAAAGCAATGTCATAACAGAGAAGAAAGAAATGTGGTGATTGATCCAGGAATATCTTCATATAATCCCACTACCCACAATAAAATACAAATGTTTCAGGTAGTCTTAAATATAACTACAGGTACCCTGTGAAATGTTGTACTTGAGTGATTAACTGGTAAATGTACACCATATAACTTTGATTAGTTGAAGCAGCACAGCAGAAATAATGATAAAGTTATTTCTTCCTTGCCTAAAGTTTTATTTCTTCAATTAATTTTTATTCCTTTATCACATTTATATAGGGAAAGGTCAATTTAGAGATTTTGTAGAACCTGCAGACAGGATCTTTTGTGGATCATATTAATAATGTCAAACCTTCATAAAATTCCATGTTCCTTTTGGTTCCATTTGAAAAACTCTTTTTTTCCTTCTTGCTTTCAACAGTTTCCTCCAAATTTGTGCCATTTTAATTATGCTTACATGACTGTGAGCACAAATTGAGTCACCCATAAAAATAAAATTCAGTCGACTAAGTTACTAAACTGTAAACAATGGTTTCCAAAGAACAATGGCTGGCTTCACAGAACATAGTAAACTACAAACCTAGAAACCACATAGTGGCTTACCACAGTAAATAAATCCAGCCAGCATTTTAAATTCCAGAAATAACAACCAAATTGCAGATGAATGACAGATTAAGCTTAAAAAGCCATGTGGGCTGGGGATTTGTTGCCATATGTAAAGTTGTCCTTGCCCTGGTTTTAAAATCCATCCCCCTATACTATTTACTGGATATATATCTTGCTGACATAGACTGAAACTGTTCCAATTCATTTAGGTTACAAAGTAGTGGTTTCTTTGGGAAAGTGCTTGTAATAGTCTGACAGAACTTCCTTGAGAGATAGGAGGAAGAGGAGTCACAGACTAGGCAACAGTCAGATAAATGCAGCTTAATCTTTTCTTGATTTTCTGTGGGTTAAGCTGCTTTTATCTGACTGTTGCCTAGTCTGTGATTCCTCTTCCTCCTATATCTCAAGGAAGTTCTGACATACTATTACAAGCACTCACTGAGATCACTATTTCTGTGGGTCAAAAAATATCTTCCCTAGTTTCTTGAACCAAAAGAGCAACCGGGAGAAAGCTACTTTCAGATTCAGTTACTGCTCCCTTACAATAGGGGTATCAAACTCAATTTCATTCAGGACTGTGGTCGACCTTGGGGGACCGGGAGGGGTGTGGCTGACTGAATGGAAGTGACAGCTTGATGTTTCCTCCTTGCATTGGGTAGACCGGGCCAAAGCCATGCTGGTCCAATGTTTCGTCTTTGCATGTGTACCAGCCAGAATTGGGTAGACCAGGCCAGCCTCTTACATTTTTCAAGATGCCACAGACCTTGTGTTTGGCAGTCCTGCCTTACAACAAAGGTAGTATATACAAACAAACAAACCTCATTGCTTTTGCCTCTTAATTACCTTGAAGAGATTAAAGTCTTCTTACACTAACATTCCACTGTGCATGGAAAAGCAGTAGGGAGAAGCCAGCTGCAATTCAATAGTTGTAGGATCTTCTCTTTCCAGCTTACTGGAGAAGATTCTGTGCCCCTCTTTCTCTGTCTCTCTGTCTCTGTCTCTCTGTCTCTCTCTCTCTCTCTCTCACACCACACACATACATAAAGTTTATTGTGCTTCATTTATGGATATACTGACTATGTAGAAGAAAAACTACTCCATGAGCTCAATATTCCCATTGGAAAGCTCTTCCATCATTCTTGTGTTAGAGAAAGTTATTTCTCAAATCAATTCCCTGATTCTCTCATTGCCCAGCATATCTCAAATCTTGGGGGAGGGGGCGGGAGAGGGGGCGGGGAACTATATTCTCTATATGTTTTTCCTACAGACGCTTCATTTCCAAAGGCATAACATCCACTCAGCCCTACTTACTATTTACAAATAAACTTCGCTATTTCCCAAATCCTTTGGAATTTGATTACACATTTTTCAGTTCATAGAATCTCAGCCTTTTAAAATAACCATTGACATCTCAACTTCATTGACAGTTCAGTTATCCCAACAATAGGATGTGCTTTTATTTTTATATTTTTACAGATAATTTTTAATTAGTTTTGTTTTAATAGCAGTTTTATTGTATGCCACACAGAGTTACTTTGAAATTGCATTCAGAGCAATTCTTATATTAATACTGTCTTTGTTTTTTGTTTGCCATAGTCATTCTATTTCTATTTACATTTATTTTATCCCAGTACTTTTTCTTTTGTTCCACTGCTTCCTTTGTCTTTCATATTGATAATTGTTAAATCTGAGGTGTTTTCTTACATGAAAAATCCCATTTGTTTACAAGATTGTAGGAGTCAGAAAGATGGAATCATGTAGGATTGTAGGAGTCAGAAAGATGGAATCATTTCCTATTTGGAAGCAGTCATACTTCTATTAGGAACACTTAGAACAAAATTCTGTGTGTGCTCACCAACAATCAACTTTACACCTGTTCACATATATGATACAATCCAATTCATTTTGCCTAATATGAATCTATTGTCATTATCATTTATAAATCATGGCTTACCACTTGATTTAATGTGTAAACCCATCTAAGTGCAATTTATTCAATAAATCATAATTCAGCAAATCATATTATGGCACAATACATCAAACTAACCACAATATACAGTGTAATTTACTTTTAGAATAAGTAATGCATTCTGGTTATAATACCAAATAATTTCAAATAATTTCATCACTGGTTCACCAAAAATGTGAGCGCACATGCATGCAGGGCTTTTGTGCATGCGTGCATGCATGGCTTCTGTGTATTCACATGCAAGAGGCTCTGGGGCAAGGCCAGAGTGGGGGAATGGCACATTCCTCAACCCGGCCGAGACAAGCAACAAGCAGGTGGAGGTTCTGGGGCAAGACTGGAGCCAGGGAATGGTGCATCCCCAGGCCCCAACCTGAGGCGAAGGGCAAACAGCAACATGCTTACCTTTGGTGAGCAGAGCGGGCAAGGTGAAGAGGTGAGGTGCAGAGATTAGCTGGGACATGTGGCAAAAGCAAGATAATATAGGGTGGGTGGGCCCAGCCGGTAGTGCAATTTGCCGGTTCTCCAAACTGCGCAGAATCACTACTATCAGTTCGGTAGAACCAGTCAGAACCAGCTGAATATAATATTTCAATTTTTGCAACCATTTTTAGGCCAGCATCCAAAGGATTTATCTAATAAGTGAAGATATGTAGAAAATGGCAATCTTCATATATTTTATTAAGTTCAGCGACAATTTCCATTTCATATTATATACAGATTTCCTAGTATAGAAATACTCTATACTACCATTGTAAAAAATCAAAGAGTTTATCTAGATGTGCAGATCAAACTAGAGGTTTTAAAATCCTATTGTCATCAGTGTTTGCTTCATTTAGTCCATATTGATGGTTTTGCCATCTTTATCCGAGGAATAAATCCCCTTTTAGAACAGCTTTTGACATTTCAACTACTAGAGCAAAAAATGCTAATCGGGATAGTGGAATATACAACTGTAAATGTCAGATGAGTGCTTCATAATGATAACCATACATAACTGTAGAAATGCTTGAAAGAAAATAATTAAAAACCATGTTGAAATTTGCTTAATTGTTTTTGCTTAATTTTTTATTACAAATATGAGCAGTATATATTTTATAATATTTAACATTGGTTTTTCAAATCTTAACTCCCATTGTTGTTAATATTACTCTGCCTGTTTGCCTAATTTTCTGAAAATTTAAACAGAGGAAATGTTCTGAGCAATCACTGATACTATATATCACACACCCTGAGAAATGAATACTGAAATACATTAAATTTAGTTGCTATAAAAAAAAGTGACTCATTTCCCTATACAAATAAGATACATATATTTGCCTTCTAACTTTGTTTTGGAATGAGCTAATTCTTCCAAGAAATTTTGTTTCCAAGAAAACAAAATTGATATCAAGAACAAGGGGTCCAAAAATACCATCCTATTTAAACATTCAGTCATGGTGAGTCTTTGCTGTTCAGTGTTTACAGCATTTCAGAAATGTAGCTGTTGGAGATACATTCACCTTTTTTCATTGTCACTTGTCAGCTGACTAAGGCTAGAGGTCTCACTATCTTAATCCAGAGACCATATTTATCCAAAGGCTGGATTTCCTCAGCATATTTATCCCAAACAAATAAACCAGATTTTTGGCTTTGTTCAATGTGTGAACTCAGCTACATAGCCTTGGCTGTTAGTTTATTATGGAGTAATTCGATGTGGTTTTGTTAGCTTGGCATAGAATGATTGAAACAGTGGTAATAATGAATAGCAATTGAGTTCAGAAATATGAGTTCAGCTGTTTTGACATACACAGAGCTTTGCAATGTTTCCATGCTGCTCCAAGTCTGTTTTCACTAAAGCTGGCTTTGCTGAATCCTATCTTTCTATCGGCTGACCACACAGTGGGAGCTATTGAAAGCAGGAACCAACCAGTGGTCTGCCATTACCCATTTTCACATCTGAATTGCTGGGGCATTATTTGTTTTTTTTTATTTTTCCTACACAGCAGAGGGTATTAGCTCTGCTGAAGCTAACAAATTGTCCATTTATTCTTTTGTGATAATCAAACTGTGTTCTACTGATCTTTATAGTTGCAGAAAAGAAATTACTCAGTTCTTTAGAAGACTTCTTAGAATGGCTCACATGATTTTCAAGGGACCATGGGAGGATTTCCCAGCTTGTGTAGGTGACAAGTGGTCACAAGTGGTGTCCAGTCATCCTGAGAAATGTAAGAATGACATAGGCTGTTCAAACAATCACCCCTGAGCATCTTTTCCCACTTTAGATTGTGCAATTTCTTTTGATTATGCACCAGTTGCAGACAGGATAACCCAAAGATGTGGAAGAACATTCAACTTCAATCTTGGATGAAAACATTAGAAAGAGTTCATTACTTAGGCTAC
Organism: Bungarus multicinctus; assembly: GCA_023653725.1. NCBI lineage: Eukaryota > Metazoa > Chordata > Lepidosauria > Squamata > Elapidae > Bungarus > Bungarus multicinctus. Next base: position 54,365,208 of record CM042844.1, read on the forward strand.
TTTGTTATAGTGATAAAAAGAGAAACACTTTCTGTTGGTATTATTACTTCCTTTCAGTTATCTTACAGTCCAGAATGTCTTCTTTCAAGGAAAAGATCAACATACCATCTCTCAAAGATACATTTTATCTCTCCCCCAACTCAACTGGCTGGAGACTTACACTAGCCAGGAAGGGCAAAGGTCCAGAATGCAACATCACCATTCTAGCACTGATGATGTTACTACTTTGGATGATAAAATGTCTGCAAGAATAAAAACAAACTCGGAAAGCACCAAGGACTCTCATTTCAATCTTGAACTACACATAGTCTCTTTTGTTGGTTCAGATAATACTGGATTATATCCTGTCTGGATTATAGTTTAGTGTATTGTATGAAGCCTCAGGCTGCAAGATTTAGAATACAAAAATCTGAGTGACCACAACACTGACAATAAATAGATTATAAAGCACTAACTCTTTTTTATCACTTGGTAATTGTGAGAGGTTGTGAAACATTTGTCACACCGATCTGGCATCCCTAAGGAATCCAGCTATTGTAATGGTACTTTAGAATACTGCATGAACCAGGTTTTACTGTGCTTTTGAACTAATAGTACTAATAGTAAAATATTTGGGTGAACGCAGCTTATCTTTTTTCCCCCTAATCTTTTCAAGATCTGAAATTGGATTTATTATTGTACTTCCAAACTGTAGTTTCTTCCTACACATTGAGCTATGGCTATAGTGGTTCATGGATTAGCAGGAAGGACTGGTGGGAGAAACCTATTCTGAAATGTTAAATTCAAAATTAGATGTGCAGCAATTGATCAAGTGTCATAATTTTCCATCCTCTTGTGCTGACTCTGAACAATACTGCTCACCTAATATTCTTCTAAAAAGTCACATATATTTTGTCAATTGCTTTGGTTCTCCAGTGAGACTTTAAAAAAAAAAGTATTTTCATTATTTCTACTTTTTCTTGAGCACCAACTTTTTTCTGTATCTGTTGCTGTTTTAAAACAGGGCTGCCTTTTCTAGTTTGTACAAATACTATTCCACAAAGCTGCTCTGCAATTCAGATGCTGACAGGCTATAAAAACCATTTAGGTAACCCCTATTTGGTGACAAATGACTAGGACAGCATAAATCTTCAACCAATCCCAAGGGACCACCCTCTCTGTTTCTTTCCCCCACCTTCTTTTTTAGAGTTCACTGAATTTCAGCCATTGTGGCTGAAGGAATTGCTTGATGTTTTATCAGCTCTGGGCTTATTTGTATTGACAAGACAATAAAAATTCTTGTCTATCACTGTCACCTTTAGCACTTCACTTGACTCCAGAAAAATTTAATAGGGGCAATCAGATAATGATGAAAAGGAAAGGAGTGCTGACATAATAGTCTGCAAATACTGGCTTTAGTTTCTCACCATTTTTAAAATTGTCTATATGTAAAAAGATGCGTGCTTTGGTCTATTTATGCATTTCTTCTGTTCTAATGCCATACTGTTTTCATCTCAATAAGTTAATAGGTCATATTTTTTAAAAAATATCCTCTATAATAAAAGCAGATCTTCTTTTTCAGTGTAACTTCCTGTTTAGCTAAATGCACTCTCTATGTCTAACAAATCTTAGAGAAAACTTGATATGAATAAAACATTTATAAAAAATTGATCACACCTAATAGCCAAAACATACTAACTATTTATATATTGTAATGGAGTGTTCTGAAAGTGGGCAGAGATTGCTGGCATTCTGAATAAAGGTAATCCACACAATAGCATTTTGTTGCCATTTTCTCTTGTAATGATTGAATATAACACTAAAAATGTAAAATGTAACAATATTGAAATGTCAATGTCAGCATAGAAGACAGGGATAACCCGTACAATCAATTATGTTATTTAAATTAATATACTCTTTCCCAGATCAAGGAAACAATGAATGGAAACTAACAAAGGAGAAGGACAACCTAGAAGTAAGCAGAAATTTCCTAAGGGTGACAGAAATCAACCAATGGAACAGCTTGCCATCAGAAGTTGTGGATGCTCCATCACTATAGGCTTTCTAAAAGAGACTGTTCTATATTCTGTTATAGTCCTTGAGAGAGTGCTCAGAGGACACAGAATTTTGATGGTGTTCCTCTTTACTACAGGCAAGAAAATTCTCACATGAAGAAATGTTGCATTCACACAATTTTTCTGAAGTAGGTCTGCCACTGTTTTTCTACCACTAGATCTTTAATAATTGAGCAACAACAAAAACCAGTTTAAAGAATGGAGAAATGAAAGGAATTTTACTTCATTTAGATCAGACTCAAAGGACAGGTCACAAAGACATCCAACAGAATCAAGTAAAATATATTTCTGTAACATACAAATTAGGTTTATACAATATATTAAGATAAAATGCAATAGTTCAGGGTAACATTGTGGTAGATGATTCTATTTATTGATCTGCCACATATGTTTATAGAGATTGGATGCATACAACATACTCACCATAATCTTGCACATTTTAGTCATATACCATCCAGTGCAAATTGTTCTCCAGATTAGCTAGGATTGTTCAGACCTCAATTTATACTCCTAACCAGTTCACAGTATTAAAATAAAATAAAACAAAACAGAAAAATCCTCAAAATAAACAACTACATATGTTAATAAAAACAAATTTGTACCAGCAATATGTAATCATTCAACATAGAAATGGAATATTATTTCAAAATTCCTCTCATTTCCCATCCATTGACTTTTTGTTTTTGTAGACAACTGAAATTCACATAAATTGGTCTCCCACCCATCAAAAGATACATTATTACGCCAATAAATTTTGGCAAGATGCAGGCACTTAGAATACTTTCATGTGCTCCTTTCTGTATCAATTTATCCCAGGATAATTCAACTGAGGATTTAAAAACTCTTCTGTATTTTGAAGCCAAGTGTATTCTCCTTCATTTCCTTTCACACTTTAAGGGATTATTCAGACAACACTTATTTCATGGATGAGGAACATTATTTTAGCTACATAAGGAACTTTTACGCCCAGAATTCATTTGGCTTCTTTTGAATTTTCTTTTATCTATAGAGGAAACTTCAGAATAATATTGCCAATGATTACTGCTGAAAAGATAGTCTGCATTCTTACTGTTGCTGAGCCCTAATCCTAGCAAAAATCACATCTTCGTACCAGAAGTGTCATTAATTTATCTTTATCATTTATTTAAACTACCTATATTTTAATACACTATCCTTCTAAAATATCAAAACAATATGTAGGAAGCTTAATTATTAAATGCATCACAATATAATGCAATAAAATTATAGAACTTGAACAACATGATTTCAAAAGCATAAAGCAAGCAGCCTGAGCAAGCAAATAAATGTTAATCTGCATTAATTACAACTGCATTAGTACCAAGCAGCTTTAGTGAGGAAAAATATTCCAGAGATCGGTTCCCATTGTAAAACAAATCTGTAGCTAGTTATTACATGACACACTTTCTTAGGAAGGAAAAGAGCAATGTCATGAAAGGAGACATGTTTCCAAGGTGTTTGTCACATTAAAAGCAACTATTAAAACATTGAGGTGCTTGGAAATGTAGCTATAGAAACATCTTTGCACCTTTGCTGTTTGCAACTTTTATCCTATTACCTGATAGAAACATTAGGAATAGAGATTTAGCATGTAAGATTTTCTGTGATAAAAAGCTTCACTGTGGCAGAGAGATGGATCAAAAAAAATCCAAGAGAACAGTGCTTTTACTGGAAACTAAAACAAGACTTTTATGCTTCATAGAAGATGTGCCAGAAGGAGTTGGCATTTGTGCTGTAGCTACTGGAATGCACAGAGGTAATGCTTCTAATTTCTTAGCCCTGGTAGGAATACCAGCAATGTTGCCATCATTTGATATCTGCAGAAACCACAGAGCTTAGGCACACATCACCACAGTAGCAATAGCACCTAGACTTATATATTACTCCTTATTGCTTTGCACAGTGGTGGGATCAAAATCTTTTACTACTGGTTCTGTGAACGTGGCTTGGTGGGTGTGGCAGAGAAGGATACTGTAAAATCTCTAGGCAGACATTGTATTTACCGGTTGTCCGAACATTTCCACTACTGGTTCTCCAGAACTGGTCAGAACTTGCTAAATACCACCTCTGGCTTTACAACACTGTCTGAGCAGTTTATAACGTCAGCATTTTGCCCCAAACAATCTGGATCCTCATTTTACTGACCTCAGAAGGATGGAAGGCTGAGCCACCAATGGACCTAAACCTAAGAGTAGGGGAAGAAGCAGGTCCTTATTCCTGCTTTGATGTCCTCATTTGCTATGCAAGTTAGAAGAACTGCTGTAGAGGCAGCCATTTTCCATTTTGTTTATTATTTAAGGACGTCATTTTGGATGTGAATAATAGCAATTAGGCTTGCTTTTTCAATCTCCCTTCCCAGGAAGAATAGAATATTTCCTTCCACCCTTTTATCACATTATGAAGACAAAAATCTGAGAGGTAGAGACTCCTTTTAGCATGCAGCTTACTTCATAAACTTTCCTTTTGTTGTAGGTTCTTAAGTATTTATTTCTAGATATTCTTAATGAGCTTGTTTCTATTAATACATGCATGACCCCACTAAATGAAATGAAAGATGTAAGCCAGGGTTACCTCAAACATTTCATTGCTGGAAGAAAAAGGAAACAGAATGGCAGATAGACACCAAATTGTGTAATATGTTCCTGTATGGAGATACCAATTAAAATTGTACCACCTACACTGTACACTACTGAACACTTTAAATAAAGCTCAAGGATAGAGTCATGTACAAGCTTTATGCTTCCGAAACATTATTATACAAAAATGTTTCCCCCCAGTCTTCATTTTAGTCACAAAAGACCATACAACATGTATAAAAGTTACTGTTATTTCAGAAAAATGTATAAAATATATCTAAAAGTTAGTGTTACCAACACAATTTTTTAAAAAATATATATAAACTTTTGTAAACTATTACTACTATTATTATATAAGGGTATATAATAATTTTAATATATATGCAAAAATGTTGAAAATTCAGAACTGTACATCATATATTCTAAGGTTAGATCTTTGCTGGGTTTACAAAAATCAGATAATCCTGCTCCTAAGAAGCAACTACTAGTAGTAAAATTACTTATTCCAATCATAGAAAAAGAGCTACTGACTTGAATCAGAATGCAAGATAGTACTCATCTAATTTTAACAATCGTGTCACATTTAACAATTCTTACATTTCCTGGGTGGCCTATAGATAGTGTGAACAACATGCAAATTCTCTACTTCCTATTGTAATTACAGGAATAAGGAGAATTTTTATCAAATGGCACACTCCTTCTCAGATGCTGTTTTTGTGGGTTATCAGAATGTATGATAAATAATATATCAATAATAATATTTACCATAATATGGTAATTAATATCTCACATGTATCTCTTTTCATCACAATGACAGCTGTATTTCATATTCAAATCTGCCAGTTAGCTCATTCAAATGTTCTGTAAAATTCTGCATAATCCCCTTAGCAAAGGTTCAACCCCACACTATTATTCTGCAGAATCCTTAGTACATAAGGGATTGTCTACTTTCCCTTAACATCTGTGCACACAACACTTTCAGCTAATAAACCATCATGGGTTCTTATCTAATTTGTTTCTCACCAGATTCCAGAAAGAAACAGTGCATGACATACATTCCCTCAAAGTACATACATTAAGCAATGTTAGTGTTTTATTTTAGTTTATTGTTAACTTTAAGGTGAAAACAATACCTATACAATATTAGCCTATTATTCCCTTTTTAGAGGAGGAAGACTAGGATGAGATAAATGGAATAATTGCCTTGATTGGCTGGCAGTGTCCAATTAAGATTTAATTAGGAGCACAGGGAATCCTAAATGGATTGCCTAAGGTAGTGCTGATGGAATTTGTTTTAGGAAGATGCCTTGATAAAATATAATATGACTCATTTCTGTTCCTAATCCTAATTTTTTCCTTTCTCTGTCTTCTGTTTTATTTGGGTTCATTGGATCTCAATTTGCAGTGACATCTGTTCATAAAAGCAATGTGGCATATCTGGGAAAACATGCTTAGTTCTTCCCATGTGAATCTCATGCTACATTTCTGCATCAGCAGAAATATATGTTATTTATCTTAATGCCTCCAGAGGGCAATATCTTTAGATACTATTGTTGCTAGACCCAGCATTAAAAAAAAAGAAAAAGAAAATTCAAATAAAGCTTACTTGCATGTTTTGCTTATTTTTAAAAGGAAGGTGCTCCTATTGTAATTACAGGAATAAGGAGCATTTTTATCAAATGGCACACTCCTTCTCAGATGCTGTTTTTGTGGGTTATCAAAATATTTTGCTAATGAATTCTATCACAAGAAGCCAGAATAATATTTTTTTAAAAATTGGGTTATTGGGGACAGGGATAGGAGAAGACTTCTTGGTTTCTTTTAATGTCTGAAATACTGTTGTTTTGCAATTAACTTTCATTAATAGAGAAAAACCTAGTGAAAGGAAACAGTTAAGCAGCCTGGACTTGGATAGTTCTTTTTTTTTTTTTTAAACATGGTTTGCTTTCTTCTTAAAAAATAGTATTTTGTGAGTAATATTAGATGTGCATTTGTAATATCAGATGTGTGTTTATTATAAAATCAGGAAAATCTCTCTCTCTCTCTCATCCCTCGTCTTTCTCATATGTGTATGAAAGACAGAAAAAAAGAGACAATGTCTTGGTTAATGCCAAAGTCAACGTTTTCAATATCTCTTTCCTTTATTCATACATTTTACCACTAATTCGGAACCCTTCCAAACAATGTATTACTTATTTCAACAGCTTTCTGGTTGTTGATCTATCGATACAAACATGGCAGACGTACAAGTATAGAAGTCTAGGAAGCTGCCTGACTTCTGCTTCCTCTAGTCTAGTTCAAACTTGTTTGATTGGCTTATTGCTTCCCTAAGTCTTCAGGATAAATTTCTACCAACCTACCTGGTAATGCCAGAAATAAATATGGGACCTTTTGCATATAAACTATGCCTTTTACTACTGAAACATGTCCTCCCCCACCCCAAAAAAAATCTTGGATTTTGAGCACGCACCATAATATCAAGCTTAAACCATATTAATTGAGTGGATAATGATTCAGAGTGATTACATGACCAGAAACCAGACAAATCCACTAGTACCTAGTCCTTTAAAAACAATTTAAAAAATATTCCCATAATGTTTTGCTTCTCTTGCAAATTAAAAATCCTGAAACTTATATCCATTGGCTATTAACTTGATCAATTTTATCAACTCTATTAATTCTATCACTATTGACAGCTAATGAAATTTGGTGTCTAGTGCCAAGGGCTTCCCTTTCCATCTTCTAAAATGTGGGAAGTACTTGTAATGGGCACCTCTATTAAGGCTACTTAACTATGAAGACCAAATTTAACTGAGCTATTTAAATATGAACATTGTTCCCCTTAATGTTCAAAATGTGTGCTTTGAAGTGAATATATTTCTGAAGAACTTTTCTCCTGAGTTTTGACAACTTTAGATTTTTATGTTTAAAGTATTTCAGATACTTTTATGGAAAAATTCAGTGCTGGGGTATTTCAAACTTACTGTTTATATATTCACATTTAGAAAGTATGTTAAATAATTTTTCTTTAACACATAGAATTTTAATTAAAAGCAACATCTATTGGAAGTAACAATCAGAGATTAGTAGTCAATGGCCATTTACCTCATATGGCCTTCTATCCCATAATTATCCATTCTGTATTTACAGAATTATATACCATATATATTCTGCATGAGATAATAATATTTTCAATATTTATCATTTATATTTGAACATATTTAGACATTGATAACTCATTTGGATTCCAAGTCTTACATAATCTTTTTGTAAATACTGAATTCCTGATGTTTTTTTCTGGTGTGATTTTGTTATTCATAAATTCTAAATTAGTTTGCATTGAAAACTTATTGCTTCCGTTTTTATGTTTTTTTTCTGGATGCTTCTGTTGGACTTATGGACTTATAATTATAAACTATGGGGAAATACCAATCCCTTTAGCAAGGGAGATGCGATCTGCCTTTGGCTATCCTCCACCGCTTCTGCTTTCTGGACTCAGAAGATCTCAAGGTACAAGACATCCAGAAACAAACATAGAGATATAGCAAGGAAGCATTAGGGATTTTAAGCAACAAATATCAAGAAGATACTTCAACTAGTCCCTAATAAAATAATAGAATACTATAAAGTACACAAAACAAGTGGAAGAAGATACGTATGCACAAGATAGATAATAGATGGAGACAGACATATGTTTCTCCTATTACTACATTGCATGAAAATACACGCATAGGGACAATTATAGAATAGCATATGAATTGGTGGGTTTTTTTGTTGCATCTAATTTTATTCATGATTCAGGATCTAATCACCTCTTACTAATTAACACCAATTATTATATTCTGGAAGAACAAATCACATACCTAATGACAGAATGTATAGAATTAATTAAATTAACAAATGCCAGGATAAAATGGCCAGGCTAAGGTGTATTCCCAAATTCTGTTTTGAGTATTAAATTTTACAATCATCACGCCGTATGAAAATTGAACTGCTGCAATCAAAATAGCTGAAGTATATTCCAGAAAGACATAACAGAATAACAGTTGGAAGGGACTTCTGAGGACTTCTAGTCCAATCAGCTCTCAAGCATGAAACTCTATAACATTTCAGACAAATGGTTGTCCAATTTCATCTTAAAAACCTCCAATGTTGGAGCACCCACAACTTCTGGAGGCAAGTCATTCCACTGATTAATTGTTCTAACTATCAGGAAATTCTTCTTAGTTCTAGACTGAATAATGGAATCACAAAGCAAAACAAGTATTCTCAATTTAAGACTGATTGTTTAAAAACTGTTAAAAGTTATGATGGCCTCCCCCAAAAGATACATATTACCTAATTTCGAAATTACAAAGGCCACACAACCACCTCCTTTGGCATGATCATGTGATCACATTTCCAGTGCTTGGCAACTAGCTCACTTTTACTGCTCTTTGCAGCATCCCTAAACACATGACTATGATTTATGACATTTTTTAGCTGACTTACTTAGGGTTTCTGACAAAAACACCCATTGGATATAATGGATTTTTTTTTAATAATTGGTATTTACTTAATGGCCAAATGGTTACTTGCTTAATGACTGCAATGATTTATGACCATAAATCCAGGCTCAATTACAATTGTAAGTCAAGCACTACCTGTATCCTGGGGAAAAAACTAAAATCTAAGCTGTTCAAGTTTTGTCTACTAAAGGTTCCTCTTGTTATCTCATGTTTTCTGTGGATATGTACTTGTTACATAAATTTTTAACCAAATAACTGTTAGGTCTTCAATTTTCAGCAATATTTCACCTACACGTCGTAATTCATACAATTTACAACTATTTATTATTAAATATTGAAAATTATTTTCTTGCACAATGCTATTTCGTTTGTCTTACTTCCATAAACACTTCTTACAGAACATTCTGTTTTATCTTCTCTTTTGTTAGTCCATTTATAAATTAATAAACTAATTTCTATATTTTGTATCTCCATATTTGGAGATTAGTAGACATGTACACTGGTAATGATATCCTTTATACAAGTTATGATATCAAGGACATTTCTAGATGAATACCCCAAACTATTACATATTTCAATTGTAAACTTTGGATTTATTTCAATACATACATTGATAGTAAATATTCATACAGATATTAACCAAGATTTTCTTTCAAAGGCTATCAAAAGCTTGAGAATATGGGTAAAAATATTGAATTATGTTGAAATATTACAGTACGTACATTTATAAGAACATATTTGAAGTCAGCAGAGACAATTGCGGTGGGAAGGGTGAGGTGTTGATTTATTCATGATGCCTTATAGTTGCTTTAATAATTATGAATATGACAACACAGCCATTTTTCCAGATTAAAAGAGCATAAAGAAAGCTTATTTGGATTATAATGATCTGCTAAAAGCATTTATTTGACTCCTCAGATTTCTATAATTTAATGAGCTTCAGAATAAACATACTGTGGTGGTGTGCTGTTGTAGGCTCAATGTTGTAAATATTTCATTAATTTTAAATTTATTCACTTTTAGCTAGGTGTTTTGGTGCTCAGGAAAAAAATAATCATTTTTAAATCTTTATTTCTAGCTTCCAGGTGATTTTTTTTTTCCAAAAATGGATTTGATGAGCATTTCCTCTGGGATTTTAAATTAATGACACCTCTCTCTACCTTCCTTTCAGCATTCTTTTCTTGAATAGAAAAATTATAAAAAATGATAGTAGAGTCACAGAAGCTAATAATTACCATTGTTGAAAGAAATTAAGCAGGATCCAGCCCAAAATTGTCTTGGATATCTTACTGATATTGATTTTGCATTGTAAATATCTTCTATTTAAGGAGTACTGCCTCTTCTCTAAACAGGGTAATGTAATGCCTACTTTTTTCACCACCTCCATTTAACTTGAATCTATTACTGATAATGAAGAAAAATGTACCCATTCTTCTGACTGTATATTTCTTTCTCTTGTTACAGTAATTCATTTCTTTTAGGTTGTCATTGCTTCTGCTATTTTACAAGGTAATTTCTGTCTGGTCATTTTTATTTCCCTCCCTCTCTCTGCTCTTTTCCATTTCTCTGCAATCTTCTTGGTATACCTTGACCCATATTGACCACAGCAGATTGCATCCAGCATAATCACTTCAGGAACAGCAACATGTTCTACTCCTGCAAGGAAAATTGTCATAACAGAAGGTTTAGCTTCAGATGAAAACAATGCAAAGCCAAGATTATAATAGCAGTTGGGTAATGGGGGGGGGGGTTGAGGGGTGAGGTGGGGAGTGAGTGGAAAGGGGGAGGGGGAATATCCTAAAGCAAATGTAGACTATTTTAGGAAAATACAAGCTTGTTCTAGTATGAATGATCCTGTTACCTGTTAAATAGGCATCAATTCCCTAATACTCCTGTAGTTAAAATTAAAGGCTGCACGGTAACATTGGAGAAGGTTAAAACTGCTGGTCCAAAGTAATTCTTCATGCCACAAAGATTTCACTTATTAGGAAGTTTCTAAGAACTTAAAACATTTTAAGCCCAGATTGATGCGTTTAACTCTCTTGAAAATTTCTTCCAGTGGATACTTTTAATTCTATCCCACAATTCCTTGGTTTGTTATTATTTTTCATGTTTATAGATTTGTAATAAAATATGTGTGTTCCATTGTTGCCTTGGCAACATACACATATGCCTGTCAGATATGAATTAGATGCTGTGAATCCTACTATCACAGTGCATTGGTTTTCAGCTGCTTTCATCCTTAATTTCATAATGCTAAAGAAAAAGCAACCAGAGTTGGAAAATTAAAAGAAATTAGTCATACGCTGTGGAAAGTGTTGTTGTTTTTCTATAATGAGTACATATAGATTCTCTGCACACAGTATCCCGGGGTATGCATGTATATCTTTTTAAAATCTATATGCCATCTATCTCGCTGACATTCAACTGCTTTATTAACCTTGGAGGGAGGACATGAATTTACATGTCCTTTGACCCTATTACCTGTCTGAAGTAGTGAAAGGATTGGGCCGTAGATTATCATGTTTCAATCTATTGTAACCAGATTGTAGTGTGGAAAGAAAGTGGTGGGCAAGAGAAGATACTCATAATAAAGTTTTCTATAAGAAACTTTATGGATACACAGGAATGCAGGAAATATATGTCATTAATTATCATGACTTCATTAATTAGCTCTCTAGTTCTCTAGGGATGTGGTGGCTCAGTGGCTAAGATTCTGAACTTGTCGATCAGAAAGGTCGGCAGTTCAGTGGTTCAAATCCCTAGCACTGTGTAGCGAAGTGAGCTCCCGTTACTTGTCCCAGCTTCTGACAACCTAACAGTTCAAAAGCATGTAAAAATGCAAGTAGAAAAATAGGGACCACTTTGGTGGGAAGGTAACCGCATTCAGTGTGCTTTCGGCATTTAGTCATGCCAGCCATATGACCACGGAAACATCTTCGGACAGTGCTGGCTCTTCAGCTTTGAAACAGAGATGAGCAAATGCCCCCTAGAGCCAGAAACGACTAGCACATATGTGCGAGGGGAACCTTTACCTTATAGTTCTCTAAAATGAAACTACTGAAATAAATCAAAATGGTCCACAGATCTCTTACTCTTTTCCATTCTCCACCTATTGTTGTAGATATACAGTATCTTTACAAACTCACACACTTATAGTCCTATAGGCACTTTGGACAAGGCAGGCTGAAATCTGTGGATTATATAAACTCTAATTATGTCCTTAAGGATATAAATGTCAACTAGGCAACAATTATTCATAACCAAAAGATTTTTCTTTTGGGATCTCCACCTCATTTGACCACGCCCTGTTGAAAGATATCATTAACTAAAGGTGGGATTACTAAATCTTACTGACTAAAATATTATCTTTGCATATGCAGTTCAATTCTGTTAAAAATATTTGCAGTAAAAGCTGTTCCAGGATTTAAGATCCCTTTAACTATTTTGCTGCCATTTGTCTGATCTCGGCACATCACCCCTTTCACAGTGGAACCTATTAAAAGTTAGCATGCATAAACTTTTCTGGCAGATTGTCCAATTAACTCCTCAGCACCTTGATTACTTCATCAAGCAACCACTTATGCAGGTGCCACCTTTCTAAATGAGATATTCAACTCAAGTAAAGGGTGGGAAGCAGAGTTGCCCTCTTGCCCTGAGCAAATTCCAACCTAGGTAATTACATTCCTTCTAGACTCTCCTCAATCTATTTCATTTGCTGACAATGTTTCCTTGAATTTAAAATACCTTCATCTCCATCTCAATAGCGCTGCTGGTGGAGAAAGATGGTGATTTTAAAAAAAATCATAATTGTTATGTTTTGATCCAAATTACTAGGTAATAATGTCCAGGAATTTTGAGCATTACAATCTAATACAACTGGAGGACATAAGTTTGGGGATGGCTACTCCAAAAAGCTTTTTCAGATAGAAAGAATATTATGACCATATTTAAAATCTTTCCTCTTTTCATCTCTCCCCTTCCACTTTGATAGACATATTTGCAAATTATTTGGAAGAAGAGAGACTGGCAGAAGAGCAAGCCTAGTACATCTCACCTGTTAATCTATTCAGTTGCCCTGACTTCTTTCAGTCTTTGGTCTTTAAAAAAGACCTTAATTTTGGCTTAATTTTAATTAAAGCATTTTAAAAGCATCTTGCTTTTTCAGGCTGCTGGGCTAACATTACAAATTATATACAAATTGTGTATTGCCCTAAGTCTAAGACATGATTATAACAAAGACCACTTTCTGCACTGATTTTCAAAATTCCAGAAAAGCCCAAATGTCAAAGTGAACAAAATATGATCATTATTGTTTATTACAGTCACTGCCAAAATATATGACACACAGAGAGAAGGGGAAAATAAATTACCTCAGAAATTAAGATGAAGTGAGCCAGAATTGGAGTGCAAATACTAAAATACTACCAAAAAAATCTACAGCACAAAACTGTAATCATGTTTTAATCTTTTACTCTGCCACCAACATTGAGTTTTATTGTTATTGTGTGTACATAGACTTTCACTGTGTAATTGCCCAGCATTGCTCACAAAAAGCAAATTATGAAGGACTAATGCATAACCTTCTCGGGTTTCCTTACCATTTCTTTTACTGAAAAAAACTATGTAACATCCATTTTATGAAAGAAAGAAAGGAACTGCTAGAAAAATTGTATGGCCTTAGAAAACAACTTAAGAGACTTTAAAATTAATAAGTGTCTTTTCTTTGTTTTTTTATTTTAGTCTCAAATTACAGCCCAAAAGACTAGGAACCTTAAATAGATAGGTTTCTGTGTACAAATTCACATAAAATCTGAAGCACTTCTTTTCATATAGTTTTTAAACATATGCACTAACTTTTAATCTAATAGCATAGGAACTGATTGGTAGATCCCTATATTCCTTCTTTCCTCCATCCCTCCCTTCTTCCTTCTTCTTTCCTTCCTTCCTTCTTTCCTTCCCCAATCAATAGTCTAAAGGTTATTTCCACTTTGCAGGTGAACAGGCTTCACCAATGCTTGAAGAATCCATACTTGCCATTCTGAGATTTGCCTCTTAGGAGATTTTCTTTTAAAAAGTAGCTAGATAGTCCAATAAAAAAAAGATGGAAGATGGAGAATTGAAAGAAAGATGAATTAACCCAAACTTCCCTGTCTTCATTTATTGCCATATACCTTCTATCAGTAAGGTGAATGGTAGCTAGAGATCACTCAATAAAATAATAAAGGAAGCTCTGTCTCCACTCTTTTGATACAGTAAATTCCTTGGATACATCCAGGAGTATTACTTTGTGTTATTTTTCAATAACAGCTACTATACAATCTTATACTCCCCTTACTGCTAGGAATCAAAGTAAAAGTATTATTCTGGTTCTGCCATTTGCCTCCTCTATCTATGTTTATCTTATTTGTATTCTTGACTATGTCACCTTAAATGATTTGAAGCTCTCTTTTAGGACAATACCAGAGCTGAAGTTTATGAAATGAAAGATTGATATCACCTTCATAAAATTCAAATAAGCAATACCTTTCTTACATCCTAATATCATATCAACTGCTGAATATTGACTATTCCAAATAAAAGTTGTCGCGTTGTCGCGGTTTGCTCATTGTCCTTAGGTTCTCTGATCAGCTCGTAGAGCCCCCGCAGGGGTGAAATTTAGAGGGACCCTCGCGAGGGTGAGTACTTAAGTACTAGAATCAATAATTGACACAGACACCATAGTTTCTCAAGGTGAGAGAGCACGTTGTGCCCGGGGTAGATGAAGAAGTCCCCCGATTGCAACGCACCACCCTCTTTTATTTTGCAGTTTTATCAGGGCGGGGGGAGCGAGACATATGTGAAGAGGAGCAAGGAAGTATAATTCTAATGGCGCCATGGCAGGATGCGACCACTGTTGTGTGCTAAGATAGCGTGATTATCTATTAACAAGATATTTGTGGTCAGCTAGTTCCTGTAACTATTTGCCTACGTGTCGTGCCAAGCTGAGCTTATCATGCAATTCCTAACTTGAGAAGGTCATTCTTACGGCCTTATGTCAAGAGGACTCTCGAGGTTTACTACAAGTCCTCTTTTCTTTGTTTTTAAGGTGCCGCGATATCCGATTCAAAATATAAGCCTATCTCCTTTGGAGTATCATAGTGCTTGGATAAGGACATACCCTCCGGGACATCCCGATCCGATTGCACAACCTCATTCAAGGGCAGGTTATCAAGTGTCAGAGTCGTCATCGGAACATAAGTGCAAAAGCGGAGCCTTGCACTCCTCAGTTGGGATTGCCATATATACATGATTTTGCATTAAGAGATTAAGTTGTTCAGCAGCTTTAGCTTCGGCAATAGCATTTAAACTACGTTTGATCATTGAAATAAAGATAGGTAATAAACAGGGTAGCAGAAAACATCCTATAGCAATTATAGCCACCAAAATAAAAATAGCCTTTAAACCGGGAAACTTGGGGAGAAACTTGTCAAACATTCCCCCTATGTCCACTCCCTTCCATGTTTGCACAGGTACATGCGCCAGTTTTATCATTTTTATGGCAGCCTCATCTACATCCTTCATGCTGTTATCAATTTCAATGCAACAATCGGTAAGGTTAAACTTTCCACATACCCCCCCTTCTTTTGCTAACAGGTAATCTTTGCTAACAGGTAATCTAGTGCCAGACGATTTTGCATTATGTAAGTACGAGATTTTACTGACTCTCTCGCAAGGGATCGCATGATGGCCAATGTTTCATCAGTGATTAGCTCTACTACCGCTTGAAGACGGATGATGCGGTTAAGCATGTAGATGGGTGTTCTGTATCCCCACATGCCATCCTCTGCCCAGGTTGCCGGGTCATAATAATGAATTATGCGTTCTGGGGGCCACTCATCATCTTTCCAATTTACTTTATGAATTTGGGAGGTGTCTCTCTTCTCACGTGTGGCCTCCCTGGCTTCCTCGTATACCGGGTGACCTAGGACCTGTCTTTGCGACAAAGGGAGCAGAAAAAACTTGGTCGCATGGTCCCTAGTACACAAGATCCTTGCCAGGCGGCTGGGAGGATGGAGAAGGCATTGGCGCCACATATCCAGTAAAGCCCTGTTGGTGCTGGCCAGGTGGCGGAATCATTCTCGTAGGTAAGAAAGGTAAGAAGTGAGGTTATGGGTGGGCCTAGGAAGGTTATTGGGAGAGTCCCACGAATCGTTGGTGAACGTACCTAAACATAAAAGAGAGCCTGCTACAAACGTACGTGCGGAGGTATTAACTCTTTGATAGCATTGTCTTCCTACCAAATTAGTGGTCACGGTCCAGTTTTCAGGAATTGTGTTCAGGGTATCAAAGTTGGACCAATTAGTTATGACATGGGTGATGTAAATTTCCTGGGCCTGCCACGGCCATTGTTCCCCCATCGTAGTTCCCCCACACACAAAGCAATTTTTAACTTGCAATGATTTAGCAATAGTCTCTGCAAGGTGTACAAAGGTGTTGCGCACCTCATGTGGTACGGTCAGGTGAGTCAATTTTGCCAATTCCGAATAAACAGAATGAAATAAGGAGTGTCTGGTTGAGTCGATGGAAATTTTGCTTACTATTATTTTGATGGCTACTGAAGGGTTGGTTCCTGTCTCATCAATACCCAAGCCATAGTCATTGTCAGTACCTTTCCATGTTTGGAAGGAAAGCCAATTTTCCGGTACTGGAAACGTGAGATTGATGGGATTGCACTGATGTTGCATACAGTTGGGATCGGGAACTCTAAGACGGGTGATATAGAGTTTTTTAAGGTTATTCCTCTTGGGTATGGTGTCAGGTTGCACTGTGAGCCCTCTGGATTGAAAGTCCACACATTTCCATTCATTGCAGTAGGTGCCTTTGCCACAGGGGTCGTGTTGATTTGAAGTTCTGGCACAGATGTACTTTTCGTTGCTGGAATACGTCCGTCGCCAGACAAGTGAGCCGCATTCGTTTGTGCCATAGCCCATGGCTTCGCAGGCATCAAAAGTGACCGATTGGGATACCTTCGGATTATAAAAGTCATGATTGACCAGTGTCTTTTTCGATGAGCCGGCTCCGACAGTGATAAGGATGTTGTAGCGATGAGTGGGGCCTGTGGGGTCATAACAGGTTTGTTTGTTGTTATCTTCACAAATACTATACGTCATGCTATTCCACACACAGGTGTGCGTGGATGGTTTGGTGCAAATAAAATGGGTGTGATATATTAATGTAGTTCTGATGGTCTGCCCCTGTTGAATTTTTTGCAAGCAGGGGGTGCAATGTTTGGCATCTTGGGAGGTGAGTGCACTTCGTGTCCTCCGTTGGGGGGGGGATAAACTTCTGTCGTAGGGATAATGTCAGCCGAGAAGAAGTGGCAAAGCCTCGTACCATTTTTGTAATTTCACATTGGTACAGACCAAAGTCTGAGAGGGTCAGATCAGTTACTGAAAGATGAGTTGCTCTAAAATGATAATTGATGGTATATTTGAGTGAGTCTTGTAGATATATGGTATTGTTGAAAAACCAGCGCCAGATGATTCCCTTTTTCTTGATTGGAGACCTCTGGTAACAGGAGAGGGCCTGAGAGCGAAGATGCAGTGCTCCCTCATTGTTGTAACGGTGCGTGTGAATCAAGGAGTTGAATTTAGGATGTGGAGAGGACTCGAGAAGCTGTCTACGAATTCGTTGTCCGCGGAGCGGTGACCAGGAACCAGGATAGCGGTCAGGGAGATGGGAGCCAGGTGCATCCCATAGGCAGCTGGTGGTATCACAGGGAGGTTGGCAGCAGGAGAAGTGGCGCACCAGGGTATGGGAAAAAGATTGAGGAGAAGATTGAGACAAAAGGAGCCAAGAAAGAAACATAGAGGGTAGTGGGGGGCGAGTTACAGAGAAAATGGAAAAGAGATAAACTGTATGATTGAAGGATTGACGGGAAGCAAGAAAGCCTAAGCAGGAATAAGGTCCCACCGTATTCGCGGTGACATAGACATGTAGGTAGACCCGACAGGGTTGGTAGCCATACAGAAGAGAGACGTGAGGTGAGGGACGCAAGGCACGGCCTTGATGTTGAAAGGCATAATTACAGGCGGAAAGAGAGATGTCTTCAAAGGCAAAGGTAACGCGTGTGAACGGAGGGGCGAAGATAACAGCAGGATCAGCCCGAAACTGAGAAAAGACAGGAGATATCAGAATCAGAAGGGCTAGGAGAGGAACACTTGTCCTTAGCCTCCCCATGATAAGGTCGAACACAGCGCGCAGGCACCCAAAGAACACGATCAGGAAGTTGAACAGCAGCGTATCCTTTGCCCCAAGTGATCAGTTGCACAGGTCCCTTCCACTTCGGATCTGGAAGTTGCCTGAAATAAACAAGAGGTCTGGAGGTAGGGACAGGAGGTGTGGTAAAGTGACGAGAAGCAGCCGTAGAAGAAGGAGAGCCAGTAAGATTCAGAAAGTTCAAGGTATATAAACATACATTTAACACATTCTGTAACGCTGGGAGGTTCGGGGGGCGTACGCCTTTTTTCCCCATGTATCGATCAAGGGCCGTTTTGAGTGTTAAATTTGCTCTTTCCACAATAGCTTGGCCTTGGCTATTGAATGGAATTCCAAATTTGTGTACAATGGACCAATGATGACAGAACTCCGAGAAGGAGGAGCTCGTGTATGCAGGACCATTGTCTGTTTTTAAAATTTTTGGACATCCCAGTGTTACAAAGGTCCGAATGCAATGATTGATAGTGTTTTTAGTAGTCTCCCCCCTTTGCAGTGTGGCCATGATGAACCCAGAGTAAGTGTCTACAGACACGTGAATATACTTCCAGGGCGCAAAGGATGGATACTGAGTAACGTCCATTTGCCATGTGTCACAGGCCTCGGTGCCTCTAGGATTTACTCCTTCTGGGACACTTCGTGCCTGCAGACTACATGTAGGACATTGTTGAACAATTGCCGCGGCTTCTTGATGAGTAATTCCAAATTGTCTCACCAGAGCCTTTCTATTTTGATGAAAATAATCATGACTTTCTCCTGCTGTTAAGGTGTTATTCTGCAGGATTGGTAACAAATGCAACTTGCAGGCCTCATCTGCCATGTGATTGCCTTCTGAAAGAAATCCGGGCAGATGCTGATGGCTTCTGATGTGGGCCACAAACAGAGATTCCTTCCTTTCCTTCAATAGGTCTTGTAACTGTAAAAAAGCGTCATTAAAGGAGAAGGGGTTGCAGGAGAAATGTAGGCATCAAATATATTCAAGGCCAATTGTGCCACATACAGACTATCAGATATTACATTAATTGGCTGGTTGGGAAAAAGTGTGAGTGCCATATTGAAGGCAGACAGTTCAGCCTGTTGAGCAGAAGGTTGTGGTGTGGTAAGTTTTTTATGCCATTGATTGTCAGTTTGCCACACACAAGCCCCGACGGTTTTAGAACCATCAGTGAATACAGTAAGACAATCTTTCACTGGTTGTTGTACTAAAGGAGTCTCTAGAGTGAGCGGAATTGTTTTCAGCACTTGTATGCATGGGTCTGGTGGTAGATGGCAGGAGACATTCCCTTGGCACCCTTCCAACACATCTTGTAACGCATCAGAATTTTGGAAGAGTGGTTCCCATTGTGTTAGTCTGCAGGGAGTGTAAAGCGTGCAGATATCCACACCCATCAAGGCTCTAGCTCTTTTCCTCCCCCGTTCTATAAGAAGGGCCATTTGTGCAGCTCTTGTGGTGATTGATGCTTTTGGGGTATGAGGAAGGTGAATCCACTCTAAAATGTGTAGCCTCTTTGAAGTCGAGATTTGAACGATGATTGCTGTAAGGAGTGTGGGTGTGGGAAGAAGCGCCAATGAGAGTGCATGATTGTGTAATGAGCGGTCCACCCAATGGGTATGCAAGGCGCTGTTGATTTCTTTAAGAGCATTAAGCTGTTGCTCATTCAGCCAAATGAGATCCGCTGGATGCTTAAGGCCGACCAATGCTTGAAATAATGGCGAGAGAGTATGAGTTGAAATGGAAAGATATGGGCGTGCCCAATTGAGCGTGCCCAGGCATTGCTGTAACTGTACCAAGGTTGCAGGTTGAGGGAGTGTGAGAACAGGAAGGTGAGGTGAAGCTGTGGAGGCTAAAACCTTGTGTCCTAAATATTGTAACGGATAATGAGACTGCACCTTTTCTGGTGCTACATGCAGTCCTGCAAGAGCAAGGAGAGAGAGAAGACATGGAAAAGTTTTACATACTGTACCTTTAGGACCATCAGCTGCAATCAGGATGTCATCCATGTAATGATACACTAAAAATTCAGGAAATTTGTCCCGATAGGGTTGTAAAGCTTTATTTACAAAATATTGACACATCGTAGGAGAATTGAGCATTCCTTGGGGAAGAACTTTCCATTGATATCTAGCTGTAGGTTTAGAATTATTAAACTCAGGAACGGTGAAGGCAAATAGTATCCTGTCCTCTGGTATCAGCGGGATGGAGAAAAAACAATCTTTGAGGTCAATGATTATGAGATCAAATTTTACAGGAATTAAATTTGGATTTGGAAGGCCGCATTGCAATGGGCCCATAGGTTGCAATATAGCGTTCAGAACACGGAGATCCTGTAGGAGGCGCCATTTGCCACTTTTCTTTTTAATTACAAACACTGGTGTGTTATATGGGCTGGTAGATGGTTCAATGTGACCTTCTGCCAATTGCTGTTGAACGAGAGTGTGAAGTGCGTTTAATTTTTCTTTTGTAAGAGGCCATTGATCAATCCAAACAGGAATATTTGATTTGAGAGTGAGAGAAAGAGGAGAAATAGCCATAATTCAAGGTATGTAGAGAGAAGTGTGGAGTTGAGATAGCAGGTCACGGCCCCACAAATTGCGATGTAATGGAAGGACAAAGGGTTTAAGATAAGCAGTCACAGAGGAATGAGGCGTAGAGGCAGTAAGCCAAAGTGAGCTAACCTTTGCTGCCTGCGCTCCACCGACGCCTTGTACTGAAGTTGTTTCAGCAAGGGGCCAAGAGGATGGCCACTCAGAGGACCGAATGACAGAGACGTCAGCTCCGGTGTCAATCAGGCCAGCAAAAGATTGGCCATTCAGCAATATGGTTAACATAGGTTTGGAGGCTCGAACAGATTGCTGTAGAGCAAACAAAGAAGGGGGTTCAGGAGAGGGAAGAAGAATGAGAGTAGCCACAATCGTTCCCGCTTTCAGGAAAGAAGCACCGGTCGCCAATGGCAGCGAGAGAGAGATTTTTCAGAGAAGAGGAGTCGTACAAAAAGGGTGCAGCGACTACGCCTTCAATGGTAAGGGAGGAGTTAGGTATGAGCAAAACAGGCAAGGAAGGCAGAAGTGGCTTCAGAACAGTGATAGAAAGAGGGAGAGTGAAGACCGAACCAGGATCATCATAAACGATGTCCTCTGTCAGCTGTACAGGGAAAGAAGTAGGTTGTAAAAAGGAAAGAGAAGAGGAAAGAGAAGTTTCAGCCTTTGTAGCGGGGTTAGCTGAAGACCCCATGCCTAGTTTTCCGATTGCTGAGCAGGAGGAGGGTTAGAGCGACATTGGGAAGCCCAATGAAAACCTTTTCTGCAACGAGGGAAAACAGTTTTTGGCTTGGCAGCATAGGGTGCAGTACCCCGAGACTGGCCACGAGGCGTTCCCCCCCCACCCGGCATTCTACACTGATTTTTAAAATGGCCAGGCTTCCCACAATTAAAACAATTGCCAGAGCGAGACACGGCAAGGGCGTCGGACGACGGAGGGGAGATGGGGAGGGATGCAGAAATGGAGGTAGAGATGGCAGCGGCAAGGGCGCTCATTTTGTGAGAAGTAGTTCCCACAATCCTACAAAGCTGCAGGAACTCAGCCAAGGTTACACCAGGTTTATTAGCAACAGGTTGAAGTATTTTTTGACGATCTTCATTCGCATTGGTGTAAGCCAGTTTAATAAGAAGTTCTTGTCTGGCCGCCTCATTGTCAATTTGGCGTTCCAGAGCGGTTTGCAAACGGTTAACGAATGAAGAGTAAGACTCGTCAACCTCCTGCACTACCTTCAAAAAGGTGTGTGTGGATTTAGAGTCTGAATCATCCACACGTTTCAGGGCATTCATCGCACAAAGATGAATGATTGCAAAGGCACGGCGAGCGCAAGTTTGTTGCTGAATCAGGGTGGAGAATAATCCGGTTCCCTTTAAGTGATCAGCAATGACCAGATTAGGGAGGCCTCGTCTTATTTCAGCATCTACTAATTTTTCATATTCAGACTGCCAAACAACATACTGGGCAGGAGTCATAAGCATAGAAAACAACATCTTCCAATCATATAACAGCATTACAGTGTTAGCAGACACGAGAGAATCAAGCATGCCACGAGTGTAAGTGGATTGCAGTCCATACATATTTACAGCCTCTTTTAAATTTTTCAACACTCTTAACTCTATGTTGGTATGAACAGGAGCGCCAGGGGCTCCCGGAACAAGAGTCATAGGGTAAGCAGAAGGTATATCACAAGATTCTAAGGTGAAGGAAGGAGAAGCCAGGATAGCAGTAATATTTCCCCCCGAGGGATGTGGGGACGGAGGATCAGTAGGAATGGGAGAGACAGAAGGAGAGGAGGGCTGCAGACGATTGTGCGGAGTGTCAGAGTGAAAAGGAGGGGCATAGGCAAGCTGAGGAATATCATCCGAAGAGTCGGCAGATTGGTAAGGTGGGGGAGAAGAATCAAGGTGAGCAGCAAGAGGCTCAGCAGTTTTAGAGGCAAGAGATAAAGACTCGGGGGGAGTGGTGGAGGGGTAGATAGTATTGAGCGCAGCCATTATCGCACGCCAGGACATAAGAATGTCCGGTGGAGCTCTGGGGACATCATACAGATATTTTCCCAATAGTTCCCACGAAGTGCGATGCAGCGTGCCCTCAGCCGGATAAGCAGGACAGTGCTGCTCCACATAAAGCAAGAAGGAGGTGATAGATTTTCTAGACAAGGTATATACAGTGGTGCCGTTAATTTTCTGCAAACAATTAGCCTTCTTCACTAATTGGTAAAGTTCGTCCCTATGAACTGACGAAACTTTGGAGAGTGAGGAGTCCATTACTTACGATTGTACAGAGCCTTTGCCAGGTGCGTAGCAATGGGAGTGAAGGCAGCGCACCTCTAGACAGAAGTCACGCCGTGGAGCTGAAGAAGTGAGAGATCCCGGACGAGCCCCCAGTTGTCGCGTTGTCGCGGTTTGCTCGTTGTCCTTAGGTTCTCTGATCAGCCCGTAGAGCCCCCGCAGGGGTGAAATTTAGAGGGACCCTCGCGAGGGTGAGTACTTAAGTACTAGAATCAATAATTGACACAGACACCATAGTTTCTCAAGGTGAGAGAGCACGTTGTGCCCGGGGTAGATGAAGAAGTCCCCCGATTGCAACGCACCACCCTCTTTTATTTTGCAGTTTTATCAGGGCGGGGGGAGCGAGACATATGTGAAGAGGAGCAAGGAAGTATAATTCTAATGGCGCCATGGCAGGATGCGACCACTGTTGTGTGCTAAGATAGCGTGATTATCTATTAACAAGATATTTGTGGTCAGCTAGTTCCTGTAACTATTTGCCTATGTGTCGTGCCAAGCTGAGCTTATCATGCAATTCCTAACTTGAGAAGGTCATTCTTACGGCCTTATGTCAAGAGGACTCTCGAGGTTTACTACAAAAAGTGGCAGAGGAGTGGATAAAAATATTTCAGCCATTTGTTCATTGAAGATAGAAATCAAGTTGTTGAAAGTGTTAGCTTCTTTTTCATAGTAAAACAAGAGATCTTAATAAATTCCTGTATGATCAAAGGGATTCAGAAATGAAACTTAAATGTCATCGGCTAAATTCTTAAATGTATCTTACAGTGTGTCCATCATCGTTGGCATATCAAAAACAAAATAAATAATAATTTCACCATTATGGAATGATCAAAAGAAGTATTACCTAAATTATTATCACAAATTACTCATATATCAGAATGCCTATGTGGATGTGTTAAGGACTATTTAGAAAATCCATACTCAGAATTTTATAGATTTATCTTACACACAATTTTTCAAGTCAATTAACCTATGTGGTTTAAAATAATGAATTTCTTTGTGTGCTTTTATAAAAAATGAAAATAAAGAAAAACATAACAGGAAGCAGTTAGCAATCCAATGACAGTTCAAAAATCTAATGTAAATGTACTGTATTGCATCTTACCTAAGTTATTAGGATATGATAGAGAAGCCTTTTGCAATGTATCCTGTCTATTATGCATTGCCTCTGGGATTCAACTCTAATAAATATTTTTTTTAAGAAAGTAAAAAGGAAAGACACTCTAACTGTGACAATCTAAAAAAATGAATTTGTGTAATCACCCTAACATGAGGGTTGGGCAAGAAAGAAATGAAGATTACCCTTTTAATAATTAATTTTAATCTCTGTATCAAAGAAAATTGTGAGAGAACTATATAGTTTGTATAAGTTGCTTTGAGTGTGTTTTTTCCCAATACAGCTGCATTAAGATAGCCTTGCTCATAGCAGGGGGTAGGGATGGGGGAGTAAGCAAGAAGAGTAAATAAAAAAACTTGCAATTATCATCATACAAAATACAAAACCTTGTGCTTTAGGTATTTCCAAATTTACAATTTCATGTGGCTTAACTTTGCATTGTGACATCATTTTTTCCTTTATTGACAGGCAGTCTTGTCTGGTGGGTAAAGCACAGGCTAGACACCAGGAAAGTGTAAGTTCTAGTTCCATCTTATACATGAAAGATAGCTGGAGAACTTTGTACCGATCACCCTCTCTCAGTCCATGATGTCAGACTTGGGATACAAACCAGTTGATGAACTCCTGTTGCAACCAAATGAAACAACACTTGGCTGATTAAAAAAAAAGTGGACCTAGCACTTGTCAGAAAAAAAGCTTGGGGAAAAAATCAGCTTTTCCTTCATTGTGGTTTGCTATAGAAGGCAGAGGTGGTATTCATCAGGTTCTGACCAGTTCTGGAGAACCGGTAGCGGAAATTCTGTGTAGTTTGGAGAACCGGCCAATGCC
Source organism: Bungarus multicinctus (assembly GCA_023653725.1). Taxonomy (NCBI): domain Eukaryota; kingdom Metazoa; phylum Chordata; class Lepidosauria; order Squamata; family Elapidae; genus Bungarus; species Bungarus multicinctus. The sequence continues at coordinate 54,390,394 of CM042844.1, forward strand.
ACCTCTGACTGGCCCCGTCCCCATCTATTCTCTGCCTCCCATTGAGTCCTAGCTGATTGGCTGGGTCTCCTTTTGTTGCCCTGCACAGGAGAATGGAGTTGGAAAACAGGTTAGTGGGGTAGGGAGGGAAAGGAAATTTTATAGTATCTTTTCCCCTGCCATGTCCACCAAGCCAAGCCATGCCCTCCAAGCCACGCCCACAGAACCGGTAGTAAATAAATTTGAATCCCAGCACTGCTAGAAGGCTACAAACAATGTGTCATGCGTATGAGCAGAAATAATTAGAACAGACTTGAAATACTGAAACACGTAACTGGCTTTATTGAAGATACTGCAGTACCGGCACCCTTTAACCCATACCAAAGTTAGTATGAGACAAAGGAGAACCCCGATTACCAGACAGACCATATATTTATACCCAAATATAATGATATAAACAATTACAGATCACATGTTGTTTTTCAGTTACAAAGATACATAGATTCTCATAGGAAAGTTATGGATATTTCTACTGACCTCTTTTTACTTGACATTTGGATTGGTACCAACATCCTTTTCCTGGATTTATCTCCAGATATCCGGTTATGCAATTATCAGAGGATTATATTTTTGATTAATATGACTATATAATGTCAAGTTGTTCCCTATACATTCTAGAACCTCTTCCAAGGACAATTTCGCAATACCACATGTTTATTGTACAAAAACATATTTCTCAACTTTTCTGTTCTTTTAAAAAGGTCAGTCTATGGACACAAAATGGCTACAGTCTGGTTCTGTGGTTTCTCAAGTATAACATCCAAATTTACTTATAACAACTCCTCCCTTTCTTTTTATTACCAATTTATACTTGAGAATGATCATCAAATTCTCTCAACATAAGCCGAACTTCCTGTTGACTATATATCTTGCATTTTTCCTCAGGTTTCTTAATCGTACAACAGCAGAAACACAACTTACATATCATTACAGTCTGTAAAAGAAGTATCACTAACCACTAACGTTGTTCTCTATATTTCTTTACACGTTCACCCCTAGTATGGGCAGTTACCATAACAGTCATTAAACGACCAATTGCACACTCATTGTATTAATTGGTATCAATGCATATACATATGCTCTACAAAACATTAACCAACCTCTAGGTAAATACAACACACGTGTCATTCCACCTATGTCTTCAACCACCATTCAATAAAAAAAACTTCTTCAGTAGGTACATAAGTATAAATTGTTTTGTCATCTGCATGTCTATACTTAATACAATCATAAGCTGAAAAATTATCAGCTTTCCTGATTAGTCCATTTGTTGGCCTCAAAGGAAATCCAAACCTTTTACAAATATACAAAATATCATCAGGATAAACTCTACCATAAAAATTCTTTTGATACTGGAATTTTTATAAAACAAATAGACATGACATCTGTAACTGTAGTTATTCCTTTCACACAGAAAAGAAAAACTATTCAAAGCTACTCTCATTAATTTCAGAGCAACATTTTCACTTTTCACATTAGGCTCTGTACCTTTTAGTATCTTACACTTCTCTGTAGAATTCTTGGTACCTCAAAACATCTAACTGTACATCTACTTTTCCAGTTAAATGAACATTTTGCACTAACTATTTTGTCACACAAAAACATCAACTTCATTAGAGTACTTCTCAATTCAATGAATGGCATAAATAACATCTCTTCCAGAGCTCTAAGTCTCATATAGGAAGGAGAATAAGTGCCATACAGGTCAAAACAATGATCATATAGTTGTTCCATCCTCTTAGACAAGTCCTCATGTCATATGTCATATGTGCGGTTACATGCTTGATATTTCTCAAATATGAACCATCATCTAAGGTGGATCTTATACAGTTTCCAACCTCAGCCATAGATTTCATCAATGTCAGTGATATCTGCCCTTCGTATTCAGTACTGTCGGGTTCAGTTTGGAAACATAACCATTGCCATGCTAATGAATAACCAGGCAATATCTCAGAAGCCTCCATACCTACCCTACATAAGGCAATAATCACTATCCACATCATATTCACAAATGGACTAGGCCCCCACCCACCTTAACGTATGTAGTTTTACACTTCAAAACTTACAACCGGTCTCTGGGGACTTACATCCATTTCTTTATCTTCTTCCGCACGCAGAGGATATAATACCTGTGTTCAACAGTCTATTATTTCATGTCTTAAAATACTAAACAATACAAAGAAAAATGTATTACATGCAACCAAATAATCAACAATACATCTCAAAGTTCCACAAACCTAAGCTAAACTAGACATGTAATTATCTATTCCCACTATCTAAAAGAAATAGAAAATAAAAAGTCCAGTCTTTCCGAAGCTTGCTTCCACTGGAAACAGGAACCGAATCCACAAATCCCTGTAGACACGAACGATGTGTCCAGCCTCACTCACATGTCCAAACAGCAGACTCAGTAGTCAACAGTACTTTTAACGGTCCTTCCCAGATAGCCCCCTCAGCTTTCCAAAAGCTCTCCACTGCTTAATCAGGACCCAGTCTCCACTCTTAAAATCATACACTCGGAAATCAAACGGTGGTGTTTGCGCCAAAAGTCCTCTAGACCTTAAAAGAGAAAAACACTGGGACAGTCCCTGTATATATTTTCTAAACAAAATAAAATATCTTCAAATACAACTCTAAACATACCCACACTTCCAGTATAAGGTATGCCAAACATCATTTCATACAATGAAATTTCAACATCTTTTGTTTCTCAAACTAGTACACACTCACAATAGAGCTAGAGGTAAACATTTCATCCAGGGTAATTAAACTGCTAACATTAATTTCCTTAATATATTGTTTTATAGGTCTCATTCTTCACCCCACCTGAGGCAAAAACCCAACAGGTCTATTGCCAGTCTATTTCCAATTCTTTCCTATACCTCTTTTACCACATGAAAAGTAAAATGTGTACCTCTATCATTATAAATGCACTATCAATGCATATCTCTATCTATATCTGTTCCAATATTAACTTCACAGTCATTTGTGCATTCACTCTTGCACACAGAACAGCTTCCACCTATCCTGTTAAATGATCAACTATAACTAATAAGTATTTCAATGTACCTACAGCTGGCATTTCAGTATAATCGACTTGTTTCCTCTGAAATGGCCAGACAGCTAAATCCCTTCCTCCTAGTAATGTTTTTCTCATCATTTTCCTATTATTCTTATACAATGTATACATTTTCTACATATTTGCATAGCTATTGTAAACATTCCTCTGCAAATATACTTCCGTTTCACAAAATCCACAAGTGCCTGTGTTCCCCAATGAGTACCTTCATGTACTTTCTCTATTATGTTTCTCATAATAGGTTTATTAACTATTTGTAAACCATCATTTGTTACCCATTTTCCATCAACACAAGTAGCACCTTCCAATTGCATCTGCTTTTCTTCTTTATCAGTGAAATCTGGTTTTCCATCCCATTCCAAAACAGGAATTAAAACCATTAGCTTCACCTCTCTTCCTTTACGGGCAGCCTCTTTAGCTGCCTGATCTGCTAATTTATTTCCTAAAATCTCCTAGAATTTCCCTTCTTATGAGCTTCAACATGTATTATAGCTAAACGTTCCAGAAATGCAGCTGCTTTTAATACAGCTTTGATAAGATCTACTTGTTTTACTTCTTTTCCTTTACTTGTAATCAGTCCTCTTTCTACCCATATTTTCCCAAAGGTTTGTAAAATACCGTAGGCATATCTAGAGTCAGTATAGATATTACCCACTTCATTCTCTAAAAGTTTCAAGGCTTGCAATAAAGCAAAAACTTAACATACTTGTGCAGAGCAGTCATTTGGCATTCTGCCCATTTCCAGTACTTCAGACGTATCTCCATTCACAATTGCATATCCATTCATTCGTTTACCATTTTCTACTCTAGAAGATCCATCTATAAACAAATTAATACCTCCCTCTATTGGGCTATCCTCCAAATCCTCTCTTATTTTTGTCTGTAAATCTATAGCCTCAATACAATCATGCTCTATATTATCCCACTCTTGTTTCTCTCCCGAAAGGAATTCAGCTGGATTTAAATTCCTATCCAGTGAGAGGAGCAAATCCTCCTGAGATAATAAAATAGCTTCATATTTCAATAACCTAGCATGTGTAAGCCATTTATGTGCTTTCTGCATTAGAATAGTTCTCACCTGATGTGGACTGCTTACCACTAAAGCACTTCCAAAAGTTAACTTCCTACTTTCCTCTACCAATATAGCTGTAGCCGCTACTGCCTGAATACATAAAGGCCAACCACGTACTACTGGATCCATCAATTTGGATAAAAATGCTACAGGCTTTTTCTTTCCAGCCCAGACCTGAGCCAGAACTCCCTTAGCTATTCCATCTTCAACTGCGACAAACAAATGAAAAGGTTTTTTTAAATCAGGCAAACATAGTATCGGAGCTTGTATTAAACCATGCTTAAGCTTCTCAATATTATTTATCTCTTCATTATTCCATACAACCTCCCATGGTTCATCAACTAACAATTTCTCATATAGAAATATAACCTTAGTTGTATAATCATCTATCCATAGACGACAATATCCTAACAATCCCAAAAACTTCTGAACTTCCCTCTTATTCTTCGGTACAGGCTGTCTAACTATCCCTTCAATCCTTTCTGGATTTATTCTCTTACTTCCATGACTAATTAAATGTCCTAAATACTTAACCTCAGACTCAACATATTGTAATTTCTTCTTTGACACTCTCAAGCCCTGTTGCCCTAGAAAATTTAACAAAACATTAGTGCCTTTTTCTACCTCTCGTTTCTTTTCTCCTGAAACCAACAAATCATCCACATATTGCAATACTGTTATCCCCACAGGTGGGTTAAATCCTTCAAGGACCTGCTCTAATGCCTGTCCAAACAAATTAGGACTTTCTGAAAAACCCTGTGGTAACACACACCAGCGATATTGTTGAGTTCGATATGTATCTGGATCTGTCCATTCAAAAGCAAAAATATCCCTCGAGTTTTCAGTCAAAGGACACGTCCAAAAAGCATCCTTCAAATCTATTACACTAAAATATTTATGCTCATGTGGAATCCACCCCAATAATGTATAGGGATCTGGCATAATAATATGTCATTCTACTACCAACCTATTTATGAGCCTCAGATCTGCTAGATGAAAGGACCCATCAGGTTTCTTTACAGGTCAGATAGGTGTATTATATGGTGACATTGCAGGTTCAATTAGTCCATCCCTTAAAAGAGACTCTATCACTGGCTTTAGACCACGTCTCCCTTCTGGAGAAATATTATATTGCTTCCGCCTCACTGGCTCAGCATCCTCTTTTAAAATCACTTCAACAGGTGGGAGTTTCCTTTTGCTTCCCACACAATAGGATCTATATATATTTCTCCTGTTCACTATTTAATAGCTGAATTGTGCATTTATCTGCAGAAAAGATAAGCTCACATCCTAATAAAGACAAAGCATCTCGTCCTAAAAGGTTCATACCTGCTTCAGGTATGTACAAGACATTTAATGTTATCTCTGAGTATTCCCCTTTCAGAGATACATTTTCAACAACAGCAACTTCAAAGGGTTCCCCTTTAACCCCAGAGACTATCATCATTTTTCCCTCCTGAGTAAGACCCTCAGGTAACTCACACAAAGACGTTCTAGCCGCCCCTGTGTCTATCAGAAAAATGCAACTTATTTCCTTAGGACCTTCAATTTTACTAAAGGCTCCCGGTGGGACTCCAACGTCAGGAGCCCTTGACCCCCCTAATCTTCAATTAGGGTATACAGTCTCTGTTCTCTTCGTTGCAGTCTTTGCTTGTCCGGGCAATTTCTCGCAAAATGCCCCTCCTTTCCACAAGCAAAACAATGTCTACTACCTTTTAATTCTCTATTCCTATTCAAGGAAAAAAATCCCCTCCATCCTCTCCCAGGACGCTTCCATCCACCTCTAGTAGATGGACCTCCAGCTCTTCTAGTAGCTGCAACCAGTCCAACTGGCTTATCCACCTTTTCGGTTGTAGCAGCTTTCAACGCTGGAAACATAATTTGGGATTTCCGACGAGACTTTGCAAGATCGCGACCAATAAACACCTTGGTGGCCTCTTGCAACAAAGTAGCTATGTCCGATTCAGCTCATCTCTCTATCTTCTGCAATTTCCTCTGCACATCACCTCAGGCTTTAGTAACAAACTGCAATTTCATTAAAGCCTGATATTCTGGTGTTTCAGGGGCAAGACCAGAATACTTATTTAAACTATCCTTGATTTTAGTCAAGAATTCAGCCGGAGACTCATCTTTTAACTGACTTACCTCAAATGCTCTATCTAGATTTCTACACCGAGGTACAGCAGTCTTCACACCCTGCACAATAAGTTTCTTCATATCCAGGTACTCTATCCTCTGGAATCTGACTATCCCAACCAGGATCTGCCAAAGGAAACTTATCTTCACCATCTACCGCATTTACTACACCTTCCTGTGTCTTATTCCAGTATACTATGCCAGCTCGTCTAATCTGCCCTCGCTCCTCAGGAGAAAAAAAAAATCCTAAGATATGCTGTAATTCCACATAAGTATAAATATTAGGACCCAAAAACAAATCCAAAACTCCGTTATAATGATATTGGATCAACCTGAATAGATGGCATATAGAATAGAAGGTCCAGCAACTGCTAATGAATCCAACTCCTGTTTTAACTCTCTATACTGAGAAACTGCGGAGGAACTTCCCCGCCTCTTTTCTCCCACATCTTGCACAGAGTCAGCTACATTATAAGGAGGATGTACAGGACCAGCATAATCCAAAGGATCCCACTTATCACTTTCCTTTGTATATAAAAGTCTCTTAGAATTTTTTCCAAGAGGAGGAAATGGATCGGTAAAGTGTACATGATACCAAGGCACAACATAAGACAATTGAGAAACCTACCTTGGTTTAGTCAAG